>OU383777.1:1364241-2564241 GCA_910950805.1 Acrocephalus scirpaceus scirpaceus
AAAATATTCTGTGTTGTTAGGAAAAGCTGAGCTCAGTGTGGTACCTGGTTGTCCTCCAGGTTGATCACCTCCAGGAGATCGTGTTCCTCCAAGCCTTGCAGGATGTTTATTTTGTTGTTGGACAGATCCACCCTCTGCAGAATTTTCAAGCTCTTCAGCCCATTCACCTTTTCAATCTGGTTAAAGCTCTAAGAAAAAAAAATGAAAGCAGAGAAAGTGCAAATAAATGTCAATGAAAAACAACATTCCTGAGGGAAAAAAAAAAAGTTATTTGTTGGATTTAAGGATTCTTTGTCATGGAGAATTCTGTCAAAAATTGGCTTTTATGAATTAGCCTCATGCACATCCTGATGTGTTACATTCCTGCTGATAAACCTCTCTGGAAAACAACATTTCTGAGGGAAAAAAAGAATTATTTGTTGGATTTGAGGATCCTTTCTCATGGAGAATCCTGTCACAAATAAGCCTTTCTGAATTATCAATTAATTCTGATATTTCTGACTCATATGCACATCCTGATATGTCACATTCCAGCTCATGGAAAAAAAAGGAATCAACTCTCTCCTGATTATCTTATCTCTGACTCACCTTGAAGAGACAACAGCAATAAAAAGAGCTCTAACATTTTTTAAAAGCTGATACTGGCCCAAGAACACTCTTGTCACCATCCAGCTCAAAATTTAGAACACAGAGATGCATGGAAAATGATGGAATATATATACATAAATACATCGAATTTCCCTCTGTAATCATGGCTCTACTTACACTTGTGATTACAGAATAAATAATGAAAAAAATTAAGGTAGGATAGAGAGGAGACAGGCTGAGGGTTGGGAATGTTCCCCTGGAGGAGGGAAAGCTCCATGGAGAGCTTCCAGAACATTCCAGGGCCTGAAGGGGCTCCAGGAGAGCTGCAGAGGGACTGGGGACAAGGCCTGGAGGGACAGGACACAGGGAATGGCTTCAGCTTGGAAAAGGGGAGATTTGGGTGGGATCTTGGGCAGGAATTCCTGGCTGGGCTGGAATTCCCAGAGAATCCCTGGAATGTCCAAGGAAGGATTGGAGCACCCTGGGATGGTGGGAGATGTCCCTGGAATGAGCTTTGAGGTCCCTTCCCATCCAAACTGGTTCAGGATTCTGGGATTTGGGACACTCAGAATCCATCCCGAGGGATTTTTATGGGAAATGGGGAGAGAAAAGAGAGGGCAAGGGAAGGGAGACCCTTCATGGTTTCCTGAGATTCCAAGTGAGGCCCCTGGGTCCATGGATTTCTTGGAGAGGAGATGGATCCAATGTCAGGCTGGGAGAGCTGGGAATTCCCAGCCTGGAGAAGGGAAGGCTCCAGGGAGAGCTTCCAGAACATTCCAGGGCCTGAAGGGGCTCCAGGAGAGCTGCAGAGGGACTGGGGACAAGGCCTGGAGGGACAGGACACAGGGAATGGCTTCCCAGTGCCACAGGGCAGGGCTGGATGGGATCTTGGGCAGGAATTCCTGGCTGGGCTGGAATTCCCAGAGCAGCTGTGGCTGCCCCTGGATCTCTGGAATGTCCAAGGCCAGGTTGGACATTGGGGCTGGGAGCAGCCTGGGACAGTGGGAGGTGTCCCTGCCATGGCAGGGGTGGCACTGGGTGACCTTGAAGGTCCCTTCCAGCCCAAACCATTCCAGAATTCTTTGATATAATACAAAAATCCCTCCAGAATACATAAATCCATATTAGTGCCCATAAAGCAAAGGCTCCATTCACTCTCAGTGACAGCACAGAAATGTTTAAAAAGTAATAATTAAAAAAAAAAAAATCTTGTAAATGATCCCAGACTTTCCCACATGAAATACCTCAAAATTTTGAGGACCCAGAACCAACCCTCAGAGTTTTCTCAAAGGAGGCCCTGATTCCTCCCTTTCCTCCAGATGGTTTCATTCCTCAGGGCCTCAGGAATGGTTTTATTTCTCAAAAACTCACAAATCAGACTCATTTCTGCCACAAACTCCAAGCAGGGATAACAATTCCATGCTCATCATCCCTGTCCCAGTGGCCACACATTCCCAGATGGCTTCTCCCAGGATTCCTCCTCCATAACCTTGCAAATTTGATTTTGCCAGCAGCCTCACCTTGTGCTAAAAAAGCTTGGAAGCCTCATCTTCTCTTAATAAATATTTAGGAACTGTTGAAATAAATAAGCCAGCTGACTCTAATGTTAATCCAGTTGTCTGTCCTTGACATTTTTCCCTGACTTTTAAATGTTTAATTAGGTTATTAATAGCACTCTCTCTGTTCCTGAGCTTTGTTACACCTCTGGTTAAATGCAGCTCAGAGCTGGAGTTGTAAAATGCTGGGCCAGAGGTGCACAGAAAATTCTGGGAACAAAAGGGACTTGGGGATAGATCCTATAAAAGCAGTAAATTCCTAAGAGTTCAGTTCATTAGAGCTGTGCTTCTAATTTTATTGTTTTTTCTTTGCATGAGTGGAATAAAGGGGGTTTTGGTACAGCAAGGCAGAATTTTTGTTTTAAAGTCTTCCAAACTTCAAAACTTTCTACTCTTTTCAACCTAAAAACCTCAAGGGGAAATGGGAGAGAAAGCTGAATCATTGGGAAGAGAGGGGATAAAAATAATAATAATAAAAAAAAGAACTGCATTTTATTCTAATTAGGCAAAGAAAATGCTTAGCTAAAATCGATTTCCATAATTTCCACATGGCTAATTAAAAAAAAAGACAAGCAGGGTTATCAAGAGTGATATCAGCACCTAAGAACCTCAAATGAGGAACTTGTTCATATTTAATAAGATTTAACTGGTAACAATCTCCCATCCCTGGACAGAGCAGATTCCCAAGGGAATTCCTGTCAGACCTTTAAACAAACCAGCAAATTGGGGCACCACAATTTTGCTGTGGCTCAAATTTAGAGAAAAGAGTTTCCAAATATTTTTCAAAAAAAAGATCCTCACTCCTGGAGCTCCTTCCAGAACATTTCAATGGGATTTGGCCACTCTGAGTTAATCTCCCCCATTAAAAATGAGACCAAATTCCAATTTATTGCCACTGAGGGAATCACTGAGAGCTCCTGGAGGTATCATAGATCTGAAATATAATTTTATTAACTCTATTTGAATATATTATTCAAAACATGCTAAATGTGAACACCTTCCCTGAATATTGCAGCAGCTGAGGGCCAATCTGATTTGGTATCTTCTATTTCCACTTCTACAGAACAGAAGAAAAACCTTTAAATTTTTTAAAAAGGATTGGAAAAAGAATATTTCTATTCCTGATAAGGGATTCATTCACTTCACTTCAAATATTTATGTGGGTGCTTAAAACTAATGTAGCCAATGAGAGCTCTGTATAGGTTTTTTTGGGATTTATTTTTAAAGTCCCATTAAATATTTTTCACTTCTTATTATGAAGTAAAAGCTGTTTTAAAGCAGCTCTGTTGTTTTTAGAGCAATTGGATTGCATTAAAAATAAGTCTGGGTTGTGTTTTTGTGCAATATTTGTATTATTAATAATAATAAAAAAAGTCCAGTGTTGCAGAGATCTCTGGAAATTTGTCCTGTAATTATCTTCAGATTTATTAAGGTATTGATATCTCGATAAAAGGCAGGAAAACCATCAGAATTATTTGTTTTCTTACCAGGTTGAGGAATTTGATGGGTAAATTCTCCAGGCCCCTGATGGCAGTGAGTTTGTTGTGTGACAAACTCAGCTGGGCCAGGCTGTGACACTTCTCCAGCCCTCTGATCTCCTCAATTTCATTAACTGGGCAGAGCTTTTCAGGAAAACAAAAAAAATAAACTTGAACATAAAATCTGAGCAGTAATTAGGTGATAAATTAACAAACTCAGCCTGATTTTTATGGTGTGGGGAGCCTGAGAGGAAAGGATTCATCCTGAGGGGGTTTAAATCCCACTGCTCGGAGCATCCTACAGAAATTATTCAAGTCATAATTTTATGGGGTTATTTCTGTCTAAATTATACCTGTTCTGTCCTGGCCATCTGTCCTGAGAGGAGAAAGTGTTTTTTAAATTAACATTATGGTTTAAAAACCAGCAGGACAAATCATTAGAATTCCTCTCAGCAAACTTCAGCATTAACAGAGCTCCTCAAATTCCTTCAACAAAGAAGCTTTGACAACAAATCCAGCTCCAATTTCTCCTTGAAGTGGATGAAGTGAGAGGAACCTGACTCTGGATCTGCCCCAAATCAGGTAAAACTCTGCCCCAGGGTTGTGACTCTTTGGTGACTGGAGTTTGGCAAAAGTTTGAACAAGGAAAAATTCAAGTTTAACCCAAAAGCATCAATGTGAGACAGCAAATTGGTCAGCAATTTAATTATTAAAATATATAATAAATTATATTTAATAAAATATATAATAAATAAAAAGCATAATAATAATAAATTCAATTTTAGCCTTTTAATGACTCACTATAAAGCTTTGTAATGTATTTTTAACCAATTTTTCTCTGTCTGGTTTGGGCAATCCCTCCCTGACAATTCCTTTAGAAAGCTGTCAGGTGTGCACAAAAAAAGTGACAATGACCTGACCATCTGCATCATAATTCACTTAAAAATGGTAAGGAAAGTCAAATGTTTCTGATCTGCAGGGGATCAGATATTTCAGAGAGGATTTTTGTTTTGTCTGTGATTAAAAATATGATTGTTCTGTCTGCCAGGTGAGGAGTGTTTGAACCAGATTGGTGCCACTCTGCTGGTCTGAATTCTGCATTTCCAATCCTCATTTTCCTCTCTTTTAGGGGATTCTCTGGTGTACACAAAACCATTTTTATCCCCATTTCACCAACACCTTTCTTGACAAATGAAGAAATCCAAGGCAGCACAAAACCAAATCAAAACCCACACATCAAATCCTCAAGATAAACCTTTAATATTTTTTTTTCCCTCCCCTTTTCCATTTTGCAGGAGGGGTTTTTGCTCCCTGATGGAAAATTAAGATTGCAAAAGGAGAATGGTTTGGTGCCATTTTGTGACAGGATTTGTGTCACCTGCATCCTTTGTAAATATAAATAATAAAATAAAATATTATTTTATGATACTGGTCAGTATATAAACTTACCAATATTATAATTGGTAGAATAATAATAAAATAATAAAAATTAATTTTAAAAATAAAGTGGGTGCCATGCAAATGCTTTATCTGAAATAGGAATTGGATTAATTTCAGTTGGTAATGGGCAAAATCTGCACCAGCCTCCCATCTCCACCTTTTCAGGGGGCAGAAAACCAGGATGCAATTCCTGATAGGAAAAAAAGGGAAAAGTTTAGGAGCCCTCAAAAATCAATTTGAAGGCAGCAGGGCACTGTGGAGCTCCAGAAAATACAAGAATTTTTAGGGAAGCCTTGGAAAAACAGCCCTGAAAAGTCAATTTATAGGTTCTGGCAGGTTTCTGCCAGGAAATTCCACAAATTCCACAAATTGGGATGAGTTTGGAAGAGGGAGCAGAACAAACTTTGCTCTGTGTGCTGCCCTAAAAATTCCAAGAAGTTTTCTCTCTTAAAAATTATTTTTATTTTCACTAAACAGCCCTGCATCATTAGTTGGGTCTAAAATGAAACAACAAATTCCTTTTTTATTTAACTGTTCCGAGCTGATTCCCTGTAAACATTTGGGATTTAAAAATCCCTTTTTAATTATTATTTATTACCTCTGTAAGGGACATCTCCCCTTTTCACTTTCCCCATGATACAAAAAGGAGTTTTTGTGTTCCTCCAGCAAGAAAATCCACTTTTAACACCATCAATGCTTAAATAAATGAAGCTCAGTCTCAGCACCAGAATTACAATTTCATCTCAGTTCTAAGGACAAAACTGACATGAAGGGGAAAATACAAAGAAAACAGGTATTTATTTGAAGAAACAGCAAAAAAAAAAATCAACTTTTCTCCCATTCAAGATTCCCCAAAGGATACAATCCAGCAGGAGTTTGGTAAGTGAGTGGTATGCTGACAAATCATGCATTTTTGGGATTTGATTGTATGAAAAATCCACTTCCTAAAGGAAAAAAAAGAGGAATTTGGGGTTATTTCTTCAGCACTTACTCTGGTTGGGAGTTTGCTGTGTGTTCCACCTTCCCACCACATGCAAGGGTTCAGTGGGGTAGGAAATAAAAGACATAAATAAAATACAAATGAATAAACAAAAAAATACAAATAAAATATACATATTTTATATAAATAAATGAAATAAATGAAAGACATATAAAAATAAATATATAAATAATAAATAAATAAATAAATAAATAAATAAATAAATTAAAAAAAATGAAATTACATAAATGAAAGACAGACCCAAACATTTGGAAAATGAAAACGTGAACTGAGGTAAGAAAGAAGAATAAAGAAGGAATAAAAATTGACTTTTGCCTATGATCAAATACCAACTTAGATTCAGAAAATGGTTTTGAATTTAAACCTTTAAAATTTTATTCTTTTTTTTTTTGCAAACTTACCTTGAGGTTTTTAGGTGCTTTAAAATTGAAATAAGTGGTCAGTTCGTTTTTGGAAGCATTCACCTCTATTAAATAAGGCATGTGACTGATACAGGAAAGATCTAGAAATGAAACAAAATGTCAAATCCTGTGCCTGAATGCAAAGATCATCAGGGCAAAGTGTGCTAATTACATCCTGGAGCAATTAAGAGTCAATTTGGAGCTGCACATTGAGAAAGTGATGCCTAAAATACAGAAATCAGATACATTAACACCTTCTCCTGGAGGAGAAAAAAAAAAGGTTTATAAACCACAAAGAATAAAAATCCAAGTTCAACATTTAATTTTCATTATGCCAGCTGACTTGCCTTTAAGCAAGAATTTATTTTTATATTCTCTCCACCTCTAGAATGACAGATTCACTCTGTCCTGAGTTATCAATTAGTGGAGGGGAGCATTTAGGCCATGACTGAGGAGTAAATGAGGGGTTGCTATGGAAAAGTCCCTGCTCTGTTCATAGCTGGCCTCCACAAAAAGAAAATAAAAAAACTTCTTATTGAAATGAGCTGCTTTACAAAAGTGCTGCTATTCTTGGAGTTCCTCAAGTGAAAGGAACTCCAGAGAAATAATGTGGTTGCTTCATCAGAACTTATTCCACTTGATGTTAAATTTAAAAAAAAAAAAGAGAGAGGGGAAGGAGCAGCTGATGGAGTTTATCCCAGTCTCCATTTCTGCTAAATGTAAAAAAATAAAGTGATTTTTTTTCCTTTTGTCACCCGTGGAAAACCTTGACAAGGGAAAACCAAACCAAGCATAACTTGAATATTCTGCCACCTGCACGTGTCAAACCTCCACTTTCACCTTGACATATCTGCTGGAATTTTATCTCTGGGTAATAAACTGAGAGTTTCAGCTCTGTGTTCTCACTGATAAACACAAGCTGGTCTTAATGGGCCGTGGAGATTTTGGGGGATTTTGGAGGAGATCAAGGCTGGTTCTGTGGAGTGTTTGACACCTCTAAAATGTCAGCCAGGTTTTGTGACACTAAAGCTCCCTGGTCTAGTGCATTTCTCATCTGAAACGTTTTCACAACCCAAGAGTTTGTGGTTTATTTGCTCCATACCATTAATTTTATTGGAGGAAAGGTCAATTTTCTGCAGGTGAACGTATCCAGAGAGAATGCTGATGTCACTCAACTCACGACCCTGGAAAGAGGAAAAGGAGGGATTTTGATCATCATTTTAATAACTGGTTGTGTAAACTCAGCTTGCACATTGGAGAGGTGCCCCAAGGTCCCTCCAGCTGCAGCAGAACAAGGTGACATCTACAGAATGTGATGTTGGAGCAGCCAGAAATGGAGAAAATGCCAAAAAAAATGACTTTGAAACAAAAAAAAGAGAGCTGCAGTCAGGAAAAACGCCAAGGAAACAAAGCTGTGTGGAAATGGGAGAGCTTTGAAAAGACACAACCGCTTTAACTTCCTGTGTTTCCAGGTGTTTTACACATTCCTCTACTGCTGACTGGAGCAGAAAAATACATTTTTCACACCTGAGGACTGGATAGGGAAAAAGAAAATCAAAAAAAATCTCACTGCTGATGAAAAAAAACCCCTTCCAGTCTGGCAGTCAGCAGGAGCCACTCTGAGTCTTATCAAAAACTCTGTACATGAAACAGGCAAACACAAAAATCTGCCTGTTGGCATTATTTTTTTTTTTAAACAAGGCCAACTGTTTGCTGTCAAAAAAAACCCCAGGAAATATTTGTGCAGAAAAGCACCTTAAAGTGATGATTTTTTGCTTGTACTTACTGGAAGTGACAGGTGAAGATAAACATATTCAGTCCCGGGGGCTGAGTAGCCCAAGGTGTGGAGCCCCTCAGCGGCGGTGTCTTCATCCAACACCCCCTTCAACTTCTAAAAAAACACCAGGAAAAAGAGGAAAACGGATTAAGGGGAGATTTATGAAGGGAAATTCCCCACTTGGGAGAATTCAGAGGGTTCAAGTGGGAGCAGGGTTGATAAAAATCCTCAATCAAGTGCTGCTTCCAATGCTTTGCCACCCCACTAAAAAAAAATGATTATTAGGAAAAAATGATGAACCCTGCCCTCAAAACATCTAAACAGAAACGCTCCACGTGCCAGCTCCATCCATTTGAGAAGGTTCATCAGGTTTTTTTACTGGAATGTTTGATTTTTTTCCCTCCTGGCTGAAGCACAGGACCCATTCCCCAGGCTGTTGAGCCTTGCAGCTCTCACTGATTATGGATGTTAACATCTCAGGGTGCTGCACCCCAAAATGCACATTATTTATTGGAAGCCCTTCACCATTTGTTCAGCGTGAGCAGCTCAGAGCTGCTCTTCAGAGGGGAAAAAATAAAAAATCTTTGCCAAAGAGGCTGCTTGACAGATGGCACTAATGAGCCACGGCGTGGGTTTAATGAGAAAAGCAGCCAATGGTTTGTGAAATTCCTATGAGCAGCCACGTGGCAGTTGTTAATCTAGGGGCCGAGATAAATAATGGAATAATTTCATTGTAGCACCTTTGTGTTACAGCAAGGGAGAGCACAGAATCATTTCCACAAGGCAAAACACGAGGTGGTGTTTTGTGGTGTTGGGATTTCAAGGCCAGCAGGGCAGAGAGAGAAAATTCACAAGTGTCCATGGGGTTTATTTGGAAGCTCAGGGCTGGGAATTTAAACAGGAAATGGGGTTAATTTAGCCATACATGATCCAGTTTATTTTTAATTTTATATGGCCAGTAGACTTGGCAGTGCTGGGTTAATCATGAATTGACAATCTTCAAATTGTTTTTCCAATCGAATTGTGAGAGAGAGGGACAATCCAGAAGTACCCTGGACACCACAGGGATGGAAGGGACCCTAAACAAGGCCAAAACAAGAGGTGAGTGTGAAATGTGAGGTTGAGTTTCGTGTCAGGTAGGAAAAGATGGCCTTTGTAGTTATGGTTGTGAAATGTGTGGAAAAGGCCATAGGATAATTATAAAAACATCTGTTTAATCAACAAAACAGAAAAAGCATGAAAAGGGGATTTTTGATATTTGATACTAATATTTTGCTTGCTTATAAGTGAATCATGTGAGCCTATAAGGTTTTTAATAGAAGGTTTGAACTATAACTTTAGCATATATATATAGAAAGGATTGTAATCACCCAAATAGAAGTGAGTTATTCCAAAATTCAAGATCCTGGGAAGAGGAGATGGAAGCTGGACCTCACCAACAAAACTGATTTACAGTCCTAAAAAGGAAGACTGAATCTCTCATCTCTGGTGTTTTCCTCTGAAGAAGGAAATCTGGATGCCACCACCACTGATTTATGTCCTGGGAACCTCATCATCACAAGATGTTATTTCTGACCTCACTGATTTCACACCTTTTGAAGTATAGAAAATTTAACATCACCAATAGAAATTGATCACCATGGGTATAGAAATTGGATTTCAAAAATAGAAATTAGGAAGAAACTAGAAAAAAAAGTTGCTGAGAAGTGGTTATGGAAAATCTCAATAAATACCAGCAGAAAATCAACAGAAAATCGGTGTGGAGTTGGAGGGGAAACCCCCACTGTACCCAGCACTGCTTTGCTCACACTTTACCATTCTGTATTAATTAATAAATTGATTGCTGCTTGATATCTTGGCCAAGTCAAGCTCTTTATTTATAACATGAGGGGACACAGACCAAATTACCTGATGCCTGTGAGAAATCAGGCTCTGATTTTTATGTATGTGTGTCCGTGGGCAATGTGGACAGAGACCATGGGATTATTATAAAAAAAGAGTTTTAAAAATCACCTAAGTAAGGCATGGAAATTGGGTTTAAAAAGGTGACTATATAACAGTAGGTTTTTACCTAACAGTTTGTTTTAACAACAAAATTGTAATTGTTTGCAAGGAATTAATACAAGCTTTAAACCACCTTGTAGCATAAGTTGCAAACTATCCTTTGTACAAGTTAATAATTATTTTTTTGAGTATAGAAAATTTGTAATAAGAAGAGATAAAACTAACATAAGACAGATATTTTAAAACATGCTGATTTTAGGTTTTGTAATAACTGAAAGAAGGAGCCCTAAAGACTTGCTGACTTTAGGTTTTGAAAAAGAAGGGGCCCGAGGTGGACAGCAAGTTTTAGGTTGTGTAATGATTGAGAGAAGGCTTGCAAAATATATGCTGACTAACAAAATATATAGGCTTGCTTGAGCAAACTGTATAGGCAAAATAATACTGGTGGAAAAAGATATTTTAAGACAAGAATGGGAAGCTGGAGAGACATGAGAAGTCCATCTCGGACCACCGGCCCAACAGATCTTAAAAAATCACAACTGCTGATTATGAAGAAAAGGAAGTAAAAATAACTGAGAATTTGAAGAAGTGTCTAGAGTGGTATAAAAGATCATTGGTTTAAGAACTGAATCGGTGCTTTGCTTGGGGTGGAGACCCCCACGCACCCCAGCGCTGTTTGCTTGCCTCTTATCAATAAAATTCTGAGCTTTGAATATTTATAGCATGCCCCCATTCACTCCCCCTTCTTTCCCCCACATGTACACCGAGTGATGAGGGGGGAAAGCGCAGCTCCCTCACAAGAACCCCTCCCCAAACAGCCGGGCAGCCCTGGGCTGAACCTCTGAGCGCTCCGACTCTTCCTCTTCACCGGCCTCCTCCTGCTCATCCTCGCGGTGAGGCGGGCCGAGCCGGGGCTGCTCCTCGGCGAACTCCGGAGCGAGGGGCTGCGGCGGATCGGGAGAAGGAGGAAGCGGCTTCTCGAGGCGGCCTTCTCTCCCGTTCCGCTCGCCGCCCGCCATGAGGTGTAATAAGGAAGGAGGGGATGGAGTGAACTCCGCTATCAGTCCTGTCCCGGCTCGGGCCGGGCCGCCGCCATTTGTTTAGACGTTGCCATGGAGACGGGAAGCGCCGCTGCCCGAGGGCGGGGATCGCGCCAACCACCCAGCCAGCCAATAGGAGCGCAGAGCTTACAGCGGTGCATCATGGGAATTGTAGTTCTCAGCGCGGAGCGCCCTCGCTGTGCCCGCCGGGCCGCGTGGGATCTTGGGAGTTGTAGTTCGCCTCCCTGAGGCAGCCATTGGCGTCGCTCCCGCCTCGAGGTGCAGAACGAACTTATAAATGTTATAAATATGTCGATTTAAGGACATAAAGACTTTCTAGCGAAGACAGAGCCTTTAATACCGCCTCAGTGTGTAGAAGGAGGCCAAAGAGTTTATTCTACACCTTTGGTCAACCATAAATGAACCCAGACCCTTATTAAGCCCGATTTGCGTGTTAACATTGACACCCCTGAGGATGCAAATGGCGATTGTTTAATCCCACTGGGAAGGGCCAAAAATAGCATAAAAGAGGAATTTCAGGGCGAAAAGATTGAAAGGGAAAACACCTCTTTTTCTTAGGGATCAGTAAATGACTGTGTCTCCTCTCCTGAAGGGATGGCTTTAAGTGAGTTTTGTGCCTCCAATTGCACTGGAGCAGACCTCAGAATATAAAGATAAAGATAAAGATAAATGTAATCTCTGTTACTATACTTTCTGCCACGACACACCATTAATGCTCTATAGTTGGTGGTGAAATACTGTTTTCCCTTAAGAAAAAGGTACAATTTCAGAACTGATGGGGAAAAAAGTCTATATAATTTTGACAAATTTTTGGGAAATAATGAGAGATGAGATTGTCACAGCAGGGGAAAGCAAAATTACAGCTTTTGAAATATCTTTGTGTGTTGTCCTGTTTTTATATCACGTGTATCTTACAGACACCAATCCTTTCCTAATACAAATTTGGAATAAAGATGCTAAAGATATTTGAGGTTTTGGGTCTAACATCTACCTTTTTTTCTTACATTGCAGAACGGGGTAAAATGAGAATGAAAAGGCAGAAAATAAAGGGGAAAAGAAGAAGACATCTCCAAATACAAGTCCCTGCAAGATAAACATGGGGAAAGAACTAATCCATGTGATAAAACAATTTAATATTGGGGATGGGGTTATTGCAGTGAATTTCCATAAAGTGACACCCATCTTTGAATGAGGTGGTTATTGCTAAGAAAAAAAATGAAGAGGAAGATATAAAAACTCCTTATGGACATTACTCGCTGACTTTTATCTCTGTGCTTCAGGGAAACATTATGATAAGTGCAATAAAGCCACCCCAAATTACATCCTTTTATTATCTCGCTGGCCATAAATGTTAAAACCCTTTAATGGGAATTATTCCTTTTCCACTGAGCTCCCCAAAGGCACTGAAGGCTCTGCTCCAGCTGCTTCAGGGATGGGCAACAAAGGGAAAAGCTGGAGAGCTCAGGAAGGACAGAAAACCCTGGAGGGGAAGGAGGAGCCCTGGCTGGGAGCAGGATTTGGGAAGCTTTGGGGTTTCCTGTGACCCAGGATGTTAAAAATGTTAAAAAACTCTAGTATAGAGTTGGCTTTTCACAAATATTAAAATGAATACTGTATGTATAATGTGGGAAGATTGCACTGTATTTTCCTTTATTAATAGAAATTAGAAATGTGATGAATGTATATTTTTTATGATTGTAACTTAATGTTAGACGTAAAAGAATGGGGTCTTTTGTTTTCCTGCATGAAGATTGCTGACCAAAAACCTATTAAACTTTTGTTATCAAGGATCTTGTCCAAATGAAGAGGACCAGAACCCCGGGAGAAGAATTTATGGGACCTGTGCTATCAGATGGAATGGAGCCACCTGCAGACAAATCAACCAGATAAAATGACTGGGGGGAGTTGAAACTGAACAAAGAAAATTCACACTCAAAAGGAATGTTTGAATCATGCACGTGAACTTTTAAATATGCAACAGGCTGATGTTTTTAAGGAACAAATTTTTTGTTAGCAAGTGTGTGCCAGGCACCCTCGGCTGAGAAAATGTATTTTGCTTTTGTCTCTCTTAAATCTTATTTTTTTTAGTAAACTTCTAAATTTTTCCAAGAAAGTGAACCTCATTTTTCACATGGGAGAACAATTCTGGATCAGCAGAGCTGCAAAGCCAAGCAGGAGCTGCTCCAGGGCAGAGATTTTTTGCTCCCTGTCGTGCTGCTGTGGCTGTTTCAAGCTTTGGTGATCTCCAGGATGTTCTCCTTCCCAAACTCTGCTGTTTCACAGCCCACATCTGCAGGTTTTGCCTTCTTCAACCTGCAGGATCATCATCCCCTGCTTCCCTCCTGCTCCAGGACTCCCTGTGACCACAGGGAATCAGGTCAGCCCCACAGGAGATGGGGCTTGTTATAAATACAAATGATATTAATTGGCTTTTTGCAAATATGAAAATGAATGCTATGTGTATAATGTTGGAATAACTTTGCTGTATGAATATAGTTTTTATTTCTGCTGTTAGCAAAACTTAGAAATAGTAGTTTTATAAATATATCTTAGGCCATAGGATAATATGAAAATGGAGATTATGTGATGTTAAAATGCTTTTATTCATGTAACTAACACAGAGAATGGTGAAAGCAATTTGTGGATTACCCTGCCTGGATGAAGATAACAGTGACAGAAACCAGAACCCCAAAGGAAGAATTTATTGACTCTCTATTATCCAGGAGGATAAAAACAACAGGATGGGACCACGAGGAGAAATAAAACATATTGATTTAATCTACAGGATGGCATGAAGACAAGTCAAAGGTTAAAACCAAGCAAAAGAACATCTAAACTTAAAGGAATGCTTGAGTAATGCCTAATGGTCTATGAATATACAACAGGCTGATAGAAAAAAAATATTTAAAGGTGTTTCCAAGGAAGTAAAGTGAGCCCCTGGCTGAATGCCAAGCCGTCCTTTTTTTGTTGTTGAACCCTTTGCTTTTTTGTGTCTCTCATTGTCTTTTTATTAAATTTCAAAATTTTACTAAGAAAGTGAACCTTGTTTTTCACAGGCTGATGAGGCACAGATGGGTGAGATGCTTCCCCAAATATTCCATCTTGTTTTGAATTTCAAACGTTGGCTTGGTGTGAAATGTTCCCCAAATTCTCCTGGCTCTGGAACAGCAGACGCTGAATGACCATGAAAAAATAACCCCAAAGCCCAGAGGTGGAGCTGTAAATCTGCACTTATTGTCCTCATAAAACCTCCCCACTATTGACAGAGGGAGCACTTCCTGCTCAGGGGTGTTAATGGCAAACACTGCCCTTAAATACATTGATTTACTGTTCAATTATGAAAACAATCAGCTCCCAAATCCACACCACATGCAAAGGAGATTTATGGGCAGCCCCCTGCGCTTGTAACAGCCCCGCACAGATTCACTCAGTGCTTCACCAGAAAGCTCCAGGCAATAAAAGGACCCAGCTGGGTATGGGGAGGAGGAGGAAACTCCAAATGCTCCTGAGAGTGAGACAACTTAAATCCCATTTAAACTCAGCTTTGCTCAGGTCTGGCTTTCATGGTGGTGGGACAGAGGTGGGAATTTATTTGACGCCTTCCCTTCAGCTTCTTCCCCGGGCTGTGCTCCTGGGATTCCTGCTGGGAGCTCATCCAAGCTCCTTAAATCACTTCCCTGCAGCCAATGGCTTGGGTTTACTCATTTCCCCATGATCTTCTTGAGTTTCTTGCTGAACTTTCCCCAAATTTTGGCACTGGGGGTTCGTGGCAGGAGTGTCACATCAGAGGTGGCTGCCTGGAATGTGGAGAAGACCCCATGTGGGGACAGCTGCCAGCACCCTGCAGGAATCTGGAAAGTCTTGGATGAGGGGTCAGGAGCGGCTTGGGACATCTCAGAGTTCTTGGAAAAGACTGCAAAGGTCATCGAGTCCAACCATTCCCCAGCACTGCCAAAAGCCACCACTGAGCCATGTCCTGAAGTGCCACATGGATCTTAAATCCCTCTGGGGATGGGATTCCTCACTGCCCTGGGCTGGACAACTCTTTCGGGGAAGGAATTTTCCCTAAAATCCAATCTAAACCTTCCCTGGCCTGGCCTGAGGCCGTTCCCTCTCCTCCTGTCCCTGTGCCCTGGCAGCAGAGCCCGACCCCCCTGGCTGTCCCCTCCTGGCAGGGAGTTGTGCAGAGCCACAAGGTCCCCCCTGAGCCTCCTTTTCTCCAGCCTCAGCCCCTTTCCAGCTCCCTCAGCTTTTCCTGCTTCTCCAGACCCTTCCCCAGCTCCATTCCTTGGACACAGTCCAACACCTTTTCATGAATGGCCAGAGCTGTCCCCAGGATTCCAGGGGTCCCACAGCAGTGCCAGCACAGGGGACAGTCCCTGCCCTGGGGCCATCCTGGGCCCAGCTCTCTCTCTCCTCAGTCCTGGCTCTGCTCAGCTCAGGCTCAGCCTCCCTGTGCCCATCAGAGCCCAGCCATGGGGAGGGGACTCAGCCAGCAGCAAGCCCCAGCTGGGGCACAGAGACGTGGAAAATAACCCTAATATTAACCAAAGTCACCACACGGAAAATAACCCTAATATTAACCAAAGTCACCACAGGCCTTTGGAATTGCTCAGCACCAGGGGCAGAATTCCATCTGCTTTGTGTTTCCCTCTCCTTTTCCCACCTCTCCGACGGTGGCCGGGTGCCACGGGATGAGCTGAGGGCAGCCCGAGAGGGGATCTGTCCGTGCCAAACACATTTCATGCTGCAGCTCAGTAAAGGAAATTACAAACACCCAAATCCAAGGCCTGAACAGACCAATTTTCTCCCCTGATTGCCACTGTGCCTCAGCTTAACGGAGTAAATAATGAACACCGATGCAATGAACTTCCCAATAAACCGCTCCTGATGAATTTCACACAGGTCATCCAAAAGCAAATTTAATGATTATATGCTGGCCACAGCCACCTCGGGTTTTTTTTTGTTCCCTGCTCGGTGGTTAGATCCAATCAGCAAAGGAAGGAATGGAAAATAAAGTAAAACACCTCATTTCTGAGCACGCTCCTTGCTCAGGGCAAAAGTGGGAACATGAACTGCAGGGCACAGGCAACTCCAGCTCGGATTAGGATGGAATCCTAATTTTTCGGCCAGGAATTAAAGAACAGGGTCTGTGTCCTGGAGAGCCACGTTTGACTTCCTTTGATCTCAGCTCCCTTTGGAATTTATCACCTGTTTGGAGCACAGAGTCCTCTGGGGACAACATTCCCTGCTCTGCAGGATTCCTTTGGACATCCAGGCTCAGGTTGTCCCTGGGATAAAACTGATGTGGATCACTGGGTATTTAAAGTGTGTGGGGATGAATCCTCGGGTAATAAATTCCTGGAATTACAGCACAGGCAGCTTTGTGGCCAAGGTCTGCAGTGGTGAGCGGGGCTTGTGTATCACAGTGGGAATGAATCCCAAAGGATTGGGGTGCAAGTGGCCATTTTGTGGTGTCCCAGCTCTGTAAAGCTCCTTTGCACTCCAGACAGAGCTCCCTGCTTGTCTGTGAGCCACAGAACCGACATTGCTGCAGTGCAGATTTCCTCTTGGCACCTCTTCCCTGTCTGAGTGCCCTCCCCGCCACTGCCATCCAGCACAGCCAGAACGAGATTTGCAATTATGATTCTTGCTAATAAAATGAAACTGCTGCAGTAAAAGACAAAGAGAGAGCCTCAGTGGAAAGGCTCCTCAGCAAACCCCTCCAGCCAGAGCTGTCTGTGAATGGCAGGGGATGAGTTTGGGACCTTGATATCCCTGAGAGGTCCATCCATCCATCCATCCATCCATCCATCCATCCATCCATCCATCCATCCATCCATCCATCCCTGTCCTATCCATGCCCGTGTGTGTACACCCAATCCAATATATGAATTTATATCTACCAGGCAGGTTTGTCTCATCCTTAATCAAGAGGATAAAGAAAAGGGAAGAAACCCTCAGGAGATGACGTGTTGGAGGCTGACACTCAAACTGTGAAAGGAACCAGAGCAATTTGCTTTTCCTTCTACCTCTCCTATTGTGTCTGGCACAGGCTTTGAGGTTGTGGGATAATTAAAACCCAGTAAAGATTATGAGGCTGTAAAAAGGAAATTGTGAAACCCTCATGAACATTTACGGCCCCCATGGAAACATTTTGGGTTTGCGGCCTGGAGAAGTATTTCCTTGTCTCTTTAAGCACCAAAGGAGCACTTCCCTGGAATGATTCTTGGCAGAGCTGCCAGAATTTCATGGGGCTTCACAAAACAAAACCTCCAGGCTTTGTCTGTGAGCTGCCGTGTCCTGCAGGGTCATGTCAGGACAGCAAAACGATTTGTGGGGAAGGGTTGGTGCAAGGGAACAGAATCATGGAATGGTTTGGGTTGGAAGGGACCTCAAAGCCCATCCAGTGCCACCCCTGCCATGGCAGGGACACCTCCCACTGTCCCAGGCTGCTCCAAACCCCAATGTCCAACCTGGCCTTGGACATTCCAGGGATTCTCTGGGAATTCCAGCCCAGCCAGGAATTCCTGCCCAAGATCCCACCCAAATCTCCCCTTTTCCAAGCTGAAGCCATTCCCTGTGTCCTGTCCCTCCAGGCCTTGTCCCCAGTCCCTCTGCAGCTCTCCTGGAGCCCCTTGAGGCTCTGGAATGTTCTGGAAGCTCTCCCTGGAGCCTTCCCTTCTCCATGTGAGCACCCCCAGCTCTCCCAGCCTGGCTTCAGAGGGGCTCCAGCCCTGGAGCAGCTCCGTGGATTCCTCTGGACTCTCTCCAGCAGCTCCAGGCCCTGCTGATGTTGGATCCTCCAAGGAGTTTCCTGGGATTTATGCACAATTTTCAAAAAACCCTCTTGAGGTTTTTCCCCTTTGGGAAACCGTCTCCCACTGCAAACGAGTTATAAATGACTGATTTCCATAGGCTGGGATGGAGAAACAGGAACCAGACAACAGCAAAGGAAAAATCAGTGCTGGCAAAGCAGAAAAGTTTCTCAAGGGCTAGTGCTTTCAGGAGCCTTGAGTTTCTGTTCCATCCCTAAGAACTGACAAATCCAGCACAGGCAGAGCCTGATAAAGCCAGACAGGACCATGAGGACACCTGAGCACCACTGAGGGACTGTGGGACTCAGCCCAACCCCAAAAAATTGGTGACTCCTCTGTGGAGAGTGCAGGACTTCAAACACCTGGTGACCAAATGTGCCCTCAGGGGATTCCCAAACACCTCAGGAGCCCCTGGTGTGTCAGAGCCACCATTTTTCATGAGGAAACCCCCAAGTGTGGCTCCAGGATGCTGAGGAGGGTGTGTGGACACGGTGAGGGCATTGTCTGAGGAGTTATTTACTCCCAACCACGACAGCTTGTCTGTACCCACAGCCCAGCTCTGTAAACAGAAATTGTTCCCAAAATCTCTCCCCCACACCCACGGTGTCTCCTGTTAGTGAGAGACGGTTTGAAACAAACACCAACACTCAGACCAGAGCCTTTGCAAGGGAATCTTTTCACTCAAATCCAGTCTAAACCTTGCCTGGTAAAACTTGAGGTAGTTTCCTGTTGTTTGAGGGGAGAAGAAACCAAATCCCACCTGGCTACAACCTCTTGGAATGGAGTTATGGAGAGTGAGGTCCCACCTGAGCCTCCTTTTCTCCAGGCTGAACAACACCAACCCAATTTCTGTGCTTCAAAATCACACCCTCCGTGGTGTGTGACACTCATGGTGGGAACACAGCGTGGCTCGTTCCAAAACCACCTTCCCAGGGAAAAAAAAATCAGTAAGGATCCTTTGATGAGGATTCTGAGATGCTGCTGCAAGGAAGAAAATTGGAATTTAGGTGGGAAAAGACCTCTAAGATCATCGAGTCCAATGTTTCTGTGATGTAGAGAGGAAGTTGGAGCAGGAGATGTCCATGGAGGGCTGGAATGAGGTGCTTGGGGTCTGGATTCCCACATTCCACCTGCTCCTGCCTTTCTCCTTGGTGTGATCCTGGAGTATTTACTTCCCTCGTGAAGATTTGGAGAGGACTGAGAGTCTGAGCTCTTGAGGAGACACCAGTTAATTGTAAACTTTTAATTATCTCAGCTGCAAAATCTTCTCTTTCCACCTGCTGTAGGTGAGTCCCTGAGTGTCACTGCTGCTCTGTTCACACTTTGTGGGGCTGTGATGGACAACGTGAGGAGCAGCTCGAGGAAAAACATTTTAAATCCATTTGTTTTAGACTCAAAAATACTCCCAGAGATGAGATTTTCCTGATTTTATCCAATCTGTCCTGGCCCCCACCAGCACAGCTGCTGGGTGGGTGGGAAATGTGGACGGCAAAGCCTGAGATCAGCAAAGCAGAGCCTCAGATTATTAAGGAATTAATAATTAACCAGTTGTACATTTGGCCACAGCAGCCCAGACTGAATTCAGAGCTCCTCACGCATCATTCCCACACCTCAAAGGGTCTGGAATGGGATTTCCTTGTACCCAGCAGCTTTTCCCTTTTCCAAAGTCTGGGTAGGGAATATCCAGCATTCCAGGGCCTACAGCGCAGTGTCTGCACAGGTGAACACAGATCTGTGATCCCAGGGACATCTCATCACCATCCCTCATGGAATTCTCCACCCTCCTGCAGTTAATGGCCAACACTGACATGAGAAAAATTTGGATTATGAATAAAATGAGAAGGAAAAAACCCTCAGAAAATTCCTAACAACAAGAACCGTTTGGTTCTGCTTCTCTCATGGATGGTGAGAAACCTCCAGAGTTGGTCCGAGGTAGCTGAGGGTTGGGCTGAATGACTCAGAAAATCATTTCCACACTGATGGAGCCTTGGAGGACACTGAATTCAGGCCTGGAAAGGAATCTTTTAAATACCTCAGGAATGACAATTCTTAAAAACAGCCAGACAAGCCACCAGAGCCTTCAAACATCCTTTAATTCTGCAATTCCAAGGTCGACACACAAAGCACCTACAGCTCAGGCAGCACAGGAAACACAGCTGGCTCCCCAGTTTTCTTGGCAGATACAAGTGCAGCGGATTCTGATTTTGGAGGAAAATCAGGTGGATTTAGAGGGTCAAGGCTGGACAGAATTGGTGCCCTGGGTGTGCCTCAGACCCTGCATTTGGTGCCCTCTTGCCCTTGCTGATCATTGGTGCTGAGCCACACAACCCCGGCCTTGTCCTTCCAGTGCATCGAGTGACAGCCACAAAACATCTCTGAAGCTGGTGGGGGGGACTCAAAGATGATACTCAGAACAAGAGAAGGAAGTTTGTTTTGTTAATTTATAAAGGAAGTTTGTTTTGTTATTTCATACTGGCAATTTTCTCCTGCGTCCACCCAACACCGCAGGAGCCGGCGCCAGATGGCTCCTGGATAATGAAAAGAGGAGAAATGGAAACAAATGGTCCCGTGTTACCTCCCACGTGGAGAACTGGCTGATCACCACCTGAAGGAACAAACCATCACATCTTTCAGCAGTGGAAACAGCAGAAAATTCACGTGAAGTTCAGAAACTTCAACCTGGAGACCGCGCTAGCAGAGCTCAAAAGATCTCCAAACCATCAAAATCCAACGTGTGATCAACAGGTCTGGGATTGACTGGGTGCTGATTATTTAGTGTGATCTGAACTTCCAAGACCCAATTTTCCCTTTTCCCACCCCCACAGCTCCTTTTACATCTCAAGGCAAAGCAGCAGCAACAGAGCAAAACCAAATATCCCACCCCAAACCCCACCGGGGATTCCTGCCGTGGGATCACTTTTGGGAGAACATTAAAGAAGCGTTACGTGGATACACATCAAAACCACCCCAACCCCAAACTTCAAGTGGTGTTTCCCTCCTCACCACAATGCCCAGAAGATTTCCACTTTTTCTTTGATTAAAACAGAAAAAATCCCCCCAAAAAATCCCCAAAAACCCAACAAAATAAAAAGAAATTGGGAGGTGCCACCCGCCGGCCGCGGGTGACGCGGGTGGCACGGGGGGGTCACACGGTGGTGATTTTCTTGTCCTTGGTGGCCTGTTTGATGGCAGCCTGCTCGCAGATGATCTCCTTGAGGCGCTGCAGCCTCATGTTCTGCGTGGTTTGGTCGCCCACGCCCGTCTGGCTGCGGTGCAGCAGGTTCAGGGCGTAGATGTACTCCAGCTCCGTGTACTTCACGCCCTGGTCCACCACCAGGTTCAGCAGCTCGTCCGCTGTGTTGTAGAGCATCTCGTAATACTGCCTGCAAAGAGAACAACAAAAACACCACCCTGGTCAGCTGTGGTGCTTGGTGGGCCAGACTTTTACTTTTGCACAATTCCATGAATTGTTGCTTTTATATTCAGCAGTGCCACGAGCAGAGAACGCTGAACAAAGCGCTGAACATCATCCTAAAATCCCAGCATGGTTTGGGTTGGAAGAGATTAAAAAAAGCTCTTAAAACTCTTCTTGTTCACTCTCTGCCATGGGTAGGGACACCTTCCACCACCCCAGGGTGCTCCAAGCTCCAGTGTCCAGCCTGGCCTTGGACACTGCCAGGGGTCCAGGGGCAGCCACAGCTTCTCTGGGCAATCTGTGCAAGTCCTAAAGTCAAAGTGGCAGAAATCCCCTTTATTGAGACTCACAGAATGGTTTGGGTTGAAAGAGACCTTAAAGCCCATCCAGTTCCACCCCTGCTTTGCTCTCCTCTCTTCTCCCCTCTCAGATATCCCATGGCTGAGCCCTGGAAGTTTTTCCTGCCCAGGCTGATGATCAGGGAAGGGTAAATCAGCTTCCCCGTGCTCGGCCGTGCCCACACTAAAGCCAAAAGAAAGCCTGGGGAGTTAATTTGTTCTTTGGTTAGGTTTGCTAAACCCATATAATTATTTATTAACCAATCTGTCAGATGATACACTGAGCTTTTGATAACTTTTAATTATTTTTACTTGGTTTTAAGCCTCAACTTTAAAAACACAAAGCGGTTGGCCAGCATTTCAGGGAGCAGACTCCCCTCACCTGTCCTCCACTTATTTATTCCCTTCCTCCTTTACAACTTGCTTTCCTCAGCCACCTCTCGATAATCAAAGGAGGGTTTATAATGGCAGGGACAAACACACTTGTGAAAGGAAAATGAAGAGCCTAAATAAAAAATCACAGAACAAGAGTCTCATCTCGGCTCCCTCTTTCATATTTCATTATTTGATAACATCAGAGGCTGAGTCCATCAGAGCTGCCTGGGCGAAGGCAAACAGGAGAGTGTCTGATCAATATTTATTAATACTTTCAAAGACAAGGGAGGCAAAGTTGAGCAGACTCCGTAATGGAGTGAATAATTACTCATGCAAATCGGGCTTGGCCCGCGGGCGCTGCCGGGGCCGGAGCGCGCGGGTTTTTAATTGCACCCAATTAAAAATGCACACCTTGTGCTCCTTCCCTGCTGCCTCGCTTGCTCCCCTTTTATTTTAGAGGAAATTTTTAATTAAAAAATAATCTGATCCTGAGGAGAGTGACAGATGAATCCCGTGCTTGTGAGGTGCAGGAATTCTTCAGTCAGCCCAGATTTAGGACAGGTGAGGAAGGAAGGAGCAGTGAGGAGGAGATGGGGCTATGCTGCTGGGCTTGTCCAGTGATCAATTTGTGCAGATTTTATCCTTTTTTGCCTTTTTTTCCTTTAAGGAGCTCTGTCACCTTGGGAAGGCCACGGATTTTTTGCTTTGGAGCAAAACTTCCCTGCCCCTGGATCCCTGGAAGAGTCCAGGGCCAGGTTGGATGGGGTTTGGAGCACCCTGGGATGATGGAAGGTGCCCATGACACCACTGGGTGATTCTGGAGGTCCCTTCCAACCCAACCCATTCTAGGATTGTGGGAATGCAGCTGATGGGATCAAAGTGTCCCAGGGACTGATCCCAACGGAGAAATCCTTTTATTTCCATATTCATTCCCAGTTATCACTTGTTTCTGTTCTGCTGAAAGGCGCTGACGGGATTTGTTGGGCTGATCTGACAGGAGAGATTCTCACACAAAAACACGGAGCAGGTTCTTAGGGAGCATCTCTCCCGAATTCCTATGGAATAACAGCTGCTCTTTACAAGGGAATTCATCTGCTCCAAGCCTTCAGCTCTTTGGGATGGTAAAAAAACTTCTCCACTCGCATCCAGCCCCAGTGTGGATGGGATATTTTGGGGAAAGAGGAGTGAAGGACTGCCTGAGGGATCCCAAATCATTCATATTCTTCTCATACAGGATAATTAACTGATTTTGATGGTTTGGATGACAAAGATTTGTTTATATTTTAAAAAATAAAATCCATTTTTCATGTGATGAACTCACATCCCAACCAAGACACCCACAGCCTGTTCCTCTGACCACTGGCAATGGGATTGGGTCCAAAGCCACCTTGAATTTTTTTGTGGATTTAGGACAAACCTAAGAGCAAATAATACAAAACTGAACTCTCCCTGCTCCCTTTATCCATCTGGAATTGCCCCTGGAAGATCCACCATGACCTGAGGAGCAGCTCTGTGCTAAGAGCAGACAGGGAAGGTTCAGTGTCCCTTTAATGGGATGGAAATGGGTTCCAGCTGCAGGAAAAAACATCCACCAAAAATGCAGAATCCACCTGACCCCCAAACCAGTTTATTTTGTTGGGTTTTTAGCAGCACTTTTGAAAGAAAACAACAAATTTCCAACCACAAACCCATTTGGCAAGGAGGCAATTTGAGCTTATGTATCTACAGATATCCATATTAAAAAATGGTTTTTTGAACTCTGTTCTTGGAGAAAGAATAAAAATTAAGAATCTTTCTCATTTAGGGGGAAAAAAAAAATCTCAGGAAAGGCAATCAGGATGAGCCCAGCTCCTCTGAGGGCTATTAACACCATTCTCCATTTAAATGCTAATGTTCACCTCTAACCCAAAAAGTAAAAAAGTTCTCAAAAGGTGGCCAGGTGAATTCCAAATGAAATCCTGATTTCCCCGAGAACGACTTGATCTCTTCTTCAGACGAGGACCTTGGTGTGATGTTTCAGAATGAAGGATCCCACTTTAATTATTCCTTCCTGCTCTGCCTTAGACAGGGATGGATTTGCTGGGCAGGAATTCCAGTCTGGGCGCTGAATTAGCCAAAGGGAACAAAAAAAAGGAGGAGAAATATAAATCCTGTCCCTTATCTCCCTCTCTTTTGGGGGATTAGGGAGGTGCTTCGGCAGCACCTGGAATTGCTGCTCTAATGGGAAAGTCAAAAAGGTTAAGTAGGAAGCACTTAAGGAAAATCTGGATAAAAAAATAGATGAGGGGAGAGGGAGACAGCACAGAAGGAGGATTTTAGGATGAGGGTGGGGAGGCCTTGAGAATTCCCAGAGATGCTGTGGCTGCCCCTGGATTCCTGGAAGTGTCCAAGGCCAGGCTGGAGCACCCTGGGATAGTGGAAAGTGTCCCTGCCCCTGGCAGGGGATTGGAATTCGGTTCTTTCCAACCCCAAATCTGTAATTTTATGAAAAACCACCAGACAGGACAAGTAAGAAACTGAAGATGATAAAAAAAAAGACCAAAGCTGTGGTTATAAAATCACTCAAGTTTGATATTTGAAGATCATGCTGGAACCATGACATTTAAATACAGAGGGGGAACATAAGTGAGTGCTAAGAAAAAAAGGAAAAAAGAGCAAGAGATGAGGTGACTTCAGTCAAGTATTGCAGAAGAAATGGATTTTCAAGCCTGGCTTGACCAAGAAGAAAATCCCTTGGGACATTTTTCCCTTTGGAGTTATGAGAGGTGGGAATGGGGAAGAGCTGAGAATGGTTATGGGGCAGGAGAGATGAGTTCAGACCAGGAGTTTGCAAAGGTAATTCTGAAATCTCAGCACACCAAAAGGGAAATTCAGGTAAAGCAGCAATTACTGTAATTTCTGCACCCCGGGAAGGCTGCGGGGATGTTTGCACACACACGAGGCAGCGAGCAGCATTTTAAATCAAAAATCTGCAAATATGGGAGCTGCTGCCTCCATCTCCAGAGCTTCTGATGGAAAACAGGCGTTATAAATGCATTGTATATAGCTGGCCTTTTGCAAATATTAAAATGAATATTGTCTGTATAATGTAAGAAGATTGTACTGTATTTTATTTTAATTAATAGAAGTTAGAAATGTGATGAATATTTTCTTTTTATGATTGTAACATAGTGTTAGAAGACTTGAGCTGTTTCCTTTAACTAGCCAGACCAGAAGAAAGAGGTGTTATCCTTCATTCCTCCATGAAGATTGCTGACCAAAAAATGATTAAACTTTTGTTATCAAGGATCTTGTCCAAATGAAGATGACCAGAACTCCAGGAGAAGAATTTATGGGACCTGGGCTATCAGATGGAATGGAGCCACCCACAGATAAAGTGGTTGGGGGGAGTTGAAACTGAACAAACAAAATTCACACTCAAAAGGAATGTTTGAATCATGCCTGTGAATTTTTAAATATGCCACAGGCTGATGTTTTTAAGGAACAAACTCTTTGTTAACAAGTGTGTGCTGGCTGGTTCCGTGCCAGGCACCCTTGGCCGAGAAACGGAATTTTGCTTTTGTCTCTCCTGATTGTCTATTTTCTTTTTATTTTTTTTTATTAAACTTCTAAATTTTTCCAAGAAAGTGAACCTCTTTTTTCACACAGGGATGGGAGGTGACGGCTGCATCACGGCTTTTCATGGAATCACAGATGGGTTGGGTTGGAAGGGACCTTAAACATCATCAAATTCCAACCAGGACACCTTCCCTATCCCAGGTTGTTCCAAACCCCATCCAGCCTGGCATTGGGCACTCCCAGGGATGGATTCAGTTCAACTTTCCAAGCACTGCTCATCCTGAACTGCAGAAACAAGGGACATCACCCTCAGGACACCATTCCACCACGGAATATCAATCCTGATTGAAGAAATCTGTTTTTCTTCAGATTTCTTCCTTGATTTTCGATTAACCCAGAGCAGTTCTGGGGACAACAACAGGAATGTTCCTTCCTCCAGAAGAACCCAAACTGCTTTAGGGGAGGCTCACAATACAGATGGTTTTGCTGTTTTGGTCACCCTCAGCTCCTCTCAGGCACCACACCAAGACCTGGACACTTCTCCTGCGTGTCTGGGGTGAGGAAAAAGCTCCTACATGGACTGAAAAACCCCCAAAATGAGGCCAAAAAAGTTCCTGTCACTGTGATCTCCCTCTTCTCTGTGCCCACCTCATCCACAGCCCCTTGGAAAGGGCTGCCCCATCACCACACGTGGCACCATTTGGGGCAGGAGGCTCTGGGGCTGTGCTACCACAAGAACATTAAAAAAATCCCCACTTAAAAACCTAAAATGTGCAAATTTCCAAGATGGGAAATGATTTGGGAAAGAAAAAGCAGAAGAGGAGGAAATAAAAGTGAATTTGGAGTACAGGGGTGCCTCACACTCCTGTGGTAGCTCTGCAAATCACAGCCCTTAATAAATAATAAAGGGATGGAAGGATAATATTGGGGTTTTTTAAAAAATAAGCTGGAAGAATAATTAAAATTAAATCATTTTATCCAATGCAGGAAAAAGTATCAGAGATGGGAAGCCCTCACCCCTTGCTCAGTACCCACATAGGACTCTGATCAGGTACAGAGCCAGGCAAGAAAAACAAGTGTATTTATTCAAAAGGGCACGAGCTTGGCCTTCTAATTAGAGACAACCTCGTTAGAAAATCCAATTATTTCCCCTTTTAAAGTTTAAACCGCAGAGACGGCGCGTGAAGCCCTACATGCAAATCAGCTCACCTGGGGGTTGCTTTTTATACAGATGAGGCCATTTTGGATAAAAAAAACCACCCCAGCCAACACCTCTGGGTGCCACGTGCAGCTCTGTCACTGCTGCAGAGGTTTTTACCAAACACAGATGAGAAATCACCTCTTAAATGCAGAATTCATTAGCAAAGGGAAGGGTGAGGGATGTGCAGAACATCACGTTAATTTTTGTTAATTTTTGTTAATTTTTAAGGAAATAAAATCCATTTTTCATCTGACGAACTCACATCCCAACCAAGACACCCACGGCTTGTTTCTCTGACCACTGGCAATGGGATTGGGTCCAAAGCCACCTTGAATTTTTGAATTTTTCCCAGAGCTCTGTCCTGTTCTCTCTCCTCCTTTTTAGCCTATTTCTCTATTATTTTCTCATTAATATTTCCTTTTTATTTCCTTTCTCCTTCCTCCCAGGGTTCATCACTTGGACAACGCTGCCCTGCTGGGGAGGCTCAGGCGGGAGAGCAGAAGGAATTTCCTCATGGAAAAAAGTTGGGAGAACATTGGAAAAGGCTGCCCAGGGAGGTTTGGTGTCCCCATCCCTGGAGGTGTCCAAGGATGTGGCACTCAAGGCTCTGAGCTGGTGACAAGGTTGGATTCCGTGACCTTGGAGGGCTTTTCCAACCTCAACAACCCCTGGGATTTTGGGAATGGGGATTTCTGAGCATCCCCACGTGCACGGAGCCCTCCAAACCCATCCCTGAACACCTCGGAGCCCCCTCCCAGCGTGCAGAGAGACATGGTAATTACACAGCTTTTCAAAGGAAGGATAAATCCATTAAAGCCCATTAAATAATTCTTCAAAAAACAATGTCTGAGCCACTCCTTGTCGCTCCAAACCCGCTGATCCTAATGAAAGATGGAAATTCTCGCTCTCCAAATGGAACTTTATTGGGTATTAAACAAGCACCCTCAGCACTTATCTAAATCTTTAATTAGTTCTATAATATACTGATGATATCAAGGCTAATTAAATTTATACAGATAAAGAGCAATGAAATTCTAGCCAAGTGAGCTGGAAAGTACATATTAAATAGTAAATTTAATGGCTCAGGAAGATAAATGCAATTTTGTATAAAAAAAATTAAATTCAATTTACATGTTGTATTAAAATTGATTTGGGGTGTGCAAATGATTGGAAAAGAATCTTTTTAATAGATCAGTAAAAGTGTTAATCTGACCTGTTTAAATATTGGTTATTAATGCCAGCATTTGCAAATAAGCCACACACATTTGCATTTTACTGCATATAGTAAAAAAAAAAATTATCTATACCATCTGCCAGTTTATAGGGAATATTAAGGGATTTTTCCCCTTGCCTCATGCATAAATTGGAGGGAATGCAGAAATGAATGCAGCCTGAAAGAAGAGGGAGTCAGCACTTCCACGGAAAGTGCTGCAGAGACTGCTCCAGTCAGCAAAAAAATCCCACAATTTTCGCTTCCCTTTGGGAACAACAATCACTGTGGCAACCCCCCAGCTTTATTTGGGATCAAGTGATGTGGAACTGGATGGGATCAGGGAGGTGCTCAGGGGTGCCAGCTGAGCTTTGATAAACCAGGAATGATTGGGAGCTGCTGATGGGTGAAGGACAAGATGGGATCTGCCTGATGGGGATGGTGAACTGGGGCAGAAGCTCAAGTTGGGCCCTCTAATCAATGTCAGCTTTTGGTAGGTCGTGTTTGGGTCCAACAAGTCAAGGTCTGCATATGGTTGGTCATGGTTGGGCCCTCAAGTCAGTGTCAGCCTGTGTTTGGTCATGGCTGGGCCCTCAAGTCAGTGTCAGCCTGTGTTTGGTCATGGCTGGGCCCTCAAGTCAGTGTCAGACTGTGTTTGGTCATGGTTGAGTCCAACAAGTCAGTGTCAACCTGTAGTAGGTCATGGTTGGGTCCAACCAGTCAATGTCAACCTGTGGTAGGTTGTATTTGGGTTCCACAAGTCAATGTCTGCTGGTTGTAGGTCGTGTTTGGGTCCAACAAGTCAGTGTCAGCCTATGGCTGGTCATGGTTGGGCCCTCAAGTCAGTGTCAGCCTGTGGTTGGTCATGGGTGGGTCCAACAAGTCAATGTCAACCTGTGGTACGTCGTGGTTGGGTCCAACAAGTCAGTGTCAATCTGTGGTAGGTCATGTTTGGGTTCCACAAGTCAATGTCTGGTGGTTGTAGGTTGTGTTTGGGTTCCACAAATCAATGTCAACCTGTGGTAGGTCATGGTTGGGTTCCACAAGTCAATGTCTGCTGGTTGTAGGTTGTGTTTGGGTTCCACAAATCAATGTCAGCTTTTGGTAGGTTGTGTTTGGGTTCCACTGGTCAATGTCAGCCTGTGGTAGGTCATGGTTGAGTCCAACAAGTCAGTGTCAACCTGTAGTAGGTCATGGTTGGGTCCAACCAGTCAATGTCAACCTGTGGTAGGTTGTATTTGGGTTCCACAAGTCAATGTCTGCTGGTTGTAGGTTGTGTTTGGGTCCAACAAGTCAATGTCAGCCTGTGGTTGGTCATGGTTGGGTCAATGTCTTCTTGTGGTCGGCTGTGGTCAGGTTCATCAAGTCAATTTTGCCTGCAGTAGTTGTGGTCAGTAGTTGTGTGCCATGCTCCAGTAGTAGGCTGTGGTCAGGTCCATCAACCCAATGCCTGTAGTAGTTGTGGTCAGGTCCATCAAGTCTGTAGTAGTTGTGGTCAGGTCCAGTACTAGGCTGTCGAGCCAGTGTAGTAATTATGGTTGAGTCCAACAAGTAAATTTCAGTCAGGCTGTGGTTCAGTTCCACAACTCAGTGTCTGCCTGTAGTAGCTGTGGTCAGGTCCATCAAGTCTGTAGTAGTTGTGGTTGGGTCCAGTGGTCGGCTGTAGTCAGGTCCATTGAGCCAGAGTTTACCTGTAGTAATTATGGTTGGGTTCCATCAACTCAGTGTCTGCCTGTAGTAGGTTATGGTTGGGTCCATCACATCAGTGTTCACCTTTAGTAGGTTGTGGTTGGGTTCCATCAACTCAATGTCTGCCTGTAGTAGGTTGAGTTGAGTTCACCAACTCTGTAGTAGGCTGTGGTTGGGTTCCAACAAGTCAATGTCTGCCTGTAGTAGGTCGAGTTGAGTTCACCAACTCTGTAGTAGGCTGTGGTTGGGTTCCAACAAGTCAATGTCTGCCTGTAGTAGGTTGGGTTGAGTTGAGTTTATCAACTCTGTAGTAGATTGAGTTGAGTTCATCAACTCTGTAGCAGGCTGTGGTTGGGTTCCACAACTCAGTGTTCCCCTGAGGTCGTGGTCAGGCCCTGGCTCTTCCCAGGAGCTTCCCCAGGGGTTGGGTTAACAGCCCCAAATTGTTGAAAACACCACTCCAGTTTTTTTTTTTTTTTTCTGGTCACCTTTCTTAATTTACTTTGAATGCTGTGGTGGCTTCCAAAATTAGGGAATGGAGATTTTTTTTGTGGACAAGAAAATCAAATTTGTTATAATTTTTTGTTGATTGCGTTGATGTTTTTCATGGGTGAGTTTATTTTTTTTTGGATTCTCTTGCTTCATGGCTGTATTTTTTTATCTCCTGGTTCCTCACTCCAGCCTGGAAACTGCTGAGATTTGGGAAGGGACCTGCCAGGCATGGAGTTATCCAAACCAGGAGGGAAGAAACCCCTGCAGCAGCCTCCAACTCAACCCAGTGACCCACCACATCACTGCCACCACCACCATGACCTCAAGGACACCGACTGCCACCACTGAGGGAGAAGAAATGGGGCAGAAAGAAACCAGGATGGGTTCAAAGCCAAAATCTGAGATGTCCACAAGTGGTGGGCATCAGCATGGATCTGTGGATCTCCTGGATGAGGGATTAAGAGCTTCAACCCTTTCCTCCTTGCTTTCTGTGCTGGCCACTGGCCTGAGGAACATTTCATCCCAGCTCTGCCAGTTCTCAGCACTTCTCCTGATGCTTGGAAACCTCCAGATGTGAGATTTTTATGGACAGCTGCTGCTCATTTCCAGCATTTTTGGTTGAAATTCTTTTCCCTCTCCATCATTCTGAGGGCAGAAGTTGTATTTAGAGGGACTGAAGCCCACCACCCCTAAAAGAGCAGTTCCCACACTGCTGTGTGCAGCACAGCTGTGGCCTCTTCTGGCTGTTCCTGGTAGGTTTAGCTCCAATCATCCCAACGAGCTTCCCTACAATATTTTTTTGCCAGACAGCACAAATCCGAGCATTTTAAATGAAAATATTACCAAGGCAAGGTCAGTGCAGGGTAAAACCCTGTGGGGTTTTTATTTCCAGTCTCCACTGCATGGGGAAAAAAAAAAGGTTTTGCTCATGGAATATCTTGGAGTTGCATCCCTTTTTATGGACAGACTCCACTGCAGTGCAACAGCGGCTCCTTGGAAACAAAACTGGTGCCCAGGGAGTGAGAAGAGAATCCTTGCACTGCTGCTACATGGTGGAGTAGCTCAGAGCCATCAAAAGCACAGCAACTCTCTGAACTGCTTTTCATCTCCCCCCAGAAACGCATCTCAACTGCACAAAACCTCCGGGCTCTCCAAAGGACTCTGCTGGCAGAGCTGAACCCGGAGTTTTCCGCAGTGATTTATTAATTCATCAGCCTCTTGCAGTTCCCATCAGAGAGTTCCCCGAGGCACTCTGGAGTCCAGAACTTCTCTGTTCTCCCAGAAGCTCCTTTGAGGGTGAGAAGGAGCAATGACCCCACCGTGGTCCCCTCCCACCTCATCCCTTCTGTGGTTAGAGGGAAGCTCCTTGTGTGTCCAACGGGATGGATCCAGCAACAGCCACCCCACAGAATCATGGAATCATGGAATCTTTTGGGTTGGAAAAGCCCTCTAAGATCATCCAGTCCAACCATTCCCAGCACTGCCAAGGCCACCACTGACCGTGTCCCCAGATGTCCCCAAATGTCACATCCACAGGACTTTTAATCCCTTCAGGGATGAGTATTCCACCCTTGCCCTGGGCAACCCTTTGGCTGAAGAGTTTTCCTAATACTCCTTGAGTATTTTTCCTAATACTCCTTGATGCTCCTTGAGTTACCTCCCAGATTCTACCCCTGAAAGCCCCTCCAGGGACTAAAAGCACATTTTCCCTGTTGATTCCCAAAACCTGCACATTTTCCACGAAGGAAAACAGAACTTCCCCCACTGCCCCACTTTTAACAGATGACAGAAAAATTCACCCATTTCCCACACTGGGCTGGGCTAACTCCGAAGGCACTTTTCTAATCCTATTAGAAAAGCTGTAATTTATATCTTTGCTACTTCCCAATCCAAGCTGTTCCCCACCAAAGCATTAAATTTGCTCTTATTTGCACTTTTTCCTTCCCCTCTTTGTTTTTCCACCCATGACAACGTGGAATCCGTGTCTGATCTACGATTTCCGTGTGTGTGCTCGAGAGACCCAGTTCAGCTTTAGGTGTTAATGCACCTCTGTGACGTGAGGTGGCAGCTGAATTTTGGAGCTTTCTCTGTGTTTTAGTTGAGCTCAAATCTGGAATGCAAATTATAAAATACAAGGGGAGCTTTACAGCCCTCAGTAAAATTGGAGTAAAAGATGATACAATAATTTCCTGAATATTTTTAAGTGTCGACATCATACGTGCGTGTATTCGGTGTTCTGGGTGTAATTATTTAAGCATCTCCCTAAAAAACAAGAATTGAGGCATTTTGATTTTACCTGAGCGTGTGGATTTCTCCTGACTACGAGGCCCAGGTTCATTAGAGGACAGATTTAATTGCTACATCAGAGTTTGTGTGTTGATATTCGACATCTGACGCGCGAAAGTTCAGGGACGCCAATCAGGCGCGGTGCAGATGCCACTCTGCAAAATGTTCTCAGACAGTCTCCATCTGTCAGATATGGTAATCCCTGCTCCCCATCAATAATTCACCTCCTTCACTCCATGTTTCCCGCATTTGAGTCGGAATTTTTAATGTCAGCCCCAGCAGAGGCTCCACCTTGGATAGACGGCGTTGCCTGATCTGCATTCCCGGCTCGTTCCCGCCCCGGAGCCTCTCGCCTTTGGCACTTCAAGAATAATTTCTCAGTTTGTTTGTTGGGGGTTTTTTTGGGGTTTTTTTTTTAGTGCAAAAATCACAGCTCTCCTTTTGGGCCGTCTCATCTCACTCGAGGGTGGAAGTCAGAGGGTAATTATGGCGATCACACCAAAATCCAGCTGGGATGGAGAACGCCTTTCCCGGGAAAGCTCCCGGGGAACACCGCGGGGGCGGCTGAATCCCCCAAATAAAATGTTACTGCACGGCTGAAGAGGGAGGAAAGGGGAGCAGGGGAGGGAGGAAGATGATGTGGAGCTGTTCCCCCATGGGTCAGAAAATGCTGAGTGGTGTCTTGTCCTCAACTGACCCCATGGAGGCCATAAAATTTTGGTTACGCCCCAAACTCTTTGCAGCCTTAAATCCTTAACAAGAATTAATTAAAAAAAAAAAAAAAAGAAAGATGAAAACAACTTTTTGCACCGACCACAGATAGTGACAGGACAAAAGGAAAGTTTCAAACTAAAAGAAGTGAGATTTGGATCAGATTTTAGGAGGAAAGGGTTTATTGTGAGGCACTTGAGGCACCCTGGGATAGGGGAAGGTGTCCCTGCCCATGGCAGGGGATGGAACTGGATGGGCTTTGGGGTCCCTTCCAACCCAAACCATTCCATGATTCTGTGATCCCAGAGCCAGGAGGTGGTTGATTGTTGAGAACATTCCCTGGCACGAGGGCAAATTCCCCCACAATCATCAATCCTTCAGCACCAGTGACAAAGGAAGGCCCCCAGGTGCCCCCCAGCAGCAGCAGCCCCAGCTCTGAGCATTTGAAAGGTGGAAAAACCATCTGGGGACTTTCTTTGGCCAAGGGGAATAAACCCTGCAGAGAAGAAGTGACAGCTGGGAATGTTACAGATCCCATCTCTGGAATGAGCAGCACATCCCCAGGCATGGATCCTCAGCAGAAGGTGAAGGGTGAAACTCCTGCCTGCAGAATGCAGCTGGTGGAAATCCTTATTTGGGATTATTTGGGATTATTTAGGATTATTTAGGTTCACCATGAACCTGTGGCTTTGCACCAGGACTCACCACCAGCCCTGAGCTGGCTAAAACCTCCAAGCCAGACCAAAAGTCAATGAATTAAAGATCTCATTGAGTAAAGAGTAATTAACTATAGAGGAAATGAAGGAATGCACCTCAACCTGCCAAAATTAAACCATTTCACCACCACGGTCACCAGTGACCCTTATCCCCAAGTGCTTTATAACTCTTTCTGGGGAAAAAAAAGTTCCTAAATCCAGTCTAAACTTCCCCTAAAAGAGCTGGAGCCCTGCTGTTCCTGGGCTACACCTGCTGCCATCCCTGCTCTATCCCAGTGCTTGTCCCTGTTGGTCCTCTCAGTTCTGCTACTCCTGTCCTTTCCTCAGTTTCCCTTTTCCCTCCTCCATCCCATCAGGAATTTGGCCATTTCCCTTTCCTTTCCTTTCCTTTCCTTTCCTTTCCTTTCCTTTCCTTTCCTTTCCTTTCCTTTCCTTTCCTTTCCTTCCCTTCCCTTCCCTTCCCTTCCCTTCCCTTCCCTTCCCTTCCCTTCCCTTCCCTTCCCTTCCCTTCCCTTCCCTTCCCTTCCCTTCCCTTCCCTTCCCTTCCCCCTCTTCCCTTCTCCCTTTTCCCTTTTCTCTTTTCCCTTTTCCCTTCTCCCTTTTTTGTTTTCCCTTTTCCATTCTCCCTTTTCCCTTCTCTCTTTTCCCTTCTCCCTTTTCCCTTCTCTCTTTTTCCTTTTCCCTTTTCCCTTCTCCCTTTTCTCTTTTCCCTTTTCCCTTCCCTTTTCCCTTCTCTCTTTTCCCATTTCCCTTCCCTCACCTCCCAAGCCCTGCACCCAGACCCGGCCACGTCCTCCCTGTCCTCTTTGTGTCCCAACTCCGACATTTTCCTCCCTCCCAACCATTCCCTGCCCTCTCCCACCGTTCCAAGGGTCACATTTCTGATTTCCAGGTCGGAAATCTTCACTCCTGCCTTCATCTAATTCACAGAGAGGAGAGAGCAGTGCCAGATTTGACTCCAGCACCATCAGCACCCCCGGGATCGGCAATTCCCGAGCTGATAATTCCCGAGCTGATAACGGGGTCTGGGGCTCTGCAGGCCCTAATGAGATCTGGCTGTCAGGGCAAAGCAATCTGCTCCTGCAGCCTGGCCTGAGCCTCTCTGGAGGTTCCCACCTCCTGTGAAAAAGGCAGGGCATTTTCCTAATCGCTGCCATTTGCAGGTGGGAGCCAGGCAATGGAGATGCATCTCCAGCTGACAATCCCATATTTACCTTTCCCTCAGCTGCAGGGAAATGCCAGGGACGGCTGCTCCTCACACACTGATGCTTCTTCCTTTTATTTATTTTATTTTATTTTATTTTATTTTATTTTATTTTATTGTCATTTATTTTATTGTCATTTATTTTTTTTCGTGTGTGTGACACACAAATTCTTAAAAATCCGTCCTGTCCCTTATTGGGAATTTCATCAGAACCTCCCAGAACAGGATCCAGCACAGAACCCACCTTTAAGCACAGGAGGAAAAAATAAAGCAGTTTCTAACCCAAACAAGAGATCCAAGGTCATATTATGGGATGGCTCAGACATGGAGTTCACATTCCCACACACCCACAGTGGGATCTGTTCCCATGGGATGTTGACTCAAGCTCAGTCTGAGGGTTGGGTTCTTCTCCCAAGTTGACAAAATAAGAAGGAACAACCTCGAGTTCCAGGAGAAGTTGGATATCAGGGAAAGTTTTTTCTCCAAAAGGGTTTTCCAGCCTTGCTGGAATCCCCATCCCTGGAGGGATTTCAAAGCCCCGTGGATGTAGCACTGGGGACAGGGTCAGTGGTGGCCTTGGCAGTGACAGGGGTTGGGCTTGATGATCTCAGAGGGTTTTTCCAACCCCAAATAATTCCCTGAATCCAAACTAAGACGATCCACTGAAGCCCATTCCTTGTGCTGGGAGGTGCCACTCTTTACTACTCTAAACCAAAAAAAAAATCCCGTTAATATAGGAAAACCAACAGAATTCCCTGGAATTCCAGTGGATCCCATTTCCATCCGTGTCTCCAGCCCAACCCCTGGTGTCACAAAGGATTTGTAGCATTTCCTAAATTTCCTGCAAATGTTAATAGGTTTTTCACTCCTCTGTGTGTTCAGTATCTGGGCCAGCAGAAATGCAGGAGGTTGTTGGGGCTGGCATTGCTTTATTAAGGAAAAATCAGGATTTTATCCCAATGGAATATCCAGGCGTGTGCTGCAAAGTCTGGGACTGAGCAGGACTTCCAAACACCTCCAAATTTCCAAAGTTTTACAGCCAGAATTCGATTTATGAAAGGGATGAAAGCTTCAAATTTGAATTCCTACTCAGATCCTTTCCCTTGTGCCTTCTTTCCCCCTCTCCCGAAATTCTCTGGGATTTTATGATGATTTCATCATAAAATGATGTGATTTTATGATGAAAATCATAAAATGATTTATGGATGTGATTTCCAGAGCCTGGAGCTGGGGAAGTGCAGGAGATCAAGGAATCCAATCCTTGGATTGGACAGAGAGGAGAGGATTTGCTGGAATGTTCCCGTGGAAGTTTTAGGGCAAGCAGACAAATAAAACCACTCTGTGCACACAAAATCCTGCCAAAGGCAGTGGTGGATCCACCACACGCACACAGAGGCTAAAAATGAGCTAAAATCCTCGTATTTCTGTGGGATGAGAAATTTATCAGAGTCTGGACACCACCTGGAGCTGCAGTTTTGGCCTCCTGATCCAGACTTTAGGCCTGGTCTAAGACTCCAACAAAACATCTTCCATGTTTTCCATGGAAAACGAAGTGCAGGGAGAAACTGAAGTGCCCTGCAAGGCTGGGAATTCAGCAGAATTCCTTGTCCCACCCCCTGAGCCCCAGCCAAGGTGTCCTGGGTGGATTTTCCAAGGATCCAGAGCCCATCCCACCCCTCTGCCAACCATGGGCCGTGTGGGTTTGCTCCAAAATTTTGCTGCCACCAGCCAGAACCCAAAATCTGGGCAAATAAAGCAAATATTGATGAATTCTCCACCACAGAGATGGCCGTGGCCACCAGGACTGAGACCTCCAGGATGTGCCCACCTCACATTCCACAAAATAATCCAATTCCAGCACAAGCAGAATTTCCTGAACTCAGACCTTCTATTGAAGCACTTCCACAAGTGAAAGTGGTGGCAAAGCATCGTCACCGAGGCCAAAACCACTAAAAAAGGTGGAAAATAAGAAGAAAAACTTGCAGCAAGAAAAAAAAAAAGAAAAAATCCCCTGCCTTTAATTACCATTAGCAATGCAGCATGACAGAGGGAGATAAACACCCAGGCACCTACACAAATAAGGAGCTTGGGAACACAAAGTAATTACTTTGATTTTTTTTTTTTTTTCTTATTTTTTTACCCCTACCACAGCGACATTCAAAACTTATTAGTCTCCAGAAAGCACCTATCAGCAAAAGACTGTCACCTCGGGGATAAATGAGGGATTTGTTTGTAATTCATTTGCAGCAGAACACATCCTGATGGTTTTAAAGGCAGAGGAGGAACGTGCTGTGGCCAAAACAGATTTCTTAAAAATGTTTATTCCCTAGAAATGGGAATGCCAAGTTCCTGCTGGCTGAGAAGTTTTACCCCCATTGATTGTTCCCCTAACACGCCACGAACCGAGCGAGGAAAAGTCAATGAAGCCTCTCAGTTTTTTAGTCCATTTCCAGTTTAGGAAAATTGAATTAATCTCTTTACTCAGCGCAGCTCCAGACATCCCTGTCCAGGCAATGAAAATCATTGCAGAGGCCACGAAAAAACCTCTCCCTTTAAAGGTTATGGAGTGAAGATTAAAAGGGCTGAAAACCTGATCAAAATAAAATATTGAGGCAATGCTGGAGCAGCACTGGGGCCTTCCAGAGATTTCCAGGTGCTTCCTTCTGGATCCCCATGGAGAGTGGATGCTCCATGGCTTCCCACTCCCTGCTCAAGGGTGGAGGAGCTGCTGTGTGAATTTAGCCCCCAACCCAGTTACTCTGTGGCTACTACAGGGTGTAAAGCCTCAAGGGTTGTGCTGGGGAGGAATATTTGAGGGCATTTCCATGGAGATGAGCAGGGTTTACTCAGAGCTGAGTCACATCTTCCAGAATTGTCCAAAGATCCCAAAATCTCCTCTCCATCCTGTGCTGAGGAGCTGGGGAGCTTCAGCAAAGGGATTTGGTCACGCCACAGATTCCAGGAGCTCGTGAAGGATTGGGAAAGATGAAAGTTTGGGAAACCTGGGGCAGGAATTTGGGCTGAAAAGGCCAAAGGAGCTGGGGAAGGGTGTGGAGAAGCAGAAAAATCTGAGGGAGCTGGGAAAGGGGCTGAGCCTGAAGAAAAGGAGGATCCAGAGGGATCTTTTGCCTCTCTGGAATTCCCTGCCAGGAGGGGACAGCTGGGGTGGGGATTTGGGATCTAATCCCAAAGAATGGAGAGGGAACAGCCTCAGGCTGGGCTAGAGGAGGTTTGGATTGGATTTTAGGGAAAATTCCTTCCCTAAATTCCCCAAATGAGTTGTCCAGTCCAGGCACAACTGCTCAGGGCAATGGGGAATCCCCATCCCTGGAGGGATTTAAAATCCATGTGGATTTGTCCCCATGTGGATCCACCTGGGGACACTGGTGGAACAGCCGGACTGGATGATCTCAGAGGGCTTTCCCAACCTTTTTTTAAACAATTCCATGATTCCAAACACACTGAAAACAGGGAGACACCCCAAGAAATGCTCTAGGGAATGCTATGAAGGCACAAATTGTCCCAAAAACTCCTGGCAGCTGCAGATTTAACTGGGAAGGAAACCATGGATGGGAGATTTGTTGTGGGGAGTCCCAACGATCCCATAAAAAGGGGAAGGGCCATGCCCTAAATCCCCCCCCGGGGGGAGCAGAAGGAGGAAGGTGAGGATGAGGGTGTGGTTTTTAATCCTCTGCCATCGGGGTTTTCTTGGTTAATTACAGCTAATTAAACCCGCGCTGAGATCAAAGCTCAGCGGAAACGACAGGGGGGGAGCAAACAAGGCGGAAAAGAAAGGGAAAAAAAATACAGATTTTGTTGTAACCGAGCCCTTAATTGAAAACTAAGGCAGCTTTGTTAATTAAAGGCTGAAAACCCAAACGAGGCCACGCTCCAGACACAGGAGTCCAACCTGAGATGGAGACAACTCATCCTTCCCAAGCTTTTCCTCCAGAGCCTCTTCTGCCCTGCAGGGAAGGGATCCAGACTGAAAATTTGGGGATTTTTTACCTTTCACAACTCAGGGATTACAGTGCCCTGTTCACTCAGCTCAAACTGAATGATCTGGAACACCCCAAATTCAGTCCTGGTTTGAAGGCAGCCCCAAGGAGAAGATCTGAGATGTTTCCCTCACCCACAGGCACCAGGGGAGCATCACAGGAGCTCTGCAGGGACACCTGACTCTGAATAAAAGGATCCAGGATTTGCTGGACCTGATGCTCTCAGAGGAAGATTCCCTTTTTACCTTTCACAACTCAGGGATTACAGTGCCCTGTTCACTCAGCTCAAACTGAATGATCTGGAACACCCCAAATTTAATCCTGACTTGAAGGCAGCACAAAAGAGAAGATCTGAGATGCTTCCCTCACCCACAGGTGCCAGGGGAGCATCACAGGAGCTCTGCAGGGACACCTGACTGAACAAAGGGATCCAGGTCAGGATTTGCTGGACCTGATGCTCTCAGAGGAAGATTCCCTTTTTACCTTCCACAACTCAGGGATTACAGTGCCCTGTTCATCAACTCAAACTGAATGATCTGGAACACCCCAAATTTAATCCTGGCTTGAAGCTGCCCCAAGGAGAAGATCTGAGATGTTTTCCCTCACCCACAGGTGCCAGGGGAGCATCACAGGAGCTCTGGAGGGACACCTGGCTCTGAATAAAAGGATCCAGGATTTGCTGGACCTGATGCTCTCAGAGGAAGATTCCCTTTTTACCTTTCACAACTCTGGGGGATAACAGTGCCCTGTTCACTCAACTCAAACTGAATGATCTGGAACACCCCAAATTCAGTCCTGGCTTGAAGGCAGCCCCAAGGAGAAGATCTGAGATGTTTCCCTCACCCTCAGGTACCAGAGGAACATCAGGAGCTCTGCAGGGACACCTGACTGAACAAAGGGATCCAGGTCAGGATTTGCTGGACCTGATGCTCTCAGAGGAAGATTCCATTTTTACCTTCCACAAATCAGGGATTACAGTGCCCTGTTCACTCAACTCAAACTGAATGATCTGGAACACCCCAAATTTAATCCTGGCTTGAAGGCAGCACAAAAGAGAAGATCTGAGATGCTTCCCTCACCCACAGGTACCAGAGGAACATCAGGAGCTCTGCAGGGACACCTGGCTCTGAATAAAGGGATCCAGGTCAGGATTTGCTGGACCTGATGCTCTCAGGGATGGCTCTGAGAGGAAGATTCCCTTTTTACCTTTCACAACTCAGTGGGAATTACAGTGCCCTGTTCACTCAACTCAAACTGAATGATCTTGAACACTCCAAATTTAATCCTGGCTTGAAGCTGCCCCAAGGAGAAGATCTGAGATGTTTCCCTCACCCACAGGTGCCAGGGGAGCATCGCAGGAGCTCTGCAGGGACACCTGATTGAATAAAGGGATCCAGGTCAGGATTTGCTGGACCTGATGCTCTCAGAGGAAGATTCCCTTTTTACCTTTCACAACTCAGGGGGATTTCAGTGCCCTGTTCACTCAAACTGAATAATCTTGAACACTCCAAGTTTGCCTTGAGGCCAGCTCCAAGAAGATCTGAGATGTTTCCCTCACCCACAGGTGCCAGGGGAGCATCACAGGAGCTCTGCAGGGACACCTGACTGAACAAAGGGATCCAGGTCAGGATTTGCTGGACCTGATGCTCTCAGGGATGGTTCTCAGAGGAAGATTCTCTTTTTACCTTCCACAATTCAGGGGGATTACAGTGTCCTGTTCACTCAGCTCATGTGGGGTTTACTCAAACTGAATGATCTGGAACACTCCAAATTTAATCCTGACTTGAAGGCAGCACAAAAGAGAAGATCTGAGATGCTTCCCTCACCCACAGGTGCCAGGGGAGCATCACAGGAGCTCTGCAGGGACACCTGACTCTGAATAAAGGGATCCAGGTCAGGATTTGCTGGACCTGATGCTCTCCATGCACAAATGGAGCTCAGGGATGGTTCTCAGAGGAAGATTCCCTTTTTACCTTTCACAACTCAGGGATTACAGTGCCCTGTTCACTCAACTCAAACTGAATGATCTGGAACACCCCAAGTTTGCCTTGAAGGAGAAGATCTGAGATGTTTTCCCTGACCCACAGGTGCCAGGGGAGCATCACAGGAGCTCTGCAGGGACACCTGACTGAACAAAGGGATCCAGGTCAGGATTTGCTGGACCTGATGCTCTCAGGGATGGTTCTCAGAGGAAGATTCTCTTTTTACCTTCCACAATTCAGGGGGATTACAGTGTCCTGTTCACTCAGCTCATGTGGGGTTTACTCAAACTGAATGATCTGGAACACTCCAAATTTAATCCTGACTTGAAGGCAGCACAAAAGAGAAGATCTGAGATGCTTCCCTCACCCACAGGTGCCAGGGGAGCATCACAGGAGCTCTGCAGGGACACCTGACTCTGAATAAAGGGATCCAGGTCAGGATTTGCTGGACCTGATGCTCTCCATGCACAAATGGAGCTCAGGGATGGTTCTCAGAGGAAGATTCCCTTTTTACCTTTCACAACTCAGGGATTACAGTGCCCTGTTCACTCAACTCAAACTGAATGATCTGGAACACCCCAAGTTTGCCTTGAAGGAGAAGATCTGAGACATTTCTCTCACCCACAGGTACCAGAGGAACATCAGGAGCTCTGCAAGGACATCTGACTGAACAAAGGGATGCAGGTCAGGATTTGCTGGACCTGATGCTCTCAGGGATGGCTCTCAGAGGGAGATTCCCTCCACCAGCTCCACCCCCGTGTCCCCAGGCACAACCACGGCATTTATCAAGAGTAAAATCAGACAGAGAAATGAGATTTGGCAATGAAAGAGCCAAATCCAGAGCACGGGGATGTTTAAACTCTTCCCTCTCCCTCGGCAGCTCCCGGTAGATGGCAGCAGCTCATTGCTGATCCCCGGGACAGCCTCGTGCGGCAGGAACAGCAGAAATCCGGGGATAATGGAACAAAAACCTGCCCGGCCCGGTAGGACGGGAGCGCTGAGTGCTCAGGATCCAAACGTGGTACCGCAGCCCCGCAGTGATGCAGGGTGTGAGAAAAGCTCAGGCTCCAGCTGCATCCTCCATCCTAAACCTTCCCATCCTCCCCTGGAACAGGATCAGGGAATTCAGGGATGAGAAGGGACTTTGGATCACCCAGTGCCACCTCCTGCCACTGTCCCAGGGTGCTCCAAGCCCCATCCAACCTGGCCTTGGAATAAAGATGGGTTTGAGGAACGGGAGCATTCCCCAAACCCATTGAGGGGCTGGAGTGGATCCAGGGAAAAAAATGGAGATGGGAAGGGTGTGGAGAAGCAGGAAAAGCTGAGGGAGCTGGAAAGGGGCTGAGCCTGGAGAAAAGGGGGATCAGAGGGGACCTTGTGGCTCTGCACAGCTCCCTGCCAGGAGGGGACAGCCGGGGGGGATTTGGGATTTAATCCCAGGGCACAGGGACAGGAGGAGAGGGAACGGCCTCAGGCTGGGCCAGGGGAGGTTTGGTTTGGATTTTAGGGAAAATTCCTTCTCCATAAGGGTTGTTAAACATTGGAAGGGGCTGCCCAGGGATGTTTGGGGTCCCCATCCCTGGAAGTGTCCAAGGAACACCTGGATGTGACACTCAGGGGACAAAGCTGGGGACAAGGTGGGCACAGCTTGGACTCCAAGGTCTTAAAAATCCTTCCCAATTTCCACGATCCTGTGAGTGCAGGATTTGGGGTTAGGGATGGCCAAACCTGGAACAGGGGGAGCTCTGATGGCTCCTGCCCACCCCATTTCCCAGGGATCCACCAGCAGTGCCAACGAGGTGCCACATTTGCCACAGGGACAGGGCCCAGCCACTGTCCCTGGTGATGTCACAACCAATGTCCCTGGTGATGTCACACCCTAAAATCCCTGGTGATGTCACAGCCACAATTCCTGGTGATGTCACCCAATGTCCCTGGTGATGTCATAGCCACAATTCCTGGTGATGTCACAGCCACAATTCCTGGTGATGTCACATTCCCTGTCTCTGGTGATGTCACACCTAATATCCCTGATGATGTCACAGCAAATACCTGGTGATGTCACAGCTGCTGATCCTGGTGATGTCACACCCACAATCACTGGTGATGTCACACCTGCTATCCCTGGTGATGTCACACCCACTGTCCCTGGTGATGTCACAGCCACTATGCCTGGTGATGTCATATCCACTGTCCTTGGTGATGTCACAGCCAAAAAATCCCTGGTGATGTCACACCCAATATCCCTGGTGATGTCACACCCACTGTCCCTGGTGATGTCACATCCTCTGTCCCTGGTGATGTCACACCCCAGAATCCCCGGTGATGTCACACCCAGTATCCCTGGTGATGTCACACCCAATCCCTGGTGATGTCACACCCAATCCCTGGTGATGTCACATCCCCTATCCCTGCTGATGTCACACCCACTGTCCCTGGTGATGTCACAGCCAATACCTGGTGACATCACACCCAATATCCCTGGTGATGTCACAGCCACAATTCCTGGTGATGTCACACCCACTGTCCCTGGAGATGTCACATCCTCTGTCCCTGGTGACATCACACCCCAGAATCCCCAGTGATGTCACAGCCAGTATCCCTGGTGATGTCACACCCAGTATCCCTGGTGATGTCACCCCCCATCCCTGGTGATGTCACATCCTCTGTCCCTGGTGATGTCACACCCACAATCCCTGGTGATGTCACCCCCCCTGTCCCTGGTGATGTCACAGCCAGTATCCCTGGTGATGTCACACCCAATGTCCCTGGTGATGTCACACCCATTGTCCCTGCTGATGTCACCCCCACTGTCCCTGATGACGTCACCAACAGCAGGAAACGATTCCTGGTCCCTGCAGGAGGGGTGGCCAGGGGAACAACTGGAATGGCAGCACAGGGAAAGCTCCAACTGCCCCCAGTTTAATTTTTTCAGTGATTTTTAACTTTTTTCAGTGATTTTAAAATTTTTTCAGTAAATTTTAATTTTTTCAGTGATTTTAAATCTTTTTCAGTGATTTTTAAATTTTTTTCAGTGATTTTTAATTTTTTTCAGTGATTTTTAAAATTTTTTCCAGTGATTTTTAATTTTTTTCAGTGATTTTAATTTTTTTCGGTGATTTTTAATTTTTTTCAGTGATTTTTAAATTTTTTTCAGTGATTTTTTTAAGTTTTTTTCAGTGATATTTAAATTTTTTCCAGTGATTTTCAATTTTTTTCAGTGATTTTAATTTTTTTTCAATGATTTTTAATTTTTTTCAGTGATTTTTAATTTTTTTCACTGATTTTTTAATTTAAGGGTGAGTCTGAAGCAGAATCCTCACCCTTTGTGAGCACCTCTGATCCTCATAAAAATCCTCATAAAATCCCAGAGAATTTCGGGAGAGGGGGAAAGAAGGAAAGGATCTGAGTAGGAATTCAAATTTAAAGTTTCATCCCTTTCATAAATCGAATTCTGGCTGTGAAACTTTGGAAATTTGGAGGTGTTTGGAAGTCGTGCTCAGTCCCAGACTTTACAGCACACGCCTGGATATTCCATTGGGATAAAATCCTGATTTTTCCTTAATAAAGCAATGCCAGCCCCAACAACCTCCTGCATTTCTGCTGGCCCAGATACTGAACACACAGAGGAGTGAAAAACCTATTAACATTTGCAGGAAATTTAGGAAATGCTACAAATCCTTTGTGACACCCCAGCAGTCAGAACCAGCTCGTTTCACCCCTTCTGGTGGAGAAAAAACCTCCTCACACCACTTGACAATTTAATTTTATTTTTTTTTCCAATAGAAATGTGCTCCAGGTCTGCTCTGTGATGTTCTGCTGAGACTTTCCCTGCTTTGAACTGAGAATCTTCAAGCAAAAATCATTTAAAACACATTTTCCTCTTGCCATGGGACAGCTCCCAAAGCTGCTGTTGTCACCTGCAGGTTACAGAATTTTGGAAAAATTGGGTTTTAAATGCCAGAGCCTCACCAGGACCAACAAATTTGGGTTTGCTGTGAATCCTCCAGGTGATTTTGGCTTCAGAGGAGAAAAGGGATTCCCCTTCCAGCTTCCCTGGTTGGGGTTTTTACTGCCTGAAGTCACTGAGCAGAGAAGAAAGGGGATGCCCAGTGTTCTCTGAGCCTCTAAAAATCCTGAGGACCACATGAGAAGTGAAAAATAAAAACAAAATCAGGAAAATCTGAAAAAAAACCCTTTTGGTCCTTCCTCAGCTGGTCTGGCCTTTCCTATAAACTTGATTTCAAACGGGTTCACTTTGGGAAAAGGGTTCCAGAATTCAGATTTAATGCATGGAGGGCGATGCATTGATTGTTAATTGTGGTTAATTAATTGATCCTTGAACCCTCATGGGTGTCATGGACACAGAAATATCTGGGAAGGTTGGGAATCTCCTGTCCCACTTGTGATCCTCCAGGGAATTTCTCCCAGGAGATGCAGGAGGAAGGGAGAGCAGGGCAGGGAGGTTTTCTCCACGCTGTGCTCCTACACATGAAAAAAAACCCCCAAAAATCACTTTATCCTAAAAAAGGCAAAACTGAGAGTTAACCACAGCACAGAGCATCCACAGATTCCTGCCTGAGCCGTATCACAGAGGTACAAATCACTTTTATCCCAGCCTGATGTTGGTTTGTGCTTTCTGGAGGGGAGCTGTGATGTTTTATTTAATGGTTTGAGTAGATCTGGGTGAGGTGGAGTCCCTGAACCTCGCTGGGGTGATTGTGAATTCAGGAGAGCAAGGAAGGGCTTGGATGCACCAGTTTATATAAAAGGAAAAATCTGAGTAACAAACATTTCAACATTCAGGAGTCATTTGAAGAACCAAACAGATTCCTCAGAGCCCCAAAAGAAAAGAGGGAAATGATGAAGCTGTAAAAGCAATAAAAGAAATGTTGGATTGATTTGATGGGAAGAAATCTGCACCAAAGCTGCTGTAGGAGGAGGGTGGGGATCAGACTTTTCCCCCAAGGAAAAAGGGACAGGACACAAGGAAATGGCCTCAAGGTGTCCCAGATGAGGTTTGGGTTGGATATCAGGAAAATTCCTTCAAAATTCCTTAAATGGTCATTTAAGAAAGAAAAGATTAAATTTGGGAAGTTTATTCCTTGAGGAGTTTTTAAAGGATCTCTCTCCCTCTCCTTCCTGCAGGCCTCAGCATTCACAATTTCCTCAGGTCAATGCTGATCTGGAGAAATTAATTCAATAATGATCCAGCCCCAGATGAGATCCCAAATAAATGAGGCACCTCCAGATTCAGCCTCCATCAGCAGTGGCCAAGTGATGGCACCAAATTTTCCCAACATTTGTGGTGGGTCAGATCCAAATTTCACCCAAACCTCTCTCATTTGACCCCATTCCTTCATTCCCAAATTCCAGACCTTTCCTTTGGTTGTCCTCTCAGCTGAGGAGCTCCCAGGTGCCAAAACCACTGCTCAGGGGTTGCCTTCACCTGTCTGCTCATCCCTCAGTCCTCCTGGAGTGAAGAAATCCCAAAATATGGGAGAGGTTTGCAGGGGGTCTGCCACACCCAATTTTGGGGTTTTCTTTTTTTGCTTTTCCTGCTATTTCAAGGTGACAGAACTTGAGGGAGATTTCCCTTCAAGCCAACCTGGATCTGGTGACCCTGAGCCTTCAACAAACCAAAACATTTTCTCACTTTCTCACCCTACTCAAGTCCTTCCCCTTGTGCCTTCTTTCCCCCTCTCCTGAAATTCTCTGGGATTTTATGAGGATTTTATCAGAGGTGCTCACAAAGGGTGAGGATTCTGCTTCAGACTCATCCTTAAATAAAAAAAAATCAGTGAAAAAATTTAAAAAACACTGAAAAAAATTAAAAATCACTGAAAGAAATTAAAAAATTTAAAATCATTGAAAAAAAAATATTTCTGGGAATAAATCCAAGCCTGAATTTTATCCTAATTTCTATCCATCCCTTTTGGAAGCTTTTCCCTGCTTAGGTTTTGGTCTTGGAGAAGCCCCAAGCTCAGACACTGTGGTGGGACCTCACATCAACCTCAACTGATCCACAGTTGGATGACCTTGGAGATCTTCCCCAACCTTAATAACCCCCCTGACCCAATGATTCCATGAATTCCATTCCCTCTGAACTCTGTCCAACCACAGGAAAGCCAAAATTCCCACCAACACCTCCACCTGTTGAACCTGACACTCATCCAGCCACCTGAGACTTTTGGAAGGAGGCATCCCCTCTCTAAAATATAGAAAATGGAAAATGGGTAAACTTTTTAACATCTTTTTTCCACCACTCCACAATAAAATTAATTTTAAGGCTTCCCCTTTCTCTTTTGATCTCCATTCCATATCTAAGCAGCCTTTTGGAGAAACATCTGAGCTTCTTGGGCTTTTAATGAGTTTCAGTGCATCCCTGGCAAGGTAAAACTCACAATTTTGCTCTCCTGAAGGTTCCCTCTGCCACAATGTGGAAGCTGGAAATGGCAGAGGCCACATCAAGCAGCTACAGAAGATACAAAATCCCATCTCAAGTCCACCTGAGGCTCTGTGCCACCAGGACATGGCTCCTGGGGGTGGCAATGTCACCTCATTGTCACCTCTGTGTCACCACGGTGACCTCAGTGCTGCTGGGACATGACTCCTGGGCAGGGAAGGTCACCCTGGTGTCACCTCGGTATCACAGGGACACCCCAGGGTCACCACCAGGCCATGGCTCCTGGGGAGGGAAATGGGACAGCGGTGTCACCTTGGTGCCACCATGATGACCACAGGGTGACCACCCACACCACCAGGACATGGCTCTTGGGGACAGCAATGTCATCTCATTGTCACCTTGGTGCCACCATGGTGACCTGAGGCTCTGTGCCACCAGGACGTGGCTCTTGGGGACAGCGATGCCATCTCATTGTCACCTTGGTGCCACCATGATGACCACAGGGTGACCACTCACACCACCAGGACATGGCTCCTGGGGAGGGAAATGGGACAGCGGTGTCACCTTGGTGCCACCATGATGACCACAGGGTGACCACCCACACCACCAGGACATGGCTCCTGGGGACAGCGATGTCATCTCATTGTCACCTTGGTGCCACCATGATGACCACAGAGTGACCACCCACACCACCAGGACATGGCTCTTGGGGACAGCAATGTCATCTCATTGTCACCTTGGTGCCACCATGGTGACCACAGGGTGACCACCCACACCACCAGGACATGGCTCTTGGGGACAGCAATGTCATCTCATTGTCACCTTGGTGCCACCATGGTGACCTAAGGCTCTGTGCCACCAGGCCATGGCTCCTGGGGAAGGAAATGGGACAATGGACTTTCAGAAGAAGTCTGTTGGCCTAAGGACATTAATCTTTTTATGGAGCACATTTCCATCCTGCTAGGTACTTTCTAGACCCAAAACAAAATAACTTCACAGCTATTTCATGTGAAGATTCACAGTTCTCCACAAAAGCTCCATGCATCAGTGTTAAATATGAAGCCCAGTCCTCTGAGATGCTGGCCCAGGTTCCAGACACAGGTCTGGACAAGTAAACACCAATTGCTGAATTAGAGCACCAAAAAAAGTGACAAACCCCGAGGTTTGTGAAATGGCAGAGGCCGGATCAAGCAGCTACAGAAGATCCAAAATCCCATCTCAAGTCCCCCTCGAAATTTCTTCAGAAAAAGTCTGTTGGCCTAAAGCACATTAATCTTTTTATGGAGCACATTTCCATCCTGCTAGGTACTTTCTAGACCCCAAACAAAATAACTTCACAGTTATTTCATGTGAAGATTCACAGTTCTCCACAAAAGCTTCATGCATGAGTGTTAAATATGAAGCCCAGTCCTCTGGCCCAGATTCCAGACACAGGTCTGGACAAGTAAACACCAATTGCTGAATTAGAGCACCAAAAAAAGTGACAAACCCCGAGGTTTGTGAAATGGCAGAGGCCGGATCAAGCAGCTACAGAAGGTACAAAATCCCATCTCAAGTCCCCCTCGAAATTTCTTCAGAAAAAGTCTGTTGGCCTAAAGGATATTAATCTTTTTATGGAGCACATTTCCATCCTGCTAGGTACTTTCTAGACCCCAAACAAAATAACTTCACAGTTATTTCATGTGAAGATTCACAGTTTTTTACAAAAGCTTCATGCATGAGTGTTAGAGATGAAGCCCAGTCCTCTGAGATGCTGGCCCAGATTCCAGACACGGGTCTGGGCAAGTAAACACCAATTGCTGAATTAGAGCACCAAAAAAAGTGACAAACCCCGAGGTTTGTGAAATGGCAGAGGCCGGATCAAGCAGCTACAGAAGATCCAAAATCCCATCTCAAGTCCCCTCCTTTCTTCAGAGAAAGTCTGTTGGCCTAAAGGACATTTATCTTTTTATGGAGCACATTTCCATCCTGCTAGGTACTTTCTAGACCAAAACCAAAATATCTTCACAGTTATTTCATGTGAAGATTCACAGTTTTTTACAAAAGCTTCATGCATCAGTGTTAGAGATGAAACCCAGTCCTCTGGCCCAGGTTCCAGACACAGGTCTGGACAAGTCAACACCAATTGCTGAATTAGAGCACCAAAAAAAGTGACAAACCCCGAGGTTTGTGCTCACCTGGCAAAGTCCAGGTCGGCCTCCCTGGACATGGTGATGTTGGTCAGGTTTTGCTGCAGGATGAAGATGTTCCTGCACATTTTCTTGATTCCAGACTCGCTGATGCGTTTGAAGTAGTGGGCGCCGTTGATGAGGATGCAGGAGATGAGGTGACCCAAACCTGCCAGGGGGAAGAGATTTAGTGACAATAATTTGTGGTAAAACCCTCCTAAAATGAGCATTGTTGAGTGGTGTGTGTGAGCTGGATCAACTGGATTTTACCTGGAAACCTTCAGTAATTTTCATGGTGCAGTTTAGGATTTTCCAGCTCTTTAAAAACCCCAAAACTGCCCCAAAATTGAGAGCTGTGTTATCATGACCCCTGATTTTTAGTCAGGCTTTGGGTTAGGGTTATGGGTTATGGGTCACTGCAGCTCCTGTAAAACCACAGGATTTTAATGTTATCCAGGATGGTGTTTTCCCTGTTTTCCCTGGAAAATTCAGTCTCCAGGGGCAGGAATGAGCTGCATTTCAATGCTCCTGATGCTCAACCCCTCTCTGATCAGTCCTGAGCAGTTTCCTGTGTCTGAAGATGTCACAAGGACACAGCTGAGGGATAAGGGACACAGACAACCCCCAAAATGATGCATCCACTCCTGTCACATTACAAAAAGCAAAACCCCAGCCTGATTTATGCTCCACAGGTCTGGGCAAGCCCAGAGGCCAATTAAAAGTCAAAATTAAGGATGGAGTTCATGTACAGGGCATTTAAATCCCAGACCTGGGCTTAAGAGGTGCCTGTGATGAAGGAGGAGCAGGGGAATGAATTTAAACTTCAGCAGGATGTGAATGGTCCCTGTGGCTCTGTGTGGAGACATTTCCCTCTTTTTAAACAAACAGGGAATCCCAGAATCCCAGGATGGCTGGAAGGGACCTTAAAGCCCATCCAGTGCCACCCCTGCCATGGCAGGGACACCTCCCACTGTCCCAGGCTGCTCCAATCCTTCCTTGGACATTCCAGGGATCCAGGGGCAGCCACAGCTGCTCTGGCAATTCCAGCCCAGCCAGGAATTCCTGCCCAAGATCCCACCCAAATCTCCCCTTTTCCAAGCTGAAGCCATTCCCTGTGTCCTGTCCCTCCAGGCCTTGTCCCCAGTCCCTCTGCAGCTCTCCTGGAGCCCCTTGAGGCCCTGGAATGTTCTGGAAGCTCTCCCTGGAGCCTTCCCTTCTCCAGGCCGGGAATTCCCAGCTCTCCCAGCCTCAGATTGGATCCATCTCCTCTCCAAGAAATCCATGGACCCAGGGGCCTCACTTGGAATCTCAGGAAACTATGAAGGGTCTCCCTTCCCTTGCCCTCTCTCTTCTCTCCCCATTTTCCATAAAAATCCCTCGGGATGGATTCTGAGTGTCCCAAATCCCAGAATCCTGGACCAGTTTGGGTGGGAAGGGACCTCGAAGTTCATTCCAGGGACACCTCCCACCATCCCAGGGTGCTCCAATCCTTTCTTGGACACTTCCAGGGATCCAAGGATTCTCTGGGAATTCCAGCCCAGCCAGGAATTCCTGCCCAAGATCCCACCCAAATTTCCCCTTTTCCAAGCTGAAGCCATTCCCTGTGTCCTGTCCCTCCAGGCCTTGTCCCCAGTCCCTCTGCAGCTCTCCTGGAGCCCCTTCAGGCCCTGGAATGTTCTGGAAGCTCTCCCTGGAGCCTTCCCTTCTCCAGGCTGGGAATTCCCAGCTCTCCCAGCCTGAGATTGGATCCATCTCCTCTCCAAGAAATCCATGGACCCAGGGGCCTCACTTGCAATCTCAGGAAACCATGAAGGGTCTCCCTTCCCTTGCCCTCTCTTTTCTCTCCCCATTTTCCATAAAAATCCCTCGGGATGGATTCTGAGTGTCCCAAATCCCAGAATCCTGAACCAGTTTGGGTGGGAAGGGACCTCGAAGTTCATTCCAGGGACACCTCCCACCATCCCAGGGGGCTCCAATCCTTCCTTGGACATTCCAGGGATTCTCTGGGAATTCCAGCCCAGCCAGGAATTCCTTCCCAAGATCCCACCCAAATCTCCCCTTTTCCAAGCTGAAGCCATTCCCTGTGTCCTGTCCCTGCAGGCCTTGTCCCCAGTCCCTCCCCAGCTCTCCTGGAGCCCCTGGAGGCCCTGGAATGTTCTGGAAGCTCTCCCTGGATCCTTCCCTTTTCCAGGGTAACATTCCCAGCTCTCCCAGCTCAAACCCCACACTCTTCTCACTCCTCAATGCTCTGAAGGTGACAACACCACCTCACTCTGCCTCACCCCCGAAAGGAACCGCGCGGAACTTTGGGATGAGAACAGAAATCCCTTTATCAAGGAAGGACTGGGGAGCTCCTGACCTTCAAAGATGTACTGGAACTTGTGCTGCTGCAGGCTGGCACTCATGGCCTCCTCGATGGCGCTGATGTCCTTGTTGAGCCGCACCACCAGCGGGTCGTAGTCCATGCTCTCCACGTTGGCCACGATGGCGTAATTGCCTTGCTTGGCCAGGGGGATCAGGTAGTGGAAGCAGTGAACCCTGCCAAGGACAAGGGAGAAACCTCACAGTGCTACAGCCCCAATTTTAAAGGATTTGTGGGATGGGAAGTGGTTTTTCCCATCCTCAAGCTGGTAAAAAAATAACTTGGGGAGGTGGGTGGTGATGGTTGTGTCCCCTTGGCATTGTCGCATCTTCAGGGATGGATCCGACAGATCCGTGGTGACAGAGCTGACCTCTATCATCCCAATGAATTTTCCAAAGATTCCCCACCTTCCCATACAATTCCAGTCCTCCAAAAAGAACTCCTTCCATGAAAACCTCAGAAAAGTGATCACCGGCAGGACCAGCGAGCCAGGGGTCATGGAATGATCATTAAAATTCCAAGATTGTGCCTATCCCAAGAATTTCATACTACTGCAACTCTTTCCTGTTCACCAATGTGCCCAACCATCGTCCCTCCATGGAAAGAGAAATTCCATGTGGTTAAATCCCAGTGTGTCCAATCATCATTCCATGATGGAAGGAGAAATTCCATGTGGTTAAATTCCAATGTGCCAAATCATCATCCCTTCATGGAAGGAGAAATTCCATGCAGTTAAATCCCAACAGACCCAACCATCATCCCTCCATCGAAGGAGAAATTCCCTGCACTTAAATCCCAGTATGTCCAACCATCATCCCTCCATGGAAGGAAAAATTCCATGCAGTTAAATCCCAACATGCCCAATCATCATTCCATGATGGAAGGAGAAATTCCATGTGGTTAAATCCCAGTATGTCCAACCACCATCCCTCCATGGAAGGAGCAATTCCATGTGGTTAAATCCCAACGTGCCCAACCATCATCTCTCCATAAAAGGAGAAATTCCATGTGGTTAAATTCCAACAGGTCAAACCATCATTCCATGATGGAAGGAGAAATTCCATGTGGTTAAATCCCAACGTGCCCAACCATCATCCTTCCTTGGAAGGAGAAATTCCATGCAGTGGAATCCCAGCGTGCCCAACCATCATCCCTCCATGGAAGGAGAAATTCCATGTGGTTAAATCCCAACAGACCCAACCATCATCCCATGATGGAAGGAGAAATTCATTGCACTTAAATCCCAACGTGCCCAATCATCATTCCATGATGGAAGGAGAAATTCCATGTGGTTAAATTCCAATGTGCCCAACCATCATCCCTCCATGGAAGGAGAAATTCCATGCAGTGGAATCCCAACATTCCCAACCATCACTCCATGATGGAAGGAGAAATTCCATGCACTTAAATCCCAGTGTGCCCATGATGGAAGGAGAAATTCCATGTGGTTAAATCCCAGTATGTCCAACCATCATCCCTCCATGGAAGGAGAAATTCCATGCAGTTAAATCCCAGTGTGTCCAACCATCATTCCATGATGGAAGGAGAAATTCCATGCAGTTAAACCCCCACATGCCCAATCATCATTCCATGATGGAAGGAGAAATTCCATGTGGTTAAATCCCAATGTGCCCAACCATCCTCTCCATGATGGAAGGAGAAATTCCATGTGGTTATATCCCAATGTGCCCAACCATCATCCTTCCTTGGAAGGAGAAATTCCATGCAGTGGAATCCCAATGTGCTCAACCATCATTCCATGATGGAAGGAGAAATTCCATGTGGTTAAATCCCACTGTGCCCAATCATCATTCCATGATGGAAGGAGAAATTCCATGCAGTGGAATCCCAGTGTGTCCAACCATCATTCCATGATGGAAGGAGAAATTCCATGTGGTTAAATCCCAGTATGTCCAACCATCATCTCTCCATAGAAGGAGCAATTCCATGTGGTTAAATCCCAACATGCCCAACCATCATCTCTCCATGAAAGGAGAAATTCCATGTGGTTAAATTCCAACAGGTCAAACCATCATTCCATGATGGAAGGAGAAATTCCATGTGGTTAAATCCCAATGTGCCCAACGATCATCCCTCCATGGAAGGAGAAATTCCCTGCAGTTAAATCCCAATGTGTCCAACCATCATCCCTCCATGAAAGGAGAAATTCCATGTGGTTAAATCCCAGTGTGCCAAATCATCATTCCATGATGGAAGGACAAATTCCATGTGGTTAAATCCCAACAGACCCAACCATCATTCCATGATGGAAGGAGAAATTCCATGTGGTTAAATTCCAACAAGCCCAACCATCATCCCTCCATGGAAGGAGAAATTCCATGTGGTTAAATCCCAACATGCCCAATCATCATTCCATGATGGAAGGAGAAATTCCATGTGGTTAAATCCCAGTATGTCCAACAATCATCTCTCCATGGAAGGAGAAATTCCATGCAGTGAAATTCCAGCTTCTCTGGAAAACCCCTGGGAGGATGTCACATTAAGGAATTTCTTCCTAAATTCTCTTTTAGTTAAGACATCCCAAAAAAATTCTACTTTTGGTATCCTGCCTCCATCCCACTTTTGGCCACCCACAATTTGGTGATCCGGCATTTCTGGACTAACCTTTGATGCTGTGGTGGACAAGTTTGTCTCCTCTGGGCATGATCTTCACCTGCAGCCTCCCAAGACCCCCCTCCATCCCCAAATTCCAGGTTTTTACCTGACTTCCAAGTGCAGCACCAGCAGGCAGCGATCGGCCATCTCCTGGAAGGACCTGGCCAGCTCACTCAGGCTCTGCAGGATCTGCTCGGATGCAGGAAGGTGTTCCAGGCTGGTGTGGCTGTCCTGGCCTGGGGACATGGCTGGCAAGAGAAAAAAAGAGTTAAATTTGGGACGTTCTCCATCCCACATGGCTGGCAAGAGAAAAAAAGAGTTAAATTTGGGATATTCTCCATCCCACATGGCTGGCAAGAGGAAAAAGAGTTAAATTTGGGACGTTCTCCATCCCATCCAGAGCCTCCTGTGTGCTCCCAATCCCAGCTCTGGTGTTCCCAGAGGAAGAATCAGCTGGCCTGGAGAGTGAAAGAAGAATAAAGAGGGAAATGAGGGTGACAATCCAGCCTGGGTGGGTGGGAATGAGGAGGATTTCTCCTCCTCTCCTCTCTCTGCTCACTGAGCTCTATCCCACGAAGGAAATTAAATTATCAGCGAGGTGGTGAGGGGTTTAATTACACAACCTCTAATCCCAGATTATCCCAGGACTCTCAGGAGGAACTTGAGGAGAGCTTTTTGTCCTCCAAGTGACACTGGAGGGTGGCAGGACATCAGCTCAAGGTCAGATCTAAGGATAATTATTTGGTGACAGAACAAAGCAGAAAACCCCACTTTTACCACACTTTTTTTAGCCCAAAATTCTCCATTTTGAGAGGTTTTTATCCTCCTGGAGATGCAGGAATCATCTCTCTTCCTGGAAGTGCTGGAGATGGATGGAGCCATCACCCAAAAAGCAGGAGGCAGCTCCTTGCTGCTGCAGGGAGATGCTCACCCCGTTTTTTCTCCTCTCCACAATTCATTTGCAGACTTTTAATTGTGTTTGTCAGGGGAGATAAGGGAAGGAGGGTGACAGGCACAATTTTATTAAACAAAAATGAATAATTTTTTAATATTTCTGCCCTGTTTAAAAGCACTGAAATCCCTCTGGGTGCCCCCTTGGCAGAGAGGAGGCTCAGGTGGGGTTTTTTGGGGAGAAAAATTTGAATTTTTCCTGTGTGTTTTTTGCTTTTGGAACTCAAAGGAAGCATTTCGGAGCCCATCAATTTTCCTTTCTTCTCTGGACATCCAGGAGAGAAAATCCCATTCCTTTAAGTCTCACTCCAGATAGTTTTACTCCATCATCCTTGGCAGCACGAAGCCAACAAATGAGCTGGAGCAGCAAAAAATAATCAGGGCCTGAATTATTAAAGGGCTTTGAGTAAAAAAAAAAGAAAAAAGCCATTTAGAGCTGGGTGTGGAGTTTTTTGGGCAAAGGCTGAGCTTTCCTGGGGCTGTGGAAAAGGGAAGGGATCTCTCACTGCTGAAATACTGGAAAAAAAATCTGAAAAATTTTGGAAATGCTGGAAAACCAGACCAGCCATCCAATCCTGCTCCAGTGGCCTTCATCATCCTGGAGCTTCCACAGGTTATTGTGCCCCAGGTGAATTTTCCAGGCTGCTGGATAAAAGTCCTGGCTTGGTTTGGGATTTCTCCTCCCTGGTTGGAATCACGTCTGAGCCCTCTCCCTTTGAAGAAAAGAAACTTTTTATTCCAGCAGAGCTGAGAAAAATAAACTCAACCCAGGCCTTCAGTCACCCTGACAGGGCTGAGTTTCCTAAATCAATAAATAAAAATTACCAGACCTCAGGAATGGGAAACAAAACCTCTGGAGCCACTCAGAGTGACCACAGACAGATCCAGGTGGTTTAAAAGCACGAGGAACAAAATAAATCCAAGGAGACAAATTCTGCACCTTGAAGCTGAGGGGGGAACCTCCAAAATGCTCAGGATTTGCACAGCATTCCCAAATTTACTTTATTAAAGGCTCACAGGGACATTTTACAGCTCTGCTGGAGGAAAATCTTTCTTTGGGAGAGAAATGCAGCAAGAAACTCCAGCTGAACTTAAGGATCAGTTGGCAGCTCCTTAAAATTGAATTTCTTCCTCTCCAGAAGAGGTAACTCCAAAAAACACTGGGAAAAAGGGAATTTGTCACAGGTTTAGGTGCTGGATGAAGCCTTCAGAGAGTCAAGGTTAACTCTGCTCTCTGCTGGAGGTTTTCCTGAGGATCTCAGGCACCACTTTTTGTTTTTTCTGTGCTTGAGTTCCCAGCAGGTAAAACGTGGATAATCGATTTTATCCATCACTGCCATTCCTGCTGGCTCAGTTCTCCGTGTCTCCCATCCCCACAGCTTTTAGCAGCACCAGGAGATGATGCCACAAGGACACAAAATTACTACTAAAACACCTTCCAAAAAGGAGAATATCTGGTGTTCAAAGGAAAAAAGCTTTGGGTGGAATTAGAGGTGTGATTATTTTATTAAAGGAGTAGGGTGTGAACATCAAGTCCAACATCAAGGAGTTATTTCAGTGGGATTTCTGCCAGGAAACCTTTGACTTCTACACCCAAAAAGCATGAAAAATTTAATTTTCATGAAAAAAATTAATTAATTTTTTAAATATTTCATTATTTAAAAGCCACCTCTGAGTGAGATTCAGCTGAGCAAGGGAAAGGTGCTGCTGGTGAGGAATTTTTTGAGGGGACAGGAACGTCACCAAGGTGTCCATGTCCCACCAAAAGGTGACTCCAAGGTACAGATCAGTCACTGCCTTCTCCTGAACTCCATTTGGGGATTCCAGCTTTTTAGGAAAGGACTGGAACGAGCCATAAAAACTGAATTTTGATTCTCTCCCAGTTCATGGGATTTCATTTCAGAGCAACGGGAATTCAGGAAGCAAAGCTGGATTTTGGGGTTGACACCTTCCCTGAACATTTGTGCCTCTTAGATATCAACAAATACTTCAAATATTCACCCAGATATTGCTGCTTTTTACCTCAATCATTCTTTTTTGTAGGGTTTAAATCCAGTGTTTAAATTAAACACTCCAAGGAATGATTTCTGCCAAGACTTCCAAGATCAGGGAATGTTGGAAGGGAATTTTAAAGGCCATCAGTCCAACCTCCAGCTGGCACCTCACATCTGGATTTGAGATGTCTAAATTGCCTGAATTCCCAACGTTTTACTGGGAATTCATTCACCTTTGACTGGGATCAATGGTGAGGTTCCAAAAGGACAAAGTTACACTTGGAGGACAAACAGAAATGAAGAGGAAACTCGAGGAGAGCTGCTCTGTGTTTAGGCATTTTATAATATAATTATCATAAATTCATGGTGGCTGCCTTAAGGTTAGGATTGTTTGCATTCTTTTTTGTCTGAATACCAATTAGAAAACAATTGTTTTCTAATTAGTAATTAGTAAACTATCTGAAACTGTATTTAAATCACCATTTTGAGAAAATAAACTGATGAAACCACATTGGTGGGATCTGCTTTGCTCTGTCCCATGTACTAGGTGGATCCCTGGCTTTACCTCATTAATAAATTCCCACTAATAAATTAATAAATTCCTACTAATTAGTTAGAAATAATTCCTACTAATGAGTCCTGTTTTGTCAGAAAAAAATTTGGGCTGGGTCAGAGGAAACTTAAGGAAGAATTTTCCCTTTGCAGATCTCCTCAAGCCACACAGGGAAGGACTGCAAGGAGTAAAAAAGAGCAAGAAAGAAGGAAAATGAGAGCAAGAAGACAAAAATGAAGGGCCAGCACTGAGAACTTCCTCCCATGTGTTATAAATAAAGAGCTTGGCTAGGCCAATAGATCAAGCAACAATCAATTTATTAATTAATACAGAATGTATTAATTAAAGTGTGAGCAAAGCAGTGCTGGGTACAGTGGGGGTTTCCCCTCCAACTCCACATCGATTTTTTGTTGATTTTCTGCTGGTATTTATTGAGATTTTCCATAAGCATTTCTCAGCAACTTTTTTTTCCTATTTTCCTCCTAATTTCTATTTTTGAAATATAATTTCTATACCCATCGTGATCAATTTCTATTGGTGATGTTAAATTTTCTGTACTTCAAAAGGTGTGAAATCAGTGAGGTCAGAAATAACATCTTGTGATGATGAGGTTCCCAGGACATAAATCAGTGGTGGTGGCATCCAGATTTCCTTCTTCAGAAGAAAACACCAGAGATGAGAGATTCAGTCTTCCTTTTTAGGACTATAAATCAGATTTGTTGGTGATCTCCAGCTTCCAGTGCTGTTCTATCTCTTTTTTCCAGGATTTTCCAGCCTTTCTTCTCATGATCATTAATTTTAGCTTTATTTAGGTGACTACAACTCTTTCTATATATTCCAAACCTATAGTTCAAAACCTTTTACCACAAAGCAGCTTAAACCTTATAACAATCTTAATTTCAAAGCAAAAATACTTCTGCATTCTTCTATCCTACATGTCAAAGCCTATAAAACCCACACCAACCAAAAAAACCCCTTAAAAATTATATTGTGAAAACTTAAAGGCTTGCATTATTTACTTATAAGTAAACAAAATATTTGTCTAAAAACCTCTTTCCATGCTTTTTTCCGTTTGTTCATTAAAATTCATTTTTATAACTGCCCCATGGCCTCTATAGGACTGTAAATCAGTTTTGTTGGTGAGGTCCAGCTTCCATCTCCTCTTCCCAGGATCTTTAATTTTGGAATAACTCACTTCTATTTGGGTGATTACAATCCTTTCTCTCTATATATACTAAAGTTATAGTTCAAACCTTCTATTAAAAACCTTCTAGGCTCACATAATTCACTTATAAGCAAGGAAAATATTAATATCAAATATCAAAAATCCCCTTTTCATGCTTTTTCTGTTTTGTTGATTAAACAGATATTTTTATAATTATCCTATTATTTTTCCACACATTTCACAACCATAACTACAAAGGCCATCTTTTTCTACCTGACACGAAATTCAACCTCACATTTCCACTGAGTCCTTAAAATCCAAGTGTTGGAGAAAAGGACAAAGTTGGAAAAAACCCCAAAAATTCCAACCTTTTATATGGTCAGGAAGAGCTGCAGCCCCCATCATAATGATGAGCAGAGCCCAGACTGTCACTGGTGATAAAGAGCAGCCTAAACACTCTATTAGTTTTTCATTTGGGGGGAATTAATGTTTTTGTTATGGCTCTGTGTGTGTACATTTAATGAATTGTCTCGTTAGCGCTGCTGCCGGGCATAAATTTCCCCAGGAAATGTAAAAAAAAAGGCAATAATTCCTCCAAAAATTGGTTTGTTTTCTGGTTTTTCTGCAAGGATGAAGCCTTGGGGGAAAAGGAAAAAAAAAGGAATTTTTTTGGGGAATAAAGGATTTTTAGTGGTTTGTTTTCTGGTTTTCTGCAAGGATGAAGCCTTGTGGGAAAAGGAAAAAAAAAAGGAATTTTTTGGGGAAAAAAGGATTTTTTTGGCCAGGCATAAATTTCCCCAGGAAATTAAAATTTTTTATTAAAAAAAAAGGCAATAATTCCTCCAAAAATTGGTTTGTTTTCTGGTTTTTCTGCAAGGATGCAGCCTTGGGGGAAAAGAAAAAAAAAAGGAATTTTTTTGGGGAAAAAAGGATTTTTTTTGGCCGGGGAAATTAGAGCTTTTTTTAAAAAAAGGGCAATAATTCCTCCAAAAATTGGTTTGTTTTCTGGTTTTTCTGCAAGGATGCAGCCTTGGGGAAAAGAAAAAAAAAATAAAGGAATATTTTTGGGGAAAAAAGGATTTTTAGTGGTTTGTTTTCTGGTTTTCTGCAAGGATGCAGCCTTGGGGGAAAAGAAAAAAAAGGAATTTTTTTGGGGAAAAAAGGATTTTTTTGGCCAGGCATAAATTTCCCCAGGAAATTAGAGGTTTTTAAAAAAAAGGGCAATAATTCCTCCAAAAATTGGTTTGTTTTCTGGTTTTTCTGCAAGGATGCAGCCTTGGGGGAAAAGAAAAAAAAAAGGAATTTTGGGGGGAAAAAAGGATTTTTTTGGCCAGGCATAAATTTCCCCAGGAAATTAGAGCTTTTAATAAAAAAAAAGGGCAATAATTCCTCCAAAAAATGGTTTGTTTTCTGGTTTTCTGCAAGGATGAAGCCTTGAGGGGAAAAGAAAAAAAAAGGAGTTTTTTGGGGGAAAAAGGATTTTTTTGGCCAGGCATAAATTTCCCAAGGAAATTAGAGGTTTTTTAAAAAAAAGGGCAATAATTCCTCCAAAAATTGGTTTGTTTTCTGGTTTTCTGCAAGGATGAAGCCTTGGGGGAAAAGAAAAAAAAAGGAATTTTTGGGGGGAAAAAGGGATTTTTTTTGGCCAGGCATAAATTTCCCCAGGAAATTAGAGGTTTTTTTAAAAAAAGGCAATAATTCCTCTAAAAAATGGTTTGTATTCTGGTTTTCTGCAAGGATGCAGCCTTGGGGGAAAAAGAAAAAAAAAAAGGAATTTTTTTTGGGAAAAAGGGATTTTTAGTGGTTTGTTTTCTGGTTTTCTGCAAGGATGCAGCCTTGAGGGAAAAGAAGAAAAAGGAATTTTTGGGGGGAAAAGGGGATTTTTTTTGGCCAGGCATAAATTTCCCCAGGAAATTAGAGGTTTTTTAAAAAAAGGGAAATAATTCCTCCAAAAATTGGTTTGTTTTCTGGTTTTCTGCAAGGATGAAGCCTTGGGGGAAAAGAAAAAAAAAAAGGAATTTTTTTGGGGGGAAAAAGGATTTTTTTGGCCGGGGAAATGAGAGCTTTTTTTAAAAAAAGGGCAATAATTCCTCCAAAAATTGGTTTGTTTTCTGGTTTTTCTGCAAGGATGCAGCCTTGGGGGAAAAGAAAAAAAAAAGGAATTTTTTTTGGGGAAAACAGGATTTTTTTGGCCAGGCATAAATTTCTAAATTTCCCCAGGAAATTAGAGGTTTTAATAAAAAAAAGGCAATAATTCCTCTAAAAAATGGTTTGTTTTCTGGTTTTCTGCAAGGATGCAGCCTTGGGGGAAAGGAAAAAAAAAAGGAATTTTTTTGGGGAAAAAAGGATTTTTTTGGCCAGGGAAATTAGAGCTTTTTTTAAAAAAAGGGCAATAATTCCTCCAAAAATTGGTTTGTTTTCTGGTTTTCTGCAAGGATGCAGCCTTGGGGGGAAAAGAAAAAAAAATGAATTTTTGGGGGAAAAAAGGATTTTTTTTGGCCAGGCATAAATTTCTAGATTTCTCTAGGAAATTAGTGCTTTTAAAAAAAAAAGGCAATAATTCTTCCAAAAATTGGTTTGTTTTCTGGTTTTCTGCAAGGATGCAGCCTTGGGGGAAAGGAAAAAAAAAGGCATTTTTGGGGGAAAAAAGGATTTTTTTTGGCCAGGCATAAATTTCCCCATGAAATTAGAGCTTTTTAAAAAAAAGGCAATAATTCCTCCAAAAATTGGTTTGTTTTCTGGTTTTTCTGCAAGGATGCAGCCTTGGGGGAAAAGGGAAAAAAAAAAGTAATTTTTTTGGGAAAAAAGGATTTTTAGTGGTTTGTTTTCTGGTTTTTTGCAAGGATGAAGCCTTGGGGGAAAAGAAAAAAAAAGGAATTTTGGGGGGAAAAAGGGATTTTTTTTTTCACTGAACAAAGCAAAATTGTGCAGGGAGAATTAAGAGCAGGATCCTAACACAGGATTAGGAACAGAGTTGATTTTATTATGGAAAGATTCCCTAAAAAAAGTCCAGGATTTGCTGTTCCAGTGCTCCTCAACTGGGAAAATTCCTCAGTGTTAATTTTTTCTGGTTTCAATCATTTATGACATAACTTTCCCTTCTCAGAATTATTATTTCCTTGAATTCTATAATCCCCTAAGTGACTTGATTTTAAAAAGTCCTTTCAGTTTCTTCTGAGTTCTGGGAAGAACTGGGAATATCTGGGAATTATTATTATTATTATTATTATTATTATTATTATTATTATTATTATCATCCTGTTTGGTTTTTTCACCAATTTTCACCAAATTTTCCTTAAAAATAGAGAAAATCACAGATCAATGGAGACAATTCCATCAGTCTACAGCAACCCAAAAATTCACCTCCCTTTTCCTCAGAGTCCTCCAGGATACTGAGCTGCACCTTCCCCAAAAAATGCCCTCAAAATCTCCCTGCAGGATTTCTCTGGGCCTGACAGGGATGGATTTGCAAAAGAACCTTAAATCTCCCAGTCTGTTGGATTTAGTGAAAAGAGAAAAAAATAAAATTCCTGGATTTAATCAGTGTCCTGATGCCCAGGAGTAAAAGTATAATGAAAATAAATGCTGTGATTGATTGTAATATTGATCCTTAGCAATAATTTTTTAAAATTTATGGATAAAAGTGGTTTTTTTTGAGGGTTGTTTGTTTTTAACAGATTGGTTTGCAAAGCAAGAGGAGCAGCCCAGAGGTCTGGAAGATAAAGAATGAGTTTTGTCCAAGGGAATCCAGAGGAAGTTGGGAATGGGAACATCCATGGGAATCACAGAATCGTTAGGATGGAAGAAACCTCCAGGATCATCAAGTCCAACCCTAAATAAATGATGAAAAGCTTTCAAATTGAAAGAATTTAAGTGAGAGAATTTGGGTGAAGAATGGGAAAGAAAAAGGGACAAGCACCAGGATGATCAGCCTGATTCACCACAATTCCTGTTTTTTTGAGAGTGATTTTCCCCAAATCCCAGAGGAATTTCAGTGCTGCTGAGATCAGAGTGACCCAATGGTGGCATCAAACCCTGGCTGTGATTTTTTTTTGAGTCCTCATGTGAAATGTGGGGTTGTGTTTTGTGTCAGGTAGAAAAAGGTGGCCTGTGTAGTTTTGGTTGTGAAATGTGTAAAAAGAGGCCATGGGGCAGTTATAAAAATGAATTTTAATGAACAAACAGAAAAAAGGATGGAAAGAGGCTTTTAGACAAATATTTTGTTTACTTATAAGTAAATAATGTGAGCCTTAAAGTTTTCACAATATAAATTTTAAGTTTTTTTTTTGGTTGGTGTGGGTTTTATAGGCCTTTGACATGTAGGATAGAAGAATGCAGAAGTTTTTTTGCTTTGAAATTAAGATTGTTATAAGGTTTAAGCTGCTTTGTGGTAAAAGGTTTTGAACTATAGGTTTGGAATATATAGAAAGAGTTGTAGTCACCTAAATAAAAGAAATAAGTGAGCTTAGCCCAAGCTAAAATTAATGATCATGAGAAGAAAGGCTGGAAAATCCTGGAAAAAAGAGATAGAACAGCATTGGAAGCTGGACCTCACCAACAAAACTGATTTATAGTCCTAAAAAGGAAGGCTGAATCTCTCATCTCTGGTGTTTTCTTCTGAAGAAGGAAATCTGGACATCACCATCACTGATTTATGTCCTGGGAACCTCAGCATCACAAGATGTTATTTCTGATTTCATCAATTTCACACCTTTGAAGTACAGAAAATTCAACGTCACCAGTAGGGATTGATCACGATGGGTATAGAAATTAGATTTCAAAAGCAGAAATTAGGAGGAAACTAGAAAAAAAAATTGCTGAGAAGTGCTTATGGAAAATTTCAATAAATACCAGCAGAAAATCAACGTTGGAGGGGAAACCCCCACTGTACCCAGCGCTGCTTTGCTCACACTTTACCATTTTGTATTAATTAATAAATTAATTGATTACTGCTTGATATATTGGTCGAGTCAAGCTCTTTATTTATAATACTCATCCCGTAATTTTGACAATTCTTTTGCTCCTTCCAGAGCTGTGCAAGGAGTCACCTCTGTCACACCGAGGAGGAGCAGGGAGGACTTTTCTGCTCTCATTTTCTGCAGAAGAGATAAAAGGATTTAAATGGGATGGACCAACAGGAGTGGCCAGCAGGTTCCTTGGAGCCATTCCCACAAAACCCCAAATTTCCTGGCATTACTCACGCCAAAACTGCTTTGAAAGCTTTGCTAATTAGGTCACTTATTTACATGACAATTCCCTGCCTTTGGGGCTGGTGGGTGGGAGGAAGGAAAAGATGGAATGAGAGTAATTAGCCTAATGATGGTGGTGAGTTAAGTGCTGACCCCACGGATCGATCCTGGTGATGTCTCCCATAAATGAGCAGCCAGGGCAAGGAAACCAAGTCTGATTTCCTCATCCCATTAAATATTTGATGGAAAGAGCTGAGGCTGGGGAAGGTTGCAATCCATGGGAAAAGCTTCACTGCAGACATTCCAGAGGGGGGAAAAAAAAAAAGCTCTGGAAGGCACCAGGAGATGACTTTGATGGGAAAATGGGAAGTTTTAGTTGAGTGGTGACTGTGTGCTCTTAATCCCTGAGCTCCAGCAAAGCAAAGCCATTTTTAAGCCAAAATTCTAAAGTAAATCAAAATAATCTCCTCATGCTCAGCCAGATCAAACCAGGTATTTTATCTCTGTGAAGTCAGAAGTTCCCTGCTGGTCTTGAAGGTGTTTTAATGCTTTGCCATCCCAATTTTTCCATGGTTTTAGTCCTCCAAAAGTCAACTCAGCCAAGAGGGACCCGGCTGGACTCTCGTTCTCTGCCTGGATTGCTCTGCTCAGCTCTGAATCCTGGAATGGTTTGGGTGGGAAGGGACATCAAAGCCAATTCCAATCCCATGGGCAGGGACACCTCCCACTGTTCCAGGGTGCTTCAACCTGGCCTTGGACATTCCAGGGATCCAGGGATTCTCTGGCAATTCCAGCCCAGCCAGGAATTCCTGCCCAAGATCCCACCCAAATCTCCCCTTTTCCAAGCTGAAGCCATTCCCTGTGTCCTGTCCCTCCAGGCCTTGTCCCCAGTCCCTCTCCAGCTCTCCTGGAGCCCCTTGAGGCCCTGGAATGTTCTGGAAGCTCTCCCTGGAGCCTTCCCTTCTCCAGGCTGGGAATTCCCAGCTCTCCCAGCCTGACATTGGATCCATCTCCTCTCCAAGAAATCCATGGTCCCAGGGGCCTCACTTGGAATCTCAGGAAACCATGAAGGGTCTCCCTTCCCTTGCCCTCTCTTTTTGATCCCCATCTTCCATAAAAATCCCTCGGGATGGATTCTGAGTGTCCCAAATCCCAGAATCCCAGACCAGTTTGGGTGGGAAGGGACCTCAAAGCTCATTCCAGGGACACCTCCACTGTCCCAGGCTGCTCCAAGCCCCAATGTCCAGCCTGGCCTTGGACATTCCAGGGATCCAGGGACAGCCACAGCTGCTCTGGCAATTCCAGCCCAGGCAGGAATTCCTGCCCAAGATCCCACCCAAATCTCCCCTTTTCCAAGCTGAAGCCATTCCCTGTGTCCTGTCCCTCCAGGCCTTGTCCCCAGTCCCTCCCCAGCTCTCCTGGAGCCCCTTCAGGCCCTGGCAGGGCCTCTGAGCTCTCTCCCATCTGTTTGTGGCAGCTTTGCTAAGTCCAAGTCCATTTGTAGTTCTCTCAAAGCAATAAATGGTGATTAATTAGCAGCTGATCACCCCTGGTTTGGTTTGGATGGATCCCATTTCACTCTGGGTGAGTGTGGCAGAGCTCCCTGTCCTTGCTCAGGGACATTCCCACCTGGGAAAGCCAGGAGAGCAGGCAGGGACCTCGTTCCTTCGTTCCTTCATTGAACACCACCCTGAGCTCGCTGTGGATGTGCTGGGGTTTGGGGAACATTGGGAATCTCTGAGCATCCCAGAGCAGGAACAGGCTGAGCCGTGGGATGGACAAAAAGATTTGTGGACATCCATGGCCAAGCAGATAAAATGCCCAGGATGAGCTTTTCCTTCTTCTCCTCAGAACCAACAAGATCTAGAGTGACTTTATCCACCACCAGTGATGACTTAAATTTTAGTTTTTGTGTTTTTCAGGTTCTGTGCTGCCCAGGGGTGCAGCTCTGAGCTCACAGTCAGTGTCACTCAGCTCTAGGGACACAAAACAAATCCTTGTCCTGCTGCACACCAAGGACAACTTTCAGCCCAACAGCACAAACAAGGGTGGCTGAAGGGAGGAACAAGAAGGATGGGAGCTCACAGCCTGGAGCTGGAATTGGGCAATTAAACCCCAATGTGCAAATGGACCAAAACTTATAAAAATGTGAGACCTCGTGACCTGTCAGCCATTTTGTGACCATTTGGAGTCTATTTTGTGTCCATTTTGTGTCCATTTTGTGACCATTTTGTGTCCATTTTGGGTCCATTTTGTGTCCATTTTGTGACCATTTTGGGTCCATTTTGTGACCATTTTGTGTCCATTTTGGGTCCACCTTGGGTCCATTTTGTGACCATTTGGGATCCATTTTGTGTCCACTTTGTGTCCATTTTGTGAGCATTTTGTGTCCATTTTGTGTCCATTTTGTGTCCATTTTGGGTCCATTTTGTGACCATTTTGGGTCCATTTTGTGTCCATTTTGTGTCCATTTTGGGTCCATTTTGTGACCATTTTGGGTCCATTTTGTGCCCATTTTGTGTCCATTTTGTGACCATTTTGTGTCCATTTTGTGACCATTTTGTGTCCATTTTGGGTCCACCTTGGGTCCATTTTGGGTCCATTTTGTGACCATTTTGTGACCATTTTGTGTCCATTTTGGGTCCACCTTGGGTCCATTTTGTGACCATTTTGTGTCCATTTTGTGACCATTTTGTGACCATTTTGTGTCCATTTTGTGTCCATTTTGTGACCATTTTGTGACCATTTTGTGTCCATTTTGTGTCCATTTTGTGACCATTTTGTGACCATTTTGGGTCCACCTTGGGTGTAGCCCTGGCCAGGCTCTTGTCCTGCCCAAGGTGTACCCTTGAGGCCTTTTAATAAATATTTACTTTATTTTCTTAGCTCTGTCCAGTCTCTGATCCAGCTCAGCCTTCCCAAGGCATCACCAGCAGCTCCCAGGTTAATTCCTGCACCCAGGGCAGGTCCATCCATGAGGGCACAGCAAGCTGGGGATGATCACTCAAAGGAGGCTCAGGGAAAGGCAGCTGGCCAGGATTTGTGCTCTTCCCAACCTCTCAGGCAGTGGGAAAGAAGAAATATTGGAAAATAGTATTTATGAAACTTAAATAAAAAGCTGTCATTTAGATTAAGTCAGATTGAAGCAGCAGATATTCATCAAATAAAGCACTCAAGATTTACCTTGTTAATTTAATGGCAGTTTGCACTTTGGGGGAAATGTGCAGCTTTTTTTTGGCTTAGACAGAAATTTACTTTTGTTGCAATAACAAAGCCACAGCATTCACCAAGTCCTTCCCTTGCTCCAGGGCAGGCCTGTGTTGATCATCTTTAATCTGGCTTTTAAATAAGGTTCTCTATTAATATATCCTAAAAAAAAGAAATCAATTCTACACGAGTGATCAATACAGCAAAATGTGCTACAAGTTCAGTGACAGAGGGGAAAAAAATATAAAAAAATGAAAAAAAATCAGCTGCAGCTTGAGAGGAATAGAGCAGAATTTTAGAGCAGATTTCAGTTCATTAGGGGGTTAAACACAAAGCCCTGCCTGAGCTCAGCACTGCTGGGTGGCCTGGCTGTAAAATGAAAGGCAGCAATTTCCCCTCCACACCAGGCCTGATTTTCATTTGTGCTGAAACCCCTCTGCACCACTCTGGAAGTGACTTTAAATGACATTTAAGAATCAGCATTCCTGGAGTGGGGCAGGATGTTCCTTCTGAGCCATCAGAGCCCATCCCAGGCTCAGGGAAGCAAAGGAGAGGCTGATGATCCTCCCACGATGGTCTTGATGATCTAATGGCTCTCAATAAGCTTTAAAAAGCATTTTGAGATCTGTGGCTGGAAAATGAGATGCAAATGCTCAGTGTGATTGTTAATAAAGCCAGAGAAATGCAGGATTTTGGTTAAAAGCTGTAGAAAACCTCATTTTTCCCTTCCCTTCTTTTGAATGGAGTCGTAGCTCACCCAAACTGGTACTGGGGGGGGAAGTTCTGCCCATCTGCAGAGGGAAAGGTGAAAACATCTTCCACACCCCCTTGGAATTTGGGGTGAATGGGAGGAAATATCTGCTGTGGACATGGGGAGAAAGCAGTGAAGAGGCTGAGTGGCCTCAGGATTTATTTTTGAACAGATTTTCTCTTTGTGGAGAAGGCAATGACAGGACAGGTGGTTCTTTTTCCAGTTAGAACTGGGAATTCATGAAATTGCTGTTATTACTCATCAGGGATGACCCAGACAAGGTGAACACGACACACTGAGCAAATAAAGATTTCTCCACACAAAGGGGCTGAGGGAAGAGCAGCTGTGACAGCCATGGACACACGGTAAAAATGTAAAAAGTTTAATTCCAATGAACCTTCTGGAAGAGGAAGATGATCCTGATTTAGCTGAGCTGGAGGAGCTCAGGGCCTAAAGGGGCTCCAGGAGAGGCTCCAGGAGAGCTGGAGAGGGACTGGAAAAGGCCTGGAGGGACAGGACACAGGGATATTGGAACCCTGGGCACTGAGAATTCCAGACTTTCTGTTCTGACAGGCACTGACCCCCCAAAAACCACTACATTTGACCTGAGGCCGTGGAAAAGGCTTCCAAAATTGAGTGACAGCACTGGGATTGTGGGTGTGAATTTGAATAGAAGTGTGTGATATCACGGGGTGGAAATCTTAGAATTTAAGATTTTAGTACATAGTAATATATATAAAGCAACATGGAGGATTTAGGGTGTTGGCCAAGTTCTTTTTCACCTTCTTCTTCATGGGTTTGGGTGGTATTTTGTAACTGGGTGGAAAAGTCCTCATTGCAGACCACGGGTATTTGGTTATTGGGTTAAAAGTAAAAATAATTTAGGTGTCATCTCCTGATTGGACAATTAGTGCTTAAAAGACCTTGGAAAGAGTCAGAGACAGAGCCATTCTCTACCTTGTTGGCCAGAACTCACAACTTGTGAGACTGTAACATAGATAAAAACTAATAAACATCTGAGTCCGAACACTGAAGCTGCATCTCCCGAATATTAATCCTGGCTTTAACAGATGAAAAGAAGATTAAAAAAAATCCCACTGGAATGGCTTCCCACTGCCACAAGGCAGCGATGGATGGGATCTTGGGAAGGAATTCCTGGCTGGGCTGGAATTCCCAGAGAATCCCTGGATCCCTGGAAGTGTCCCAGGTCAGGTTGGACATTTGGGGTTTGGAGCAGCCTGGGACAGTGGGAAATGTCCCTACCATGGCAGGGGTGGCACTGGATGAGCTTTGAGGTCCCTTCCCACCCAAACCATTGGATTCCATGCCAAAGCAATTCCAAACTCAGAGTTTAAGCCTGGAAGTCATTCCCTGGTGATCACAACAATCTGAAACCACGAGATTCCAAGAGCTGCTGAATTTAAAGGGCAGCTCCAACTCCAGAAGCCAACGGTTCATCTTTCATCCTCCTCCCTACACACAGCAAAAAATGGTCTTAGAAATGTTAAAAACCTTTAAAAAGATTGTCTCAATTCCTTCATGACTCGTAGCAATTCCTTCTCTAAAATATTCAGGGAACCCCAGAAGGCTGAAGCTCCTCAAAGGAAAAGGATGAGGTTGTGCTCTGTGTGCAGCTGACAAAGCACAGAAGATGAGGAGGGGAAACCCAACTTCCATTTTCCTATCAAAATTGACTCGAATTCCTCAACAAATTCACCTTCTCCCAGCAGCTTTAATCCTGAAATGGTTATTGTTAAAAAAGAGTTTGTGTTCCCTCCAAAGACAAGAGCAGAGAGAAATGACTTTGTCATATCTGACTGGTTCGGGAAATGTGAAATCCAATTCTGAAGGGGAGCAGATAAGGGCAGAGCCATGGAAGAGCCATCAGCTCAGCAAACACCAAATAATGAACGGTGCAGAGACTGCCCAGCCTGATAAAACTCTCCATTAGCACGGCTGGGTTTAAATGAGGGATAATTGTGGCCAAAGATTATTGAATTTTTTATCTCTGGGAAGGAGCTTTTGACACCAAAGCCACCAGCAGGTCACGCCTCTTTTTTTAAGGTTTCCCAAAATCAGCCTTGCCCAGCTCCACCTTGAGCTTTCTGGATGTTCAGAGCTGTGCCTGTAAATTCCCATTCATTCAAGAAATTCACATTTCTTGGATGTTTGCATCCAAGGAAAATTTACTGGAAAAACTGCTGCCTTCCCCAAGGCCACCATGGAACTTGTTGGGATTAGGGAATTTCTGGCATTGCACCAAAAATTCAGGTCCTGCTCACTCACTGAACACTTGGGTGATGCCCTGATTGACCAAGATTGAATCTCAAGTTGTTGGGGCAGAAAAGAGAAACAATCAAAGGATGAAAATCTCATTTATAAGCACGAGGTCAGGACAGCCTCTGTCATTTCCATCTTCCCCTTGTTCCAGACACTCCTGGAATTTGTGCACAGACGTTTTTAGGATGAAGTTCTTACAAAGGAAGATGAATTTTTATTGTCAGGAGGACGCTGCCAAGTGAAATATTACACTTTGTGCTTTTATGTTTATTCACCATGGCGTGGAACCTCCGAGCCCTGAAAGTCACGCTCGTGCCCTTTAATATCTGGAAAATATTGATTTATTAAAAACCCTGAGTTCCAACCAGACCTGAAATTATAAATGATGTTTTATTTTAACAGCTCTGACTGCTAGAACATAAATCCTCAAGCCCCAAGAACTCTCCCCTAGTAACTAAATAAATATTTGGCTACTGAACTTGGATAACATTTCCCACTGGGTTTTGTTTAATTTTGTTATTTGTTTAGTCTCCTCCAAAGCGAGAACAGAGCGAGTGTTGTCACCCAGGTATTGAGAAGTCAAAGTTTGGGTTACAGGAATGTGAAAGCTGCCTGCAGTAATTTGGGTTTTAATTGTTAATTGATTTTATAACCTTAATTATCCTTCTGGATCCAAAGGATCTGATCATGGGAAGCGGAGTGAGGAGTTTGAAGTCTGCTCTAGAGCAGAGTTAGAAGCCACAGGAAGGATTTCAGTCACCCAGAGAGGCTCTGCTGCCAAGGGACAAAGATTTAATGGACACAAAACTCTGTGACTTTATTCAGCACCAGCAAATTTCCCTCGTGAATTCCCAGGAAAAAAAAAGTCTGAGCTGGTTTTTAATTCCCAACTCCCAGAAGAGCTCAGGAATTTTCAATTCCCAACTCCCAGGAGAGCTGCCCCAGTCCTGGGCAACCTTCCTCCAGGATTCTGTTCCAAATTTCCAAACCAAACTGCAGAAATTCCCTGCATCCTCACCACATTCCCCTGAGTCCCGGGATCCCCTGGGGCTGGGTGGATTTTTTATCCCATGCTTTTCTTTTCCAGCTCCTCAGCTGCCTCCTTGCACACCCTGAGCTGGCAGGGGATGGTCAATATTTGTAAAACACACAGGATTTAATTCTGTTTGTAAAACACACAGGATTTAATTCCAGGCACCCTGGGCAGGAGGAAGAGCTCCAACCAAGACAAAGGCCACCTCACCATGGTGACATGGAACAGTTTTTGGGAATCTTGGCAGGTGAGAGCCAACCTCTGGTGCTGGGATGAGCTGTGGGTGATTCCTCATGGATTAATGGCAGTGGAAAAGTTTATCTGGGAAGCAGCAGAGCTGAGGTCAGCCCATGCCAAGGTTTTGGTGGAAGTGGCTCTGTGCAGGCCCTGCTGACCACAGTGAGGAGAGAAACAGCAATTGTAGGAGAAGGGAACACAGGGGACATCACCCCGATGAGTAACAGCTGGGTTAAGTACTGAGGGAGAGGGAGGGGAGGAGGAGGAAGAAGAAGAGGAATAAGAAAAAAGAAGAGGAAGAGGAAGTAAGAAGAAGAGGAAAAGGAAGAAGAGGAAGAAGAGGAGGAGGAAGAAGAAGAAAAGAAGAAGAAGAAGAAGAAGAAGAAGAAGAAGAAGAAGAAGAAGAAGAAGAAGAAGAAGAAGAAGAAGAAGAAGAAGAAGAGGAAGAAGAAAAGAAGAAGAGGAAGAGGAAGAGGAAGAGAAAGGAAGAAGAAAAGGAAAAGGAAGAGGAAGAGGAAGTAAGAAGAAGAGGAAAAGGAAGAGGAGGAAGAAGAGGAAGAAGAGGAGGAGGAAGAAGAAGAAGAAAAGAAGAAGAAATGAAGAAGAAGAAGAAGAAGAAGAAGAAGAAGAAGAAGAAGAAGAAGAAGAAGAAGAAGAAGAAGAAGAAGAAGAAAAGAAGAGAAGAGGAGGAAGAAGAAGAGGAGGAAGAAAAAAAAGAGGAAGAAGAGGAAGAAGAGGAAGAAGAAGAAGAAGAAAAAAGAGAAGAGGAGGAAGAAGAAGAGGAAGAAGAAGAAGAAGAAGAAGAAGAAGAAGAAGAAGAAGAAGAAGAAGAAGAGGAAGAAGAAGAAGAAGAGGAAAAGGAAGAAGAGGAGGAAGAAGAAGAGGACGAAGAAAAAGAAAAAAGAAGAGGAGGAAGAAGAAGAAGAGGAGGAAGAAGAAGAAAAAAAGAAGAGGAGGAAGAAGAAAAGAAGACGAAGTAAGAAGAAGAAGAAGAGGAAGTAAAAGGAAGAGCAAGTAAGAGGAAGAGGAAAAAGAAGAAGAGGAAGAAGAAGAAGAAGAAGAAGAAGAAGAAGAAGAAGAAAAAGAAGAAGAAGAAGAAGAAGGTGATGATGATGATGATGATGATGATGATGATGATGATGACAATGACTGCAGTCAGAGCCTGTTCTTGGAACCTGCAGTCACAGTCTAGCTGGGTGAAATCCTGCACTCAGAGGCTGCAAACTGATCCTGCAGTTATGGTTCAGCAGGAAATCCCCAGCAGTCAGAGGCTGCAAGGGGAACCCACAGCAGGAGCTGCTGCAGGCAGAGTCAGGAAATGGTTGGGGTCAGGATGGCTGAGCTGTGCAGAGGAACAAACCAGGACCCTTCTCATGCTGTGAGAAACAAGCAGTCTGTGTTTTGATTCATTTCTACCCTCTGACAAGAGAGCTGCTGCAACAACTCATCACATCCCCAGCCCTTTCCCAGAAAAAATTCCCTATTCCTGAGGGAAGGAGTGAAAGCTGAACCCCAAGGGACTGAAATGATTCAAGGCAGCCCCTGGCAGGCAGGAACAGCGCTGGGGTCTCCAGGCTCTGCTCCCTCTGCCCTCCTGGCACCTCACTTCACCCAGGGACACCCCCAGAAGGATATTCCTCATTAAATCCCATCCAATTTCTCCTGGAATTTCTAACCACATCTTCTTTTAAATATTCCAGCTGCCCTTGGGATTTCTAACACAGGTTTCTTTTTAAATATTCAGAGGCCTGGAGATGCTTGGGAGAGAGTGAAACCTGCCTGGCACTGCTTCCTGCTCCTGGGAATGCCATCAGCAGGCACTGCTGGGAAACTCCAGGGCTGGAAGAATTTTCCAAGTTGCAAAAAAAACCCCAAAAACAAAACAACAAAAAAACCTTGAGCCCTCCCATGATGTCCCCACAAGGAACAGAGACGAAGCTGCTCCAATTTCTGCTTCCCTCTGACACAAACCTGCTGGGAAAGCAGGAACAGAAGGTGCTCATTCCTGCTAAAATCCCAAATTTGTGCTGTTCCAATCCCCAGGCAGAGGTTTTACTCACTCTGGGATGCTGAGAGGCTGGAGAAAGCTGCCTTGGTGCGTCCTGCCAGCCACTCCAGGCTCTCGTGCAGGTTGGCCAAGGCTTTGAGGTCGCTGACGTCCCGCAGGATCTCCTGCTGAGGGATCAGCTTGTCTCCCAAATTCCCGATCAGAACTTCGGATTCTTTGCCAAAAGCAGCCCTGAAATGGAAAGGAAAAAAGAAAAAAAAAAAACCCTCAGGAATGTGGAAATCAGGGAGAGCAGGAGGAGGTCTCAGTGATACCTCAGGGAAGGTCAACCCGGCCTTGGTGGGACCATCCCAGGGATGTTTTCTGAGGGAATTCCAGACAAAAATCCTTCTCCTTGCATTTACAATCCTGGAATTCCACCTCACTCCTCACAACTCCCAACTCCATCCCAACCAACTCCCACTCCTCCTCACCCCACAGGGAATTCACACTTTGCAGGTGCTTCCTGTTCGTTGTGGATGAACACCAAATATTGAAATTTTAAATATCTTAGAGGTTAAATGATAATGAAATGAGCTCTCCCAAGCTCTCCCATTCCCTGCTAACCACAGAATCCACAAGACCTGCTTCCCTTTGGCTCCACTGTCCAGGCAGAATTATTCCCAATTCATCAGCAGAGCCAAGAGAAAGAAGCAGCAGCAGAAAGAAATCACATTCCTTTGTATGAGGAGAAAAGGCTGCTTAAATGGGAAGAGGGTGACAAAAAAAAAAAAAATTGGATGAGCAATTAATTTTATTTGGAAGCTTTCAGGAGGGATCTATTCAACCACCACCCATCCTGGAGGAAGTTTCTAAGCCATCCATGGCTAAATGTGGCCCTGACCAATTATTGTGATTTAAATTAATGCTACATGGAACTGGGAGCTCAACAGATGCAAACAGATACTGAGAAAAAAAATCTTTGTCCTAAAGCATGGCCTGAAAAAATCCACGGCCCAGGAGCTTTTCCCAGGAAATTCAGCGTGGATGATTTAATAGATTCTTCCATTGGAGGTCACAAAATACTTCAATTAATGGCCTGGAGAATGGAATAAATGGAATAAAATGAATCTTAATATGAAAATGTTGGCTTTGTCAGCATCAGGCTGAGCTTGGCCATCCATTTTTTTGCCTGGCCAGGAATTTCCACTCTTACAGAGCCCATTGGAGCTTTGCTCTCCCACACTGATGGATCAGGAATCACAGGAAGAGCCAGGAGAGGCTTCCCAGGTGAGGAAATGAAGGATAAATGTGAAGGCAGGTGAGGACTGGATCCATGAAATTCCATTCAAGGGCTCTGCAGCTCCACTGGGGATGTTTCAAATCCCTGCCCGAGCTGCAAACCCTTCTGTGACCCCACAAATCCCACAAAATCCAGGCTGCATCCTCCCTGTCATGGGGCTCCCAGGCAGGGAAGCAGGAAAATGATAATCTGGGTGGATTAGATTTGTTATTTTGAGCAGCTTCTCCTCCTCCTCCAGTTTTCCAGCCAAGTGCCAATCAAGGAAATGATGAATAAGGATGGGAATGTGCAGGGTTTGGAATCTCACAGGAGCTGAGCCATTCCCAGCATGCAGGGAAAGGGAATCTCCCTCCTTCCAGGCTTTCATTGGCATCAAAGGTAGGAACAACCTGGTTTGGGCACTGAGAGTTGCCTCCAAAAGAATTCCTGTTGGAAATAGCAGGATTTTTCATTTGCTCTCCTGAGTTAGTTCCTGGAGTTGGGATGGAGGGGAAACTCTACCAGGTCATGGCTCAAATGAAAAATTCCTTTGACAGCACTGATTTTGGGGAATTTCTGCCTGGTACAACCAGCTGGCTCCTCCATCAGGTGAGAAAATGCTGCTCCCTTCATCACTTGGGTGATGAGAGCAGCACCAACCAGCAGGACAAGGATTTGCCAGGATTCAAAACAGTATTTTGAATTTTCCTTCCCCAATCCCTTCCCTGACTCAGAACACAAGGACAACTCTCCAAATGGCTTTGTTTGAACAGCAGAGTGAGCAGAAATTGCACCAGGAAAAGCTCAGGTTGGATATTGGGGAGTTTTATTCCCCCAAAAGGCTGCCCAGGGAGGTTTGGAGTCCCCAGCCCTGGAGGGATTTTCAGAATAGAGAATATTATATCTATATTATCTATATTATATGTATCTATATCTATATTATAATATATTATAATATAATATAATATAATATAATATAATATAATATAATATAATATATTTGTTATTATATATTATATTATACTATATTATATTATATTATATTATATTATATTATATTATATTATATTATGATTCTCATGGCACAAACCCCTTGTTACTACAGGTGCTCTTATTTTTCACCCTCAGAATAGAGGGTGAAATATAATATATATTTTTTGTTATCTATTATATATATCTATATATATTATATAATCTATTTTTTATATATATTATATATTCTATTATATGTATTATCTGTATTATACACTGATTCTCATGGCACAAACCCCTTGTTACTACTCTTATTTTTCACCCTCAGAATAGAGGGTGAAATATAATATATATATTTTTATTATCTATTATATATCTATATGTATTATATTATCTATTATCTATATATATAATATAATCTATTATTTATATATATTATATATAATATATATAATAATCTATATAATCTATTATTATTATTATATATATTTATCTATATGATACACTGATTCTCATGGCACAAACCCCTTGTTACTACTCTTATTTTTCACCCTCAGAATAGACAATATAATATATATTTTTATTATCTATTATATATATCTATATATTATATAATCTATTATTTATATATATTATATATTCTATTATATGTATTTATCTGTATTATACACTGATTCTCATGGCACAAACCCCTTGTTACTACTCTTATTTTTCACCCTCAGAATAGACAATATAATATATATTTTTATTATCTATTATATATATCTATATGTATTATATTATCTATTATCTATATATATTATATAATCTATTATATATATTTATCTATATGATACACTGATTCTCATGGCACAAACCCCTTGTTACTACAGGTGCTCTTATTTTTCACCCTCAGAATTGAGGGTGAAATATATATTTTTTGTTATCTATTATATATATCTATATATTATATAATCTATTATTTATATATATTATATATTCTATTATATGTATTTATCTATTTTATACACTGATTCTCATGGCACAAACCCCTTGTTACTACTCTTATTCTTCACCCTGAGAATAGACAATATAATATATATATATTTTATTATCTATTATATATATATCTCTATGTATTATATTATCTATTATCTATATATATTATATAATCTATTATCTATATGATATATAGTATATATATAATATATTATCTATATGATATATATATTATATAATCTATTATCTATATGATACACTGATTCTCATGGCACAAACCCCTTGTTACTACTCTTATTTTTCACCCTCAGAATAGACAATATAATATATATATTTTTGTTATCTATTATATATATCTATATATATTATATAATTTATTATCTATATATATTATATAATCTATTATCTATTTATAATATAATCTATTATATGTATTTATCTATATTATACACTGATCCTCATGGCACAAACCCCTTGTTACTACAGGTGCTCTTATTTTTCACCCTCAGAATAGAGGGTGAAATATAATATATATATTTTTATTATCTATTATATATATCTGTATGTATTATATTATCTATTATCTATATATATTATATAAACTATTATTTATATATATTATATAATCTATTATCTATATTTATCTATATGATACACTGATTCTCATGGCACAAACCCCTTGTTATTACAATTATTCTTCACCTTCAGAACAGATTGTTGTGCTAAAGGAACTTCTCACTCTCCAAACAGCTTCATGTAAGAACTTACAAATTACCAAACTTAGAAGAAATGACAAACCAGCTTTTTACCAGGTGGACGTGGCACTTGGGGACATGGGAATGGTTGGACTTGATGATCTCCAAAGTCTTTCCCATTTCCAAAATGATTCCATAATTCTCCTCACGCCTTGGGACACGGCAGCGACGAAAACACCGCGAATTTGTTCCAACTTTTTGCTGTTGCTCTCCTTGAAACCCTTTCAAGACTTCCCACAATATTTTACCTTATAAAATCCTCCTCCTCCTCTCTCTTGGGCCTCAGCTGCTTGGGCTGAGCCATGTTGCTCCAGTTGGGCAGGGATTTCAGGAGCCTGCTGATGTCGTCGTCCTTGGCCCAGGACGCGCTGATCACCAACTTCTCGTCGGATTGCACGATGGTCCTGCAGGGAGAGCAGCAACAACCACCTCAGAGAGGAGCAAATTTCAGTGCCACTTTTCATTCAGTTCTGTATTGTTCATTAAATTCTGTATCACACCGATTAAGCAGCGAGGAAAAAATCCAGAGGGGAATTCCACACAGAGGGGAAACAGCAACAGGGCAGGAAATTCCCTTAAACACATTTTTTTGAGACACCTTTTTGGTGGATGTTGAGATGGACTTTGAGACAGCTTTTAAGGGAAAAAGAACCATTTTCCTCAATTCTCCAATCCTAGAAATTTGATATCAGCTGGAGGAGGTCACCCTACAGCCTTTTATTTTTTTCTGGAATTTCTGTGGAGCTCAGCAGCCTCTGCCCATGGTGGAGTCACTGCCAGGTGGGACCAGCCCAGGAACACCTGGCTGGAAGCCACCAACTCCAGCCTAGGGACCAGGGCTGAAGCAATGAAGGGGAAGGAAGGGTCCAGGATCTTCTCTCTGAGTCATCCAAAGCATCTCCTGATGGGAGATTCCAGCTAAACCCCGTGTGGGAAACTGAGTCAGGGATTGTGGCATGATCCAGTTGGGAAGAATTTCCCTGCTTTCGTATTTTTGGCAGGGCCAAAATCATCTGAATGATTTGCAAATTCCTGAGTGGGAATTTTCAGGAGACAAATGGGATGCTGGACTTGGAGGATTCAATCAGGACCTTAAAGATTCTCATTTCCATCCCCTGCCATGGGCAGGGACACCTCCCACTGTCCTAGGGTGTTCCAAGCCCCAGTGTCCAACCTGGCCTTGGACACTTCCAGGGATCCAGGGATTCTCTGGGAATTCCAGCCCAGCCAGGAATTCCTGCCCAAGATCCCATCCCAAGCCTGCCCTTTGGCCAGCTGGAAGCCATTCCCTGTGTCCTGTCCCTGCAGGCCTTGTCCCCAGTCCCTCTGCAGCTCTCCTGGAGCCCCTTCAGGCCCTGGAATGTTCTGGAAACTCTCCCTGGAGCCTTCCCTTCTCCAGGCTGGGAATTCCCAGCTCTCCCAGCCTGACATTGGATCCATCTCCTCTCCAAGAAATCCATGGACCCAGGGGCCTCACTTGGAATCTCAGGAAACCATGAAGGGTCTCCCTTCCCTTGCCCTCTCTCTTCTCTCCCCATTTTCCACAAAAATCCCTCGGGATGGATTCTGAGTGTCCCAAATCCCAGAATCCCAGACCAGTTTGGGTGGGAAGGGACCTCAAAGCTCATTCCAGGGACACCTCCCACCATCCCAGGGTGCTCCAATCCTTCCTTGGACATTCCAGGGATCCAGGGATTCTCTGGGAATTCCAGCCCAGCCAGGAATTCCTGCCCAAGATCCCACCCCAATCTCCCCTTTTCCAATCTGAAGCCATTCCCTGTGTCCTGTCCCTGCAGGCCTTGTCCCCAGTCCCTCTGCAGCTCTCCTGGAGCCCCTTGAGGCTCTGGAATGTTCTGGAAGCTCTCCCTGGACCATTCCCAGCTCTCCCAGCCTGGCTCCAGGTTGGAAGGGACTGAGCCAACACAGACACTCCCACACCCCTGACACGACCCTGGCAGAGCCATTCCAGCCACATCTCCCAGATCCAGGCTGGAATTCTGGGGCAGACATGAGATGTCAGCACCATTCAAGTGGTGATTTGGGGAATAAATAGAAATAAAAAAACAACACCACCCCAAGCATCTGCGTTCTGCAAAGGAGAAGAGGAGGACTGGAGCCAGCTCTGATCCATCCTGAAGATAGAACAGCTCATTTCTCATCCCACCCTTTCCCCAATCCACCAGGAAAACAAGCTGAGCTCAGGGAGAGATTTGTGAGAACGGATTTGTCACATGCGCTCACAAACAAATTTCCCTTCCCTTCAAGTTTCACGTTCAAGCTGTCACACACAAAAGGCTGAGATTTTTGTTTCCAGCCACACAAGACCTCAGCGTGTTTGGCCTTCTGCTGCTTGGTGTTTTTCCACTCAGGGGGAAAAGAAAAAAAAATAAATTAAAAAAAAAAGGGAGTTGGTGTTTTTCCACTTGGGGGAAAAGAAAAAAAAATAAATTAAAAAAAAAATCTTTTATTTTTCACCCCTGGTGAAAACTGAGGGGGATAAAAGAGCTGCTCCACCAGCAGCTCTGACATCTGAGATGGAAAAAGGGGATTTGATGATATCTGGGCATTGCTGTGCCAAGGCAAGACAACTGTTCCAGGGAATACATCAGCCAGGGCTTTGTCCTCTGCACATTTAAATGACTGCAGTAATACTCTCCTTCCCTTGGGAGTCTATTTCACACTTGAACAAATCCAACTCTTGGATAAAAAAAAAAACCCTCCTGATACCGAGCTCGTGTTTTATTTTCCTCAATTTCATCCCATTACTCCCTGTTATTTTCCCTCTCAGCCTGGCTCTCTCCACATCCACTGTTTGCTCTCTTTAATTATTTCCAGCCTTATCGTGGCCCTTCAGACATCCACGGCTCCAAGGCATTTTTGGGAGTTTCCTGATGGAGTTAGAGCCACCTCTCTGGTTTATGATCCCTGTTCTCTGTCCTCAAAATCCCAATTGTTTGTGGGGTCAGAGCTGGGGAGGATGTTGGGATGCTCTGCTGAGCTGCAAACTCAAGCCTGGTGTCCTTGCTTTTCCAGGGTCAGGGTTTTTCAGGATCCTAATCCACGATTCCCATCTTCCTCAGCTTTTGGTGGTACCCAAATGGGTCTCCACCAAAGAGAATCCAGAATTTCACAATCCTGGAATGCTTTGGGTGGGAAGGAAACTTAAAGACCATCCAGATCCACCCCCTGCCATGGGCAGGGACCCTTCCACTGTCCAAGGGTGCTCCAAGCTCCATCCAGCCTGGCCTTGGGCACTTCCAGGGATGGGGAGTCCCCTCTGGAGAAGATCCATGGATCCACTGAAATCAGAGAGCTCCAAAATAATCAATCCCTGCTGGGACAGCCCCAGCACAACGTGGATCCTTTGGAATTACATCCCCACTCTTTCCCAGGGCTCCAACACCTCCTGATTTTTTGGGATTTACTCCAACCACCCCTCACTGAGAAGATGCTCAAGAGGGCAGAACATCCTTGATTTCCATTGGACACCCAGCTTTTCCCAGCTCCTTTTTTCCCAAATTTCCTTCCCAGCTCCTCAGCCAGTGCTCCCTCTCTGTACCTTCAGTCAGTGTCAATCCAGTTTGGGTCTTTGAGTGAATTATCCCAGGGCAGGGTGACATCCTTTAGCACAGCTCAAAGCTCTTCCTTTCACCCTCACTCCCCTCATCCCAAACTCCTCCATCATTTTTCCTGCTGCTGCCATTAGGAGCTGACCTTGGCTGGATCCAGGTGCCCACCAAGCTGTTCCATCACTCTCCATCATCCAATATGATGGAAAAACCAATTTATTATGGAGCAGACATCATAAAACACGGAATATCAATCTGGGACAGCTGTCCTGGATGTGTCTTTCCCCAAATCTTTCCCATTCCCAGCCTGCTGGTGATGGGGGGAATGTTGGAGATACAACCCTGATGATGTGGCCAAAATCCTGGTGTGTGCCACGCCTTCCTAAATACCAACTCTGCACTGTCAGGAATCATTTCTCTTATGGGAAATAATATGGGAATATTATCCCTGGACACAGGAAACATCTGGAAACCACAGGGGCTAACTGGGCTCCTCTGCCTTGTGCCTGGTGAATTTTGGGATGATTTTCTCCTCTTCCCCATGGCTGAGGTGATGTTTCCATGCTGAGCTCGTGCTGCCAAGGGCTAAAAAGCAGCACAGCCTGATGGGACACCCCTGCCCCCAAAAAGAATCAAAAAGGCAACTTGAAACCCCAAAAAGTTCATGCAAGAAGCAGCAAAATGAGTGGTAAAAGCATTTCCTGGGCAATCAAAAAATCCTCTTTGGCTGCCACATTTTGGCTGAATTAATCTGTTCTTAATTAAAAAAGGGGCTTAGATTTATTTTGCCTGGCTGGAAAGCAGGAGGGGTTTCTTTTCTTCACCATTTTGAGTGATCCAGGCCCAGTTTTTTCCCATTTTTTATCCCCAAATTTAGCTGAGAGAGTCCAGCCAGAGGAGGTTGGTCACCAGAAGCTGCCTCCAGGGAGGGAGCCGAGCACCACCAGAGCATTAAATCACTTTTTAAACTCTCTGAATCACATTTTGGTGATGCCCATCTCTTTTTAAGATTAAAAAAGACTCATTTGGGTGAGGGATTCCTTTACTCAGAGAGGTTAAAAAATAAACAAGGTGAGGATGAAGATGAGGAAGAAGGGGGTGGACACACAGGACAGAGCTTAGAGTGGACAACAAAACAAAAATGTGCAACTTCAATGTGGACATGAGTAAATATTGGCAAATTTATGCGGAAAGACACGGAAAGAGATTAATTTTAGCATTTGAGACAACAAATTTTGTTGGAGAAGGGTGTTGGCACGAGATTAAAAAGAAAGGCTCGTGTTAAGGGCAGCAACTGTGAGCTGGGCAGGTTTCTCCTTTCAGTATCTCCAAAAATCCCACAAAAAATGGTTTTATATTCAGGTTTTTAACATAAAATGGTTTTTAACTCCGGAGTTGAGCTGCTCTCCTGGAAAATCTGCTGGAGACGGGGGTTGGACACGAGTGGAAAATGCTGCCAGCACGGCAGGAGGTTTGGGGGCTCCATCTCCTGTTTTTATTTGCATTTTCAGCCCCAGCCCCTCATCAATTAGTCAGAAATCAGAGCTGACGTTTGTAAACAGTTTGGGTGGCAAACTGGAATTGGAATTTGGACAAAAAATGGGATTTGCAGGAGGCACCTCACCTACACTGAACTTCAAAATCCGTCATCGATTAACATTGCTATTGATAGGAATGTCCAATCCCACCCAGCCCTCTTAGGTTTGATATTTTTCCTTTTAAATCCTTGGAAAACACGAGGCAAACGGAGCTCAGACATGAACAATCTCAGCTGTGCATTTCCCAGTGCTGACGTCCCTCCCGAGCTGTTCCTCGGAGAACTCCGGATAAAATCCTGCCTGGAGGAGCCTCCCTTTGGATGCTTCTCACCCACATTCCCCCTGAAGGAACAAACCCTACAAAATCACCTCTCTGCCTTCCCAAATTCTCACTCTTTGCCATCCCAAGTGCAGCTTTCACCAGACGGGATCGACTCCCAGCTCCGAGGAGTTGGTCCTGATTTTAAGGAGCTGGGAATAAATAATCCTGACTCCACCTGTCGGAACCCAGGACATCCCTCTGGCTGCCCTGGGTGATCCCAGAGCCTGGCAAGGGATCCAGAGACAAACCACGAGAGTTTGATTAGTATAATATTAATTTATCACCGGGTGTAGATGTAGAATTTTGGGGTTTAATGGCGGTTCAAGAAGGCAAGATGGAGAAATCTGGGTGTGCCTCTGTCCTTCTGCTTCTTCTTCTTGTCCTCCATCTTCTGCTGTGGTGGTGGCACTTTTGGATAGGTTTAGAGTAGAAATGCACTGTCTAACATAGGTGATAGGTATTGGTATCTTAATACAAACACAGATCATGTAATATTTGATATAAAATATTACGATTGCCCTCGGGGTGGGCAGTTGGCCATGACCAGCATTGCAGCAGCACCCAAGCTGGGTGAGAACAAAATTTACCAGATAAGAAAAAATTAACAACCTTGAGAACCTGAACCAACACATCCCAACTCTGCTCTGGCACTGGGCTTGGGAGAAGGAATTTTGACAACATTCTCAGGGTTTATCAGCCCAAAGAAACAAAAACAAAGATCCACCAACTTCACCAAGACCAGGATTTATCCATCCCAACACCCCAGGAAAACCCCGGAGCCAAGGGCAGGGCTGTGTGGAGCCCAGATCCCTGCAGAGGGCATAACATCCCCGCGGATGGAGGCGGGAACGCTCCCCTGCATTCCCGGGAATGGATCCGGGTTTCTATTTCAGTCCTTTGCCAGCAGCAAAAACCGAGAGCGTTTCCTGTTTTCTCCTCTCGCTGCAATCAGGAGATGGCCAAATTAGCGTTGTCCTAATTAGCCCTCAGCAGGTGCCAAAGCCAGGAATGGCAAAGGAAGGAAGGAAGGACCTTCAAGTTCAAGCCAAACAAATCAAATCCATTGTCTGCCTCCAGGCAGGGAAGTTTGGGGTGAAAAAGGAATATTTTGGACAATGGCACTGAGCAGTTCCTGATTTAGGGGCGTGTTCAGGCAAAGTTTAGCCTCTGCTCATTGCTATTGTTAATAATAATAATAATAATGATAATAATGATGATGATGAGCCCTGAATGAAGTTTTCTTCTGAATAAAATCAGGCAATGGGAAGTAATTTCTTGGTCAGGAAGCACGAGGGCTTTTTCAGCCTCAAAAGCCATGGAGGGGATGATGATTCCAGCCCACATTCCTGCAGCATCTTGAGGTGGTTTTTAATGGAATTATTTATGGGGCACGATCCTGGTTTTCCTGTCCAGGAGAGCTGGTTTACAGGTGGATAACTGGGATGTCCTCAGGAGTTTTTTATTGATATTTACCCAGGAAATCTCTGATGTACTTGAAGGGTTTAACCCAAGCACATCCATGTGTGACAGTGGGATTGTGGTGCCTTCATCTTCCGTGCTTTGGTTGAGGAATGTTGGGGATGGATGATCCCAAAATGCCAATTTGGGAACAAGGACAGAGCATTTGGGAACTCCCTGCCAGTTTCTAGAATTGTTTTGGGAAGCTTTCACCAAACCCAGTGTGTGGATCCATGTGGTTACTGATTCCTAAAATTATTTTGGTTGGGAAAGACCTTTAGGATTGAATCCAACCGTTCCCAGCACTGCCAAAGCCACCCATGTCCCAAGTGCCACCTCCACAGGGCTCTAAATGCCCCCAGGGATGGGGACTCCACCCCTGCCCTGGGCAGCTTCTTCCAATGTCTGACCAACATTTCAGGGAAAAAAAATTCCTAATATCCAATCTAAATCTCTCCTGGTGCAACTTATGGCCATTTCCTCCCATCCTGAAATTCCTAAATTGCTGTGAGACCTGAATACCCGAATCTCAATGGAATTAATTCAAATAAAGCTGAATTCCTTGCAAATGTTCAAATAAAGAATCTGAATTACCTTATCAGTGAGCAAAAGGCACATCCAAACATTTATTTTTAAAGATGACACTTCAGGCTCTCAGTAGCCAAACTGAGGTCACTTTTTATCATGGAATTATGGGATGGTTTGGGTTGAAAGGGACCTGAAAGATGATTCCAATCCTTGGCATGGCAGGGACACTTCCCACTGTCCCAGGGTGCTCCAAGCCCCAGTGTCCAACCTGCTCTTGGACATTCCAGGGATCCAGGGGCAGCCACAGCTGCTCTGGCAATTCCAGCCCAGCCAGGAATTCCTGCCCAAGATCCCACCCAAATCTCCCCTTTTCCAAGCTGAAGCCATTCCCTGTGTCCTGTCCCTGCAGGCCTTGTCCCCAGTCCCTCTGCAGCTCTCCTGGAGCCCCTTCAGGCCCTGGAATGTTCTGGAAGCTCTCCCTGGAGTCTTCCCTTCTCCAGGCTGGGAATTTCCAGCTCTCCCAGCCTGAGATTGGATCCATCTCCTCTCCAAGAAATCCATGGACCCAGGGGCCTCACTTGGAATCTCAGGAAACCATGAAGGGTCTCCCTTCCCTTGCCCTCTCTTTTCTCTCCCCATTTTCCACAAAAATCCCTCGGGATGGATTCTGAGTGTCCCAAATCCCAGAATCCTGGACCAGTTTGGGACCAGAAAGGACTTCAAAGCTCATTCCAGGGACACCTCCCACCATCCCAGGGTGCTCCAATCCTTCCTTGGACATTCCAGGGATCCAGGGGCAGCCACAGCTGCTCTGGGAATTCCAGCCCAGGCAGGAATTCCTGCCCAAGATCCCATCCATCACTGCCCTGTGGCAGTGGGAAGCCATTCCCTGTGTCCTGTCCCTCCAGGCCTTGTCCCCAGTCCCTCTGCAGCTCTCCTGGAGCCCCTTTAGACCCTGGCAGGTCTCACCCTTTCTGCCTAAAGGAAGAACTGGAGTAATTTCTAAGCTCTCCCACCACTCCCATCCACATCTCAAGATCTTAAATATGCTGTGACGTGGGTAAATCCATTGGGAACCCACAACTCCCCACATTCCAAGGATTATTCCAGCTTTTCCATCCCTGGAAGGAAACACCCTCCTCCACCCCACGATTGAAGCAGCAACTCCTGACTGCTCCCAGCAGGGCAGGCAGCCCCAAGGAGCAGCAGCTCCCCCCAGGCTGTACCTGTAGGCCAGGGTGCAGGTGTCCTTGTACTCCTGGAGCTTCACGCACACCATGTTGAGGAACTGGTCCGAGTAGGCGCTCAGGTCGTGCATGAGGTTCATCAGGTCCTGCACCGTCTTCTCCACGATCACCGTGCTCTGGGGAGGGGAAAAAAGCCCAGGGGTGAGGAGCAGATTGGGGAATCTTTATCTCAGCCCTCTCCTGTGGTTTGTTATCTTCTTTTTATTCTGTTAGAACCAAGATTAAAGCTTGGGAGACGCAGTTTTCGTGTTTGGACTCAGATGTTTATTAATTCTCATCTATGTTACAGTCTCACAAGTTGTGAGTTCCGGCCAACAAGGTAGAGAATAGCTCTGTCTCTGACTCTTTCCAAGGTCTTTTAAGCACTAATTATCCAATAAGGAGATGACACCGAAATTATTTTTACTTTTAACCCAATAACTGAATATCCGTGGTCTGCAATGAGGACTTTTTCACCCAGTTACAAAATACCACCCAGAGCCATGAAGAAGAAAGTGAAAAAGAAGGACTCAGCCAACACCCTAAATCCTCCATCTTGCTTTATATATATTACTATGTATTAAAATCTTAAACTCCAAGTTTTCCACCCTGTGATATCACACACTTCTATTCAAACTGCACACCCACAATCCCAGTGCTGTCACTCAATTTTGGAAGCCTTTTCCAAAGCCTCAGGTGGAATGCAGTGTTTGCTTGAGGGTCAGTGTCTTTTAGCACAGAAAGTCTGGAATTCTCAGTGCCCAGGGTTCCAACTCTCTCCTGCTTTGCTAACTGTTGTCACAGCTGCCAACGTGCAGCTGATGCTCCCCCACACCGAGTGGGTGCTGTAATAAATGAGGGGAAGGGAAAAAAACTGGGCAAGAAAAGGAGGAAAGTGGTTTAAGGGTTTGAGTATCAGCTCAGGAGGTTTGGAGTTCTGAGCCACTTGCTGAAGTTCATCAAGATCTTTCTTTCATTAGGTGAAACCTCAAAAGGCAAAGATGTGATTTTTAGGGATTTTTAGCCCCCAAAGTGCTGCTCCACATCCTACAAATGCTGGAATTACTGAGGTTGGAAGAGACCATCCAGTCCAACCTTTGATCAATCCCCACCTTGCCACCCCAAACAGAGCCCAGAGTGCCACTAAAACCCCCAATGAGCAGGTTTGGGTTCCTCCAACCTGCACCATATATCAAACAACATCCAAGATTCCACCAGCTCCGTAGGAATCTTGGGATTTCTGCGCCCTCCCAAGGTGACTTGGCACAGTTTGTATTTATTTTGCCCGCTGTGTTTGATTTTGTTGCTGCTAAGCAAGACAGAGTGGAGGTCATGTGTGGGCCTGGTATTTCTGAGCCTGGGAGAATTTTTTAGCTTGCTAACAATTAAATTTAAACAATTTAAATTTAAAATAACAATTTTTAGCTTGCCAGCTCTTTCCCAAGGGAAACTTCTCAACAAGGTGTTCTTTCTCAAAACAATTTTGTTAAAACGTTTCTTCTCATAAAATTCTCTTGCCAGGTGGTGTTTTCTATTTCTGTAGTTTAACCAATGAAGTTAGGTGTTGTTCCTATGCACCAATCATATTCATTTTGTATTGGAATACTTTATAAAATAGGGGGAAAATAAAGCTTTTCATTCTTTGCATTCTGAGAATCTTGGAGTTTCTTTGTCTTTATTTCACGTCCAACAGTGACAGTCATGGAAGTCCCAGTAAATTGAATTATTAATGGTCTCAGTAGAGTGAAGGGTTATTCCTGAGCTGCAGCAAAGGAAGATACTGAAACATTTGGGAACCTTGGCTGATTGGAGAAATTCTGGACTCAAATTATTTGGGAGGATCTGAGGGATTTGGGAAGAGCACTTCCTCCTCTGTGTTCCTCAGGATGTGAGGAGAAGTTGGTGACACAGAGAAAAATTTCATCAAACTCCAAACTTGCCACCTCTGCCACATCCCCACGAGCCCAACTTCCATCTCCCCACTGATTTCCCGATTAAAGTGCGGCAGCATCACCCTGATCCCAAATTCTGCTCCTCCAGAGGAACTCCTGAGGGACAGGAATTCATCCTGCTCATTCCCTGTCCCTGACTTGGTGAAAAAGCTCCTTCCAACCTTGTCCTCATTGGGAACTCTCCTGAATCCCCGGGATAGGAGATTCCCTGAGGGTTTAGGCATTGCCTGTGCTGTTCCTGCCACGTTCTTGGCTCCCAGATGCACTTGGAGGTAAAAAGCTCATCCCATTCCACCTCATCCATGGGCAGGGACACCTCCCACTGTCCCAGGTTGTTCCAAACCCCAATGTCCAACCTTTCCTTGGACATTCCAGGGATCCAGGGGCAGCCACAGCTGCTCTGGCAATTCCAGCCCAGCCAGGAATTCCTGCCCAAGATCCCACCCAAATCTCCCCTTTTCCAAGCTGAAGCCATTCCCTGTGTCCTGTCCCTGCAGGCCTTGTCCCCAGTCCCTCTGCAGCTCTCCTGGAGCCCCTTGAGGCCCTGGAATGTTCTGGAAGCTCTCCCTGGAGCCTTCCCTTCTCCAGGGGAACATCCCCAGCTCTCCCAGCCTGGCTCCCGAGCAGAGGGGCTCCAGCCCTGGAGCAGCTCCGTGGATTCCTCTGGATTTGCTCCAGCAGCTCCAGGTCCTGCTGCTGTTGTCCCCAGGGTTGGAGCAGCTCCATGGATTCCTCTGGAATCTTTCCAGCAGCTCCAGGTCCTGCTGCTGTTGTCCCCAGGGCTGGAGCAGCTCCATGGATTCCTCTGGATTTGCTCCAGCAGCTCCAGGTCCTGCTGTTGTCCCCAGGGCTGGGGCAGCTCTGCAGGTGGGGTCTCACCTGAGCAGAGCCTGACGTGGTTTGAGATTAAAGCCAAGCACAGGGTGGGCTGAGAAATGTGGCGAGGAATTAAAGTCACCACTGATCCCTCAGGAATAAAAAGGATAAAATCCTCATGTAGCAACACAGAAGACAAAAGCAATTCCCTTCCTTTTTGTGTGGATAAGCAGATTTTTCCTTTCCCACTGGGATTTCAGGGGGTGGCAGCAGACCTGTGGTGTCCCCTGATCTCCCCCAGCTTCCCAAGAGCAGGATCTGTCCTGCCAGGAATCCTCATGTGAACCCTCCTGGGTTGGACACGAAACCACACGAGGAGGAATCAAACCTGGCCCTGATCCAGCTCGTTTCAATTTATTTTTGTAACTCAGCATTTGGAGAAAACAACAACAGCCTAAAAACCCACCAGTGGATCTTAAAACAGAAAGTAATTGTGGTTTTTATGGAATTTTTTTCCCCCACTTATTTTCCTCAACAACATTAAAATTCCACCAAAGCTCCTGCTAGGATGTGGATTTTAGAATAAACCCTACTGATTTAAAGGGAACACAATACTGCTTGAATGATTAAAAAAAAAAAGAAATAATCAAAGGGAGAAAAAAAAGGGAATTACCATATAAAAGAACACACTGCCAGCTATGTAATGACCATTTCCCTGCCACATCTTAACCTTTCCCAAAGCCCTGCTGCCACCTCTGCAGGTGTCCCTGGGGACACCCTGTCTGAGTTGGCTTTTGGGACAGCTGGGTTCGTTATCAGGGCCAGACCTGGAGCTTCTGAAAGTCCCCCAAATGAAAGGCAGCTCAGACATTACCCCAGAGCCACAACCCCATTGCCTCTGCCCCATCTGGTTTTCCTTAACAGCAAATGGATGTGATCAAAGCTTAATTTTTTACAACGAGGCACTTCAATGGAGCCTTTAAAAATAAAAAAATATATTAAAAAAAAATCCCCACACTAACAAGGAAACTCATCCAGGGAACAATATCCAGCCCCTCACACCTGAATCCCAACGCCACGCCGAGGGGATGGTTCATTACTCCTCCAGGAAGGGTTTCAAAGAGGCTGAAGGCTGCTAAAAATAAAAAAGGAAATTCCTCCTGACGCCCTCCTGTCCCTCAGCTGCGGGTCAGGGATGAGGATAAAACACAGAGCACCGCTGGTTGTTGGCACTGTGGGGTTTGTCTTTAATGGGTTTTGCAAATATTTGTCATTATTCCTTGATTTGTTCCTTATTCCCAGCTGGGCTGGAGCTTCAGGGCAGGCAGAATTCCTGCTCTGACTGTGGGGTGACACAGAACAAGCAGACGTGGAGATATTGTTCCAGTAGTTCCTTTGGGATTTCAGTATTCCAGTATTCCAGCCATCCCTTTGGGATTTCAATATTCCAACCATCCCTTTGGGATTTCAGTATTCCAGTATTCCAGCCATCCCTTTGGGATCTCAGTATTTCACCCATTCTTGTGGGATTTCAGCTTTTTACCCATTCCTGTGGAATTTCAATATTCCAGCCATTCCTTTGGGGTTTTGGCATTTCACCCATTCCTTTGGGATTTCAGCATTTCACCCATTCCTTTGGGATTTCAGTATTTCACCCATTCCTTTGGGATTTCAGTATTTCACCATTCCTTTGGGATTTCAGTATTTCACCATTCCTTTGGGATTTCAGTATTCCAGCCATTTTTGTGGGATTTTGGTATTCTAGCCATTCCTTTGGGATTTCAGTATTCCAGTATTTCAGCCATTCCTTTGGGATTTCAATATTCCAACCATCCCTTTGGGATTTCAGTATTCCAGCCATTCCTTTGGGATCTCAGTATTTCACCCATTCCTTTGGGATTTCAGCATTTTACCCATTCCTGTGGAATTTCAATATTCCAGCCATTCCTTTAGGATTTTGGCATTTCAGCCATTCCTTTGGGATTTCGGTATTTCACCCATTCCTTTGGGATTTTGGCATTTCACCCATTCCTTTGGGATTTCAGCATTTTACCCATTCCTTTGGGATTTCAGTGTTTCATCCATTCCTTTGGGATTTCAGCATTTCACCCATCCCTTTGGGATTTCGGTATTCCAGTCATTCCTTTGGGATTTTAGCATTTCACCCATTCCTTTGGGATCTCAGTATTTCACCCATTCCTTTGGGATCCCAGTATTTCACCCATTCCTTTGGGATTTCAGTATTTCACCCATTCCTTTGGGATTTCAGTGTTTCACCCATTCCTTTGGGATTTCAGTATACCACCCATTCCTCTGGGATTTTAGTATCCCAATCATTTCTTTGGGATTTCAGCATTCCCGCCATTCCTTTGGGATTTCAGTATTTCACCCATTCCTTTGGGATCCCAGTATTTCACCCATTCCTTTGGGATTTCAGCATTTCACCTATTCTTTTGGGATTTCAGCATTCCAGCCATTCCTTTGGGATTTTGGCATTCCAGCCATCCCTTTGGGATTCTTGCCCCGTGCAGCCCCAGTGAAGGGGGTTTGGAATGACTGGAGAAGGAGAGCACTGGGGGTGTTTTCAAGGGTTCCCTAAAAACGCAGTTTCAGGACAATAAAGATAATTTTCAACAAGTCTTCAACACACAGAAATTCAAACCATGAGCTCAAACCTCCAAAACTTCCAGCTTTTCATGGAATCAGAGAATAATTTGGGCTGGAAGAGACCTTAAACCTTCCACTGTCCCCATCCAACCTGGCCCTGGAATTTTCCAGGGATGGGAAGTGCACAGTTTTATTTTTTATCTCCCTGGTGAGGAGCACCTGGATTAGAGGAACAATCTTCCCCCTCCATTTTTTATTTTTTATTAATTTTATTTTTTATTTTGCAGGAATCTCAGCTTATCCCACGCCTTGGGAAATGGAGAATCTCCATTTCCTTGAGGAAAGCAGACAAAAAAAAGATGGGATTATCCTGCTCAGAAATGTCTTCACCAAAACACAGCAGATGGAGGAAGAGACCTTGGCACTGGGGAAATTGTCCATTTTGAGTTGATCATTGCCCATCACAAAACATCTCCTTGAGATGCCTTGGCAGAGGGAGGCACCAGATGAGGGCAGGACGTGGCTGCCTCATAAAAAAAGAATTAATAAACCCTGATTTAATTTTTAAGCTGGAGTTTTTAACATTTTTAAGCACCAAATGGAGCCCAGCTGTCATTAAAGCAGGACAGGAGAGAGGGGAAATTTTTCAAAACTCTTCAGGCTCAGTGCTGAGGATTTGGGACCATTCCCAAGGGACAAAACTTAAATTCTTTAAGTTTGATATTTATCTAGTGAGCTGATCAATATCAAGTGCTGTCAGTGCCTTGGAGGGCAATGGAAAAGGAGATAAAAATTGGGGTTTTTTTGCCTAAATTTCTCCCAAATACCCCACGAGACCACTGGGAAAAGGAAATAAAAATTGGGGTTTTTTTTGCCTAAATTTCTCCCAAATACCCCACGAGGCCACTGGGAAAAGGAGATAAAAATTGGGGGTTTTTTTGCCTAAATTTTCTCCCAAATACCCCACGAGGCCACTGGGAAAAGGAGATAAAAATTGGGGTTTTTTTTGCCTAAATTTCTCCCAAATACCTCACGAGGCCACTGGGAAAAGGAGATAAAAATTGGGGTTTTTTTGCCTAAATTGCTCCCAAATACCCCACGAGGCCACTGGGAAAAGGAAATAAAAATTGGGGTTTTTTTGCCTAAATTTCTCCCAAATACCCCACGAGGCCACTGGGAAAAGGAGATAAAAATTGGAGTTTTTTTGCCTAAATTTCTCCCAAATACCCCACGAGGCCACTGGGAAAAGGAAATAAAAATTGGGGGTTTTTTGCCTAAATTTCTCCCAAATACCTCATGAGGCCACTGGAATGAGCAGAGTTAGAGATGGGGATCATTGAAACCTGAAAAGCAGGAATTTTTTGGGATGAATGGGCTGTTCAATGCTCTTTGGTGGCTCTAAAATAACCAACACCAGCCCCTGGGGCCACGGGAGTGGGAATGGGAAGAGTTGGATCCATCAGTGCCCTAAAATAAAATAGAACAGTAAAACAATAAAACAAAGGAGTAAAACCAGCCCTGAACCAACGAAATTAATTTCTTTTTGGCTATCAGAGGAAAGAGGAGAGTCTAAATTCCTCTCTCCTGCTGATCAGTGGTTATCCCACGTGCAGTGATAACGCCGTTTTCCCACTTTTCTTCCTGGCACATCCAGGTTTTACAAAGGGCTGGAGCTTTTAGGATATATCAGTTCCATTCAAAGCCCTGTTCAGCAGCACAATCTCTTTTTACAGCCTCCAATCTGATCGCCTGCTTTCCTCTCCCAGCCTTTTTCCAGGAAAATCCATTATTCCAGTATCAGTTGTGCTTGTTGCTATGGTTATACTACACCCAAATACAACTTTGCTGCCCAAAGGCTCCTATCTGCAAGGGATTTATTTTTTTCTTTTTTTTAACCAAAACTCTGCCTGTTTCAATGCAGGTGATATTTTAATTTTTATGGGGTTTGTCTCGAATTAATTCACCCCATGGATGTGAGCCCAGGATCTGCTGGAATTCTCTCTCTGATTTAAATGTGATGTTGCAAGAAGCAAATGAGTGCACACACAAGGTCTTGGATAAATCTTATTTACCTGGCACTGTGTGATCCAGGAAAGCTTTGCTCCAGTGAACTGGAATATTGATGATGAGCAAAATGTACATTTGTTTAAAAAAAAAAACAGAAAAAGAAAAAAAAAGGAGAACATGAACCATAAAATCTGCTCATTGCCGTATTACTGTGACCATGCAGAAGAGTTTTCCTCCTGTAAACACTCTGTTCAACATTTGGGATTTCACAGAGTCCCTGATTGGAACACAGAGTTGACATTTCCCTGTGCAGCCCTGTGCAAGCCCAGGAAATGCAGAATCAATCAGAGCCACTTAAAGCCACAAACTCTGCAAGGATTCAAAATTAAATCAGCAGCTCTGTCATTTCTAATTCAAGCCACAGAGCAGAAACACTCGTGGCTTTTCTGGAGTTTGAGAGGCCAAGCCCCAAAGCTGGGGAAGGCTGGGTGTGGGAAAATGGGGATTTTCATCATAATCTTTGTTAAATTTGGGATAAACTTGTGCTCCAAATTGGGGTCCACTTCAAGGAAAAGCTTCCTTAGAAAGATTTCATGGAGTCATGGAATGGTTTGGGTGGGAAGGGACCTTCAGGATCATCCAGTCCAACCCCACTGCCATGGGCAGGGACACCTCCCACTGTCCCAGGCTGCTCCAAGCCCCAATGTCCAACCTGGCCTTGGACATTCCAGGGATCCAGGGGCAGCCACAGCTGCTCTGGCAATTCCAGCCCAGCCAGGAATTCCTGCCCAAGATCCCACCCAAATCTCCCCTTTTCCAAGCTGAAGCCATCCCCTGTGTCCTGTCCCTCCACGCCTTGTCCCCAGTCCCTCCCCAGCTCTCCTGGAGCCCCTTCAGGCCCTGGAATGTTCTGGAAGCTCTCCCTGGAGCCTTCCCTTCTCCAGGCTGGGAATTCCCAGCTCTCCCAGCCTGGCTCCACAGCCTCAGATTGGATCCATCTCCTCTCCAAGAAATCCATGGACCCAGGGGCCTCACTTGGAATCTCAGGAAACCATGAAGGGTCTCCCTTCCCTTGCCCTCTCTTTTCTCTCCCCATTTCCCATAAAAATCCCTCGGGATGGATTCTGAGTGTCCCAAATCCCAGAATCCCAGACCAGTTTAGGTGGGAAGGGACCTCAAAGCTCATTCCAGGGACACCTCCCACCATCCCAGGGTGCTCCAATCCTTCCTTGGACACTTCCAGGGATTCTCTGGGAATTCCAGCCCAGCCAGGAATTCCTGCCCAAGATCCCACCCCAATCTCCCCTTTTCCAAGCTGAAGCCATTCCCTGTGTCCTGTCCCTGCAGGCCTTGTCCCCAGTCCCTCTGCAGTTCTCCTGGAGCCCCTGGAGGCCCTGGAATGTTCTGGAAGCTCTCCCTGGAGCCTTCCCTTCTCCAGGTGAGCACCCCCAGCTCTGACAGCCTGGCGCCATTTCCCCAATTTCCAATTAAACTGAGCCCCTTCCTACAGAATCCCAGAACCATCCAACCTCTCCCAGCATGGATTTTCAGGCAGGACATGGATTTAACCCCTGGGCTGCAGCTCAGCTCTTCCCCTCTGCCCTCAGTGTGAAGGGTGACGTTCACTCCCATCAACTCCAGCTCGTTTGTCCCAGCAGAAATGAATTTTGCCACTGTCAAGACAGAAAAATGTGAGTGGATAACTCCACATGGAAAGTTTTTCCAAGGAGAAATGCTCCACTCAGCTGCCTGTTCCACACAGCCTTGATGACCTGGACTTTTGATGATATTTGCACAGAAAAAGGTAAAAATCCCCTTTCCTTTGTGACCTCCTGAATGCCTGTGACGTTGGAATCCTTCCCAAGCTCCTCCTTTTTACCTCATTCCAGATTTCCCAGCAGATGGGAGCTGAGGCTGGATTGCAGGAGAGCACAAACGAGCTCTGTGTTTAATTAACCACAGGAGCAGCTGGGTGTGCTGGGTGCTCCATCTCCGACAGGCTCCAAGTCAAGCCCAGGTGCTTTCCTGGGAGAGTCGCCGCATTCCCAATGGAATTACGGACTTGATGAGGAAAGAAAGAATTTCTCCATTTCTGGGTGGAGAAATCACTGGGTGAACTTTGCTGGCTGATCATGCTGCAGATCTGGTGAATTGATTCTGATTTTGAGCTCCAATTCCACAGCAAATGATGCCCAAGTTATGGTAAAAACCCCAATCCTACAAAAGCCCCATCCCAGGAGCTCTGAGCCTGGGACATCTAAAAGTGGTGGCATTTTATTCTCCAGCAGCAGCACAGTGAATCTGTCCACCCAAAACACACCAGAGCTGTTCAAATCTCCTGAATTCCGTACAAAACGGGAATTCTCAGCACATCAACTCTTGGACAGCACCCAGGAACTTCCCAGCATCCCAAAAAAGGGGTTGGATGTCAGCAGGATCAAGGTTAAGGTTGGAAAAGACTTCTCAGATCAAGCATCAGCCATGGCCACCACCAAACCTCGTCCCCAAGTGCCACCTCCACACTTCTGAACACCTCCAGGGATGGGGACTCCCTCACTTCCCAGTGCTGGACAATCCAAGAATTCCCTGCCAAGGTGGTCTCAAATACTCCAAAATTCCCAGCTGGACTGGAAATATCCACATGAGGATACTTTCCATAATCTTCAAACCGACAAATCCCTGATCCCAAGCTGGCTCCTAATTTAGCTTTGCTACCAACCTAAAATCAGGCAATAGGAAAAGGATCACTTGGACAAATCCAAACCATTCCACAATTCCATGAAATCTTTCCAAGGAAGCTTTTCCTTGCAGTGAAGCCCCATCTGGAGCACAAGTTTATCCCAAATTTAACATTCTTTCATTTGTTCCCATTTCACGTGCAGTGCACGAGGAGCAGGAAAGGGAAAATTTGGTTGGATGCGGGGGGAAGTTTGTGACAGCCCCAACTTCCAGCCCTGACATTTTTCCCTCCCTCGAGACACCAAAATCCTAATCCTCCTGGAACGATCCAGCAGCCACAGCAAAATCAGGAATATCATTGCCTGGGATAATTTAACTGGTCTTTTGTATCTCTCCCTTCTCCGATCCCGCCGAGTTCTGGAGCTATTATTAAAGGCATATTTTAAGGTATTTTAATTTACTCCTCCAAATGGATTCCCATCCATTCACTCCCACCAAGTGAATGTTGTCAGGGACATTAGCGGGGTGATGAAATAGCTGCAGCTTCCCGCTGCTTTTAATGTGTTACATCCACCAGAAAAGTCATTAGCTCTTAGCCTTTAATACACCCTCAGCACTGCTGCAGAACTGTTTATCACTTAAAAGTGCCAGCACAGGCCAGGCTCTCCCTTTATTCATCAATATACATTTGTGCAGGGAAAAAGGGACTCGCAGCCAGTGATTCCCAGCCTGGTTTGTGCTGCAGGAGCTGAAAATAAAACATCCCTGACATTTTCATCCCCTGAACACTCCTCGAAGTGGCTTTGACTCGGGTTTTTTTTCACACAGCTCCCCCAATTACAGGTGAGCTGGTGGCAAGGTGACAAATTTATTTCGCCGGTGGTGAGTGGCAGCTCTCCCTCTCCTTTGTCATCCCTGCTCTAGAACATCATTAGCAGCTGCAACGAGGCACAAATGGAACGTGGAGCATGGAATTAATGATGCTTGGGAGCAGGGCCGTCCGTTTGGGAGCTCGTTTTTAATAAATGTTTTCATACAGCTGGCCCAGTTTGGAGAATAAAACCCCTCGGTGTTATTTTTATGTGCTCTGAGATCTATTTTTATTTTTTTTCTTTCCCGGTCTCGAAGACCCGGTATAAAATATATTTAAAATATATTTATCTATTAAAAAATGTCTTGCTGGAGATGGTGAATATGAATGTTCAATGGTGCTCCTGGAAAGATACAGCGACCATGGCAGAGGCAGCTGGATGATGCAAAACCAAAAGAAATTGGGAAAAAACAGATTGAGGAAGGTTTAGAAGGGCTGAGCTCCCACAAAAAATGTTGTTGTGCCCCTGGATTGGTGCTGTCCAGTGCCAAGGCCGTAATTATGATCTAAATTCAACAAAATTAATGAAAATGCAAGAGATCACTGGAAAAGAAAGGGTGAAATCCAGGAATGAGGGGTAAAGGCTTAAGAGGGATCCTGAGCTAAGCCAGGCTGAGCCCCTGGGCTCACAAAGATGTCATTTCACTGAAATCAGAAGCCAATTTGTCAGATTTTGGCATAAGTGTCTAAAAGTCTCATTTCTAGAGGTGAGACAATGCAGAGTGACCAGGCCAAAGTCACCAGTGGGTTTTGGTATAGGGGGGATCCCACAAGACCCTCAAACCTCACTTTTATTCATCAAAATTCACCTTTCAGCACCAAAATTCACATTTCTGTCTCACTCTTCATTAACCTCACTCTAATTAATTAATTAATGTGATGAACAATTCTTTTTTCACCAAAGCAATCCCTGGCAAACCTGGGGAGAGAGCAGAGGCCTTGCCACGGATTCATCCCTCTGAGGCACCCCAAAGGACACCATGATTGGCAGTTAAATCCACTTTTGTTTTATTTTCTGTGGATTGATTTTATCCAGGGTTAAAGCTGGTCTTAAATTTAAAAGAAAAAAATATTTTCAAGGGGAAAAAATATTTTCAAGGGGAATTTCCACCCCAATTCCCACACAAGAAGTCAGAGGTGGCCACAGGGTGACCATTTGGTTCTTCAGGTGTTTCTCAACAGAATGGGCAAAATTTTCCACATTTCCATTAGAACACTCCAGTGCTGGAATGCAATTTATACATAAAAGATCCCATCCATCCCTGCCCTGTGGCAGTGGGATTCCCTGTGTCCTGTCCCTCCATCCCTTGTGGCAAAGATAAATCCTGAATCACACATCAAGGACACCTTTGCTTCCTTCAGATCCCAACCATTTTCATCATGATTTTCCCAAAGATCTGCCCATTAATCCAAAAAACCTAACCAAAATGAAGCAGAAATTATTCAGCTGCACTTCACCGTTTCCTACACGAAGCACTGAGTATTTCCACTCCCTGAGCTGCTGGAAAGAAGTAAAAATAACTAAAGGAACTACTCAGCATTTTAGTGGCCACCTGCTCTTAACTCAGGATTTCTGTCAGTGCAAAGCCCTGTGTGATGGCAAAACCTCACTCCCAAAACCAGCAAAATAGCAGTGTGGAGAAGAAGATTTTTCCCACCAAAAATCACATTTGAGGAGGAAAAATGAGTAAGACATTGAATTGGGAAGTGAAAAACCCACTGGGTCAGCTCGTTACGGGAGATGTCTGATAACGGCGGTGCTGCCGTTGTTCAATCCCCGGCAATAATGAGCGATCCCGCTTGGAAAACGGGCTGGACGAGGCCATGGATCTTCCCTCCCCACGTGGAACTTGAGCATCATTTCCTGACAGAGCCATCTCCCCTTCCCAGCAGCCGGAGCATCTCCGAGAGCCTCCCAGGCAGTTCGGATGGCGGGAAGGAGCGCTTTGTTTTTATCGCCCGTTGTTTTCCCGGTGGTATCGCCCTGTGGATAAATCCATGCAGGCATTCCGTGGGAGCCAAGCTTGGCTCGGATGGAGCCATCCACAGAAAACATTCATCTATTAACCAAACCCAGCGGGGTCACGGCGGAGCCCTGCCGGGAAGCAGGAATTAACTCGGAGTGGAGATCGTTTGTCTCTGGAATGTTGTCATATTTGTTGTCACATTTGCGGATGAATTCCAGGCTTTATTGGGAAGGCAGGTGGCACTCAAGATCGCTCATGGGAGAGCCCTTGGAATGCAAAGAGAGCCAAGGAGAAATTGATCTCCCGCGGATGGAATGGCGGGAATTCATCGCCGATGTTGTCGCGATTAACGGCAGCGAATTTCATTCTGTTTCACACAGAAGGAGCAAACTGGAGCGGCTCAGTTACTACCAGGTTACTACTCAGTTACTACCAGGATACTACTCAGTTACTACCAGGATACTACTCAGTTACTGCTTGCTTGTAGGACACGAAATAAGGATAACTGACTCCAGTAATTCTCAGAAGACAGAAGAGAAAATGAAGGCTTTATTTACAATTCATTCTGCTTTTTTTACAGCATGCTGTGCTAAAAAGCACATTATTGGTCTATAGGATTGACACCTCTCAAATTCATTGGTTAAACTACAGAAGTAGTACCCAACACCTGAAGAGAGGTTTGTGATGGGAAAGAATATTGTTTACTTAAAAATGTTTTGAGGAAAGTAGTTATTTACAGAAAGATGTTTTGGGAAGAGAAACGGCTGAAAGGTTACCCTTGGGAAAGCTGGCATAAGCTAAAAATTCTCTCAGGCTCAGAAAATCATGTCTACACTTGCTCAGGTTTTTGTTTTTTACCTACGTAGAAAAAATATTTCCCATCTTATCCAGAAAAACACAGGGCCAGGCCTGATGGGGAACATGCATCAAACAGTGTTGGAGAAATGGGATAATCATCCCATTTGGGGTCTGTACAGTGCAGGAAAGAGACAATTTGGGTCCATCACTGGGCAGAGAAAAAAGGGAATTTTTGGGGAGGAAAGAGGAATTTTAAATATTCAGCGGTTGCTGCAACACCAGGTCAATCTGTATTTACAGATCTTCCACTTCAGCAGTATTATTTTATTTTATTTTAATTTTTATTTTATTTTATTTTATTTTATTTTATTTTATTTTATTTTATTTTATTTTATTTTATTTTATTTTATTTTATTTTAATGGAAAGGCTCTATTTACAGATTAGAACCAGGAGGGGAAACTTTTAATTTACTGCCTTCCCTCCATTCTTTCAGATGTAAATTAGAGCGCAACGAACCTTCCAACTGGAAAGTTTATCCACTTCAGGAGGAAGATTCCAGAGGCAGGGAGGAAAATCACAGTTCCAGGAGGAATATTCCAATGGGATGGCAGCATTCCTGCACTGTTGTTCCATTTATAATTCTCCTGTTGACAAGTCCCTGCCTCCAAAATCCCAACTACTCCCACCGAACGCTGCTGGTAAGGGAGGGGCAGCCCCTGCCAAACACACACACACACAAAAAGAGCTTTTTACCTTCCCTTTCAACAACAGATTAATGTCTCTTTTGTTCTGCGGCAGAGCTGGGTGTCATATTTCAAAATGCAGTTTTAAAACAGGTATAATTAAACCCCTGCGAGGGGAGGGAGGCAGAGAAATGAGCAGCCAGAGGAGGAATAAAGGAATTTTAGAGGGTGCACGAGCTGGAAGGTGCCTCATCCCTCCCTCTCGCCACACAGCTACAATTACGTTCCACAGTGGGGGAGGAAAAAAAAAAAGGGAGAAAAAAAAAAAGTAATTATAAAAATGAACTTTTCCTCGAAAAATGAGCACGTTGTGAAAGGATGACTCCTTTGAACACCGCAGCACTTCAAAAGGAGGATGAATTAGTGCTGACAACTCAATAAAGTAGCCATCAATTATTCAAAATGTGATGGCTCTGCTCATGCAGCACTTGTGATTAGGAAAACATTTCAAAACCTGGGAATGAGAATTATTCTTCCTCAATGAAATGGGCCCAGGCTTCGAAATGCGAGGGAGGAAAAATGATGGGACTTTGGAGGAGCCTGGCAAGAACACAGGGAAGCTTCTTCCCTTGGAGCCATCCATCAAGTGCCTCATGTAAGAATGTTCCAGGCTGCATTTGGGATTTATGGAGTGGAATGAGCAGAGGGAAGGAAAAATATCTGTGATTATGAGAGGGGTACCCAAACTTCAGCTGGTGGGTGCAGAGAGCCCGGCCCAACCAAGGCCCCAAATTAAACCACTGGTGGGTTTTGGAACAGCAAATATTAAAACTTTCCTAGGGAAAAGAGAGTTATGGAAGAATCAGGTTTCCTGGAGAAGTTTCTGGAAGTTTTTGATGTCCCAGCCCTGGATGTGTCCAAGGCCAGGGCTTGGAGCAACCTGGGATGGTGGAAGGTGTCCCTGCCCATGGATGAGGTGGCACTGGATGGGCTTTAAGGTTCCTTCCAACCCAAACCTTGAAATTCCATGAAAGAAATTCCTGGAGGAATGTTGGCGATGGAGCAATAGAGCTTCCTTTCAATGAAATTTATCAGACTTTGCCTTCCCAGTTTCCTCCTGGAATTGCTGCTCATCCATCACCAAAACAACCCCGGTGAAAGCAAAGCACTGGTTTAAAATTGTAAAAATCTTGGGAAAAAAAAGGGAGCTGGAGGAAAAATGGAAAACTGGGTGAGTGTCACTGCTGTGGCACTGGGATCTGTGACTTCCCACTGGGTTTTCAGCAACACCATTGGGCTGCTCTGCCTCAGCATGCCAGGGCCCTTCTCTGCTGCCAGGGATTCTTAATGAGTTTGCAAATGAGGAATGTGCAGCTGGAGCTTTAAACAAGCAGGAGGGTGGCCAGGCTAAAAGGCTTCTCCTCTGGTCAGGGAGGTAACAGGGGCAGGGTCTGACACCAGCCCTGTGAGGCAAAAATGAGGATTTATGAGAGCAATGCTGCTGCTGAGGGAGCCTGGCGGGGCTCTTTGGGTAATTAAAATAATCAATCAAGGCCTTGATTGATTATTTATAATCAATCAATCAATGGAGGCCGGGGGCAGATATGTGTGGTTTGCTACCAAATTCTGAGGAAAAATCAGAAGCAAGAGGGGGGAAAAAATGAAAATAAAATAAATTACAATGAAGTTTTAGTGGTTTTATGGGTTTAGTGAGCACTCAATGAACTGGCACTGAAAATAAGCTGCACAGGCCAGGGTGAGGTGAGGTCCCTTCATGGAATCCCAGGATGGTTTGGGTTGGAAGAGAGCTCAAAGCCCATCCCATTCCAACCCCTGCCATGGCAGGGAAACCTCCCACTGTCCCAGGCTGCTCCAAGCCCCAGTGTCCAACCTGGCCTTGGACATTCCAGGGATCCAGGGGCAGCCACAGCTGCTCTGGGCACCTTGTGCCCACCCTCACAAGGGACAACATGGCAACACTGCTGAGGTGAACAAAACTCAGTGGTGGCCTCAAAGGATCAACATTTTGCACCCAACTCTCTGTGAAAATGCTCCAGGCCAGGTTGGATGGGGACAGGGGAAAGTGTCCCTGTGTGGGCTCAGTATTTTTGAGCCTGAGAGAATTCTCAGCTTGCCAACCATTGCCAGGGTGAGGTGAGGTCCTTTCATGGAATCCCACAATGACTTGGGTTGGAAGAGACCTCAAAGCCCATCCTATTCCACCCCTGCCATGGCAGGGACAGCTTTCACCATCCCAGGCTGCTCCAAGCCCCAATGTCCAACCTGGCCTTGGATATTCCAGGGATCCAGGGGCAGCCACAGCTGCTCTGGGCACCCTGTGCCCACCCTCACAAGGGACAACATGGCAACATTGCTGAAGTGAACAAAACTCGGTGGTGGCCTCAAAGGATCAACATTTTGCACCCCATCTCCATGGAAATGCTCCAGGCCAGGTTGGATGGGGACAGGGGAAGGTGTCCCTGTGTGGGCTCGGTATTTTTGAGCCTGAGAGAATTCTCAGCTTGCTAATCATTGTTAGCTCCTTTCCCAAGGGAAAGCTCTCAACAGTTTTCTTTTCCCAAAACATCTTTTGCCTTTCCCAAAACATTTCTAAGTGGGCAGTGGTCTTTTCTCATAATTTTCCCCAGCTGTTGTTTTCTATTACTTAACCAATGGAAAGAGTTGTCAGTCCTGTTAACCAATGAATACCTTTTTTAGCAAAGAATGCTACAAAAGAAGCAAAAAGATTGTAAATAAAACCTTCTAATGTTCTCTTTGTCAAAACTGGAGTCAAACTATCTTTATTTCATGTTCTACACAACAACCACTGCTGGAAATCCACTGCCCACCATCCAGCTGGGTTTGCACCCACAGAATCCCTGAGGATCACTGAGGTTGGAAAAGCCCTCCCAGAGATTGTAAATAAAGACTTTTGATGTTCTCATGGTAAAACTGGAGTCAAACTCTCTTTGTTTCGTGTCGTATTGCGACATCCCTGCTTGTGGCAGCAGGCCTGGACTGAAAGGCCTTTAAAGATCCCTTCCAGCCCTTTAAAGGTTCCTTTCAACCCAAAATACCCCACAATTTAATGATTCATCACTGAGCAAAGGAGGGTTGTCCAGTTCCTGACCAATTCCGACATGGAAAAGGCATCCAGGGATTTCAGGGATTAACGGGATGCAGAGGCATGAAACGTGGGGCTGTTCCCCTTGGGTCAGACACGACTCACACCTGTGGGATGCTTTGTGAAGTGTGATTTTGCTTCTGCAGATCTGAAGAGCACAAAAAATAATCCTGCCTGCCAGGGGCACTGCTTGAAAATGTCCACACGCAACTGCCCTGAACGAGCAAGTGAAAGTTGAGTTTTTAAAATAAATTGAAGCCCCGACGCTCTGCCTGAAGCAATTGTGCAGCTCAGAACTCCTCGGTGGAGAGCTCACACATCTTCAGCTGACTTACATGGGAGCCTTCTGAAAGCTTCCACAAAAGGCAGGAAAGGCACTAAAAATGTTCCCCCCCAGAGGAGGAATTATCTGAAGAAATATTGGAAGCAACAGGGAGAGTTGGGACTCCCACGGGGAGATAATTTTGTCTCTCGTTCTAAGCTAGAAAAGGAGATTTAGCACAAATTCTGTCGGTGGGTTTTACCCTCTTGACATGAAACACGTAAACAAGAGCTGAAAACATCTTGGTTGTAACACCACGCCAAAAAAAGAAATTGAAATACGAGGCTCAGAACCATTAAAATTGCTTTAAAATTATCCTTGAATGGGAAAAAAAAAAAACCCAACAGATCAGCCATGCCTGCTCCTTAATGGATGCTGCTGGCTGGGAGCCAGCCTGGAAAGACAATTAATTTGTCTCCAATAATAAATAATAACATCCAGCCTTCATCAAAGCGTGGAGCCATCAGCACTGGTGAGCCATGGGAAGCTGCTGGCTGGGCCCATCCTTCTCCTTAATAACCACTCGTTTATGGGAAGAAAACATTCCAGAAGCTCTCAGCGATGTCTCCTTGGAAAGTCACAAGTGAGTAACTCCACACTAGGAGTAGGTGCTGTGGTAATTAGCTCCAGCAAGTCATTATCCTGCTAAACAGCTGCACACCCTGACTTTTTTAAAGGAGTTTTTTGGTTTTTTGGGGATTTTTCAGCTGCTGGAGTTTGGCCAGAAAAACATCAGGAGCATCATCCACACTATGCTGAGATAAGAAACAACAGAGGCTTTGAAGGAAAGGAAAAATCCCACTCTGCTGCTCCAGAGTGAAGCAATTTGCATTTTTTTGGAGATGGAACAACAGGTTTTTAAGGCTGGTGACCACCTGGGTGGGAAGATTTATCACCTCGTTGAGAACCCAACAAGAACAGGCTGTAAGAAGCTGTCGAGGCACTTGTAGCCTAATTTAGGATCGATTTGAACAATTACAGCCTGAAATTTAATGCTGAATAATTTTGAGACAAATGAGTTTCACGGTGATTCAGCCTCTCTGCAAAGGAAAAGGGCTTCAAGAGTTTTTACATCTGAGGAGGGAAGAATGGAAAACAAGGCGGTAAAATGGAATATTTAGAGAGGACGTTTTTTTTTTTAAGGATAATCTTCACAGGGATGGGTGATTCATCTGTGAGGACACAATGCTGGAAAAGCTCTTATCTCCCACCTAATTCAGCTCAAACCTTTGCTGATAATGATCCCTGAGCAGCTTTATCAGCCCCAGCAGTGGGGGCTGATAAATTCCCAAGTCGTGTTCCAATCACAGCCGCAGAGGCTTCAGAGAGATCTTTGGGATAGCAAAGAGTGGGATGGTTAAACCAGGAACCCAGGAACAGGAAAAAGCTGGGGGAGAGCTTCATTCACCACATTTCCATCATATCCATGAGGTGATGGGGGCAAAAACTCCAGCCTCCAGCACTGTCATGCAGAAATAGCCTTTTTTTCCCCCCCCCCTTTTAATGGAAAATCAATAGGATTATTTTAGGGAGCTATTCGGATGAGTTGGTTCAAAGAGGCAGCAATTTTTCTTCTCTTTTCAGAGAATTAACCTTCTCTAATGTCGGGAACAAGGAGACCTCCTGACCACGGACAGTTTGACCAAGAATAATTCCAGTTCAAAACGATTTTCATCCATCATGAGAAACAAATTGTAGGAACTGGACGAGAAAATTCCAAGTCACTCTGAGCCTTCAACCCCTAACACACTTTAAGGAAATATATTGATATTACAGAACACATTTTTGTGTGAAATGAAGCCACGAGCCACAAAAAATACTTTATCCATATTAAGGCTGGTAAAGCTTGGGAAGGAAACAATCCAGGGATTCTGTGCAGCTCCAAAACATCATTTCAACTCCTGCAAAGAGAATTTTGGCCCCTTTCTAAAGCTGTTCCCCTCTAGGGACTTCTGGAAATGCTATTCTGGAATTTGATTTTGCCTTGGCTCTGACAGGACCCTCCCAGTCCTGTTGCACCCAGACAGGCACAGAGTTAGGGACCATTAATCCATCAAAAATTCTGGAAATGGTAACACTGCTAACAGTTATTCCTATTATTTTTGCATGGCATTATAATATCCCCGTGTTTTACCGCAGTAAACTGGGATAGAAAATGGCCACATAAACCTTGGGATAAAGGTGCTGCTTCCTAAGGACTCTGCCAGTATTATCCATCCATCCATCCATTATCCATCCATCCATCCATTATCCATCCGTCCATCCATCCATCCATCCATCCATCCATTCTATTCCATCCATCCATCCATCCATCCATCATCCATCCATTATCCATTTCATCCATCCATCCATCCATCCATCCATCCATCCATTTCATCCATCCATCCATTCTATTCCATCCATCCATCCATCCATCATCCATCCATTATCCATTTCATCCATCCCATCCATCCCATCCATCCATCCATCCATCCATCCATCCATTCTATTCCATCCATCCATCCATCCATCATCCATCCATTATCCATTTCATCCATCCCATCCATCCCATCCATCCATCCATCCATCCATCCATCCATTCTATTCCATCCATCCATCCATCCATCATCCATCCATTATCCATTTCATCCATCCCATCCATCCATCCATCCATCCCATCCATCCATCCATCCATTCTATTCCATCCATCCATCCATCCATCATCCATCCATTATCCATTTCATCCATCCCATCCATCCATCCATCCATCCATCCATCCATCCATCCATTATCCATTTCATCCATCCCATCCATCCATCCATCCATCCCATCCATCCATCCATCCATCCATTCTATTCCATCCATCCATCCATCCATCCATCCATCCATTATCCATTTCATCCATCCCATCCATCCATCCATCCATCCCATCCATCCATCCATCCATTCTATTCCATCCATCCATCCATCCATCATCCATCCATTATCCATTTCATCCATCCCATCCATCCATCCATCCATCCATCCATCCATCCATCCATTCTATTCCATCCATCCATCCATCCATCATCCATCCATTATCCATTTCATCCATCCCATCCATCCATCCATCCATCCATCCATCCATTCATTATCCATCCCATCTATCCATCCATCCATCCATCCATCCATCCATCCATCCATCCATCCATTCTATTCCATCCATCCATCCATCCATCCATCCTATTCCATCCATCCATCCATCCATCCATCCATCCATCCATCCTATTCCATCCATCCATCCATCCATCCATCCATCCATCCATCCATCCATCCATTATCCATTATCCATCCCATCCATCCATCCATCCCATCCATCCATTCATTATTCATCCATTATCCATCCATTTATCCATCCATTTATCCATCCATCCATCCATCATCCATCCATCCATCCATCCATCCATCCATCCATCCAATGAGAGGATTTCCCAGGAAAGAGGGAATAACTTTAAAGGATTAAAAGAGCTTGACATGACCAACAGCAGCAATCAGTTCATTCCTTGCAGTTGCAGGCAACACATGAAATTTTGGGGTAGCATTCCACACTGTCCTGTTCTCCATGGAGCTGGGATGCCAACTTGCTGTTTTTATCGCTGCTCCACCACGGAGTTCAAAAAACATGTTTCAAAGGAGACTTCTACAAACACTCCATCTCCAACCCAAATCCCTCACATCTTTTTCTGATGGAGGGAGTTGTGGGGCACCACATCAATCACCGACATGCTTGGGAGGATTGGATCCCATCCCTGCTCCTCCTGGAATGTGTGCTCAGCCTGATCCCACAGCTCTGGGACTGGCAGGCATCCCCAGAACTTCTAAGGGAGACACACATGAAAATATTCCTTCCCAAGATCCCATCTCTCCCTGGGAAGCCATTCCCTGTGTCCCTGTCCCTCCAGGCCTTGTCCCCAGTTCCTCTGCAGCTCTCCTGGAGCCCCTTGAGGCCCTGGAATGTTCTGGAAGCTCTCCCTGGATCCTTCCCTTCTCCAGGTGAACATTCCCAGCTCTCCCAGCCTGGCTCCAAGCCCTCAGAGCAGCTCTGTGGCCTCCTCTGGACCTGCTCCAGCACCTCCATGTTTTTCCTTATCGGATACACAACCAAGTCATGGCTGGACATGGACAACCAGGCATGTCCTGAGTGGTCACTCAGCTCCTACCTGCAGCAGAGGCCTCTGCACCCCCAGGATCTTCATGGTGTCAGCGTTGGCCAAGATTTTCAGGGGATCCGAGGCCTTGGTGACGCCTTCGATCTCTTTGTTGATCTCGGCCAGGACCTGGTTGAGGAAGATGTTCTTGATGTACATGGTGAGGAACTCCCGCAGCGGGCACTGCTTGGCTGGGCCCAGCTCCATGGCGAACTCGATCTCCTGGATGAACCTGGAAAACAGAAAGGGGGAGGAATAAATTGTAATTAAATCACTTTAGATTTGTCGGCGCTGCCTTTGCCATTCCAGCGTTTCAGAGCCGAGCACCAGCAGTGTGGGGATGACCATGGACTGTCCCAGCTTGAGGAATGAAGAGGAGAAAAGGTCCACAAGGTAGTTTGAAACATGAATGAACCTGGAAAACAGTAAGAATGAGGAATAAATTGTAATTAAATCACTTCAGATTTGTCGGTGTTGCCTTTGCCATTCTGGCATTTCAGAGCCGGAAAGGTTTCAGGTGTGGGGATGACCATGGACTGGCCCAGCTTGAGGAATGAAGAGGATAAAAGGTCCACAAGTGTCTTGGGTTGCAATGCAAGATGTAACCAGAGGTATTTATTTTGTTACCATTTGTTAAAACCAGTTGGAGAAGTGTTTCTTTATCCCTTCCAGGACCCATCCTCCCTCCAGGGGAATCTCCTGTCCATGGGCCATCGAGGCTCACTGCAGGGCTGATACAATTCCATCATCCCATGGGAGATGCTGCACCCAGGGGGAGGAGCCCAGCATTCCTGCCTGGATAAAATCTGAGATTTGGAACACCAGCACAGCCTGGATGCTCTGCATTCCCAGAGGAAAACTGGACCCATCTCAGCACCACTGGAGCTTCAGAGGAAAACTCCCCCTTGTACAGGATCATTGCTCCAACAGAGCCACATCTGTCACTGCAGGAGGATTTAACTGAACTGTTCCCAACACCCTGAGCAACAGGGTGTCAGGCTGTGTGCTGACTCTGTCAGTGGTTTTTTTGTTGTACTACTACATTTTTATTTTTAATATTCCTAGTAAAGAACTGTCATTCCTATTCCCATATCTTTGGCTGAGAGCCCCTTAATTTCAAAACTGTAATAATTCACAGGGAGGGGCTTTACATTCTCCATTCCAAGGGAGGCTCCCGCCTTCCTTAGCAGACACCTGTCTTTCCAAACCAAGACAACAAGGTAGTTTTAGGAAAAAAAAAAAAAAAAAAAAAAAAAAAAGATAAAATTCAAACAATTGGTGAGACAAAGTCTAAAAATTGCTGGTGAAGGACAGATAAAATGAGAGAAAATGCACATCCCAGGCACAATTCCTGTTCGTTTGTCCAAAAAAAAAAAATTGGCTTTTTCATTTGGGACATGCTGGGAAGATGTCCATATAAAAATAAAATCACCATTAAAAAATCTAAGATGCCACAAATCCTTTTAAAAAGCCAAACTTCCCTCTGGGCATGGTCAGTTGATTCCCATAGGTGAGTTATCCATCTCTAAATTGAACAACAGAATATTCCAGCTCAAAATCCCAAAAAAAAACCATGAAAAAAAATGTGATGCCATTATCCTCCTGCATTATGGATATCTGTGTTATGGTGTATTTTTATCACCCTTTATTGTTCCATCCCAGGATCCCATTCCTGAGCACACAGAGCAGCAGGACGATTCTGGGAATATTTTAGCACCAAATGTTTGCCATCTCCTGCAAAATCTCTTTATTTCTGTGCTGCCATCTGGTTACCATGGAGGAGTTTATTCCAGAAATTACCTCGTCATGTCTTTAACTACATGTGAGGCGGTGGAATTGGTATTCCTTCCAAAATAATTGGGGATTGAGTATCAGGAGCTGTAATGAATTGAGATATGCTGTCATGAGTTGTGCTGAGGGAGGTTTAGGTTGGACATTAGGAAAAATTTCTGCACTGAGAAGTGGTCAGGAATTGGAGCAGGGAAGTGTGGAGTCACCATCCCTGACACAAAACAGGGATGTGGCACTCGGGGCATGGCTTGGTGGTGAACAATGGTTGGATTTGATGATCTCAGAGGTTTGTTCCAACCCCAAGGATTCCATGATTTTATTCCTTACCATTGGCCCTATTCCCAAACCCTTCAATGAGATCTGCTTAATTATCCACCATTTTCTACCTCCACGTTCCTCACTCCAGAGGAGGAGCTTCCCTTCCCAGCACTGACTCAGGAGCCAATTTCTTTCCATGGATGATTTCTTTCCAATTTGAGCTGTTTTCTCCCCAAATCCTTTCCCTGTTGGTTCCATGGGTCTGAAGTGACACATTTGAACAATGCAGCTTCCTGTAGGGGAATCCCTTTCGAGTTCAGTTGGAAGATTGGTTCTCCAAAAAGAGAGAAGCTGCAGGGAGGGAATCACAGAGCCTGGCAGCTTTATTCCCTGGACTTCACAAGCTGAGAATGGGAATCAGCTTTGTAAAACAGGAAAAGAGCAGAGTTTTCTGGGAAGAGAGCAGAGACTCCACGGAGCTGATCCCAGAAATGTCACCAGCTCCAAGTGACACCACTCATGTCCTTAAGGGGACATTGCCAGGGTTGATGGGACTGTGGTGAACTCATTTCCTGTGTCCTTTCATGACTGTCAGTAAATCTCTTACTCTTCCTTTATAAGTTTATTTACAGAGGACAGAACTCACCCAAAATGTGAATTTTACTATTAAACCCCATTCAGGTGGGAAGGAGAAGCTCAAGAGCTCAAATTGGGAATGAGCATCATCCAGCAAAGTGACAGAAACAACTTTCAAACACTTTTAAATCCAGAAAATGTTCAAAAATGGCTAAACCAAGTTAAAAAAAGCCTTTTAGGGGGAGAATGAGCACGTGCAAACCATCAGAGCTCAGATGTGTTGACCTACAACAGGAGCGGCAATTCCTGATCCCACAACATCCTGACGGAGTTCCCGAGTGTCTCCTGCACCACAGACTAAAGGTGAGGGCTGGGAAATGGTGTCACCAAGAATTTTTGCTTCCCAGTGCCTGGCATTAATCACCACTCCTAAAGATCCGTGCCTTCACCTCCAGAAAACTTCTCCTTGATGTGTCCTATTAAGTTTTAACATCTTGGCACGGACAAGACAAGAGTGGTTCCCCTAATGCTGGTCAGGATCAGACATATCCCTGTTTTCCTTGACAGGAGCCATAAAATAATCATGGATTATGAGGGAGCTGCCTGACAGCACTGACTGAGGGGGGATTTGTGAGTGCTCAGCATCACTTGTGATAAAGAACAAATAATCAGGAGCTCAGGAAGCAGATTTCAACTCGATAGCAGTGGGAAGTTATTAAGACTGAAGCCCTGCAGGGCACAGGGAACTGGAGGATACGGATGGGAGAACTTCAGTTGGGATGCTCAAGGATGGTTTGATGAAATGATTTTGGGAATGGAAACCAGTGAAGTCTTCATTTAACCCCAAAGATCTCTGCCTGGGAAAATGGGAGCAGAGAAAAGGTAAAGAAAAATGAACTGTGGGTGTCAGAGTGTGGCTTACAGCAGGGAATGGCCCAGGAATTCCTGGATTTGATAATTAATGGGATAAGTTACTTTTTACGGCCTCAGGGGACAGCTGGGATGCTGTTTGCTGGTTCAGAGATGACCTCTCCAAATTTCCAGCAGGAAGAATGAGTCCCACACTGCTCTGCATCCGAGGCAGCCACTCTGGAGCTCCAACCTCCAAAATCCTGCTGGGCACAGGAGCAGGGGGCTCAAGCAAGAGTCACAAAATTCCAGGAGTAGGTGAGATCTGCACCAGGAATCCTTCTGGGACATTAAATGGCAGCACTGGTGCACCCTGCATGTCCTGGACTGGGAGGGTTACTCAGAATTCCACTAAGAACAGGTTAAAAATGGAAAACATGAAATTTTTTTTGTATTTAAGAGTAGTGAAGAGTTGCCCAGAGAAGCTGTGGCTGCCCCTGGATGCCTGGAAGTGTCCAAGGCCAGGTTGGATGGGGTTTGGGATAGCAGAAGGTGTCCCTGCTCATGGCAGGGGCTGGAACTGGAGGATCCTTAAAGCCCCATCCAACCAAAACCATTCCATGATTCCGTGAATTAGGGACACAAAGTCAAACAGTGAAAGAAGCTCAGAGCTGTTGGTGTCACCTCCCTCTGCCCCGCTGTGCAGGACATCACAAAAAAACCATCACATCATAAAAATTGTGCCTCATTTTTAACGACCTCATGGCCCAGAACTGCTCTGGCCAGCAGATCCTTGCCTCGTCCAAGGAACGGGATGGTCAGGGAATGTCACAGAGTTGGGAATTCCCAAGTAATTGGGAATTCCTGGGTAATTGTGGAGCCATTCCACTCCACCAGGAGTGGCTCTTCTGCCACCAAGTCCCACTGGGCTCTCTGCTTCCCAGCTTCCCTCTTCCTGCTTTCTCATCCCTCCTGTTTTTGGGAATTTCGCCATTTTTCTCTTATTTTCCATGGTTCCCAATCCCACTTGGTCTTCCTGTGTTTCTCTACCAGGATTCCAGCAGGTTTGGGTGCCCACGAGGGCAGAGAGTTGTTGGTTGAGGAACCAGCCCTGGCCTTGGCTTGATCCTGCTGAGCTCCATCTGGAATTGTGTCCATTGGGAATTTCAGCTGCCATGAAGCAGAAATGTGAGCACTGCACTTCTTTCAAGGGGTCTAAATAAGCCGAATTTGGGGTGATTTTCCACACCTTTCATCCAACAGTTCCTCTTACTGAGAATGAGAAAAGAGAAACTTTCAGCCAAAGAAAAACTCACCAGAATCTGACGTATTTCTCATTTCTCCCTCAGAAAAAAACCCAAGTATTATCTCAGACATATTTTTCTAAATAACATCCCCAGTTGGCAATAAAGGACCAGCCAAATGACAAGGAACTGAAAATGAGTGTTTGAAATGGGAAACATTGGGTGGAATTAAAGCACCAACAGATATAGTCCCTATTTTCTGCCTGGCAGACACGGCCACACATTCACAGCCACACTCGGTGCTATTTATTTATTTCAATTTCAAATGCTGCTGGCTGGCTTGTTCCAACAGAATTCAGTCTGGATAAAGAACAGAAAAGTGTTTAACAGCATGGAAAAAAAAATACATCCTAAGAGTCCTCTCCAAAAAATGTTGTGTTACTCATCCAAATCATCCACGGAACTTTTAGATGTCAAAAAAGGCAATTTGGCCCACAGTTATCCCAGAAATCAATATTTACCCCTGGATGGGTTGGGTTGGAAGAGACCTCAAGGATCTTCTCATGGCAGGGACATCTTCCACTGTCCCAGGCTGCTCCAAGCCCCAATGTCCAACCTGGTCTTGGACATTCCAGGGATCCAGGGATTCTCTGGCAATTCCAGCCCAGCCAGGAATTCCTGCCCAAGATCCCACCTAAATCTCCCCTTTTCCAATCTGAAGCCATTCCCTGTGTCCTGTCCCTCCAGGCCTTGTCCCCAGTCCCTCCCCAGCTCTCCTGGAGCCCCTTTAGGCCCTGGAATGTTCTGGAAGCTCTCCCTGGAGCCTTCCCTTCTCCAGGCTGGGAATTCCCAGCTCTCCCAGCCTGACATTGGATCCATCTCCTCTCCAAGAAATCCATGGACCCAGGGGCCTCACTTGGAATCTCAGGAAACCATGAAGGGTCTCCCTTCCCTTGCCCTCTCTTTTCTCTCCCCATTTCCCAGAAAAATCCCTCGGGATGGATTCTGAGTGTCCCAAATCCCAGAATCCCAGAGCAGTTTCTGTGGGAAGGGACCTCAAAGCTCATTCCAGGGACACCTCCCACCATCCCAGGGTGCTCCAATCCTTCCTTGGACATTCCAGGGATCCAGGGGCAGCCACAGCTGCTCTGGCAATTCCAGCCCAGCCAGGAATTCCTGCCCAAGATCCCACCTAAATCTCCCCTTTTCCAAGCTGAAGCCATTCCCTGTGTCCTGTCCCTGCAGGCCTTGTCCCCAGTCCCTCTGCAGCTCTCCTGGAGCCCCTTGAGGCCCTGGAATGTTCTGGAAGCTCTCCCTGGAACCTTCTCCTCTCCAGGTGAGCACCCCCAGCTCTCCCAGCCTTATTTTGGAACCATCAGTTGTGTCTCACCTTCAAAATGCAAAAATGCTTTGTCTGAATAAAAATTCAGATTGAGGGGTGACATCAAATTTTGGATCATGGTCACTGTAGATATTCCTGAGAATTTCCTGAAATCCTAAAAAAAGGTTTGTCCCTGCTCTGAAGGACACTTCTAGGAGATGTCACAGTGAGGATGGAATTCTTCAACAAAGCAGCCAAGGGGAAAAAAAAATACAAATTTGCACCCTATCCTGAATTCAGAACCTGCATTTTTAAAATGATGCACAATTTTCAACTTGTTTTATCCTCCTATAAAAGCATTTGAGGTGATTTGTGGCTGCAATTAAGCATTCCCCTTAGACAGAAAAGCACTTTCAGGGAAATGAAGTAGTTTTTTGGTAAATGACAGTCATTTGGATTAAAAAAGAAAAAAAAAAAGGCGCCTCATTTCAGAAAATTTAATTCATTCTAACTCACGACTTAATTGGCTGTGAGCACTGTCTTACCTAAGCTGGAAGTGTGGGATAAAAAGCAGAAATCCTAAAACAGCTGCGTGGATTGATTTAGAAACCTACAACTCCTGCCTTCCCAAGGCTTTCTTCTGACTCCTCGTTCTCAGATGTCTTCTAAAATATCATTAAAAGAAACTGAAGGAAGGGCAGAGCATCAATGACTCCTCGCCTTAATGATGATGGTAATAATATCTGAAATTCCCCCTTCAAATGAATGAATGACAGGAAAGAATATCAAATATTCCACAACCTTATTAAGACAATTTTTTCTGACATTAATCTCAAATTTACATCTCATTTTTGTGTGATCCTGAACTGGTCTTTTCCCTCTGCCTCAGTCATGAAATATCCAAGCATCTGGATGAATCTTTTTGGGGAGTTTCCACAGAGCAAGGAAATATTAAGGAATCATCAGAAATCCCTTGAATTGGATCCCAGTTGCTGACAGAACGGAAAATTCCAAGATGGTTTTCCAAAATCAAGGAAATTAGGGATACAATAACCAGGAATGTGAGTTCAGGGAAGTTTTAGGACACAAGTTTAAACCAAGAGAGCAACCTGGAAGATCTCACACTGTCCTCAGGAAGCCACCTCAGCTCAACAGTGGGAATTTTGGGAGGGTTCATGGAATCATGGGAAGAATTGGGTTGGGAAGGACCTGAAAGATTCTCATTCCACCCCATCCATGGGCAGGGACACCTCCCACTGTCCCAGGCTGCTCCAAGCCCCAGTGTCCAACCTGGTCTTGGACATTCCAGGGATCCAGGGATTCTCTGGGAATTCCAGCCCAGCCAGGAATTCCTGCCCAAGATCCCACCCAAATCTCCCCTTTTCCAAGCTGAAGCCATTCCCTGTGTCCTGTCCCTCCCAGCCTCGTCCCAAATTCCTCTCCAGCATCTCCTGGAGCCCCTTCAGGTCCTGGAAGGGCAAAGTGAGGTCTGGAGATGCTCCCAGACCAAAAGATCCTGATCATTACACAAGTGCTAAACACAATAAATACTATTAAAATAAAATAATTCACTGCAGCACATGCACCACAGATCATTGCCAGTAAAGACAAATCAATCAGATCCTAAAGCAACAGAAATCACATTATTTTGCCTAAAAACTTCACTTTTGGTCCATGATCAGCCACCCCAGGACTGATGTTTCCCACCTTGCCAATAAAAATCGTGGCCATGCGAGGTAACAGAGCTGATTCTGTACAAAAGTCACCCCAAAGAGAGGAAAAAAGGTTTAAGAGCCTTTCTAGGTGACCCCAAAATGTGATTAAAATTAAAATTATCACCAAAAGAAGTGATAAAAACAGGTCTGGGAGGCTCAGAGGAGGTTTTGCTACTTTAAGGGTGTTTTAAATATTAGCAAAACCAGATTAAAAAAAAGTCACCGAATACCAGACAAAAAGCATGAATTTTCTGCTATTTTGAAATATTAAATAGCCTTGAAAACATCCAGAAAGGTGACAACCAGAGGAATGACTGCTGCTCACCACAAACACGACATTTAGGGGTGGTTTTTCTCTAAAATATTAATTAATAATTAATTACAAGCACCTGGCAGCACCAGCCAGAGTTGTTCCCATAACCCCAAGCTGAGTTTAACGGGTTATTTTGGATAAATCACCAAATTCAGTCCTCCCCCTCTACAAACACAAATTCCCAAACCATAAAAAGGCTCAACTACTCGAGGTAATTCTTTTGGTTACTGTAAAAAGGTTCCACGTCCCCACAGAGCTGAGAGCTTTAGTGCTGGAAGATGAAAGAGCCCAGGACTTCTCTTTTTTTAAACAACAGCTAAAAAAAAATACAAGATTTAAAAGAATCGATTTCTGTGCTGTGGTTGCTCAGCCATGAGATTGAGGTAAGAAATGCCTCCTTCCCCTGCAGGTGTGACAGAAAAATCAGTGTTTCCTTGTCTCTGAGGTCCTGCAAACACCCACAAATACTCTGGGAATGGAATTAAATTAAAATTTAGCTCCCGACTGCTGATAAAAATATTGTTCCTTTAATGCTCAGCTGCCACCTGAAGGACACAAATTTCTGATGTGACGGGACTCTCTCAAGGTGCAATTTCTTCTGATGTCTCCAGAGGGGAATGTTGGCTCGTATTTGGGCCTGGGAGATGTAGAGGCAGAATTAATCTCAGTTCTAGAGATTCATGACGTGCAGAAACGTTTACCTCGTGCCCTGCAGCTCAGATTCCTCCCTCATCCATCCCAAATATCCCAAAACCCCATCCAGTGGAAACTTCTGGAATAGTTGGATGGATGCTCAGATCTCCTGCTCTCCATCCTCGTGTCTCTTGCAAGGACAGCAGGGAAATTCAGGAATCAGCAGCAGGGAAATCCAGGAATCAGCATCAGGGAAATCCAGGAATCAGCAGCAATTCCATGTTTTGCCAAATCTCAGTGAAGAGCCAGGAGAGATTTTCTCAGAGGGGGGAAATTTGAATTTAGAGGAGCAGGCAGGAGTTTGGGGACTCTCCTGGAGAAAAGGAGTTCCAAAAGGAACAAAATGGAGTTGTCACTGTGAGAGGAAGGCTGGGAAATGTGTCAGCATCACAGCCCTGAAAAACACTGGGAAAAATATTCTGTGGGATAAGGGACATTCCTTAACTTAAGGAATGGTTGAATGGGTTTGAGCTGAAAGACCCCTGGGGTTAAATGGGAGATTGGGAAGGAATTCCTGGCTGGGCTGGAATTCCCAGAGAATTCCTGGAAGTGTCCAAGACCAGGCTGGAGCACCCTAGGGTAGTTTGAGGTGTCCCTGCCCATGGCAGGGGTGACACTGGATGAGCTTTAAGGTCCCTCCATCCCAAACCATCCTGGGAGTGGTGTTGGCTTCCACCCCCCTACAGCAGATGGCTCCACAGGTTTGTGGAGGTTTTAGACCCAACCTGATGTGCTGGTTTGAAAGCAAAACCAGTGAGAGACTCCAAGTCAGAAATACGATTTAGTAAGAGGAAAAGAAGTAAAATAAAGTAAAATAAAGTAAAATAAAATAAATGCAATAGTACAAAAGATCACTGACAGAGTCAGAATACAACCTGACACCCTGTTAGGGTGGTGGTAGCAGCCCAAATGAAATGGTCTTGTCAAAGCAGTGATCCCATAGAAAGGTCTGGTAGCTCTTGTCCTCTGGGAGTCCAGTGAGTCAGGGCTCCCTGTGGGAGCCTGAATGGGAATCTTAAGGGAGCAACATGACACCTGCCAAGGAAATGTTTTTCCCTCCCAAACCCCTTCTTTAATGAGTGTTTAGGAGGCTTTTAGTCCCTCGCTGTTGCCTTTCTGTCTGTCAGCAGCAGGGATGGATGTTCATGGCAGGCGATCCCAACCCTTTCCCTCCCTGCCAAGCTGTGCTGGTTCGAAAGCAAAACCAGAGAAAGACTCCAAGTCAGAAACACAATTTAATAAGAGGAAAAGAAAAGAAATAAAAGAAAGTAAAATAAAATAAAAGTAATAGTACAAAAAAAACCTACTGACAAGAGTCAGAATAACACCTGACACCCTGTTAGGGTGGTAGTGGCAGTGCAGATGAGATGGTCTTGTTGAAGCAGTGATCCCATAGAAAGGTCTGGTAGCTCTTGTCCTCCAGGAGTCCAGTGGATAAAGGCTCCCTGTGCTGTCCCAAATCCCAGATTCTATCCAGGTGGGAATGCTTGGCTCCTCCCCCTGGGCGGAGCATCTCCCCATGGGCTGATCTCATTCTCTGAGCCCTGCAGTGGCTCCTTGCTGGCCCATGAACCAGAGACAGCTCCCGCAGGGAGTTCCCCATGAGCCATGGGCACGGCATTGCTGGGCCATGGACAGGAGAGAAGGGAAACACTGCCCCAGCTGGTTCCAGCAGCTCCTGGGGATGGGGATGGAATACAGACTGTGGGCACAACTTACATTGTAACCCAGGACACCTGATAAAACTCAGGCTTTGTTTGGATCCTAAAAACTCTCTGAGCCCAACCCCTGTCCCTGGTGAGCAGGGACAGCACAGGGGGTGGCTGTCACAACAGGACATGGAAGGAACTGGAACTCCGTCCAGTTCACAGAGCAAAAGCCCCACATTTATTATCTGACCCCAAATATTCAGTATTTTCACCCAGACCATGGGCTGTCCTGAAGATTTTTTTTTTTAAATTAAGGATCATATTAATTAAAGGATAAGGATAATTAAAGGATAAGGTTGCCACCTCTCCAACCACACTGGTCAAACCAAAAGCCCATCAATTGTTCCCTCCTCAAGAGAAGAATGAAAAACATACTTGTATTAATATAAATATTACTTCTATTTATAACACTTGTGTGAGAAAGAATTCAGAAACCATGAAAACATCAGAAGGCTGAAAAAATCAGGGTGAGAGGTGACATTGCCTCCCTCCAGGAGCTGCATTCCTGCAGAGCTCGGGGTGTCTGTGGTGAAATCCCTCAGTGTGCAACAGCCCCACCAACCCACACCGAGGGTTTTTTGGGGAGGTTTTGACCCTGCTCACCCCCTAAGGGCTCCTAAGGACACCACGAGGCCTCTGAGCTCATCTGGAGAACAAACAGGGAGCAGCTTTATTCCCTCTATGCCATGAAGCTGCTTTTCATCCCCAAAAACAGGTGCAGGTTCTCCACAACGTGAACCTGGGAGCAGGGAACCTGGAGAGAATGGTTTTGTCTCTTCCTCGTTTATGGAGGAGATTTTTGGGGGTGTCCAGACACACAGAGCCTGAGTTTCCCCATGAATGAACCTCTGCAAAGCCAGAGATGCTCCAAACTGCAGAGGGGGATGGGATCATTACCAAAAAACCCCAACTGTGCAAATGCAGGGATTGGGGAAATGTAAAATGCTGCTTTTCCAGGGACTGGGGAGCAGAGCACACCAGGCTTCACCTTCACCCTCCAATCCAGCTCTGATCTGCTCCTACTTCATCCTTTGTCACCAATCAAATAAATGAATAATTGATATATCTTCACTTTATACAGAACTGAGCAAACCCAGCTCCTATTCCAGCCACCTCTTTGCTCCAAATTTCTTCTCTCCCATCCTTGAATCCCTAAATTTCCAGCCCAAAACCAGACTGAGGTGGAGCCAAGCTGCCTGCAAGTGATGAGATTGCTCCGAGACGGAGATGATAACCCAAAATGAGCATTGGGCTAAATCACCCTCCGTGGATCCATTTGTAATTTAAATCCAATCCTAGAGGAGATAAACGCCCCAACTACTCCATCAGTCCCTCTCTCTAAAGGTCTGTGATCTCCTTGTTTTATGTGAACCCAGGGCACGAAGCCAAACTTGGAGGATTCCACCATTTCTCTTTTTTAAAAATGATATAAAAGCAAAGTCAAGGCTTTATTTCCCACAACAGGTAACACCATTGCTCTACCACTTTACTCCGTGCAGGGCAGAAAATACATCCAGCTCTGCTTTGAAACCACTGTAATTTTAAACAATCCTGACAATTCCACAGGAATTCCTTCCCATCACACAGAAACATTGTGAGGCAGCATGAAATGTGTGTAAAACACTCAGGTATCACAGCAATAATTATGTTTACAGAGCTCCCATATAATGTCACCCCATTAACCAAGCGAAACACGAAGTTCACTAACTCCAGCTTTTCCTATTATTAAATCCCATTTCCTTTAATGTCCTCTTACATTCAGTTTGTTGACCACCACTGGAATGTAATGATATCCCCACAACTTCACATTTTCTCTGTTAAAAATTAACTTGTTATTCCCATTATTTTATTTTATTTTATTTTGTCGATCAGATCTGGCGGCTCGTCCTTTGTGCTCCAACCCCCCCCAGCTCTCAATCTGGCCCCTTTTAAAAAGCAACATATGCTGAGGATAAATCTTTCAAATGGCTCTGTTAATAGAAGAGCTGCAGTGACAGCTTTACAAATGGGCAAACTGGGGGTTAGGACGTTGTGTTATTCTGATTTGGAATGGGAATGCAGGGATGGCTTGGGGAGAACAAATGGGACCAGCCAGAGGTTTCAAAGCCCCTGGATTTGGTGTGGCAGATTCTGTGAGCTCACAAGGGCCAGGATCAGATCAGATTTGCTGCACCATCAGACAGTGAAGAGCCCCACCACTGTCTGTGCCTGTGACTCCAATTAATCCTGCCTGCCTGGTGCTGACATTCCAATAAACCACTGGGCAGATGGCACCATCCCTCATTAACATCCCACTGATTCCCCAGTCTCGGGAGTGGGGACAGCCAGTTAAATCCTAAAAACACACCAGGGCAGAGGAAAATCCAAATCAAGGCTGTAACTCCAGAGCCCAGCTGGAGACAAAGCTGGAGTGCCTTGGTGGAGCTCCAGGAGAACGTGGGACAAGCTTCAGATGTTCCCTTATGGATACTCCAGTTGGGCATCACAGCCTGTGGTGGTGTCAGAGGTGATTCTGGCTGTCCTCCCACTGCAGCTGGATTTTCTATCATCCAGCATGGAGGAAAGGCCAGGAGGGCCAGTTAAACATTCCATAACCTGTGCCCACTGATGTATTTGGAGAAACAGAGTTCTATGGACAACTCTGTGCAATTCCAGACTATTTCAGTTAACAGCTAGAAATAAGACACCATCACTTCAGAAATCTCTGGCAGAGCATGAATTCCCTCTATCCCAGTCAACAGCAAGTCCATTCTTTCATCAAGTAACTCTCTTTTTCACATTTTAGTCCTGTACCCAAAACTGTTGGTAAGAGCCTGAAGCTCATGGGATGGACTAGAAGAACTCCATGATCCCAGATCATTTCCATACCTTGCTGCCTGACTCGGGAATCTGGATAGGACAATCACAGAATTGTTCAGGTTGGAAAAGTCCTCTAAGATCATTGAGTCCAACCAATCCCAGCACTGCCAAGGCCACCAGTGCCCCATGTCCCCAAGTGCCACCTCCACGGGGCTTTGAAATCCCTCCAGGGATGGGGACTCCACCCCTGCCTTGGGCAGCTCATTCCAATGAGGAATTTAAATTCCTTTCCATGAAGGAATTTTCCCTAAAATCCACCCTGAGCCTCCCCTGGCCCAGCCTGAGGCCGTTCCCTCTCCTCCTGTCCCTGTGCCCTGGGATCAGATCCCAAATCCTCCCCCGGCTGTCCCCTCCTGTCAGGGAGTTGTGCAGAGCCACAAGGTCCCCCCTGAGCCTCCTTTTCTCCAGGCTCAGCCCCTTTCCAGCTCCCTCAGCTTTTCCAGAGGCTCCAGACCCTTCCCAGCTCTGTTCCCTTCTCTGGACACGCTCCAGCCCCTCCAGGACTCTCCTGTTGGGAGCTGTCCCCAGGGTTCCAGGGTGTCCCTCAGGGGACAGTCCCTGCCCTGAGGCTGTGCCCACACTGGGGCTGGCACAGCCCAGGGGCCACTGGACTCTCGCCCACCTGGGCACAAGAGTTTGGTTTTAGCCAAGCTCAACCCCATGGAAATTATGACAGAAGAGCGGGGACAACACAAATCCCTCCAGGACAGCCAGGTAAGGAATCACTCACCCCAAAAGATCAATGGGATCACGAGGATTTTCCTTTCTCACCAACCCTGGGCATGCAGCACCACAGAGGAGAAAAACCAGGTTCTCCCAGAGCAGCTGTGGCTGCCCCTGGATCCCTGGAACTGTCCAAGGCCAGGCTGGATGAGGCTTGGAGCACCCTTGGAGCACCCTGGGACAGTGGAAGGTGTCCCTGCCATGGCAGGGGGTGGAATGAGATGAATTTTAAGGTCCTTTCCAACCCAAACCATTCTGTGGTGTTCAGTTCCAGGTGTTTGCACAGGAACACAAAGATCCTGTCCATAAAGAGCTGCCAAGGGTAACAACTCTGCACTTTTGAGGTCGAGATCACAAATCTGGCCAGGTGACTTGAACCTACTCACAGCTCCAAGCTAATCACTCTCATTAATTAATTGGCTGAAAAACTGAACTCAGTTGGGACACACCAATATTGCCATTTAGGAAGGCAAGAACCACTGATCAAAAAACCGGCTGTGCTCCAGCTCTCATCATTAATAAATTCACACCTTGGCCACAGGGCCAGAGTTTGCAGATCTGGCTCAAAATGCTCAAAAAAAAAAAGAGTGGAATTTCCCACGAGAAGGAATTTATGGCAAGGAAACACCACCAGGATTTTGTTGCATCTCTGGAGGGTTCAGAGGAAGCTCAGTGGGCTCCTTTTACAAGGAAAGGTGTTTGCAGGATGTGTTTGGAGAGAACAGGATCAGCTTCCAGAGGAAACAGAGACGAAAAACTGGGATCTGGGATTGCCTTGGATCATCCACCTCATTTGGCATCCAGGGACTGGGCCAGGCTAATGAGGAGAATGGATTTGCAACAGCCCTGTGCTACTGCAGGCAGCAAATTTGGACAAATTTGGATGCTGTGCCTCCATTAAGGATCCCATTCCTCTTCCCCCAAGACTGAAGGCATTTGCTCAAACAGCCTCGACACCAGGAGTTACATTATTCCAAATCAAACTAATTTCACTAATTCCCATTTGTGGCTGATATTTTATTTTTTTCCCCCTCAGCTCCTGATCCTCAAAACCTGGAATGAGGAATTCCTGCCAGCTGCTGTCTCCTGCCCAGACACTTGGCTCCTGCCCACAGAGTGATCCTTACAAATCACACTTAATTCATTACCTAATAAAGCTGCAGCAAACAAGGGCACAAACACAGCCAGGGCTGTTCCTGCCAGTGGGAAAACGATTTCCTGCCCCTGGGAAATGTCACTGGATGTTCATGTGTGTGTCAGGCTGATTATCCCATAATTACAGTGCACACGAGGCACACAAGGAGCAGATTTGGTTCTTTCAACATGGAATAGTGGAAAATGGGGCTGGAAGGACAGGGTAAGGCACACTCAGCTCTTAATTACAGATTATCAGATGCAAGGGTGGTGTTTTGGTGTGACAGGAAATTATTTATACAAATGGACACAGAGCAGACCCAAGTGCAAGGCATTGACCAGGAATATTCCTCTCAAATCCAGCTGGATGGGGAATTTCTGCACACGAAGAGCAGATTTGGGTCTCTCAGCATGGAATTGTGGAAAATGGGGCTGGAAGGACAGGGTAAGGCACACTCAGCTCTTAATTACAGATTATCCACTCAAAGTGTGGTGTTTTGGTGTGACAGGAAATTATCTTTACACATGGACACAGAGCAGACCTGAGTGCAGGGAACTGACCAGGAATATTCCTCTCAAATCCAACTGGATGGGGAATCTCTGCACATGAGGAGCAGATTTGGGTCTTCCAGCACAGAATTGTGGAAAATGGGGCTGGAAGGACAGGGTAAGGCACACTCAGCTCTTAATTACAGATTATCAGATGCAAGGGTGGTGTTTTGGTGTGACAGGAAATTATCTTTACACATGGACACACAGCAGACCTGAGTGCAAGGCACTGACCAGGAATATTTCTCTCAAATCCAGCTGGATGGGGAATTTCTGCACATGAGGAGCAGATTTGGTTCTTTCACCATGGAATCGTGGAAAATGGGGCTGGAAGGACAGGTGAAGGCACACTCAGCTCTTAATTACAGATTATCAGCTCAAAGTGTGGTGTTTTGGTGTGACAGGAAATTATCTTTACACATGGACACAGAGCAGATCCAAGTACAAGGCACTGACCAGGAATATTCCTCTCAAATCCAGCTGGAAGAGGCTGCTCATGTATTTGTGAGGTTGTAGAGAATTCCCATCCCATAATGAGAGGCACGAAGTGCCTGGCACTGCTCATGGTGACTCTGCCACTGCCCTCATCCTGCCCCTGCCACAACTCAGTGCCTGGAAAGGGACAGGTCCCATCCTTTTCCATGGATGGCTTTTCCCTACACCTGGGAGCTCTCCTGAGGCTTCATGGAATGGTTTGGGTTGGAAGGGATCTGGAAAATCATCTCATTCCACCCCATCCATGGGCAGGGACACCTCCTGGGACACAGAGTCCCAGGCTGCTCCAATGTCCAACCTGCCCTTGGACATTCCAGGGATCCAGGGGCAGCCACAGCTGCTCTGGCAATTCCAGCCCAGACAGGAGTTCCTGCCCAAGATCCCACCCAAATTTCCCCTTTTCCAAGCTGAAGCCATTCCCTGTGTCCTGTCCCTCCAGGCCTTGTCCCCAGTCCCTCTGCAGCTCTCCTGGAGGCCCTGGAATGTTCTGGAAGCTCTCCCTGGAGCCTTCCCTTCTCCAGGCTGGGAATTCCCAGCTCTCCCAGCCTGACATTGGATCCATCTCCTCTCCAAGAAATCCATGGACCCAGGGGCCTCACTTGGAATCTCAGGAAACCATGAAGGGTCTCCCTTCCCTTGCCCTCTCTTTTCTCTCCCCATTTCCCATAAAAATCCCTCGGGATGGATTCTGAGTGTCCCAAATCCCAGAATCCTGGACCAGTTTGGGTGGGAAGGGACCTCAAAGCTCATTCCAGGGACACCTCCCACCATCCCAGGGGGCTCCAATCCTTCCTTGGACATTCCAGGGATCCAGGGGCAGCCACAGCTGCTCTGGGAATTCCAGGAATTCCTTCCCAAGATCCCATCCATGCCAGTGGGAAGCCATTCCCTGTGTCCTGTCCCTCCAGGCCTTGTCCCCAGTCCCTCTCAGCTCTCCTGGAGCCCCTTTCAGGCCCTGGCAGGGGCTCTGAGCTCTTGTTGCACACTGGATCAGGAAGCCTCCAGTGAAACGTTTCCATAACTCCATCAAGGATGGGGAATCTCCCACATTTCCCATTCCTGACAGGAATGACACTAATTAAGGATCAGGAACAGATGGGCTGATTTAGCAGGATCTCATCCCAGGCAGCACCACTCCTGCTGAGATGGGCTGGGCTGGCAGCTCCTGTCCACGATGGGATGAGGGGTCACACTCAGAACTTGAGGATTTTCCAAAGGGACACTCCAGAGGCACAGTGCCAGGAAGTCGTTAGCCTAATTAACTCTTCACTGTCAATCAAATCTTCCTAATCCAGTCAGGGTCAGTCAGAGCCCGTGGTTTTCCAGAGGGATGGCAAAACCCCCCACATTTATTGGGTTGTAAGGATTTTATAGCACCAAGGGAAGGAATTCCTCCAGCCTGAATTCTGAAGTCTCCCTGCAAATAAAGCCTCGTGGTTGTGTTTATGTTCCTGCAGGGCGTGACAGAGCTCTGAGCTTGGAAAGCTGAAAGAGGTGGAAATAAATCCTGGGAACCACTGAGATATTCAGCAGCAATCTGAGGAAATATGAGTGGGTTTTTCTGATATCAACCCTGCCTTTGCAGCCACCTGCGCTGTAAATTGTGCTCAGTTTCTTTACATTCTCTCCTTACAACTCTCAATTCTTTTCAATTACCAAAAAGAAGGAAAAAAAAAATATGTGCACAATGTAGCAATGCAGCTTCATGGATATGATGGATGTTGCAGCAGTTTCAGTTTGGATTTTTTTTTTTCCATGAATTTTTATTGCCCTGCAGTGTAAAAACTGCACCAGGAATCCTAATACTTGTCCTAACTCATCCAGCCCTGTGTGAATCATTCCAGTCCTCTGCATATTTCATCTTTTCCCTCTAACTAATAGTGCTTGAACGCTGTGAATAATTTACTACTCGGCCAAATTTATGATTATGCTGATTCTTTTTCTTGTAAAGAAATACATTTTCAGAATATATTGACTTTAGCTGGAAGTGTTCCGAGTTGGACAGGGCTTGGAGCAACTTGGGATAGTGGAAGGAGTCTCTTCCCATGGTAGGGAAGAATGGAATTAGGTGATTTTCAAATTCCTTTATTTTAATGGGATGTTCCAGCCTTCAGCTGATGAATTCAAACCTCTGAGTGTAATTTAATCACAGAATTTAGGGGAAAAAGCTGAACACAAATAGGATCCCAACCTCTGCCACGTTCCTCAAGACAGAAACTCCAGTGAGGAGAGCAAGAAGAGGAATCCAAGAGCTCTGAAATTCTCCTTGGATTTCTCCCTTTAACATCAGCATGCAGCACTCATCCCCAATGAAATAACACCTGAAAAAAAACTCCTCTCAATTCCTCCCTCTCTATATTTTATTTAACCCCCCCCATCCTCCTATCAATGAAATCATAATTGCACCGATAGCAGCACAGCAAAAAAAAAAAAAGTTAAATACATGGAAAACGTTAAATAAACCCGAGATTCTGCCAATTCAAAGAATTAAACGGTTTATAAATATTTCTGTCCGTATCACAGACGTGCATTATTTGAGATAGGCTCTACCTAAGTAGCTCCAGATCAGCTTATCTTTGAAAGCTGAGGGATTTGGGAGACGTGCAGCCTTCAGGAGGAGTTTTTGAGAGGAGCAGAAAGTGGGAAGAAACGGGACAAAAAGTGAGGGAAAAGGAGAAATGGCAACAGAATGTTTTTGGTCAGTGGCTGTGGAGAAGATAAATAAGGGAGGAGGAAAGAAAGGGCTTGGGGAATTCTTTGGAATTCCCAACAGATCCATCAGCTGTGGAAGGATCTCAAGGATTTCCAGATCTGTACAAAAATAGGGACGGGAGGAAGGAAAAATCCCATAAATCATCAGAAAGTTCCAAATATGGAATTTTCTTACAAAGTTCATGAACAGTTTTTGTTCAAAAGTCTCCGGGATCTGTGGATTTGTACAAAAATAGGGACGGGAGGAAGGAAAAATCCCATAAATCATCAGAAAGTTCCAAGTTTGGAACTTTTGTTCCATAAGTTCATCAACCGTTTTTGTTCAGAAGTCTCTGGGATCCCTGGACTTGTACAAAAATAGGGACGGGAGGAAGGAAAATCCCATAAATCATCAGAAAGTTCCAAGTTTGGAACTTTTGTTCCATAATTCATCAACCGTTTTTGTTCAAAAGTCTCCAGGATACCTGGATTTGTACAAAAATAGGGACAGGAGGAAGGAAAATCCTACAAATAATCAGAAAGTTCCATGTTTGGAACTTTTCTTCCAAAGTTCCAAAGTTCATGAACAGTTTTTGTTCCAAAGTTCATCAGAAGTTGTGTTTGTGAGCACAAACCCCAGTCCCCCAGCACTGTGGGAATTAAAGGGGACGTTCATGGGAGGTGAGGCTGGAGCGATGGGATGGGGATTGAGGAGACAGAATACAAAATACAAATTCATGAGTAATTCCATGGAAATGGAGTTAATTTGTAGCAAATTTCAAAAGTGATTAACAACATTCAGCAGAATTAGCTGAAAATTGAGGACATGCAGAGTTCAGGGATGCTCTGATTAAAAAATAACTGCAAAAGTTTAAGATCAAGTTAAGGAAATCAGCCCAAACTCTGAGTCCTGGACCAGTGGAGAACTTAAGGAAAAAAAAATTGGAGGATTTAATTAAATAGAAAAACCCCAAATTAAAAAAAGAAAACTTTCTGTGTTTCTTTACCCATTTAATTCATCCCCGCTTTAGGATCAGGGTATGGAATTTGGAGAAGTAATGGATTTATATCTCAACAGATGCACTCAGCATTAAAAAGGCCCCACATTGGATCTCCACCAAAAACATCCTCAGCACTCCCTGGATTCACAAAGCCTCGTGTTGATGGTAGAGCAGGGTCTGAATAAGTCAAGAAAAGTTAATTTAGAAAATAATAATGTCCCTCGTACTTGATCCCTCCTGCTGTGCTCTCCTCTCACCTCCTTCGTTTGCCATGGCCTCAAAGAATCGAGCACCCAAAAATTAAATTAATGAGGGAAAAAAGCACCCAAAAATTAAATTAATGAGGGAAAAAAGGGAAGGGAAGGAAAGGCATCCTCAGGAAAGAACAAAGATGTTTCCTTCCATTATTCCACCTGAACAGAAAGTGGATTTATTAATTAAAAAAAATTAAAAAACCAGAGCTTGGTCAGATTTCAAAGGCTGCTTGGAAAGGATGGGAAGAAGGATTGAGAAGAGACAACTTCCACCATCCTCAGCTTGCTCAAAGCCCAGTCCAGCCTGGCCTGGAACATTCCATCAAGTTGTCCTCTGTCAATCCTGAACTTCTCCAGACATAGGGAATTCCTCCACTTCCCAAACAGGATTTCTGAAGATTTCATGAAGGTCAAACCACCAGAGCAGGAGGAAAAACCAAAGATCCTTGAATCTGTTCCTGACCTTTGGAGTGGTTCTACATGACCTGCACAAACCTTGAGTGCATTTCCCTCTTTGGAAAATTTTGGTGTGAACTCCTTCCTAAAATATCTCATGAATTAATGATTATTAGGAAAAATAGTGAATGAGTGAAAGTCAGACAGGGGTGCCACACTAGGACAGATGCCCAAAATAAAAAACCAAGTAAGAAAGTCTGGAAGATCCAGCCAAGGCCACCACTGACCACGTCCCCAAGTGCCACATCCACAGGGCTTGGAAATCTCTCAAAGAACAGGAACTTCCAACCTCTTCCAGCCCTTTCCATGAGGAATCCAGCATAAAACAAACCTCAAATTTCCTTGCTTTATCTCCCACTTTTTTATATCCCAAATAAACCCCTGAGTGAGTGACGATGACAGAGTACCAGGGATGAGAGGATGTTGAACAATGCCCAGAAAATCAATTTCCAACTGCTGTTTTTGTTGTTTAGATTTAAGAAAAAACACCCCTCACATAACGTTTGAGCTATTGAGAAGCCAGAGACAAAATGTAAAATTCAGCAGCATCGAGTAAACCATTACAAAAATATCAATTTATAGACACGAGCGTTAAATATTTTGCATTCAAGCTTTTTGCTTGTACAGTGAAAGTGGCAACTGGATGTAAATTTCAAGCAGGAACTCACAGCCTGCAGAAACAAAAGTACAATGCAACTTTGGAATGGAAATTTCGACTCCAAAAGTAATTTCTTCCCATTGCCAGCGCTCACCAGTGCATGAATTATCCTCTCAGGGATGCATAAACAGGATTTTCTTTAGAAAAATCTGATTTTTGATTGCTTTATCAGCTCTCCATTTTATCAAATCTCCTGGAGCAGTGGGAGACATCCCAGGGATATTTGGAGATTCTTTGTTTGAAGACACAGCGGGGGCAAAATTGTATCACTGCTATGGAGGAGCTGGGCCTGACCATGAAATCATAATTATTGCCACAACAATCTCTGGAGCAGCCAGGAAAGGGACAAATTAGAAGGAAAATATTGTCAGTATTTTATTTAAATAACTTTGGAAAAGTCTGACGTAACGGGAGCAATATTAAGAGCCTGATAAGGGATGAGATGGAGCCATTACAGCAAAATTTGATGCAAAAAGACACCAAGTTTGTCACCATCACAATTCCAAGTGATCCTGAGCTGCAGGACACTTGCCAAGAGTTCTGGTTTTCAAGAGTGTTGGGAAGTCCAGCCAGGTGAATTTTCCTGCTCTAAAATTCCTGGTTGAGATTTTCCAATTCAGTGTCTTCCAGATGCAGCTGATTTCCACGTCACTCTGGATTCCCAACCAAACCAAGAACGTCCCTCACTCTGGGGTTCCTCCATCTGGGCTGTGAGAGGGAACTGAGGGTGAGGAGTCCCAGATTCACAAATATTCCCAGTTGGAAGGGACCCACAAGGATCATCAAGCCTGTCCCTTAAATAAAAAGCCCAAAAGGACTCTCTGAACACCCTGATGGTGCCTCCAGAACATCAACTTGGGGACAACTTTGTCCCACCAAACCTCAAGGTCAGCAAAAAACCAAAGAACTTGGTGAAGCAGGAATGACACAAACCCAGGGAAACTCCCTAAATTATGAAATCTCAACATCAAATTTCACCTCAAAGGACTTCCAGGAGCAGTGGGGAGCTGAGCAAAGCTCCAATACATCCATAAATAGGTGACCAACCTGGAAATTCTGCCTTGTGGGGAGGTCCTGGCACAGAATTGCCAGAGCAGCTGTGGCTGCCTCTGGATCCCTGGAAGTGTCCAAGGCCAGGTTGGACTTTGGGGCTTGGAGCAGCCTGGGACAGTGGGAGGTGTCCCTGCCCATGGATGGGTTGGAACTGGATGGGCTCTGAGGTCCCTTCCATCTCATTCTGTGATTTATTGAAATAAAAATGAAGTGAGGAGAATTTGGTTCTACTTTACAGCTGCTCCAAAGCCAATTTTCCTGAAAAACCGCAGGGAGCACCAGGAATTGCTGAGAATTCCAGAATTCCATTGATGCCTTGGGAAGGCTGAGCTGGAAGGAACAGAGACTGGACAGAGCTGGAGAATAAAGTAAATATTTATTGAAAGGCCTTTAGGGTACACCTTGGGCAGGACAAGAGCCTGGCCAGGGCTACACCCAAGGTGGACCAAAATGGTCACAAAATGGACCCCAAAATGGTCACAAAATGGACCCAAAATGGTCACAAAATGGACCCCAAATGGGCACAAAATGGATTCGTGGTCACGAGGTCTCACACTTTTATAAGTTTTGGTCCATTTACATCTTGGGGTTTAATTGTCCAATTCCAGCTCCAGGCTGTGAGCTCCCATCCTTCTTGTTCCTCCCTCCAGCCACCCTTGTTTGTGCTGTTGGGCTGAAAGTTGTCCTTGGTGTGCAGCAGGACAAGGATTTGTTTTGTGTCCCTGCTGTGTGCAGAGAGCTGAGTGACACTGACTGTGAGCTCAGAGCTGCACCCCTGGGCAGCACAGAACCTGAAAATATGAAAGCTCAAACTTAAGGCATCACCATAAAAGTTTGCATGAGTTGCAACAGAATTACCTCCTTCCTAAAACTTGACCCACAATTCCCAGGATCATGATGACCCAGTCCTAGAGAGGAGCACCACTGGAAAAGTCATGTGGGATTAAACATCTCCCAGGTTTTATAGGGAAGCTTGAGGAAGGCTGGAGATGAGATGGGAGAAATTCAGAAATATTCCAGGAAATCAAATCCCTCTCACAACTCTGAGCCCAGCAGGAATCCCAGCCCATGGCATGTGGGAAAGGCTCTGTTAAATGTCAAAAATCCCTGGATATTCACATTCAATCCTGGCAAACCACTCCAGTTAGGGGAGGAGGGGGGAGGCAGCTCTTGTGTCCCTCACGTTTCCAGCCTGGATGAGGCCTGACAGCCCATGATTGCTGCAGACAGCCCCTAATTAACTGTAATTAACAAACACATGCCAGGGCCCGGGGCCGGTGCTGGATCTGCTAATTTACCTCCAGAATACTAAAAACCCGCCTTGAACCGAGCGTGTGAGCGAATTTTGTTGTCTTATTAAACATTCCCTACCTCTCCAATTCCTAAATCCTCCTGTTTGGAATAAATGATGGATTAAAAGAGTTTCTTTTCTTCCTCCTTGCTGGAGGCAGCCCTAAGGAGAAGGCTTAGAACGCGGACACGGGGGAAAGTGGGAGTTCTGCAGAACCAGGTGACAAATGAAACAAACCCATCCAAACCACCACAATGAACGTGGAGCTGAGTTTTGTGCACAGTCAGACCTTAGTTCTGTCTTATTTTTATTAACTGGAGCAGGCTTAAATTAATCCAACTCTGTTTGTGCAAGCGGGTGGGGCAGCAAAGGAGAGGAGCTGGATGGAAACCTCTTCATAGAAATCCTGGTGACATCGGTGCATGAAGTCACCCAAAGGAAGATAAATTTATGGATTCAGGTATGAATTTAAGGGGTAAAAATAATTTTTCCCTGAGAGGGTGCCAAGCCTTGGAATGGAATTCCCAGAGCAGCTGTGGCTGCCCCTGGATCCCTGGAAGTGTCCAGACCAGGCTGGATGAGGCTTGGAGCAGCCTGGGATGGTGGAAGGTGTCCCTGCCATGGCAGGGGTGGCACTGGATGATTTTAAGGTCCCTTCCCACCCAAACCATTCCCTGATTCTTTGATATCTGTTTTATCCCTTCATTCACTGCCGTGGACCCTTGTGATGCCCATGGGAAGTTCTTGCTTCCCACCTTGCTGCCAACTGCTCTGGAATTCACTTAACCACTCCCTCCTGAGGGAACATCAGCAAGATTCCACCAGAGAAATCTTGATTTAACTTTTCCTTCACCTTTCCACAGTGAAATATTCTCCTCCCCTTCTCCAGAAGTGCAAAGGGACTGAGGGGGCCACCTGATGTTTTTCACACCACCTCAGTGAGAAAAACACATCGAGGTAAAGCAGAATCCTCCAATGAACCGTGATGGTTCTGGGAATTTTGGGAACTGGTTCACATCCCTGAGATGCTCCTCGTGTGGGAAGGATGGCTGGAAATGATTCCTGAAACAGTGATTCCCACTAATGGGCATTTCCAGCAGTTCTCATTAACGTCATTATTGATTCTTCCACTTCTCTCTATTTTCTCCTGTGATTCTTCAATTTCCTTTATTTTTTTTTTTTTCTCCCCTGTGATTTTTCAATTACAACATCCAGCAGTGCCCTCGTGCCCATCGTTGTGTAGGGGAGGAATAAATCCCTCATTTCTGTAAAATGCCCATTTCCCAGCACATTTTCGATGGTGATTATGAACAGACAAGGTGTATTTGGAACATTTGCTCAGCAAAGCATTTCAGGCCATGAAATGGAAACACTTTGCAATTCCTGCTGGGTTTACTCCTCTATTCCCAAGGTAACTCAGTCATGGGGCAGGAATCAAACCACAGGTGAAAAATAAATATCTTTAATCGTGGATGGCCGTAACTGTTCAGAATTTGTCTTTTTAAACATAATTTTTCTGCTGATTTTAACTGAAAATAACTGCAATGAGTGAAGGTTTAAGATGAATAGATTGGCTCGAGTGTGAATTACAGAGGACTCCACGAGAGTTTTTGCATTTCCTGCCCGTTTTCATTTCAGAGTTTAAGAAGGCACAGAAGGACTTTTAGGCTCCACACACTCATTAATATTCTGCTCCTCTGCTGATGGAAGTTCCCATTCAAAGCCACATTTCTTGAAAAAATGCAAAGAAACATCCCCAACCTTCCTGGGATGAGGACAAATCCTCCCTTATCTCCCTCCATAATCCTGCCCATGTTTATATTTTCCTGCAGGAAAATGATTTCCTCCATCTGCTCCTCCTGTAGGAGTTGCTTCCTCCTTTTCCTGCTTTCCTGAGATTCCCAAGTAAAACACATTTATCCATGGAGGTTCCCCCAAATACCAAACACGTTTTGCAGAATTGATCAGCATCTCAAATAAGCAACAACCTGCAGAAATCAAAGCCCTGAAGATTTCCCAGACAGAGACACAACCCAGATGGGTGTGGGTGTGTGGATGAACACAAACCCTACTGATAAATAACAATCCTTGGTTATTAACTCCCTTCTGGAACACGATTAAATATATTTATGGCATCCCCATCCTTTCTGTTTTAGGGACTGAAGAGAAATTCACCCCTGAAATGGGCACAGCATTAAACCCCCGACAGGGCTCTGGCTCTGTAATGTGTTTATAGCTCTCTGCATTTTTCAAAAAAATTAATTAAAATCTTGGTAAAAGGTCAGAAGTTGCACAGGGTTACATTTTTCTAGCATGAGAAAGCAGTTTCTTTCCAAAGCCTGAAGACAAATGTACTTTTTCTTTGTCAGACAGAAAAAGGTCTTGCAGGGTGATAAATAGCAGAGCTGTCCAATTTTGTAATCCAGTCAGAAAAAACCAGACATCTCTGTGCCGAGGTACAAATCAAACCAGCTTTTTCTTCCTTTGCTTAATCACCAATTAAAAATACAATATATTATGTGAAGTTTCAGGTAATCTAAATTGAATTTCATTCACATTAAAGAATGCAACCTCTCATTTCACAAAAATGGAGCCACTACTCTTTTGGAGAGCCCACAGAATCAGTAATTGAGTTGAACTGGGAAGTGTGTGGCTTCTCAGAAAAGAATTACAGTGCTGATTGTGTTAAGCAAATAATAATTAACACAAGTACATCCAGCTCTAATTAGTGAGGAACTTAATTAAACAAATACACCAGCACAGCAAAACGCACAACAAAGTAATTGTACAGCGCCTTGCCAACGTGGTTTTTACTTTTACACAGTGATTACAAAACAATTTTGGGTAGAGAAGAGCAGAAATCAGGCTCTGCCCAGGAAATGATGTGGAATTCCCTGCACTGCCTGGAATTCCCTGCATTGTCCCATCCCTATTTTCTATGACATGGAAGAGCAGTGCACAAAAGCTTTGAAGAGTGCTGGGTTTGGGGATTATGAAGGAAAATTCCTGATTCACTAAATTAAAACAATATAAAAGGGCAATTTGTCATTTCTAACCCTTTATCTTGTTCTGGCAGCCTGGAAAATGCACCCTGGTGTTGAGGCATGGAGTTAGGAAAGAGCTGAGATTGGAGGATTGTCCAAGACCGTGTCCAGGTGGGTTTTGGGGATCTCCAAGGATGAAAATTCCACAATCTCCCTGAGCAGAGTTGCAGAGTTTGATGCCTTCACAGGAAAAATGTGTTTCCTGATGTTCATGGAATCCCAGGATGGGTCAGGCTGGAAAGGACCACAGTGGGATCATCTGCTCCCAGCTCCCTGCTCCAGCAGCAGAGCACCAGCACGGAATTGCACCCAGACAACTCTGGAATATCCCCAGTGTTATAAATATATGGTTGAATTTGAGTTTTTCCTTATTAAGAGTTGTTATTTTGTATGAATTAAAATGTGTATCCAAAAGCATCCCCATGTACAGGATTCCATACAAGGAAATTCTTCGGAAAACAGTAAGGAACACATCTCCACTACAATGAAGGGTGGATCCCTACCAGGAAGAAACTGATAACTACAGGAACCACCACCCAGATGATAATCACAGACACCCATCAGAACTCACTCAATCCATTCAACGAGCAAAAAATCCAATCATTCCATCTTCCAGGAATTTGGAGACGCCTGAAACTCAAGGCTTGTTTGCCCAAGGAGAACCTCAGGAATAATTCATGGACAGATTCAGAGAGGAAACCAGATTTACCAGAAGTCTACTTTACATACACACAGTGGACTGTAATCACATCTGCATATTCAAAGAAAGAACTGAACAATAACCAAATTTCCAAATAAAAATTTCCAAAAAACCAAATAAGGCCAAATTTCCCCTATAAAGTAGATCCCCGAAAGAGGGTCAGTCCTGAACCAGGGAAGGGGCAGCAAACTGGAGAGTTTGTGTCCCACATTTTTCAGTTCACCCAGGGCTACCCAGGTCAGGACTGTGTAGGTTATTGTGGCTGTTACTCCATTTATCACTTCGTTGTTTTTCCAATAAATTTCTTAAATGAAAAATATTGGGGAAACTGTTGTTTATAACACCCAGGGAAGGAAATTCCACCCCTTCCATGGAAAATCCATTCCAGTGCTCTGCACAGGAAAGAAGATTTTCCTCATTTCCAGGTGGAATTCCCTCACACTGAAGTGGAATTTTCTGACTTCAACCACAGATTTGAGGCTTGCAGATACCAAGTCCATGGTGTTGAGCCTGGAAAAGTTGGATTTTCCTGGAATTTTCCCTCTGACAGTCAATAAGCCTGAAAAATTTGCATGAAGAAGGATTCTCCCATCCTTCATCCACCACAGCACGGGATAATTCCCATGGTCATATCAGTGCTTGGACAAAAAGTGTCTCAAATAAACGTGGAAAGTTCCCTCACAAAGACCACCATGATCAACTGGAAGGGGTTTATTCCAGAAAAAGAACCCAACTTTTTCTGAAACAGAAATTTGATTTAATTTAATTTAATTTAATTTAATTTGATTTAATTTAATTTAATTTAATGTCACCTGATGGTTTTCCCACAAATCCCTGGAGTTAAGCAGAGGTTTGTCCATGTCTCAGAGTCCTTCACACCAAGGTTTGGAAGTTCCTACACCTGCCCAACTCCCAGCTCACTCTCACTTTCCCCAGGGGTTTTATCCATCCCTGTGTTTGTGAGGAGATGGATGAAAGTTCAAAATTCACCTTCAAATTCCCTAAAAATCCCTCTTGTCCCTGTGGAACGAACTCCAGGGAATTCAGCATCACTGGTGGGTCACCAAGGATCTGAAGGAAGATCCTCCAACCCCAAATATTCACTGATGTCTGGATGGACACTTGGCCATTGGCACCAACACAACCCCTTTTTATTTGTTCTCCATTCCATTTTCCCCACACCAGTTTCATCCTCAACCTTTTTAAGGCTGTAATTTCCACCTAAATAATTCATGCACCACAGAAATGAGGATTTTGGCCTCGTTTTTGTCCCTGTTGAAGCATTTCCAGCCAGTGAAGACATTTTTAATCAGTAAAGAAAAAGGAATTATGGCTGAGGAGTTTTGGGGCATCTTTAAAACAAGAAAATGCAACGCCCCAACTGCATCTTTAATATCTTTTATGAGCCTGTCTCTGAAGCAGCAGCAGCAGTGTTGATACAGCCTAATTAAATCTATTAATCTCTGGAACTTTGCAATGCTTGGACTTTTTCCAGGAGGGCTCCTTGGAGCATCTTTTTTCTTTTCCATTCTCCATCTCCTCCTAAAATTTCTGAGGTAAACAACAACAACAACAAAAATGATAATTTCTTTCCTGACACTCTACAATTACTGAAGGTTGAAGCCCCAAAGGATTTTTTTTTTTTTCCTTTATGTTAAATTCTGTGTTTATCAATCCTGTTCTCAGCCTGGAGCTCCTCACCACCACTCTGCTCTTTATTATTTCCCAATTTATTATTTGTATTACCGTGGTGCCTGCAGGTTTTGAGGAGCACTGATTCAGCCACGATTTCCCCTTCCTTTTATTTTTTTAATTTCATTTCTGGGTGATAAACTGGAAGATCAGCTTTGCTGCTGGCTTAAAATTGATGGAGTAAGGAGCACAGGAACTCGGGGTGTGATTTGGAATTGCAGGCACTGAGTTTGCTCAGGGTTCTGGGGGTGTTTTTTTTATTCCCCTCTGCCACAACAGAAGCAATTCCTTGTCAAAGATCTTTAGATCTGAAGCAGGAAAGTTGTTTTTTTAAAAAATTTCATTTTAAACTTGGGGTTTTTTGTGTTTTGATGGCCACATGTGTCATGTCAGCATCCATTTTTGTGATTAAGAGGCTGGAGAATCTATAAAGAATTCAATGAAATTAAAAAGCTGCTGAAATTAAAGGCTGCTGTGCATGACTAAAAGAGCCCCAACAGCCCAGAGAACAGAAACAAGAGATGGACACACAAATCCCAAAGACTCTGGAAGTTGCTGTTCCAGCTGTGTTACATCCACAGAATCCCAAAAAAGCTGGGGTTTAACACAAATAATCTCCGGAAAACCACCCTGGTCTCAAAGAACTTGGTCTTTTAATTAATGATTTAATTAATAAATTAATTAAATGAGGATTATGGAGATATTTTCAAATTCATGGAATCACAGAATGGGTTGGAAAGGACCTTTAAAAGTCACCTGACCCAACCCTTTTATCATGGACATCTTTATCAGGATCTGGTTGCTCAGAATCCCATCCAACCTTGAAGGAAAATCTAAAGGAACTTGGTATGGGGGAAGAAAGTAAATCTTGCAAATAAACCTCCCAAAGAAATGAGAGATTAAACAACAGAGAATTCATCTGAGGCATAAAAAATATTCCCAATAAAAGTATTAAGTTGGACAATATGAACACAGGTGCAGCTGTTTAATCAGTGCTGGTTTAGAGGGAATCTTCTCCAATTGAATTAAAACAGCAGCAGAAATGGGATAGAAAACTCCTTTTTATGATATTTTAAAACTCCCTTTTATGATATTTTCATATGATATTGGACAGTCCAAGTGGGTTATTTTGCATTATCACTGCACTGAGGTCCAGCCCCTGTCCCATCTGATGGAAACAGAACCTTTGCAAGATGTTTTCTTTCCCCCAACTTAATCCTATCCTGCCAAAACCCCAAATTTCAGATTATTCCAAAGAACAAGTTTTATTCAGCAACACAAACTGCATCAATAACTAAAATCAACCAACAGGTTCAGGTGGGCCCTAATTTCAATTTTATTGACTTGGGTGAAAAGTTGTGATGCACACCCAGAATCTGGAGAGAAAATTGCACATTTTGGGCAAAACCCCAAAAATTTTTTAGGTTTTGTGTGCAGAGAGGGAATTCCCTCTCCAGTTCTTGGCCTGGAGTTTTCCTCTCCTGTTTCTGGCTGGAGTTTGGAGCTTGCCCAAATCCAACTTTTCCTAACAGAAGCCACTCAATATTTTTTTATTTCATTCTGCTCCTGCAGGAGTTTCTGCTCTTTCCAAGAGCTCCTCTCACCCCTTTTGTGAAGCTGAACAATCAGTTCCAACCGAGTCCAGTGCAACAACATTAACCCTTCTAATTAATATTTGTTAATTCCCTAATGAAACTCTTCCCTAGATCCCATTTGCCTTTTCCACAGCTGCACCACCTTCCTCACCACCCCCTCCTCTTCCTCTCCCTTTTCCCTTCTGTCAAACCCTCTGCAAGAAACTCAGAGCTGCTTGAAAAGAGCAATAAAATGTTATTACTTTCAATAACTTCCAGCAGAATCAAATCTTCTCTCGGAAACAATCTAATTCCGAAAGCAGGATCCACCACCTTGCCTGCAAAGCACAAATATATTGGGAGAAAAACCAACCTAAACCGGGATTTTAACGCTTGCACATCCTGGGAGAAATCTCTGACGGGGAATTTAAAAGAGGGAAATGCACAAAGGATTTGGGGGATGGCGTTGAGCTTTTTGTTTTACCTACTGTGAGCAAACAGATGATCAGAGAATGGGATAAAAGGCTTTTTTCTCTGGATCAAGAATGCTTTCTAGAGTGATGGAACAGAGGTGATCAGAGGAAATCCGGCTTGTACAATAGATTATAAAACCTGAATGCTTTATAAACACAAGGAAAAGCAGTTTAGTTTGGCTGGCAGGAGTTTAGGGCAGCGTGGAGAGACTTTAGCAAGTCAAAGCAGCAGCAGCATTACCGAGGGATCAAACAGAAATACCTCAATTTTAGAGTATTTTGCTATTAATAGTCTGGCTAAACAACTTCTAGCCAAGGAAAATGGGAATTTGTGGGGAATTTTTGCTCAGCAGAAGTGGTGAGGTGCAAATCTGTGCTAATGCAAAAATAATGTTTGGCTCCAGTGCCCCAAATCCTCACCCAGGTGTCACAACAGGACACGAAATGAACACGTGCTCACACGAGGCAAAAAGAAGGAATTTATTTTACAGAGTTGGAATTTATGGAGTTACAGCAGTGATCATGGATTGGAGGAGGAAATTGTCTCCTCTCAACCACACTGGCTGGACTAACAGTCACTCAATTCTCTCCTCCTCCAAGAAAGAATGCAAAACAATGATTTATTTAGATGGAAGTACGTGAGAACTCGAATACAAAAAATGTGAACGTCAGAAGGCTCAGCAAAACTTTAGAAGAACAGGGAGACACCCAGGTGGGACAGGGAGGTCTGGGAGACACATCTGGAGTGCTCTGGGGTCCTCAGGACAAGAGGGACCTGGAGCTGCTGGGGCAGGGCCAGAGGAGGGATGTGAGGATGTGAGGATGGTTCAGGGCCTGGAGCAGCTCCAGGGGGATCTCCCAGCTGGGGCTGCTCAGGAAAGGGGACACAGCTGAGGGATCCCATCCATGGGGATCAATATCCCAAGGGAGGTTCCAAAGGATGGAGCAGGCTTTGCTCCAGAGCCCAAATGTGCAATTTCTCTCCTCAGATTCTGGGTGTGCATCACAATTTTTCATCCAAGTCAATAAAATTGAAATTAGGGTCCACCTGAACCTGTTGGTTGATTTTAGTTATTGATGCACTTTGTGTTGCTGAATAAAACTTGTTCTGTGGAATAATCTGAAGTTTGGGGTTTTTGGCAGGATAGGATTAATTTGGGGGAAAGAAAACATCTTGCAAAGGTTCTGTTTCCATCAGATGGGCCAGACGCTGAATCTTGGTGCAGTGATAATGCAAAATAACCCACTTGGACTGTCCAATATCATATGAAAATATCATAAAAAAAGAGTTTCTATCCCATTTCTGCTGCTGTTTTAATTTAATTGGAGAAGATTCCCTCTAAACCAATCCCAAAGTATCCCAGGGGCCCAGCAGTGGCACCAGAGGAACGGGCAGGGACTGAGCCCAGGAATTGCCCCTGGATGTGGGGCAGAGACCAGCGAGGGGCTGGAGTCTCCTCCCTGGGGACATTCCAGAGCCACCTGGACACTGCCCTGCGCTCTGGGATGGAGCAGGGAGTGGCACCAGTGACCCACTGGGGTCCTTTCCAACCTCACTCATCCTCTGAAACCACTCCAAAGGCTTTGGGTGACCCATTTCCAACACCCAGGTATCTTCTGGAAAACTCCATCCCACACTGAGAACCCTGCTTGGGAATGAAGGAAAATCCCTTTTCCCAGGAGTCACAAGGATAAAACAAGGGGAATTCTATTCCAGGGCCTCCTCTTCATTCCAGGTGTGCCCAGAGAAGCTGTGGCTGCCCCTGGATCCCTGGAAGTGTCCAAGGCCAGGTTGGACAGGGCTTGGAGCACCCTGGGACGGTGGGAGGTGTTGAAGTTGGAACTGGGTGATTTTAAGGTCCCTCCCCATCCAAAACAACTCTGCAAACTTGAATCTCTTTCGATTCTCTCAAAAATTCTCTTCTACATTCCTCCCTAAGAACAGGAAGACGGAAGCTATTTTGTTCTTCATGAAGAAGAATTCAAAGAATTCTTCATTTCAAAGAATTCACCTACCCTGGAATTCTTTGAAATCACTCTGCAGCCTTTGGGTGACCCATTTCCAACACCCAGGTATCTTCTGGAAAACTCCATCCCACACTGAGAACCCTGCTTGGGAATGAAGGAAAATCCCTTTTCCCAGGAGTCACAAGGATAAAACAAGGGGAATTCCATTCCAGGGCCTCCTATTCATTCCAGGTGTGCCCAGAGAAGCTGTGGCTGCCCCTGGATCCCTGGAAGTGTCCAAGGCCAGGTTGGACAGGGCTTGGAGCACCCTGGGACGGTGGGAGGTGTTGAAGTTGAAACTGGGTGATTTTAAGCTCCTTTCCCACCCCAAACCATCCCATAATCCCATAAAACCATCTCACTGGTGAATGCAACAAAGGTACGCAGAGGGGAAAAGTTCACCGGGTAAAACCATTCCCAAATCCCAGGTTTTGTACTTTCCATATGAAACTCCAGGAAAAAACCTTTGCAGAAATGCTCTAATGCAAAGTTACAGCTGGGCTTGGGCTGGATCCTGGAGCTGGAGAGGCGAATGTGACAAGGGAACAAAAACTCCTTGCACCAACTCCTTTCCACATCAAAGGGGAATCGCTGGAGACCGAGCTTGAAAAGGCTTCAGCCCGTCCTCACTAATGCAAAGAGCACAACAAAGCTGCAGCCACTGAATTAACGGGGAATGGCAGAGATTGAGGCGCCTTTGAAACCCCATTTGCATCAAGTGGCCACTCCAAAGGGAGGAAAATGAAGCAGCAATTTGGGGAAGCATTAATGAAGATCAAGCAGCTACAGGAGAACGATGGTTTTGAAGTGAATCCCTTCGTGTCTCCCTTCCCCTGCAGGTCCTGCTCCAGACCGGGCTGGGGCAGCACAGGAAAGGCTCCTCTGGGGAGAAAGTGAGCTGGAAGATTTGAAGCAGGCACAGGAGAACCAAATCCCAGCCCTGGAGGTGTTCAGCCATCCCAGGAAGTGCTCAAGGCCAAGTTGGACAGGGTTTGGAGAAACCTGGGACAGTGGAAAGTGTCCCTGCCCATAGAAGGTGTCCCTGTCCATAGAAGGTGTCCCTGTCCATGGAAGATGTCCCTGTTCATGGAAGATGTCCCTGTCCATGGACAGTGTCCCTGTCCATGGAAGGTATCCCTGTCCACAGAAGGTGTCCCTGCCCATGGAAAGTGTCCCAGCCCATGGAAGGTGTCCCTGCCCACAGAAGGTGTCCCTGTCCATGGAAGGTGTCCCTGTCCATGGAAGGTGTCCCTGCCCATGGAAGGTGTCCCTGGCCATGGAAGGTGTCCCTGTCCATGGAAGGTGTCCCTGCCCACAGAAGGTGTCCCTGCCCGTGGAAGGTGTCCCTGTCCATTTAAGGTGTCCCTGCCCATGGAAGATGTCCCAGCCCATGGAAGGTGTCCCTGCCCATGGAAGGTGTCCCTGTCCATGGAAGGTGTCCCTGCCCACAGAAGATGTCCCTGCCCATGGAAGGTGTCCCTGCTCAGAGGTGTCCCTGCCCACGGAAGGTGTCCCTGCCCACGGAAGGTGTCCCTGCCCACGGAAGGTGTCCCTGCTCACAGAAGGTGTCCCTGTCCATGGAAGGTGTCCCTGTCCATGGAACGTGTCCCTGCCCACAGAAGATGTCCCTGCCCACGGAACGTGTCCCTGCCCATGCAAGGTGTCCCTGCCCACAGAAGATGTCCCTGTCCACGGAAAGTGTCCCTGCCCATTTAAGGTGTCCCTGTCCATGGAAGGTGTCCCTGTCCATAGAAGGTGTCCCTGTCCACAGAAGGTGTCCCTGCCCATGGAAGGTGTCCCTGCCCACAGAAGATGTCCCAGTCCATGGAAAGTGTCCCTGCCGACAGAAGGTGTCCCTGTCCATGCAAGGTGTCCCTGCTCATGGAAGATGTCCCAGCCCATGGAAGGTGTCCCTGCCCACAGAAGGTGTCCCTGTCCATGCAAGGTGTCCCTGTCCATGGAAGGTGTCCCTGTCCATGCAAGGTGTCCCTGCCCATGGCACAGGTTGGAATTGGATCACCTTTAAGCTCCTTCCAACCCAAACCATCCCAGGAATCACTGCTCGGTCCCTCAGACAGCCACAAAGCCAAACCCTGTCATAGGAAAGTTTAAAATGAGGTTAAACAGCCCCAAACCAAGCTCAGACCACTCAGTAGCAGCAAGGGCTTCACCACCAAATGCTTTAATGTCCTGATTGATCCAAATCAAGATTAATTCCTTGTGGGAGCTGAGTCTCCCACAAGAAAGCAAAAGGAACAGTGGATTTCTGTCAGCATTTCAACGACAACTCAATCTCAATTTATTTTCATGTGCTCAGAGAAACTTTTCTTTCTTAGCGCAAAAACTGGTGTTGCCTTTTTTTTTTTCCCAGTTTTAAACCAAACAAATGAGAATCGGACTTGGCATCAACACTGGGCAACAGGAGGCTTTTAGAGAGAGAACAACTTTAAATTTGTGTCTGTTGATCAACAGCAAAGATGATCCTAAAGGGAACTGGGAGGAACTTTTAGGATCTTGAGATCAGTGGCCACAGCACTACAAAAACATTGACCCAGGATTTCTTTGTGTGGCTCAGCCTGGCCATCAGTAGCCAAATATTTGGCAGCTTTTGTCTCAAAATAAACATGTAATTGAATTTCAGGATGGGGAAGAGGGCAAATCTTTTTCCCTCATAAAAAAGCAGCTACAGACACCGAGGTTTGGTTGATTATTAAGATTTTGAGACCGAAGGGAGAAAATTGAGGGCTGCAATGATGTGACAATCAGATCACACCTTGGATGCCACCTTTGAAGGGTTCAGTGTGTTAATGGTCTGTGCTTTGATGAGAGCAGGGGAAGGAGGGGACAGCTCCTAATGATTGAAAAGAATCATTAAAATTCCACCATCCCACCTCCTTCCCTATGGAGCCACCATGACTGGCACCAAGCAGGGACACCTGGGTCACCACCATATGGCAGCACAGCAGGAGCACAGCACCAGGACGTGGCAAATGGAGATTTTTTTTTTTAAAAAGCTGCCTTGGAATCTTCAGAAATGACAAAAAAGCTTCTGCACATTTGGGGGGGAAAAAAAAAAAAGGAAAAAAAAAATATAAATTTTAGATTTCTCCAGTGAGAGCCAAGCTCTGACAGCTCTTTGGGGGCTTTTGCAGGTCCTGGTGCTTTTACAGCTGTGTCTACCAGGAGTCCTCAGTAACACTTCCAAATTAATTCCAACACTTCCCACATGAACAGCAGAACTTTTGGAAACAGGGGTAAAAGGAAGTGTGATAGATTCAACTATTAAAAAAAAAAAAAATCCAACAAACCCAACAATCCAAGAAATCATCCTGCTCCTTTCTGCCTTTTCCAAGGCTCTGCTGAGATCTCTGGTGGGCAGAAGATGCTGCTCTGGGCCAGGATTCCATATTTTGGTTCCTCTGGATGCAGAAATACCAGAGGGAACATTTCTGTGGCTTGGGAGGATGGAGAGAAAGGCTGGAAAGGCTCTGAGTCCCTTTTGAACGAGCTCAGTCCAACTCAGCTCTGCTCCTCTCCTGTCATCATGGGACACCGAATAAATTGGCCCCACTAAGTTCTTAGCCAGAAGAGAAATAAAGGCTTTATTTACAATTCTTTCAGCTCCTTTTTGTATCATGCTGTGCTACAAAGCCACATTATTGGTCTGTAGGATTGACACCTCTCTCCATTGGTAAAGTAACAGAAATAACAAACAGCACCTGGGAGAGAGGAGGTTATGGGAAAAGGAATATTTTTTACTTAGAGATGTTATGGGAAAAGGTGGTTATTTACATAAAGCTGTTTTGGGAAGAGAAACTATTGAAAAGGTTTTTCCCTTGGGAAAGCTAGCACATGCTAAAAATTCTCTCAGGCTCACAAAATCATGTCCACACTCTCCAGCACAGCTGGTTTGGAAAAGGACATTCAAGGACATGAGAGTTTTTATTGAGCCCTGGGGTAAAAAGTCAATTTATGGAGCAGGGAAGAGAGTGTAGGATAATGGAACAGATTTTTCCCTGTTACACAGCAGTGTTTAAGGCAGAAAGTCTTCTCCAGCCTGGCCAGGGAAGGACCATTAAATGCCTTCACACACCAAAATTGAGAAGCTGCTGGGGTGGTGCAGCGCATCTCCACACCCAGCAGGTGTTTCTATATTAGGAAAAGAGATTTAGTTTCACTCTAGAACTTTTAAGGAAGAAGAACTAGAATTTTCTATGCTTCTCACACTGTAATCGGCTAGGACAAAGGTATCTGTTGGATTCTTGAGTTGTTTCTCAAGGAATGCAGCTGGTTTTTATTGGGCAGCAAGCCAAAAATTCCTCTTAAATCATTAAATAGTTAAGAGAGAGCACGGAGATTCTCGGGGCTTTTTCAGGGTGTCTTAGCAGGTGCAAGGGATCTCCCTGCACTGTGCACAGCTTTTATTCTTCGGCACAGTTTGTTATTTTCTCTTTAATTAAAATCTTTTTGCTTTTTCAAAACACCTCCGATCAGGCCGTCCTAATTATTTTGGAGCCATTTCTGGGAGGTTGTTGGTCAACCCTCAAGAGCTTGATACACCTTCATAAAAGGCTAAAAACACCCTGGCCTCACGCAGCCTGCATCACTGGGGCTCCTCATCCCTGGAAGGTTCCAAGGCCAGCTTGGAGCACCCTGGGACAGTGGGAGGTGTCCCTGCCCATGGTTTGGGTTGGAATGAGATGATCTTTACGGTCCCTTCCAACCCAAACCATCCTGTGGCTTCTCCTCCCTTTATTTATGAGTTATTATGACCTCTCCCAGCTGCCCAGACTGCTCCTCTGGATGGTTGGTGCTGCCTTTGGGTGGGAAGGGTGGCACCTGAGGGGCTGAGCCCAGCCCTTCAGCAGTGAAGATCTCATCCCTCACGGATCCACCCCATGGATTCCCTGGCTGAGCAAAAGGAGGGATCAGAAAATGCCATGGAATGTTTCTATGGATGATTCAGCACTGAAGCATGCGGGATTTTGGTTTTTTTTCCTCTCCCATCTCCAAAAACCCTGCTGTGGACAAGTCATCAGCTTCCCCTTCCCTTCTGGATCTCAGACTATCCAGGAAATAAGTGACCTCAGAAATTCATGGATGCCACAAAGCTGAGGAGAAACCTAAGGCTAAAGCCTTAAGTTTGAGATTTCATATTTTCAGGTTCTGTGCTGCCCAGGGGTGCAGCTCTGAGCTCACAGTCAGTGTCACTCAGCTCTCTGCACACAGCAGGGACACAAAACAAATCCTTGTCCTGCTGCACACCAAGGACAACTTTCAGCCCAACAGCACAAACAAGGGTGGCTGGAGGGAGGAACAAGAAGGATGGGACCTCACAGCCTGAAGCTGTAACTGGAAAATTCAACCCCAATGTGCAAATGGACCAAAACTTATAAAAGTGTGAGACCTCGTGACCGGTCAGCCATTTTGTGACCATTTGGAGTCCATTTTGTGACCATTTGGAGTCCACCTTGGGTCCATTTTGTGACCATTTTGGGACCCTGTTGTGTCCATTTTATGACCATTTTGTGACCATTTGGGGTCCATTTTGTGACCATTTGGGGTCCATTTTGTGACCATTTTGGGTCCACCTTGGGTGTAGCCCTGGCCAGGCTCTTGTCCTGCCCAAGGTGTACCCTAAAGGCCTTTCAATAAATATTTACTTTATTCTCCAGCTCTGTCCAGTCTCTGTTCCAGCTGAGCCTTCCCAAGGTATCAAAACAAGCAACACATCCCTTGAAACTTTTTGTCTTCCTCTGTTGATTTTCCAAGACATCCAAGCCCTGGGTTGCTGCCAGGGCAGCTGATGTTCCAGGGCAGGAAAATGAGGCTAAACAGGTAAAGAAAGAATGGCACAGCTGCTTCATGGCACCATAGAAAAATAAAAATCAACCCCATTCTTCCCCTGCCTCCTTGAGAACCCCTTCATGTGCTGAAATAAAAAATCCCAATTTGAATTCCTGCTTGGATTTGTGGAATTCTGACACGTCCTCAGTGAAGCAAGATCCTCTCCTTCAATCAGCCCCCATTTTCTGGAGATGTTGGAGAAGGAGGAAGCTGAAGTAATTATTGAAAAATCATAAGCAGCAGCTTTGCCCTAATTACCAGGACTCCTTTGTCATTTTTTTTTATTGATTACACAAATATTGACTGAACTCCCTGAGTTTTGTGCTGCTCTGATAAGAACAGCCAGCAAAAAACAAAATGCAGTTAAGTGAGCCAATATCCTGCTGAATGTTTGTGATTGGGAACAAAAGGAAGGAAGGAAGGAAGGAAGGAAGGAAGGAAGGAAGGAAGGAAGGAAGGAAGGAAGGAAGGAAGGAAGGAAGGAAGGAAGGAAGGAAGGAAGGAAGGAAGGAAGGAAGGAAGGAAGGAAGGAAGGAAGGAAGGAAGGAAGGAAGGAAGGAAGGAAGGAAGGAAGGAAGGAAGGAAGGAAGGAAGGAAGGAAGGAAGGAAGGAAGGAAGGAAGGAAGGAAGGAAGGAAGGAAGGAAGGAAGGAAGGAAGGAAGGAAGGAAGGAAGGAAGGAAGGAAGGAAGGAAGGAAGGAAGGAAGGAAGGAAGGAAAAGTAAAGCCTGGAAGAAAACCCTCATTGGTGTCATCCACAGTCAGCAACAGCTGGATCTCTGTGATGGGAACAATGTCCTTGTCCAGAAAACCTGAGTGATTTATCTCCTGCATTCCCAAAGTGGTTGCATTTAATTCTTTATTTTTAAAACATGGAAGGGTTTGGGTGCTGAAAGATCATCTCATTCCAACCCCTGCCATGGCAGGGACACCTCCACTGTCCCAGGCTGCTCCAAGCCCCAATGTCCAACCTGGCCTTGGACATTCCAGGGATCCAGGGATTCTCTGGCAATTCCATTCCAGCCAGGAATTCCTGCCCAAGATCCCACCCAAATCTCCCCTTTTCCAAGCTGAAGCCATTCCCTGTGTCCTGTCCCTGCAGGCCTTGTCCCCAGTCCCTCTGCAGCTCTCCTGGAGCCCCTTCAGGCCCTGGAATGTTCTGGAAGCTCTCCCTGGAGCCTTCCCTTCTCCAGGCTGGGAATTCCCAGCTCTCCCAGCCTGACATTGGATCCATCTCCTCTCCAGGAAATCCATGGACCCAGGGGCCTCACTTGGAATCTCAGGAAACCATGAAGGGTCTCCCTTCCCTTGCCCTCTCTTCTCTCTCCCCATTTTCCATAAAAATCCCTCAGGATGGATTCTGAGTGTCCCAAATCCCAGAATCCTGAACCAGTTTGGGTGGGAAGGGACCTCAAAGCTCATTCCAGGGACACCTCCCACCATCCCAGGGTGCTCCAATCCTTCCTTGGACATTCCAGGGATCCAGGGGCAGCCACAGCTGCTCTGGCAATTCCAGCCCAGCCAGGAATTCCTGCCCAAGATCCCACCCATCTCTGCCCTGTGGCCAAAGGAATTTTTGTGGATTTGTTTTGGTTTTGTTTCTCTCCTCCCCCCGGCTCTAATTGATTTTTTTGTCCATCTCAACTCCAACCACTAAACCCAAACAAAACCTCTCTCATTTCCAGCTGTTCAATGCCCATCTCACAGAGCTCTGCTCTTATCACCACAAACTTTTATAAAAAAACTGCTTTGATTGGAACAATTTAATGAGCAATTTTTATCACCCTTTCTTCAGCGGGGGAAAAAATAAAAAAAAAAAACATTCCACAACATCACCTACGAGTGTAACAGAAGAAAGGAATTGTATCCCAATCCTCAAGATCCATCTGCTTTCAGACAGACAAGAACAACTTCCAGGAGGCTCCCGTTGATAAGCCTGGTTTGACGTGGATAGGGATTGCAGGAATTGATTTCCTAGGTTGTTTCAGATATGATAAGAAGCATAAATAGTGCAGAAGAACTCCTGAGTTTGCAGATACCACTCTCTTCATTACTGCTCTCTTCCAGCTAATCATGATTTTTTTTTTTTAATGGAAAAAACCACGTATGAATTTTTAGCATTGAAAAATAATGTTATTTTTCAAACATGAGCTACAGTGTTCAGGGACAGGGCAGGTATGGTGAAAATCAAATAAACGACTCTACTTTTCAAGATGAACAACCATTAATGAGATAAAGAAAATGAAAAATATAACATTAAAATATGTTTACTGCATTGTTCTCAACTGTTTGACCAGGGGGAGAAATCAGCAGGTGTAGTGGGATGGTTCAATAATGTCTGTAAAGGTAATTAGCAGGTGCAATTATCTCTCCAGGATTATTTAGGGATTTTAAACACGGGGTGGGATGGGTTGGAATGGAATGGAATGGATTGGAATGGAATGGAACGGAACTCTCAGCACTTAGAACTTTTCACTGAATTCAGCTCTAAGTAACGAAGTTTTACAATAAACCACACTCTGAAGATGAAGAAAATTCTTCCAAGAAGAGTTTTCCCCTCTGTTTCACAAAATATCGACCTGCTCTTCCTGGTTATGAAACCAAACTAAAATTTAATTTAAGTCTGGTTTGTCTCTTGCTTTTTTAGAGAGGCTTGAGCAGGAAAGTGGACGGTCAATTTAAGGTTTTTTTGCCTGCAAAAAACCCCAGCTCAATACAAACAATTTCACTCTCTGCAATGAGTTGTAAAATGAAATTCTACGGTTTTTCCACAATTCCTTGCAAAACTTTATAAAATGGTGTCAGCTGAGAGAACACAACTGCAGGGTGACAAAACCACAAAACCACAACTGCAGGAAAGAGCACCTTGATGGTGGAACTCAGCACTGCTCCCTTGTGCAGAGGCTGTTTTAGTTAAAAAAAGTGAATTTTCATGGAATGAATTCCAGGCTGATTTGGTTGGAAGGAACTTGAAAGATCATCTTGTTCATAACCCCTGCCATGAGTGGGGACACCTTCCACTGCACCAGGCAGCTCTGAGAACTGTGCCAGCATTTCTAATTGCAACAGAATCATTAATATCCAACTGTTCCCAAATGTCAGAGATGAGGATTTAGGAGAGGTGCAGAGGGAAAGATTTCCCATAACAGGGAGAGGTTCAAGCCATGTCCCACCCCAAGGGATGAGCAGCCCCACTGGTGGCCTTGGGAGAAGCCACGAGGGAGATGTTTGGCAGCAGCACATCTGTTTGTCCTCCTCCAAAATGCTCTTCCCATCAAAAATCCAGCTGTGGGATGGAGCTGTGATTGGGATTCAAGGGCACAATCCAGCACGTGGTCCTGTTGTCCCTCACCCCGTTGGCCTCATGGATCCAGCCTGTCCAGATCCCTCTGCAGAGTTCCCTGGCCTCCAGCAGATCCACATCCCACCCGACCCGGCGTGACCTCAGAAGTGCCTGAAAGTGCCCTCAATCCACGTCCCCAGATCTGTGATAAAGACCTTGAACAGCACTGGTCCCACTGGACACCACTGCTGGGCTCAGTATTTCTGAACCTGAGAGAATTTTCAGCTTTGTTGGGGAAGATGGAACAGGAAAGCCTTACAAATATGACTGCTTATTTTTAGAGAATATGAAACCTATAAGTGAAATAGAGTTGAAGGCAAGTTTTGATGTCTAAGATGCCAAGCTTTAGTTACTGAACAACTGGAAAATAATAGTATGGTCAGCTGAAAGTAAATCCTCTTTTGATGAAACAATGCCCTTCTCCTTACCAAGAGTCTAAGGGTCAAAACAGACCCTGCTAGCTCGGCAGGAGGGGTTCAAAGAGTTGTTTTCAGAGTTTAAAATATAACACAGGATGGTAATGTAGTGATTCTTATAGGCTGTAGGTAAATGCTACAGGATTTGTATCTTGTACTAGATTGGTCAAATTACAATATTCAGTATAGAAGAAGATTTAATGTATTGTAACGGGAACTTCACTCTCTTTTCTCTCTCTCCTCTGCTTCTCCCTCTTCTTCTTCTTCTTTGCTCTCTCCTTTCTCCTCTTCCTCCTCACTCTCTCTCTGCTCTGAGCTGCAGCTGGCAGTTCATAGCAGGGCCCCTTCACCCACACCCTGTGTAATAAACTGAACGCTCCAAACCCACGCTGGACTCCAGAGATCTCTCATCTCCATTTGTCCCACCACCATCCCGTCCATCCTCGTTCTCACAAGCTTGCTAACCACTGCTAGCTCCTTTCCCAAGGGAAAGCTGTCAGCAGTTTTCCCAAAACATCCTTTTGTAAAATAACTACTTTCTCATAACATCTCTAGGTAAGCAGTGCCTTTTTCTCATAACAATTTTCCCCAGCTGTTGTTTCCTGTTACTTAACCAATGGAAAGAGGTGTCAGTCCCATTGACCAATGAATCCCTTTTTTAGTGAAGCAAAAAGATTGTAAAAAAAGCCTTTCTGATGTTCTCTTTGTCAAAACTGGAGTCCAACTATCTTTATTTTATGTTCTACTTTAACAACCACTGGTGGAAATCCACTGCCCACCATCCAGCTGGGTTTGCACCACAGAATCCCTGAGGATCACTGAGGTTGGAAAAGCCTTCCCAGAGTCCCAGCTGTGCCCAATGCCCACCTTGTCCCCAGCCACGTCCTTGGACACCTCCAGGAATGAGGACTCCAAACCTCCCTGGGCAGCCCCTTCCAATGCCTGACCAACCTTTCCATGAGGAAATTCCTGCTGATGTCCACCCTGAGCCTCCCCTGGCCCAGCCTGAGGCTGTTTGCTCTCATCCTGCTGCTCATTCCCTGATCCCACCCTGGATCCAGCCTCCTGTCAGGAAGAGCATTTCCCTCCAGACCATGGATTATTTATCACAAGATAAGCATCAATCCCTAAGAATGCTTCTTCACTTGCACAGCAGCAAATTCTTCCCCTTCCCATCTGGAATTTCTTTTCCTCAGGCTACACCTGCAGCACTCCTGACTATTAAATACCAGCTCCACAATAAAAATGCAGCTTCCATCCATCCTTCCTTTTCCAAAACCCACGAGGTGAGCAGCACAAGAGCATCTCAGGTCTTCTCACCTGCCCTGGTTCTTGATAATTAATTGGGAAGAAATCTTTAAACCAGAGGAAAAGAGAAAGGGAACGAATCTCATCCTTTTGCATGTGACAAACCCAGGGCCAAGGATTTTCCTGCAAAAAGGAAGGAATTGCTTCTCCTGGCACTTGGGTCTGTGAACTGTTATCTAAAGATTTGCTGAAGCTTTGCCCCTCTCTGCTGTGCTCCCCTTCTGCACTCTCAAACAATCCATTTTTAATGGAATGTTTAAAGGTTTGATGAAAAAGTGATAATTATTGACTTTTGCTCTGGTTCATTCCCGCTCAGCGTCGCTTTCACTGATGAAAAAGAAATGTGGGATTTCACAGGACTTCAGCAAGGGCCCTTTGGGGACCTCCTAAAACCATGGGAATTAGGAACAGGAGAAGATTTCCATGAGCAGGGAGGTGCCAGTGAGGGTGGATAAAAGAGGAGCCTCCACTTCCAGCTCTGTTACTTCCAACTCTTGATTTCCAGTCCCACTGTGGGCTGCAATTTCCCCTTTGTAAATCCTACAGCAAGGGGAGCAGCAGATTGTCCAAGTGAAGGGGAATTGGACAGAAAAACAGAAAATGCAAAGAGAAAAACTTCTTGCCCATAAATAATGGAATCATGGAATGGTTTGGGTTGGAAAGGACCTGAAATATCTCATTCCACCCCTGCCATGGGCAGGGACACTTCCCACTGTCCCAGATGCTCCAAGCCCCAATGTCCAACCTGGCCTTGGACATTCCAGGGATCCAGGGGCAGCCACAGCTGCTCTGGCAATTCCAGCCCAGCCAGGAATTCCTGCCCAAGATCCCACCCAAATCTCCCCTTTTCCAAGCTGAAGCCATTCCCTGTGTCCTGTCCCTGCAGGCCTTGTCCCCAGTCCCTCTGCAGCTCTCCTGGAGCCCCTTGAGGCCTTGGAATGTTCTGGAAGCTCTCCCTGGAGCCTTCCCTTCTCCAGATGAACATTCCCAGCTCTGCCAGCCTGGCTCCCTGGGAACTGAGGGGCTCCAGCCCTGGAGCAGCTCCATGGATTCCTCTGGAATCTCTCCAGCAGCTCCAGGTCCTGCTGCTGCTCTCCCCAGGGCTGGGGCAGCTCTGCAGGTTGGGGTTTCAGCACAGCAGAGGGGCAGAATGGCAACACACACATCCACAAACCCCGTAATTATTAATTACTATTGACATCATCACTGAAATAACATTTGCTTGAAAGCTGCTGCTGGAGAAGAAAGTAACCTTCAACTCTGAGAAATATTAAAAATAGAGCAATCTGCAAGGAAATGATGATTGACAGAGGGAGAGGTAAAGAGCAACGCTTAAATAATATATGGGAACCTGTAATTCAGCCTGACACAAATTCATTTTTCTCACTCTGCCACTCTGAAGTATCCAATCAATGAGACAAATCTCCATGGCAAAGCCATTATTTAAACAAAGCTGGCTTGGCTTAAAAACACAATAATTTGGGCCAATTTGGGACTGTGATATTATGCACCATTTCGCATTGTGATGTGCTGAGAGATCCCACATTGATCCGGGAATGAAAAGCCAACAACTTTTTGATAGTTCATAGATTTCCCCCTTTCTCTTTGCCTCCCAGCCCCCAGATGTTGAATAGCCCAGCAGCCACCACCTCTGCTTTCCATTTTGGGTTTGTTATCCCTGAAAGCCAAACTGGAGAGATTTCTTAAAAGCAGCAGCAGCAATAAGAAGAGATAACGACTTAAATACAGCTTTAACAATGCTGCTTTCTTCCCTTTTGAAATAAGCATCTGGGGTTGGGTTTTTTTTTTCCCCCAAATATGTTCAATTGCTGCCTCCAAATGCATCAGCAAAGCTGAGAAATGGGAGGAAAACTATTCCTGGAGTTGGTGGATGGGATCAGAATTTAAGGACTCAACGGGAATTTCGGTTCAGCTCCTGATTCCCTAAAATTCCAAGGAATTCAAGATCCAAAGTTGCTCCACTTGTTTGTTGGATCAAGGCCAGGGGAGCGCAGGGATTGAACAGACAACAAAGATTGGAACAGGAATTGGAGCAGGGCTGGAATCACCATCCCTGGGAATGCTCAGAAAACCCCTGGATGGGGGGATAAACCATGATTTAGTGATGAACCCTTAATCATTCTTTGATCAACCCCTCCATCTTCCTGGGTGTTCATTCCCCATCCATAAAATGGGAATAATTATCCCTCTATTCTCTCCTCCCTTGTTTGCCCACTTCAGCCACATTTCATCCTCTTTTCATCTGCCTGTGCCCTGCTGGGCCCCCACAGAGGCTGAAGGGCTGATTCATCACTGAAATGCTCACAACAAACACAGACATTGCACCAGGGTAATCTAAAATGGTTTTTCACCTCTGGCTTTTGTAGTTTTGCTAATCAGAAAACACGGAATTATCTCCATTTAGCAGCTGTCACTGTGCCACCCACCACTGGTTAAACTGGCTGGGTAGCTCAGTGGAGCAGACAGCATTCCAAGAGAGCTCTAAAAAGGTGATCTGATGCAAAAACTCTGACTTAAATGAGAATATTCCCTTTTTTTTATTGCCTCACAATGGGATTTCAGCACGGCAGTTACGAGGGAGAGGAAGATGAATTGTCTCTACAGACTCTGAATGTTGCCAAGAGCTCCTCGTGGCAAGGTGAAATCCATTCCTCGTGTGCTGCTTTGTTTGCAGAGATCCCAATCCCAAGTCCTGGGGGTTTATTGCTCTGTGAATCAGCAATTGCAACCCAAAACGTGACAGCTCCGAGGCAATTCCAGTCCAGGAGGGATTTGGGAGTTTACACTGGAAAAGAGACATTCCAAAGTGAAAAGTTTTTTGAGGATGTTTGTGCACAAAACCTCTGCCTGTTTGGAAGTGTCAGTGCTAACTCACGTCAAATAATCACAGGAAACAGCCCAGATTTGGCTTTTTCCTGCTGTGATGCCACCAGGAGCAGGAATCCCTGGGCTGGTTTTGGGTGGGAGGTGGAACACCAGAACAGACACTCAAAAGTGCAGGGAGAAAATGCAGAAGAGGAATTCAAGAGGAGTCTGGTCCTTGCTGTTCCTGCCAATCCTTTGGGGGTTTGACAGTGCTCAAAACTGGGATAAAACCAATTTAAGGAGGTCAGGGCAGTGTTCTCTCAATAAAGTGTCTCCCCAAGACTTACAGGAGTAATAATAATAATAATAATAATTAATAAATAAAAATCACTCTGATCCCTCCACATCCACCTGAGCTCTGCTGCTCCCACCAAGCCTCCACCAGGCCCAGCCTGCCTGGTCAGGAGCAGAATTATGGAATTTTAAAAAGATCTGAAAGCCTTGATGCTGCTGGCTGAAGGACTCCCACATTTACTGAGCTCTGTGGGTGGAAAAGGACTTTAGAGCCCACCCAGTTCCAATGGGCAGTGACACCTTCCACCACCCCAGGGTGCTCCAAGCCCTTTCCAACCTGGACTTGGACACTTCCAGGGATCCAGGATCTTAACAGAGGCTGGATTTTAATTCTATTTCACATTTCTACTGAGGGAGCTGAGGAGCTTTTTCATGATCAGGAAGGAAGTTAATAGACAAACACTGTTTTTATTAAACTAGATTAAACTTGGAACCACCACCCTTGACAAGGAGCCCTTTAAGGTGTAATTTGAGAATCACAGCAGGTGAAAATGAAAATAAAAACAAAAATAACACCCCTGGCCTTGATGATATCATGAAGGTTATAACAAGTGAAAACACGGGAATTTTTGACTTTTTGGGATGAAGGAGCAGAACTCTGGCTGATCCTTAGGACAGACAGCACATGAACCACCTCCTATCTTTCACAGCAATGGTACTTTATTTAAAAACCACCCAAATCATTAAAATCCATCATGTAAAACCAACAAAATGTTCTTCAGTAGAACAATCACTGTCACCATCTGAGAATTCCAGATCATCACCTCAATTCCAGACACTGCTGGGTCAGTTCTGATCCTCACTTATTTTATCATCGCCTTGGTTGTGGCTTTTTCCCTCAAAAAAAGCAGAATCTGGGAGGCCAAATGGAGCTCCTCACCTCACAAGACAAATGGATTTTATTGACTTCATCAAGGAGAGCAACAACTCCACAGCTCATTTCTTCCAGAGTTGGCTGGAACAAACTCTGGGGGACAAGGGGAGGAGCTGTAAAACACAACCCATAAATTAGGAGAAATTAAATTAAAGAAATGCCAATGGGAATGGCTTTGGGATGGAACATCCACGTTCTGCTGGGCAAAATATTGACTCCCAGTAAACGAGGTGGGAGATCTCCACATAATAAATCATGGGAAATTCCCTGATTTTTCTCCTCCAGCTGTTGAGATTGTTCTGCTGCTCTGTATTTGATGGGATAGGAAACCAAGGGTTTATCCATTTTTTGTTGCTGTGGTTCACCTGACAGCTTGGCTTTGTCACAGTCTTCTCCATGGGGTTGTTGTGTCTTTGCTTCCCTAAATTCGCTGTGGAAGGAGCAGCTTGGGGCTCAGATTTGCCAAATTTTGGCCCTAATGTTGATGGATTATTCCTCTGAGGGGTACAGACAGCTCTTGGGGTGTCCTGTGCAGGGCCAGGAGTTGGACTCAAAGATCCTCATGGATCCATTCCAACTCAGGATGTTCCCTGAATGGGCAAAGTCTCACTTTTCCCCTCTGGATGGGTGAAAATCCTGTAAGAGAAGCTTTGCACAGCTTTATGGAGGGACACAAATAAACAGGGAGAGGCACGGAGTGAGATCAGTGAAAAAGAGGATGAAGCAACCAAGTACAAATTGCCCAAATTGCTAAATATTAGCAACAAGCCTCCAAATTACCCAGAGCGAAGCAGCTGCTCTGAGGTAACTCAATTCCTGCATTCAGAGCTGAAAAAAATGTTAAATCAGGACCAAAGAGTGATTATATTGATTTGTACGCCCTGAACCACAGGAATAGGAAATAAATGAGGAAAAAAAGAAATCACAAACACACACAGAGAGAAAAAAAGGAGAAAATGTTTCTAACAATTTCATGTACTCCTCTCAGGGGTCCACAGCCATCAAGGCACAAAAAACTTCTGTTCCAAGAGGGAACAATCAGTTTTTATTTCCAGACAAATACATGACAGCTGATTTCTTATTTTGTTTTTTAACTCATTGGCAAGATTTCAAAATTTTAGGGAGTGAAGCCTGAAGAGAGCTCAGATATTTACTGCTCCTCGTGGGCCAAATTAGGCTGCTGGTGATTAAAACTCAAACCTGGAATAATGAATGGACTCTTCACACCCCCAGCCTTTGATCTCCAGGGCTTTGGACTGGATCCAATGGAAGTGAAAGCATTGGGCAGCTGATGGGGTCTGGGATGTGGCCACTGTGAGCTGATTACCTTGAGCTATTTTTAGCCCAATTTTTTGGGCTGAAATGTGGCCGTGCTCCCCTGAGATATCTGGGAGAGCTGTGCCACCACTGTTTCTGCTCCACTGACACAGATTTCTGCTTTAAACAGGATTTTCTGGGGGCAGCAGAGCTTCTGCCTGATGAGTAGAGCAGAAACAATGGGAAAAAAAGTATTTTTCTAACAGTTTGAGGAAAGATGCTGTCAAGATTTTCCTCACTCACCTCTCCTTAATCCCATTTTTTCCCCTCTTGCCTGTTAAAGCAACGTCCTGCCTTGAGGACTTTGGACGCATGGACAGAAGGGAGAGCAGCTCAAATTCATCCCATTCCCCACATTCAACAGTCATATTCCAAAGAAAAACCTGTTCCTGGCTTTCTACAAGTGAATTGGGAATTGAGAGGAAAAGCCCAGAGAGCAGAGAACGTTTCTGGTAGTGGCTATAGTTAAAGTTAAATGGAAAGGTCACTCCCTGGAATGTGTCCCTGCTATAAACCAACAAATTATTTCTCTCATTGCTGTGATTGTTCTCAAATTGATTTGAGAAGCCTTCAGAGCCACAGTGATGGGGGAGGTCTGCACAGGTCACATGGAGGGAGTGGGACATGGGAGTTTTACATCTCTCCAGGCTGTTCATGGCTTCTCCTACACCTCTGCTCTTCCATCCATGAAAAACGGGACAGTGACCCCTTCCAAACACAGAACCTGCCAGGTGCTTCTCCACCTTCAGGCAGAAACCTCCTTAGAAATCAGCTGTCCCTATTTAAGTCCCAGCAAACTCATCAGCTGAGATGCAAATGCTCAGAATTGGAAAGGACGCCTCCAGGGAGAGCTCAAAGATCCCTGCCAGGACCTAAAGGGGCTCCAGGAGAGCTGCAGAGGGACTGGGGACAAGGCCTGGAGGGACAGGACACAGGGAATGGCTTCAGCTTGGAAAAGGGAAGATTTGGGTGGGATCTTGGGCAGGAATTCCTGGCTGGGCTGGAATTGCCAGAGCAGCTGTGGCTGCCCCTGGATCCCTGGAATGTCCAAGGCCAGGCTGGACACTGGGGCCTGGAGCACCCAGGGAGGTGTCCCTGTCCATGCCAAGGGTTGGAATGATCTTTCAGGTCCTTCCCAACCCAAACCATTCCATATTTCTGTGATTTTTAACAAGTGATTACAAGGACACCCAGTGCACTTCCAGCTTTAGGATGAGCCCTGAGAACACGAGGGACAGACACTGAATAAACAGCTCACACCAAATCCCAAAGGAAAGCCTCAAACTCCACAAGAGAAAGGGAACCCAGGTGAACACTGAGGAGGACTGACACATCCATCCAATGCCAAAGTGCTCACCAGGAGAACATTCCACTTCCAAACCCCATCCTCTGGCTGAGTGCCCTACCTCAGCAGCCCTGTGCCAGTGGAAGCGGGGCCTGGCAGGGGATTTGTGTGAAAACCTCTGCCTTCAGCCTCACCCTGAAGCATCTCCCTCATCACAGCCCTGAGAGGTTCAATCCCACTGCACAGGCAGCAAATTGGGATGCTGAGGGCCTCGCTCTGTGAGATTGGGTGTGAAAGGCAAATGGAGCAATCAGGACGAGCCAGGCACTCGATGAAGTCTCACTGACGACAGCCCTGATGTCGAATGAATGATTTAGCACTTGTTAAACTTCTCCCATTGTGAAAGCAACCTATTATTTTCCTGCTTGTGCTCTGCAATGCCTCAATCACTGACAGGAGGAGTGAGTGAGAAATAATAGAGTTCATTTTCGATCGCTGTCGTTCAATAGCTCGTTCTGTGTACCCCATCTGCCATTGTTTCAGCAACAAGAGAGCTGATGGCTTTTCCTCCTCTCCTTTTCTGATCCCACCTCTGATGACTCCTCTGTCTTTTAACAGCCCCCAATAACATCCTGGAACAGCACAAGTGCTCAATCCAGGTGTTTTTGTAAAGAAAAACACCGTGGTACAGCACTCAGGGGAGGGATGTGCATCAGGTACAGCAGGGCAGCTTCCAAATCCAAAGTTTAAATTCCTGTCACGGCAGTTACTGGTTATAAATATATGGTTTAATTCGAGTTTTTCTTATTAAGAAACATGTTATTTCTGTATGAAATAAAGTGTATCCAGAGTACAGAGATCAATAGTGGGTGAGCAGGCAGCTGGCATGCCAGCCTTCCCTAACAGAACAATAAGGATTGCATCTCCACTTCAATGTGGGGTGGACAGGAACCAACACCCAGATAACAATCACAAGCACCCATCAGGACCCATTCATTCCACTCAACCAACAGAGAATCCAATCACTCCACCTTCCTGGAATTCAGAGAAACCAAGACATGTTTGCATGGTGAGAACTTCAGGAATAATTCATGGATGGATTCAGAGGTGAGACCAGATTTACTGGGATTCTATTCTACATACACACCAGGTAGACTGAAAGCCCATCTGCATATTCAAAGAAAGAACTGGACAATAACCTAGCCTCAAGGTGAAAATTCCCTATAAAACTGGCCCTCAAGAGATGACCAGTGTGAACCAGGGGAGGGACAGCAGTCTGGTGAGACTGTGTCCCAATCTTTGGTTCACCCAGAGCTGATACCCTGGTCTGGTGAGACTGTGTCCCAATTTTTGGTTCACCCAGAGCTGATACCCTGGTCTGGTGAGACTGTGTCCCAATTTTTGGTTCACCCAGAGCTGATACCCTGGTCTGGTGAGACTGTGTCCCAATTTTTGGTTCATCCAGAGCTGATACCCTGGTCTGGTGAGACTGTGTCCCAATTTTTGGTTCACCCAGAGCTGATACCCTGGTCTGGTGAGACTGTGTCCCAATTTTTGGTTCATCCAGAGCTGATACCCGGGTTCAGAGCTGTCAGATTGATTGTGGCTGTTTTTTGATTTCTCACTTTGTCATTTTTTTCCAATAAAATTCTTAATTGAAAATATTGGGAGAAATTGTCATTTATAACACTGGTTAAAAGCTTTGGGGTTTGTGTCAGCTCGAGGAGGGGTGGATTTGATGAAGTTCAAGAAGGGCAAGTGCGAGGTGCTGAAGTGGGTCAGGGTTTCCCTAAAGGATTGAGAGCAGCACTGATCAGAGGGATTGGTGCTGGTGGATGAAAAGCTGGACGTGCCCTGGACATGTCCACTCATCCCAGAAAGCCAAAAGAATCCTGGGCCAGCGTGGGCGGGAGGTGAGGGATGGGATCATCCCCCTTTGCCCACCTGCCTCCAACATCACAAGGACGTGGAGCTGCTGGGGCGAGTCCAGAGGCCACAAAAAGGAGGAGAGCAGGAAGCCTGGTGGGAATTCTGCAGTCCAAGAGGCAGCTGAGCTGCACCCCAGGCCCTGCTTTGCCTCTGCAGGGAGGTAAGAGAGAACACGCTTTCCCTGAAAAGGCAGAGCACCGCCTTTCCAAGAATAAAAAAAAATCCACAACTGGAATATTAAAACGATTTTTTGAGTCAGCCGCACTCCAGTCAGAAAAATCCATTTAAATATAGTCAGGTATCATATCCCAGCCCTTCACCAGGAGGTTTCCTGGGAGCAGAGCTATGGGTGTAGCAATTCAAAATCCCTGTTAATGTATAAAAACAGTTGTAAGAAGCTGGGGGTTTCCACAATTCCAGACTAAAAAGCCATAAACTGGAGCACATTAAGAAAATAACTGCTGTGCTGGTCTTATCTTTTTTTTTTTTAAAAAACTTCTAATAGCTTGTTTTGTCTCCATCAGCAAAGAACTGCTCTCAAATAATTGCTCTAAATGACTCTTTGAAGGCGCAATCTCTATTTGCAAAGCCCATCAAGTTCCAGACAAGTCCCAAATCTTCCCTTCCTAATTTACTGTAAGGATGAACAAACAGAGGGAACTTCACGCGGTAATTACTGCCAGCACAGCTCGGAGAGAGGTGAATTACCCACGTTCACAGGGAGCTGCTAATCTCCCCCAGTTCTGCTTTTAGATGGGATTTAAGGAATCCAGACAGGGAATTTACATTGATGGCAGCCACTAGAGCTTCTGAGGGTATCTCTCATCAAACAGCATCAATTTGAGAGAGCCAAAATCTCGCTGTTCCCTCTCAGCACCGCGTTTTCTGCGAGTTATTAAAGCCAAAAAACGACCCCACCTCACCAAGGCTCAGCTTGAACCTCCTGAATGAGCACAAACAAATCACCCAGACCTTAAAACAGCCCCCCAGTTTATTCTGGATGCCAGCTAAACTCCTACAGGTTGTAAAGTGTTCCTGATCCTGCAAGGCTGAATCATCCCGGGACATGAATAAAGATGAGAGCATTTAACAACACCACAGACTCTTCACCGTGCCACAGATCAGAGCTAGAACAGAAGTGTTTATTCCTTATCAAAAACAAAAGAAATATTTTAACCACAAGGATATATCCAGCTCCCTGCAGCAAGCAAAGAATAAACTGGAAGAGTTAAAAGACTTAAGAAAGTCGTAATTCCACTTAAGTAGATGTTAGGGCAGAAAATAAAACACAGGGTGCTCATTCCAACCTCAATCACTGTCGAATACAAACTGAAATTACATTTCACTCTGGCAGACTTAGATGTTGTAGAATATTATTTTAGAGAGGTGGCAGAGAGAGTTTGAAAGGTTTTCCCATTTTTTGTTTTAATATGAACTTCTCAACTCTTCACAAGTTTGTAAATAAAGCCAGGTATTTTTCTAGAGGCCCAACCCTTGTGACACCACTGGGACAGGGCAGGATTGAAATGTTTTTGGAAAAATTGCATCGTTTGGGTCCCTACAAACACATCAGCACGTTGGGTTTTCCTTCTCTGTAGGGCAAGCTTCAAATTGTTCTTACAGAATAAAAATTCCCTCTCCAGGATTTGCAAACTGACCTCACGTGCTTAGTGAGATCTGAGAGAGGAGGTCTTCAAAAAACAGGATTTATGATGAAAACACCAATGTGCACCTGCAGCACAAGGCCCAGGTACACCTGGAGCAATCCCAAAATCTCCTCATCCACACTGACACGGAGCTGGCACACGCCTGGCAGGCCCCCGAGAGCTGTCGGCAGCTCGTGCCCCAATTTGGGGCAAAAGGAGCTGGCAGAGCTTCAAGGAGCTCTTTTCACAACTTTTTGATTGATGAGTGATGCCATGGACCTGAGGAGACCCAGAAACACAACCAGCTCCAGCCCCTTCCCAGGGCTGGGCTGACAGGATTGGGAATTGGGCCACGGATGCCACAGGTGATGATGGATCACAAAGCAGGGAGGGTTGGGGAGATTTGTCAAGAACAACAGAGCCCCAAACACTCTGAAATTCTTGAGTGAATATTCATGAATTTGCAAGCACAGAAAAACAACTTCCTTCCAGTTTGGAGGGAGAGGAAAGCTCGATGTTAAGAGAGAGGGGGGACATTTTACAGAGTGGGAAAAAAGAATTAATTCCATGCTCCAAAGGGTGTTCTTGGCTTTTCACGTAAGGGCAAGGGACGTTCATTCAAACCCCTGCAATAAAGATGCCCACAAAGCCACTGCTGAGTGTCACAGGAGGGAAATGCAGCAACTGTTCAAAATAACCAGGTGGGAACAAGCCAGGGGCATCTCCCAGCTGTGGGGATGGATCTGTGAAAGCCTGATAGAAAGAGTTAGAAAGTAAAACAAGCCAAACCTGCCAAAATTTCAAGTATCTCCCTTGACCATCCTGATTTTCTTACCCTGTTTTGCCCAGAGAGACAATTTATTAAAAAACCCAAGAGATGCAAAATTCAGGGAGAAAAACCCCAAAACCTCAACCACCAATTCTTCTCTCTCCTTTCCTCCAAATCACTGTTTCCCTCAAAAAACCCCCACAAAACCTCATCTGGTTAAACCCACACTCATTCAAACCAGGCCTTAGCCACAAATTTGACATGGATCAATGACACCTTGTCCTGAGAAATCAAAGGATCATTGGGAAACAAACCGTTGACCCAGAAGGATTTGTACCAGTTCCCCCCAGTCCGAGTCCTCTGATCTGCCTGATAAGGCTGACAAAAGGTGTCAGCCCCAGTGAGGCGGCTGGAGGAGGATGAGGAGGAGGAGGGAAGGCTCACAAAGGAAGAAAGGCCAGCTCAGAAAAGAGGGAAAGGAGGGGAGAGGGAAAAGCTTTACAGTTGGAAAAGAGCAGATGACATTCAAGAGGGTCACGGAGTAGGGAAAATGAGCCGGGAGATTGAAAGGTTTGAAGGGAGGAAGAGCTGACTTTGAAAACATTCCTTGATCTTTTTTCCCTTCATTGAAATGTTTTCTTCACAAGGCCCAAACAACAAAAACATGAAGGGAAAGCTGCATCTACCGGCTGAAAATGAAAGAATGTTCATTCCAAAGTTGTATTGACTGATTCTCCTCCCGGAGCCACACATTTGATGGTGCATCCATTTGTTTCCACCCCAGCTCAACGGCACAATCATTTGTTTCCATTCCTATTAGGAAAATGAGGCGCGAGGTAAAAACCAGCCTGGTATAAACCTCTCTCCTTAAATTCCACATATTTTCCACATTTCCTGCTCATTATCATGCAACTCAGAACCTGCCTCTTAAATCCCCCCCGGGCAAAAATCGTCCACTGGTTGAAATTTGTTTAAAACCATGGAAGTGCATTTATTTTAACTAAATGAGGATCTGACTCTGAGTTCATTCTACGGCGAGTTAGCAAATATGAGGCAACGCTGGGATCTTAATTCATTCCAACAGTAGCCAAAGGCAACTCTGATCATCAAAACTCATTTTGGATTAGGAAAGAAGGGCCTGGGGTTAATTCCCAGCGTTATGGGATCTTTAGCACTGTGTGGACAGAGCCACCAAAGATGTGGTTTTGGATGTCACACGGTGCTGCCATGTAGGGATAGAAAGACAAAGACAGAATATTTGGATTTCTCAGGCTGGAGAGCAGCATTATTATTGAAAAAATCTATGAGAACAGCCAAACGCTCGCTCTTCCCCCCCAGTTATTCTCCTACAGCATCAGAAACTGGGATTTCTTCCCAGCACAGAATTCCACCTGCAGTTCAGGAGTGGATTTTCCTCTTCATTATTCCTTCTATCCCCTTATTCTGTGTTTTGAGTGTCTTGGAAAAGCAAGGCCATGCTCCACTCCCAATCCTGCATATCTCAAAAGATGTTTGTAGAATCCTGGAATGGTTTGGGCTGGAAGAGACATTAAAGCCCATCCAGTGTCACCTCCTGCCATGGGCAGGGACACCTTCCACTGTCCCAGGCTGCTCCAAGCCCCAATGTCCAACCTTTCCTTGGACATCCCAGGGATCCAGGGATTCTCTGGCAATTCCAGCCCAGCCAGGAATTCCTGCCCAAGATCCCACCCAAATTTCCCCTTTTCCAAGCTGAAGCCATTCCCTGTGTCCTGTCCCTCCAGGCCTTGTCCCCAGTCCCTCTGCAGCTCTCCTGCAGCCTCTTTAGACCCTGGAATGTGCTGGAAGCTCTCCCTGGAGCACTGAAACATCTTACATTGGTAAAACAACTTCTCCAATCATCCCAGAGCTGCCCCCAATATTCCAGGGGGTCCCTCAGCAGGGCCAGCACAGGGACAGTCCCTGCCCTGTGGCTGGGACAAGCCAGGGTTTGTTGATTTTGTTTCTCAAACAAAAACCAGTGAGAAGCTTCCTCCAATGCTGAGTTTACTGGAATCACCAGCATTTCTTCCAACACACATTGGGATTTTTAGCTTTTTTAGCAAGGAAATTCATTCCTCTGGATTCTCCTCTTTGTATCCTGCTGTCCTACCTAGGAGAGCACAGGGACGCAGAGTTTGTGATTCCAGAAATGAGACACAGAAATCAACCTCGCTCACCCACAGCAATTAGAGCTGCCTCATTCCCACACCTCCACAAACACCCAGCATCCATTAGGGAAGCCTGCCATGTCCCTGAACTAATTTACTTCATCCAGCAGTTATTTCTGCCCACTCCTCCCCTCCACACACAATTCCTGGAGCTTTCTGCAGAGAAACAAGAGCGGATTTTGCCTGGGAAGGTGAAAATCTTGTCCAAAGTCGGTGCCAGGCTTCCAATTCCTCTTTTCATTAGGCAGCAACCGACTCCTTTTTTTCCAGGCTGTGTATCCAGAGGCAGAAGAGATGTCTCTGGTGGTTTCCTGATGCCATCCTCCCCTTCCTAAAAATATCCAATGGAGGCGGTTCCTGCAAGATTCCCTTTCAAGCGCTGTGTGAATTGCTGATGGGAAGGAGCTCCTGCATACCAAAGCTCATGGAGAAGCTTTATTCTCCCACACAGGGAAAGGATTTATTTCACCAGAATAAAAAGGAGACGGAACACAAGACACGTATCCTCCTGTCCAACTGGGAATTCCAGCCGTCTCGACGAGATGTAAATTATATTTGGATTTAATGAGGGCCTGGTTGGAAAAGGGATGAGTGTGAAGAGCCCCTTCCTCATCCAGCGCATCTGCTCTGGGTGTGCCTGTGGATCCACAGAGCTGCCATGACTAAGGGTGGTCACAAATCATCCCTGCAATTTTCCCCTGGAATTAATTGTCTATTAAATGGTTTTGTTCCCATTTAAAGAGTCTGTTTGCTCCACGCCAAGCTGGTGTTTTGCTGAATATGAAAGACAGCATCTGAAAATAGAAGTGGTTCATCCAGCTGGAAATTGAGGCAGCCTCAATTGGATTTTTACTATTTCTGATTGTCTGGATATCTCCAGACACATTACACCTTCCATGATGTGTCCAGTTCTGGGACCCACAGGGCAAGAAAGATCTCAAAGAGCTGGAGTGAGTCCAGGGAAGGGTCTGGAGCCCCTGGAAAAGCTGAGGGAGCTGGGAAAGGGGCTGAGCCTGGAGAAAAGGAGGCTCAGGGGGGACCTTGTGGCTCTGCACAACTCCCTGCCAGGAGGGGACAGCCGGGGGAGAACAGGGACAAGAGGAGAGGGAACGGCCTCAGGCTGGGCCAGGGAAGGCTCAGGGTGGACATCAGCAGGAATTTCCCCATGGAAAGGGTGCTCAGACCTTGGCAGGGGCTGCCCAGGGATGTTTGGAGTCCTCATCCCTGGAGGTGTCCAAGGAACGATTGGATGAGCAGAAAGCTTGTCCTGGACTGGATTTTCCAGGCAGTAAAGCAGAAATCCCAACATCCAGCAAATTCCACATCAGATCCTCCAAACTCCTGCTGTCCCCAGCTCCGATGAGACTCTGAGATTCTGATGATCCAGCTGTACATTCCTCCCCCTGCTGGTCTCAATCCATCCCCATCCCAGTGCCAGGCACGCTGTTCACACTGCAATTCCTCCTTGATTAGATCCAGGCATCCCTGGGAGCCCCGTGAATTCCCATCATTATCCCTTCACTGGAGCTGTGTTCCCTGACCTGCTGAGATGTTGATCATCACCTCACCCCACGCCCCGGCGGGACCCATTATTTATCTTCTTCCATTTTACAGCGTGGAGTAAATAAATAGCATTAAAGTGCTAAATTTATTCATGGAAATGGGGCTGCGTTTGCATCCCGGAGCCATTCCCTAAATCAAGGAAATGCTGTTAATAGGCTGCAATGAAGATGTAAAACATCCATTTTAATATGGCTGTAATAAAGGCAGATTGCGGGAGCTGATGATGACATTTCACATGTGGGGACAAGGATGGTGACACTTTAATATCTGCAATTCCTGGACTCAATTCCATACCACGCAGCCCAAGAGGGCTGTATTAATTATTACGGTGTCATTGCAAAGAAATTAATTCCAGTCGTTACCAGAGGATGCTCATTAAGCAACAATTGCTTGGCTGCTTGAGCAAATCCCACACCCTGGGAGGGGACAGCAGCACGGTGACAACCAGCTGGTGACACATCCACTGCCACCCCCAAAGCTTTTGTGATGGCAGAGCTGGGTAGGACACAAGATCATCTTCACCAGGCAGAGAGGAGCAGAAAACTGTTCTGTGCTGGAGGAGCACCTGGCACCAGTGGGAGAGCTGGGATTGAGTCCTGCAAGGAGGAGGATCCCAGTTTTTGGATCTTCAATTCAATTATAAAAGCTTTTTGATAAAGGTTTGATTGCTTTGATCAAAACACTGTTCCATCCCTGGAAGAGCCCAAGGCCAGGCTGGATGAGGTTTGGAGCAACCTGGGATAGTAGAAGGTGTCCCTGGCCATGGCAGGGCGTGGAACTGGATGAGCTTTAACATCCCATAACCCAAACCATTCCATAATTCTGGGATTTATATCAAGTCTGCACCTTCTTTAAAATCTCTTCTTATGAATTAAAAACAAATTAAGCTTCTCCAAACTGATCCAGAGCAATAAAAAAGTGAGAGGAACATCTTGATCCTTCTGCTGCACCAGATTTAACTGCAAAGCAAAATTGAGGACTCCTTTATCTCCTCCTAAATTCTACAAGTCAAGTTCCCTGAAATGGATTATTTAAAGCTCCATGTCCTGTGCATGAAGACATTATTAAGTTATTCTCCTCTAAAGAAAATATTAAGAAATGCTAGTTCCTTCCAAGAACGAGGGACCAGAACCACGGAAACACAGAATGGTTTGGATTGGAAGGGAACTTAAAGATCATCTCATTCCAACCATGGGCACCTTCCCCAAGGATACCTCCTGTTCTTCCCCACCCATTCTGGGGAATACACCAGATTCTGACCCCAAAACTGACATTTCATTTTTCATCCTAATTTTATTTTTAACCTCCAAAAGTCCAGTGCTGAAACCAAGGCACAGAACAGATCACTCCACACAAACACCTGCCCCCCACAAGAGGCATTCCAGAGCACGTTGATGTTTTGTTCCTTAGGCCGTTTTTATTAATTTGCATTATTAAAGTTCCTTAGGCCATTTTTATTAATTTGCATTACTAAAGCGAGTTTGAAACCAAAAATTAATACACAAGTGCCAAGAGTGTGAGCACAGAATTCAGGTATGTGAATTCACAATGAGAAAAAAGACAACAAACAGTGTCTTACCAAGGAAAGGAAAGGGAAAATTATATCCATGTATTCCTTAGCCAAATTGCTACTTGCATTTATTCATGGGATATAATTATGGGTAGCAATCACAAATTCCCCTTCAGACTCAGTTTTGGTTCTTAATTAAATTCAGGAGAGGTGGCAAGAAGTGAAATTTAAAGTTGGCCACTACTGAGCCAAACCCAAAGAGAGTGAGCTCTAAATCTGTGCTTCTCTTGTGGGAGAAAACTTCAGCTTAGAGCCACAACACAGCCAGGATTTTCCAAGATTTGCTCACAAATGGGCAAGGATCATCCAGATCCCACCAGATTTATGGGATTGAAACAACCAAGAAAACTCCTCCTTCCCAAAGACACCAAAAATTAACCATGGTCTCAGAAGGTTTGCCTTTAATCTGTGTTTGATGATGGCCACAACAAAAGTAGAAAATATCATAAAAAGCAATTTATTACAGCCAAAGACCAGCAAGCACAGACAAAAGAAACGTGGAAGAGTGGATGGGAGGAGAAAGGGATGCCACACCCAGGAGTGAAGCAATGCCATGACAGAAGGATCCCTCCTGCCCACCTGGAACCATCTCTCTCCACAAGCCACAGGAAAATCAAATTTATAAATGTTAACGTGTAGTTTGTAAAGGTCAGGTCAGTATTTGCTGTGACACGAGTCGGGGGGAAGCAAATCCATCTCAGCACCAGGTCACTGTGGGACAGCAGTGACATTAAAGAGAGGAGGATCTGAACCTTCCCCAAGTGGATTTGTGGCTGGGGTAAGGTTTGATCCCCTTCCCTTCTGCTCTGGTCTCTGGGAGGTGGCAGCAAGGTAACAGAAAGTTCAGAAAAATGAATTTTCCGTACAGTTGTGACGCTGATTTGTACCAAAATGGTCAGAAAAGAGGAAGAGTCCTTAAAAAAAAGGCAAGATGAAAATGGGGTGAAATTTCCAGGGTTTATCTGCAATGGCAGTGAAAGAAGGAATTCCTGTTAAAGCAGGTTTAAATGTCATTAGGGGAGGGCAGAGTTGGTGCTACCACTCCATCTGGTTTTGACAACAGGTTGATCCCTTCTGTGGAAATTACAGAAACATGGAATTGATGAGGTTGGAAAAGACCTTTAATCCAACCATCACACCAGCATCGTGTTCGCCACTAAACCATGACCTCAATCCTCACGTTTTTTGAACATTTCCATGGATGAGACTCCAGCTCTTCCCTGGGCAGCAGTTCCTGCACTTGACAACCCCTTCCATGGAGAAATTTCTCCTAATATCCAATTTAACTCAAAGTTATTTCCTCAAACGTCCAACCAGCCTTGATCTCAAACCTGAAATCCTTTGCTTCCACTCATCCCATCTCCTTTTAGAAGCAGCTCAGTGGAAGATTCAATCCAAGGGGAAAAGCAAAACAAGGATTGGATTAATCCAAATTTAGAATAAGAGCCACTGATGTCTCAACCCCACAGGGCTCCTCAGCACCTTCTTCCTAGAAGTTTCCCTGTTTTAATTAATTGCTGGGAAATGCAGCCATGAGAAATGAAAATCATCCGCCCTCACTGTAATATGTGACTTAAAAGATAAAGCATTAAAATAATAATTATTCTAATAATGAATGATCCCAATAATTCAAGGAAATGGGGTCGCTTTGGATATTTGACTGGAGAGGTCCAAGGAAAAGCTGTGAACTCAGCAAAACCAAAAGTCACGGGATTTGAAGGAAAATCATTATCCTGAGACTGCCACAGGCTGAGTTTAACCAAAAGGGTGTTTTTAAATTATTTATCAATATCAGAGTCCCGGGTCCTTCACTTAGAAGACATCATTTGCATGCCATCACCTAATTATAATACACACATCACTTCCTTGGTGAATGCTGGAATTATGGAAATTCCAGGATCAATGGCACAAATCAGAAGCTTTGAAAAACGCCCACAAAGCTGCCAGAGTTCATGAGGATGGAAAAGGGGAGGCAGGATAATGAGGCCAAGTCCTTTGTGACATTCATTCTGGGAAGCAGAGAACTGGATCTTGCTCTCCTTTTCAGATGGAACTCAGAAGATGAAAAAGTCTTTTCACACTGTCCTCACCCCTGGATGGAGTTTGTCTCTGGGAATTCACATTCCCACCTATTTGACGTGCAAAGCAAGAGGAAATTTCTCACCACCTTGGTTATAAATATCCTGAAGGAAAAAGTGCACATTTCATTATCAGCGGAGATTTGTCCTTGAGCATCAGATGAGGAGGAGCTTGAGGTGCCCTTGGAAGGCTCAGACCAAGCCAGACCCACCCAAAATCTGCAGGACCTGGAGAGATTCCAGAGGAATCCATGGAGCTGCTCCAGGGATGGAGCCCCTCAGTTCCCAAGGGGCCAGGCTGGGAGAGCTGGGGGTGCTCACCTGGAGAGGAGAAAATTCCAGGGAGAGCTTCCAGAACATTCCAGGGCCTGAAGGGGCTCCAGGAGAGCTGCAGAGGGACTGGGGACAAGGCCTGGAGGGACAGGACACAGGGAATGGCTTCAGCTTGGAAAAGGGGAGATTTGGGTGGGATCTTGGGCAGGAATTCCTGGCTGGGCTGGAATTGCCAGAGCAGCTGTGGCTGCCCCTGGATCCCTGGAATGTCCAAGGCCAGGTTGGAGCACCCTGGGACAGTGGAAGGTGCCCTGGCCATGGCAGGGGTGGAATGAGATGAGCTTTAAGTCCCTTCCAGCTCAGCCATTCTGGGATTCTGTGACTGCAGGAAAAATCTGATTTTCCTCTCACACTAACACAGCTCAGCACCTCCCAATAACCCACGAGTATCCATCTATTTAAATTCATCCTGCTCTGGATTCCATAAAACCAGACCAGACTGCACCAGCACTGAGTCCTTGCAGTGATTTCTATTAAAATGAACACAATCTGATAATCCTCATGTTGTGCCCCAAAACCTTCACAGAAATCCTCAGTGCAAGAATTTTCTACAGAAACACAACTAAAAAAAAGGGACAGTGATGTGTGAGAAGTGGGGGCACCATTTTGCTGTGCAAACAACTGAACAAAAGGAGGAAAAAAAAACCCAAAGCAGAGAAGCTGAAGCACAGGCAATGATTTTCCAGCTGGGGATTCTCCAGCTGCCCATCCCTGCTGGCACCACGGGGAAGCTTTGCTGCTGCCAAGGCCTGAGGATGCCATCCCAACCTTGATTCCAGCTCCCTGAGGCACCCAGGCTTCGTCTCCCTCCATAAACCAACACTCCCTGCTAAACCCAAAGTGACACCAGAGTCACCCAGCCCTTGCCAGGCACTGGGCACAAATCCCTGCTGGGCCAGCAGCGTTTTCCAGATGCTGCAGCACACAGAACCTGGAATCTCCTTCCTTCCACCCCCCTTGGCCACCTCTGGGCCCTAGAACAAAGGAAAAGCCAGGCTGAGCTTGGGGAGGGTGGACATTAATGGCTTGTGACACTGCTGCCCTCTCTGGGGTCACTGGTCACACGAGGTGGGAATTTTCCCCCCTAACTTTGTTGTGACACGGATATCAAAAATGTCAAAAGATTTACTGTAAAAAAGCACCTCCAGGCCAGGTTGAAGGTGACTTCTATGCTCTTGTTTTGCTTTTCTTTTTCTCCCCTCAATACGTTTTGCTCCCAAGAGGGGATTTTACACAAATAAATTTTTTTTTACACCTCCCCAACTACTCTGCTACTCCCAGCACCAGCTGGGTCCTTGTTCTCAGTCCACTTGAAGCACCACGGTTCCTATTCCATCTTTTTGAAGGAATACCTACAGCTCCTGTGGCTTTCCAAAAAAAAAAAAAAAAAATTAACACTGGAGTTGTTATTGTGCAATTATTTTGCAGAAGTTATATATCAGTGCTAAAAAAAAAAAAGAGCAATGAAATGACAAGGCACAGGAGATGGAAGAATTCAAACATATGTTGGAAATGTCACAAACAGCAAAGATCGGAGCAGCAAAAGCCACCAGAAAAGAGGCAAAACCCCTCTAAAACTGCTAAATATAATTAAGTATTTAATTAGGAAACCAAAGCGTTACTAATATGTGCTTTAAAATTTGGGGATTCAAAGCGTATAAAACGAAAGCAAAACCTTTCTATTTCGGGATGACTTTGTGCAGAAAATGAATCTGTAAAAATAACTTCTCATGAAGTGCAGGGCAGCAACAGCACTTTGAGAATCTGGGGGAAAAAAGTGTAAATAAGGCTCCCAAAATGCACTTCTCATAGTCAGAGGGACAGAAAAGAGATTTATTGGAAGAATTTCCCTTTCAGACTTCTGTTTCAGTGGCTTCTTTGGGGCAGGGATGTCCTGGAGGAGATGGGATCAGAGATTTATTGTGGCACAGCTTCAAGGTGGACCTGGAGCAGAGGAATTGGGGAATTTGAGTCTAAAAAGAATAATTAAAAGGAGAAAAGCTCCTGGCAGAGCACAGAACTGAGCCTCAAACTCCTCAATTCACCACTGTTTTGAAGCCATAACCAAAAAAACCCACAAATGGGTTAAATTCCAGCAGTTTTGTCCAACATTGTCCTACTTATTTGAAGCAGAGGAAAAATGAAATCACTGTAGTGAAATTCCAAAGGGGGAACTCCAGTGTGAAGGTCCATGAAGTGACAGCCACTGATGGCTTTTGACAATTTGACTTTTTTTTCCCCTTTGGAGCTGCTGGGAGTTGCCAACAAAGCCGGGGAACTCTTGGGAAGTGCCCATGGGGGACAGGGACACACGGACATGGATCATCTCCTGAGCTTGGCTCGTCACTCCCCAGGCTGATTGCAGCCAGAGAGAGATTTATGCACATTAAACTCCATAAAAATCCATAAAAATCCACTGTCACTCCCCGTTATCCCAGCTGGATTTGTACGAAAAGGAGAGGAAAACAACATATTTTAAATTGCCTTCGAAATTCAATGGGATACCTGAAGGAAAGACAACTTCCCAACAGGATTTACCTGAGCTTTGGGAATTGGAAAGAATTCTAAGAAATTCTAAGAAAGATTTTATTTCTAAGAAAGATTTCTAAGAAATTCTAAGAAAGAATTTATTTCTAAGAATTTTAAAAAAGATTTCTAAGAAATATTTTCTAGAATTCTAAGAATTCTAAGGAAGATTTTATTTTCAACTTCTGTTGAAAGAAGAAAATAGTCACTGTTGATACAGCACTGGACTTTTCATCTCTATTTTTTGCTAAAATACATGAAATTAGAGGAACAAGTGTTTTTTGAATGCCTGGGTTAAAGGAGATTCTGGCTCATGATTTTAGGGAATTTGCATTGATGTCATTCCCATCATGAGACTACACATAGATATGTGCTTCCCTGGAGACAAATAAAAATATAATCAATTTACACCTCCTCATCCAAAATCCAGGCTAAAAACACAGAATATACACATGATGCCTTAATTCAGCTTTCATTTGATGCTTTGTTACCCAAATAAATTCTGTGTGGGTGCAGAGTTTGATGTCCCAGTGCTGGATTATTTATCACGGAATTATTGAATAGTTTGGGGTGGAAGGGACTTTTTCAGGCCATGGGCAAGGACATCTTCTGTCATTGTAGGGCATGAAAGGAAGATGATAGACTCCAAAACTCAGAAGGCAAAGGAGATAAAAGTTTTATTGTCTAATTCTGACTACTCTTTTATAAGCTGTTATGATTGGTGAATAGGAACGACACCTCTCTAATTCCACTGGTTAAACCAGGGAAATAGCAAAACAACACCTGGACAAGATTGTTTTGAGAAAGAATAGTTGTTTTTACAAGATTGTTTTGAGAAGGAAACCTTGCTGAGAAGTTTTCCCTTGGGAAAGAAACAACAGCTGCTACCAGCAGGCTAAAAAATTCTCTCAAGCTCAGAAATATCAGGTCCACCATCTTCCACTGTCCCAGGTTGTTCCAAACCCCATTGTCCAACCTGGCCTTGGACATTCCAGGGATCCAGGGGCAGCCACAGCTGCTCTGGCAATTCCAGCCCAGCCAGGAATTCCTGCCCAAGATCCCACCCAAATCTCCCCTTTTCCAAGCTGAAGCCATTCCCTGTGTCCTGTCCCTCCAGGCCTTGTCCCCGGTCCTTCTGCAGCTCTCCTGGAGCCCCTTCAGGCCCTGGAATGTGCTGGAAGCTCTCCCTGGAGCCTTCTCCTCTCCAGGTGAGCACTCCCAGCTCTCCAAGCCTGAATCCAGAGCAGAGGAGCTCCAGCCCTGGAGCAGCTCCGTGGATTCCTCTGGATTTGCTCCAGCAGCTCCAGGTCCTGCTGCTGTTGTCCCCAGGGTTGGAGCAGCTCCATGGATTCCTCTGGAATCTCTCCAGCAGCTCCAGGTCCTGCTGCTGCTGTCCCTGGGGCTGCAGGTGGGGTCTCACCTGAAGGGACACAGGGACAGGTCCCCCTCCCCTGCTGTGGTGGAGTTTTTTTTCCATTTTTTGATATTTTTTCCATCTGAAATGAAGCTTTGGGGCCACCAAGGCTGGCAGGAATTTGGAAAGGTGACAGTTCAGGGGTGTTAATGCTCACAGAGCCAGAACATTGCAATAAATCAGAATTAATTCCCTGCAGCACTAATGGCTCTGTGACACGTGCTCTCATCAAAATTCACATTTGCTGATTAAACATCTCCAGGAATTTGGTTGTTCTACATCAGAATTATCGCAGTAGGTAAAGGTCACTGGGAGCCCACACTTGTGTTCACGAGACTCTGGGGTTTTTTTTCACGCCCCCTCTCTGTCTTTGCCAGACGAGGCTCAGGGCCCTGAGCCAGGAGAATACAAATTTGGGAGTTCAGCCTCCCCTGCTCCCTCTGCATCTGTTGATTCGTTTGGGTGTGGAGAGGAGGGCAATGCAAATGGGAACCTCTGCCTGCCCTGAAAGCTGTGCCCCATTTCCCATTTCTCACGCAGAACCAGGGGCAGCACCACCCCAGGGAGATTTTTCTCTCCTAGAATGAAGAAGGATCCCTGGGGGATTGACACGAGGAGTTTTTTTTCTGGATAATGCTTTATTTCCAAGGCACACAATGCTTTTGAAACCCTGCGTGCTTTGAGGAACTCTGCAAAAGCTTTGATTTTATTGAAAGAATCTCCCTCTCAGACTTCTGTTTCAGTGGCCTCTTTGGGGCAGGGATGTCCTGGAGGAGATGGGATCAGAGATTTATTGTGGCATAGCTTCAAGGTGGACCTGGAGCAGAGGAATTGGGGAATTTGAGTCTAAAAAGAATAATTAAAAGGAGAAAAGCTCCTGGCAGAGCACAGAACTGAGTCTCAAACTCAAGCCACAGCACTCCAGGCATGGTGCTTGTTCTGCCAAGATTTTTGGGAAGGTTTAGAGCACTGGAAGAATTTATGGAAGAGCCCAGCACCGTTGTTTTGTTTACCTCATGGAATTGATTGACAGCTATAAATGATATTGTGCTCTCAAGAGCTGCTGCCTTCCATTCAAGGGACTCAGTTCCATTACTTCAAAGATTGTATTTTGAGCATTGTAAAGCTCCTGATGGTGGGTAATTACCACAAATTATCTGAATAATTCTAATACTGCATCTACTCCATTACAAATGACAACCAGCAATTAAACCCATCCCAGCCTTTCAGCAAGCTAAACAGAAAAAACCACTTCACTCTTGACCTGGGCGTGTCCATAACTGATAATAAGCACCCATTCTGCTCACTGCAACAATAGCTCTCCATCCTTGACAACTTCTATTTGTTTTTTTTTTTTTAACAGGGAAGTGGTGGGAAAAAACTTTCCCTAGTAGGCTCCCAAGGGATGCAGATGGTAAATGGGGAAAGTGGGGTTTGTGTGGTGGAATGAAGAACCTCAGAGGTGATGGGGTCAGCAGTGGGGACAAGGCAGCTCAGGGGAACTTGGATTGATGCCTTAAGTTTGAGTTTTCATGTTTTTAAGGCTCTGTGCTGCCCAGGGGTGCAGCTCTGAGCTCACAGTCAGTGTCACTCAGCTCTCTGCACACAGCAGGGACACAAAACAAATCCTTGTCCTGCTGCACACCAAGGACAACTTTCAGCCCAACAGCACAAACAAGGGTGGCTGGAGGGAAGAACAAGAAGGATGGGAGCTCACAGCCTGGAGATGGAATTGGACAATTAAACCCCAGTATGCAAATGGACCAAAACTTATAAAAGTGGGAGTCCTTGTGACTGGGAAGCCATTTTGTGACCATTTTGTGTCCATTTTGTGACCATTTTGGGTCCATTTTGTGACCATTTTGTGTCCATTTTGTGACCATTTTTTGTCCATTTTGTGACCATTTTGTGCCCATTTTGTGACCATTTTGTGACCATTTTTTGTCCATTTTGGGTCCATTTTGTGACCATTTTGTGTCCATTTTGTGTCCATTTTGGGTCCATTTTGTGTCCATTTTGGGTCCATTTTGTGACCATTTTGGGTCCATGTTGGGTGTAGCCCTGGCCAGGCTCTTGTCCTGCCCAAGGTGTACCCTAAAGGCCTTTCAATAAATCTCTACTTTATTCTCTAGCTCTGTCCAGTCTCTGTTTCATGTCAGTCTTCCCAAGGCATTAAGATGAACTTTTCTATCGTAAAAGTAAAAAGTTTGGCACCTCTTGCACCGAAGAAAGGAAGCACAAAACACAGAGAGGTTGTGGCTGTTCCATCCCTGGAATTGTCCAAGGCCAGGTTGGACATTGGGGCTTGGAGCAACCTGGGACAGTGGGAGGTGTCCCAGCCCATGGCAGGGGTGGCACTGATGAACTTTAACGTCCCTTCAACCCAAACCATTCCATGATTCTCTAATTCTTTAATTCTATAATAATTCTATATTTCTATAATAATTATCTAATAATTTTCTAATTCTATAATAATTCTATAATTCTATAACTTTATAATTCTATTCTATTCCCAACACTCAGTGCCATGAAGAACTCGGAACAACTGCCTGGGAAGGAGATGAAACAACACTTCAGGAGCCAGGCAAAGGTGAGACATCAAAACCCCAACATTAAGATAAGACAGCAACCAACAATCGAGGGATTCCCTGCAATTCATCAACTTTTATTCATTTTTACCAACAATTTTTTGTTTTCAGTTCAGATTAATGACTGTGCTGCAGGTCCAGCCTGGCTGTCAGGGTGCACCACAAGACCAATTTTCCCTCACATCCCTCACCCTGTGCACATCAAGAGGAATGATTTTCTCAGTGACGTTTTGCAGTGACAAACTGCACAACCCCAAGGAATAAAATGAGGAATTATCCCAGACTCCAGACTTGCCTCCACCTTTTGCAAAGATGTAGCACGAGGGGATGGTTTTATTTCCTCCTTGTAAGGTTATAAAGCTTTAGAGTATATAAATTTTCCTGTCTGAGTTTCTGGCCATCCACCAGACCAGGCTGTCACTCATCCAACCTCCAAAATCCACCAGGATTTCCTCTGGGAGAGCTGCTAGAAAATGACACTTGTCAACATTTTCCCCTTCTTGGTGTAATTACTGTTATTTCTAGAAGGTCTCCTGATTTTCTCTGTATAAAGAACAATTCTGTCTTGTATCCTCTGAATGGGTTCCCTGCCTCAGGTAAAAAATATCAAACTTGGGTATCCCAAAATCAAGGAAGTTTTGAGGGAGCTGCACTTATTTAGCAGCATTATTTCACCTTATATAGAAGGTGAATAAAGCTTTAATTTTTTATTAAATTTTTATTAAATTTTTCTAAAATATAAAACTTTAAAAATGCACTTACTTAGCAGCATTATTTCACCTTATATAAAAGGTGTATGAAGCTTTTAATTTTTATACATCTATAAGGTGTAAAGATTTAATTTTTCTTAAGTTTTTATAAAATATAAAAACTTAAAAATGCACATATTTAGCAGCATTATTTCACCTTATATAAAAGGTGTATAAAGCTTTAATTTTTATATATATCTAAGGTGTATAAAGCTTTAATTTTTACTAAATTTTTATAAAATATAAAACCTTAAAAATGCACATATTTAGGAGCATTATTTCACCTTATATATAAGGTGTATAAAGCTTTAATTTTTATATATATCTAAGGTGTATAAAGCTTTTAATTTTTATATATATCTAAGGTGTATAAAGCTTTAATTTTTACTAAATTTTTATAAAATATAAAACCTTAAAAATGCACATATTTAGGAGCATTATTTCACCTTATATATAAGGTGTATAAAGCTTTTATTTTATATATATAAGGTGTATAAAGCTTTAATTTTTATATATATCTAAGGTGTATAAAGCTTTTAATTTTTATATATATCTAAGGTGTATAAAGCTTTAATTTTTACTAAATTTTTATAAAATATAAAATATAAAAACTTAAAAAATGCATTTATTTGGCAGCATTATTTCACCTTACACTTCACATATAAAGTGTATAAAGCTTTTAATTTTTGTATATCTAAGGTGTATAAAGCTTTTATTTTATATATATATATAAAAGGTGTATAAAACTTTAATTTTTATTAAATTTTTATAAAATATAAAAGTTTTAAAATGCACTTATTTAGCAGCATTATTTCACCTTATATAAAAGGTGTATAAAGCTTTTGCTTTTTATATATAAGGTAAAATATAAAATAAAAGTATAAAACTTTTATTTTATATATATATATATATAGGGTGTATAAAGCTTTTATTTTTACTAGATTTGTATAAAATATAAAAGTTTAAAATTCACTTTTTTAGCAGCATTATTTCACCTTATATAAAAGGTGTATGAAGCTTTTATTTTTTATATATATATAGAGTGTATAAAGCTTTAATTTTTTACTAATTTTTTATAAAATATAAAAATTTAAAATTCACTTATTTAGCAGCATTATTTCACTTTATATATAAAGTGTATAAAGCTTTTAATTTTTTTTTTCACTTTAAAAATGCTGTCTCACTGTTACTCCAGAGACAATGAGTTTGCTAAAAGTCATCAAAAATTATTAAAGCCACGAGGATTTTCTGGGAATTCCAGGTGGATCCATGGGGATTTTCTGGGAATTCTGGGGAGAACCACAAAATCCCACAAAGAACCTGACATACAACTTGGAGAGGCAAAATTGCAATAAAATGGGAAATATGCAGCTTGATTCACAACAGTGGGAATTTAAACTTCCAGTTTTTCCTATTTATTCTAAATCCAAACAGAATTCAGCACTATTCAACTCCACATTTCATCCACAACATTTCCATGGGCAGAGCAATTTCACACTTAGGTGGGAATGAATTTTTTCCCTGAAAAGTTTGGAAGTTACCAGAGGAAAGGAACTGTGGAAGTGTTTCTCAGTGACATTCCACAAAGTGCAATTCCTGCTGAGCTATCCAAAATTCAAGATTTCAAGGACCCAAAATAACCCAACTAAAGGCCAACTTTTGTCCTGCAAAATGTATTTATGTCTATTCTGCAGATCTCTAAAAGTCAACAGAACTGAAAGTTAAATCCACCAAAAAGTTATTTTGTATCACGACCTGGTGCTTGAAAAATCTGTTTTTTTCATGGGCTCACATCCCTAAAAGAATTTTCCCGAGGTTCTGTCAGGACTTTCCTTTTGCCACGTGCACATGAAAACCCTGTGAGTGTTTGTGGAGTCACAGCTGATGTGTCTGAAGGAAATAATCCCAATAAAACATCAAAAAATGAGGGTCCTGCACTGTAATATCCAAGAATTCAGCAAAATGGGGAAATGCAGCTTAGGGGTGAAGGAATTTCAATCCCATTATTTGTAGCTCAGCTCAGGAAACTGAAAAGTTGAATAGTTGAAATAAATCAAATTATCATAAATGAAAATTAAACCCTTTGACAATCTCCCTTTTTTCTCTTTTAGCATCCATAGAGGGAGACAGGAATTCACCTCCATGCTCTGAGGGAACAGCTCCAGTTTGCCCAAATCCCAACATTTTAAACTGCACAAAATGTTTTAAAGAAAAAAAAAACCCTGCAAGAACAATCCAGGTAAAACACAAAGCTGAGATCCCAAACGTGCTGTCCAAGGGAATTCCAACTCACTACCAAAGGCTTTTCTCAGAAAACCCTTGAGCTAAACATTGCTGTAAAATACAATAACGATAAAAAATTAAATTATTAATCTTTCCTTTCATTGCTCTGATGGCTCCATGGGGAAAGGGGCTCCAAAAGGCACCGTCATTCCAGGCTTTAGATCTTTGCTTTTAACAGCAAATCCTAAATACAGGAATCACCTTTTTTTTTGTTCTCATCCAGCACCAGCTCTCCTGCCTTCAATCAAAAATTCATAAAGCTTGATGAAAGCAACCACAGGCATTGCAGAAAAAAATTTTAAGGTAATAGTATCATAAAGTGGACTTAAACCACACTGTGTTTTCATCCTTGGATTTCCCCCACTCAGGGAAAACCCTCACTGAAGTATTTTCTGAACACAGACAGATTACAAATTTAGAATTTGTCAAGTTCTTTTTCCTTTTTCTTCCAGCACAAAAATCAAAGATGCTTTTCTGCTTCTGCCATGGGAGCTCTTCTGTTGCTCCAGAGATTTTTTTAGCAATGTCAGGGTATTATTTCTGATATTTGAAGTGAAAGTTGGGGCTATTAAAACAAGTTTTAGCTGCTACTGGAAGTTCATTCCTTGATAGCAAAGGAGCTGCTTGAACAGCATCAGCTCCAGCATGGCAAAATCTCACCTTGTGATTGGATTTATAGTTTGGATTGGATTTGGATCCTCATAATTGGATTTGATAATTCTGGTGGCACTTGGGGACACGTGGTGGCACTTGGGGACACGTGGTGGCCTTGGCAGTGCTGGTTTATGGTTGGACTTGAGGATCTTAAAGGGTTTTTGCAACCTTAGTGATTCTTAAATGTGATCTCAGTGTGGAACTCAGGTTTTTTTCAGGAATTTTGTACCTGAGATGCTTCAGTTGAATCAAGGGATCTGTTCTGCCCTTCCAGCTTTGCTCACAATTTCCCTGCCCATGTGGTCAGCCCTGAGCTGCTCAGGCAATTGGATGAAGTCATCATTTGGGATTCCTCCTGATGGAAATTTTCAATTCCCAAGGAATAAATCAATCACTGAAAATTCACATCCCATCATCAATCCCTGTGACAAAATCAGAACAACAGAGCTCAGCAACAGGGGGGAGCTCAATCCTCCAGCACAGAACACAACTGAAATGCTGGAAGTCCATTTCAAGTTTCCCAGAGAAGCTGTGGATCCCTGGAATGCCCAAGGCCAGGCTGGACATTTTTTTTAGTAATTTTTAGGGTTAATTGAATGGTTTTGAGTTTAGTGAATTGGTCTGATTTACTTTTTTTTTTTTTTCCAATGATTTGTGTGGTTTGTTGTGTGGGGTTTTATATGGTTGGTTTTTATTTTTGTTTTATTTTTATAATGTGATAAGAACTATTTGTAAAAAGAGTGTAACATGGGTTTTTTTGTTGGTAGTTGGTTCTATGGTGGAGAGATTGGGGCTTGGAGCACCCTGGGATGGTGGAAAGTGTCCCATGGCAGGGGGAAATCATTCCCAAAAATGATTTGGATCATTTTTAATGTCCCTTCCAACCCAAACCATTCTGTGATTCCATCAAGGAACGAGCTCCTCCTGCTTTGTTGGCTCAATGAACACAAGCCTGGTTCAAAGTGCCTCATTACCATGGAATTACATTAACACTGTTTTCAGCTATTCAGCCCCAGCTCTTGCAAATGTCAAAATTTCTCTGTTCCTTCAGCTTGTATTTCATCCAAAGGGAAGGAGGAGCTGGAGACATGTGAAATTTCTGACAGGCTGTTGATTTTCCCTTTGGATGAAGCATGTTTGAAAACTCCAAACTTGACTGATCTGCTGAAGCACATTCTCTGACAGACAATATAAAATCAATGCCTCACATATTAAGAGGGTTTCTTTTTTTTTTTTCTTTTTTTTTTTTTGGCGTGTGAGGTTTTTTTGTTTGTGTGGGAGGTGGCGGGGTGGGGATCGCTTTATTTTCTGTCATGGAAAATGAACAGCCTCACCTTAAGGTTTTTATAAACTGTCATCTTTAATCAGACACACACAGAGCAAGACTGTCAGTTCTCATAAAGCATCGGGGGGGAAAGAAAAAAAAAAAATTTAAAAAGGCACAAAATGTGAAGCTGTTCCCCCATCCCTTCACCGTGTGATGGCCACAGTCAGGAGGAAACCTTTTCCCAGCAGTGACACAACAACGAGCTCAGCTGAGATGTGTCCTCATCCTTCAGCAACACCGATTTTGGGAGGGCTTGAGTCCTAGGTACAATGAAAGATGTGCCCAAAGTCTGTATTCCATCCCCATCCCCAGGAGCTGCTGGAACCAGCTGGGGCAGTGTTTCCCTTCTCTCCTGTCCATGGCCCAGCAATGCCGTGCCCATGGCTCATGGGGAACTCCCTGCGGGAGCTGTCTCTGGTTCATGGGCCAGCAAGGAGCCACTGCAGGGCTCAGAGAATGAGATCAGCCCAGGGGGAGATGCTCCGCCCAGGGGGAGGAGCCAAGCATTCCCACCTGGATAGAATCTGGGATTTGGGACAGCACAGGGAGCTTTTATCCACTGGATTCCCAAAGAACAAGAGCTACCAGATGTTTCTACAGCATCACTGCTTTGACAAGATCATCTCATCTGGACTGCCACTACCACCCTAACAGGGTGTCAGGTGTTATTCTGACTCTGTCAGTGTTGTTTTGGTTTTTTTTTTGTACTATTACTTTTATTTTATTTTACTTTCTTTTATTTCTTTTCTTTTCCTCTTATTAAATTGTGTTTCTGACTTGGAGTATTTGACTGGTTTTGCTTTCGAACCAGCACAGCTTGGCAGGGAGGGAAAGGGTTGGGATCGCCTGCCATGAACATCCATCCCTGCTGCTGACAGACACAGCGAGGGACTCGTCAGCTAAAAACCTCCTAAACACTCATTAAAGTGGGGTTTGGGAGGGAAAAACATTCCCTAGGCAGGTGTCACGTTGCTCCCTAAGGATTCTCACTCAGGCCAATGGAAGAAAGGAGAATTTGCCTCAAGAGTGGCACTTCCAAAATAAAGCCTGAGAAGGTTCTCCCTAGTGGAAGGTGTCTTGCTCATTTGAGGGTTGGATTTAAATGATTTTCCTTGTTCCCAGTGTTTAATTTCGTGTTTCTGTAATGAGGATTTGAGATCTCTTGGTGCTGGCACTGCTGAGGCCCCTCGAGGGCAGTGTCCAGTTTGGGGTCACTCAGGAGTGTCCAGGGCTGGGTCTCTTGGGACAGGAGAGACCTGGAGGGGCTGGAGTGAGTCCTGGGAAGGGAATGGAGCTGGGAAAAGGCTGGAGAATTCTTGAGGGAGCTGGGAAGGGGCTGAGCCTGGAGAAAAGGGGGATCAGGGGGGCCCTTGTGGCTCTGCACAACTCCCTGCCAGGAGGGGACAGCCGGGGGGGTCGGGCTCTGCTGCCAGGGCACAGGGACAGGAGGAGAGGGAACGGCCTCAGGCTGGGCCAGGGGAGGTTTAGGTTGGGTATCAGGAAAGATTTCTCCCCTGAAAGGGCTGTCCAGCCCTGGCACAGCTGCTCAGGGCAGTGGTGCAGTGCCCATCCCTGGAAGTGTTCAAAAAAAAGCAGAAGTGGCACTTTGTGACCTGGTTTAGTGGGCATTCAGTTGAAAGTTGGAGACTTGATGATCTTGCAGATCTTTTCCAGCCTTACTAATTCTGGTTCCATGACTTTCCCAAGCCAAGGGTGGTTGCAGAGGCAGGAAGAGAATCCAGAATTGCTGAGTGTCCCATGCCACCAGCCTAACAGGGACCCTCACCTTTACTGCCATGTGTAAAGTGAGTGCAAACACAAACACAGCCTGTAGGCAGGCATGTTAAAATGTCAAATATATCATGTGTATTAGGTTTGATAACAGGAAAAATTCCTTCTGTGAAGAGGCAGAGGGAGCTGGGAAAGGGGCTCAGCCTGGGGAAAAGGAGGCTCAGGGGGGCCCTTGTGGCTCTGCACAACTCCCTGCCAGGAGGGGACAGCCGGGGGGGTCGGGCTCTGCTGCCAGGGCACAGGGACAGGAGGAGAGGGAACGGCCTCAGGTTGGACATCAGCAGGAATTTCCCCATGGAAAGGGTGCTCAGGCACTGGAACTGCCCAGGGAGTTTTGGAGTGCCCATCCCTGGAGGTGTCACCTGGATGTGGCACTCAGAGCTCTGGGCTGGGGACAAGGTGGGCATTGGGCACAGCTTGGGCTGGATGAGCTTGGAGGGCTTTTCCAGCCTCAGGGATCTTGGAAATTCGTGATCTCCTGATCTGAGCCTCATCTGTCTCACCACAGAGAGCAGGAAGAGATTCCCTGCCCTGCAGAAGCAAGAATTCCATTAACTAACTGATATTTTCCCACCCTTTGAAGGGGATCTGTCAAAATGTAAGACCTGATGGAATCTGGAGGGCTCTTTTCAAGGACCCACGACCTTTAAAAGTTTCCAAATCATGTTTTCTGTGCACTTAACAGCATCTCAGATATTATTTTTTCAATTTTCCCTGATGCTCTGCACATTACTCAAACACAAACTTTAGGTAGCCAGCATTTTAAGTTCCCTCTCCCAGCCTGAGTCAGCCTTATTGATTTCTCTGAAATCAAGTGTTTCAGGTTTGATTCAGAAAGCTGAAGGCATCAGCTGTCATTATTTAGCAGTATTTGTGCCACAGGTCTTGACATTTTCTATCTACTTCACTAATAATAAATAACTCTTAGACTTTAAAATACCACCTCTTTTTCTTAACCTATTTGGTGTGATTTAGCACAGTTTAAATGCAACAAACTCATCTAATTTCCACGCTCCTTTTCCTTCCCAAAGCCCACAGTCCCTGTATTATCAAGTATTCATTTTATAGAGTGCAACTATAAGATATTACAGCGTATTTTAAAATAAAATGAGATGATGATTATTATTATAACTGTACAGATACACTAAAAGGGGTTATTGGTGAGACACACAGGGGTTCTGATTTATACACTGAGTTTTAGATCAATTTACTGATGTAGTTTTTAACACCAGCAGCAGCTGATGCTCAAAGACCAAAAGATTTTGATGTCCCATCACAACTTTGCTGTGCCCTCCCAACATTTTTGAAATAAACAGGATTTAAATTCTACACCCAGCACCTTTTATCTTGACAGATCCTGAATTCAACAGCAGCCTGACAGGATTATTCCCCTAAAACATCCCTGCTATACTCATGCACCTGGGTGGATGCACCTGTCCTGCACCTTGTGCCCTTCCCTCCCAAGGACAGGGAATTCCTGGGATCTGACACTTGACCATCAGCAGCTCAGAGCCACCACTGGGGAGGAATATTCTGATACCAACAGGAAGCAAAAATCCATCAGCACCCTCCCTAACTGGTCCCTAAATGATTTTTTTTAGTTTAATAGCAGAGCAATCCCTCTTTTATTTACATGAAAATAACTGGAAGAAACAGTTAATTCCAAATTTGCTAATCAAGCCTGCTGCTTTCAGTGATGGAGACTGCAGAAATGAACAGAAATGCTTCATTTTACATGAAAAGGTCAAACTGCTGCTGCTCTCCTCCCCCAATTCCCATCAATCCCAAAAAACAAGAGGCAGAAAACTTTGCAGTGCCCACACCCCAGAGCATTAAACTTCAATCTTTGCATCCCAAACAACATCAGCAGAGGCAAATCAGGAATTCTGCTTTTCCTTCATCCCTGTGGGGTTTTTCCTACCCCAAGACACCAATTCTTTGTTTTTCCCTCTCTCTCTCCAGACTCTACAACCCAAGGCAGTGCTCAGGACACCACTGGCACATCCCAGCCCTTCCCAGCTGGCAGAGGGGAGACCCAAAAGGTGCCAGGAGAATTCCTCCTTCCCAAGGTCACGTCCTGTTGGGAAGTGGCTCTTCCTTCCGAATCAATGAGCACTTGGCTTTCTCCTCCATCCTCCAACCCCTTTTTAATTGCTGCTTGATCCTAATGAAGTGTGGCTGATGGTAATAAATGGAAACCCTCCCGGCCTCAATATCCAGCATCCAGCACCACCATCCATCCATCCATCCCCTCCATCTCCCACCCTTCCCATTCCTCCCCCTGCAGCCTCGAGACTGCAGACATCTGTTCCTCAATTGTCTGGTAATAAACACACTCTATAAAGCATATGTAAAATGATTATTACCCCGAGGAGCCAAGTGCCTTTCAAATGCCAGCTGAAACAAATAAACATTACAAAAAAAAAAAAAATAAAAGGAAAAAAAAAAAAAATAAAAGACATCAAAAAAAAAAAAATCCCCACCAAACAAATGGTACGACAGACATCGCTCAGGCTGTTCCATATTCCAGAATGTTGGGATTGCTCCTGTGATTCCTTCTTCCAAAGGGAGATGTTATTCCTCAGCCCAGTAACTCCAGTGCCAGCAAAAGATGAAGGAAGCAACTGGACTCATTTGGTAACTTTTATACTTTGGCACCTCCCATGAAATGTAATTAAAGAAAATCAGAGGTGGGCTCTGCCTGGATTTCTATGTGCAATTCATTTCCAGATGTAGTTAGGAAAACCTATTCCCAGGAATCACCTCCTCTAGAACACCCACTTGTCTCTCAGAAATTTACTCCTCATTTATTCCGTGTGTGGTGCAGTCATTAAATGCTGGTAATTAATCTGGGCCTTGGTGTGTCCTTGTGGAAATTAAGGGACCCACATCCTGAACAACACAAATCCCACTTCCCACCTCTGGCTCCCTGCTCTAAAGGAATTCAAAGGCAAGGAAAGCTTTGAAAACCATTTTTAGATATTTTTCCTTACGCTGCTCATGGTTTTAATTAAAAATTTTTCCAAACTTTGGTTATTGGGATGGATTCATTTGCATGCTCCCCTCAAACTCTGACCCCACATTCTTCAGGAGGATCTGGAGCCAAGTTCCAATGTCAATTTGTAAATAAAAAAGGATTAAAAAGTGGCTTTACAAGCAGCAGATTTGTCCCTGTGCTTGTGCAGCTCTGATGTGATCAGCACTGACACTTCTCAAAGAGAGAAATTCCCACTGATGACTGTGAATGCTCCGCTTCCAACTCTCCCCTCAACATTCCAGGGCTGAATTATATTTTAAAGCCATCACTTTATGTGATGCTCAGCCTTTAAATCAGCACACCAGGGTCTGGTTTCTCAGTGATCCAGTTTGTTTAATACTTTCACAAGCACTCAGCTGCCTCATAAAATCAGTGAGTCCATGCGGTGCTGAAGCTCCTCTGGCAATGTATTTATGGGACTTTGATAAAAACAAGGGGGAAAAAACCCTCATTGTAAATAAAATATTGATCATTTGAATTCAAACCAGATCCATTTCGAGCATGTGCAGGGGACAGGGATGAAAGATGAGGGGGGCAGGTCATAAAGAACCTCAAAAAGGAAAATAAAACAGGTGGAAGCTTCACAGCTCAGCAGGAATTACCTCCAGGAGAGCTGGACATTTAAACCAGGAGCATCTGGAAAAGGGCAACGAGGATCTAATCAAGAGATGATGATTTTATTTATGATTCCACGTGCCAGAAATTACTGCAAGCATCAATATTTTAGCAAATTCACCATACTGAGCATTTCAGCTGCTGGTGGGACAGGCCTGGTTATCCCATCAGGAACAGAATTCCCTGTAGGGAATTGTTGTCAGTGATCATCCCAAATTCTCTGCATCCTGTTCATCCCTAAGTCATCATGAGTTGAATCTTTCAGCACATTCCCCGAGCCCAACATTAAAATGAATAAAATCCCATTAAAATGTTTTTTAGAGCCCTCTCCTACCCCCAAACTCTCCCATCCTGCAGGCAGAGAAGGGCAAACTGGCTCTGTCCATGTTTTCCCTCTTTTCCTGAAGTTATTGATGAAATCCTCAATGCAAGGGAGTGAAGATGTTGCAGGTGGTTGGCACGAAAAATAACACTGTACACAGATACCTTCATCTCGATGCAATTATTTTTTATGAGGCAAATGATTTCTCCTGCCTGGCTTGCAGGCTGGGAATGCAAAGTGAAGTGGTTGGGAGAAGTGCTATTTAAAGCACTTTGCTCAGATGGGAGGGAAAAAAAAGGGGGGAAAAATAAAACAGGGAGGCAAAGAGGAAGAATTTCAATCAATGGGAAAGATCTCAGCAATAAAAACAGGAGCATCATCACCCTCTGGGCTCGTGAGATGTCTGGAAATTCATTAATGATTTAACAAAAACAAAAAGTCCACATCATCGCAGTCACACCTTGAAGAACACACTGAATTTCAGTTGTCCATCTTAAAATAGCTGGAAACTACAAATTATCCAGGAGAAAATTCATTTCCAGCAGGTTTCTTCAGAGGTGGAAGTGAAATGTGTTTATGGAATTCTCCACTTTGTTATGGGCACATAGCAAGAAATAAACTCTTTTTTCAAGGCAAGATCTTGCACACCATAACACATTTCAGGATGTTCTCAATATGACTCCAATCTCTGCTGTTTTAACACCAGAAATTTAAATTTGGAGGAATTTATGCCTTTTCCAGCTGCGTTTTTAAGTCCTGAGAAGTCACAAATAAGCTCAGCTCTCAGGCATGGAGGTCTCAGGAGATTTTCTTCCTCTGGGGATCAGGTTCCAATTATTTTTTGTGATTATTTTGTGATTATTTTATTATTCTTGGGTTTAGCATTTGAGAGAAGCCCCTGTTGTAAGTGACTCAGTGAATTCATACAAACACAGGCAAGGAGGGAATTCTCTCCAAAGGTGCTGGGAAAGGCCAGGTCTGGGAGGGAAGGAAAACTCTCCCAGGAAAAAAGAAGTAGGAGGTTGACATGAACCCAGACAAACATTGTATTATTTAATTTCCACAAAACCAACAGGACAAACTGTTGGAAAAGCAGCAAAATTCAAATATCAGAGGTTGATATGAACGATGCAGTGAGGTTTATCAAAGGCTTGCTCTGTTTAAAGTTCCAGCTGTGACAATTTTGGTAATTACTGGCTCACTCTGGATCAGGAATTAATTTGCAGCCCCCAGTGTTTTATCAATGAACTCACCTTGCAGTTCCTCTGACTTTTAAATAAGATAAAGAACAGCTAGAAACAATTTGTGGCAGGTTGCAAATAAACTTCACCCAGCTTAGGTCAATAAATGACACTGGTCAGTGAAACAGGGTCACTCAGACAGGAAATCCCACCTGACAGCACAGCTCAGTTTGAAAAAAGATTTAAAAATATTGTCAAGTTTCTTTTTTTACACCCAACAACTTCACAACGTCAACAACTTCAGAGCAACCCCTTTCCTCCAGGATCTCAGAACTGTAACGTGCCCAACATCCCCCACAAATCAGAGGTTTAATTCTATTTTTTCTAACTCTTTGCAGCTGTGGAAACGTGCAGAAAGGCAGATTTTACCTGAGCAGGGGGTGGAAGATGACGGTGATGTTCCTGGCTCCTGGTTTGCAGACAAACTTGGACCCTCCACCTTCAATTAAATTATCATCCGGGCCTCCTGGAAAATAACGTGGAACAAGTTGTCCAACAGATCTCCACATCCCCTTGATTTTCAGGCAGCAAGTGATAATTAAACATTTAGCAAGCCATAATTAAACAGGAATTAAATGCTTCTTTCCTGGTGAAAGATCAGTAATTACAGCCAGGCTCTGCTCTCTGTGCCCTCCCCAAGCACTGCCAGGGCACAGGGAATAGGGCAGGTGGTGTTTGGAGGTGACTTTGAGCTCCTTGTTCCAGAGTTGGAGACATTTTGGCACCAAATTCACCAAATCCAGGTCCACCTGACAAACACCCAACCCCTTGGGCACGTGGCTCAGGTGTGTTTTTCTCAGTTCTTGGGCTGATAACCCCTGAGAATGTTGTCAAAATTCCTTCTCCCAAGCCCCAGTGCCAGAAGAGAGAGTTGGGATGCATTTGGTAAATCTTCAAGGATGTTTATTATTTCTTATCTGGTACATTTTGTTCTCACCCACCTTGGGTGCTGGCTATAATGCTGGATTGTTGTCAACTGACCACCCAGAGGGTGGTTGTAATCTTTTATACTAAATATTACTATTAAATATTTCATGAATTATGTTTATAATAGCATCCCAATACCTATCACCTATGTTAGACAGTGCATTTCTGCTCTAATCCAATCCAAAAGTGCCACCACCACAGCAGAAGATGGAGGGCAAGAAGAAGAAGCAGAAGGACAGGGACACACCCAAATTCCTCCATCTTGCCTCCTTCAACCTCCTTTAAACCCCAAAATTCTACATTAACACCCAGTGATAAACTAATTATTACTCTAATTAAACTCTTGTGGTTTATAATTCTTCATACAAGGTTGGTAACCGCCCCCATGGGCTAAAATTGAAGACACTTTGGTATTTTTGACTTTTTGCCAGGGTCTCAGCACCCCTTGCCAGGGTCTGGGATCACCCAGGGCAGCCAGAGAGAAGTCCTGGGATCTGACATGTTTTGAAGTGCTTGGGAAGGGTCTGGAGAGCAGCAATTCCCAGAATTTTCCTGCTTCCATGTGCTGCACCTCTGGCTGGGGATGGCACAATTCCAGCCAGTGACTGACATTTTAATTCATTTATTGTATTTAGCATTGCTGGCTCTGCCAGGAGTTCATTCCCAACTCTGAGTCTTGTAATTCCTGCATGGAGCTTTCCCCTTTTCTGAGTTCCAGCTGGGTACAAACGGGCTCTCAGCTACAGGAAAGATAAATTTGCAGAGTTTGGCAGCAAAACACAACTCAGGGAACATCATTGACACATCACAGCCTCCAGGGTTTGGAGTGGTAATAAAACCTGACCAGTGTCACTGTGTCACTGCAAAATTCCTTCCACAGGCAGCTCCTGACACCAAAATAGCTTAAATTTGGATATTGGGAGGGAAAAGAGAGGGGAGGGGAAATATCAAATTCCTGCAAGCTCAGCATGTCCTGATAACAACAGAATCCACATGGAACCATTCCTGAAGAAAACATTTTTAGGACAAATGGCATTTTAGGACAACACACATTTGGGGCTTGGAACACAAACCCTGTGAGGAACGACTGAGGGATCTGGGGATGTTTATCCTGGAGAAAAGGAAACTCAGGGGTGACCTCATCACTCTCCACAACTCCCTGAAAGGTGATTTTTGTGCTCAGCTGGGCTTGGGCTCTTTCTCCAGGCAGCACTGACAGAATGAGAGGACACAGCCTCAAGCTGCACCAAGGGAAATTCAGGTTGGATATTAGGAAAAAGTTTTTTACTGAAAGAATAATAAAGTCCTGGAATGATCTGCCTGGGGAGGTGGTGGAGTCACCATCCCTGGATGTGTTAAACAAAGCCTGGATGTGGCACTCAGGTTTAGCTGAGGTGTCAGGGCTGGGTTGGACTCGATGATCTTGGAGGTCCCTTCCAACCTAGAAATTCTGTGACAAAAAAGTCATCATGGAATGGTTTGGGTTGGAAGGGAGCTCAAAGCCCATCCAGTTCCAATCCCATAGGAACACTTTTCCCTATCCCAGGTTGCTCCAAGCCCCATCCAGCCTGGCCTTGGATACTTCCAGGGATCCAGGGACAGCCACAGCTGCTCTGGGAATTCCATTCCAGGGCCTCCCTAAAACGGAATTTGGACAAAGTTTGAATATCCCAGGTATTATCAGCCCTTTCTATGTGAACCCTCCTTAAAGACTGATAATAATTAATATCACATTATTGGGACAGCTTTAGAGGCAGGAAATGACAAAGTTTTGAAATCAAAACTACCCCAGCAGTCATTGAAGTTTTTGACCCTGACACCTCCTCTGCCTCCAAACAAAAAGGATTTCTCCAAATGGGAAAGAGAAGCAACACAACTGATGAGGAAGTGACTCCAACCTTCTTTTCCAAGGGAATTTGATGTGCTTTAGAGCAACCAATCTACAGGAAAAGCTCCTTGGTGACTGAATTTATTTGACCCTTCAGGAGCAACACACAAGGACTGAGCAGCTCACCAACACCAGCATTTCCATACCCTAAATAATCCCTCTAGGTCAGTTTCCTACAAGAACTCCCATAAATTCAGAGATGGAAGAGTAAAAACTCCAGCCCTGAATTCCCCCTGGAGTGGGAAATCCTGGGAAACTGGAACTGCAGTCACAACATTTCCAGAGCTGACTCAGCTCCTCCAATGAACCCTGAGCTCCTTGATAAATCCCACCCCAGCATATGGACTTGGGGAGCACAAAGCAACTGAAGACAGAGTTTTTTAAACTTTCCTGATGATATTTAGAAAGAGGCAGCTCTAAAAAAAAAACAAACCCAAGGATTTCAGCCGGCAGTTTGAAGAGTGAACTCTCACAACGAGGCAGTTTAATCGGGGAAGAAAAGAGGCAGGAGTTCAAGGAAAAGAAAATTATTCACTTCCCCTGTTAATGTCAGAGCCTGCAATTTCCAGTGGGCTCTGTGTCTGAACAGAATTATTGAAGGAGCCAGCCAAGCATGAGCTGCTGAGGCAGGGATGAGGAAATGCAGGCTCCAATTAAGAGAGGGGTGTTATTCTTGCTCCATCAAGTCACCCTGCACTAATCAATATTATTGACTGGGATGAACTCCACGGCGAGGAATAAAACAATCTGTCTGATCTGCTGGGCCAGATGATGATGGATTTGAGGAGAATGGAACCCTGGCACCGAGAGAAAAATGTGCTTTTACATCTCCTTGGCTCTCAGCCTTCCATTAATAATTGTGGTTGTTCTTGCAGGTAGGTGCAGGCTACAGGGAGGAAGGAATTTTGTTTGTATTTGAATGTTTTACTCCAAAAAAGGTGCTGAGGTGTAAATCTTACTCCTGGTGATGCTTTGGATGTCCCAACTACACAGCAGTGCAACTTTAATGCCATTCACTCCCACCTTCACTGCTCTAAACACTGGAATTTTGTCATGGAAAATCCTGGAGAGTGAAGGATTCCTTTCCCTGGGAACTGGAGGTCTCCAGGGGAACTCTCTCTATTGGATCAAGGTTTGAAATGTTTTATTTACATGGACAAACCAGGATTCCTCCCCTGCAGCCAATTCCCTGTGCTGGGAATATCTCCATAAAATACACCAGGAATATTCCTTCATCCTGATTGACTGAACCAAGAGAATCTCCTGCAGGGAGGTCAATGATTGTTCATCCAAATATCCCAGAAGTGGCAGCTCTGGAGAAAACAGGGAGTGGAGAATCCCAGAATGGTTGGGTGGGAAGGGACCTTAAAGATGACCCAGTTCCAACCCCTGCCATGCACGGGGATGTAGACAAGATTTTCTGAGCCTGAGAAAATTTTTAGCTTTCCCAAGAGAAACCTTTCAACAGTTTCTCTTCTCAAAACAGCTCTGTGTAAATAACCACCTTTTCCCAAAACATTTCCAAGTAAACAATATTCCTTTCCCATAACACCCTCCCTCCCAGGTGCTGTTTGCTATTTCTGTTGCTTTACCAATGGAGAGAGGTGTCAATCCTACAGACCAATAATGTGATTCTAAGCACAGCATGCTATAAAAAAACTGAATAAATTGTAAAAAAAGCCTTCATTTTATCTTCTGCCTTCTAAAAATTTGCTGGAGTCAACCACCCTTATTTTGTGTCCTACAACACTGGGACACCTTCCATGGGCCAGGCTGCAGAGGACGGAAGGTCCCTGACCTGTGGGACAAAGTCCAGACAAATCCATGGAGCTGCTCCAGGGCTGGAGCTCCTCTGCTCTGGGAGAGCTGGGAATTCCCAGCGTGGAGAGGAGAAGGCTCCAGGGAGAGCTTCCAGAACATTCCAGGGCCTGAAGGGGCTCCAGGAGAGCTGCAGAGGGACTGGGGACAAGGCCTGGAGGGACAGGACACAGGGAATGGCTTCAGATTGGAAAAGGGGAGATTTGGGTGGGATCTTGGGCAGGAATTCCTGGTTGGGCTGGAATTGCCAGAGCAGCTGTGGCTGCCCCTGGATCCCTGGAATTGTCCAAGGCCAGGTTGGACATTGGGGCTTGGAGCACCCTGGGACAGTGGGAGATGTCCCTGCCATGGCAGGGGTGGCACTGGGTGGGCTTTGAGATCCCTTTCAACCCAAACCATTCCATAATTCCATGAGGAGTGTCAATAATGTCTTTTTTTCCTCTCTCCTCAGTAATCTGAATTAGAGCCTCCTAAACCAGAGCTGAACCAGCAAATTCTGCACTCCTGGTGTTCCCAGGAAAATATCCCAAATTTTCCCATTTCTCTGGCAGCACCATTTTTGTAGCAGTTTCCTCTCAGGAATAAAGTTTGCTGGTTTAATCTGCCCGGTGATAAATTATAAGGAACAAAAGAAAAATAAGGAAAACTTGGAGATGAAGTGAAATTTGTCACTGAGTTAATGACACCCTCCTGCCGTGCTGGCAATGAAGTGTGCCCACCTGAATGTCACTGCAAGTGGTGACAGAGACAGGGCCATTAGTGACAGAGCTCGATGTGTCTGAAATGGAGCCTAAAATGTCAGGCTTCAACATGAAAAAGAGATGAGCAGGGAAACTGGAAATCTCTGCAGGCGCTGAAAGTCAGAACAAACATTAGGAGAGCTTCAGTTTTCTGTTCTGCTTGGTATGTTAAAATTTAAATGTTTGCATGGATGTTTTCTGTGTTTAAGAAAATGGCAGACAATTCCAGGATGGTTTGGGTGGGAAGGGACCTTTAGGATCACTCAGTGCCACCCCTGCCATGGCAGGGACATCTCCCACTGTCCCAGGCTGCTCCAACCTGGCCTCGGACATTCCAGGGATCCAGGGGCAGCCACAGCTGCTCTGGCAATTCCAGCCCAGCCAGGAATTCCTGCCCAAGATCCCACCCAAATTTCCCCTTTTCCAAGCTGAAGCCATTCCCTGTGTCCTGTCCCTCCACGCCTTGTCCCCAGTCCCTCCCCAGCTCTCCTGGAGCCCCTTCAGGCCCTGGAATGTTCTGGAAGCTCTCCCTGGAGCCTTCCCTTCTCCAGGTGCGCACTCTCAGCTCTCCCAGCAGCTCCAGAGCAGAGGGAAGAGGTGGAATTGGATGATCTCTAAAATCCATCTCCACCCAAACCATTTGGGGATTCTGTTCTCTCACTCTTCCCACAGCTAAGGAGGAATTTCACATTTCTCTTCGTGTTTATCTCGTCATTGAAAGACCTGAGCACATCAGAGAAGAGTTAACTCAGCTCAGCCCCTTGAAAGATTTCCTGTGCAGGTTTTAAAATTCATTGTAAGTAATGAAACGATTTCTTTTTCTTTTTAACAACATCCTGAGAAAAGCTCTGTCTGTGTCTCACACGAGAGCTAAAAAAGGTTGAGATTTCTCATGCTGTCACTTCAGGAGCCATCAGACGTTACCTCATTGTTTCAGAGTTTTATCTGTCTAAATGTGTTTTATCCTCAGTCCTGCCACATCTTCAGTCCTGGCAGTCACTAAAACTTTTCAGACACAGAGGCATTTGCCTGGGAAGTAAATCCCTGCCCAAAACATCAAAGAAATATTCATTTGGGATCAGTGGAAACATCAACAATCCCAAAATCATGAGGAGCACAGGGAAACTTCAGTTCCCATCCCTGTGTCAGCACAGGATTGATCTTTCTGCAATCCAAAATTCACCTCAACAGGTTCCAGGCATGGAATGAAGAATTCCTGGGCCCCTCTCCATGCTCAGAGCACCTTTCCTAGGGAGCCACTCCAGGTTAATCTATGCAGAACAGAGGAATAATGGAGAATAAAGGACAAAGCTTTGAAGCAACAATTGAGCAATCAACACATCCTGAAAATCCCTGGAGCAGCACAAGCTGAGAGCAGGAAAGGAACCAAGTTTCCATAGCATGGTGCTTCCAAAAGTTCTTGATTGTTTGGGAATCAACATCACAGTTATTGCCTGCAGACCATCCCCAAGGCATGGAAATTCAAATTTCATTCGGTGTGAAAGGGAGGAAAGCAAAAGATGCCCCAAGAGAGCAAAGCAGGTGATGATAAAACAGCTCAGCAGAGAGAAGGGATTGATCTGTGAACAGCAGCTGGGGAGTTTATAATGGAAATCTCCTGAGTTTTCAGATTTCTGTATGTTGGACCCCCAAAAAAATCTCAGAATGATCTGGGTTGGAAGTTCCAACCTCCTGCCATGGCAGGGACACCTCCCACTGTCCCAGGGTGCTCCAAGCCCCAATGTCCAACCTGGCCTTGGACATTCCAGGGATCCAGGGGCAGCCACAGCTGCTCTGGCAATTCCAGCCCAGCCAGGAATTCCTGCCCAAGATCCCACCCAAATCTCCCCTTTTCCAAGCTGAAGCCATTCCCTGTGTCCTGTCCCTGCAGGCCTTGTCCCCAGTCCCTCTGCAGCTCTCCTGGAGCCCCTTCAGGCCCTGGAAGGTTCTGGAAGCTCTCCCTGGAGCCTTCCCTTCTCCAGGCTGGGAATTCCCAGCTCTCCCAGCCTGACATTGGATCCATCTCCTCTCCAAGAAATCCATGGACCCAGGGGCCTCACTTGGAATCTCAGGAAACCATGAAGGGTCTCCCTTCCCTTGCCCTCTCTTTTCTCTCCCCATTTCCCAGAAAAATCCCTCAGGATGGATTCTGAGTGTCCCAAATCCCAGAATCCCAGACCAGTTTGGGTGGGAAGGGACCTCAAAGCTCATTCCAGGGACACCTCCCACCATCCCAGGCTGCTCCAATCCTTCCTTGGCCATTCCAGGGATCCAGGGGCAGCCACAGCTGCTCTGGCAATTCCTTCCCAAGATCCCACCCAAATCTCCCCTTTTCCAATCTGAAGCCATTCCCTGTGTCCTGTCCCTCCAGGCCTTGTCCCCAGTCCCTCTGCAGCTCTCCTGGAGCTCCTTTAGGCCCTGGAATGTTCTGGAAGCTCTCCCTGGAGTTTTCTTTTGTCCAGATGAACATTCCCAGCTCTCCCAGCCCAGCTCCATGACGCACACAGGACACAAACATCAGGTCCTGTTTCTCCTGCACTGACTCTCAGCAGTGATTCATTCGCTGCACCGACACTCAAAACCTTTCAATTATTTTCACATGGAACCAAACACAATTTATCATCTCTCAGATTCTTTTGCATGCCTTGAATCCTCAAATTTCATTCCTTTCTGACAATCCCAGAATGGTTTGGGTTGGAAGGGACCTTAAAACCCATCCAGTTCCACCCCTGCCACGGGCAGGGACACTTTCCACTATCCCAGGGTGCTCCAAGCCCTGTCCAACCTCACCTTGGACACTTCCAGTGGCGTTTTGGGGATTATTTCAGGCACATTTTTCTGTCTGTTCCTCTGTAATGATGATTTTTGTTCCCTCTGCCCTCTCCACCCCCAAACTGGCAGTGAGTGACCCCCTGCACTCCCACTCCTTCTCCTGGAACTGGAATGAGGGAACCGAGATGCACCAGATAAAAAAAAATCCACCTTATCAAGATAGACAAGAATGATCTCCAGCCAACACTTGATTACTTCCTTGCTTGAGGGGAGAAGCAATTTAGCAGAGGTTTCTGACAGAGGAAAGATTGCATTTCTTGTTTGCTTCTCTTAATCACCTGCTCTTCTTTTAATCATGGCAAGTAGGAATTTATACATCAGACCAGCAGGAATGAGGGGCTGATGGTTAAAAAGGCACAGGCACCAACATTTTCCCAAAATCCACGGAGATCAGAGCCAGGATGGAACTCCAGAAGACCCCAAATTGATGGGAATTAGATGGTAATGAGTTGTGAAGCTCTGGCTGCTGTCAGAGCTGGGGTGGGGAGCTCAGAGATGATTGAGTGACTCCAAGAGCTGCTCCCATTTCCAGGACTTTGTCACCAGCCTGAACAGGGCACAGGGGACACCAAAATGGCACAGCCAAGGGCAGGAGCACCCTAAAGCCACAGCACTCCCTGCTGACATCTCTCCAGTCACTCTGGAAATACTTTCAGCTCACCCTGAAGGTTGTAAAGTTCATCCCATTTTAGTATTTCCACCAGTGATAAATTCCCAGGCGTTGTCCCAAAAGCAGCATTTGGGGTGATGGTTCCCAACGTGGGGTGCAGGGCAACCTAAAACCTTTCAGTGAAACACTAAAAATGTTGGGGAGAAATTCAGGGATGGTCAAATTGAGTGAAGTCTAATGGCTGAACCTCCAAAAATCCCTCACAGGTATAAAAATGGGAAAGAAAGAGTGGAAAGGGATTGGGATAAGCTGCTCCAAAGGATGGAGCTCCTCTGCTCTGGAGCCAGGCTGGGAGAGCTGGGGGTGCTCACCTGGAGAAAAGAAAACTCCAGGGAGAGCTTCCAGAACATTCCAGGGCCTCAAGGGGCTCCAGGAGAGCTGCAGAGGGACTGGGGACAAGGCCTGGAGGGACAGGACACAGGGAATGGCTTCCCACTGCCACAGGGCAGAGATGGGTGGGATCTTGGGCAGGAATTCCTGGCTGGGCTGGAATTGCCAGAGCAGCTGTGGCTGCCCCTGGATCCCTGGAATGCCCAAGGAAGGATTGGAGCACCCTGGGATGGTGGGAGGTGTCCCTGGAAGGAGCTTTGAGGGCCCTTCCCACCCAAACTGGTTCAGGATTCTGGGATTTGGGACACTCAGAATCCATCCCAAGGGATTTTTGTGGAAAATGGGGAGAGAAAAGAGAGGGCAAGGGAAGGGAGACCCTTCATGGTTTCCTGAGCTTCCAAGTGAGGCCCCTGGGTCCATGGATTTCTTGGAGAGGAGATGGATCCAATCTCAGGCTGGGAGAGCTGGGAATTCCCAGCCTGGAGAAGGGAAGGCTCCAGGGAGAGCTTCCAGAACATTCCAGGGCCTGAAGGGGCTCCAGGAGAGCTGCAGAGGGACTGGGGACAAGGCCTGGAGGGACAGGACACAGGGAATGGCTTCAGCTTGGAAAAGGGGAGATTTGGGTGGGATCTTGGGCAGGAATTCCTGGCTGGGCTGGAATTGCCAGAGCAGCTGTGGCTGCCCCTGGATCCCTGGAATGTCCCAAGGCCAGGTTGGACATTGGAGCACCCTGGGACAGTGGGAGGTGTCCCTGCCATGGCAGGGGTGGCACTGGATGGGCTTTGAGGTCCCTTCCCACCCAAACCACTCTGGCATTCTGAGCAGAGCTGGAGTTGGTGTTCAGGTTTGCAGATCAAACTCTGCCTCAAACCTGAAGGAAAAGGTGATTTCCCAGAGCAGGAGAGGCATTTCTGGATTCCAGCCACAGGACTGATGTGGCCTCTCTGACCCTGATCAGGTTTCTGCATTTCAGTTCCCCAAAAGGGAAAATTGAGATTGTGGCTCCAACCTCCCCCTGGCAAAAGCTGCTTCGAGAAATGTCAGAAAAAAGGCATCAACATTTTATTCACTGCTTTAAATTCATGCTTTGACTTCAGCTTTCCACGGAACACATTGAACAATGCCCCAAACTGACCAACAATTCCAAAATTCCTGCCTGAAACAGCTTCTCTGAGCCTGTCCCTGTGGCACATCCCAGGATTTGGATGCAGCCCCCCAGGCCCTGGCTCTGCCATATTGCTGGGCTGATGTTCCCAACCCCTCCCCGCTCCCCTAGCCTGCCTTGTCGGGGATCCAACACCATATGCATTTAAATAAGTTGCTCTTTAATGTTTCAAAACCTGATTTATTAGTTGCTCACACTCCATCTGCCTTGAAAAACGGCGCCGTGCCTCGGCTTTCACAGCCTGCACAAAAGGTTGGGGTTCAATTTGAAGCTCCTTTATCATTTGATCACCGTGTCAGCCACATATGTAAAGTCTCCTTCCAGCTACAGAAATTGTTTAAAATGCATATTTCTCCTCTTTTTCTTGGTTTTTTTTATTATTTTTTTTTATTATTTTTTTTCCTCCTCTCCCCCAGGCCACACGACTGAGCAGCAGGCACTTTGATTAATGGATTTGTCAACTTGCATATTTAGGTTTTTGTTGGTTTGCCTAAAACTCCCCTTGTACAGAGCTGAGCTCTTCCAAAGCTTGGCTGCAGCAGAATTCCTTATCCCGAGCTGGAAAAAAAGCACTGGAGCTAATGAGCTGTGATTACTCACACCCTGCATCCACTTTTACACTGTTCTCTGCTCAAAGCTTTCTTCCTTTATCTTATCTCCTGTAGCAGCAAATGGCTCCTACCTGAATTTTTTATATCCCTGACATGTTTTCTATTCGGTTTTAATGTCAGAAAGGGAAAAAAAAAACCAACCCATCGTGAAGTAACAAAAAAGCAAGTGAAATAAAGATATTTCCTGACACAGTGTCATTTGCTGGTTTATTTTCTTACAAGCTGTTTAAGTCTAAAATCTCCATTTCATTTTTTTTTTTTAATATTTAGAAGCTCCGTGATATTTTAGACAAAGGAATTCACTGGAATTACAGAAGGACAAAATTATTTGGGTGGGAAGGGACCTTAAAGATTGTTCAGTTGCAACGGGCAGGGACATCTCACACTGTACCAGGGTGCTCCAAGCCTAATCCAGCCTGGCCTTGGACATTCCAGGGATCCAGGGGCAGCCACAGCTTCTCTGGGAATTCCAGTCCAGCCAGGAATTCCTGCCCAAGATCCCATCTCTTTTCTCTCCCCATTTTCCATTAAAATCCTTCTGAATGGATTCTGAGTGTCCCAAATCCCAGAATCCCGGACCAGTTTGGGTGGGAAGGGACCTCAAAGCTCATTCCAGGGACACCTCCCACCATCCCAGGGTGCTCCAATCTTTCCTTGGACATTCCAGGGATCCAGGGATTCTCTGGGAATTCCAGCCCAGCCAGGAATTCCTGCCTAAGATCCCAAGATCCAGCCCTGCCCTGTGGCAGTGGGAAGCCATTCTCTGTGTCCTGTCCCTGCAGGCCTTGTCCCCAGTCCCTCTGCAGCTCTCCTAGAGCCCCTTCAGGCCCTGGAATGTTCTGGAAGCTCTCCCTGGAGCCTTCCCTTCTCCAGGCTGGGAATTCCCAGCTCTCCCAGCCTGAGTTTGGATCCATCTCCTCTCCAAGAAATCCATGGACCCAGGGGCCTCACTTGGAATCTCAGGAAACCATGAAGGGTCTCCCTTCCCTTGCCCTCTCTTTTCTCTCCCCATTTCCCATAAAAATCCCTCGGGATGGATTCTGAGTGTCCCAAATCCCAGAATCCCGGACCAGTTTGGGTGGGAAGGGACCTCAAAGCTCATTCCAGGGACACCTCCCACCATCCCAGGGTGCTCCAATCCTTCCTTGGACATTCCAGGGATCCTGGGGCAGCCAGAGAATTCTCTGGCAATTCCATCCCAGCCAGGAATTCCTGCCCAAGATCCCATCCCAAATTTCCCATTTTCCAATCTGAAGCCATTCCCTGTGTCCTGTCCCTCCCGGCCTAGTCCCAAGTGACAAATAAAACGTTGTGTGGTCTTTCAGAAAAAGCAGACACAGAATTATAGAATAATTAAGGTTGGAAAAGATCTCTGTGATCATTGAGTCCAAGCAAGAGCTCCAAAAGAGTTCAGTTTTTACCATGATGGTAAAAGATAAGATTTTGAGGCTGGCATTTAGCTGGGATCCAGCAGCCCCCAGGAAAGCTGTCACGGGCTTGTTTTCCATGTATTAATGAAGGAGTCGGTTCTAATGAAGATAAATTCATTTATCTTTTGACAAGGCTTGAGAATGTTACAAACCAGGCAGGTAAAACAAGGCAAAACGAATCCTCCTTGGTGATCCCACACCACGACGCCTCCATAAATTTACACCAACAAAGACTCCTCATCTGCACCTCCACAGCTGGGAATAAATTCATTTTCCAGCAATCTGCACAATGATCCCCACTAATAACCCAGCTTTTCCCCCTTGGGAATTGTCCACAAAATGCACAGAGCAGGAGTGGGACCTGTCAGGCAGCATCCTTCAACCTGCTCATCCATAATCTCTTTCAGATGCCTTTCCCCACCTCCTCGTCCTGCTGGCTTTGTTTGGCCTGCAATTCAATCAAAGATGAATTAAGACTTGAGGGAACAACCCCCCCCACCGTGGTCCCTGGTAATTCGTGAGCTCTGTGTTAATTTTGTTACAGCTTTTGTTTCTTGCATTTTCATGCAGAATTTGCTCCCCCTGAGACCGTCCCTGATATTGGCACCAAACCCCAGGGGCTGCGACCAAACTCAAATGCCAATAAAGAGGAGGGGACTGAGCCCTCAGAGACATCAGGAATTGCAGGAAAACAGCCAGAACTTTAATCACAACTCGTTCAAACGCAGCCAGGGATTTAGAAACGTTGTTATTGTAGGATATGACCCTAATTCAGTGTTAATCAAAGCCACTGGTGGCACGAGAATAACCTGGTGATTTAATAAAACATCATTTCACAGCAGCCACTGTGTCAGGAGCAGGATGTTTCCAATATCACAAATTCCAGGGAGAAGGCTGACCAGCCTTTTCCATATGTTTCTGTACATTCCTAGCACCAGAAAATCTGATTTTTTTCCCCCTAAATAACAACCAGGAACTCGGTTCTATAGAAAAATCTGAATTGATTAATTTTTGTTTCCTTTTTAATCGTTGCTCCTGCTGCACAGGTATCAAGGATAAGAAAATTGGAGCAGGTTGAGCAGAGAAGCTGCTCCATCCCTGGGAGTGTTCAAAGCCAGGTTGGAGCACCCTGGAATAGTGGAAGGTGTCTCTGCCCATGGCAGGGGTGCCACTGAATCATCTTGAAGATCCTTTCTCAACCCAAACCATTCTATCAGTTTATGAAAAGCTCAGAAAATATATGTAGAAAAAGAATTTCAATTATTACAAATCACAATTATTACAAAAAATTTCCTTATTTTTAATTTTACTTAAAAGCTTCAACGGTTAAGAGCTAAAGAAGCCAAACTTGAATGTTTCAGCTTCACCAGAAAAAAAATATCATTTGTGGTTTTTGCTGATTCAGCAGCATCCAACTACAGGAACTGAGCAGTTGGCAAAGTCTGAAAATCTGGAATCTTCATGTTAGAATTTCACAAAGAAAGGAACTCTCTGCTCTCATGTTCAGCTGCAGGAAGCAGGTACAGGGCAACCAGAAATGGCAAAAGCAAAAAGTCAACTTGACATCAAGCAGATGCTTTGTAAAAGAAGGGAGAGGAACAACACAACCCAAAGTTATTCCAACAGCTGGGAGCACATTCCAGGCTGTCCAAACTGAGCTGGAGCTGCAGCCTGAAAATCAGGTGTTCCCTGTTTAAAAAGAGATGGAAGTCATTCCTCACTGTCCGGAATTTCTTTTTTGGGAACCCCCTAATTAGGGGGTTTTGCCTCACAAAGTCCTGTACCAGGGTTTAAAAGATGAACGGAATTTGCAGCTTTAAAGATGTTTATTCAGTTTCTTATCTCAAGGTTTGCACACCACCAGAGTTAACATCCTAAAAACCAGAGCTGGCAAGAACCTCAGACAGAGGATCCAGGGTTGTTTTTAAGGGTTTCTAACTCAATTAACTCTTAAAATGTACTAAATTTACAGTTTTGTGCTAATAATCACTATCTATTCTAGACAAGCAATTTCTACATCAAATCCGTTCTACCAATGTCTCTGTGCCACCGTCACAGCAGAAGATGGAGTTGAAGGAGAAGGAGAAGGAGAAGATGAAGGAGGAGGAGGAGGAGGAGGAGGAGAGGAGGAGGAGGAGGAGGAGAAGAAGAAGAAGAAGAAGAAGAAGAAGAAGAAGAAGAAGAAGAAGAAGAAGAAGAAGAAGGAGAAGGAGAAGGAGAAGGAGAAGGAGAAGGAGAAGGAGAAGAAGAAGGAGAAGAAGAAGGAGAAGGAGAAGAAGAAGGAGAAGGAGAAAGAGAAGAAGGAGAAGGAGAAGAAGAAGGAGAAGAAGGAGAAGGAGGAGAAGAAGAAGAAGAAGAAGAAGAAGAAGAAGAAGAAGAAGAAGAAGAAGAAGAAGAAGAAGAAGAAGAAGAAGAAGAAGAAGAAGAAGAAGAAGAAGAAGAAGAAGAAGAAGAGGAAGAAGAGACAAAGGCCAAAATTCTCCATCTTGCCCTCATCTTACTCCATTCTAAAAGCCCAAAATTACAAATTTTCACCCTGTGACAAACTAAACTATGATTTATTTCAAAGTTTTGTTGTTTTTAATTCATCTATAAGTACTGGAAGTTTTTCCCATGGATTAAGGTCAAAGGCAATGCTCTCCTGGGGTCCCAGCCAGGGTCTCAGACTCCCCAGGGCAGTTTGAAGGGTTTTCCACCTGCCCTGGACTCCACCACACTGGAGCAGAGTGGGGAGTTCAGAGGTCCCCTCGTGCTCTGCTCCTCACCCTTCAGCTTCAAACAGCCACAAACTCACTCGGAAAACCTCGGCTCACCAAGAAAAATCAGAAGCAGAACACGCCGAATCTGAGGGAGGGAGGATTCCAAGAGCTCTTCCCCCAAAAGGGTCACTCACAGCTGGGGAAAGCAGATAAATGTGGCACAGGAAAAGGGATGGGATGTTTGGAGCAAGACTTGGGAATAAAAAGTCCCACAACACAGCAGAAGCTGCAGAGTTATGGTTTCTCACCTCCTGAATTTTGAGGTTTGTATCAAACTCCCCTGCAAGGTGCTCATGGGCATTGAGGAATCAGAGAATTGTTGATAATCAGAATATTCCGAGTTGGGAGGGATCCAGGGATCCAGGGGCAGCCACAGCTGCTCTGGCAATTCCAGCCCAGCCAGGAATTCCTGCCCAAGATCCCACCCAAATCTCCCCTTTTCCAAGCTGAAGCCATTCCCTGTGTCCTGTCCCTCCACGCCTTGTCCCCAGTTCCTCTGCAGCTCTCCTGGAGCCCCTTCAGGCCCTGGAATGTTCTGGAACCTCTCCCTGGAGCCTTCCCTTCTCTAGGCTGGGAATTCTCAGCTCTCCCAGCCTGAGATTGGATCCATCTCCTCTCCAAGAAATCCATGGACCCAGGGGCCTCACTTGGAATCTCAGGAAACCATGAAGGGTCTCCCTTCCCTTGCCCTCTCTTTTCTCTCCCCATTTCCCATAAAAATCCCTCGGGATGGATTCTGAGTGTCCCAAATCCCAGAATCCTGAACCAGTTTGGGTGGGAAGGGACCTCAAAGCTCATTCCAGGGACACCTCCCACCATCCCAGGGTGCTCCAATCCTTCCTTGGACATTCCAGGGATCCAGGGATTCTCTGGCAATTCCATCCCAGCCGGGAATTCCTGCCCAAGATCCCACCCAAATCTCCCCTTTTCCAAGCTGAAGCCATTCCCTGTGTCCTGTCCCTCCAGGCCTTGTCCCCAGTCCCTCTGCAGCTCTCCTGGAGCCCCTTCAGGCCCTGGAATGTTCTGGAAGCTCTCCCTGGAGCCTTCTCCTCTCCAGGGTAACATTCCCAGCTCTCCCAGCCTGGATCCAGTCCTTGGAGCAGCTCTGCCCCTCTCACCTCCAGCCAGCTGCTGGAGTAAAAATCTTTCTCCACTTGCAAGAAAACATCCAGATGAAATATCAGGAGGAATCAAAATGAAGCTGTGAATGTGATGGTGCCAGAGAATGAATTTAGGCTGATACAAAATTGGTGTACAGCACTAAAATAAATCCATGCTCTGAGAAGGAGCCACAATAAATGCTGAATTCCTTGTTGGTCGAGCTGGGATTTTGGTGGTAGGGGGATAAAACCCCCCAAAACTCACAACTTTCTGCTGGCAGGGAGCTGCTGCCCATTCCCAGAACCCAGCAGGACACATCCCCCATGGAACCACCATGGATGGAGGTGGAAAAAACCTCCTGGGAAAGAAGGACAAACCTTCCCAGGAGCTGCCTGGGTTTGCTGCCACTGAACTGAGAGACTGCAGGGAAGAACAGGGAAGGGAAAGGGCTGAAATCCGAGAAATTCATTGTCCAAACATCCATTGTTCCTAAAATAATGGGCTCCAGGAGCAACCCTGCCTCAGGAGCTGCTTTTGACACATTTAGCACACCTCAAGCCACAGCTCTGAGCAACCCAGTGCTATTTTTACATCTTTTTTTACCACATAACATCCTTCCCTAATGACAATTTTACACTTATCCCCGTTCAAGAGGCTTGTGCTTCATATTTTATTTTTTTTTTCTGGCAATAGATCACATGTCCCAGTGCTCCACACTTCCACACAGGCTCCTTTCCCAACCATCTGCTTGTTGAACTAATTCAAACTATTATCAGTTTTACCTCCAAGAAAAGAGACACTCCAAGCTTCAAGGAGAGCTCCAATTGCACCAAGGGAAGGAAAAAAGCACAAAAAAAAAATAAAATAAAACCCGGTCTAACAATGAGAGAAATGTCAAGAAATAGAAATGTCAAATCCCTTAGGGTGGGGGAAAAAAAAATATAAATTCCAACTCCAGCTCATCTCCAAGCACTGTATTTTGTAATGAAATTACCACTCCATAGTCTTTCCTCAGGGAAAAGCTGTTCCAACTAATCAGAGCATTGGGTTTTTTTTAAAGTTCAAAACAAATGCAGGGTTGTCGATGCAGAATTCATGCCCTGGCTGTCAGGAGCTGCCTTTAACTCTTTGCAAGCTAAAAAAACCTCGGAGTCTTGTCACCTCAAGCTGAGAAATGGCTCAAAATGGAAATAATTCAGAATATTTCAGGGTTCTCATGGGTTCTCAGAGTGGTTTGGGTTGGAAGGGACCTTAAAGATCATCTCATTGCACCCTCCTGGTGGGGCATCCATGTGGATCCATAAAATCTGTGTCTATTTTCCACGGAAACCTTGGAGAGAAGGGGCTTTAACAAAAACAGGAATATCCTTTTCAGTCAGAAACTCAAAAGTTGTGTGTTAAATATTAAATAAGGTCTGTACAGAACTGTGGCTGTGAAGCTCTTGAGGTCAGCTCCTTCATCCATGATCTCCTTGTGTCATCCAAGAGATTTCTTTCCTCCTTCCTCACTCTCTGCCTGGCAAACTCAGCCAAATTCCAAGAGACTTTGAATTCCAGGAGCTTTGTCAGTGTCCCTGGAACAGCCAGAAATGGAAAAATGCACCAGACAGAGATGGAAAAACAGACAAGTTGTTTTGTTGGCTAAATGAAATGCATCATTGAAATGAAATCATCAAATGCATCTCCTCCTTCCTGCAGATAAATCCAAAAATGTTGCATCTCTTCTGACTGGTTTTTCTCAAGGAATTACTTTTTATTAGCAAAATCAGATTTAAAAGTGAGCAAAATTCTTTTGGAGTAGTCCCTCATCAGGTTTTACCACCTCAAGATCTCAATCCTCCTCTTCAGAACTATTTAAAAGTATTTTTTTACCTGCATCTGGGTACATTTAATTATTGATGAAACCTTCAGCTTCCTTATAATTGAAAGCCAGCAGGACGGTTTAACTTCATTTCTGGGATGACACCAAACATGCTCGTGGTGGTGACACTGAAGAAGTGAAACAGCTACAGCTGAAAATGCTTCCAGATGTTGGGGCAGAGCACAGGAATCCATAAAACTCCTCTCCAAAACCATCCCAAAGCAAATGTGGAGCAAATAAAATCCTCCTGCCTTCAAGGAGAACAGGAGCCTCTGCCCCCAAACCCAAAAAAGGCTGCTCCTTTTTTGACCTCCAGTCCTCACTGCATTTAAATAAATCTGTTTACGACTGTTTGGAGACCTGGAAACCAAAGCCTCAGCCTGCCATTAATATTTTAATTGAAGCCATGAATATTCATGATCAGTTTGCTTCTTTAGAGGACAAGATCCGATAATTAAATAATTCTAATATGCAAATGTGCTCCTGTCATGACACCTTGCCTTCATCTACATTACAAAACTGAGGCAATTTGAGCTCTTTCATTATTTATGTAATTTTGGTTCCACTGGCTGATTTTTTTTTTTCTTCTGGACTAACTCAGGCTCTTGACACAGAAGGCAAATCTCAGTTACTGGATCAGTCATTATGGACTATTTCAAAATCATCTGCCTCCCCTGACTTTGGCATCTGGGGAGGAATTTTTATTTTTATATGATCTGGCTTCTGTTTCTGAGCTAATTCCAACTGTGAACACCTGATACTTTTCACAAACCCAGGAGAAGGCAGCAACCACAAAGTCTTTCAGGATTTCAACATTTTTTTAGACTTCAGGACCAACAAAAAGTACCTGGGTCAGGCTGGGAAGGGTTTGGAGCAAGCTGGGGTAGTGGAAAGTGTCCCTGCCTCTGGAATGAGCTTTGAGGTCCCTTCCAACCCAAATCATTCTGAGATTCAGTGAAAAATGTTTAATTTCTGTGAGAAACTGTTTTCTAAACCAAATCCATTTCTTCCCTTTGCAGCTGTAACCAACAACAGCAAACTCTGGATGATTCCAGCAACTTTTCCTTGTGGCTGCTTTGAAATCCCCCCCATTTCCATAAAAAACTAAAACCCTAAAGGATTTCAAATGAGGACAAAAAGCTTGAAAGGGCTGCCAGGGCCATTAATTGCCCCTTCAGCTCCTCCACAAAACCTCCAACTTCTCCCCCTTCACATTCACCTCAAGGTCAAACCCAGTTCTGGCCTTTACTCTTTAGACCTCACTCCTCTATTTGTTAGAAACTTTTTTTTTGCCACTTTCCAGGTTAAAATTCCTTTTGGCCACTTCACTCCTGTCTGTGGCAACTTCAGTTTTCAATCTGGAGCTCTTTCCCAGCCCTTGGAGGTGCCCAATACCTTTTGTAGGCAATGGGATCGAATTCCATCATGAAAAAGTCCTTTTTTTTCCCCAAAATAAACAGCCAGAAACGGCATCCAACATTTCAGAGGATTTGTACAGTGACATTAAAACTCTCCAGTCTCTGCTGGGCAGCTTCAAGTAATTCTGGAACCAAATGTTTTCCTCATCCCACAGCATTTCCAATTGAGCTCAGCTCAGTTCAGTTTTAGATCTCATCCCTTTTCCTTGGATTCCCAAGATCACCCAGCTCCTGGAGGTGATTTCATCCTCACCATCACTGTGGCCATCACTACAAGGATTGACAGTCATTAAAACATCTCCTAAAATGAACCTAATGAGAAAGCAGAGTCCTGAAGGGCAGTGAAAGGCACCAGGTGACAAAATGCCAATTAAATACCGATCTTACATCATTTGAGAACAATATTTGGCACAAGCTGTGCTAATTTTGCATTGTGACCTCTTGGGATTGGAGACTCTGAAGGACAAAGCAAAGAAAGGAGAATTCAGCATCTCAGACTGGAGCCTGCAGCTCCTGAAGGAAGGAAGCATTCCCAAAAATTCACTGCCACTACCCAAAACCTCGACAACAGCTAAAAAATAAATTTTTTAATCAAGTAAGTTTGGCAAGAAGAAATCCTGCAGTGAAAGCAGTGCTGTGAAAAGAGCTGCTGCTCCATCCCAGCTCCAGATTGGACACAGAGAAAAGCAGATCCTGCAACGCTCAGGGCTGCTCTTGGCTCACCTGAATGGGACCTTCCTGCTCGGAATATTTTCCATCTAAATCCACTTCACCACCCAGATGTGACAGTTTGAGGTGGTTGCCTCACATCTGCAGCACTTCTGGGAGTTTTTGGAGGTGACAGTTTGACAACGTTGATGTCCTGCCACGTGAACCAGATGGGTTCATTTATTCCCTCTCCTTGGCATTATTTGGTCCCATTTCCATGGAGAAGGGGAAAAAAAGGGAGCTTGGATAAGTAATTAATCTCTCTAATTACCTTAGAAACTAACGAGCCGTGTGCTGGAACAGAGCAGTCCTTGCTGGAAGTCAGTCCCACACAATCCCAAAGATTTGATCAAATCATGTGGAGCACCTTGGGAAAGGAATCCCAAGGACCTGAGGCAGTCAAACCACAGAGGTTTTTCCAGTCTCCTCCATCATAGAATCATGGAATGTTCTGAGCTGGAAGTGACCCACAAGGAGTCTTGAGCTCCATGGAAAGAGTCCAAGAGCTGCCACGTGGTTGTGTTGTCTTCATAAAATCAGAGGAAAACCTCGAGTTGGAAGGGACCCACAAGGATCAAGTGCAGCTCCTGGCCCCACAGACCCATCCCAACAATCCCACCCTGTGCCTGAGCATTGTCCAAACACTCCTGGAGCTCTGGCAGCCTTGGGAATGTCACCATTCCCTGTTCCAGTGCCCAACCAACGTTGTGCTGATGTCTACGATCGTTGCCACCACACTCAGGTGGTTCCTGAGGAGCTTCACGAGCTCTGGTTTGGTTCTAAGAACAGACCCACTCTGGAGCCTCTCAAACAAGCATCCACCTGCACAGGGTTTACTAAAAATCAGTATTTTGATGCATTTCCTGAGGGTGAAGAACATCCTTGACAATCCCAGCTCATCCACAAGCCTTGGAGAGAGCGATGAAAATCATCCCTGCAGTGACACAGGGTTTTAGCAAAGCAGGGTATGGGATGCCTGCACTCCTCAAATCAGCTGAAACACCACGAAAACAAAAATATTTTCCACGTCTCAGGGTGTTTGATTCCAGATTTCCTTCAGGTGATGAAATTGTTGCTGATTTAAATCTCCAGTTCTGGGCTGAGGAACTTGTTCAGGAGCCACTTGGAAATCCAAGTCCTTCATTTCCAAAATACAGCTTTAAAGAAAAAAATTGAAAAAAGCTGTGGAGAGAAGCACCAAAGATCATTTCCACCTGCTCCAGTTTTTTCCCACTGAATGATGAAAATGAATGCAACGATTGAAAATTCCAAGCCAAAGATGAGGAGGAGCAGCACCGAGGATTTCATCAATGAAATGATGTGAGAAACAGAGAAAAAGAGCCAGAGGAATCAGAGAATTATTTAGGTTGGGAAAAAACCCTTTAAAATCATCAAGTCAAACTATTTCTATATAAACACCACAATAAGCAGGGAGTATTGAGAAGCTCGTAGATTCTTTAAATTTTAATTTAAAAACATCCTGTCTAGAAACAGGCAAAAAGCACCACATAAATCTTGCATTAAATCAACCAAATGAAAAACAAAAAAAAAAAAAAAGAGGTGCCTAATACAAAGTAACCAAAGAAAAATCTGAAATAACGTGGCTGATGCTGCATTTATAGCCAGAGGTCAGTTCCAAACAGCAGAACCCCCAAAAATTCACCGAGGAAAAGCAATGAGAGGTGCAGGTGTGCTGTGGGCAGAGACATCTCCAGCTCTGAATCCACCTGCATCTCCCATTCCAGCTGGGGGAAAACTCACCCATCCTTGGCCTGCTCCCCTCGTGTATCCCCAGCAATCACACAGTCCGGTCATATTGAACCTTTCCTCCAAATACACCCACACACATATATATATATATATATTTATATATATATTTATGCACACATCAGTTCCTTTTTTGCCTAATTAAATCCAGCACTCGATGCTGGATAACAAGATGTTGATTAATTTACTGATTTGATTCCAACACATCCTGGCTGCGTCAATGCCCTCCCTCCAGGATCTCCAGAATAACCTTCCTGCCTTGGAGCCGGTGGCATCATCTCCTTTTCACATATGCAGATAGGACAATTATCCAGACATCCATCAGGAGGGATTGCAAGAGCAAGGAACTCATTTTCAGCTGCACACACCAGCTGAATACACAAAGCTGATCCAACCTGAGGAAGGTTATTGCAGCCCTCGCTGCCAGCAAGGAAAAATCTGAGATATCAGCAAAGATTTGACCATGGTGGTCCATGGTGGAAAAGTGCATGGATAGAAATGGGCCATGACATCATGGAATCAGAGAAAATCCTGAGCTCAAAGGATTGTTGAGTGCAGCTCCTGGTCCTGCACAGGACAATCCTGAATTTGGAAATAATCACAGAATCCCAGAATAGTTTGGGTTGGAAGGGACCTTAAATCCCATCCAGGCCCATCCCCTGCCAAACCCAACCTCCCACTACCCCAAGGTGCTCTAAGTCTGGCCTTGAAAACAAAAATAATAAATCACATTCTTTATCAGAACACGAGGGGACTGAAGGAATCAGTAGGAAGCCAAACATTGTTTTACTTTTAGAATTTGTAGGATTGAAAACCTACCTAGAAAAAAGATGTCCAACTTTTCAAACTGGGGAAAAAATGAGAATTAAGGATATAAAACCTTATAATTTTTGTTGTCCTTTTAATTAGGATTTGCAAGTGAATAAAGATGCAGGAGATAAAGCACCAAACCCTGCAGGTCAGCCAAGCCACCCTAAACCACGGGCTGTGGTCCATAAAATTCCAATGGGCCTCATAAACCAACTTCCCTCGTTTGCAGCTACTCAAGTACAATAAAGAGAGGCCATAAATAAATTGGCCACTTCCTCACCACCTCTTTTTTGCAGCTCTGGAGCTGTCACGGGACTGTGAAATGATTGAAGACCATCAGTTCAGGAAAAAAAAAAAAATTAAAAATTGAGAAGTCCTTCCAGCAATAAAAATGAAATTTATGACTGACCCAAAAGCTATTTTTTTTCAAGATAATATCTGCCAGCCCTCACAAGGACCACAGACCCCTAATATTTCCGCTCTGGGCCATATGTGCCATTCTCAGGCAAAAATAAATTTGTTAACAAGTCTGCAACAGCAGTTGGCACTTTCTTCTGCCAGTCTGTACGAACATCTTGAGACTTTCTTTAATAGGAAAAAAAAAATAGGAAAAGAGAACGTTTTAGAAAAGTACAAACCCAGCAAAACACGCCTGAAACGTAAGGGGAAAAAATAGTAATTCGAGCAAACATTTTAAATTAATAGACAACAGAAATGCTGGCAAAGTTTGTTGTTCATAAGCTTCGGGATCATGCAGGGGTCCTGAACATTTTAAACATTCAGTGTGACCATCTGTCACCAACACAGGCACTGAACAGAACGAGCAATTACCAGAGCCCTTCTCAGACAGAATCTGTCAACCACAGCCAGCCCGGCTGCCAGCAGAAATCAAATTGATGAAATGGAGTTGATGAAAGCAGCTCGTCCTTCTGGGAAAAGGGATCGGCTCCACCTGAGCAGGGGAGAAGTGGCTGGGAGGGGAAACAGCAGCCAAAAATCTCCTGGTGCTCAGGGAGTGTTGGTGAAGGTGGTGGCCACAAGGATGGATGTGGGTAAGAGATCCCAGGGTGTTGGCATCTCACCCAGGAGCAGAAAAGTTGAGAATTCAGAGGTTTAGGGCTGAATTCCTTCTGGAATGTGATGCATCAGAATGATTTGGGATGGAAAAGAGTTTAAATATCATTTAGTTCCCCCCATAGACGCTTTCCACCATCCCAGGTTGCTCCAAACCCCGTCCAGCCTGGCCTGGGACACTTCCAGGGATGGGGCAGCCACAGCTGCTCTGGTATTTGAACCAACTTTCTTCAATAATACTTTTAATGACTTAATAATTGCAACAAAAGTCACCAGAAAGAAAGGCAACACCAGGGTGGAGAAGGGAGGAAAGGTAATGGGACTGTGCAGGGGTTAATGAACTTAAAGAATAAAAAAATAGTATTATTTATACTGAAAGAACAACTTCTGCACTGCAGAGAGGCTTTTAATCAAAATCCATGAGGATGAGCTAAGGACACATTCCTGATTATTCTTTGATCAGAAGTCAATGTGCAAAAAGCAGCTGCTGGTGAAACCGGAGATGAACCATTACCAACACCCAGGAGAATTGGATACTCCAACCTTGGCCACTGGAGCAAGGGAATATAATTTGCTACTGCCTATTTCAGTGCATTGAGGTGCTGAGAGTGTTTGCCATGAGGTGAACACGGCATGACTCGGAATTTCAAAGATAAATTCAAGTATTTCCATCAATCTCAGGAAGTCCTGGGGCCACACAGACCACGGAGCCATAAAAGCAAACCAGAGCCAAGAGACAGGGCAGTGCTCCCAGTAAGGCCAGGAGAGGAATTCCATTGATATTTAAGGAACTCCTGAGATGCCAAGAGAAGCATTAACTAATCTTACAACAAAAAAAAAATTAATGAAATTAAAAGATGAGATGAGGAAACACAGGAGAGGAGAAGAAAGTATTCTGAGACTGTATTAAAACATGAAATGTAAAGTGACCATGATAAAATCCAGATGGGACTATCAAAATAACGTTGATAAATGTCAAAGCAGTGAACTCCTGCGCTGGTTTTTCAGCAGAAGATCAAAGAAAGGCCAAGTTTTGATAAAAGTGTTCCTCTACTTGAGTGATTTGTTGTCTCAATGACTGAGTGACTCCAGCAGCCTCTCCACTGCTGTCACGTTGTATTTAGAGATGATTAATGGAAATACAGCCTCTACTCAGCCTCATTCCTGCAGAACTTTCCTGCATCCCTCCAAGCCAATATTCTTTGACAACTCTTACACCCCATCAGCTCCGTCAGGATCAAATATTGACAGGAGCCTGGCAGACACAACACAAAAACCAGTGTTTTATTTAATGAAGTAATTAAAACCTGCACCATCAATATCTGGGAGCGGAGATGTTGATCAGAGGACGAGCCTGCTTTTCATAATGACAAAATGGGTGTGATCCCATGCAGTTCACAAAGGAAATGGGATTTGAGGCAGGAACAGATGTATACAGAGGGAAAAGGATGAACAAGGGAACTCGGCTGCTTGGCTTGATAGGTGGGGTGCTCAGAACAACACAGATCCAGCAATTTCCAGTGACTTTTTTATTTTGTGTGGCACCTGATACATCTCCTCAATTGGCTCATTTGTCACAGAATCGACTTTAAAACAACTTTCAAACTCTTTTTTTTTTTTTCCTTCCCCCAAAGAGCCTTGCATTTTCTCACTGCTAATCTGCCTTATGGAAGCTGGATTTTAACTGAAAAGTACATCAGTAAATTGGCATCCCCTACTGAGACAGATAAGAGCTTCGAGTCACTGAATAAAGATGCCGAAACTGTGACAGGTATCTCTGAAAGCTCTTTTGAAAATTCCTTTATAAATAGTATTTATTTGGCTAAAATACCTGATCAGTGCAGCACTTCTGTAATCTGACTGTTTGCAAAGTGCTTTAGTTCTTGAGATAAAAGCTGCTACAGAACTCTGAGGATCATCTGGAGGAGCAGTTTCCACGTACGTGTCAAAAGCTTTTGTCCCCAGCCAGGTCTAATTTCATGGCAATTGGGCTCATTTTGAAATCTTTTTTTTTTTTTTTTTTTTTCAGCTTTCCAGCTACACGAAACACATGTGAAAAGTGCATTAGGTTGGGAGAAGTCTCCAAAGCAGCAGAAAATCCTTGTAAGAGAAAAGAGGGAGGGGGAGGAAAAAAAAAGAGAAAAAAATCAAGCCATTAACTGCATTTGCAGGGACCTGTTGACCATGAGACTGAGATTTTATCAGGATAAAGGCACAGGGACACAAAGAATTCCCTTTCCTTCATGTGCCATCCTCTGCCTGGTCTTTGTCCCTGGGGTATTTACAGCATCCTCTGCTCCCACTGGATTGTTTTCCCTACATTTCAGCTGTTTCAACTCTCAAAGAGTTAACGAGTCTTTCCCAAATGAGATCTCTGCAGGTGTCAACTCCTTGGAAGCAGATAGGTCCAAAGGGCAGACACATCCTTATAATGAGAGAAAGATTAAGAGGGGGAGAGAAAAGGAGCCAGCATGAGGCCTAAGAAGTGCTTTGATGAATGATAGAGCCCTGGCATTAATGAGATCTGGTAATTTTACATTTCCAGAAAGCCGTGGTCGTTAGGACTGGGAGGATCTTTGCTTTATTCAGCTGGAACAGAGGAAAGTTTAGGACAAAAGGCGGCTCATCAAGGAATCCTCTCCCCTTTGAGGGGTAACACGGCTGGGATTTGCAACATTCCCCATCCCTGCCAGTGCCAGGTTTGTTTGGTTGCTCTTTCCAAAAGCCACCGGGCTCCAGTTGCTGCCACCCTCAGCAGACCAGGCACACAACTGTCCAAGGAAACTCTGCTCTTTGGAAAATAAACAAACAAAAAAATGTTGTAACCTCCCCAGGCTGGAAAATTCACTCAAAGCACATTCCCCACCAGCCAAACTCTGCAGCCTCTTGGTTATTCTGCCCAAGCTCATCTCCTTGCCTGGATTCTGGATTCTGAATCCTCAGCTGCTTCAAGGTATGAGGGGTAAGAACTCAACAACAAACAAGATTTCTTCTCTGTTTAATCTTGGTGCAATTTGATTTTTGGTTTTGCAGTGTAAACCAGTCAAACCTGCTGTGAACAACAGCGACACGGAGAGAAGATGTAGCATGGAAGGGTCAAGGTGTACAAATCCACCTGGAAATGGATTTATTGAGAGCAGCCATGGTGAGAAGGACTTGGGGGTGTCCCCCAGTGTGGGCAGCAGGAGAAGGACAGGGGGATTCTGCCCCTCAACTCTGCTGAGACCCCACCTGCAGAGCTGCCCCAGCCCTGGGGACAGCAGCAGCAGGACCTGGAGCTGCTGGAGCAAATCCAGAGGAATCCATGGAGCTGCTCCAGGGATGGAGCCCCTCAGTTCCCAGGGAGCCAGGCTGGGAGAGCTGGGGGTGCTCATCTGGAGAGGAGAAGGCTCCAGGGAGACCTTCCAGAACATTCCAGGGCCTCAAGGGGCTCCAGGAGAGCTGCAGAGGAACTGGGGACAAGGCCTGGAGGGACAGGACACAGGGAATGGCTTCAGCTTGGAAAAGGGGAGATTGGGGTGGGATCTTGGGCAGGAATTCCTGGCTGGGCTGGAATTGCCAGAGCAGCTGTGGCTGCCCCTGGATCCCTGGGATGTCCAAGGTCAGGCTGGATGGGGTTTGGAGCAGCCTGGGACAATGGAATGTGTCCCTGCCCATTTTTGAGGCATCTTTTGAGTGTCTACACCAACCCCTGCGAAAGCTCTTGCATTTACATTGTTGAATTCCCTTTTATCCCTGTCCTTGCCATGCAAAAAAATCGAATTCCCTTTTTCCTCAGCCATGGCACCACAGCACAAATCAGTCTGACCCATCTCCAGCCCACTTTTTCTCTTTCCCTCCCCACCAAGCAGGCCCTGAGCTGACACTCCATGGGCTGGAGCCGCTCCCGCCGCACGTCCCCCTCACAGCAGCCATGCCACAAAATCCAGCACTGACCCACAAGGAATCACCAAAACCCAGAAAAAGCCGCCCTCTCCCAAACCTTGATGCTTTTTTCCTGCCCTCACTCCCTTCAAATGGGAGATTTATTGTGAATGATCCACCTTTTGAGGAATTTCAATCATCTCGAACGTATCTGGGTGTTCTGATTGACAGGAAGCCTCCCAAGATGGCTTTGCTCCCTCACCAGCACCGTTCCTCCTCATAAATATTTATACACAATTTTCAGTTTTTAACAGATTCCAGATATTCAGACTACTTCTCATTGAAGCTTTGTCGTATCTTTAGAAATCATTTTAACTGATTTTTCTTTTTTGCTTAACGTGTTGGTTTTGCACGTGGATAATGATCAGCTCTGAGGAACAGTGGAGTCCTCACATCACCACTGCCCTAACATGAATTTGCTTCTCCATTCTTGTAATATGCAGCTGATAAAGCCCCAGGAGTTAAAAAAGAGATAAAATAAAATACAGAAAAAGCAGGTATTATCAAAACCCAAGTTATTCCGGTTTTTTTTGTTCTTTTGGTCTTTCTCAGTGTTTGACCACTCACCAGTTACAATATTTTCTTTGGCTACTGTTCCAACCCACCCCCCCAAAAAATCTCATTATTACCAAAGGATTAAATCAGTCTGTTTCTCCGAGGCTGGCTCAGCTCCCATCCCTCTTTCACACTTCCCAATGTGGTCCTTTAGGAGTTCAGCCAGATTTCAGAAATCTGCCACATCTGATCACCTGTTCTGGTGTTTCCTTCCATTTCTCCATGTTCTTATGCCTCCCTTGGGATTTTTTTCCCTCTGACATCTGTTCCTTCCACAACATTAAGCCAAATCACTTCTATGATGATTTGCTAAATATCAACCTCATTCTTACTGATATTTTACCTTCTTCCCTGAACTTTCCACCTTTTCCTTATGGTGGGAGCGTGCTGGAGAAACATCCACATCCATGAAAACATTTACAGCCTCTCTTCTCCAGGCTGCTTGTCTGCTTTGCTTTTATTCCCTCAACTCCATCCCCAGTCCTAAGCTAAAGGAGGGAATGTTTAGATTGGATTTTAGGAAGGAATTTTTCCCTGTGAGGGTGAGGAGGGGCTGGGATGGAATTCCCAGAGGAGCTGTGGCTGCCCCTGGATCCCTGGGAGTGTCCAAGGCCAGGTTGGATGAGGCTTGGAGCACCCTGGGATAGTGGAAGGTGTCCCTGCCCATGGCAGGGGCTGGAATGAGATGAGCTTTAAGATCCCTTCCAATCCAAACCCTTTGGAATTCTGCAGTCATTCTGATGCCTAAAGAGGCTGCCTGGAACAGAGGCTGCACAGTGTTAAAGGAATAAAATAGGTATTTATTAAAAAGGCCTTTAAGGATACACCTTGGGCAGTGCAAGAGCTGAGCCATGGTTCCACCCAATGGACCCAAAATGGACCCAAAATGGGCCCAAAATGGACCCAAAATGGACCCAAGATGGACGATGGGTCACGAGTTTCACACTTTCAAAGGTTTTGGTCCATTTCCATATTGGGGTTAATTGTCCAATTACAGCTCCACGTTAAGAAATCCCGTCCTCCCATGTTTTTCTCCTAAATTCACTGTTGTTGATACTTTTTTGGGCCTGAAGCTGCAATTGGACAATTGTTCCTTGGTTCTCAGGCTGTTAAAGGATTGTTTTGTCTGACTGAACTGTGAGGAGAACTTGCTAACACTTCATATGAAGTTCAGAGTTATGTACCAATGCAGTACAGAATCTGGAAAATATGAGAGCTAAAACTTGAGGCATCAGTTCCTCTGTTTGCTTTGGATTTATTCCATGGCCTGTCCCTCACCATTCACTGCTTTTGCCGCAGCTATTTCACACAAACCCTTCCTTACTCAATTTTCCTCTTAAAAGAGACATGTGGTTCACAAAAAAGCCAGACAATAATTAAATCTCAACTTATTTCACCTCTCTTCTCTTTTCCCTTTTAAGTTTTTTTGATTTCTAACTCGCCTGCCATCCTTCAAAGGTATAAATATCTGCTGCACCATCCCGGCCTCTTATTCAGCAGCTCCGTAGTCGCTCCCTGTAATAATTCCAAAAGTAATTCCAAAATGGAGCCTTGAGCTGCCTCCAGACAGGAATTCCTTTGGAGATCACAACCACCAGAGTGCCCCAGCCGCTGTGGGGTCACTGCAGTGCCACCTGAGTGCACGTGTCCCATTCAGGCCGGCGCTCCGCGTTCCCTAATCCCGGCGCCTTCCGACCGCTTCCTCCACTGAAGCCACGCCAACTTTCCCCTCTGATGGAAGTTTATCCATCCAGCCCGCCTCGTATCCCACAGCTCCCGAAGAAAAAACCCCAGCTGCTCCTCACAAACAGCTTAATCCTCCCTGGCACAGGACCAAGCTGGTAGGGAAACGGGTCATTAACAACTTTTGGCTTTTCCCAACGGGAGCGGCGCCGGGATTTACCCTTCCCATGGAATTGGGAGGTCACGCCGCTGTCCCCGCGGGGTGTGACAAGTTTACAAGCAGGACTGAAGGATTTCCCTGCCTCAGGAACAGGCAGGAGCTGGATTCGGTGACGCAGGCAGCGCTCCAAATGCTGTAATCCTAATTGGAAATATCCATCTCCAGCAGGGAAGGCTGTTAACAGGATTTTAGAAAATAATATATTCTGCTCTGGATGCAATTATATCCCAGCCCCAGATACACAGAAGTTTGTTTTCATTTCGTAACAGCAAATATTTTGGCTGTTTAAAATATTTTTTAACAATGCCACACACTTTGCCAGATGTTCCATCAAATGTTATTGAGTTTTTAGCACGCCTTTATTTAATATTAGATGTAAATACATATTTGGCTCCTTCTCTGCACAGATTTTCCAGTGATTCTGTGATTCCCTCCATCCACCCCCTCTAAAAATATTAATTTTTGTAATTATTGCTGCTCTTTCCTAAATTTACTGATTCGGGTTTTGCAAAATCCAGGTTCTGTGATTTACCAGCGTTAATCGATTTTAAACTACTGAGCCCTTTTCCAATATAAAGTGCATCTTTATCTTGGAAGAGAAAAGAAATGGACACATTCTAAATCTCCAGAGCCAGATTTTTAATGTTCTAAGTTCAATAAATGGTGAAATTTAATAATTAGTTATTTAGTAGCTAGGAAAAATGATTGGTTGCTTTGGGGAGAAAATAATAACCACAGGATTGACTGAATATCAGAATGGGCTGGGTGGGAAGGGACCTTAAAATTTATCCAGTTAAAATTCATGGGTAGGGACACCTCCCTCTATCCCAGGCTGCTCCAAGCCCCAGTGTCCAACCTGGCCTTGGACATTCCAGGGATCCAGGGGCAGCCACAGCTGCTCTGGGAATTCCAGCCCAGCCAGGAATTCCTGCCCAAGATTCCATCCAGCCCTGCCCTGTGGCAGTGGGAAGCCATTCCCTGTGTCCTCTGCCTCCAAGTCCCTCTCCAGCTTTAATAAATAACAATAATAAAAATAAATTTAAGGTCCCAGTTGCACTTTTGTAGCCCCTTGTTGTCACCTAATTCTGTCTCCTCTGCCAAGACAACTTTGATTCCATAAAAAACAACAGCCAAACTCATCCTCTGTATTATTTCCAAGGGACTCTGAGGGGAGAAAAACCACTAAAACCACTAAAACCACTAAAACCTCACTGTTGTGTTCACAGCTCAGCTGGACAAATGAAAAGTCAGCTGAACATAGTTTGTCCTTCCTGTTCTTGCCATTCAGAGCTGAGCTCTGCTCCATGAACCATCCATGGTTCTTTATGTTCCTGCCTGTTAACTTGTTAAACACCAAAAACAACCCTGAAAAAATCTAAAAACAGGGAAAAAATCAGAATGGAAAGCAAACAAATCCAACAAACCAAGTTTCCCCCAGACCTTTCACTCCCAGCCTCCTTCTCCTGGATGGGAGCAGCTGGAACCCATTGATGCTCCAGCAGCAAGAGATGCTCCTCCAATCTCTTCAGGACTCTTTCAAGGAGCTGTGTTTGTGGTATTATTTATTTTTTACATGAAAAAAAACCAAAACAGAACCAAAAAAACCCCAAAAACCAAAAAACAAATGACACCAGGAGAGCCCAGGGAAAAGGAAATGAGACACTGAGTGAAAGGAAACAAAAATCCTCCCCCAAGCTCCATCCAGAGGCAGCTGCAGGGCAATTAAACTCAACAGTTTACAGATGTTCCCGGAGAATGCTCAGTCACAATGGCACCAAATTGATCTCCTTTCTTAAAACCTTGGGGCACAAGGCTTACTTTTCTTAAAGGGCTCTCCAAATAAAGTTTCCAGCCCTTTTTATTCCTATTTATGCCACCAAAATGCTTGCTGGAGAAGAAGAGATCGAACTTCACGTTTAACCCTTCCCTGCTGGAGCCTCTCTGGCTCCTCTTCCACAGTTTCAGGTCAGAGTTTTGAGAAGTTCAAGTGAAATTCAAGAATTTTTTTTCTTTCTCATCAGCCTCAACCATCCTCTCTCCCAGCAGAACCACACACCTGACTAATCATTCTTTCTATTGTCAAATTTAATTCGGAATTTTGTGAGGCCACGGGGAACCAGGGAGCAAAATAAGAAAAGGAAAAAATAAAAAGAGGGATGAGTCAAGGAGTTAGAGTTTTAACAATTAATGACATGCTAATTAATGGTATTTTATTTTCTTCCTGGTGCCCTTTAACACTTTGTGCCATATCTGAACTACTTGGTGCAAACACAGCTCTTCTTTTCCAAGATTTTTCCTGATTTACTCAGGATTATTTCAGTTCAACTCAGGACCTGAGGTTTTAAATCTCTTTTCCTTCCTCTTAAAGTCCTTTACAGAAATGCTCAAGTGTGGACACTGTTTTCCTTCACATAAGGAGACAAATAAATATTAAATAAATATTCCTATGAAGCATTAAAGGAGAGTGGAGCCAGGTGAGGGTCGTGCTCCTCTTCCAGGGAACAAGTGACAGGATGAGGGGAAACAGCCTCAAGCTGTGCCAGGAGAGGTTTAGGTTGGATATTTGGGAAATTTTTTTTCATGGAGAGGATTTTAAAGCATCAGAATAGACTGTCCAGGGTTGGGAGTGACCATTCCTGGAAATGTTCAATGAATGTGTGGGTGTGGATGTGGCTGGCTTCACCACTGAGCTAAACCTACCCAGAGGTGAAAGAACTCCTAGGCAGGACTCAGGTCAAACCCAAACCACAATTAACACGTGCTCCTTAATTACACTTGTCACAGCCAGCAGGACACAAATGTGCTCAGAGCCTCTCACCAGAGCTAATTAACCTCAGCACCCTCTGTGCTCATCCACAGCTTTGTCCTGCTCACATTCCACTTTAAATTCTGCTCAAAGCAACACAAAAATCTCACTGCTGTCCACCCAGTATTCCACTGGTGCCCATGGCAGAGGTGCTGCAAGTCCCCAGGGTGCTCCTGTCTTTGGGAGAACACAAGAAGTTCTGCAGCCTCATTAAATCTCTCCAAATCAAGATATCTGAGGCAAAGTTATCAAGAATCAGGAGTTAATTTTGATATGTAACTACATTTAATGAAGAATCACAGATCTGGGAGAAAGAAATGTTCATGAAGAACTCAATTCCAACCTGAGAAAAATAAACTTCTGCTGTTTCTAGATAGGATGAACTCTTGTTCAAACCTTTTGTTTTCAGTTTGAGCAGACTGGAGGACCTTTTGTTTTCAGTTTGAGCAGACTGGAGGACCTTTTGTTCTCAGTTTGAGCAGACTGGAGGATGTTGAACACAAAAATCGAGCCCAAAGTCTCTAACAAAGATACCTGGGAATAACTAAATCCTATTTGCCCTTCCAGTTCCCTAAAAAACCCATTGAAGGATCACCACTTGGAGAAACAGATGTGCTGCCTTTGTCCCTTCAGCTTCCACACTACAACATCCATAAATCCATATATCCCTAAATCCATATATCCATAAATCTCCATAGATTCCTATGGCCTTTGCCCAGGAGACACCAAGCAAGGATGGTTTGAAGCTCTGTCTCTCATCCCTGGCCAGCAGCTTCTGCCAACCACAGTGGCCAAATTTTCCTTGCTTTTCCCTGTTTTTTCTCTTCTTGCAGCTGCTCACGTTCACAATTTTCTCCCTACAGAATTTCACGTCTTTGCACCTCCTGCTCTTTTTAGATTTGGCTGATATTGATGCCATTAGTGGGGAGGGACGGACAGAACAAACCTAAAGGACTCATTTCCTTGAGGATGGGACTCATTTCCTAGAAAATCAAGCTAAACCCACAATAGAGCTGCTATCAAGTGAATTTTAAATCTACATTCATCTCATGGTAAGATAACATTCATTCCACTCACTTCTGAAGAGACAGGGTTATTTTTTCCCCAAATCAAGAGGATATTGAAGAAATTATCACTGATAAATACCTGGAAGCACAGCCAGGATCAAGATATCAATTTTTACCTCCTATCAGACATCTTTCATGTAGCAGAAAATTATTTCTTCAACAGCACTCGGAGAGGGACGAGCAGTTCAGCAAGAGCACAAGTAAATGATGGATTTATAAAACAATTCCAGTCAAGAATACAAATAACACAGGAAAAAACTTGTATTCCCTCAAGTTCCACACTAAAGGATGGTTCCTCTGCTTCCCTGCATGAGAGATTTGTCTCAGGATATTCACACTCTGCAGAGACGAGGATTATTTGGATAACAGAGTCAGGGAGGAAAAGGAACAAATCCCATGAGCACCAATCTGCACTGCTGGGAGAATTGGTTTTGTTTAAAGACTCCTTAATTCCATAAAATACTGAGGATGTGCAAAATTTAGCATGAATATGGATCAGTGATAGTTGGAAAATATCTGTGAGACCGAGTCCGACCTGTGACCGATCCTCAACTTGTCCCCAAGTGCCACATCCAGGCCTTCCTTGGACACCTCCAGGGATGGGGACTGCAAACCTCCCTAGGCAGCCCCTTCCAATGTTTAACAACCCTTTCCATGAGGAAATTCTTCCCAATTTCCAGTCTAAACTTCCCCTGGCCCAGCCTGAGGCCGTTCCCTCTCCTCCTGTCCCTGTGCCCTGGCAGCAGAGCCCGACCCCCCCGGCTGTCCCCTCCTGGCAGGGAGTTGTGCAGAGACACAAGGTCCCCCCCTGAGCCTCCTTTTCTCCAGGCTCAGCCCCTTTCCAGCTCCCTCAGCCTCTCCTGGGGCTCCAGACCCTTCCCAGCTCCACTCCCTGGACCTGCTCCAGTCCCTTCCAGGTCCTTTCTGAACTGAGGAGCTCAGAACTGACCCCAGGATTCCAGGGGGTCCCTCAGCAGAGCCAGCACAGGGGCAGTCACTGTCCTAATCCTGCTGGCCACTCCATCCCTGGTAAAATCCAGGTGCCACCAACCTTTTGCCCACCTGGGGATGTCCAGTCACTGTCACCAGCACCCCCAGGGCCTTTCCCAGCTTCCCAGTCCCTCTGCCCCAGCCTGTGGTGCTCCATGGGGTTGGTGTGACCCAAGGACACAACACTTGGCTTTGGTGAACCTCATCCAACTGTTCCAGCCCATGGATCCAACCTGTCCAGATCCCTCTGCACTCCCCAGCAGATCCACAATCCCAACCAGCTTGGTGTCATCTGCAAAGTTCTGCTGACCTAAAGATGGAACCCCACAAGTGAGAGATCTTAGAGGGGCTTTGCAGATGCACAGATCTAAGGACGTTCACCAGACTCATAAAATTTGGTTTGTGGAGAAATGCCACAATAAATAACCCAAAGTAATGGGAAAATGAACGGATCTGGGATGAGGTGGAGTGACCTGTGCAGGCTGGGGAGAGGTTCTGCTCATTTCTGCAACATGAGGAGTTTTGGGGAAGTTTCTTTTCCAGCAGATCCTCTCTGCTCCCAGCAGCTCTCCAAGGGTGCACCCACATGGGGTCCATGAGGAGCCGGGAAAAATCCCCTGGACTGCACAAAGTCTGAATTAGTTTAAGTGCAAACAGAATAATCTCTGCACTCACAGCAAGACTCTCTCTCCACTTCTGTAACACAAATCTCCTAAATTTTATGTCTAAATGAATTTTTCAGACATGGCAGATACAACATCCCATTAGGATTAATGTGGGGAAAAATTAGCAGAAACTTCAGCAGATTTTTTTTCCTGCAAGCTGTTTAAATTAGTTGCTATAAATATGAAGTTTTTTTTTAAAAAAAAAAAAAGAAGGAAAACCAAAGATTTCTAATTTATTTCCATGTTAGCACTTGAAGGCCTTGATCCCAGCAACAATTAAGCATATGGACATGTGATTAGTCAAAATCTCTGCCATACAGTTAGAGCATGGAAGTATTTACATTTTTACTCTAAGTGGACATATGGCAACATTAAAAGATTAAGATCTGTCAATATTTTAAATACAAGTCTCTTGAGAAAATGATGGAGAAAAACCCTTGATTACCACAGGCAGAATAACGAAAATTCCAATGTTTTTAGCCCTTTTGGAGGCCAGTGCCATTTTATTCAGCCTTTATCATATTCCTCTTTGAGGGCACTTTTAAGCTCCAAATCAACATCATGAGGATTTTCTGGTGATGCTCAAATTTAATGTGACATCTCCAGGTGAACACTGAGGTTATTTCACCTGTGTGTTTTCCCGTGGTATATCAATTTCTTCCCTTTTTTCTGCTGTTTAACTTCAATACCTGACCAGAATTGTCCCTGTCTGTAGAACAACTCATATTTTAGAGCTGATAAAAATGCACGAGGTGTAGGAAAGCTCTGAGTACAACTGCACAGCGTGGAGAGATCAGACCCAGAGACATTTTCCTTCCAAGGGAAAAACGCAGTTGCAGCAACTGCATAATACATAAAAATATTATCTATAACACATCCTCCTCCTCTTCCTGGGCGCAGGAGGAGGAAGCTCCTTTGGATGTCACAAGAATTAGCTGCAGACACATATGGAAATTCCATTTAGGATAAGAATCAGTGACAGGAAACAGCCAGGAGGGACTATTTGTACTGAAATACAAGCCATTAACTTGAGCCAAGCTAACAGCAAACGACTGCTCAGGCAAGTGCCGGCTGCAGATAATTAGTTTAGAACCTATTGGAACATGAATATTTTATCGTGCAGCACAAAACTCGTTAGGGAGAGGAATTAGAGAGCCAGGACAGTCTGGAAGCACGGCAGAGGTGATCTGTCAGGTCCCTGGGAAGAGCTTTTCCTGGAGAAAACAAGTTGAGTCATTAAAGCCACACCAATCCATTAGGAACTGATCTGGCTGGATTTAATGGCTTCGCTCTGTGCTGCTGGACACACGTGGGGATTTTGGGAATCACCCCAGCCAGCACCTTCCTCAGGGACACCGGGTTTGTTTGCATCCATGTTCACTCCTGGGATGTGAATTCACTTCTGAATTCTTCCCACAGCTCCATGGCCAAAGCTGGATGGGGCATTAAAACTTTTCCTCTCCATGCTCAGTGAATTCCTAGGAAAGGGGAACGTTAAAATAAGGATAAATGCATAATCCCCACACGTGGGGATTTTGGGAATCACCCCAGCCAGCACCTTCCTCAGGGACACCGGGTTTGTTTGCATCACTTCACTCCTGGGATGTGAATTCACTTCTGAATTCTTCCCACAGCTCCATGGCCCAAGCTGGATGGGGCATGAAAACCTGTCCTCTCCATGCTCAGTGAATTCCTAGGAAAGGGGAAACGTTAAAATGAGGATAAATGCATAATCCCCACCCATGTGGGGATTTTGGGAATCACCCCAGCCAGCACCTTCCTCAGGGACACCGGGCTCGTTTGCATCAATGTTCACTCCTGGGATGTGAATTCACTTCTGAATTCTTCCCACAGCTCCATGGCCAAAGCTGGATGGGACATTAAAACCTTTCCTCTCCATGCTCAGTGAATTCCTAGGAAAGGGGGAACGTTAAAATGAGGATAAATGCATAATCCCCACCCATGTGGGGATTTTGGGAATCACCCCAGCCAGCACTTTCCTCAGGGACACCGGGTTTGTTTGCATCACTTCACTCCTGGGATGTGAATTCACTTCTGAATTCTTCCCACAGCTCCATGGCCAAAGCTGGATGGGACATTAAAACCTTTCCTCTCCATGCTCAGTGAATTCCTAGGAAAGGGAAACGTTAAAATGAGGATAAATGCATAATCCCCACAGATGGGGATTTTGGGAATCACCCCAGCCAGCACCTTCCTCAGGGACACGGGGTTGTTTGCATCAATGTTCACTCCTGGGATGTGAATTCACTTCTGAATTCTTCCCACAGCTCCATGGCCAAAGCTGGATGGGACATTAAAACTTTTCCTCTCCATGCTCAGTGAATTCCTAAGAAAGGGGAAACGTTAAAATGAGGATAAATGCATAATCCCCACACGTGGGGATTTTGGGAATCACCCCAGCCAGCACTTTCCTCAGGGACACCGGGTTTGTTTGCATCACTTCACTCCTGGGATGTGAATTCACTTCTGAATTCTTCCCACAGCTCCATGGCCCAAGCTGGATGGGGCATTAAAACCTTTCCTCTCCATGCTCAGTGAATTCCTAGGAAAGGGGAACGTTAAAATGAGGATAAATGCATAATTCAGGGAATCCCAGAAGGGTCTGGGTTGGAAGGGACCTTAAAGCTCATTCAGTTCCAGGGTATATTTGATACACTGGGTAGAAAGAGAACCAAAAAAAGTCAATTTTATGGGACTTCTCTATTCTTTCCCCAACAGACAGAAAAATAAATAGAGATGGCCATGACCCTGAGGACACCGAGCTGCAAAAAATTTCTTGCTTAGCTAAAAATGCTGAATTTTCAGTCCATGGCTGAAACTGTTTTGGATTTGAGCAGGAAAGCTTTTAAATAAAATAGGAAGCAACAAAGTAAATTCACACATCTGAATTTTCCCATTCCACATGGAGTTACTGGGGAAGGAAGGCCCTCAGCATCACCCTTGTGCAGACAAAGTGAATCTCTTCTGATTTGTCCTCAAGTCGTTGCCTGTTACATCCAACTCCTTAAATCCATCATTTCCAGCCTGAACAGCATCCAATATACATTAAAAGTGTCTCTGATGCACACACTGGAATGATTTAAATCCACCTCAAAAACTCCTGGAAAAACCAGAACTTCAGATCTCTGGTGCTGCTTCCCTTGGATTATAAAATATTGCACACCTCTCACTGCAATCCTGACACCAGAACAAAGCTTGAGAAATATAAACCAGTGCCCAAATGACGGATTATTGCAAGATCACACATGATGTTAAAAAACCCCAGACTGTTAAAAGTTATATATTTATATTTATATTTATTTTTTTAAAAAATCCCTACTAATACAGGATCCACCTCATACAGGGTATCCACAGCAGTAACAGAGTTGCTCAGAAAAGAGCAAAAAAAGTAAATTTAGATATCATATTTATGTGGTAAAAAAACCCCACCTTAACAGAATAAATCTCTGGCAAATCATTCATAGGATGTATTTTCCTTGCTTTTTAAAGATTCAAACCTGCTCCTATTAATCATTAACTATTAATTGGAACATCATTATTTCTGCGAGATGAAGACACGCTTAAATCAGTCGGCAGCAATACTTCTAATGACAACCAACTTGTTTAATTCCATTTTTTTTCTCCCCAAAGCTGTATCAAAACAAATAATTTTGCATATCTGGAGACAAGAACGTGTAGAGCCCACCTCACCCCAGTAATGAGGTGTTGGAAACACTTGTTCCTGGACTACCGAAACGCTCATTAAATCCATTTGTTTATTTTATTTTTTTTTGGTCGTTCCAGTAATTGCTGTGACAACAGCAAGCTCCATAAAAACTGGAGTGGTTCCTGATTTCACTGCTGCTTTCACTCCCTTTGCTTCATCTCCTGGGCAAAGCCCAGCCTGAGTACAGGTGGCAGAGCCCCAGCGAGTGTCCATATGGAGATCCATCTGCTCTGGCAGCGCGGCCGGGAGTGACGGAACGCTGGGATGGGATCGTGGAACAGCCCCAGGACGCTGCAGTGCCTCCCCTGATGCTTTAAGTTTTTAGCTTTTATATTTTTTAGATCCTGCACTGCATTAGTGTCTAACTGAACCCAGTATAGAGTGTTTGTAAGCTCTCTTCACAGTTTGGTCAGATAAAACGATCCTTCCAGTGTTGGGAAAGATGAAAGTTTGACAAGAAAAGTTTCACTGATATGTAGGTTTAACAGAAAGCTCTGTGAATGTGGAACCTTATAGAGGAATAGAGATGGAAGCAAGTTTTGATATAGAAGAATGGAAGATGTTTAAGTTAGGAATTGCTGAGCCAGTAGTTACTGGCTAAGAAAGCAAAGGTTGAGTTGGAAGGAGGTTTTATGGCTAGAGCAATGGATATGTTGACCACAAACAAAACCCATGTTTTTACCAAGGAAAGATAAATCTCAGGAAAAACCTAGGCAAACAAAAAACATGTTTTTACCAAGTAAGAAGAATTTTCCACTGCAAGAAAACAGAAAAACAACTTTAAGATTAAACTGCAACATACTAGCTCATGGTTGGATGGTAGTGACCATAATATGGTGATGATAATAGTTATGAGAGGTCAGAGGAATAATAAAGGTATTGTGTATTATGCAGATTGGTTGTTATGTATTAAGATGCTCAGTAAAGAAATTATATAATGCATTATAACCAAAACCAAAGTGGCTTCAGGCATGCCTTTAAGCTGATGCTGACAGCTTTTAGGTTTTGGCTCTGTTTACCCACGACCCTCGACTGCTGTAACATCTTCTATGCAACAAACTCCATTTTAAGAGTCCCAAATCTCTTGCCTGGCTCCTACACTCCAGGCCTGAGAACCAAGGACATCTCACAGCCTCAGGCCTGAAAAGTGCAAACAGAAGTGAATTGGGGAGGAGCAAACTGGGGGAATGTGACTTCATTAGCTGAGTCTGTAATTGGACAATTAACCCCTGATATGCAAACAGACCAAATTATATCTGCCCAAAAAACTCAAGACCATTGTCCATCTTGGGTGCAGCCTCTGCCAGGCTCTTGCAGTGCCCAGGGTGTATCTATTGAATTAACAAATGCCTGCTTTATTCTCTAACTCTGTTTAGCCCCTGTTCTAGGTCGCCAGTCCAAGGCATCAGCAGCGCATCCGGGAATGATGGGATCCCAGGATGGGATGGCAGAACAGCCCCAGGACACTGCAGTGCCTCCCCATCTGCCTGACCCCGAGGAGCTGGATTTTCCACTCATGCTGCAGAAGTTCTCTGTGAGGCACTGAGTGTAGAGGAGCCAAATTTTTCATCTTTCCTGAAATCTCCAGAGTTGGGAAGAAGGGATGGAGCCGAATTGAGGCAGATTGGAATGTGCTGCCAGCAGTGAGCACCTACACAGCCTCTACTACACAGATACTACTGCCCAGAGCTGGGGCTGGCTGCTGGGAACAACCACTAGAAAGCCACCACTGCTCCCATCCCGGAATGATGGGATCCCAGGATGGGATGGCAGAACAGCCCCAGGACACTGCAGTGCCTCCCCCTCTGCCTGACCCCGAGGAGCTGGATTTTCCACTCGTGCTGCAGAAGTTCTCCGTGAGGCACTGAGTGTAGAGGAGCCAAATTTTTATCTTTCCTGAAATCTCTGGAGTTGGGAAGAAGGGATGGAGCCAAACTGAGGCGGATTGGAATGTGCTGTTTGCAGTGAGCACCTACACAGCCCCTACTACACAGATACCACTGCCCAGAGCTGGGGCTGGCTGCTGGGAACAACAACTACAAAGTCACCACTGCTCCCAAAATGGGTCCAAGCTCAGCTTTTACACAGCAGCTCCCAGGAAACAACTGCATGGAACAGTTGAGACGCTGCCCATACACAGATCCGTGTCCGACTGCACTACAACACGCTGAAACTCCAAATAGGAACTCAGCTTAACACATCAATGATTTTGATGCATCTGACTTTAATCTCAAATAGGCATTTAACAGCAACCCTTCCCACAGTTAAAAAACTTCCAGGCAAAGCTGGGCCTCAGATCCCGCAGCTTTCATGGGCGGCACGAGGCAGGATAAGAAAGCGCCGAAGGAAGCGCAAGATTTATCCCTCTAATAACCTAAATCTGATCTCCACCTTCTTTCAGGCCGCTCAAAATGTGGAGATAACTGAAACGTGCTCCTCCAGAAAAATAAACTGGGAAGAAAGATAACAGAGCCGCTCCTTTAAAGACTTCAACCCAGCGGATCAATATCCTGTTGCTTAAGAAAAGGAATGTAAAAAAGATGGGGCTTTAATTTCCATTTCAAGACCAGGGTTCAGCATCACCCAGGATTCAGCAGCAGCTAAAGTGCTTTTTAATTTTGTCCTCGTGCCGGAGCATTCAGGGAACAACAAGCAAAAGGACAAAGCCAAAGTTCAAAGATTGAAGGCACAAAGCCGAGCTGAGGCTCTTTGGGCCGCCGAGCTGTAACCTCGTTTAATTTGTTGCAAGGAGATGTATTCAGAAATTCCTGTTAATGGCAAAGAGAGAAAAGTGGGACAGGCACTCGGAAATCAAGATGTTGGAATGGGAGAATTTAGGGAAATGGGTTTCACACAGAAGGTAATGAGTGTTTGGTGGGAATCACAGGACAGGTCACTGTGCCGTGAGTTTTGCAAGAAATCCATTTCTCCTCGTGCTGAAAGGATTAGAGAGACTGGGGAGAAGAGGTAAAAAACAAAGAGCAAACAAAAACCTGCTCATTTGTCAGGTCATTTTAGCTTTAAGAAATTCTCACCAGTCTCAAAATGAATAGTTTTTATAGTTTTTATCATTCTATATTCTCACCCAACCACAGACACAAGTTTACATTCAGCTTCTCCCTAAAAACTGTATTTGGGACAGCAGAACAGGACTGAGGAAGAAAAGCACATCCCAGCTTTTTGTAGTGATTATAAAACAGCTCTGGAGTACTCACGGAGCGTAATTTGAATTTTTCAAGGCAGCAATAGCAAAAATAGGTCACAATCCTGCTGCATGCATTGGGAAAGGTTTCAAAGGGAATTGAAGAAATGGAATGCTGAGCCAGGGGAGTCCATCCTTTCACATTCACTCAGTGCTGGCTGGATCAGGGATACCCAGGGATCCTCCTCCAGCAGTGCAGGTGGCACTGCAAGGTGAACTGGATTCTCCTCCCAAAAATGGGACACAGGTTAATCCTTGGCTGGGAAACTGGGATTCTGGAGGAGTGACAAAACCAGAAGAGGGGGGATGACTGCAAGGTGGAATGAAGCTCAATCCTCTTGCACACTTCAGGCAAAAGGAAGACAGAGAAGGCAGGAACCTCCCCAAAGGAAGGAATTCCTGTCTGGGAGGATGGAGAGGCCCTGGAATGGAATTCCCAGAGAAGCTGTGGCTGCCTCTGGATCCCTGGAAGTGTCCAAGGCCAGGTTGGACAGGGCTTGGAGCAACCTGAGACAGTAGGAAGTGTTCCTGTCCACAGCAGGGGTGGGACTGGATAAGCATTAAATTCCCTTCCCACCCAAACCATTCCAAGATATCCAAGAAAGGTAAAATAGTAAAACAGTCAGGTTATAAAATACAGCCTTTGGTGCTGCACATAAATGAGGTAAATCCCTCTCTGCTCCTTTTATTACGCTGGGAAATCAACATTAAGAGACTTCAGACAAGGCTTACACTGAATAAATAAGAATATTTCTGTAACACTTCCAAGCCTTATATGAAGATGGTATTTAAAAACAAAGTCTTCTGTTAACTTTTAGTATTGTTCACTCTGAAAGCTGGAACTGGTCTCAGGAAAACAGGCAAAATAATAATAATATATTATTATTTCCATAATATATGGAAATCTGGAGACTAAATGAGTTTAAGAAGAGATGACAAAAACAAAGCATAACCAGGAGGATGAAAGTACATCACTGAATGGAGATGGCACTGTTTGCAGAAAGCCTTGGGAATTTTCAGTAATAAACACAACTTCAGCTCAGCAATTAAAAGAAGTGTTTATAAAAATAAAGCTGTTCCTAAGCTTACAATGTTCCTTCAGCAGTTTCCTTGGGGAGCAGAGATGTAATGGTGTACAAACAGCTGAAATTACTCTTGTTTGTAAATTGTGTCATTGCTTTTCATTTCCCTTGTGTGGCAGTTCCAGGAAAATCTCAGCAGCAATTCATTGATAAATGATCCCCCAAAAATGGGTGTTTTTTCCACCATAGGTGGCTATCACTGAAAAAAGGCAAAATTATTTGGGTTTTATCAAGTTGCAGCTAACCAAAATAAAGAAGTGTATCACAATGCCACCCAGAAATGAGTTTGAAATCAGTTGTAAAGAATCCTTGTTCAATTAAAGCCTTACAAAACCATGTACCAATATATCAATAATCCCATTATTTATCACACAGCTCTAACAGCATGAAAGATATAAAATACTGAGGAAGGAAAACATTTTATGCCTGCCCACAGCTACTCTGATTTTTATGGATTCCAGAGTCCACCACAGCCTTAAATTGCTGCTCACCTGCTGATAAACCCAAACCTGAGCTGATTTTAGACATGAACTTCATAACCTGCCTTTGGATCTGCTCAGCTCCAGGGTAAAGTTTCCACCTCAGATGCTGCTGTGACCATGTGGATGATAAAAAAATCCAGATTTTAAAAGTCCAGTTGGGTTTGCAAGCAGCTTCTGTGATCATTTTCACTGTGGATCTTGAGTCCAAAGGTTTTCCATGGCTCCAGAACCTTCAGGGAATAAAATAGGCTCTGCCACCCCCCAGGTCTCCTTTCAGCATCCCTTTTCTCCCTCTCTTCCAGCTGCCCAGTGCAGCTAAAGCTGAGTTTCAATTCAGCTGCTCCTCCAGAGGGAAGAATTGGGAGGCAGGAGATGCTGAACTCTGACAAATCCCACTTGAGGAGCACTTTATTTGAATTTGATTCTTAATATATCCTAAAAACAGACCCCAAAAAGAGAAAAGTACATGAGGAAAAAAGGGGCTGAGCTTCTTCCTAACGAGTGCATTCTTTGGTAAGTGACACTAAGGTAAAGAAGCTACCAGGGATTTTGATTTAAGGATTCCAATTAATTCCAGGCCTCACTAATGAAGGGTGCACACAGGAATTTGTTCTTTCCAAAACATCTGCTCTGCTACTTGGTTGTTTTTAAGATGGAACCTGCATTTTTCTGTATTTTATTTGATTTTTGGTTGTCTTTTGGAAATCAGAGCCTGGATGAGGATCCTGCCCTGGCAAGATCCCAGTGCCAGAAGCAAAATGCTGACCTTTAAACAGGCCTGGTGACAGCTGAAGAGGATGGAAGCACCTTTTAGCTGCCATCCAAACCAGTTAAAGGTTAACTGTAACTCCCCTTGACAGAGCAGATCTGCCACTGACAAACACCCCAGGACAAGATTTTTTCTTCCCTTTAACGAGGCTGGCACTAATTAAGTCTAATGCCAGTGAAGTCTGTGGCAGGACTGACTCAATTTTTGCACTAAAAATTGGGCAAAAATTCTTGGGAAAGCACTCACTGCACACAGAAACTGAGGTAGGAATGGGGGAAAAGATGTCTTGGAAATTCAGCAGCTCAAGTGGCTTCAGGCAGAAGGAGCCTGGGCTGGAGTGCAGAAAATGCATCACAAACCCCTTTGCTCAATTCTTCCTCCTTACTACCTTAAATGCTCATAGATCCATGGGTATTTATATGGAATTCTATCATAAATATACTGCTCTAAGTGTGGAGAACCTTAAGGGATGATAGGAATTTAATTTGGTGCCTGAGCAGCTTCATGCTGTCACCTCTCCTGTTACGCCACTGGGCATCACTGCTGGTTAACTTGTAATTTCAGCTAATTACTAATGAATTACCAAACTGCTCCTTGCACTGGACTGGGATCTTTTGTGCCAACTGGAGAAAAGCAAATTATTCTTTAATAAAGGGACACAGGTAGGCAAGAGCCTCAAGGGAATTCAGCAGAGCACGGAATGATTTGAGGAATAACAGCAGCCACAAGATTTTCTGGTGATGCTTTGAACTTCTCATGGAATCATGGAATGGTTTGGGCTGGAAGGGACCTTAAAGACCACCCAGCTCCAATCTGAGCATCATCTGTGCTTCCAAAATCACATCCCATGATCATTCCTGTCAAAACACCCGTTCTGCTGAAATGTGGAAGGTTTTTGTCTGACCACAGACAAAACAGAAAGACAAACAGAGCCCAAAGAAGTAACAAAGGTTAGGCTGGATTAAAACCCCAAAGGTTTACCTTGGACCTTCAGAGCCAAGTATGGATCACCCTGAACAAATTGAGTTCGTAGTTGTAACCAGACCAGTTTGGGTCAAAATCTGGACAAACTTGTGGGAATGGGGCAAGGCAGAGATAGACGGAAAGAGTAAGAAAGGGGAAAAGGGAAGAAATTGAGGCAATAATCAAACAAAGCCCAGGTTAATGAGGCAGTGAAGATTTATCCCAGGGATAAACAGGCAGTGCTCTGCACTAAACACATTTGTTCATCCTCCCTCCCTAACGATTCCCCACCTTCCCAATCTTCAACACCAATTCTTAATTCTGTCTCATTACCACTGAGAGGCCTTAAGGTGTTAATTCCAGCAATGCTTCAGCTGAAATCCAGATTTCTGCTCCAGATGTGAGTGGAACAGAAGCAGGGAGTGTGTGCAGCTGTTAATGTGACTCCACAGCACGAGGATAAACCCAGCAGAACAGAGGGTCCTTGATTAAGGGCTGAATGAAAGGATCAGGGCGCCCATCAAGCACCCCGCTGATGAGCAGCTATTTGGCCACACACAGAGCTGTGATTTCCATCCACTTTAATAATCAGGGAGTTGGGATTTGCTGTTAATGTGACATTGATGAAGAGAAATGACGCTAATGTGACATTGATGAACCGGAATGACAGTTCAGGCTTGATTAAAATTAGCCAGAGCTCTTCAGCACAGGACCAACCAGAAGGGCTTGACACGTAACTCAGATCTTCCAGAGGAGAGGGAGAGGGTGAAATAAAGGACAAGGAGAGGGGAAAGGAGCAGAAGGATGCTAAAAAAGCCAACAAATGTTCTCTGGTTAAATCCAGGATTGATGCCTTGGGAAGGCTGACCTGAAATGGAGACTGGACAGAGCTAAAATAGATATTTATTGAAAAGCCTTTAAGGATTCACCTTGGGTAGGACAAGAGCCTGGCCAGGGCTACACCCAAAATGGACCCAAAAATGGACAACTGGTCATGAGGTCTCCCACTTTTATAAGTTTTGGTCCATTTGCATATTGGGGTTTAATTGTCCAATTACAGCTTCAGGTTGTGAGGTCCCATCCTTCTTGTTCCTCCCTCCAGCCACCCTTGTTTGTGCTGTTGGGCTGAAAGCTGTCCTTGGTGTGCAGCAGGACAAGGATTTGTTTTGTGTCCCTGCTGTGTGCAGAGAGCTGAGTGACCCTGACTGTGAGCTCAGAGCTGCACCCTGGGCAGCACAGAACCTGAAAACCATGAAAGATAAAACTTAAGGCATCATTTCCCCCTTCAGAGGCATCAGGATCCTTCAACAAGGTTCAGCATCTCAAATCTTCCCCTGTTGCTCAATTTCCCAAATTCACAGACAAAAGATTCCAAGTGGAGGGCAGAAAGTGCCCACCTCCCTCACCCTCACCTTTACAGCTCCTGGGGACACCACTGGGCACCAACACTTTGCCTTAGCAGATTCACAGAATCCCAGGATGGTTTGGGTTGGAAAAAACCCTAAAGATCATCCTTGTTCCACACCTTCCACTAGAGCAAAGCTCACTAAGGCAAGGCTGAAAGTCCAAGGCATGGAGACTCCTCAGGAGCTCCAGAGGAAGCCAGCATTGGATGTGGAATCAGCACAGAGCAGTTCCATTTGAGAATCAGGAACATAAAAGCTGTGGCATTAAATAAACAAAAAACTCAGGGTTGTAACAGCAAACAGCAAACCCTGTTTCTATAGGGAAATACACACTGGGCTCAGCAGAACTGCCGGAGGGATGTTCTGAGGAATGCTAAGGAAAAAAATTAAGGAAAAATATCAAGACACAGCTGCTCAAGTCTGGATTCTGTTCACCAGAACATGTTCATAAGGTTTACACTCACAATGGCCCCCCTGTGCTTCACCACAAAGTTCAGCTCTTAAACTCTCTCCATAGGGAAGTTCCTGAATGCTGGAAATACTCACAGGATAAGAGCCTTGTTAAAACCCCTCTGCACCAGCTCAGAGCACCCAGCACTTACACAGGAGTCAACAGCAATCACCCAGATTTTCCTTCCAGCTGTGAATGAGTTGAAATGTCCCCAACCTTCTGTAGTTACACTACTTGTTCCTTTTATAAACAGAATATTCTTTCATTCATTATATAATTTCCTAGATTATCCATTATTAAAATTCCCCCTCTCCAAAACGAATTTACATCTGAATTATCTCATTACTTCTGAACAAGCCAATTATTGCCTCTAGTGAACAAAATAATTAGACTTGTGCTCCCTGCATTCGAGATCTTCTCCAGCAGTCCCAGAACACAGGAGTACACAATGAAAAGATACAAATACACAGAACAAATCAATGGAACAGCTTTTTTTCTCCTCCTGAACGTTGTTTACCAACTGAACAGGTTCACTTCTTTGAATATATACACTCAGGTATTGATGGCATAATACAAAGCTGAAATTTAAACTCTACCCATCAGTCAGGTCAGAAAGAGCAGAGAACTTCACTTGGTTTGTTTTTCTGGAGTCAGAAGTCTTCCCTCTCCTCTGACATCTGTGTTGCCAAAAAAATCATAAAACACTGCCCAAAGCTGGGAAATGTTTGCAAGAGGTTGGTGATGGGATTCATGGAATCTCAGGATGGTTTGGGTTGGAAGGGACCTTAAATCTCATCCAGTGCCACCCCTGCCATGGGCAGGGACCTTCCACTGTCCCAGGCTGCTCCAAGCCCTGTCCAACCTGGCCCTCCAGGGATCCAGGGGCAGCCACAGCTGCTCTGGGAATTCTATTCCAGGGTTTCCTCACCCTCCCAGCCAGGAATTCCTTCCCAATATCCCATCCATCCCTGCCCTCTGGCAGTGGGAATCCATTCCCCCTTGTACTGTCCCTCCAGGCCTCTGTCCAAAGTCCCTGTCCAGCTCTCCTGGAGCCCCTTGTCTTGGTTGAAGACAATTTAAAGAGGTTCTAAACACTCTAAAATAAGTTACCTCCACTTAAATTCAACCAATCTCCTTCCACCAATAAGCAACGACTATGAGTTGATATAAGTGAAAAAACAACACTTTACCAACAAGAGAAATGGCAACAGGCAGACACAGAGAAGTAAATAATCATTAGATTTCATATTCAAATATTCATAAGAAATAATCATTAGATATAAAATCACTAAATCTCATTAACCCCAGGGGAACAGAGAGGCCCCAAAATGGCAGCAGCGCCCTTCCCAAGATGGCGGCGTTCCCTGATAACTGCAGGGCTCAAAGTGATGCCTGAGGATTTTAGCTTTTATATTTTTCATATATTTGTAATCCTGCAATTCTCTAGTGTATAACTCTAAACTCCATGTCCAGTGTTAGCTGCTGCTTTCCCATTTTGGTCAGACACAACAATTTCTCTCCAGGCCTGGGAATCAAGGATGCCTCACTGCCTCAGACCCTGAGAGATGTAAAACAAAAGTGAGTTGAGGGGAGCAAACTTGGGGTAAATTACCTCATTACCTGAACCTGTAATTATTATTTATTGTAATTATCCTCTGATTTATTATTTGACTATTAACCCCCATTATGCAAATAGACCAAACTTGTAAAAATATGAAAACCTGTGGTCCATTTTTTTGGGTGTAGCCCCTGGTGGTTTCATCTGCCCTAAATGTACCTGAAGGCCCTTCAATAAATAGAACTGCTTTTTATTCTCTTAATTTTGTCTGGCCTGTTGTTCTTCTGGTTTGTTTTGTCTGTTTTTAGGTAGTCCCAAAGGACAACAGGGAAATGGCGTCAGCTCTCTCCCTCAGGACGGCGCTCCCCAGCCAACACCACGGCATGGGAGATAAAGGGAAAACAGATGGAGGCAAAAGAACCCTCACAGTAAGGCTGGGGATGACAGAGAAGTTCCAGTGGCAGATAAAGCCTCACCAGCACGTGTTTGGGGTCAGCGCTGTTGCATTTTTGGGTTATCAAGACAAGATGCACCCCAAAGGGACAAGAACACAAGGGATAGAGAAAAACACGGCAAGATTTGTCACAAAATGTGTCCACTGCTCTTGTAAATCCTGGGGGAGAGGTAGAAAACATCTCCTGGCTGAAGGAGTGTCCTGTTTCCTGATGAGGACAAGAGGAATTTTCCCAATTTTCACACCTCGTTGTTTGCCCTGCACGTGGCCCTGGAGGAGGAAGGTCAGAGATGCAGCAGCAGCCTGGCTCACAATCCCATTAAAGACTCTGCCAGCTGTCAGGACAAATCCACAGCCTTACCCTCAAGAATTTCTGAAGCAAAAACGATTCATTTTTATCTTCTGTATATAAGTTAACAAGCAGAGAAAATCAGATCCCTCACATCTGCTTCTGGGGCTTCTTGGATACTTCAGCGATTCCCTGCGTGAGCTTGAGCAGGAATTTCTCCTGCCACTGAGCATTAACAGCACAGTAGACAACATATTGAGGGTAATAAAAACAATGCAACCCTCATTTATCAGCTTGAGGAGAAGCTGTCGAGGCAACCGGCTGAGAACGACCCACCAGGAAAATCTGAGAAACACAAGATGAAGACGTCTGGGGTTTTACCCTTTGGTTGGAAATGATGCTCAACTCCAGCACCAAGGACAGAGAATTGAGGGGAAGTTTTGCCTCCCCTTCCTTCCTGCTGACCCCAGCCCTGTTTATGTGCAGTGTTTGACAGGACTTCATGGTCTGATTTTGCTGCCAAGTGAGGTTTGAACTCCTCTCCTTGGCTTGTGCCCTCTCCTGCACAACCCAAGATCAGCACACAGTAGTGCATTACATTTCCCCATTTATATATATGTATTTTAATGTATTATGTCTCTCAGTAAGTATATTTTTAATTAATGAGCTATTTCAAATGGAAGATGAAGTCTCCTTTTCTTTCTGGAAGGGTGATCCAATAACACTGACAGTACCAGATGGTTTCCTCCTTAGAAAGCCAGACCAAGCAAATGCATCCATAAATGTCCAGAATGTCAGAAGCAGGCATCAAATAGAAAAGGTCCAAGTAAATACACACAGCTCTTGCTTCCAGAAACCAGGAACATTTGCTGGTCCTGTCAAAGAACAGATTTATTTTTTTTTCTCCCCCTCTCCAATACCCTGAAATTTCCAAGCAGAGCTGGAAACACACAGAGGTGCCTTGGTCTCGCTGGGGAAATAATTCTGCACAGCTGATTTGATCTGTGAAAACGTTCACCCAACAGCAGCAGCTGTGCTCAAAAAGCAGAGGATTTAAATCCCAGCACTAACCATCTCATGGGCAGGCTCTGTTAGAAACCCTAAAAAACCCAAACATCTTTAATGTGGAGAAAAGCCAAGATCACGGTCAAACAGTGAATCCCAGTGTCAGTTCAGGGGTATGGATTGGAAGCAGAAAACACCTGCAGGTTCCCAAACCATCTCCATGGATCAAGTCATTCCTAAATAGTTCAGGTGCTCCTGGAAGATGGTTCAGGGCACAACCAAACTCATTCCAGACCAAGGCAGGCACCGGTGTCGCTGCCATCTAAACCATCTCTGCCTCCTGACTTAATTAGCTGTGAATACAGATAATTTCCTGATGTGTTTTCCTGAATAATCCCCAACAGCAATCTCCACTCAATTTCATTTGAAACCCACGCTTTGGGAAGAAATCTGGCTCTGCTTAAGGGCACTTTTAGGGAAGAGCAGAGCAGACCCCACAGGTGTGAAAGGTTTGTGCTCCATGACCTGCCAGCCCAGCAGCCTCCTGTTCTCCCCCTCTGCTCTAAAATACACATTTCTTGCCCTAAAGTACCTATTTCTTGCCCCCAAATACTTATTTCTTCCCCTAAAATACCTATTTCTTTCCCTAAAATATCAATTTCATGCCTCCAAATACCTATTTCTTTGCTGTCTCCACTTCTCCCTTGTGAATGCTGACCAAAACTTACTAAAAGCATATTTATGTGTTTTATATAAAACTCATTAGGTAAAAAGTCATAACAGTAGCCTGGATTTGGAGCAAATTTCTTCAGGAAGCAAGGCAGGGGCAATTCTATTTATTGAGGCTCCCCAAAGTCTATCAATCCCAACAACTTTTGGGTCCTCAAAAACATGGTGAGACCTCCAGGATATGAAGTTGCTGAAAATTACATGAAAGACTTGGCCACTCAATGTATTCACCCAGGGAAATTCAGAGCCTGTCCCTGTATTTCTTAAAAGACCAGGCAAACACCACTGGAATAAAATTATTTCCTCCAATTTTGAGGGCTCAGCCCAACCTGAACACAAACATTCCAGCCTAAGAGCTGGTTTGGGACATTTCTGAGATGCTCAGGAGAAATGGAAGCGTTTTAAAGCAAAAATAGATCAGAGTTAAGGGATTTGGAAAGTCAAGTTCCATTTTTAGTGAAGAAACAAAACCTCCAAGTATGCATCCAAATTTTCAGGATTTGTTCACTTTCTCCAAGTCCCTCTCCAGCTCTCCTGGAACCCCTTTAAGCCCTGGAAGGAGCTCCGAGGTCTCCCTGGAGTTTTCCCTTCTCCAGGCTGAAAAATCTTGAGGGGGAAAGGGAGGGAATAAGGAAAAGAGGGAGAAGGAGGAAGCTTAGCAACAAATAAAATAAAAACGACCACACTGGAAAACAAGTTTGGAAGCCAAGCAGAGCCCTTTGCTCCAGGTAAATATTTCCAATTAAATTCCTTCTCTGCTCTCCATGGGAACATCAGCAGCTGGACACTGAGTGTGCCATATGTGGCTATTTTCAAATTAAAAACAAAATCCCTTTTTCTGCAAAAAAAAAAGTGAAGTTAAAACACTTCCATCCTCTGGTTTCCTGCATAAGCACGATCTAAAAGCATTAAGTGGGTTAACCACATTAAATAACTGTAATAATCTGCTCTCAGAGTGCAGAGTAATGGAATCTTACAGCAAGGCTTGGAATTAACCTGCTTAATTTCCCTGGTATTACATCCACCACATCCATCCCCCTCATTCTGCTCCACAACTGCATCATTAACTTCCCATCCAGACATCCCAGCCTCTCACTCCAACTTGCCACTTCTTCATCCAAATGTGTTATAATTTGCTTATCCGCTGCCATTTGCATCAACTTCCTATTAAAACGGAGAGAAAGAGGTTTAAATCTTCTTCCTCCACATTTAATTCAATTGTCTGGCATTACTTTGTTTTAATGACTCAGTGCACAAGACACGGTTTATGCTTGGCTTGGACTAATTCAGAAGTTTCTACATCCAGTAAGGGGAAAAAAACTGAAAAAAAAAAAGATCAGACAAAGCATTTTTGGTCCTGGCAATCAGGGATTTATGGTTGTACCCAAACACAATTGATTTCCTACAAGGAAAATTGTAGGATTTCCTACCTGGCTAATGCATCATCCAGCATAAAAACCCAACAGGGCTTTGCTCAGAACATTTCCAAAAAAACCTCCCAGACCAGTTAAACAAAAAAAAGAAATCAGCTGGGATTCATGTGGATTTCCTTTATTCCAGTGGGAGAGGAGGGAAATTCATTCCTATTCTCCTTCTGTGATTTAATTCTATGTGATTTTATGGGTTCCCTGCCCAAGCCAGGGGTTGGAACTTGATGATCTTTAAGATCCCTTTCAACTCAAATCTTTTTGTGGTTCTCTCTCTGATTTTCTGTATCTACTAAATACAGAGTTAACAACCAACCTTTAAAAAAACCAACACAATCATTGTGGTTCCCATCTAAAAGTGATTTTGTGTAGCCCTGAGAGATCAGATTCATTTACTAAACCAGGCCAGAAAGGCAGCCTGGGACTGATTTTTACTAATGAAAAGATGGTAAACCAAGTGTCCCCTGGATAAATTACACTAATTTCATTTTAAGATGTTTTTTAAGGTGATAGTGATTGCGCTATTATAGCACGGAATTGAAAAATACAAAAGAAATGAAAGAAATTTTCAACTAAAATCTATTTTGTTCTGTCTTTTACTAGAGGGTTCACAGCACAGCATTAAACCAGGAGAACATAATATTCCAATTAACTTGGTTTTAATCACTTCTAGCTGAGGAGATTGTGAATGGAGTCAATAAAAGAGGAGGTATCAGAAATGGCACCTTGGATGGAGCACGAAGCTTTACCTACCACACTCCAAATGCTTCAAAATTCCCCTGAGATGACTCTCAAAGCTTGGAATTTTTTTACCTGAGACAGATCCATCCTTACCCATGGCAGAGATGCCCTATCCACCACAAACCCTCAGGAATTCACTGGCAGTGTGTTAAATCCATCCTAATGAGATCCACGCTGTTAATTCCCTCTAATTGTTGTCCAGTGGCGGGGGGGGGGGGGGGGGGTGTCTCCCTTGTCCTTCTGCATCTTTGGTCTCTGTGGGAATCACTCTAAATCGATTCTAACTCCATTTCCCTTTGGCTGTTACATCCACGGAGTACAAGAGTAAACCCTAAATGTCAATTCCCATTTCTAGAAATTCAAATGGTATCATTTTTGGCTGATACCTTTGATGGTGATCCTTTGAGTGACCAAAACCAGTCCGTCGTGACGGATGTTTCAACTACTACCAATCATTTTTTACCATAACACCAAGTTTTCTATGCAAGGACTCCAGTTTTCCAAAGGAGTCAAAGCAGAGGCAGGGAAGGACACAATTCTGAGTCCTGGAACTCTTTCATTTCCCTTTTTGTAGCATCTTTAACTGGGAATGGGAATGAAGCATTTCCTCCTCAAGTTCCCACACAAGAGATGCTGGTTTTTTTCCTGCCCCAAGCAGATTTATCTCTCTATTTCATATCTCTATCACCACTCAACAGAAAGAAAAATAAAGTTATTCTCCTCTTTCTGCTTTGTAGCTGCAGCACCTGAAGTAGGAGAAGCATCTTTTGTCATACAAAGGTAAAGGCCAAGCTCCAGCGGGCGACTTTTTGTTAAATTCCTAAATTGGATCCTCCAGTTACAAAAGTCATAAAAATGAAGCCTCTAGAGACACAAACACTTCGTAGCTGCAGGAGATCAGGTGGATCTGAGGTGCACAGGTGGCACAGGAGCATTTCCACCCAGCCCAGGGGCTCAGGGTACACCCACCCCAAAATCCCTGTGTCAATAAAAACACAATGCCCCGTGGTCTGAAGAGTTCAGACACACAAATGTGTGAACCAGTCAAAAATTCTGGATAAAAAGCACAGGCTCTGATAAAGAATCATGGAATAATCAATGAGATCAATTATATAAACTTCTATAAATGAAATTGGTTCTTGAAACAACAAGAAGGATAACGAGCTATAAATATTTGAATAAAACCTACCCCTGGTTTTTCTCTGTAACATTCTGTTCTATGTTCCAGAGAATATTCCAGCAGCAAGGCAGGATAAAATGACAAAGACAATGGGAGAGCAGAGAGAAGTGCTCAGTTTGCTGGGATTGATGGAATAATGCCAAACTGGTCCATTTAAACTCCAAGTGAGACCTGAGGTGTTTGTGAGAGGAGCCCAAGTGGGTTCCTCATCACATCTCTGAACAAACATTTGGCTTCTTCTCTTATTAAGCAAGGGAGGGCCTTTTGTTGAGGCTTTTTTTTCCCCAGATCCATGAAATACCCAAAGCCCCACCAAACTCCTCAATTAAGGACAAGAGATGTGAATTAAGTGTCCAAAATTTACCTGGAAATGCATCTTGCAAAGCCCCATCTCCTCTTTACACACACACATGCCCAAGCCACTACCACTAATAGAATTCCAAGCATTTCCTTCTTCCAGGGAATTAATTAGGAAATAAAGGTTGCAAGGAATTCGTTTTTATCCACATTTTAATGTGAAAGCTGCAGTTAGGAATATCTCAAGGTTGGTTAAGTCAGAGAGGAGAATTGTGTAAGAAGGTGGTGGTGGTGGTGGTGGTGAATTATTTTTGTTTTCTGCATCAAAACACTTCACTTACAAATTAACTCACACGGAAAAATAATAAAGATGGCAACAATGCACGGAACAATACAGCCTGTTATTCCAGAGATGGAATCCCAGGATGGGTGAGGTTGGAAAGGACCACGGTGGGTCACTGGTGCCACTCCCTGCTCCATCCCAGAGCGCAGGGCAGTGCCCAGGTGGCTCTGGAATGTCCACAGGGAGGAGACTCCAGCCCCTCGCTGGTCTCTGCCCCACATCCAGGGGCAATTCCTGGGCTCAGTCCCTGCCCGTTCCTCTGGTGCCACTGCTGGGCCCCTGGGATACTTTGGGACTTCTCCAATTAAATTAAAACAGCAGAAGAAATGGGATACAAAACTCCCTTTTATGATATTTTCATATGATATTGGACAGTCCAAGTGGGTTATTTTGCATTATCAACTGCACCAAGATTCAGCCTCTGTCCCATCTGATGGAAACAGAACCTTTGCAAGATGTTTTCTTTCCTCCACCTTAATCCTATCCTGCAAAAAACCCTAAACTTCAGATTATTCTACAGAACAAGTTTCATTCAGCAACACAAACTGCATCAATATCCAAAATCAACCAACCTGCCCTGGGCACAGGTTCAGTTGGACCCTAATTTCAATTTTATTGACTTGGGTGAAAAATTGTGATGCACACCCAGAATCTGAGGAGAGAAATTGCACATTTGGGTTGTGGAGCAGAGCCTGCTCCATCCTTTGGAACCTCCCTTGGGATATTGATCCCCATGGATGGGATCCCTCAGCTGTGTCCTCTCTCCCTGGAGCAGCCCCAGCTCCCTCAGCCTCTCCTGGCCTTTCAGCACCTTGGTGGCCTTGGCAGCACTGAAGGAACACTTGGACTCAATGATCTTCGAGGGCTTTTCCAAGATTATGATTCCATTCCACACCACGGCTCCTGAACTCTTTTAAGACTTTAAATTTTGCCTCTTCACAATTCCAGTAACTTGAAGCCAACTCCAGATAAATCCTCACATTTCCACATCAGCTAGAAAGGTGCCAGCACCGATTTCTGTACAAGCACCCCCTGGGCACATCCCTCCTCACCCTGGGGTCAGGCCAAATTGGCATCTCCCCTTGCTGAGGGCAGAGCCCCGAGTGCTATAAACCATTTATTACTGGAATTACAGCTTTCCCCCATCACATGAACACATCCCCCACTCTGGAAGGCCTGCGTGGAGGGAAGAGGCCATTTGAAATCACTTCCACACTCATTAAGCAGACAAAGGAAATGCCATTTGTGCCATTTGTTCCCACATTCCTCGATGCCATTGAGGTGCAGTGAATGCAGGGCTTAGAGGGAGCTCATCCAGTAACTCCTGATGACAATTAAGTCAAACACAACCTCATGATCAGTGCAATTAAAATCCCTAAAGAGGAGCACAGATGTACTCGAGGCCCCAAATCACTTAGAGGATTTTTTGATATTATGTAAAAATCCAGCTAGTGAGAGGCAAGGCTTTGGTATTATATTATTAAGTAATTACGATGAGATATGAAAACACTAATGAGATCTGCGGCGAGGATTTGCTGCACCCAATGTTTCGAGGAAAAAGAATCAGCCTGGCTTTCCCCAGCACACTTGGAACAATCTCCTGCAGGCAGCTGCGTGAGTTTTGTGTGGAGAAAACACAGAAAAATCTGGTTTCAACAACTTCTCCGCCTTTGTGGTGACTGCAAGGCTTAAAAGACTGGCAAGGGAAGCGGGGGAATTTGGGAAATTGATATCCAGAGCATGAATTTAAATGCAGGCACTGGTGTGCACATTGATGTGGGGAACTGCAAACACCACTTGGAACATGGAACACCCTCCCTGAACTCTCTGCTTTAGGAAATCACACAAATGTGGCACATTAATGACTATAAAGGGTGAGCAATCTCTGTCTGGTGTAAAATCAAATGAATTCTTGGGGATTGGGCTTCACATGAGCACTCCTCTCCCAAACTCAGCCAATTAATCCATCCTGGTCGCCACTGGAGACACAAAACCCAAGGACTCTGTGACAGCACCAGACATTTGCTGAAACTCTGAACCTGCTGATGAAGAGATTCTTTGTCATAAGGAAAAAGAAGCTTCATAATTTTAAGAGGAGAGAGCGAGTATCCACACAAGAAAAGCTGTGTCAAGGCAACAATCCTGGGACTCCAGAGAAGTCCCAGCACTCCAAAATGCTCCAGGAAACAAGGCAGGGAAATGTCTCTCATTTTGCCCAAATTCACATTTTCTGGTGACAGTTAACTCGGAAAGAACAGACTTAGAACCCTTCCAAGGCACCTTTCCCTCTTGCTTCAGCCAACCCAGATCCTTCTGGGAGCCAACTGCCAGCTCCAATCACTCCGGGATGTGCAACTCCACCAAATTTATAAGGTTCAGAAATAACCTCTGAGGCCTGGAGTAACTCAAATGGATCCCAAAGCCCAGCCTTCCCCTTTGGAGAAGAATGTGGATTCACCCAGGCCGTGTCCCAAAGGCAGCTGACCACAAGGATCACCCCATGGAACTTCCATTCCTCACATTATTATCCAGCTGGAGAGGTACTCGGCCAGTTGAGAGGAAGGTTCCATTTTCTCAGTGCTAGGTGGTCCAGTCCAAAATTTTTCAATTAATGCATCCAAGTTCACACCTCTCAGGCCAGTTAAATTGGAATAATCACCCAAATGAGCTCATTTAAAGATGGATTCAACATGCACATGATGCCCTTCCATGACTTCACCTGACTGAATAATTTAAATTATGAGGTTGTTGTTGCTGTTGGACACAAAATAAAGACGAAGAAACTCCAAGATTTTCAGAAGGTAAAGAATTAGAAGGTTTTATTTTTCCAATTCTTCCTACTATTTATAAGATGTCACAATACAAAATGAACACGATTGGTGCATAGGAACGACACCTCTCTAATTCCATTGGTTAAACTACAGAAGCAGAAAAATGCCAGCTGGGCAAAGTTGTTATGAGAAGAAGTAGTTATTTATACAAGATTGTTTTGAGAAAGAAAACCTTGTTGAGAAGTTTCCCTTGGGAAAGAGCAATTGTTAGCAAGCTAAAAAATTCTCTCAGGCTCAGAAATATCAGGCCCACAGGTTGCCATCCCAAATGATCACATCTGGAATGGACAATTCTATCCAAGCTTCAAAACCAACAAAAATCCAGGAGATAAGAGATTTAAAAACTCATGGACAGGAGGATTGAAAGCTTTTATCAGGAAAAAAAAAATCTTCCCCATGAGGGTGGGGAGGCCCTGGCACAGGGTGCCCAGAGAAGCTGTGGCTGCCCCTGGATCCCTGGCAGTGTCCAAGGCCAGGTTGGACAAGGCTTGGAGCAATCTGGGATAGTAGAAGGTGTCCCTGTCCATGGCAGGGGTGGCACTGGATGATTTTAAGGTCCCTTCCAACCCAAACCAGTCTCAGATTCCATGATTCTCAGAGACTTTCCTTTTCTCCATCTCCAGCCTCCATAAAAACACCCTTTTCCCTGCCCATCTCCTCATATAATTGATGCAGAACCTTATTCAAGGAAACTCTCCTCACCTGGAAAACATCCATATTTCTGTGTGCTGGTAAGAAAATATTCTAACACTGCCCATGATATATTGAACAAAAACTCCAACAGCAATTGATGCACTTGGCCCACAGAGCCCTTGAGAAACGTTCAGCTTTTGTATCTTCAGACCCTTAAATCACATCCCTTCATTGATTAAAGTTCCATCTTCATCCTGCACAAGAGAATCACCTCCTCAGCACACATTTATCTCCTTACAAAAGGCAGGGAATAATGGATCTGTGAAAGCTGTTGCCTTTTTTTTGGCAATAATTTCTGATGTATGATACACAAATGGAAACACAGGAGAGCGACACCTCCAATTCCTGCGTGTGTAAAATGGATAACAACCAACGCTGAATCAAATGTGTAGCATTTTAATCCTTTAATTAGGTAAAAATTACTTTCTCCTCAACAGTTCTTCCTTATTAGGAAAAACTCAAGACATCTACAGATCCTCCAACTGTTATTCCAACTCGAAGCCACAAAAGTCTTTGGAGCATCTGGCGTGTTTTGTGCTCCGTGGCAGCCTCGTTCTCTTTGAATTGAGTGATTTATTACCACCTAACCTCAGCCTCTGACGAGATGATGCTGCCAATTTGTGCCTCCTTTTCGGAGAGAGAGCTCTGGAACCTGGGCTTTGGGCTGAGCGTGGTGAATCTCAATTAAAGGCTGACCTTTACACGACGAGGGAAATGTTAATTCATGCTCACCTAAACGGCTTCAGCCCTCCTTGAAAGCAGAGTTTTCTAAGCCTGCCCACTCCTCTGCCACTGTAAAGTTCCATTTCAATGTTATTAAGATAAAAACCTCTTGGCTGCGAGGGAAAAACCCCAAATGCTAATACAGCTGTCTGGGGTGCATTTGTTATGCTCCTTGAAAAACAACGATGTCGCCTTTTGAAGGGATTTCAGACACAGATTAGAGGCAGCAGAATGACAGGGCCAGAGATTAAACACTTCTTTACCCCCTGAACAGGTACAAGAGCAGCAGCAGCTCCCTCCACGCTCACCCCGAAGGTCTCTGTTGGAATTTGCCATCCCCTGTGATGTGGAATTACTTCCTGGAGAAGTCTCAGCTTGAAAGGTAAAAAAATTTGCAGAAGAGGCAAGAAAGCAGCTCAGTGCCCACAGATAATTGCGTTGGGCTGTTTTTTAAATTAGGATTATACACTCCATCAAATGGGAGAAAGAAAAGGAATGCTTCAGCAATGTATTTATCAAGGTCTTGCTAATCAAGCTGGTGAAAACAAAGAAATTTGACCTGCAAAAATGATGGATGCGGAGAAACTTCCATATGAAAAGAAGAACTTGATGAAAAATTCAAATGTCAGCAAGATTTCAATAAAAAACATAAACATCCATGAGCACCTCAGGACTCCACGCTATCTAAAAGGCCAGAAGAAACAAAAGGACAAATAAATACAGAATGCCAACATAGCAATTAATCACTCTAGAAAGAAGATGGAATCATAGACTATCCTCAGTTGGAAGGGACCCACAAGGATCAGAGTCCAAATATATTAATTTTATATATATAAAATAAATCTCTTCTCAACACTAGGTATAAAGGAAATGAATTGCAGTTTTGGCAAGTCTGGTGAGTCAAGATCCCAAAAAATCAGGATTAACTGATCAACTTCCACCAGGCTGAATTCTGACTCAGCTGATCTGAACTCCCGTGGATATTTTATTCCTCATTTCACAGCCTAATTCCATATAGGGTTTAAATAACTGGTTCACTACTGACATTTAGGCAAAAGCACAAATTCTGTGGCTCAGTACTTCCAAAAGCCTGCTCCTCCTGAAAAAAACTCCAGTAACTGACATAAACCAGGGTATTACAGTTCACAGGCATAAACATTCTCCACCTATTCTGTTCTGATCTGCATAATACAAGATAATTCCACGTTGGCTTTGTGAATTCACCACAAAGCCCTCAAATGCTTCAGTAATCCAGACTCAAAGCTGGAAAGGAGCTGTAAATAAATGCCTTGAAAATCAAGGATTGCTTTGCAAACAAGGCACTGGGACACGGCGAGTCCCAATTGTGACAACACAACCCAACCAGTCCTGGCTGGAGCAGCTTCCAGCAAAATGAGTGAGAGAGGAGGATTTTTGGGATATTTTATAAAAGGAGGATCGTGCTGCCTCACATCAGCATGGCAGAAGTGGGAGAGTTGTGAGGATGGAGAATCCAGGCTGGTGACAGAACTCAAAGCTGATTCCAGCCTTGATTCTCCACCTCTGTTTGAGAAGCTCCTCTCCTCACAGACCGCCTTGATGCCTCTATTTTTGGCTTTCCTGTTCCAAAAGGACCATGTGGCACTTGAGGGGTGTTTGGGTGCTGAAGTGAGAACAGTGTAAGGGCCAAAGATTAAAGGAAGAGGAGCCTGAGGTCAAGACTGAGGTGGGGAGGCTCAGAGGAGCTGTGGCTGCTCCTGGATCCCTGGAAGTGTCCAAGGCCGGGTTGGATGAGGCTTGGAGCAGCCTGGGATGGTGGAAGTGTCCCTGTTTGTGGAAATGGGGTTGGAATTGGGGGATCTTTAAGGTCCTTTCCAACTCAAACCATTCTGTGGCAGCGATGCTCCCAGTGCTCACTGGCACCCTCTGAACTGGCAGCAAACATCGCCCTGACACCAAAATTCCTCCTCCTGCCTTACCTTGCTCAAAGTCCCCGACACAAAGCAGAGATTTCACAGCCCAAGCCTGACTTCCAACACCTCCCATCTCCCTGAGAAGTGACAGGAATGAAGTGGGAAATTCAACCCCCCTCAAATGTTCTCCAGGATTAGCAGAGATGCCCCGATCCTTTTTCACAGACTCGACTGCTGGCCGAGGTCAGCCTTTAATAAGCAGCAATACACACGTTTAGACACCTGGAAGGGATCAAAAACATCCTTGAAAAGGAAAAAAACAAACCCACATGGATGGGAAAAGGAGGGCTGACCCCACCCAGCAATGGGAACCTGTTGCTGCAGATGAAATGCCAAACGTGCTCTCCCCAACACCAGGAGCTCTTTGCACTGACAAAGAAAAGGGACCCTCCTGCCTCCTTTTTTTAGGTATCTCCCTCTGAATTGTTGTAGCTTTAATAACAATCTCTGAGGAAAAATCAAGAAACAAACGATTTTGTTACGCATAATCCCCCTTTTGCTGTCAAGGGCTTGACCCCAGTTTGATAATCTCATTTCCCGAGAATCAAAACGCTGGAAATTTCAGCTTCCTAGAGCGTTAATTGTGGCCCTGCTCCATTGCTAATCAAAAAATTGGATGTTTTGCAGGAAAATGCTGCTCTAATTAATTCTCAGTCATAAAGCAGCCTGGTTTTAATAACCCCTCCTTGATTGGGCAGCCTTTGAAGAGGCCGTGCCGCTAATCCGCTACACCGGGACAAACACACGCCGAGGAAATCAGGAGTGGCTTTTCAGGGACTGGGGGAGCTGATTGCTTTGGAGCTGGCAAAACCCTGCAAATCCCCCAGCCCTGCCCCAGCTCAAAGCCAGCTGTGATCCTGCACATCACAGACAAAAGCAGTGGTGTGACAGCAAATTCGGGGTATCAGCTCCCCTTCCTCGGTTGATTTTTCCGCTGGTTTATTCCCCAGTCCTTCCTTCAGGAATATTTTTAACCAGCACAGGCCACTTGTCACGACGTCTCCTTTAAGCAGGCAGGAATCCTGCTGGTTCTCCCCCCTCTCCTCACCACCTCTGACTGACAACACATTATCATCCACATCTCGGCGAGGTGCTGAACCGAATTTTCATTATCCCAAATGTCAGCGCTGGTTTCTGTCAGCGCCGAGCACAGCTGGCTCCCTCCGGCAGCCCCTGGGTGAATCCAAATGGAACAAGGCACCTACAAATAACTGCATTTTCCCTGGACCTGGCCTTACATGGTGCCCTTGTCATATCAGATCCTGATATATCCTCCTGCTGTTTCTTGGCGTTGAAATCTTAATTAGCAGAGTTTCTGGTTGGTTTTCTTTAATTACTTAAAACCTTATGGTAAGGAATTTTTTAGGTTTGGGTGGAGAAGGGATGAGCAGCAGAGTGAGGAGTAACACAAATCCACTTCCCAAATTTAGATTTGTGTCAGAGGGGTATTCAAGGCTTTCCATTTACCACCCAGCCAGCAATAAAAAAAAATAAAAATCCGTGGAGTTTCTAAAAATTATCCACTACAATTTATTATGTCGTTATACCAGAGCTTTGTTTTACTGCTGTAATTCCCATCCTTGGCCAGAGGTGAGCAACATGGAAGGTTCCTAAAATCCCAGACTGGTTTGGGTTGGAAGGGACCTTAAAATCATCATCATCATCATCATCATCATCATCATCATCATCACCATCATCCCTGCCATGGCAGGGACACCTTCCACTGTCCCAGGGTGCTCCAAGCCCCATCCAGCCTGGCCTTGGACATTCCAAGGTGTGGAAGTGCTCTCCACTTCCAGCTAAACTACAGGTCAGCTTTTACATATTCTAGTGCTGCATGTTTAAAATCCACAAGAGCCTTTTGCATTAGATTTTTAGTTTATAAATAAATTGATATAATATTCTCACTACTCCCAACAAGAGAAAAATAACTATGCAAAAATTCTGGGTATTTAAAATCACCTCTGAAAAACTGAAACTTCCAAGAGTCCTGGAATGGTTTGGTTGGAAGGTTCCTTAAAAATCATCTCGTTCAATTCCCCTGCTGTTCCTTCAAACAGAAGCAAGGAGAACTTACCCAGTTTTTTTGTTTTTTGGGTTTTTTTTAAAGTAAGAAGTGCATTGCATCCCTGGAATGCTCTAGACAGAAACTGCCTAAATAACTTCATAAAGTAATATTGAATTTTTGCTATTTCAGTTCAGCACACAAAATGCATCCAGCAGTTGGGAAGATTCAACTTTGGGGAACAAATTTTATTCTCTGCTCAAGACTTTCTCTGTGAAGTCAGAAGATTTTTCCTCCTTTCCTTGTACAACAAGCCCTGCCCCAAATTCCAAAGCCAGCAGAGCACAAACTCATCCACAAGTTGCCAAAGCAGCAGGATCAGAGACAGAACTTTCATAAAAACCCCAAAACAAATGAAAAGAAAAAAAACAAAGGCATGACAACAAACCAAGAATATTTTTTATCCTTCAATTGAGCACATTTGTATTTGTGGGAATGATTCCTCAAGGAACAGCACATGGAGCATCCTCCTGAGTCTGTCTATAAATCAATACCTTCAATAATCAATAAAAACCAGTGGGATCTAACATGGGACTGAGTGTTGGCTCTGGAATTCTGATCCTCCTCCTGCTCCCATCATCCTTCCCTGGACAATCCATCCCACAGGCACATTCCCAATAAAATCCTGCTCCACAAAACCATGGAGAAGTTGAATTACTGCAGAAGTAAGGAACAACAAGCCCAGATTTTGGGAGGTGCTGAGCAGGTGTGGAGTCCATTCATACCCTTGGGAACCACGGGAGCTCTGGAGCACTTCCCATTCCATGGTCAGCCCCAGCTGCAGGACAGGGCAGAGCTGACCTGGCTGTGACTCTGACAGAGTGGAATTATCAACCAAACCCAACCTGAAAGAGTGCACAATTCCTAAATATTTCCCTTTGAATAGAAATCTGTTCTGGAAGCCAAGTGAAAAACCAGAAGATGGGCAAGAGATGAAGTGGCAGCTGATTTGGAGAATCATGGAATGCTTTGGGCTGGAAGAAACCTTAAATCCCATCCAATGTCCGGAAACCTTCCACTGTCCCAGGCTGCTCCAAGCTCCAGTGTCCAACCTGGCCTTGGACATCCCAGGGATCCAGGGATTCTCTGGGAATTCCAGCCCAGCCAGGAATTCCTGCCCAAGATCCCACCCAAATCTCCCCTTTTCCAAGCTGAAGCCATTCCCTGTGTCCTGTCCCTCCAGGCCTTGTCCCCAGTCCCTCTGCAGCTCTCCTGGAGCCCCTTCAGGCCCTGGAATGTTCTGGAAGCTCTCCCTGGAGCCTTCCCTTCTCCAGGCTGGGAATTCCCAGCTCTCCCAGCCTGAGATTGGATCCATCTCCTCTCCAAGAAATCCATGGACCCAGGGGCCTCACTTGGAATCTCAGGAAACCATGAAGGGTCTCCCTTCCCTTGCCCTCTCTTTTCTCTCCCCATTTCCCAGAAAAATCCCTCGGGATGGATTCTGAGTGTCCCAAATCCCAGAATCCCAGAGCAGTTTGGGTGGGAAGGGACCTCAAAGCTCATTCCAGGGACACCTCCCACCATCCCAGGGTGCTCCAATCCTTCCTTGGACATTCCAGGGATCCAGGGATTCTCTGGGAATTCCAGCCCAGCCAGGAATTCCTGCCCAAGATCCCACCCAAATCTCCCCTTTTCCAAGCTGAAGCCATTCCCTGTGTCCTGTCCCTCCAGGCCTTGTCCCCAGTCCCTCTGCAGCTCTCCTGGAGCCCCTTGAGGCTCTGAGCTCTCCCTGGATCTTTCCCTTCTCCAGCTGAGCACCCCCAGCCCTCCCAGCCCGTACCAGCCCAGAAGGAAATATTTCACTTCTGTACTTGCCCCCACCTTTTTTTTTTAATGACAGTTGTCAGAGAACTTGTGTGGCCAGCTTCAAGGGAAAAACACACGGCCAAAATCTTTCTGCTGCAATGGCAGTGGAATGAGACAGAAGAATTCCAGCTCTAAATCACTTGCAGCAGGTCCCTTTCTCCCACTGAGGGATAATGTGAGCCTCATGCTCTGCACTATTTCAGTCCAAATCAAAGGGGTTAATGACAAAGCATCACTCTGATCTTCACACATTTTTTTAAGGCTATTTAAATTAAATTCTTATTTCAAAAAGTTAGCGTGAGCTAAACTTTTATAAATTCCTTTCTTTTCATGCATATGTTTCTTTGAAGATCTTTTCAGGAAAAAAGATTCCTTAACAAGTCACCCTCCCCCTGCTGCCACTGAAAAATCATCCCTGTGGATAAGGCTGTTGGCAACAGAAACTGTGCAGTGTTCACAGAAGACAGAGTGTCACATGCCTGCTTTCCACTAACCTGATTGAACAATTAAATTGTATTTCTCTTTAAAAGGGATAAAAAAAATATATAAATATATATATATTAAAAAAAAAATCCAAATGCAGATCTTGCTGTGGTCTGGGATTCGGGAAGATTAATGAGCAACCTAAAAGGGAACAGCAGCTCATAATAGAGACAGAGGTTACTGCATTTTTAACGGGAAGTTCAAAGGGAAACTTTTCTCGATGGCTCAGCTGCAAAGAATCTCAGCAAAGTCATCTCATCTATTGTCCCTGCTGCCTCCTCACACTGACTTTTTGTCACCTATTGCATCACGTCCAGGCTCTTCCAATTGAGCTGCAAAGGGCAGGAGGATCTTGGCCCTCTCCACCCTGATTCCTGTTTTGTGCTTTACTTCTTTGGCAGCTCCTGGGCTTTGTTCTTCCCCACCCTGTGCCTCTGAGCAGCTCTGCTGCATCCTCCTCTCCTGGAAATGCTCCCAGGGTCCTGCTCATCCTAAATGCCACCCCAAGATTTGTTTTGTACCCATAAGGAATCACTCTTCCATGAAATCTGGCTCTGAACGAGCTCCAAACCCAGGCCAGGAGCTCCTGAAAACCCTCAGGGTAACAACTAACAGTTATTGTAGCAATGACCACAAAAATCCCCAAATCTCAGCCACAAGGCATCTGGAGGAGGACATGGATATGGAGAGAGCCAATTCCATTTTCTGCTTGATTTTAAAGCCACATGGACAACTGGGAGTGACAGAAGCCAACAGGACTCATCCCAAAGGGACAGGAAATTCTGGAGCAAGTGCTGCAGGCTCCCTGAGGGCCCCAAAAATCTCCAACAACTACAAAATTCTTGGCTTTGAGCCCACATTTGTCCCACACAGTTTGTAACAGAGAGCTCCTGGCTATGGAGAAGTAACCACTTAAATCCTCCTGGAATAAAACCTGATAATGGGATGGAACAGCTCAACCATATCCCACTGACCCTGGGGACATCTCCCAGCCAGTCCTGGACATGTGACACTTCTGAAGGTGAGAACCTGAATGCCAAAAGGCAGAGAGCTGTGAGATCAGCACCTCCCAGGTGTGTAAGAGGTGAGATCCCAATTCAGCTGGCAGGCACCTCCACTTCCCTTCCTTCCCACACGGGGTGGGCAGCTGTCACCCTCAGCACGAGTTCTTCCTTCTCAGAGCACCCAAAAGGATCTCAGAATTTACAGATTAGTAACAGAACCATTAACAGAACCATGACAGCCCTGATCATCAACGCTGAGATCACCTCTGCAGTCACCCAAGTGAATCAAGCTGTCACAAGAACAATCTCTGCCTCTCCAGCTTTTTTTTTAAACCCTTGTCGGTTTAAGTTGTCGCTGAGGACAGGTTATGAAAGGAGGAAGGGAACATGAAGGCATCCAAAAATTCTCTTGCAAATTATAAAACATTCTCAATTAAAAGCCAGCTGCAAATTATCATGGATGATAGCTCCAGGAGAAATTCTGCCCTTGGTCATCGCTGTAATATTTGAAGAGCATAAATTATTTTTTTGTTATTCTTTTGTTCCAGGAAGAAACTGGAGTAAGTGATACAAAAGAATTTAGTCTTGCTGTAAATGCTCATGGCAGTCTTAGGATATTCCCTTGATTCTGCTGCCAAACCCAACCACTGGATCATTGAGGAAAAACAAGTGCAATGATGCCTGGAGCAGGGAACACTTCCCTGGGCACCCACAGCACTTGCCACGGGCAATAAAAATCAGCTAAAGCAGCCCAAGTGCCCAAATTCACCATCTGCAAACACTCTGCAGCTCCTCAAGTGCACAAAACACAAAGAATTGGTCACTTCAAATTTGAGCTGCCTGAGCTCAGCTCCAAAAGCAATGCAGGGTAAGTATCACAGTAAGGAAATAAATTGCAGATAAATATCCAATACCCAAACCCAATGCTCAAGGTGAGGCTGTTGGTATTTCTCACCTATTGTTTTATGAATATTTTTTAAGACCTCGACCTCCAGCTGAAAATGCTGAGAGGATAAAGAGAAAGCTTCACAAGCTCATAATAAACAAGAGCTTAAAAACTGGAGATTCAGAGCAAGAGATCAATAGCTGCCAGAGGCTGGCCAGGACATTCCAGCTCCTGCAGAAGGGAATGATGCAAACCCCACAGGATCCTTTTCCTTACCTTGCAGCTCCCCACTCCTGCTGTACAGCTCCCTCCTCTGCTCCCGCAGGTAGGCACTCATGCTGATGGCGTGGGATGAGGATTCAAACCTGCAATTCAAAGGGATTCAGTCAATCCAGGCACTCAGCCATCTTTCTTATGAGCACCACTCAGCTTTTAAAATTATAAAATAGAAGTGTATTATTCACCTGGAAATTAGGGACCAATCAATTCTTATTTCTTGTATGGCTCTAAGAATCCACAAGGACCAATGTAGCAGAGTTTCTTAGGGAAAAAAGCACTTTGGGATTAGGTGTGAGCTATTAGGAGCTAGGCCTCAGATTTGGGTCTGTTTAGTAGTAGATAAACCTGTGGTGCAGCAAGAAATTAGATTAAGGTGTGTTTAGGTATTTTATAGTCTAATTATAGTAGATTCATGGTGGCTGCTTTAAAGTTAAGATTGTTTGCATTCTTTTCTGTCTGAATACCAATTAGAAAACACCTGTAACTAAATTATCTGAAATTGTATTTAACCCACCATTTTGAGAGAATAAACTGAGAACCCTTGATGAAACCACATTGGTCATGTGAAATGTGAGGTTGAGTTTCGTGTCAGGTAGGAAAAGATGGCCTGTGTAGTTATGGTTGTGAAATGTGTGGAAAAGGCCATAGGATAATTATAAAAACATCTGTTTAATCAACAAAACAGAAAAAGCATGGAAAGGGGCTTTTGAACTAATATTTTCCTTGCTTATAAGTGAATCATGTGAACCTATAAGGTTTTTAATAGAAGGTTTGAACTATAACTTTAGCACATATATATAGAAAGGATTGTAATCACCCAAATAGAAGGAAATGAGTTATTCCAAAATTAAAGATCCTGGGAAGAGGAGATGGAAGCTGGACCTCACCAACAAAACTGATTTACAGTCCTAAAAAGGAAGACTGAATCTCTCATCTCTGGTGTTTTCTTCTGAAGAAGGAAATCTGGATGCCACCACCACTGATTTATGTCCTGGGAACCTCATCACCACAAGATGTTATTTCTGACCTCACTGATTTCACACCTTTTGAAGTATAGAAAATTTAACATCACCAATAGAAATTGATCACGATGGGTATAGAAATTGGATTTCAAAAATAGAAATTAGGAGGAAACTAGAAAAGAAAGTTGCTGAGAAGTGCTTATGGGAAATCTCAATAAATACCAGCAGAAAATCAACAGAAAATCGGTGTGCAGTTGGAGGGGAAACCCCCACTGTACCCAGCACTGCTTTGCTCACATTTTACCATTCTGTATTAATTAATAAATTGATTGCTGCTTGATCTATTGGCCGAGTCAAGCTCTTTATTTATAGCAGTTGGATCTGCCTTGCTCTGTCCAGCTTCCCATGTGTTGGGAGAGTCCCTGGCTTTAGACCAATCCAAATGTTTTCCAGCTATTTCTGCCCCATCAACAGGAGTTTTGGCACTTAGGGTAAAAGGTCCCAAACTGGGCCCTGATCTGCTCAATGTCCCTGTGACCACAAATGTCCCATGGCCAAGGGTTTTGTGCCTCAGCTCAGTGCTGGGAACACCCCCATGGCCAAGGGCTGCTGCTCCAGGCAGGCACTTCCCAAAAAAAAACCCCAAACCTGGGAGTGCCTGGATGGGCTTTGAGGACCAGGGAGAAGGGAGCTCGTGGTGGGGACAAATCACCTTCAAACAGCCCCAGTGGGCACCAGGCTTGGAAAGGAAACTTCTGTCACAAGAAGCCTTTGAGATGTTGATGATTTGCTGTAAAAGTCCTCATTCCCTCCCCAATCCCACAGTTCAGGAAGGTGGGATCAGCCTCACATCAGAGACAGGGGGAAAGCATTTCACAGCTTTCCTGGGCACTGGTGTTAAGATTATTACTATTAATGAGGCCTTTCTGCTTTAATTTGGACTGTGAGTGTTGGTGTTATTGCAACTGAACTAATAACGATTTATCAAAATACAGCAAACCCTTCTGATTTTAATTAAATGAGCTGTAAATTCTTGGCTCTGTGTTCTCCACATGCTCCCTTCTGGCCTCAGAGAGACAATAACAGCAGCATTGTCCCACAGCTCCTTCCAGGCACCAAACCCAGATCTCAGCCCTTCTCTGCCACAACCATCCAATTTTTCTCCCCTATTTCCCCTCCTCTGCCACCTCCTCGAGCTGCTCTTCCCACATTCCTGTTCCCACTTCACTCCTCTACCCCTGTAATTCCCTTCCCAATGCTGATCCTCCCACAAAGCTTTCAAAATATTTTTGGTTTTTATTTAGAATTACACAGAATTGCAGCCAAGTCTGGGACTGATTTCTTAGGTGTTCAACTCTTGCTTGTACAATTCACTCCTGCCTTATTTCCCGATTTCCATCTTGGAAATCTGAGCTGGCAACCTGAGCATGCCCTTGGCTACTTTTGGGAAGAGAAGAAAGCCAGGTTGATGATGGCATGAATTATCCAAATTCCCAAATTACTCTTCATCTGAAGCTTTCTTTTTCAAGCCAATGTTGCAACTAAATAAGTTTTGGGTTTTTTTTATTATTATACCCATTTTAAAGGAAATAAGGATTCCAAGTTTCTTCTGAATACCAGCTCTTGACTTCCAGAGAGCAGGACATAACTTCCCTCTATTCCTTGAAGACACAATTAGCAGAAATATTTAATATTCATTAAATTAGCTCAATATTTAATCTTAATTAAACAAACTCACAGCTACCACAGGACACAGCAGCAACAGCTGTGAGTAAAACATGAGGTGGAGCCTTGCCCTAAGAGACTGCTGAGGAATGAAATGCAGACATTGTGGTGACAAGAGGAAAACTCCTCAATTTGGACAGAGCTAATGGAAAGGCAGGCAAAAAAAAAAAAGAGCCTGGCACGGAAAGCACCGAAGATGAGAGGGGAGACAAGAATAACACTCCATCAAACACGTACAAACCTCAGTGGGCTGAGAAATTCCATTTCAAGGGAGATCTCCACAGATATGGTGACAGCTGACAGCAGCCAGATAAGCAAATGAGAGATCCCAGTAAGTGCTGCTGTCACTGCGGGGACGGCAGCGCTCGGTGACAGCACCGGGAGTGCTCAGAGGGGCTGCTCCCACCAGGTGATTCACCTTCCTTTGAACACCTCCAGCCTCCTCCTCCTCTCTGCTGACAAATTCCACCCAGCCTCAGCCTGCTCCAGGTGAGCCAGAGCATCCTCAGTCCTCAAATTTTAATCCCAAACTTTGTCCTCAACCCCCAAATTTGGGTCCTTGTATGTGTGGGAGCAGACAAGGGATGAGCAGCCCTGTTTTGCTCCAATATCCATCTGCAGGTCAGAGTCAATTCCAAGTGGAATTCTCAGCCCAAAACAACCATGGAGGGGTTTAAAAAAAGGGTAATAATCACAGGTTGACAGAGGAAGGAGGCAACACTTAACCTCTAACAACAAGAGAGCTCATCCTGGGAGAGCAGAGAATGTGGAACACCTGGATTTCTAACTGGGATCTCAGGGACTATGAGAAGATATCTACTGGGAGTACCTCTGCCAAAACAGCACTTTTAGGTCCTCTCCAAAATCCTTAAGAGGCTCAAGAGAATGGCCAGCACAGGTAGGGGGTGGAAGAGGAGAAAATTCCAGCCCAGCTCCCCCAAATCCAGGTGTGAATCTCCTCTCTCACCAGCGCTGCTCAGCAACTCCTCACTCCTTATTGCTGCATGAATTTGCTCTCCCAAATCCCTCCCTTGGCCAGCCAGCCTCTCTCATCCTCCTCTCTCTTACACTCTCCTCCCAACCACTTAATTCTTTGCAGCCTGACTGCTGAATTAAAGGAGTTAGTGACAGGATTAAGTGCTTAGTCTATGCAGTAATTACACAGTTATCTTAATTCCCTTTGTCCAGTGCCCTTTATCGCTCCCTCGAACAGGCCCTGAATTTCCCATGCACAAAGAGAGGCAGAATGGATCACTCCATGCTCTGCAGCAGCTCCTGTAATGGGATTCCCAGTCCTGGGATGAGCCTTGGGAAGAGCTCAGCCCTAAAACCCAGCGCTGAATCCGTAACAGATCCTCAGCTCCGGGCATTAAATCCTCATCCTGAACTTCCACACCTCTCACACCGTGAAACTGCCATTACCAGCAGCACTCCAGGGACTAAAGGCAGCTTAGGCACAGGTTTAAAAACTCCCTGCACTTACTTAAAGAGAGGGTTTTTGGGTCTCTGGGGTTTCTTCTTGGCGAAGAAGGCGGCGAATTCGCGGCCGGAGCTGGCGTAGCTGAGCTGGGCCGAGGGCTCCGAGGCCGTGCGCGTGTTCTTCATGTCCAGGTACTCAGTCAGCAGCATCTGAAAGGAGGGAGAGAGCTCAGCAGCTGGGCTAAAACAGCAGCAGCACATCCCTGGAATGACTGGGGGATTTTAGGTTCTGTGTGGGAAAACAATCAGAACTCACCAAAATTCTAATTGAGAGAAGCGTGGTTTTATTTAAAAAAAAAATGGTATCTCGAGGAGTGGCTCTGATTTGGTAAAAACTTATTTTATATTCCTTGGAATGGTTTGGTTCTAGAAGGATCTTCAAGATCTGTCCCATCCTTTGCCATGATCAGCAGACCACGTAGCTCCAAGCCCTGTCCAACCTTGGACAATTCCAGGGATGGGATTTTTGATCAACTCAATCTGCTCCAAACCCTGATGGTCCCAAAAAGAACCTGCAGAAAGTTCCCAAAAGTGATTCCATCCATGGCAGCCATGAGGAGAGATTTATACATTGATTATAAATATAATTAATGCTCTTAAAGGTTTGCAATAGTGAGCAGTGCAGTTAAAATACCTTGGGTTTATAAAGGCATTTATGTGCTTAAATACTTCCAGCATATTTATATGGAGAAATTGGAAACATCCATGTGTGTGCTGGGGGTCACATGGGATGGAAAATATCCTGGAAAGCTGCAAAAATTGTCCTTTAATAGCTCCCAACCCAAACATGCTTCTTTCATCATTGAAAATACAAATTCCCACAGCTGCCAGTGGAGTTCAGGATTGATTTTCCACTCCCAAATCACTCAGTGAGGGGTTGGGGGCTCCCTTTGTGACACGAGGGTCCCCCCTGTGAAACCTTTGCCGCCCAATATTTGAAATTATTGAAGGTGCAGAAGCAAAACCAGACTCCAAGTGATTCCATTTTCATTTCCTCGTGTCTGAAGATGAAACAAAAGCCCTCAAAAATGAACTTTTGTCTGTGTATTTCAAAAGTCTGTTTATTTTCAGGAATTTTTACCCCCTCAGAGGGTGTTGGGAATGTGTTCCATGTGAATAATTAGCCAGTCAAAGCCCATCAAAGAGAGCTGGAGGTAATGAAAAGAATTCATCATCACTCCCGTGCTACCTAAGTTGAAACAAATTACACAGGAAAAAAAAAATCCAAGCAAATGGAATCGTGCCCCTAATTAGAAACAATTTGGGATGGCTTGGGAAAATAAAATAATAATACAAACACACAGAAAATCTGATTCCTAAACCATCTCAATTAAAACTTTACCTGAGCACAGGCTTTGAAAATTCGTGTTTATTGGTAGAAATAATCACTGTGCTAATTTCTGACACTAATTTACCAAACCCGTTTGTACTCACCTATTTGCATTTCATCTTCTCCATTTAAATTAACAACCCGAAAATCGCCACAAAAATCTAATTAAACCCTCAAATTTAATCAAGTTGGAAAAAAAAAAAAAGAAAGAAAAACATTAAGCAATTTGTTCTTCCATTATGGAAGAAACCTATTTATGATGGATTCCACGATTCTGGTGTCACTTTATATCCAAGAGGAGGGAATATTAAGTGTGAAATCCAGGATTACAAAAAGCCAAAAGAGGTTTGGGATGGGAGCAGAATGAATTCTCTTTGTGGGTAACAGGTGAAACAGAGAAGCAGGAGATGAGTTTGCTCTAAGATATTCCAAAAATGCCAAAAATTGGGGAAAAATTAGAAAAAAGAGTTTATTTATTGTTAATTTATTGGATTGAAACTATTTACTAGATAGGCAGGGAAGGATGGTTGGATACAAGGCTCTGAAAAAGAAGCTGTAAAAGCTGATTTTGATAATTATCCATAAAATTCAATTTGGATTGGATCTTAAAGCCCATCCAGTGCCACCCCTGCCATGGCAGGGACCCTTCCACTGTCCCAGGATGCTCCAAGCCCCAATGTCCAACCTGGCCTGGGACACTTCCAGGGATGTGGACACCTCTGAGAAGATGAAAATAGGGACACAGGAATTGGGAGTTCATTTTTCAGTTAAAAAAATCCAAGTGTAGCAGAAACTGGGCCAGGCAGATCAAAGCTCTTCCTGCTCCAGTGCCCTGAATTCAACAGTTCCACAAATTCTTCAGGATGAAGTAATTAACTGGAAATGTGGCCGAGCAGTGACAGCACAGAGCCATGGGGACAGGAGTGATGTCCAGAGAGAGGATTCAGGGAACCTCAGAGCCCCTGCCAGAGGGATTGGGGACAAGGCCTGGAGGGACAGGACACAGGGAATGGCTTCAGCTTGGAAAAGGGGAGATTTGGGTGGGATCTTGGGCAGGAATTCCTGGCTGGGCTGGAATTGCCAGAGCAGCTGTGGCTGCCCCTGCATCCCTGGAATGTCCAAGGAAGGATTGGAGCACCCTGGGATGGTGGGAGGTGTCCCTGGAATGAGCTTTGAGGTCCCTTCCCACCCAAACTGCTCTGGGATTCTGGGATTTGGGACACTCAGAATCCATCTCGAAGGATTTTTATGGAAGATGGGGATCAAAAAGAGAGGGCAAGGGAAGGGAGACCCTTCATGGTTTCCTGAGATTCCAAGTGAGGCCCCTGGGTCCGTGGATTTCTTGGAGAGGAGATGGATCCAATCTCAGGCTGGGAGAGCTGGGAATTCCCAGCCTGGAGAAGGGAAGGCTCCAGGGAGAGCTTCCAGAACATTCCAGGGCCTCAAGGGGCTCCAGGAGAGCTGAGGGGGACTGGGGACAAGGCCTGGAGGGACAGGACACAGGGAATGGCTTCAGCTTGGAAAAGGGGAGATTTGGGTGGGATCTTGGGCAGGAATTCCTGGCTGGGCTGGAATTGCCAGAGCAGCTGTGGCTGCCCCTGGATCCCTGGAATGTCCAAGGCCAGGTTGGACACTGGGGCTTGGAGCACCCTGGGACAGTGGAAGGTGTTGAGGATGGAACTGGATCAGCTTTAAGGTCACTTCCCACCCAAAACCATCCCATGACTCAACACAACACACTTGCCTTGAAACTGCAGCATAAAAATTAAATCCCTTCACATTTTTCAGCAATATTAACACAAGGGCCAGCCTGAAAATCCTGGCAGCACTTGGCCTCCAAAAACAGCCTCAAGTTTCCCTCTCTCACTGCCCTGAGACATTCCTGGTGCTCCCACAGTGTCACTGTCTCCATTTATTCCCCGTGTCTGCACAGCCCCAGTTTCCCACTTGTTCTGCTCTCATCATCCTCATGGAGGATTTCCATAAATCTCCAATTTCAGAGTTAGAAGTTGTGCTCTGGCCCTGCACTTATTAAAACCCACAGCAAGAGGGAAGCTGGAAATCCACTTGAAAGGCAAGAAAACCCAGATATTAAAAAATATCCACTTAAAAGCCACGAAAAAACCCAGGCTCTTCCTGCCTTTGTAAGCGAAAGGAGCTCTCCTGAAGCAGCCAAGTAAGGGATTTCCTGATTTGGTCCCACACCACCTGATTAGGAGTTGCTGAGGCATCAATCAAACCCCTGTTAGACACGAATCACGTGGCTGCACTGTGAGATTTATGAGGGAATGTGAAGTTTGCAGCATCTCATTCATCTGGAAAGAGGACTTGGTGCTCCGTGGTTGAATTCTGCCATCCATGGGCTGTGTTTACATCCCTCAGACAAATAAAGCTGTCCAGAAATGCAGGAGAACAAAGCAGCCTCCAACCAGCTGCTCTTTGGGAATGGAAAGGAATAGAAAGTGGTTTATGAAAAAAGTGATTTTTATGGGTTTGGAGGAGTAATTAAATTCTCAAATTCCAAAAGGTCAGGACAGTGTGTGTGGCTTGGTTGAGCTGGTGACACTCACTCTGCTCTGTCCTGCTGAACTGGCACAAGGACAAATCTGCCCCTGGGACACTCCACATCCACATTTTCCTTCCTTGCCTGAGCCCCAGTGTTGGGGTACAAATCCCTCTGGGCTCCATCCACACAGCCCCAGGAGTGTCCAAAGATGTGAGGATTGAGTTAAAACCTTCCGAGAAATTAAAATACATAAACCCACCCAGACATGAGGCAGAAATGCAAGTTTAGTTTTAAACAAATACAGGATTTTTAAGTGCCTTAAACAAATAAGAGTTATTGTCAGTAAGTAAAGACCCAATACCCAGTTTATAGTTCAGTAACATTGCCTTTTGCAAAATTAGTTAAATTCTAGTCATTAAAAAAATAATGTAGCCTTGCTGGAAATTCCTAGATAGAACGGACAGAACCATATGTGTAAAATTTGTGTAAGGATTTTACAAAAATTGTTGCACATTAATTTTAGCTTAGGATAAGTCCAACACTATTGTAAGAAATTAATGTTTAAGCCTGATTGGCTAAAATTAGAATAAAATGCACTAAGAATATTAGAAAACAAACACTTAGGAACACAGATCAAGGGTGCTGCTTCTGGTGTTGCCTCTACTGCTGCTGCTAAGATGCTGCCACTTCTGCTTGGGACATGGGGACTTTGACAACCTCCACCTCCATGAGGCTGATTTAGTCATGTAATAATGGACTTTGCTTTTACTGATGGCTTGGGAAGGCTGACCTGGAACAGAAACTGGACAGAGCTGGAGAATAAAGTAGAGATTTATTGAAAGGCCTTTAGGGTACACCTTGGGCAGGACAAGAGCCTGGCCAGGGCTACACACAAGGTGGACCAAAAATGGACACAAAATGGACCCAAAATGGTCACAAAATGGATTCGTGGTCACGAGGTCTCACACTTTTATAAGTTTTGGTCCATTTGCATATTGGGGTTGAATTGTCCAATTCCAGCTCAGGCTGTGAGCTCCCATCCTTCTTGTTCCTCCCTCCAGCCACCCTTGTTTGTGCTGTTGGGCTGAAAGTTGTCCTTGGTGTGCAGCAGGACAAGGATTTGTTTTGTGTCCCTGCTGTGTGCAGAGAGCTGAGTGACACTGACTGTGAGCTCAGAGCTGCACCCCTGGGCAGCACAGAACCTGAAAAACACAAAAACTAAAAACTTCAGGCATCATTACAACTACCCAGCTCCCAGTCTTCAGTGAAGACACCTGAAAATCTCAGCATGCCAGGGGTGGACAGGTTTTTATGCCTTATCATGCCCAACACTGACCTGAACAAAGTAGGGGCAGTAAAACACACCTGGCCAGGGTGACAGATAAATTAATTCGGATTTTTGTACCTTTTGTGAGGTTTTAGATAGGAGGGTTGAGCTCTGAATAAATTATTCTATAAATTAAAAGCTTTAATTGGTATTTCACACCCTCACACCCCCTGAATTCACATGGAAGCTGCAGGGTGGACACTGCTCCATCACCAAACCAGTTTCCAACTCCACACCATAAACCCTGATTTTCATCATCCTTCCTATACTTGGGAGGGTCCAGAAAATCCAAGGAAAACCAACACACCACGAATTTTTCAAGGGTGAATGAGAAGCCCAGGTAATTACCAGCCTCTCCAGCTCATTTTGAGCAGGGACAACATCACAGAACAGATGACAGAAGATTCTATTAAAAAAGAATTAAGGAGGAATAACAGAATTCATGTCCAGCAAAAGGGATTTCCAGAAGATGGAGAAGTCCTGATTAAAGTATTCTTATGATGGTGGCAAATTTAGCTTTAAATAAACAGAAGAGATAAAGATTTATGTCCACCAAGGATGTGACAAAAGCCAAAATGCCAGAAGTCAACAAAGAAATCCAGGCAGGTGCAGGACAATGCTCAACTAGAAATGAGCAAATCACTGACACTGGATTTTACAAGCTCCCAGAAATCTTAATTTGTTTTTGTCCTTTGTATTCCAAGAGAAATATCAGATTATTCCAGCCTCTTTTTTTTCTGTTGGATGGAAACCTTGTCATTTTCAGTCTAAATTCAATTCATCTTCATTTTTAAAACAACAATAATTAGAAGCTGAATCAATGCAAGCTCATGAAAAAGCTTTTTCTCAGAGAAGCTGTGGCTGCCCCTGGATCCCTGGAAGTGTCCAAGGCCAGGCTGGATGGGGCTTGGAGCACCCTGGGATAGTGGAAGGTGTTGAGGATGGAACTGGATGATCTTTAAGGTCCTTTCCAACCTAAATCATTCCACGATTCTTTAAACATGGCTTTAAATGTGAATTAAATTTAAATTCTTTCAATGTTGCTTCAAATCCTTTCTGGATTGAATGGACTTGAAGTTTTCCTGGCTCACATTCCCGTGGAAAATTACTAGAGAAGGTTTATAAATGATGATGTTTGGGGAGAAAAATGGCAAGTAATAAAGTGAACAGAGAAAATCATGTCTCCTGTTAGTGCTTTTTATTCCTATTTTCAGTAATATAATAAATGTACTGCAGGGATTTCAATGTCAGCAGAGGAAAATTTCTATTTCTACAGAAAGTAAAGGAGGTCTTGGTCTATGGAATTATTGTGTAAAGTTGACTCTGGAAAATTTGGGGATATTAAAAGTAATGGGTATTAATGAGTTCACTGGAAATGGCTGTAAAAAGCAGAGCTTTGATCTCACATCTGGAATGCCAAATCAAAACCCCGGCGTGACAAACCAAAAAATCAGGGAGAAGAGGTGGAAGGTGCACAAGAGCAGCCTGGGAATTATAAAAAGTCTGGAAAACAGGAATTCCAGCAACACATGAGGCCAGCACAAGTTCAGAAAAAAGAGAAGAGCAAGCTTAGGGGTGGCTGGAGCAGCCAGAGGGCACAAACCTTCCCTGATGGATTTTTGTCAAAAATCCAGGCTGTGATGAAGAGTTAGGCACAAACTTCCAGAGCATTCATTAACCAGGGATATCACAAGTTCCAATTTGCTGTCATTGACTCCTCTTTCCTCTCCAGTCAGGACTGGATGCCTTCCTAAAGCACAGCCCTCTGTCAAATAGGAATTAATCCCAGAAAATCCCGTGGTTTGTCTTACCCAGGGATCAGGTGAGGAGATCACAAGAGCTCTGTGTCCTCTGGGGATCTTAACAAAGCTGCTGCACCGCTCACAGAATGATTTTGGCTTGGAAGGAAACTTAAAGCTGATCTCATTCCAACCTCCTGCCATGGGCAGGGACACCTTCCACCATCCCAGGCTGGTCCAACCTGGCCTTGGACACTTCCAGGAATCCAGGAGCAGCCACAGCTTCTCTGGGAATTCCATTCCAGGGCTTCCCCACCCTCCTAGCCAGGAATTCCTTCCCCAAATCCCATCTAACCCTGCCTTCCTTCAGTTTAAAACCACCCAGTGCCAACTCTGAGGCTCCTGCACAAAGGAACCATCCCCAGTGGAACTCAGCACCTTTAGGGACCATTTCCAGTTGATAAAAGAAATAAAACCAGCAGCTGATAAGGTTTGTGCTTGGGGAATGGCTTTGTGCCAGTGAGAACCTCTCACCCAGGCCTGTCTTTGGGGAATGAAACTCCAACTGAAGGCTCTGAGGGAACCCCAATGTGCAAATGGACCAAAACTTATAAAAGTGGGAGACTTCGTGACTTGATTTCCATTTTGTGACCATTTTGGGTCCACCTTGAGTGTAGCCCTGGCCAGGCTCTTGTCCTGCCCAAGGTGTACCCTAAAGGCCTTTTAATAAATAAATACTTTATTCTCTTAGCTCTGTCCACTCTCTGTTCCAGGTCAGCCTTCCCAAGGCATCAGTCTAAGAGGGAAAACCACACAAAAATGACTCCCAGGGTATCTGAGGATGTCTCTGGCATTTTGGTGTCCAACATCAGCCACTGACAGCAAGATTTATTTTCAGTTTAATGCTCTGGTACCTTGGACAGGGACAGAAACACCGTGGGCTCCTCCAGAGTGTGCCAGCCTCTGAGAAAACTTTGGGATTACATTTTAGTTGGATCCTCTGAGAAAACTTTGGGATTACATTTCAGTCAGACCCTCTGAGAAAACTTTGGGATTACATTTCAGTCAGACCCTCTGAGAAAACTTTGGGATTACATTTCAGTGGGACCCTCTGAGAAAACTTTGGGATTACATTTCAGTTGGATCCTCTGAGAAAACTTTGGGATTACATTTCAGATGGATCCTCTGAGAAAACTTTGGGATTACATTTTGGTTGGACCCTCTGAGAAAACTCTGGGATTACATTTTGGTTGGATCCTCTGAGAAAACTTTGGGATTACATTTCAGTTGCATCCTCTGAGAAAACTCTGGGATTACATTTTGGTTGGACCCTCTGAGAAAACTTTGGGATTACATTTTGGTTGGACCCTCTGAGAAAACTTTGGGATTACATTTCAGTTGCACCAAGCAGGAGGAATCAGCAGCTGGGCCTGCAAAGCAGAAGAGAGATTTCCTAATGGGATTTCAATGAGGAAAGCTGGTTAAAAACACAATGGCAGATTCCAATTATCCTGATCCCACTCAGGATTCAGTGGGATCACCAAACTCTGAGGGAAGGCACAAGGATGCTGAGAGATGCTGATACCCAGCCACAGGTGATTCCAGGGGCAAGGAATGCAACTGCAAATGAATCCTGACAGGTAAAAAAGCTGGGAATTCAAGCTGGATGCATTGCTGTGCATTTATTTTAACAACTGGAAAGAGGATGGAATCAAGATGATCTTTCAGATCCTTTCCTACCCAAACTATTCTGTGATTCCAAGCTGTGGAGACAGGAGAACTGTTCACAAAGTGCCAGAACCAGGCAAGAAAAGGCAGCAGCCTATAGCTAATTAGTAATTTGCTGTTTCAGAAGTCTTGATAATTAAAATGCTGCAGGAATTGTGGCATTGCCATAAACAAAGGGGAACAGTTATTGAATTCTAAGAGCTCTGAGCTTCCTGTGTTGGATTTATCACATGGAGAACATGGGCTGAGCACACACCTGGCAAACACACCAAAGGGGGAAGAAGTCTGAAAAAAGAAAAATTAAATTTTTAGGGGCTGAGAACACCTGTAATGCTGCTCAACCTGCTTTATCTAATCTTCTTGTTGCTCCTCAAATTTAAGTGAAATATAATAATAAAATCCTTACCAGAATTAATTCTTTAAAGGCACCTCCCAATTCCATTCCTGTACAAGAATTCCTTTTTTTTAATTTTTATTTTTGGGAGAGAGTAAAAAAATCTCTCCAAACTCAGCAGATAAAGCTATCAGCGCTGCCCTCATTATCAATGCTAATTTTGAATTACTGCAGACCTGGGAAATTTCATCTCCCTCCAGGGAGGGAAGAAGGGAAGGAACAAACCTCAAAATTACTTGAAAAGCAAAACTTTCACCCCAACCGCCACAGCAGCTCCCACAGCTGCCAAGAAAGGGACCCTGGCTAAGGAAGAAGCCTAAGGATTTAAATGGAGGTGTTTTTTGTGGCTTTTAAGTGGATATTTTTTAATATCTGGGTTTTCTTGCCTTTCAAGTGGATTTCCAGGTTCTGTCTTGCTGTGGGTTTTAATAAGTGCAGGGCCAGAGCACAACTTCTAACACTGAAATTGGAGATTTATGAAAATCCTCCATGAGGATGATGAGAGCAGAACAAGTGGGAAACTGGGGCTGTGCAGACACAGGGAATAAATGGAGGCAGTGACACTGGGGGAGCACCAGGAATGTCTCAGGGCAGTGAGAGAGGGAAACTTGAGGCTGTTTTTGGAGGCCAATTGCTGCCAGGATTTTCAGGCTGGCCCTTGTGTTAATATTGCTGAAAAATTCAAAGGGATTTTATTTTTATGCTGCAGTTTCAAGCCAGGTGTGCTGTGTTGAGTCATGGGATGGTTTTGGGTGGGAAGTGACCTTAAAGCTGATCCAGTTCCATCCTCAGCACCTTCCACTGTCCCAGGGTGCTCCAAGCCCCAATGTCCAACCTGGTTTCTACAAATGCAAACAAGATCAGAGCTGTCATTTTTTTTCCTCCCCATCTTTCCCAGTAGTTCTGCTGGTTTATTTATATATTTTAGTAAAAGAGAAACAAACACTGGTGACAAATTTATTTAAGCTACCCGTAGTCAATTTGACTAACTGGGTCATAAAACAAATGGACAGCGTTTATTTTTCTCCAGGCACCTCAGCTGTTCTGCAAACACAGATTACAGAGGCAGAAACGATTCCAGTAACAAGGCCACTTCCTCATTTTGGTATCAGGCTCTTGGCACCCAAACAAAACACCAAACAAATAAAGAAAAAGAAATCCTTTTGGAATTTTTGACAAGTGAACCCAAGTCAGCCTCAGGGTTGTAGCTCGTCCTTGCTGTGACTTTGATGACCAAATAAAAACATCTTTGTGTGTGTGTTTATGTGTGTTTTAACATACTCTGTCTGCACATACATTCACATACAAAGAGGGGAGGTTTAGATGGGATGTAAGGAAGAAATTCCTGACTGGGAGGTTAGGAAGGGGCTGGAATGGAATTCCCAGAGAAGCTGTGGCTGCCCCTGGATCCCTGGAAGTGTCCAAGGCCAGGATGGACGGAGCTTGGAGCAACCTGGGATGGTGGAAGATGTCCCTGCCCAGGGGTGGAATGAGATTGGGTTGGACTCGATGATCTTGAAGGTCTCTTCCAACCTGGAAATTCTGTGAGATGATTTTTAAAGCCCTTTCCAACCCAAACCATTCCATGATTCTACAATTCAAGTCCATGCATCTCTTTAGCTCATGGTCCATCTGATAGGAGTGATAAGTCAGTGAAATAAATCTGGTCCAGTTACGAGGCAAATACACCCAAAAATGCACCCAAAAATGCACCCAAAAATGCACCAAAATAATGAACTTGATCAAAAAGTCCAATTACAACCTGCTTCATAGATGGCACAAAATACAACATCTCCCTGAATTATTAAATCCCCCTCTCAGTTTGGCTGGACTTCCTTTTGCTCATGCAGCACACAGAAAGGTCAAGGAGGAGTGGCAGAGTTGAACAGGTAATTGAGTGCAGATTTCTGCCCTGCAATTATCATTTAGCCAAGCTCCAGTGGCTCTGCACAATTTGGAGGCGGGGAAGAATACAGCTAGAAATTTAAACTCGTAACTGAAGTAAAGTTAAACATCTTTAAATCACGAAGAAAGTGGATTCCTTCACTCGTGTTTAGTGCCTGCCACACATCCACCTTTAAGGGAAGAATTCTAATGCATGGCAAAACAAGGGCTGAGCTTGAGCTGAGCTTCTGCAGCTCAAACCGCCCCAGAAAATCCAGCAAAGAGAGGGGTAAAAATTTAAAAAAAAAATCAAAAAAAAAGGCAGCATGTTGCTTAAATACCAACCATGTAATACAGCACACTTTGTGTATTCCATGCCTTCAACTAATTGCTGAAGACATCCTGCTCCAGTGTGGATGGTAACAGTAATGTGCCCTCAGTCTTCATTAAATGCCAGCTCTTAATAACAGACTCCACAAGGGCTTTAATTGCATTTAGTCGCAGCTTCTGAACTTTCAAAGTTGTTAATCAGATTTCTATGTAAATGGAATGACGAGTAAAGGTTAAGTACAGGTTTCTGAAATTTCAGCAGTCGAAGACGTATCGCCCTTAACAGGAAAGAGAAACTACCAACCTTGACAGGAACTAAACATCTTAATTAAATACTCACAAGTACAGTACTTATTTCGCCGTGAAGTTCTATTTTCAAATGTCAAACTTAATCAGGCACTTGACAAAAAAACATGTGATATCCCTCCAGCACACGGGAACAAAAATACCTGGAGATCCTTCCCTCAGGAAACACCTGCACATCTCCCCATCCTCGGCTCCCCAGCTCTGAGCTGCTCATCCCAAACACCAGGAATTCGAGTTTTTATGGCTCTGAACGTGCAGGATTCCAGGGGAGAAATAGGATCTCCCATTTTTCAGCGTGTCAGCTCTCCCTGCTCGCTCCATTTATCCCTGGAACAAGCCTCACGCTGCCAAACAAACATAAGGGTCCTCATAAATCTGACTCGCTGAGATTTATGCCCCTCAGGGGCACAGCCCATCAATTAGCACCAGTCAGAAGTACACAAACTTCTCCAGCAGGAGGAAATTTAGTGTGTCTGCACTGAGCTTTAGTGCCAGACACTCCTGAGAGCAGCCAGAGTGCTGCTTGCTGCTCCTCAGCTCCAGCCCCGAGCCACCCACGATGCTCCCAGCGAGGAGTTCAAGCCCTGGGCTCACCCCTCGTGCTGATAATTTATTGGATTTGCACATTTATAACCCCCAGACCTGCTAGAACCAATATAAAAGCTGATTGTGGTGCTCAGACAGGAGTCCAAGCACTATTTTAAGCCTGGGTTAATATTTATTCTCATCAAGCAGGATTGCAGTCTCTGATTTCAACTCCCTGGCAGGGATAGGTGGATTTTATTATCAGTGGGTGCATCCTGCCCTTCCCTGCAGGGTTGTCCAGCAGCCACACAGCTGTGGGATCCATCACAGGATGCTTTATGCCAAAATATTGTAAAATAAGTATTTTGTTCAAATCCTAATCTGAGGGAAGAGCAGCTGCACCTGGGATTAGCTCAGAGGCTGAGCAAGGGATTAGAGGAGCAGAGACTTTTGCCTTGGAATAGCAAATAGTGAGAAAAGAATATAAATAGAGAGAAAATAATGAGAAAGAAATGGTGTAAGAACAATGGGAGTTAATGAAAGTGAGTAAGAGAACTACAGAGCCATCAGTTGCTTCATCTTCCTCCAGATCAATTAAAAAACGTCATCAGAGTGACTTGAAAAAAAGGAGGATGAGCAGGGAAACTTCCACCCCAGGAAATTTCCACCCACCTCTTTGTAAATCTGCTGCTCTAGTGGGAGACATCACCCAAAAAGTGATTTACAAACCGGTGTGAAGGAGGAAAAGTGGAGTAAAAAAGGAAATCTGCTATAGTTAAACTCAGGCTTGTTGCCTCATTATCTATAAAAGGCTTTCAAGCAGATGTCACAGGAAGGGCTGTGATGCTGCATTTAAAAAATCCTTCATTCTGTAAATTCCTGTTTCATCTCTTCCATGTCAGAATTGAATTTCAGATCTCACCCTTTTCAGATGTAAGACCCTGGCACCCACCATCCCCCTTTCACAAGCACCAGACCAACCCCAAACGCTTTCCTGACCCCTTTGAAACCCACCCTGGCATCTCCTAATTGACCAAACCCTCCAAGATCCAACCAGAGCTGAACTTACAACTGTGGCCCAGAGGCAAAGCACCTAAAAAAGAGACACGGCCCCGAAAATTAGTGGCATGAAGAGTTCCTACAAAAGAACAGCGAAATTCCAGGGCAGAAATGGAGGTTTCTGTACGAACGAGCCCAGTGCCACCAAGAGGTTGATGAAAGGGCACGTTCCCCTTTGACACCAACCCAGCAGCCACCATTTCAAGCCCAGCTTTAAGGCCACTGACGTCTTTGAAATGAGAGCAGAGCTACAGAACCTCTTTTGTCAAGCCTACAATACCCATGGCTTTATATTCAGCCCCTTCCCAAACGGGTGGAAGTTGCAGCAGTGCTGGCAGCCACTCTGGTTTTGAAGGTTTCAAATCAGATTTTAACAAGGAGAGTGGCCCTGAGCTCGTTCCAGAAATGTCTGTTCCTGTAAGGCTTCGGGGTCTTTGACGTTATTCCAAATGCTGTGATGCCAGAGGGGGGAGCTCACAGCATAGACAAGATTCCCAAAAAAAAAAAAAAAAAAAAAGCAATAAAAATTTCCAGCTGTTGGCAGCTGCTGTGCACGAGGCATTGCAGCTTTTAAAGCATCCATCAGGATTGCTCCCTTCTGCCTTTTATGCTGCTCTCTAAAGGTGCAGCACCAAAATGCCACTGTTAAGCAGATTATAATGTTTGTGAACATGTTCCATTCCAGCAGATCCCTGAATGCCTTTCTGCATCAGGGAGCCTTTTCCTCCCCCTTTCATCAGCTTATCAAATGAAGCTCAACAGTACCAGCTCCATCTAATGATACCAGGGGCCTTGTAATGGGATTAGGACACCATCATTAGTTTCTTGAAGGAATGTGACCTTCAAGACACTTCTGACTCCTTTAAAGGGATGGAGCAGGAACAATGAAATTAATTCCTACACAGGGATCAGGAATGGGCAGGGAGAAGCAAGAGGCTTTCAATTCCCAGGTAAAGATTATCTTTCCTCCTCTATTAATGGCAGCTAAAAAAGCCAACTGATTATAAGAATGACACTGAGAAGGAAAAGAGAGAGCTGGGGGTGCTCACCTGGAGAAGGGAAGGCTCCAGGGAGAGCTTCCAGAACATTCCAGGGCCTAAAGGCGCTCCAGGAGAGCTGCAGAGGGACTGGGGACAAGGCCTGGAGGGACAGGACACAGGGAATGGCTTCAGATTGGAAAAAGGGGAGATTTGGGTGGGATCTTGGGCAGGAATTCCTGGAATTGCCAGAGCAGCTGTGGCTGCCCCACCTGAGCCTGAATCCTCCACCTAAATTTCCAAAGCACTCCCCAGCCCTGAGAACACATTATGCCCTGCTAGAACACATTGGATTTGCCAAGTGTTCAAATAATTTTAAATAAAATTGCTCCAGCCAGACCTGCACCCATCGCTTCTGTTCACCCAGAAGAGTGGAAGAGCTGCTGGAATCATTCCATGGCCTCCAACACCCAACCCAATCACTCACATCATTGTTCCCCTCAGCAAAAACAATTCTGCAGATTGCCAAAAGGAAAAGTAAATGCAGCAGCAACAGGAATCCACTTTAAAGCTAAAAGCCTCCCACAAAACCCTCTCCACTTTTGTGTTTTTATAGGATTTAAACAATGTGTTGGTGCTGCTGCTCAGGAGGAGCCTCTCCTGAACAGCACAGCCTCTGTGTCAGCCTCTCCTGACATTTCCATCCTGCCTTTTGCTGCAGAACACCTCTGGCATTGTTTGAGGTGTGAATTCATCCGGGTTATCCCCAACATGAATCCCAGAGCCTGGTCCTGCTGAAATTCCACCTTGTCCTGAGGCTACTGTCACACAGGCAGTTTTTAATGATGATGTTCTTTACTTGCACTGCCATTGCATGAGAGAGTTGAGGATTAATCTGGTTTGAAAATTGAAGGAAAAGAGGTAAAATGTATCATGTCAGCAACTAATCTGGCCCAGAAGGCTGGATATCTGAATTCAGGTTCCAATATCCTTGAATATTCATTTTCTTGGTACAGGGCACTGAACAACAAAGAAAGGGACAGAAATGGATAATTCCAAACAAAACTGACCCTGCCTGGGCCAGGAGCAGGAAAATACATCAAAACACCAAATCCTGCACTGGCACCAAGCCCCGGGTCCAGGTTCAGGCAGAATTCCTTGGAATGTGTGTGCCACTGGCAGGGGAATGCCACAGGGTGGAGCCAGGACCAAGCAGATGGCTGAGCATCCATTCCTGCACTCCACCAGCTTCCCAACCACTGAAGTGCTGCTTGCTCAGAAGAAAAGCTGCCACCACCACGGCAAATTCCATCCTTGGAGATACAACCACTCCCCCTGCACCAATTCCCTCCTGCTCCGAAATTTCAGAGGTTAAAAGTGCATTTATTTACTCAGGATGCTGCACAGACATCACCCATCACTTCGAGCTACCACAATTATTTAAAAAAAAACCTTCTTGCATCCCTTGTAACTCAAAAAGTATCAAGAGGACTGTCAGTACATCAGTTTACATGTCCAGTTATGCCACATTTAACATATATAAATATAACTTTAGTAAAAAAAGCTAATTACTACATGGCTTCTAACCATGAGCAAGAATTAGAAGAGACAAACCTACATTAACTTGTCTCCATTTCAGATAATTACTTGTGAGGTTTTTTAAGACATTTGTGACTCACGAGGGAGTCTGTGAATTTATTGTCTCCTGCAATTTAATAATGGTGGCAACCAGGAGAGTCACCTGTTTATTGGTGTGTGGCACCAACCCCTTCCCATGGATTAAAAAAATCCATTAGTTAGGAGTTCTCCTTCCTCCTCCCAGCAGGAACAGCTTCTAGCAAACAGAATTATTTCAAATAAAATAAATTTTTAAAAAAAAAAATCAGCTAAAAAAACCTCACAGCAATAGCTCATGGAAGTTGAGAGAGAAGAGAAGGATGGAAGAAGTTCCATTACTCAGCTGGACATCAGGGCAGGGAGATTTGTCACTTTTATTTACCAGGGATAAAAGGAAGAGGCTTTGGAGAGACCACACAGGGTGGAACAAAGCTCCAGGCCCAGGAATCCAAGAGATCCAGAGTTCATTTATTAATTCAAATAAAAAGAAGGATCCAAGGAAGGGCAAAAAAAGAAAAAAAAAAAAAAAAGAAATCCAGGCCCACAGGTTGCAGCCAGACAAAGGAAAGGCAACAGGCACATTTTAAACACTCTGAGCACTTGAAATCCTGCAGACACACAAATCACTGTCAAGGATGAGCCAGCAGCTCCCAAGTGCTCCCTTTATTCCCTTCCATTAGTCTGCTGCAGCTCCCCCGATCCTATCAGTCAGAAATGCAGCACTAATATCCACCTTTATTTTCCTAAACTTTAAATGCATTACAGCCCAAGTGTAAATAATTGATAAATCAAGGCAAGCAGGATGCTGGGGCAAGGCTGCAGTGAGGATAAAGCTTTTAAGAGGAGGAGGAGGAGGAGGATGGGTGCACATCCAGATAAAAACACACAATTCCCCTCTGCCAACAGGGAGTGTGCAGGGAAACCACCCCCTCCCCTCCTCTTTCAGCTTCCTTTGATTTTAATATCGACCCTTCAACCAAAAGCTCATTTTAATCCAATTTTAATGTCACTTGAGTTCTTACAAATAAGGAGACCACACAGGGAGCTGATGATTTTAATTCTGGCACTTAAATCACGAGTGTGAAGTTAAATGCAACACGTTCCCTTCCCCCTTCCTGTTAATTCCATGTTTAATTGCCACGTTCTTCCCAATGCCAACCTGCAGGGCAGCCTTTGGAAGGGATCACACAGGAAAAGTTCTCCTGAGCTGGTGGATTGGTTCTCAGGTGTTTCACCCATCCCTGTGGGCGGCAGGGCTTTAATTCCAGTGATTTTCCAGAAATCACAAAAAATCGGAAGAGCCCTCAAGAGATCACCCAGTCCATCCCCAACACCTCCAAGGAATGTTGTCCTGTCTGAGAGATCCTTGGAAGTTTTTAAGGGGGATCCACAACCACAGCAAACATCCCAAAATCAGTCCCTGCTCACACACCCTCTCCATTGGGATAGACAGGAAAATGGGGAACGTTCCAATCTGCCTTGCCAGGCTTAAACTCAGCATTTCCTACAGGATCACATCCTGGAAAACACAATTACACTCCCCTTCCCACCTCTCTTGATAGATTTGAAGCCAAAGGCTTCCCTCCACCTTAGGTTTTTTCCTAAATCTTTGATCACAGAATCCTGGAATCATTTAAGATGGAAAAGATCTCCCAGATGATCAAATCCAACCATCAGCCAGCACCATGTTCATCATAAAATCACATCCTCAAGTTGGTTTTTGGATGCTTCCAGGGATGGGGATTCCACCACTGCCTTGGGCAGCTGTGCCAGAACTTTAAAATCCTTTCCATGAAGAAATTTTCCCGGAAATTTTCCCAACCTAAACCTCCCCTGGCACAACTTGGCCACCATTGCCCTACTGGATTTCATAGTATTTTTTTCAGAAAATACAATAATCTCAGATAATTCTGAGTTGGAAGGAACTACATAGTGATAAATATACTGTTATAGATATTTTATATCTATCTATCAATGTATTTATATATATATATATAAATAGCACTATAACAAATAAATGTATAAATGAATGTAATCTATATATTAGAAATATATAAATAAATAAATATAAAGTGATAAATATACTGTTATCTATATTTTATATCTATTTATATATATATAAATAGCATTATAACAAATAAATGTATAAATAAATGTAATCTATATATTAGAAATACATAAATAAATAAATATAAAGTGATAAATATACTGTTATCTATATTTTATATCTATTTTTATATATATATAAAAAATAGCACTATAACAAATGTATAAATAAATGTAATCTATATATTAGAAATATATAAATAAATAAATATAAAGTGATAAATATACTGTTATATATTTTTATATCTATCTCTACATACATATATTTTATATATATATAAAATAGCACTAAAGTAAATATATAAATAAATATTATATACAATAGAAATATATAAATAAGTAAATATAAAGTGAAAAATATACTGTTATATATTTTTTTATATTTATCTATCTATAGATATAGATATTTTAATATATATATATATATATATATATAATAACACTATAATAATCACTGGGTTTCATATTTTCTTCAGATTTGTCCAACTTTTCAGCTGATTCTGATTTCTCAGACCTGACCTCATTTCTGGTACTAAAAAGAGGGAGAGGAGGGTGACAGCCCATAATAAAATTCTCTGCAAGAGGAAACAAAACCCACAGAGAATCACCTAAACCCCACGGATTTGATTTATCTCCTTAAATCTGACATTTGTCAGGCAGAGCAGACAAGGAGTTTCACTGACTTCACCTGTAAATCTGCCTGTAACAACTTGTGTGCAACACAGATTTTTGGAACATATTTCATGCCTGAACATCTCCCCACGTGCCTCCTGCAGTCCATTTCTAGCTGTAAATTTGAAACCCCTACAGAGACAGGAAATGATGAAGAAATGGTGGAGTCACCATCCCTGGAAGTGTCCAAAAAACGTCTGGATGTGACATTTTAAGGGCGCATTTTAGTGGTGAGCACGATGGTGGTGATGGTTGGACTTGGTGACCTCCAAGTTCTTTTCCAACCTTAATTCCAGGGTTCCATGAACGTGGGCCTTGGTGGAGGGAGTTTGATTCAAGCAGCAGCTCCTCCATTCAGCTGCAGTCCCAAAAATGTTTTCCTCCACCCATTCCCTGCTGATGGCCCCTGTCCCATCCCTGGAAGTGTCCAAGGTTGGACACTGGGGCTTGGAGCACCCTGGGATGGTGGAAGATCTCCCTGCCCGTGGCACTGGATGGGCTTTAAGGTCCCCTCCAACCCAAATTATTCCATCATTCTGTGTCTTGGAGCAGGAAGAAGCAGGAATTGCCATTTCTCCTCCCCACCCATTTATTTTATCATTCCTCCTCATCTGTTTTCTTCCTAAGGGAGTCAAACCAAACTTTTCCAACTTCTCTTCTCAGGGCAGAATGTGAATGTGCTGAAACATCCCTTGCCCCAATCCCAATCCCTTCCTGTCCAGACAATTCCTGGCAGACACCAGAGAGGCTGCCACAATTCCTTTCTATAAAATAATATAAAATAATATAAAATAATATAAAATAATATAAAATTTCCTTTGATTTCCATCCTTTACACACCCCACCATCTCCCAGTGTGGATCACACTTCGCACATTCACAGTAGCTGCCACTGAGCCTCCTAAAAATGACACTTTCCTGCCTTTGCCTCATTTAGAATCACGGGATCTCCCCAAATAATTTGATTTTCCCCCTCCCCACAGTTATGTAAACATCTCACAGATCCTTCCTGTCCCAAATAACACAGAAGATTTTGTGGCAGGCATCAAAATTTGCTGTCACTCTGCCCAGCCATTTTTGAAACCCTGATCATCATCAAACCAGAATTAACCTTTCTTCCTTCCATTATGAAAATTTCCCATCAATTCTTAGTTTACATTCTCCTGATCAGTTTTTTTTGGTCAATTGAAAACAAAAGAACAAAAAAAAAATCTCCAGCAACCAACAAAACAACCCCATTGCAAAGTTCTTTATCCATTTCAAGTGCTCTGAGTGATTAAATAAATAAATAAAGCTCACAAGAGGCAATTTTTTCCACTACATAAATAATTTGCAGGCTCTTTTGTAGATGTAAATAAGACATTTCTGCTTGTTCTCCAATCCTCAGCTGGAGGCTTTAAGGAGAGGCTGCTGATTTTTCCTGGCTCCTCAGTGACTTCAGACTCCTCCTTCCTAAAAAAGTCTTCTGACATCGTGCCTTGGAGCTTAAATTCATTTTTAAGTTCTTTCTAAAGCCTCCAGCTCTGCCTGGGTGTTTTTATAATCAGAAGGGGAAGAGTTTCTGGGTTGTTTCCTCGTCTACACTCTCACAACTCCAGACTGGTTTCAAAGAAATCATTTCTCTTTCCCATAACGTTGGTTTTTTTTTTTTTTAACACAAAATCTTGTGCAATTCAACAAACCCACGATGCCTTCTGCAGCTGTCCCGTTCTTAGAGGGTCAAAAGATCCATCAAATAATTCTGAATCACAGAACCCACAACAGTCATCTTCACTTCCCTCCTACAGCCTCCTCTCAAAAATATCTCAGCTTATCAGCTCTCCTGGAGTTTGATTTTTATGTTTGAAGTTATTTGTGCCAAATAAACACAGCTCCAACCTTGGCAGCTGCAGAGTTTGTCTGTTTGATGCTTTTTTCTCTCCAAAAATCATCCCAAGACTGGACAAGTGAGAAGCAGCAGCCAATGAGGAATTTTGCTTCCTTTTCCTGTTTAGGACTTTGGAATTTGAGTTTTTGTTTTTCTGTTAATTTTATTATTTGATACTCAGCCTGCTCCTCTGGATGTTTAAGCACAGAATATCCTGAGTGGGAAGGGATCCACCAGGGATCCAAACCCCCTAAAATCCCACCCCGAGAGCGTTGTCCAAATGCTCCTGGAGCAGCCTTGGGAATGTGTCCATTCCCTGGGGAGCCTTTTCAGCACCCACCACCCTCTGAGGGAAGAAATTTTCCTCAAATCCAACCTAAACCTCCTGACACAGCTTAATTCCATAAAATAAAAGGAAAATTTCCACTCCATTCCCACTCCTCGGTCCCCAGACAGAATTTCTGCCTGCACCCTCCAGTCCCTACAGCACAGGGGTTTTATCCCTGGATGTGGCCCCCTCTTATTCTGAATTTTTCTCTCCCTAGACAGAGGAATTCTTTAAATAAAGGCATGTTCCTCCACCTCCTACAACAAGTCTGTCTTGCATGCCTCGTCTGCAAACAGCTTTACAGATTCCCGCTGACATTTGTCATCTCCCCACCTTTGCATAATGCACTCGGTAATTTGGCTTTCTCCATCGCAAGGGAATCCATCCACCTTCGTTTTTATTTAACTTCTAGGTTGATTTAGTGTCTCCTTTTCATTCAGTGGCTTCATCTTTAATTTTGATGCCATTTCATTCCTCCTCCCTGCAACCCGGCGTTGTTTGCCGGCGATTTTGCTCGCTGATGGGGACAGGTGGATGGCAAATATTTACTTTACCACCCAGGACAAATATTTGACATCTATCACCACCCAGCTTTCAGATGGATAAGAAAATGGTCCCTCTTGAATTATCATGACAACAAGATGCATCCACATAATACCCCTTCATCCGCCTCTGACTGAAGAGCCATCACGGATTTTAGACATTTCCATTTGTAAAGGTAAAGCTGGAGAAAGTGTTTTCTTTGTCACTGTCCTGCTACCTTTAAGATCTCATATTTAAGTTATATTTTGCAGAAAGGGTCCATTATTCACTTCTGCTCTCTTCAACGAAACAAAACAAAAAAACCCCCACTTGCTCTCTCTAAAAAATAATCGGTATAAAATTTCCTTTACTATGTGACCTTGAGCTGTTGGGTCACTGAGCTGTCTTGGATTTTATTAGCAAGAAGGTGTCTCCTGCCTTCTCTAATTGCTCCCCACACTCGGCAGCAACTTCCCTGCAAAAAGTTCCACTTGAATCCAATTCTCTCAACCCAAGTCAGGGTTTGAAACTGAGGATTTCAGAAGTGCCTCAAACACGAACGTGCTGAGAGCTGAGCAACCTCTGGGCTCAGAAACTCTTCTCTTTTTTGGGGAAGCTCAGGAGTTTGGAGAACCAGGGAAGGAAAAAACCTCAATACAACCAAAACCCCAAAACTTTTTTACTTTTCCCACACTGTTCTTCTGATGACAGGCTGAGGGTTGGACAAGATTATCTGGATGATTCCATGATTTCATTGGAGCTGTAAATCAACTTTATCTATTTAGGTTTGGGATTTCTTGGGAATCTGTTCAGCAGGTCAGGAATGGAGTTTCAAAGGCAGATTTTTGATGAGGATAATGCAGAAATACAGAACACTCCAATTCTTGGAGCAATTGGATGCCCCTGTCTTTACAAAAATGTCAATTCCCCATTTTCAGTGCAGGGTAGGGCTGAAAGCACAGGAGAAAACGCTGTTATCCATTCCCATATGGAAACACAACAGCTCTGCCACAGGTGCCTGGCTCCAGCAGCACATCCAACCCCTCCACTTCTTGAGAAATGACATTTTTAATCCCCAACGTGACAGATTTTGTTAAGTAAATAATGAACTGTTATCCCCAGATCCCCCCCCGTTTGCAGGCTGACAAACAGCAGAATACAAATGACAACTTTATTTCCTTATCCTCCCGCTCCAGAAGTGCCAGAGATACTCAATAAAACACACTTGATATTCCACAAAACACACTCTGAACCTTGGGAGATTCAGGCTGGGCTGTTTCCCAGTAAAGATATGGAAATGAGCTGCCATCACCTTCTGGAAAAGGCTGGACTTGTGGTTATTTATTATAAAATATTTGTAATAATCACAGAATATTCTGAGTGGGAAGGGATCTACCAGGACCAACTCCTGGCCCTGCTCACACACCCTCAAATCCCTAAAATTTTAGGAATTCTATAAAATTAAAAATATATGTACATTATAGAATGATATAAAATATAATATTTATTATTAAAATATTGCCTTTATCTTGCAGAGTGCTGGGCAGCCTGGCCAGGAGCCAGCAGAACCCTCAGGCACCACTTCCAGCCTGGGCAGGGTCTCTCTCCATCAGCTCATCCCATTAATTGCTCCTCTGGATCAGGGCCAGAATTCCACACACCATAGATCAAAATTCCCTGACAACCCTGAGACCCCTCACGTGCAAATTCAAGCACAGGAAAACCCAGCTCAAATATCAGATAGGAACAGGTGATTTCTAAACTCTTGGCTCAATCCTAGAAATAAAACATTTTCCAAGAACCTGTTCCAGTTCTGACAGATCATGGCACGTGGATTATTCACCTCTCTCAACAGCTCACAATTTGCAGGCTTATTATATTATAATAATAATATTATTATAATATTATCATTCCAAATAATATTTGGAATATCATTTCCAAATATTGGTAATAAATCTCTCTGCACCTCAAAATGCTCCTTTTCCCTCAAGACTGATCTGACAGTGACTAAATTGAATTTTTTGCTGTTTTTTGCTCTCAGGAAACAGTTTGGAGAACCCCAAAATGGAATATGAAATTTAATTCATAACATAAGGTTTTTTTAAACTTAAATGGAGCAGCTTTTCCTGCTGGCTGAAAACAAAGCCAGCCAAAGAGACAGGAATGCACCAAGTGGCTTTAATAAAATGACAAATCCCCAAACAAGAGAACCAAACCTCCTCAGATCAGGCTACAGAAGAGATTTTAAACAATCTTCTAGATCTTAGGAAGCCCAAACCTTTCTCTGAGCAAATGGTTTCCAATTCCTCACGACTGTGCTCAGCAAAGGAAATCATCCCCAACACACAAAATCAATAGGAAGTATTGCAGACAATAATGTGCAGCAGTAAGGAAGGAGCAGAGCAGTAAATTCAGGGGAGATGGGAGTTTGGGGAATGAGGAGAACACACCAGGCAAGCAAGAGAACAGCTCCTGGCCAGCCTGTGCCTCCATCTGACACCCCAAAATAACCCAGCCTGTTCCATCAACAGGAGAATGAGGATATGAGAGGATATTACAGCACCTGAGAGCCAAAAGAAAATGAGATTTAAATGCAAGATGTTCTCAATCTGTGCAGGAAAGCAGCAGCATTGAGTTGTACAAATTGTATTTACAACGTGTGTGAGTATTTACAGAGCACAATCTCACCCTCCAGTGGAACACAACATCATGGATGGGGAAGTCACTAAATTATGATCACAGAATTTCTAGGTTGGAAGGGACCTCCAAGATCATCAAGTCCAACCCAGCCCTGACACCTCAACTAAAACCTGGAACCAAGGGCTGCATCCAGTCTTGTTTAAACACATCCAGGGATGGTGACTCCACCACCTCCCCAGGCAGACCATTCCAGGACTTTATCACTCTTTCCATGAAAAACTTTTTCATAATATCCAACCTAAACTTCCCTTGGTGCAGCTTGAGGCTGTGTCCTCTCGTTCTGTCAGTGCTGCCTGGAGAAAGAGACTGACCCCAGCTGACTGCAACCACCCTTCAGGAAGTTGTAGAGTGATAAGGTCACCTCTGAGTCTCCTCCAGGCTGAACATCCCCAGCTCCCTCAGTGTTCCTGACAGGGTTTGTGTTCCCAGCCCCTCACCAGCCTCGCTGCCTCCTCTGGATGTGTTCAAGGGTCTCAATGTCCATCCTAAACTGAGGGGCCAGAGCTGGACACAGCACTCAGTGTCCATCCTAAACTAGACACAGCACTCAATGTCCATCCTAAACTGAACACAGCACTCAGTGTCCATCCCAAACTGGACACAGCACTCAATGTCCATCCTGAACTGAACTGGACACAGCACTCAATGTCCATCCCAAACTGAGGGGACACAACTGGACACAGCACTCCAGGTTCAGCCTCACCAGTGCCCAGCCCAGGGGCACAATGACCTCCCTGCCCCTGCTGGCCACACCATTCCTGAGCCAGGCCAGGATGCCCTTGGCCTTTTTGGCCACCAGGGCACACTGCTGGCTCGTGTCCAGCTGCTGTCCCCAGTGTCCCCAGGTCCCTTTGTGCCTGGGCACTCTGTCCCCAGCCAATGACATTGCAGGGAGTTATTGTGGCCAAAATTCAGGAGTGGACACTTGGATTTATTAAACTTCATCCTATTGGACTCTGCCCATCCATCCAACCCTTCCAGGTCTCTCTGCAGAGCCCTCCATCCTTCCAACAGATCAACACACACTCCCAGCTTGGTGTCATCTGCAAATTTACTAATGAAAGCCTCAATCCCCTCATCCACATCATCAACAAAAATATTGAACAGAGCTGGCCCCAGCACAGAGCCCTGAGGAACACCACTGGTGACTGTCCCCAGCTGATGCAGCACCATTCACCAGCACTCTCTGGGCCCGGCCATGCAGTCAGTTCCTAACCCAGCACAGAGTGCTCCTGTCCAAGCCACGGGCTGCCAGCTTATCTAGGAGTATGCTGTGGGAATGATCAGATTATCCCAGCAAAAGTGATCCTAATCCAAGGATGGGATGGTCCAGAAGCTGAGGGAGAAGCCAGCAGGAGTTTGGGTGAGTGGAGATGCCAGCACAAGGGGCAGCCTGGAGCAGAGAAAGCTCCAAACTTATCAGTGTGTGTCAGTATCACCCATTTGACGATTCTGTAAAAATTCAGATTCAAAACAAGGCAGACAAAGCAAAAAATCCATGTTTTCAACCCCAAATCTCCTTTAAAACAAACACAGCCACCCAGGGCCACTCTGGTGACCATCCAAAGGAACAAGTCAGCTCTACTTAAGAGAAACTCTAATTTGGCCCCAACTTCTTTTGTCCAAAGGGATGGTCGTGCTCCCAGCAATTAATGAGGCATTTTCAGGATGGCAAAAATAAGCTGAGCTTCAGCAAATCCGTGCTGGAAAATGATTTCAGATTCATTAAAGTGCAATGGGCTCTGTTCTGCCACGCCAGCAACATCGCTGCAGTGAAGTCTCCCAGGCAGCCTCGCTGGACTCCCTTGCAAACCCAAATGAAGCAGGTGCAGAAATGCCAGCATCATCAGCATCTTCCTGAGGTGCTGGGGTTTATTTTGACACAGCCAGACTATTTAGTAAGGCAAAAAAAAAAAACCACCTGCAAATACAAATCAATTACAGCCCAAAATGATCAATTTTTCACCTATAATGGAAAAGTCGTTGCTTTGTTTTCCCCTTCCTTAATGTCACGTTAGCACAACATCCCAAAATACCCCAAACATGGCACTGTGAAACTTAAAAGGAGCAACGACCTCTGTAACCACATTTTCACCAGGCAGCTCTTTCAATATCGTGCAGAACAAATAAAAACACCCCAAAAACTCTAAAAGTTTAAATTCTCTGCTCTTTTTTAAATACTCTCCACACCCTCAGGAGTTTTGTCTTTCCAATATCTCAGTCAGGATTACAGTGGAATGATAAAGACATTTTCAGGAATTCATGGACAATGATGACAGGGAAGGTCAGGGGTGTGGAAGAGCCCCCTGTCTGTTCCTCAAATAGAAAAAAAAAAAATCCAAATTCCTGAATTCCCCCTAAATTTAACTGTATTGCCCTGCCCTGGATGTAATTCCTCACTATTATGCTGCTCCTATTTTCCAGCATCTACTCCTTCAGCAGACACTGAGTTACAATTTTGAGGGGGCTGCAGCTTGGAAATGTCAAAGGGATTCACATTCCTACTACACCACCTTTCAAAATAAAGCCAAAAGCCCTCAGGATCATGAATACAGCACAAAATTATGCATCCAAAAGAACAATCCCCTACCAGATCACACAATAATCCTACACAGGCCATGAGGAAATATCACAGGAGGCAGTTTGTAGACCATCAATTAATCTGTGAACCCTCAGCTTGATCTTTTAGGAAATTGGTAATTTTATAGCTCCCAGCGACACGAAATGTAAAAGAGAAGAATGTTTAACAAAAACCTTCCATTTGAACTCCTGGCCTTCAAAAAGCAGAAATGAGAAAATGCCAAGGCTGGCACCTCCCAGGGGGCTGAGCAGCACACCAGGAATGACCCACCCAGTGACAACAAAAATTCCTTGAAATCTTGGTGACCTTGGGGACAAATCTCCCAAAATCTCAGTCTCCTCTGCACCTGCAGGATCCCCTCACTCCGTGTTTGATGTTGGGATTTTCATCCCAGTGACTTTGCAGCCAATGTCAAAGCGTGTTTGGGTGGACTGTGAGCACGAGGAAATCGCTCTCCTGCTGGTGTTGAAACACATTTCAGGCTGTCAGTGCAAAAAATTCAGATTAACATCTGGCTGGCTCTCAGAAAACCCAGCTAAGAGATAAAGCAAAGGGAGCAGAGGCAAAACAACAGATACGAGGCACAAGTAACAAAGAGCATCGCTCAAACTCGGTCTCTGAAGGATATTAAAGCAAAGAACATTATGCTGAAAGAATCATTGCTAAGGAAAGCGGGATTGGGGAATACAAGGATCAAATTCCAACCTGTTTTATACAAGCTGCAACCTCAGAGAATTCAGGGAATCACACAGGTTGCCATTAAGGGAAGGCTGACTGTACAAATTCCTGCAAATCACCTCCTCTGATCTGCATAAACCCAGATGCACTGAGGTGCCTGTTGCACAAAGATCATAAAATCACTGGATGGGTCGGGAAGGAGCCTTAAAGCTCATCCAGTTCCAACTCCCTCATCCTTCCAAACAGCTCCAAAATGCTAAGATTTGAGAATGACAAATTAATAATTAACAGAAAGAGAGTCACAGTTCTGCTCCAGGCAAAGTATTAACGAGTTGCTGGCGTCACAGCCCTGTCCTGAGCCACACATGGAGGCAGGGATGCACTTCCTTCTCCTTCAATCCCATTCCTCACTAAAAAGCTGCATCAGGATGCTCAAGTTTTGCTTGCAGTGTGATGTTTTCCAGGGGTTTGGCCTGTCCCTACACCAAAAGCAGAACCAAAACCTCACCATGCACTGGAAATTATTTTCACAGTAATTTTCACAAGTGTGCTATCTGTGTTTTTTCCACTCTTCCTCTGAGTGTGAAAGCAAAAGTGCAGATTTCCAAAGAAATATTCTTAAATCTCTGTTTTCTAAATGCCTGAGCAACACTGCTGAGCACTGAAGAACCTGCAAGGCAGACAGGACACTGAAAAATAAGTGTTGACTTGAATCCTCACAAATCCACATTTTAAAACTGGTCCCACTGGAAAGAAAAGTGTCCTGTGGCAGAGCTGCCATCCCCTGGGACTTGAACAGGGAGGAATCAGCATCACTGCTGCTGAGAGATCACCAAGTTTCTAGAACATTCTCCAGCACAGCTGTCACATCCCCACGATCTCTGGGAACATCTTCATTTTCCCACTTCAGGACCGAGATGGGCTCGGAGGGAAATTCACCCTCGAGAATTAAAGCAAATCATCATGAGAGGAAAAATTCAGAGGCACCACCATTTATCACTCTGGCAGGAGAAGAAAACGCAGTTTTTCTAAGAGGGCACCATGCATTTGACACCCTGATGAAGCAGCCAGGGAATGAGCACCAAATCACTTTAATGAAGTGAGATCATCCTTTTATTGTGTCCCAGATAAATCTGCTGGGTTGTTCCAACGTCCTTTGCCAGTAAAAACCAGACAGATTTTGGATGTTATGCCCTGATTTATTTATTTACTGACCTGCTGGGAGGTGTAACTAATTTGGATTATTCTCCTTGTCATGGGCAGCAAATTCCAGCTGCTTAAGCCCAGGGGAGAAAATTAATGATACAATTAACCTCTGTGCAATTGGAGTGCATCAGACAAGAGTCCTGCTCGTGTTTTCATCTCAGGTATTGCACAGGGCCACAGGTCAGCTCCAAGCCTTTTCCAAAAGAGGTTCAACACAGGAGAAATGGCCAGAAAAACAGCTCTCCTGTCTATTAAAAAAAAGTAAAAAAAATTACACCAAATGTTATTTTTCTTGGAGGTTTACCTGCCTTTAAAACCATGTTATTATACTACAAAATTAGATCTGGGATTTTCCAAAGAATCCAAAGTAATTAGTTGTCCAATTCCCACTAGATTGCCAAGGGAGTTAGATCCTAAATGCCTCTGGCTCTTTTGGAAAAGCTCATCCATCACAGAAATTCATGGGGTGGTTCAACAGAAACTGCAGAAAAGCAAGGTTTGAGTTAAGAGTTTTGAGAATGATTTTTACAGCACTTCCCAGGGCCACTCAGGCAGTGCTGCACTGGGAATAGTGGGCACCACCACCACATTTTCCACTGGAAAATAACATTTCACCCACAGGAACCATGGCAGGAGGTGATCAGGGACATTGCAGAGCTCTGGAACACTGAAAATAAAGGGCAAAGCTCCACTCAACAAAAGCACCAGGCCCATGAGTGCAGCACACAGGGATTTTTCCTTCTCTCCTGGTGCTGCTCTTCAATGTTTTGAGGTTTTTTTCCAAGCAGATTCAAAGCAGAGGGAATGCAGCTTTTCTGACTGGAAAGAATGGATTAACAATGCAACACTTTTGGTTTTTATTCAGATTGCAACTCCAGCTTCACCCAGGGCACACCCACAGCCACAGTTCTTCAGCCTGTGCCAGTAAATGAAGACCCTAAAAAGCTTTCCAAGGCATTTAATTACACCCTGAGAGTAAAATCATTGTGTAGAGGCCACTTTTAATTACCTGAGTCCCTCCTGTCCTCCTTTTCCCAGGTGGAATTGGGTTTCCATGGTTCCTAACTCCTTTCCAGTTGATTACAACCCCCAATGAATGTGTTGGTAAATCCTGCTGTTGTTTTTGTACTCATATTCTGTATTTTGATAGATAAAGATCTTTCCTGTGCTAAAATCACAGGATGGGATCTTGAAGCTCATCTAATTCAAGATTCTTTCCAACTCAAACCATTCCATGATTCTCCAATTAGCAAAATTCCTCCAATCTAAAAGCATGTAAAACCAACAAAAAAAAAATAAAGTGAGCTGAAACAAATTTAATCTTTGTCCAGATTTTTGAAATAGTTTTTCAGTTCACTTAAAAAGAGGAAATCAGAACATTTATTAGAAAGAAATAAAAAAAAAATTCCAGAGTCTGCCCAAGTCATATTGGCACTTCCCACAAAGGAAGGATAAATCTTATGAAGGGATGAAATGCAATCCAGATTTTCCATTTCAGCCATGAAAACAGAGGGAAAGCAGCTTGTCCCCAGTTTACTTCTGACAAATAAATGGAGTTTTGAGTGTATATTTAGATGTCCAAGAACACTGAACCTGCAGAGCCACGACCAGAACCCCGCTGAGTGAAACAGAAGGGTTTGGGGGCGGAGGGGGATTGGTTGTTCCCAGCATGAACTGGGAGTTTTTCATTTCCCTCCAAACAGGCAGGCTTGGAGCTCTGCAGCCTCTCTCAGCCCTGAGAACACCAGTGAATCATCAGCCACTTGCTGCTGGCTTGTACAGACACATTTACACGACATATTTGGAAGCACAAACTGCATCCTTTCGGAGCTGAGGGGCTAAAAGTTGGTACAGCAAATATGGCTGAAGCCAAAAAATGAATGTAAAGTAATTTAAAAAAAAAGTTTTGAGGTTGATTATGTGCTTAAATGTTTTTTTCAGTGCCCTCAAGTATCCCAGTCCCCCTTAAACCTTTATTACCCATTATTTATTATCTATGTTTTATCTACTGAAACTCTTGTGCAAATCAAAAGCCAATGATCTACTGCTGAAAATCCACCAAGAAATATTTGCAAAATTCCTAAATAAAACACCTTCAAGAGGCAGCTGGGCAGCACAGCCAAAAAAAAAAATACAAAATAAAATATCAAAGCCTGGTTGGATGGGGCTTGGAGCAACCTTGGTTTAGGGGAAGGTGTCCCTGCCCATGGTACAGGGTTGGAATGAGATGATCTCCAAGATCTTCTCCAAGCCAAACCATTCTATGATTTTGGAAGAATTTTGGTTGATTCAATTCTGGAGCTTCCTACACAACGACAACAACAACAACAACAACAAAAAAAAAAAAGGAAAAATAAGAAAAAAGAAGAAAAAAACAGAAAAAAAAAAGCCTTCAGGCCCCCAGAATAAAAGCAGAGATTTCCTATAAGGAAAGAAACAGCAAGAGCTGGAAAACCTCAGGAAAAAATTAAGATTCTACCTTAAGGTTTTGCAAATGTCACGCGTGGTAAGCAACAAGAACAGCACAGGGGCAGAAAAGGCTTTGAAGCAAAACAATTTCCAAACATTTCCCTGGAAGATCAGCTCCTCTCTCCCATTAGCAGGAATTTGCCTGCATGGATCCCTGGGCTCTGCTGGCAGAGGAGGAGCCCTGCAGGGAGGGCACGAGGAGTTTTTGGCCTTTTTTGCTTTCACAGTGGTTTGATGGGAAGGGAACAAGTGGCTGCCTTTAAAGGCGCTCACACAGGGACAGAGTATGAGCTCAGCACATCAAAAGAGAGGTTTTATAGTCCTATAAAACATGTCCACAAATGCTGATGAACTCCTGGTAGCACCTCTTAATTCCTGCTGACAGCAGGGATGAAGTGCAGCAGACACTGACAGACAACAGGAGGGAAAAAAAATCCACATCAGAGCTGACAAAACTGTTCAAAAATGGTTAAAATAAAAGATACGGCACAAATGTGCAGCTGAGTTTCAATTTCTTCCACATCATCCCATTGTTTATCAGCTCCAAGAAGATGAAGGCTAAAAATCCCTGTAGAGGCTGGGAATTGTGCATCCTTCACTTCCAAAACTCACATTCCTGTTGGAATCACAGAGACACATCAGAGGTGTGATGGTCACTTCACACCCCTCTTAGTCCTTGTCAGAGAATCTTGAGAAAGAAAAGCTTCCAAGTGGCATCAATGGGGAAAAAAACTGGAAAAAATTTCGGGTTCTCAAGTTGTATCAATTAAAAAGAATTTAATGATGGCCCAGGGTTCACAAGGCACAGGTTTCGTGCCAACTGCCAAATCTTGAAGTAGGGAATGTGTCATTCCCTACCCTGCATTCCCAACCTTTTCCTCTCAGCCTAACACCCAGCAGAGCTGACTTTGACTTTCACAACTCCACCAAACAGCTTTTTGAAATTATTTCTCTCTACAAGAATTTGGGCACCTTTTTCAGCACCTTCAGCAGAGTTGAAGTTGTTTTTAACCCACATGGATTTAGTTAACATGAATATTTAGGCATAAACTCCAAAACCCCTTTAAAACTGTAATATAAATGTGATAAACAATTAAAAGGAAAATCCACCTTAAATGAGGTTCAGAGTAGTTTGATGCTCTCCAGCATGGAACAAAGATGATGAATTTTTTCCTTGGTTGTAAATCTGCAAATATTTCATTAAAGGAGTTAATATTTTTTAAAATCTCCCCAAAGCCCATTGACCTCCTCTGCAATGAGCTGCACGAGAGACTGTGCGTTGTTCAAACAAATAATTTTTATTCTGGGTTTGATTCCTTTGAACTTCAGCATAAATGTTGGTGTTTATGAAATGCATTGGATCAACAGCTCCAGGATAGAAAAATGTCCAAACAAAAGTTGTTAATGGAGGAGTATGGGAGAGAAATTCTGCTCTGTCACCCTGCTAAGTGAATATAAAATAAAATATGGCACAGCTGGGTTAACAAGGGCCATCTCTGGGAAAGGAAATAATCCAATGTCTGCAGCCAGCTCAGCTCTGGAGCTTGTCCAGGTACCTGTTACCATGTAATTCAGTTAGGTTTGAACACAGCTCAGCCAGGATCATCCAGTGAAAGAGAAAACAGATCAATCTGGGGCATTTCTACTTCATATTCTTTGTTTTTAAAAGCCAGGATGCCATTGCTGTCTCCTGCTGATTCCACGAAATCTCTCTGCACTTCTGGACACATTTTTTCTCTCCTTTATCCAGGCCATTTCCATCACCCCAAATTCCAGCTTGAGAAAGGAACCAATTTATTTGCTGTTTGAAATTGCAAGAAGACTTCAGTTTTTAGGTAAATTGGAGCAAATCTATAAAACATTTTAATAGAGAGGGGAGGCAGGACATTACAAACCTTCTTAAAATTTTAAAGAAATGCCTTCCTGCAAAATCAGCTGGCCCCTTCTTAGATCCACAAAGACAAAACTCTTCCTGGACCATAAATTTCCCCAGAAATTCTCATGTTCTCAGCAGCACATATTTGCAGAAAACACTATAACACCCTGCTGGATTTATTCCTGCATGTGCTGAGCTCACTTCAAATAACAGGGGGGGAGGGAAAAATATCAAGTGACCTACTCTAATTATTTAAATTCCATTTTTAAATATCAGCATTCTGAGGAGTGGAATTCTCCCTCCTCACTTTCTCCTGCTAGAGACTGAGTGAAGCTGTATTTTTTTTATTTTAAAGCTGCAGACAAATCCCTTTTATGACCAGTGTTCTCTCAATGAGATGAGCATTAATGAGACAAACCAGTCAGGAGTCCAAGGGCAGCAGTTCCACACACATCACATCATTTAAAAAGAACCACAAAGACTGTCAGAACCATGATTTGGAGGATGACCACCAAGCCATTAAATATCTGTAAAGACACTCGGTGAAAAATAACAGCTTTGGGTTCAAACCATCACCTGGTGAACTTCCCAACGGCAGCAGCAATTTCAGATATTGCTCTGGCATTCCAAGCAGGATTTATGGCACATTAACAGCTCTCGTGCAAGGAGCTGATTTTACTTTCTGAGAACCAACTGGGTCACAAACAGCTCGTTCAGCTTTTAAATGCAAAGGTTCTGCCCTGTGCTGAGCCAGCCAGCAAAAAGCACTTGGGTTTTCCATGAGCAGCTTCAGCTGATAGAAAAACCCTTCCCTTGGTAAGGATTCAGTGGAGGGGATTGAAGGCCCACACCTTTACATTTAGCATTGTCTTGGGTTGGGTAGCCAGGAGATTTGTATTCTATTTCATCTGTTGTAAAAGCAGATATTTCTTTATCTCTTGTAACTCCAGGGGGAAAAGGGATGGATGCCTTCTGATAATGGGCCAGCCATTAAAGCCAGCTGGGGCAGAGTTTGTTATCTCTGTCACCACCCATCCATCCTCCAGGGGGATATCTGCTGCTAATGGGCCATGAAGGCTCACCAATGACATCACACATGACATCATCGGGGATATCTGCTGAAAATGGGCCATGAAGGCTCACCAATGACATCACACATGACATCATCAGGGATTCTGCTGAAAATGGGCCATGAAGGCTCACCAATGACATCACACATTACATCATCGGGGATATCTGCTGATAATGGGCCATGAAGGCTCACCAATGACATCACACATGACATCATCCCATTGGGAGATGCTCCACCCAGTGTGGGCGGAGCCAACCGTTCCTACCTGGATAAAAACTGAGACTCAGGAACAGCTGGGATCTGGTTTTTCCACCTGAGGAACACCAGACCCATCTCGCCACCACTGGACTTTTCCTGCTCCATTATCTGTACCCCACAGAACTCATCTAGGATTTATCTGGACTGCTTCCAACACCCTGACCAACGGGGTGTCAGGTCGTATCCCTGACTCTGTCAGGATTTTTTCCAGGACTTCTGTTTTGCTTGCTTGCTTGTCTTTGTACTACTGCATTTGTATTTTGGTTTTTTGTTGTTGTTGTTTTATTCCTATTAAAGAACTGTTACTCCTATTCCCATCTCTTTGCCTGAAAGCCCCTAATTACAAAATTATAATAATTTGGAGGGGAGGGGGTTTACATTCTCCATTCCAAGGGAAGCTCCAGCTTTCCCTGGCAAACACCTGTCTTTCAAAACCAAGACGAGCATGTGCAAGTATTTAAATCCATACCATGCACACTGTTGGCGTATTTGTGGAAGGAAAAAATCTGCATCACTGCACAAACAATCCTCCAGAGCCACAGCTCCAAACCAGCCCCAAACTGAAAAAGTGAGTTAGGGCAGCAGGCACAGAGCATTTTCCATCAGCAGCCCAGAGCTGCAATGACCAACATAAATCCTTCCCCCTCCTGTAAATAATGCCAGGCTCACTCCTTTGACCTCCTCTAGCACACCAGGCCAGGTGAAGTTCCACATCTGTGCACTGTGGATAAAAGTAATCTCCAAATAAATAAAAAATATATACTGAACATGTGTTTAATGTGACACTGAACACAGCAAGAATGAGAGAACAGACGTGTGACAAGTGAAAGCTCTGGAAAAAACCCTTTCCCTTAATTTTTCCATGGTGCTTTCCCTCCCTGGCCTGCTCCTGTGCCAGCCCTGCCACAGCTCAGGGACCTGAGTGAGCAGAAAAGGCAGCCAGCAGCAAACCCTTGGCCAAATCAACTCCTTCAAATTAAATTCATGACAGGAGAATGAGCAGCGCTGCCAGAGCAAGGAAAACATCCTGGGCTGTGGAAAAGGAAGAGTGGGATGACAGCACAGCTGGCAGAGGCTGGGATGGAGCTGAAACCTCTCCACACCTTTCCCACTGAGAAACTGAGGCTGCTGAACTGCACAGATTTCCCTGCTCACCTGGTTGCAGAAGGGGACTGGTATTTTATGCCATTAATTCCTTTAAAAACCAGAGGGAGGCTCAGGTTCCTGCAGCAGAGCCCTGAAATTCATCTCCAAGTGCTCTCCCAGGACTCCTGCACAAGTGTGACACAGCAAATGCAGTTTCAATGCAGCTTTTCTGCAAGATCACTCCTGCTGCCCATGGCCAGACCCAGATGTGAGGCTCACAATGATCCCATTTCCCTGCTCCCTCCATCCAGTGCCATTCCTTTTTATAAGGAAATCATTCCTTTTATAAGCAAGGATGTGAGGATGGTGGAGCATCCTTAAGAGAGGTTTCCCAATGCTCTGATATCCCCAGCTCTGCAGTACCACAACAGGAGTGTGTGGGCACAGAGGAGGCTTCAGTTCCTCCTTTCCCCAGTTTCCTTATGGTTTCAGCAATGTTTGGGCTGCTAAATGACACCAATTTTGGAAAACACAGGAAAGCATTAGACAGAAAAAAAAAAAAAAACCCCAAAAAAGGAACATATTAGTTGTCAGTGTCTTCTCAGCAGACAGCCCACCAGAGAGCCTGCTAAAGATTTATGTCCCAGAGAAAATAGGTGTGATTTTCCCTCTCTTCTGTGGGAGGGAGAAAAATATAGACCCCAAAAAACTGAGAATCATCAAAGACAAATTCACCACTAAGAAAGGAGAGAAGATTTTTTCTTAGAGGCAAACAGCTCCAGCCTAAGCTGTTTTAGCAGGTCATGTCACCAACAGGACAAGTCACTGGTAGCTTCTTCTGCAGGGTCCTGCAGCATTTCCTGTGTCCTGTCCCTGCAGGCCTTGTCCCCAGTCCCTCCCCAGCTCTCCTGGAGCCCCTTCAGGCCCTGGAATGTTCTGGAAGCTCTCCCTGGAGCCTTCCCTTCTCCAGGCCGGGAATTCCCAGCTCTCCCAGCCTGACATTGGATCCATCTCCTCTCCAAGAAATCCATGGACCCAGGGGCCTCACTTGGAATCTCAGGAAACCATGAAGGGTCTCCCTTCCCTTGCCCTCTCTTTTCTCTCCCCATTTCCCATAAAAATCCCTCGGGATGGATTCTGAGTGTCCCAAATCCCACAATCCCAGACCGTTTGGGTGGAAGGGACCTCAAAGCTCCTTCCAGGGACACCTCCCACCAGCCCAGGGTGCTCCAATCCTTCCTTGGACATTCCAGGGATCCAGGGGCAGCCACAGAATTCTCTGGGAATTCCAGCCCAGCCAGGAATTCCTGCCCAAGATCCCACCCAAATCTCCCCTTTTCCAAGCTGAAGCCATTCCCTGTGTCCTGTCCCTCCAGGCCTTGTCCCCAGTCCCTCTCCAGCTCTCCTGGAGCCCCTTCAGGCCCTGGAATGTTCTGGAAGCTCTCCCTGGAGCCTTCTCCTCTCCAGGCGAGCACCCCCAGCTCTCCCAGCCTGGCTCCAGAGCAGAGGATCCTCTGGACCCATTCCAACAGTCCTGGATGATCCAGCACAGAGCCTGAATTGTCCCAGGAAATCTCAGAATTCCCTCACTGTTTATCCTGACACAACCACTCACGTCAGCACACGGCTCCCAGCTCTCTCCAGCCCTGATCCTGCATTAATGAGGTTGTTCAGGAGGATGTTCCACCCACTCTTGCACTGAAGAGCTCAATTAGCTCCACAAAAAGTGCCAAACTTTAAGTGAAAATTTAAACAGATTTCCCCCAACTCCCATTGATGGAACAACATGACCAAGGGCTACTCTGGCTGGGAGACAAGGAAATAACTTCAAACAGTGTTTTCCTGAACAAGGCTGCTCTAACAGTTTGATAAACTGCTTTTGTTTGTTTGTTTGTTCTCTAGCACTCCACTACCAACTGGAAAAGGTCACTCTGTCTTCTGTGTTATTCCTCCATTCCCAGAGAAGGTCAAAAATATTGAATATCTGCATGTTTTGTATCTCAACACTGCTCAACGCTGAGCCACCTCTCACACTACACCAGAGTGCCTGGTGCAGTTATTAGGGAATTATTGCAGTTGTAGATATGTGCAGTTATTATTCAGAAATCCAGCTCCAAAAATGAGCTGCAGGAAACAACTCCTTCCCCACAAGCCCAAATTTCCAGCCCACCAATAATTTCCCATTATTTTACAGACATTATTTTCCATTCTATGACAGACATGGAGAGATAACCCTGCTGTAAGGAACTTCACAAATTCACAATTCCAAATTCCATTCATTGGGATTTGAAGGAATTGCATCCCTTCCCTGAGCCACTTGCTCCAAGTTTTCAGCCTCCCCCAACAGCTTTAAACACTTTTAAAACCAAGTTTTCTGCTCCCCCTGCTGCAAAAGTTAAGATCTCCTTTCCAAAAATTGTCCTTACTCAGAAAAGCAGGCTAGAGATAATTTAAGCTTTGGGATCAAAGGTTTTTTTACACTCTAAGGTAAAAATATTTTAAGCCACTCCAGTGGAACTAAGGTACAAACACCCACAAGATTTTGAACAAAGAAATGCAGCATTTCCTCCCTTTCATGCCAGTCAATGCTCATTTCTTACCTTAAACCAGCAAGAGATTATGGATCTTAAAGTGCTGCTTTTATGCATTGTAAAAGCTCTTCTGGAAGCTTTTCTGACTCCCCCTGACACCCAAGAACAATGAAACCTTTCCAAGCGGGTTGTTGTGTTTTTCTTGGCACACTCTTCCCACAGATCTTGGTCAGACATTGTCTCCCCTGCATCATTTTCACTCCTCAGTGCTCACACCTCCACAGACTCCGAGTTCTAGCAACGTTTTTCAGGAGCAGCCAACAGAAATCATTCCAAATTTCACCCCACACCAGGACTGAACCCATCCCAAACTCCCACTGAGGACAGGAATAGCCAGCCTTGATGTTCTGCTACACTGAAGGAAGGGTTCCTACTCCAAGGTTTTGTCTTTCTGGAGCAAAATCTGCAGAACTCAAAGCTCAGAGTTTTTCTGGACCTCGTGGATCAAAGGAAGATGGTTACAGATTCCCCATTCCACATATCCTTAAATTGAATTCTTCCCTTTTATTCCTCATTTCTTTATTCCCACTTCAATTGTGTGACATCCTGTTGTTCAGAAAACCCCTCATGAATCTCTGGCTGGACATTTCCAAGGAAATTTTTGCAAAAATAGTATTGGAGGGAGCTGCAAGTTTGTGGCATGGGGAAAAGTGATGGAGATTTCTTTAATAATGATTCCTCCAGAAAGACAAATATGTGGGTAAGGAGTCAGTGGAGGGGATTGGAGGCCCACAACTTTACATTTAGCATGTGCAAGTATTTAAATCCATGCCATGCACACTGTTGGCATATTTGTGGAAGGAGAAAATCTGCATCACTGCACAAACAATCCTGCAGAGCCACAGCTCCAAACCAGCCCCAAACTGAAAAAGTGAGTTAGGGCAGCAGGCAGAGAGCATTTTCCATCAGCAGCCCAGAGCTGCAATGACCAACATAAATCCTTCCCCCTCCTGTAAATAATGCCAGGCTCACTCCTTTGACCTCCTCTATCACATGCCAGGTGAAGTTCCACATCTGTGCACTGTGCATAAAGGTGATCTCCAAATAAATAAATAAAAAATATATATACTGAACATGTGTTTGGTGTGACACTGAACATACAAACACAGCAAGAATGAGAGAACAGACATGTGACAGATGAGAGCTCTGCTGCTTGAGAGAGCCTCAGATCCCTGGGTGAGAGGCAGAGCACCTGAACAAAGCCCAAGCAAGGCACAGCTTTGGTCTCTTGCAGTTCAGAGGAAGAATCAAATAAGGATTTGCTGCAAACACGCCGGCAGCAAGTGTCTCAGCTGCCTAAACCCAGCCATAATGACAGCAGAAGACAAGCCATTAGAGCTGTGACACTTTATAAGACAGGCATGACATGGTAACACAGAACAAAAATGTCACTTCGAAAGCTGCTGATAAATCACTTGGTAGGCAAAAGGAATCAACCTTTCCAAACACCATAAGGAGGAATCCATGGGAATTTTTTTTTTCTTTTGCTGATATTTAAGCTCTTTGGAGTTTTACAATCTGTTGTAAACGTGGCCACTTACCAAAAAAAAAAAAAAAAACCAAAGACAAATACCAGCACTGCTGAGTGCTGAGCACAACAGGCATGGTGCTAAAGGCTTTTCCAAGGGTGAAAACGTGCCCAGCTGAGGGATTCTTACCTGCAGGACATCCTGGATCTTCACCCACACATCCACCATGTCGTAGAGCTTGATCTCCCCATCATACTGGCTGCAGGGGGAGGCCACTGTCTGCTGCAGGTGGCCCAGCACCACCGAGTGAGCGGCGGCCACGGCGTTGAACTTGTCAAAGAGCAGCTCCAGCAGCTCCAGCAGCAACCTGGGAACCAGGGAAACAGCTCTGCTCAGCTTCTGGAACGTTCCACAGGCACACAGCAGGGCAGGGGGACAGGGTGTTGTGGTTTCATGTCCTGCTTTGTGATATGTTGAGGTCACCTGGCTTTAAACCCTCTCTGTGGGCTCATTTCAGCTCAGGTTTGGTATCTGAACATTCCTGAGGGTTTTTCTCCTCATTCTCTTCCCCATATCAACATTGCTCACTTTAAAATTGAGTAATGTCTTCTCTTCCCTGTTTAGGGCTACAAGGAAGACAAAGCCATTGATAACCACAGTAATTAAACTGGACTAACAGAATATTAGAGCCCATTGTGAGATCCCAGGTAGGGATGCAGGCAGGGAGGGAAACAACCTGCTCTTCTTCCTCCAGAAAAAAGTATGAGTCTCAAGGCAACAAAAATTCACTGACCCACACAAATAGGATAAAAGGAATTCTTTTGGAGTTATTAAATTAATATGGCAGGTTTCAAATGACAGGAAATAGCAGAAAGGTAAAACACCAACCCTCATCACTTGCCATGATTTTACTCCTGTATTTGCCATGGCTATAACATCATCTAAACCTACTGCACTGTACCTGCTCCTATGGTTCCTTGCTGCCCAATTAGCATAATTAAAGCACCTTTGCAAAGTCCTGAACAGTCTGTGCCGAGGCAGAGCCATCACACTTTGCACTGTTTGAGAGCAGGGAAATCCCCATGGAGTTCAGCGCCGTTTAATGAGCAACTCGAGTCCCCACGTAACCCCAGCAAAACGTGAGGATAACACTTCCCAAATCCATATGTTAGGCACTTGTAGCTCTGACAGACAGGCTCCATCACATTTCCTGCAGCAGCTTTGGAGCCACCACATGCTCCAAGTCTGCCCAGCAGAAGCTGCGATCCCCAGGGCAGGAGCTGGAGCTGCTCCTGTTCCTTCTCCAGCATTTTCAGGGTTCACAGAACAGGGAATGGTTTTGGGGACACCCTCAACATTCCAGGGTGTTCCAAGCCCCAATGTCCAACCTGGCCTTGGACACTGCCAGGGATCCAGGGGCAGCCACAGCTGCTCTGGCAATTCCAGCCCAGCAGGAATTCCTGCCCAAGATCCCACCCAAATTTCCCCTTTTCCAAGCTGAAGCCATTCCCTGTGTCCTGTCCCTTTGTCCGTTGTCCCCAGTCCCTCTGCAGCTCTCCTGGAGCCCCTTCAGGCCCTGGAATGTTCTGGAAGCTCTCCCTGGAGCCTTCACTTCTCCAGGCTGGGAATTCCCAGCTTTCCCAGCCTGAGATTGGATCCATCTCCTCTCCAGGAAATCCATGGACCCAGGGGCCTCACTTGGAATCTCAGGAAACCATGAAGGGTCTCCCTTCCCTTGCCCTCTCTTTTCTCTCCCCATTTCCCATAAAAATCCCTTGGGATGGATTCTGAGTGTCCCAAATCCCACAATCCCAGAATGCTTTGGGTGGGAAGGGACCTCAAAGCTCATTCCAGGGACACCTCCCACCATCCCAGGGTGCTCCAATCCTTCCTTGGACATTCCAGGGATCCAGGGGCAGCCACAGCTGCTCTGGCAATTCCAGCCCAAGATCCCATCCATCCCTGCCCTGTGGCAGTGGGAAGCCATTCCCTGTGTCCTGTCCCTGCAGGCCTTGTCCCCAGTCCCTCTGCAGCTCTCCTGGAGCCCCTTCAGGCCCTGAAATGTTCTGGAAGCTCTCCCTGGAGCTTTCTCCTCTCTAGGTGAGCACCCCCAGCTCTCTCAGCCTGGCTCCAGCCCTCTGAATTAATTTGTGACCCTCTCAACTCATAAATAAAGAGCCACTGGAACCAAGATACCTATTCAAAAAAACCCAATAAATTATGTATGTATCCCTTTTTTTCTTATTATTTCACAATAGCAGCAAATGCTACAAAAATGTGACTTTATGGGACCAAATTAATTCTGTACCACTGAGAAAATGTTCTCAGTGCCAGCCCAGCCTCCACCCACAGCCCATGACAAACAAGAACTCATTTCTCCCTGCACCTCCCTGCTGCCCCAGGAAAGAACAGTTTTGCACAACTGAACTACCTGGAGAGTTGGACAAATTCACTTTATTCTCACTGGGTGAGCCTGACCTCACATTATCAACTTGTTTATGGAGCCATTACTAAGATAACACTACCCTGATCAGATCCTTTTTGTTTGAAATTCCAGTGTCTCCCTGTTCCAGACTGATGGATGTGAAATCCCCCAGATCCACACTCCAGTGTCAGCAGCTGCCACGCCAGAACATTTTCCATTCTCATCACTCTATTCCCACATCTCCTTGTTTTCAGCTTAGCCAGAACCTCTTATTTTAAATTTTCTTTTCCTTAAAAGTTCTATAAATCTGTTCAGGTGGTTTTTGACCTCAAAGAGACAAAAGCAACGAGACAAAACTCATCAAACAGTCTGGCCTGGATGGGGTTGGAGCAGGGAGTGCCCTGAGCTGAACAGGGACATGCAGTGACAGGAGCCTGGCTCAGACAATTTGTCACAGCCACCTCCCAACCCCTGCACCCAGGGAGAGGGGAAATGTGCTGGGGACAGTGACACACACCCTGAAGGGACTTGCATGGTCCAGGCAATAATTGGAGTGAAATAATGCCCAGTGACTGCTGCCACCTGAGCGAGGAAATGATGACATTTCAGTCTGTGCCTGCTCAGAGGGGTGACCTGGAAATAATTTCTGGTTTATTTCAAAGCCTGAATAAGAGGGCAAAAGTCAAAATATAATATGGATGTGTAGGGAAAAGCACATGGAATCCAAGCAAGAGGATTTAGGAGCAGAAGTGTCAAATCTCCCATCTCTTCTTTAATGTTTCCTTACCAAAATGTCCCATGAATCTGTCCCTCAAGTAGGCATCCATCCACATTGTTATTCCAAAGTCCAGACTCTTCCAAAATTCAGGAGAGCCCCAGAGGTTTGTGCAGCAGCACCCCAAGGAAACTCAACACCACTTTGTCCTCCACAACCCCAGATAAAGATTTCTAAATGTGAAGGTGTGACTAATGAGCCACTAATTAAGGATAAAGCAGTGGCAATTCCTATAGTTAAGCCTTTATCTATAAACTTCTTTCAAGCACAGAGATCTAAAAAGGTTAAAAAATTTTAACAATTAAGAATTTAAAGAAAAAATTGAAGAATGAATGAATTGAAGAAGAATGAAAAGAAGAATATTTAAGAATTTTAAATTGTTCACTTCAAGCTGAGCTCAGCTAAAACATGGTGAGATTCAGGGCAGAGTTTTCAAAGTTGTTTTTCCCCAGGGACAAGGAGCTGCTTGGAACCTGTTCCTGCCCTTCCTGGAGCTCTGAGAGAACACTTGAAGAGTCATCACAAACCAGAAAAACCATGAGTTTAAAAATTTGGGAGTAATTAGCAATATTTTTATACACAAATGTAAAAGGTGGCTGCACAAACCTACGTGGACAAGCTTATTAAGGAAGGAAAAGAAAGTTCAATTTAAGAAGTAAGAAGAGATCAGCAGTGGCTGTTATCAGATCTGCAGCTTTTCTGGCCAGGTTCTACAAATCATTTCTCTTTTGCACAACAAGAGGGACTCTAAATAATTGTTGCATGGGGTTTTACATCAGAATTTCCCCAAGCAGATCATCAGCCTCATCCTCAGTCACAGAATGGTTTGGGTTGGAAGGGACTTCAAGGATCATTAATGAACAGTTCAGCAGTTTTGGGCACTGCCTTGTGCTCAAATTTCAGGTCTTACAGAACTCTGTGGAAGCAGCAGGGCCTTGTTGCTCAGATTTATTTTCCCCCTGACAGCAGGAAAGTCTCAGAGCTTTGATTTAAAACTGAAGCTAATTTAAGAGGTGGGGACACCCTTCCCTACTGTAATTTATTATTTTCAATAGAAATGAATTCACCTGCTTGCTGTAAACTTCACGTGTGATTTAGGTTTAGAAGCAGTTCTAATTATGTCTGTATTCAACAGGAATTCAAGACACTTTCCATGGCTTTAGAATATGAGCATCTTAAAGGTTCACGTTCTCCAAGAGATGCCAAAAGCCATTAAACCTTTCTGTGCCTCACTCAGCCCTCTGGGCAGGTTAATGGCATTGATATATGATCTGATCCAATTTATCCATTCCAACAGACAACCAGGAGCCACACAACCTCTCCAGACTGGTTCATAAAACAAGTATCAAGAATATGTTACACTCTTGGCATCAGAAACTCAAATTCTGCCTTCTGACCTGTGTAAAAAAAGCTCATTTTCACTGAGTTATCAGCACTATAACTCAACAAATTCTTCAAAACAGAATTGTTTCCACAGCAGTGCTGATGAGAGGAATTAAAAAAAGGAGTCTTTATCAAGCTGATGTTTTCCTTGGGAGTGATTTTCCACTACAAATATTGCACAGAATGAAGACGCACACTTTAATTTTTTGCCATTAACTCCCTTTGGACAACGATCACAATGTAGAGATGAATATTTCAGCTGGAAGAGATTCCTGCTGGAATCCTTTTGTTCCCAAGGCCAGTTTCAGTGAATTCTGAGGAGCAGCACAAACCACAGAGCTCAGTTGGCTTCCACACCTTGCTATTAACGTAAATGGGGCTGCAAAACAATTAGAGACTTGGCCATACATTTGTGATGGAATTAGTTCCATACATGATTTCAAAGCTTTGCACCTGCATCAGCTTAATTGGACTCTGCCACACTCGAAATCACCGAGCTGAATTTTCTCATTTCAAGTCATATTATCAATTAGGATTTTTTTTTTTTTTTTTTTTTAATAACAGCAATCAGGAGCTGGGAGTTGAAATATCCTTACCTAGGCTGATTTTCCTGGGAAATATTCTCCCCTCTCTGGTAACCATTGTCAGCCACCTGAGTGGTGGAGCGCTTCACAATCTGCTTGAGCTCCTGTTCCAAGCGATCCTGGATGGCTTTCACCGTTTCTGGGATTTTCTTCAGCTTGGCCAACCCTTTGATGAGGATTCCCATGAAGACAGCGCTGTTCTCCTCTGGATCCAGGTCTGTGTCCTCTTTGATTTCCAGCAGGCTTGAGTCTCGCACTGGAAGAGATTTTTAATCCCACATTTTATCAATTGAACCCAATACCAGCACCCTGAGGAAGCTCCTCTGGCTTCACACAACTCCCAGCACGTGGAGCAACCAAAGATGAACAAGGAAACCACAAACACTCGGATTTTTTGGGGAAAGCAGTGAATGTTTGTGTTTGCTGGGGGCTTCCCTAGACATAAATACAGCAGCCTGCACATTGGATTGATTTAGGAACAATTCATGGTGTAAATTCTGTGTTAGGAAATAGAGGAAGTCTGGTACAATTATGAGAAGGTACAATATCCCTACAAATCCCCTGAATGTGTCTCAAGGAGCTAAAACCCACTCAGTTTCTTCCCCAGCTGTTTTTCCTTGCTATTTTCTTCACGAGAAAAGGAATTTTCATTACAAACACTATCAAGCTTAAGGGACTGCTGATGAATTCAGCAAAGTTTACGCTGCCGAAGTGACTGATGGTTTGATTTTATCTTCTTCTGCTTTATTACGTCTGTCAAGGGGTTGATGAAGTTACTCAAATCTTCCAGCAAGGCTTCTAGAAGGGTAAAGTGAGAAGAATTAGAGAGGGTAGTGCAGACGTGGTCCTGAAGTAACAGGGATTGCAAAGGGAGAAATCCTGTTGCTAAGCGACAGGGGATGGGGAAAGCAAGAGAAACTCTGCTTGTTTTAAGTAGGTTCATTAAGCAACATTTCTTAATTTACAGATAACACCCAGCACCAACAAAAGCGTGGCTCTGTTAAAGACTGGGTGAAACATTTAATAAATATATTTAAACACTTATGTGAAGTTAAGTGTCTGCAAGGCAAACTGAATTAAAAGCATCTTGGAAGATCTACAGCCACTCTGTGCCATCCGCCACGCCAGATCCTTGGATCAAAATTAAAACCCAAAGGCTGTTTCATCTGACTGGGGCTGAGCTCTGAAAAGGCTGCTGGGTGACAGATGACTCCCATGGTTTCAACTCCTCGACAGATTTTTTCCCTTCGAAACTTTTCCAAGAAGCTGAAGAAATGTCAAAAGATCCGGCAGAAGGATGGAAGGAACGTGGCAGGAGTGAGGAATGGCTCAGGGAGCTGCCTGAAGCTGGGCTCTGACCACAGGAGCAGCTAAGTTAGAGCAAGATCAAGAAAACAACAGCCCAAGGATGGTGCCAGTTTATAAATAATCACAATCAATGGGTAACGCTCCCCTCGGTGCCAGTTTGCACCAACCTCAGGCTCAATCAATCAAGAGGTTCCTTTTTTCCTGCAGTGTGATCCCAAACTCTGCACCTGGGGCTCAAACTGAGCTCATGGCTCACATGGTCTCACATCTGAACCCAGAGCAGCAGGAGAGTGAGGTGAGAATGGATCCTGCTCTGGAGCCAGGCTGGGAGAGCTGGGGGGGCTCACCTGGAGAAGGGAAGGCTCCAGGGAGAGCTTCCAGAACATTCCAGAGCTTAAAAGGGGCTCCAGGAGAGCTGCAGAGGGACTGGGGACAAGGTCTGGAGGGACAGGACACAGGGAATGGCTTCCCACTGCCACAGGGCAGCCATGGATGGGGCTGGAATTCCCAGAGAATCCCTGGATCCCTGGAATGTCCAAGGAAGGATTGGAGCACCCTGGGATGGTGGGAGGTGTCCCTGGAATGAGCTTTGAGGTCCCTTCCCACCCAAACTGCTCTGGGATTCTGGGATTTGGGACACTCAGAATCCATCCCGAGGGATTTTTCTGGAAAATGGGGAGAGAAAAGAGAGGGCAAGGGAAGGGAGACCCTTCATGGTTTCCTGAGATTCCAAGTGAGGCCCCTGGGTCCATGGATTTCTTGGAGAGGAGATGGATCCAATCTCAGGCTGGGAGAGCTGGGAATGTTCCCCTGGAGAAGGGAAGGCTGCAGGGAGAGCTTCCAGAACATTCCAGGGTCTCAAGGGGCTCCAGGAGAGCTGGGGAGGGACTGGGGACAAGGCCTGCAGGGACAGGACACAGGGAATGGCTTCAGCTTGGAAAAGGGGAGATTTGGGTGGGATCTTGGGCAGGAATTCCTGGCTGGGCTGGAATTCCCAGAGAATCCCTGGATCCCTGGAATGTCCCAAGGCCAGGCTGGACATTGGGGCTTGGAACACCCTGGGACAGTGGAAGTTGTCCTTGCCCATGGCAGGACTGGATGACCTCTAAAAAGACCCTTCCAACTCCAAATTCTTCCATGATCCTCAGACAGTGAACATCAGTAAGATCAAACAATGCTTTTTTTTCTCTCTCACACACACTTCTTTCAATTAAATGTGAGCAAGTTACAGGACAAGCAACAAGAAACACCTAGAACACAGTAATTAAAAAAAAAACAAACCAGCAAAAAAAGCAAGGATAATAGAAAGACATTTCAAACACCAACTGGAATTTAACAACTGGATGCAGAACTAGTCCTGCTCAAAGCTCTGCTTCATCACAGACCTTTCACCCCACTGAGTTGCCCAGGACTTTGTGGCTGCAGGCCTGGTCTCTGCCCACTCTGTTATTGTTATTTCTTATCCTCCAAAACCCACAGCAAAACTCAGGCACAGACACAGAAATTGAGCTCTTTGGAACCAGAGCTGTCAAAAAACACTGGAAATGCTACAGGGAGAAAAGTTTAACCCATTCTTTAAAAAAAAAAAAACCAACTAAATATCTTATTTCTCTGAGTTCAATGCAGATATTTCCCAGCCTCAGCAGCCTCTCAGAGGACAGGTGCCATTATGAGGCTGCACCCCTCTGTAAGCAGCTTGTAAATTATTCTTAACATCACACAATGAACAGCCAAGAGGGAGGAAATGGAGCTGTAGCCAAATGTGAGGACAGCATTTAAGAGGAGTGAAAGCAGTAATCTTGCTGAGAACTCTGCCAGCACACTGAGACAAACACTCTTCCATTTTCCAAAGAGCAAACCAATTCCCAGCATCCTCAAATAGTCAGGACATTGATTTACGTCTCTTCCAAACAAGAGCAAAGTGAACAATTCGATATCTGGGAGCTGCACACGGGGCTGGAGGCTCTGTCAGATGTGGTTGTTTGCTGAAACAGTGTGAAACTTGTTTTCAGTGTGTTCCCTGCACATTGTCCCTACTAAACAGCAGGCCTGGGTTGCTTTGGGGGCACATTTATCTGTGAGATCTGCCAAGATCTCAAACCTGGGTAACTGAGGGTGTCTTTTTCTCGTGTCTTTTGCACTTTAAACATCCTCTCCTGCCATTTAATGTCATCATGGGGTTGTTTGACCACAAAGCTTTGGCCCAGGTGATGCCTTGGGAAGGCTGATCTGGACAGAGAGTGGACAGAGCCAAGAGAATAAAGTAGAGATTTATTGAAAGGTCTGTAGGGTACACCTTGGGCAGGACAAGAGCCTGGCCAGGGCTGCACCCAAGGTGGACCCAAAATGGTCACAAAATGGAGACCCAAAACGGTCACAAAATGGACCCAAAATGGTCACAAATGGACCCAAAAATGATCACAAAATGGACCCCAAATGGTCACAAAGTGGCTGACAGGTCACGAGGTCTCCCACTTTTATAAGTTTTGGTCCATTTGCACATTGGGGTTGAATTGCCCAATCCCAGCTCCAGGCTGTGAGCTCCCATCCTTCTTGTTCCTCCCTCCAGCCACCCTTGTTTGTGCTGTTGGGCTGAAAGTTGTCCTTGGTGTGCAGCAGGACAAGGATTTGTTTTGTGTCCCTAGAGCTGAGTGACCCTGACTGTGAGCTCAGAGCTGCACCCCTGGGCACCACAGAACCTGAAAATATAAAAACTCAAACTTAAGGCATCACAGGAACAAGTTCCTCCTGTCCTCTTCCTCTTCCAGAAAGGCATCAAAGGTCCCAGGATTTATTAAGGAGCTCCCCTGAAAAATTGCAGCCCCACGTGCTGCTCCCTGTGGGCAGAGGAGCCCATGGGTGAGGAAAGCTGTCCCTAGAGATCAGCTCTCAGAAGGAGAGTTTTGTCTGTAATTACTCCCAAACTGGGAATATGAAGAACTTTGTTATTCTTTGGGATCAAGAAGTTATTCCTGGCTTTGATTCTTGGAAGAGGAAGTGGGGGAAGAGCAGATCTGCCACCTTGGACTGTCAGAGGGCAGCCTGGGCCTGTCCAGGAGCGTGGCTGGGAATCCCTTGGGAGCCTGTCCTGGAGGGCAGAGGAGTCCAGGAAGGCTGGACATCCTTCTAAAGGAAATCCTAAAGGCACAGGAGCAGGCTGTCCCCATAAACCAAGGGATGAGCAGGAAAATAAAAAGACCAGCCTAGCTGGACAGAGAGCTTTGACTGGAATTCAAGGGAAAAGGTGAATTCCTGGCCTTTGGAAGAAGCAGGAGGCAGCCCAGGAGGAATAGAAGATGGTGTGAGGTTGTGAAGGGAGAAAAGGAGAAGAGCCAAAGCCCAGCTAGGACTTCACCTGGTTATTGCTGTAAAGGACAATAAAAATATTTCTATAAATCCATCAGCATGCAAAGGTGGGCCACCTTTGGGAGAATCTCAAGGATTCTGGATCTCAAGGATGGGAGAATCTCCATCCTTTGCTGGATGTGGTGGAAACCGTGACAGAAGGAAGAGGCTGAGGCACCAAATCTCTTCTCTCAGTCTTTAATAGCAAAATCCTGTTCTCAGGGCAGCCATGGGGAGCAGAACCAAGCCCCAGAATCCAAGGGAAATGGTCAATGGTCATTCCATTTCCAATGGAAATGGTCCATCCACACCACCTGGACACTCACAGGTCCCTGGTGCTGATGGGATCCACCCAAGGGCTCTGCAGAGCTTTTCAAGCCTCCAGCAGATCAATTCCCACCCAACCCAAGTGCTGAGGGTGCCCTGGATCCCTTCACTCAGGTCTCTGGTGAAGCCTCAACAGCTTTTTCCAGGAGAATGTTCTGGAAACAAAGGCTCCACCAAAGTCTAGGTAGACCTGACACATCTCCAGCCTTTCCCTCATCCTTCAAGGGGGTCTTTGCCCACAGAAGATCAGGTTGGCCAAGCAGGATCTGCCTTTGCTGAACCCATTCTGACTGGGCTGATCCTCCTGTCCTAACAAAATCTGCAAACCCCTTGTGAACAGAACATTGAAATGCATCTGATCAAAAGCCTTTTAAGACAACAACTTGAAGGAATGATGATTTTGCCACATTCTCTAATAAAATTGCAGCCATTTCACAGATTTTTCATCAATCAAACCATTTTTCATCTGGAAATGCTCGACTCTGTGTTCAAGCAGGCAAAAGCTGAGCTGTGGGTTAAGCCCCTAGGAGGTGAACCATGTGCATCACTGATTCCTCACCAGAGGAATTAATGAGTTAATTCCCCAGCAGAGGAACTAATGAGTTAATTCCAGAGTTACAGAGCGGGGGAGCTTTCCTGATAATAAAATGCAGCCATTTTCACAGATTTTCCATCAACCAAACCATTTTTCCTCTGGAAATGCTCAACTCTGTGTTCAAGCAGGCAAAAGTTGAGCTGTGGGTTAAGCCCCTAGAAGGTGAACCATGTGCATCATCAGAGGAATTAATGAGTTAATTCCCCAGCAGAGGAATTAATGAGTTAATTCCAGAGTTACAGAGGGGGGGAGCTTCCCTGATAATAAAATGCAGCCATTTTCACAGATTTTTCATCAACCAAACCATTTTTCCTCTGGGAATGCTCGACTCTGTGTTCAAGCAGGCAAAAGTTGAGCTGTGGGTTAAGCCCCTAGAAGGTGAACCATGTGCATCATCAGAGGAATTAATGAGTTAATTCCCCAGCAGAGGAATTAATGAGTTAATTCCAGAGTTACAGAGGGGGGGAAGCTTCCCTGATGCCTGTTCTGATGATGCCCTACAAAAACCTCTGCTCCAATTGGAATTCATTTGCTCAGTGCTGCCATTTCCCAAGGAACCAACCTGCTGCAAGGAGCTTTTTAATAGCTCCGGACTGATCCCTAAAAAAGCCAACTTTGGGAACTCATTTAAGCAAAGCAGCTGAAAAAAAAAGGCTCTTGGGTCTTGTTTTTCATGCCAGTGAATGGCCAAAATTTGCTGCTCCTCATTACTGAAGGTTTCATTATCCACAGGCTTTTATGGGAGTCTTGTAAAATTTAATGTACTATTTTCCATGATTTACGTCCTTCTGGTGATATCCTTTGTACCTTCAGTCCTTCCAGAGAAAAGCACAGGAGCTCCTGCTGGCCCAAAGGTAAAATTTCAGATTTTTAGTAACATCATCTGCTAATTCCTGGTGCTGCTGAATCCTTGTTCTGACACGTTCATGGAGCTACAAATGGGAAATTCCTACAGAAATGGGTCCTTGGAAGATTTTGGGAATTCTCTGCTCTGCATCACTACCAAACCCAAAAGAAAACTCACTTCAAAATCCTCCTAATCTATACAAGCATGAAAATCAAGTCTCCAAATAAAAAAAATAAGTGCACTGGAGCCAATTATTTGATGTTGGGACCACACACATGAAATTATACAGAAAGAACAATTATGTGTTACTTTCCTGGCTTTCACCACACAGATCTAAAATCTTCTTGATTTTCCTTTTCCTTTCCAAAACACATCCTCAGATCATGAAATTTTAAGCAAAAATGACAAAGGCAATTTACCCAGCTGGTGTCAGATCCTCAGGTGAGGATTTTCCCTTTCCTTCCCCAAACACATCCCCAGATCATGAAATTTTAAGCAAAAATGACAAAGGTAATTTACCCAGCTGGTGTCAGATCCTCAGGTGAGGTTCCTAAGAAAAAAGAAATCTTTTTGAAGATTTATTGAGCATGTTTGAAGTAGAGGCACCTGTGACAACTGGCACAATGGCATCTGTCAGATTCACCTTGAAAATTGGACATTCCAAGCTCTGGCTCCTGCAGGGATTCTGCAGGAGGAGGTTTAGAGGTCTCCACATGCTGTCAAAGAAGTGTCTGGTTCTTAAAAAAAGAGAACCAAGAGCAGTTCCTAGACCTGACCTTAGAACCACCACACTGCCTGGCCCTACAAATTCTTTTTTTCTCCAAAAAATCGTTGAAATACATTAGCAATTCAGCATAAAATCTACATATGCCACCCACAGCAGTATTTATTGTCCCCACCAGCTCATCTTCTGCTGGATTTCTAAGAAGTATTGTCCCAAATTTCCCAGGAAAAAGTTTGTAAGCACGTTTTAGAGTTCCAGGAAGAACCTGGCAAAGCAGGAACCTCCCTAAATACCCTTCAGAGTACAGAAAGTTCAAGCAGAGAAACAGAAATTTCTTTCTCTGAACTGGCATGAAGGGAAAGCGTTACTGGGGAGCTGCCACGTCTCCAATCCTCAGGTGAGCGTTACCAAAGGCTTTGTTTATTTTATGAACAGCTTTAATTTCCTTATAAAGATTCTACAGCACAAGGTAACATCTCCTCGGGGAAGGGAGTGCAGGAAGGACTCCAAATTTTGGCATCTTTGCTGGGATGGGAGGAATGAGTCAGTGCTTTAGAATGACACCCATTAATATGCACAGACACTTTGTTTCATCAATAAAAAGCCAAAGAACTGAAGTGGCTACAGGCAGAAACAGCTTTTGTTATGCATACACATAGGTTGGAAATTCTCTGCTAATTGTGCAGTCCTGGAAAAGGCTACTTTTAAATAAAATTACACAGGGAGGAAAAAAAAAATAAATCTACATAAGTACATTGTGCACTTGAAGCAGAACCATATGCATATTTTATGCCCATCAAATGTTTTCTGTTAGAATCCACATCTCTGCCAGGCTGAGGGACGCTTGCCCAGCACTTCACTGAGGGATGCAGAGCAAAAGGAGGAGCCAAGGAAGAGATTTTCTGGTGCTCTGGGTGTGAAGAGCAAGAAGAGAGCTGCAAAACATAGAATTTGGGGGTTTTTTTGGTTTTTGAGATTGGCAAAAACAAGATCAGGAGGGGCATCTCCTGTTCCACTCCCAGCTGTGAGGTGGGAAATCCCCATCAGCTCCATAAAACCTTTGGGGTTTTATTACTACACACAAGACCAATATTTTAGAGGAAAAAAAATAGCAGACACTATAAATATCACTGAAAAATGAGTATTTTAACATTTAGAGGGGTTGGAACTAGATGGTCTTTCAGGTCCCTTCCAACCCAAACCATTCTATTTCCAGTGGTGAGGATGGGATTCAGGTTTTTGTGGTTTCAAAATCCTGTGATCTTCTGCAAGAAAAGCAAACTGAACTTCCCACTGATCAGAGCAGAACAGGAATTCTTAAATGGTTTCTTCTCTTCCAGATTTTGAGTGACCAGGCTGCAGTTTCCTTCCAGCTCTGGAAGTTTGTGATTCCTCACAAACCTCCAGGACACAAAAAACCATCCCCAGGCTCCAAGACCAGCCTGGTAGGAGCAGAGCTGAAGAATAAAACCCCTCCAGGAGAAGGAGATAAGAATAATCAAATGGAACAATCTCAGAGGAGAGTGTGACAAAACTAGAAACAAAAGGACAAAAGAATTAATAAGGCTGAAAAAAGAAGGAAAGATTCTCTGCATTTGAGGAATACTGAAACAGGTTTGAAAAGGGGGGAAGAGACTGGAGGTCACTTCTGTATTATTCATCAAGGACAACCCCACTTATTAATCTCCTGAAACAATACAAAGATTAATTTCCCCTCTCTGCAGCCCTTCCAAAGGCTCAGACAAAAGCACCAGTGGAAAGAGTTTTCCTCTAACACGAATAAAAGATCAGCCCCAGATTATTCCTGTGTACAGCCAGACCTTTAGTCAAAGTTACAAAGCTCCCACAAGGAACAGATTTGACCTTTTGGCTCCCTGACCATCAAAAATTTCAGTGATATCTACACCAACCTGGCTGCCTGCAGTAAATAATGCTGAGGAAACCTCCACACAGAGTGAACCCACTGCAAATCTCTGCTGCTCAAGGTATCAAGAACACCATCAAGGTGAGAACAGGCACAGAAAACTGAAGCTGGTGGGGGTTAGGAGAGGGGAAAAAACCAAATTCTGCCTCTGGACTCAACACCCACTCGTTTTGTGATGCTGCACAAATCACCTCCCAGGTTTTTGTCTCCCCTGAGCCATGAGGGGATGGATGATTTGCCTCCTCCTACTCCGGCAAAAATCAGCTGAAGATCTACAAATGAATATCTATGGCTTAAATACTCACTGCTGGAGCTTCCAGGAGTGCTGAACTGGGAAGTCTCAAGGAATTTCCGAGGTGTGGATAAATTAGTGACATCCATCAGAGGCACAGGAGAGGCGTCTTTCACAAGGGACCTGTGTGAGGGGAAAGAATTAAAACAAACAGTTAATTATTATTTACAATAGTATTTATTCACAACAAATAATCCACTTATTCCTTACCTTTTAAACCTAAAAAAAGAGATGTTCCCATTTCCATGCCTTCTGTCAACTTCTTAATCCTCCAAACTTCTTTATTCCCACCAAAAATCTCCACCTTTTTTCCTGCCCTTCACGTTCCTGTTCTGTGCATCCCTTCCCAAATGAACCTTCCTACCCAAAAATGAAAACATTTTCCACTTGGCCATTTCCATCATAAATTCACATTGTATTATTTGCCAAAAATGTGTCCCACTGCCCCAGCTGCTGGACGTGGCAGGGGGACACAAGCAAGAAATCATTTTTAGGAGAAAGAAATGTGGATATCTCCTACAATGGAGCTTAGGGTGTTTGCTTAGAGGTCAAAATGCTCATGGAAAAATGAAAAAACAAGGGTGAGGCTTGGTATCCTGTAGAAGAACCACCCAAAGCAACAAGCCACCCTTGCTGTTGTCAAATATTCACAATGTGCATCAGGGAAAGTGAAAAAAAAGAGAATCCAGAGTAAGAGAAAAGTCCCTGCAGCAGCCACACAAAAGTGCTGTTAATTAGCAATCCCCCAGTCTGGGTACACCAAAGCTTTGTGGTTGGTTTTAATTAAGAAGATGAGTAAGGAAGAGACTGATGAGGTCTGCTAGCAACCCTCTTTCCTAGAAACTTCAATTTCAATCAATCCTTTCTTTCATAAATTCATTTAATGCAGCTGGCTGTCTTGCCTCGTGTTTTTGGCAAGCAGATTTTTTTATTCATTCTCACAATTAAAAGCTCATTTATCTTTTCTCTGCATCTCTATCAAGTGCTGGCTCCCCTTTTGCTCCCCACCTCTCCTACTCTGCAAAAATTATCTCCCAACACTGTTGTCTCTCTTTTCCAGCCACTTTCCTCTTTCCCTGCGACAACTCAAACTCAGAATTAGCAAAATCAGGAAAAAATAGCCCAAATTAACTGAATTTCCACTGACCACAGGCACCAACCAGGTAAGAAGCTTCAGCACCTTTAAAACACCTTGGAAAAAGATCAAAACCAACACATTTCAGCTCAGACACTTCAATATTGCAGCCTCCATCTCTTCACCTTATGGTTGGTTGGGAGGCTTTAAAAACCTGGATATTTCCAGGTTTTAAAAAATGAAAAAATAGAAAATGAGCAGTTTTTCCCTGACCTGAGCCTCATGACCATGACATTTATAGGAAAGGGATAACATCAGGGAAGGGACAGAATGCACAAAGCAGCTGTGGGAAGCAGCAAACCCCAAGAGAAGAATTGAGAAAAGCGAAAGAAAGTGAACAGGCTCAACAACAAATCTGAATTTCCTGCCCTCCACAGCCACAACCCTGAGGGATTTGTGTTGCAGTAGGATACGAAATAGAGATAGTTTGACCCTAGTTTTGACAAAGAGAACATCAGAAAGGTTTTATTTACAATATTTTTGCTTCTTTTATAGCATGCTTCGCTAAGAAAGGTATTCATTGGTCAATAGGACTGAGATCTCTTTCCACTGGTTAAGTAACAGAAAACAACAGCTGGGGAAGATTGTTATGAGAAAAAACTTCATAACAAAATATAAATAAAATATTTTGGGAAAAGGAGAAAGATGTTTTGAGAAAAGAAACTGTTAAAAGTTTTCCCTTAAGAAAAGAACTAGCAATAGTTAGCAAGCTGAAATTCTCTCACAAAGCTCAGAAATATCAAGCCCACAGATTTGCATGCCAGAACTAGCAATAGTTAACAAGCTGAAATTCTCTCAGGCTCAGAAATATTGGGCCTAGAGATTTGCATGCCAGAAATGCAGGTTTAGGGGGCCAGGTTTGGGGAAGGCTGTCCCACCCGAGCCTGGCTCTGTCCTTGCCGCGCTGCCCCACGCGGTTGGTGGATTTGATGTAGAGGTGTCGGTGCAGCTCGTCGATCAGCACCAGGTGCAGGTTCATCTTCTTGCTGTGCAGCTCCAGCCTCAGGTCACTCAGCCCTTCCACCTGCAGGAGGGGACCCTCCAGGGAATCCACTGCTGACACCTGGGGGGAAAAACGGGGGACAATTTTCAGGCATCGAATCATTCAACCCTTACCGTCAATTCATTCAATTTTGCAATTTTCCTCTTGGATTAGGTGAGGGTCTGAATTCCGTTCAAGAGAGAGAGGGAAATGTGGAAAACGGATTTGGAGAGAATTCCCAAAGCCTGACAGAAGGCTCACACAGTCTTGTGCATCTCTATGCAAACTTTGAGATAAAAAAGCTGACTTAGAAATGCCATGGAGTAGGACAGACATTGTTGAGAGAGAAATGGAACTGGAAACAAGTTTTAAATGATGACCTTGCAAATAAGACTGGATATTTTGGAGAAATACAACTATGAAAGATTGTATTAGGACCCATGAGGGGTAATTTTAGATTGGTCTTATTTAAGGCATTAACAGCATTGTGGGGCAAAAGCTGATAGGCCAAGAAACGCTTATAATGTAATTAGGAAATAGTTTGGTTTCTGATTCTGATGGCGTGAATTGTAACATCTGTACTGTCTCACCCTTCTCGTGAGACTGAAAATGGAATAAAAGTTTTTAAAACACCTCTCAGTTGACCCATCTCTGGGTCAGAAAAAGGAAAAATCCAACAGGGGGAAACGGGGCAATTTTCAGACACCGATTCATTCAACTCTCGCCATCAATTCATTCAATTTTCAAATTTTCCTCCTGTATTAGGGAAGTGTCTGAATCTCAGGATGATTCTACCCTTAAAACCCTTCTAAAGCAGAAAATCTTGATGCAATATTTTATTCCTGTTCTGAAGCAAATTACCTAGAAGGGTCCAACATCCAAATAATTCAGATTTAATGCGCAGCCTTCAAATAGTGAGCATATGTATAAAACAAGTTAGTGAAAACACAGTTCTTTAATAAAAATCAAAGCATGGTTTATCCCCAAATAAGAGGATTATTAAGTAGAAAAGTGTTAGAAGAAGATAGGGACAATGGTGTTTGATGGTTGTTCTTCTTTCCATTATAAAAACACCAAAAAAACCCCATTATTCCAAATTCTACAAATGGGGAGAAAATGACTTAAATTTAATTTGCTTAAAGTCATGACTGGAAAAGCTTAGGAGGCCTCATCCTTTAGGCTGTTCTGTCCTGTGCCCACACCATTTGAATATCTGAAATAATGACCAGCTGACATCTCAGGGGCACTGAAATTTCCTGATTTCCTTTTCTAGCCTAAAAAATAAACGTGGCCAAAACCCAAACACAGACAAAACCCACCAGGAATGACAAATCAGTGCCTAAAAGCAACACTCTCACTGTGCATCCCTCCCAGTTGGTTTTCTATTTAACAGAGATTTCCAGTTACTAATAAATAAATGATGGCATCCCTCTGCAGCTTCCAAACTCTCAGTGCTGATGTTGTAAGAAACTGGAAAGAGCATGTTTGGCATGGAGAGGTTTAAAATAAAATTTAAAAACCCATTCCCTGCTAACTGAGGATGCTGTCAGTGAAATAAGACATTTGCTTGCACTTCAGGATCTCGGTTCAGAACAAACCTGTCAGCCAAACATTAAAAATTAAAAGCAAAGATACAGTGAGCAGCCAGCCCAGCTGAGAGCTGCTCCCTCAGTACCAGTAAATATTAACTCTGCTGAAAGAACATCCATCAGCAGTATATTCCTTTGCTGGCCTCCAAGCCCACCAAAAACTGGAATATCCATGGGACATGGATACTTTTTAAAAGTTTGCTTTTATAAACTTTTTATATCAATTTTTATATCTCTTTGCTTGATACGGAACACTGTCTATCCTTTTCCTTCCCAGTATCCATTTGGGAAGAGTTGGGGAAGTTTGGCCATCACAAATCATTAAACTCCCATGAAGATGAAGGAAAAACCCAAATTTCCTCCTCCCCAGAGGAGGTGGCAGAGCAGCTCAGCAGACACCAGGTGGGAAACTCTGGCAGAAGTGGAAGTGTTAATTCCTCTCTTTTCCCTTTGGTAGGTGCAGCTTTTTTCTCCAAATTTCCCCACTCCAAAGCCACTCTACTGGAAGAACATCCATCACCAGCGTATTCCTTTGCTGGCCTCCAAGCCCAGGAACAACTGGAATATCCATGGCACAGCCAAGCTTTTTATATTCATTTTTAAATCCTGCCACACAACACTGTCCATCCTCTTCCTTTCCCAGTATCCATTTGGGAAGAGTTGGGGAAGTTTGGCCATCACAAATCATTAAACCACCCTGAAGATGAAGGAAAAACCCAAATTTCCTCCTCCCCAGAGGAGGTGGCAGAGCTCACACAAGTGGAGCAGCTCAGCAGACACCACGTGGGAAACTCTGGCAGAAGTGGAAGCATTAATTCCTCTCTTTTCCCTTTGGCAGGTGCAGCTTTTTCCCTAAATTTCCCCACTCCAAAGCCACTCTACTGAAAGAACATCCATCACCAGTGTATTCCTTTGCTGGCCTCCAAGCCCAGGAAAATCTGGAATATCCATGGGACAGCCAAACTTTTTATATTCATTTTTAAACCCTGCCACACAACACTGTCCATCCTCTTCCTTTCCCATTATCCAGTTGGGAATAGCTGGGGAAGTTTGGCCATCACACATCACAAAACCACCTCAAAGATGAAGGAAAAATCCAATTTCCCTCACCCCAGAGGAGGTGGAAGAGCAGCTCAGCAGACACCACTTGGGAAACTCTGGCAGAAGCGGAAACGTTAATTCCTCTCTTTTCCCTTTGGCAGGTGCAGCATTTTTCCCCAAATTTCCCCATTCCAAAGGCACTCTACTGAAAGAACATCCATCACCAGTGTATTCCTTTGCTGGCCTCCAAGTCCAGGAACAACTGGAATATCCATGGCACAGCCAAACTTTTTATATTCATTTTTAAATCCTGCCACACAACACTGTCCATCATCTTCCTCTCCCATTATCCATTTGGAACAGTTGAGGAAGTTTGGCCACCACACATCACAAAACCACCTCAAAGATGAAGGAAACCCCAAATTTCTCCTCCCCAGAGGAGGTGGCAGACCAGCTCAAGCAGACACCACGTGGGAAACTCTGGCAGAAGTGGAAGCGTTAATTCCTCTCTTCTCCCTTTGGTAGGTGCAGCTTTTTTCCCCAAATTTCCCCATTCCAAAGGCACTCTACTGGAAACATCCATCACCAGTGGATTCTTTTGCTGGCCTCCAAACCCAGCAAAAACTGGAATATCCATGGGACAGCCAAGCTTTTTATATTCATTTTTAAACCCTGCCACACAACACTGTCCATCCTCTTCCTTTCCCATTATCCAGTTGGGAATAGTTGGGGAAGTTTGGCCATCACACGTCACAAAACCACCTCAAAGATGAAGGAAACCCCAAATTTCCCTCTATCCAAAGGAGGTGGCAGAGCAGCTCAAGCAGACACCACGTGGGAAACTCTGGCAGAAGCGGAAGCGTTAATTCCTCTCTTTTCCCTTTGGTAGGTGCAGCTTTTTTCTCCAAATTTCACCATTCAAAGACATTCCACTGGAAGAACATCCATCACCAGCAAAAACTGGAATATCCATGGGACAGCCAAACTTTTTATATTCATTTTTAAATCTCCTCACTTGATACACAACACTGTCCATCCTGTTCCTTTCCCAGTATCCAGTTGGGAACAGTTGGGGAAGTTTGGCCATCACAAATCATTAAACTCCCATGAAGATGAAGGAAAAACCCAAATTTCCTCCTCCCCAAAGGAGGTGGCAGAGCTCACACAAGTGGAGCAGCTCAGCAGACACCACGTGGGAAACTCTGGCAGAAGTGGAAGCATTAATTCCTCTCTTTTCCCTTTGGCAGGTGCAGCTTTCTTCCCCAAATTTCCCCATTCCAAAGGCACTCTACTGGAAGAACATCCATCACCAGTGGATTCCTTTGCTGGCCTCCAAGCCCAGGAACAACTGGAATATCCATGGCACAGCCAAACTTTTTATATTCATTTTTAAATCCTGCCACACAACACTGTCCATCCTCTTCCTTTCCCATTATCCAGTTGGGAATAGTTGGGGAAGTTTGGCCACCACACATCACAAAACCACCTCAAAGACGAAGGAAAAACCCAATTTCCTCCTCCCCAGAGGAGGTGGCAGAGCTCACACAAGTGGAGCAGCTCAGCAGACACCACGTGGGAAACTCTGACAGAAGTGGAAGTGTTAGTTTTTCTCTTTTCCCTTTGGTAGGTGCAGTTTTTTTCCCCAAATTTCCTCATTCAAAGACATTTTACTGGAAGAAAGTTTAACACCAGTGTATTCTTTTGCTGGCCTCCATGGTCAGCAAAAACTGGAATATCCATGGGACAGCCAAACTTTTTATATTCATTTTTAAATCCTGCCACACAACACTGTCCATCCTCTTCCTTTCCCATTATCCAGTTGGGAATAGTTGAGGAAGTTTGGCCATCACACGTCACAAAACCACCTCAAAGATGAGGGAAAAATCCAATTTCCCTCTCCCCAGAGGAGGTGGAAGAGCAGCTCAGCAGACACCACATGGGAAACTCTGGCAGAAGTGGAAACGTTAATTCCTCTCCTTTCCCTTTGGTAGGTGCAGCTTTTTTCCCCAAATTTCCCCATTCAAAGACATTCTACTGGAAGAACATCCATCACCAGCAAAAACTGGAATATCTATGGGACAGCCAAACTTTTTATATTAATTTTTAAATCTCCTCACTTGATACACAACACTGTCCATCCTCTTCCTCTCCCATTATCTATCTGGGAATAGCTGGGGAAGTTTGGCCACCACACATCACAAAACCACCTCAAAGATGAAGGAAAAACCCAATTTCCCTCTCCCCAGAGGAGGTGGCAGAGCTCACACAAGTGGAGCAGCTCAGCAGACACCACATGGGAAACTCTGGCAGAAGTGGAAGCGTTAATTCCTCTCTTTTCCCTTGGTAGGTGCAGTTTTTTTCCCCAGATTTCCCCATTCAAAGACATTCTACTGGAAGAACATCCATCACCAGTGGATTCCTTTGCTGGCCTCCATGGTCAGCAAAAACCAGAATATCCATGGCACAGCCAAACTTTTTATATTCATTTTTAAATCTCCTCACTTGATACACAACACTGTCCATCCTGTTCCTTTCCCATTATCCAGTTGGGAACAGTTGAGGAAGTTTGGCCACCACACATCACAAAACCACCTCAAAGATGAAGGAAACCCCAAATTTCCCTCTATCCAAAGGAGGTGGCAGAGCAGCTCAAGCAGACACCACGTGGGAAACTCTGGCAGAAGTGGAAGTGTTAATTCCTCTCTTTTCCCTTTGGCAGGTGCAGCTTTTTTCCCCAAATTTCCCCATTCCAAAGGCACTCTACTGGAAACATCCATCACCAGTGTATTCCTTTGCTGGCCTCCAAGCCCAGGAAAAACCTGGAATATCCATGGCACAGCCAAACTTTTTATATTCATTTTTAAACCCTGCCACACAACACTGTCCATCCTCTTTCCTTTCCCATTATCCATTTGGGAACAGTTGGGGAAGTCTGGCCATCACAAATCATTAAACCACCCTGAAGATGAAGGAAAAACCCAAATTTCCTTCTCCCCAAAGGAGGTGGCAGAGCTCACACAAGTGGAGCAGCTCAGCAGACACCACATGGGAAACTCTGACAGAAGTGGAAGCATTAATTCCTCTCTTTTCCCTTTGGTAGGTGCAGCTTTTTTCCCCAAATTTCCTCATTCAAAGACATTTTACTGGAAGAAAGTTTAACACCAGTGTATTTCTTTGCTGGCCTCTAAGGTCAGCAAAAAGCAGAATATCCATGGCACAGCCAAACTTTTTATATTCATTTTTAAATCCTGCCACACAACACTGTCCATCCTCTTCCCTTCCCATTATCCAGTTGGGAATAGTTGAGGAAGTTTGGCCATCACACGTCACAAAACCACCTCAAAGATGAAGGAAAAACCCAATTTCCCTCACCCCAGAGGAGGTGGAAGAGCAGCTCAGCAGACACCACTTGGGAAACTCTGGCAGAAGTGGAAACGTTAATTTTTCTCTTTTCCCTTTGGTAGGTGCAGCTTTTTTCTCCAAATTTCACCATTCAAAGACATTCTACTGGAAGAACATCCATCACCAGCAAAAACTGGAATATCCATGGGACAGCCAAGCTTTTATATTCATTTTTAAATCCTGCCACACAACACTGTCCATCCTCTTCCTTTCCCAGTATCCAGTTGGGAAAAGTTGGGGAAGTTTGGCCATCACACATCACAAAACCACCTCAAAGATGAGGGAAAAATCCAATTTCCCTCACCCCAGAGGAGGTGGAAGAGCAGCTCAAGCAGACACCACCAGTGGGAAACTCTGGCAGAAGTGGAAGCATTAATTCCTCTCTTTTCCCTTTGGTAGGTGCAGCTTTTTTCCCGAAATTTCCCCATTCAAAGACATTCTACTGGAAGAACATCCACCACCAGCAAAAACTGGAATATCCATGGGACAGTCAAACTTTTTATATTAATTTTTAAATCTCCTCACTTGATACACAACACTGTCCATCCTTTTCCTTCCCATTATCCCTATGGGAACAGTTGGGGAAGTTTGGCCATCACAAATCATTAAACCACCTCAAAGATGAGGGAAAAACCCAAATTTCCTTCTCCCCAGAGGAGGTGGCAGAGATGACATAAGTGGAGCAGCTCAGCCGACACCACGTGGGTGATGAAGGAAAGATGAAGATGATGGAAAAACCACAATTTCCTTCTCCCCAGAGGAGGTGGCAGAGCTGACATAAGTGGAGCAGCTCAGCAGACACCACATGGGAAACTCTGGCAGAAGTGGAAGTGTTAATTCCTCTCTTTTCCCTTTGGTAGGTGCAGCTTTTTCCCTAAATTTCCCCATTCCAAAGGCACTTGAACCTCCCCAATCACTTCAGGGGAGCTGCAACTGCCCTGAGAGCTGGGCCAAAAATCCCACCAGAGCAAGGAGCAGGAGCAACATTTGTCACACTGAGAAATTGAGATGAAAAAGCAGCCAGAAAGGAAGTGAAATCCAGAGCAAAGTGACATTAAAAAAAATTCCATGACATCCAGGAAAAGTTTTCTCTGAAACAGGAATTTAAACTTTCCACTCAGCTCTGGTTTTGTCTTGCAAGTTCTAAAGAGTTCATTGCTCACAAAAAATATTAAGGCCAAAATACAGCTGTCAAGGACATCTTTTAAGGGAAAAAAATGGAATATTCCACCATTTATTATACTCATGCTCATGGAAGTCAAAGGAAGTTCTCCAGTTGGTTTAGATGGCAACAAATATAAATATTATGCTAAAAAACCAAACCAAACGTTTTTTCCTGTCTGCAGTTTTGCTCACAGAAAGATGATTTAGGTCCTGGCAACAAGGCAGCACCCAAGATTATATTCCAGAATAAGAAATATGAGATTAAAACCAGCCCAGAACAGCATAAACCATTGAAAGGAAGCAAAAACATGAATAAAAAAATGCATAAAATTAAATATACACTAAAGGCAGACCAACTTTTTTGACTTTATGCCCCCACTTGGCTCCTAACACACCAAAACTTGGATTATTCAAGAGATGCCAATCAACTTTCCCTGGTTTTTAACCCTTCCATTACCTGCTGGCTGCATCCAAAAGGACCAAAAGATGTGGAATTGCACAGAGAGAGGAAGAGTTATCCTGCAAGACTCCAGTTAATACTGAAAATGAAAAAGCAGCCCAAGAAAATCTGGAAATTTGATGTACAGAAGGACCACAAGTGGTTCAAGAGTCCAGAGGCAGCTGATGGTTCTTCCTGGCTCTTTTTTCTACACACAGAGCTCAGTTAAATGGAAATAAAGTGATTTTTGTTTGTTTTTCTGCAGGGGGAATCATGGACACAAAAGATAATTACAGCTAAAGGAGCTCCCCCACATGAATCTTTTGGCAGGGGCTGGGGTGCAGAGAGGAGCAGCTGGAAAAGGGAATTAAAAATAAAAAAAGTTGTCATTCTCGTGGAAAAAAACTGCTTCACAATGAGCAAATTGTACCTAAAGAATGGACAGAACTCCTTTAATTCCTGAATTCAGCCCTCTGTCCTATTGAAAACTGCTCATGAACACACAATAACTGTAATTTAATCCAACACTAATTAAAATATTGGCCTGGATGAGCCCAGAATTCAGCTTAGATGATCTGATAGTAATTCCTGATGTTCAAATCTTCTTATCTCTCTCTCTACTCATTAGGACCTACAATAAGCAAAGACCCTTCAGGAAACAGAGATGAAATAAGCCTCGAAAAAAAAAAAAAAAAAGAGCTGTGGCTTTGTATGAGCTAAAAATTGCAAGTTTATAGAAAATAACCGTGGCACCAGCACCATTAGGCAGCTTGTTTAAAGGTCACAGGCAGTTTATAGCAGGGTTTAATTGCCTTAAAAAGAAAACACAGCTAAACACTTGCTTAGTGTAACAGGCAATTTGGAAGGGTTTAATTCAGCATTTTACAACAAACGAGAACCCAAGTGCTAACAAGGTATTTGTCAAAATTCTTTTCTTGCCTGACTTCAGCCAAAGTTTTCCAAATCTGCTTGCAGTGGGAATTTATTTATTCTGCTGAACCCTCACAGGCCTGGAAGTGAGCAGAGATAAAGAGGAAAGTCTCAATCAGATGATTTTTTTCAGGGAGGGGAGGAAAAAACCCAAAATAATGATAGAATCATAAAATTATGGAATGGTTTGGGTTGGAAAGGACATTAAAATCACCCAGTCCCCACGGGCAGGGACATCTTCTACTGTTCCAAGGTGCTCACAGCCCCATCCAACCCGGCCTTGGACATTTCCAGGGATGAGGAATCTGCAGCTTCTCTGGGCAAGCTGTGCCAGGGCCTCACCACCCTCACAGGGAAGAATTCCTTCTTCAATTATTAATGATTTTACTAGAAAACCAAATTCTTTCTGGCTGGCAAACCAGTCCATTCTGAATTTGGACAACAGATATGAAAACATCAACACACAACTGAGAAAGGTTAAAGAGAAACAAGGTGGTGGTTCATAAATGGAGATTAAAAAAAGTTGGACACAATCTGACAAAAGGGAAAAAAAGCTGAGCCCTCGGAATAAAAGAGTAAATAAATAAGCAACAACCCAGAAGGTTCCAGCTGCCTGGCTGGTGAATACAAAGCTGACATTTAAAAGGAGAATTGATCCGCTGCTTTTACAAGGGACTCACTTTCACAAGGTACAGGGAAAGGAAAATGACTAAAAACCTGTTTAAATAAATGTAGGCAGATCTAAACAAGCAGGTCACGGAATTCCATTTGCACCTGAAACTGCTGTGGGACAGCAAAGTCCTCACACTGCAGCTTTTGGGATTTGGCAGTGGGGAAAGACACAACACAAATGCTGATCCCTTGGGAGATCCTGGAAGAGAATTCCTAGAGCAGCCCCTGGAATGTCCAAGGCCAGGTTGGACATTGGGGCTTGGAGCACCTGGGACAGTGGGAGGTGTCCCTGCCCATGGCAGGGGTGGCACTGGATGGACTTTCTACTTAAAGTGTTAGAAGAAGATACTGATAATGGTGTTTGATGGTTGTTCTTCTTTCCATAAACACCAAAAACTCCCATTATTCCCATACAAATGGGGAGAAAATTTGGCTTAAATTTAATTTGCTTAAAGTCAGGACTGAAAAAGCTTAGGAGGCCTCATCCTTTAGGCTGCACAAGAGTTCTGGTTCGTGGCTACCAACCCCAATTCCAACCCAAACCTGTGAACCAAAGTCCTGTGAGAGGCAGAACAGCAGCAAGAAACACTCCCAGGTGCCACCCAAATTCTGTGTCACCCAATTCCTGTGCCACCCAATCCCTGTGCTACCCAAATTCTGTGCCACCCAATTCCTGTGCCACCCAATCCCTGTGCTACCCAAATTCTGTGCCACCCAATCCCTGTGCCACCCAATTTCTGTGCCACCCAAATTCTGTGCCATCCAATCTCTGTGCCACCTAAATTCTGTGCCGCTTCATGTGCCACCCAATTTCTGTGCCACCCAATTTCTGTGCCACCCAATCCCTGTGCCACCAAAATTCTGTGCCACCCAATCCCTGTGCCACCCAAATTCTATTCCACCCAACTCCTGTGCCACCCAATCCCTGTGCCATCCAATCCCTGTGCCACCAAAATTCTGTGCCACCAAAATTCTGTGCCACCCAATCCTTGTGCCACCCAATTTCCGCGCCACTTCCTGTGCCACCCAATCCCTGTGCCACCCAAATTCTGTGCCACTTCCTGTGTCAGCCAATCACTGTGCCACCCAATTTCTGTGCCACCCAATTTCTTTGCTACCCAATCCCTTTGCCACCCAATCCCTGTGCCACCCAATTTCTGTGCCACCCAATTTCTTTGCCACTCAACTCCTGTGCCACCTAATTTCTGTGCCATCCCAATCCCTGTTCCATCCACTGTCTCAGCACAGGAGCTGTGACAGATTGAGCAAAAGCCATGGAAAAAGCAACTTGAGAAAAGGCAGGGGAATAAATGAAGCTGTTGGACTTGGATTGTACCTGGAGAGCAGTGAGGAAACGTTTACTTCAACAGGGTTTGTTTGTGTTGTCTGTTTTTACCCACCTCAAAACTCCAAATCACTCCTAAGTTTATTAGCAGTAAAATAAGCAAGGAGCTCCTGAATTTAAGGCTGCAAAATTCCCACATTTTTGCTGGACAACGCAGGGAATCACAGAATGGTTGGAATCACAGAGTGACTCCCAAAAAACCAAAAGCCTGTGAAGCACTTGGAGCCTCCACTGCTGGCAACACTTAATGACTACCTGATTAAACCTGCTTTACACTGCATTTATATCCTTTAATTCCAACTTTGACACAAGTTTTACCAAGGTTGTGTTTCATCTGCAGATTTGTTGCAGGATTTTGGTTGTGAGGTGCATCAGGATGAGGTTGAAAAGTGATGGCCTTTGAGGAAGGGGCAGTCAAATAATGGGATACAAGGAAAACTAAAGAAATTAGAAATCCAAAGGTTGGGAATTGTCTGCTACCAAATTGCCACGGCACAGTGTGAGGTGGCATCAAGACAAATCAGTGAATAGGAATTAGTTCAGATGATTCTGAACTTAAAAAACCACCCTGGTGATGCTAAAGCAGAGAGTGTTCAGGTAAAATCATGGAAAAGCACAGGAAAAGCACAGAAAAAGCACAGAGATGAGTGATGTGTGATGATATTCCTGACTGCCACTGCCTCCTTCTCCCTAAAAACAGGAAAAGGAGCAAAAGAAACCCAGGACAATTAATGAGGATTAATGAGGAGCTGATGGACAGCACTGGGTGTTAACACCATGGATATTCAGGTGAGGAAAGAAATTGGTCCCAATTTTGTTCACCTTTAAAAATCTCATAAGAATCACCAAGCAAAAAGGAAAGAAAGAATTATAAATTATGATTATGGTTCCTTTGCAATATTTTGGGAAGAGCTGAACTCACTCCATGGCATGAAAGGATTTGTGAACAAATGATGCACAAAATGGGGGGGGAATGACACAAATGACTGAAACTGAGAGGGGGAGAGGTCTGGAAAATCACTTTGAAAGATTCTGAGCTACAAACACAAAAAAAGTGCTCAGTTTGCAGGAGAACAGCTCATCCTGGGACAACCAAACTGATCTGAGGGAGAAAGGAGAGAAAAAAAATGTACAGACAAAAGTAAAAATGTTATTTTGGGCAAACCTGGTCTGAAATACCTTAACAAAAAGGACAAGCAGCTTTTATTTTTCTGAAGTGTTCCAATGGCAATGACCAAACACTGTTTTCCCTCTGCAAACTTTTAAATATTTATAAAATTATGTTCCTCACTTGCTGTCCTTTCCTCCAGCTACAGAAATTTAATTCCTTTGCGTTTGCCTCAGTCACCCATCAATCATTCCCCTTCCTCCTCCACTCGCTGTAATTCATCAATGCCTTTCTAGCAACAAAGTGCTGGAACCAAAAGTGGTGCTCAAAGAAGAGAGGGGCTCAAAACAAGAGATTTATCCAACTGCTCACTTGGACCTGAACACAAATTCTGCAATTTCTCCACCAGCATGGACAAATGACTTCCCTGAAATGGCAGAATTATCTACTGGCATCACTGAAATTACTCAAGACTTTTTCCTTTCACTTCTCATTTCCATTTTCAGCCCAAATGTTTCAAATGCTTTAGTAAAAACTGAATTTATTACAGCTTTAAAGCTGCATTTTCAAAGTAATTCAATCAGATTTATCTGGATTGTTTTATAGTGTCCCATAACCCTTCAACAATTTTTTTTCATGGTGTTGCTGCAATGTTTTACTGGGGATAAAATTCTGTTTTACACCCCAGAGTTTAAAACAGAATTCCTGGGAAGATCAGGGATTGCTGGAAAAGCATCCTCTGTATTCCAACCCTGCTCCATCTTGATCATAGCCTGATTTTTTTTATGAAATAAACTTTCAGCAGCTGACACGAAGGGTTGTTATTAGCAGAGCCAAGAGCCCCCTGATGATGCTCTGAGGAGGAGCTGGGGTCATGCAAAATGAGGCAGCTTTAGGTATTAAAACTTCATGCAAGAGACTGCCCTGATAATGCAAATTACAACAGGAAAAGAATGAGAGAAAAGTCATTGATAACTATGCCCAGGGGGAAAAAAAAAAGATGTTTCTAAAGGACAGAAATTCTATGTTCTAATGTGGTTAAAACTAGCCTAAAGTTTATTTAAAAAAATAATCAAAGCAGTATTTAAGGGAAAAAAGGGAAAAAAATACAGAGGAGAGGTGAAAAGTGATCAAAGAATAAACACCCCCAGTCCTGCTGCATAAAGAATTCACCAGTATTCTACCAAACTCAACCTGGACAAACCAAATGCCCTCAGATCCTCTTTGTGTAGCCCCTGACCTTTCACCAGACACACAAAGTCCATGATTTCCATCTTTTGGGAATCACCAGAACATATTCCAAGTAAATGTGGAATCAATAAAATTAACAAAATCCAAGGTGCCTCTTTCTCTCCTGTCCCTCGCCCTAAGAAATCAACAGATTTAACAATGAACAGAAACCTCACATGAAATGTGATACAACCCTGGAGACCTCACTTCTCAAAAGGGAATTTCAAGCAGAGGCAAAATTTAAATTTCCCTATAAAAGCATTTCTACAGAATCCCAAACCAACCCAGGTCTCTGATTTCCACTTATTTAATTCCAAAATATAAAACTCTTCTACGGCAGCACCTGAATCCCAGCGCTGCTCTAAGGAATGCAGAAACAAAATGAAAGTGTTTTTATTGATTTTCCTTGTTCCAGCTGAAAGGCAGGCAGTGAATAAAATGCAGACTGAGAACTGCACTGCTCTTTTTATTTATTTCATTATTCCAGGCTACTTAAGGTGTAAAAGGACTCTGCTCACTACAAGGCATTTTTTTTTTAATTGAAAGCCTCTCCTTGTGCCATCCTGAGGAAAGCCACAAGTGCAGCTGCACTTAAGTAATAAAAATGAAACCTCTTAGGATACCAAAATTCCTGTTTGTTTTGCAGGGAGGTGTTGCCACTCCAAAAGCTTTTCCAGATGTGGGGTACACAGAAAAGTGAGGAGTGCTGGAAGCTGATGAGCAGAACAAAAAATCTTGGATGGTTTGGGTTGAAGGGATCTTAAAGCTCCTCCATGGGCATGGGACACCTTCCACTGTCCCAGGGTGCTCCAAGCCACATCCAACCTGGCCTTGGACATTCCAGGGATCCAGGGGCAGCTTCTCTGGAATGAGATGCTCATTATGGGATGAGTAAGAAGAGGATAAATATTTTACACACAGAGCAAAAACCACCCTCAGCTCCTGAGAAAAAATTTTAAAGCCTTGTTTGACTCCCCACAGCCACTGGGGTTCCTTGTCCTTACTGTTCTCCAGGCTATCCCTGCCCTGCTTCATTTCTCCTCTATCTCCTTTTCCTGTGCCACCTTCATTTGTTTTCCAGAGGAGCTGTGGCTGCCCCTGGATCCCTGGAAGTGTCCAAGACCAGGCTTGGAACACTCTGGAAGGTGTCCCTGCCATGGCAAGGGTGGCACTGGATGAGCTTTTGGGTGCCTTCCAACCCAAACCATTCTGGGATTCCATAATTTCTGCACAGCTTTTCCATTTATTAACACCTCTTCCACTTCTGCCCCTGTTGTCACCCAGTTGTGTTGTAAAGTCTTGCCTTTAAATAAACAACACTTTTTTTTTGTAAAATGCCAAATGTGCAGTGAGAAAGCTCCAAAAAATCCTGCTGTTACTTGCATCAGAAAGCAGAGCAGGAGATATGTATTATTATTTTCCTGACATTAAAAACCTGAAGTTTAAGTCAACACTGGAAAAAAAAAGAGAAAAGTATGTGTTGGAGCATTCCCTGCTTCTGGAGAAACAAAATATTGACAGCTTTTTATTTCCTGGGAAAAAGCCACAGGAGAAGGATATTCCCATGAGGAAAACACCAATTCCTCACTCTGTAACACAAGGAGGGGAGAAGTTAAATGAAGAAAAATCAAAGGGCTCCATCTTTCCTTCTTCCACCTTCATAATTCCTTCTTGTCTCCCTAATAAAAAAAAATCAGCTGGAAATAGAGATGATCCTCCCTCTTATCCCATGGACAGATTTGTGCAGTTTCAGTGTTTATTACCTGCCAGAAGGGCAAATCCAGACCCAAAACCAAAGTAGCCTGAAGAGTTTTTATTTAATTCTATGATATGACCTTGAATTACTTTATCCAACAATATTTCTTCACTGTTTTCAGCATTTCAGCTCTTAAATTATAGAAATAAATGGCAAATATTAAGTTTTCCCTATGGGGACCTCATGGGTCAACAGTGCAATCAGAAGAATTAAAGTAACAGCACAGATCCCCATGATCTTGAGCTAATTAATTCATTAATTACTACACAGAGCATAATCAATGCACAGCCCAGTGCTGGGGAGACTGGACATGAAACTGTTTCCTCCAAGGATGAATCTCCTGTCCTGGGCCCTGCTGCTGATCTCTGCTCTGGCTTCTGCTGGTGTGGAGCACTCCCCAAACATCTCCTCTGGAAGAACCTGGACTCCTCATTCCAGCAGCCAAGCTCAGGCTTCCAGGGAAGTGACACCAACCTGTCCCTGGCCCCTGCTCTGCTCCCCTCTCTGCAGGCTGGCCTTAGGAAGCTCCTCCTGGGTCAGAATTTTCCCTCAAGAGCAGATGGCAGAATTATGGAATTGTTTTAGGTTGGAAAAGAGCTCTCAGATCATCGAGTTCAACCATTCCCAGCACTGCCAAGGCCATCATTGGCTCAAGTGCCACATGCAAATGGATTTTAAATCCCTCCAGGGATGGGTGATGCCTTAAGTTTTAATTTTCATGTTTTTCAGGTTCTGTGGTGCCCAGGGTGCAGCTCTGAGCTCACAGTCAGTGTCACTCAGCTCTCTGCACACTGCAGGGACACAAAACAAATCCTTGTCCTGCTGCACACCAAGGACAACTTTCAGCCCAACAGCACAAACAAGGGTGGCTGGAGGGAGGAACAACAAGGATGGGACCTCATAATCTGAAGCTGGAATTGGACAATTCAACCCCAAAATGCAAATGGACCAAAACTTATAAAAGTGGGAGACCTCATAACTCATTGTCCATTTTGTGACCATTTTGGGTCCACCTTGGGTGTAGCCCTGGTCAGGCTCTTGTCCTGCCCAAGGTGTACCCTAAAGGCCATTCAATAAATATCTACTTCATTCTTTTAGCTCTGCCCACTCTCTGTTCCAGGTCAGCCTGCCCAAGGCATCATGGGGACTCCACCACCACAACCCTTTCCATGAGAAATTTTCCCAATATCCAACCTGATCCTCCCTTGGTGCAACTTGGGGCCATTTCCTCCTCCTGTCCCTGGGAGCAGAGCCCGACCCTCCCTGGGTTTCCCCTCCTGTCAGGGAGTTGTGCAGACCCAGGAGGTCCCCCCAGAACCCTTTTCTTGTTTTACATTAAACAAAAACCACCCACAAATGGCTGCATGTGCACTCAAGTGCCCCATAAAAGTGAATATTGCTGTCAGTAATTCAGCGTGTGAAAAAACAGCTCCATTTCAGGCAAATGTACAAACTCACTCTATAAAAACTGGTACATAAAGAGATGGAAAATACCTAAAATGCATTCCAGCTCAAACAGGCATTTTATCTGTCCCAGACATTCCCAAATTCTCCAAAGCTTCACAATTCAAAAGATGCTGGAAATGGGTTCTTTTAGACACCCTGTAATGTGCAATTATGGGACAGCAAATGTGATCCTGCTGCCTGTGCTCCTGGAATTATCAAGATGCTGGAGGAACACACAACGGGAACACCTGATATTTGTCTGCTGCTCTGGCTGGATACAGAATCAGAAAGGAAAAAAAGCTGTCACTTAAAAAAAAAATTTAACTTCATACAAATGTAAGCTGTCACAAAGTACCTCTGCATTGTGTTTATCCGACTGGGAAAAGCTGCCAGTCTTTTATTAACAATCCTTGCCTGCATTACTCAGTCACTGCACATTAGAACCAGCAGCTGGAGAGTTTTGAGTGATAATGAAACCTGTAACAAGCCATCCTCAGCCGTCTTTTCCAAACAATAAGGGAATTAAAATTTCAATTTAAATGCAGAGGTTTGAAACACGCTTCAGTGGCAAAATTACTTCAATTAATGTGAGCGGAATACAAAGAGCGAGCTTGCAGGGCTGGGATGCAGCAGGCTGGAATGATGCCTTTGGAGGGATTGCAGGGCTGCAAAGGTCTAATTGTGACTGTATGGATCACAAGGCTACAGGAACAGCATTAATCAGGGCTGCAGTTGCAGGCTGAGGGCTGCAAACTCCTTGTCACATCACTTTGGGCTTTCCCTGAGCCACGAGCAGCTGTTTACCTTGAGGACTGCAAGCAAAGGACAGGCAGATCTATGGACACTGCGCCTCCCTGACAGATCAGTAATGATTTTACATAATGTTCCTATCATATCAAAGGAGAAGGGAATTATCCCGCAGCCAGTGAGTGATTACAACATCACAGCCTCGCCGAGCTGTGTTAACACAAGATGGCAAAAGCCAATGAGCCTGCAGTGATTTTTGGCCAGGGAAAAAGCTGCAAATGCAGGTGAATTACTGTTTCTTTATACAGGCACATTTGTCTTCAAATGAGAATTGCAAGTGGCTGAAATTGAGTGTTCAATTTCCACTTGAGGTTTCTCTGCATTCCTTGATGTATATTCAAAAAAAAAGCCCATGAAGTAACAGCTGCTTTTTTATATCATTATTATTTGATTTATTAGAAAATATTTGCTATGCTGAAAACAAAACACAGCCAAACACAGAGCAGCAGCAGAAATGCTGCAGAAGTCTATAAATCAGAGAGATCTAATGCTGTCTCTTCCCTCATAGCCACAGGCAACTTTACCCAAGCACACATATTTATATACACATAAGTGTTTATATTTAAAATAAATGCACACAAAATATTGCAAACCACTAAGATATCAAATACGCAGGTTGAAAACCATTTCTAAAGCATAATATATGAGAAATCTTAAGCAGGGTTATTTTTCTTCTTACACTTCCTAACACAGGTTTCGTACAGGAAATAGATTACTCGCCTGGAATTTTGGAAAGGCTTTTTTTTTCATTCAAAAAGGAACTCAGAAAAAAACCCACAAAAACCACAGAACAAAACCAACAAAAACCAAACAAATAAAAAACACCAAAACCACCAAACCAAGCAAACTGGTGAAAAAAGCACCAACATTTCAACCGATACTGATGGAAACTGTGAGCATCATATTTTGGTACCTACACTGAACACCCTTAATTTACACCTCGTTTTTTACAGCTGACAACTGAAAACATCAGGCAAACACCACACTTGGATTCTCCCATTTCTGGAGCTGTCCAAGGCCAGGTTGGACATTGGGGCTTGGAGCACCCTGGGACAGTGGGAGATGTCCCTGCCATGGCAGGGGTGGCACTGGATGAGATTTCAGGTCCCTTCCAACCCAAACCCTTCTGGGATTCTGTGACTGCAGCAGGGCTGGCACAGGAGAAGAGGATGAAGAGAGAAATAAAATGAAGATGATGGCAGAGTGACACCAGACACGAGGATGTGACAGCAACAACAAAAACCAGGCCATGGGAGGGTGGGATGAGAGTGGCATCCAGCTGTGGGAAATCCAGCAGAAGGAACAGGGTAAGTTTTACAAAGTCATGTTTAAGTTCAAATAAGATAAACAAAAAGGAGGAAATTAAAGTTCAGGGTGACAGTTTCCAGTTCTTTCTACTGTTGGGTAATGACTTATTAAAAGAAAAGGAAGAGGCACAGTTAAGAGAGATGACAAAGGACAGTGAAGTAGAAAAAACCAACAAAATAAGGCAATGAAAACATGGCCTTAAAGAGGCAAAAAGGAGTAAAAAATGGAGGTGCCACTTTTGCCTCCACTTTTTAACCAGAGAGTGGTTCAGGATGGAAAGGACCTGTGGATAATATCAAATCCACTTCCCTGCCCAAGCATGGGCACCTAGAGCCATGTCCAGTCTGGATTTGGAAATTTTCCGCAGAGGGAGACTCCAAAACCTCTCTTGGTTTATAGAGCTTGAACTTGTTGAAGTGTTCAAGCACTCCTAGAGTAAAAAAGGGCTGGTTTAGGATCAAACCATTCCCTGTGTTTCAGACTGTGCCCATTGCTCTTCTCCCATGCCTGGGCACCATATTAAGGAGAGTCCAGCTCTGTTTTGTTTGCACCCTCCCATGAAACAATAATAATTATCAAAACCATTTCCCAGAGGATTCTCTCAGCCTCTCCCCACGTGTGAGATGCTCCTTAACCATCCCTGACATCCCCCAGTGGCCTGGACCCAGTAACTCCATCTGTCTTTACTGGAGAGCCCAGAACTGGAGTGAGCACTCCACATGTCAGGATTGAGAAGAGAAAAATCACCTCTCTTGTTTTTAATTGCTAGAACCACAGTTCCAGGAAAGGAAGGATTGGAGCCTGGTGAGAAATGTGCTTGTTAAGTTTAGGAAATGAAAGAAAGATTGTTATTAGAGAAGTCCAGGAAACTTCTAACTCCTGCACAAGACTGGAACTGAAAGGCAAACTTATAAAAGAGATGGAACTGAAGAGAAAAAACACTTGAAGGAAGGGAGGAAAAGAGATTAAACAAGAGCTGGAAGTAAGCAGAAAGGATCAAGAGCTCTGGGAAAAGAATCACAGAGTCACAAAACCAATTAGGTTGGGAAAGATGGCTGAGATCATCAAGTCCAAGCTATGGCCAATCCCCAGCACTGAGTGCCACATCCTTGGACACCTCCAGGGGTGGGGACTCCAAACCTCCCTGGGCAGTTCATTCTCACCTCTAATCACCTTTTCTGTGAAGGAATTCCTCCTAATGCCCAACCTAAACCTGAAGATTTCCTCCTCTCATCCAGACAATGAGGCAAACCCACCAAACTGTGCAAGAATCTCCCCTCTGAATAATGACCAAAGTTGTGAGTGCGTTCTGGGGATGAAAGAGGAGGGACATGGGACAGTTCCCTTTATGATAAAAAAATGGGGTTGAAATAATTGGCAAGATTTTAAGGAAGAAAATGATCCTGGCAGGTGTCTGGAAAATTAATTTTAAAATGAAGCATGAGACTACAAAAGAGGGGAGGGGGAAAGGAAGGGGGGAAAGGGAAGGGGGAAAAAAAGGAAGGGGGAAAAAAGGAAGGGGGAAAAAAGGAAGGGGGAAAGGGAAAGGGAAAAGGGAAGGGGGAAATGGAACAGGGGGAAATGAAGGAGAAAAAAGGAAGAGGCAAAAAAGGAATGGGGAAAAAAGGAATGGGGAAAAAAGGAATGGGGAAAAAAGGAAAGGAAAAAAAGGAAAGGAAAAAAAGGAAAGGAAAAAAAGGAAAGGAAAAAAAGGAACGGGGCAAAAAAGGAACGGGGCAAAAAAGGAACGGGGCAAAAAAGGAACGGGGAAAAAAAAGGAACGGGGAAAAAAGGAAAGGGAAAAAAAGGAAAGGGGGAAAAAAAGGAAAGGGAAAAAAAAGAAAAGGGGAAAAAAAGGAAAGGGCAAAAAAGGAAAGGGCAAAAAAGGAAAGGGCAAAAAAGGAAAGGGCAAAAAAGGAAAGGGCAAAAAAGGAAAGGGCAAAAAAAGGAAAGGGAAAAAAAAGGAAAGGGAAAAAGGAATGGGGGAAAATGGAAGGGGAAAAAAAGGAAGTACCAGCATGTCCGTGGCGTTGAGGTAGCGCTTGCTGGCCATGCACTGCTCCAGTTTCTGAGGGACCTGCTTGATGTTCTCGATCTCGTCCAGGAGGTTCAGGACGTGCTTGTGCTCAATGCCCTCGATCCACAGCTTGCGCAGCTCGTCCCGCTTGCAGTGCAGCAGCATCTTGCAGGACAGCAGGTTCTCCTTCACCTGCAGCAGCACAGCAAGGGTTAATGACATCTGGCCCTGGTCTGCTTTATTAGGAATTCCAAAACGTCACCAGGTTAAAACCAAATTTGATTTCCTTCATGCTGCCTTGGCTCAGGAGAACTTTACAGACCCTAAAAGCTGAACTTCTCTCATAAGGAAATGTTCTTTATTCCAAGTTTTATACCTCTAGTGAAAATTTATCTGAAGTACCACAGCACAGTTAAACACCAGATCCTGTTAACCACAACCAAGGGCATTTCCCAAAAACCAACTCAGTATTTTGGCAAATAGCAAGAATCCAATTTTTTGTGGAAGCAAATTAGCCACCACTAATTTTCCTGCTGCAAACATTTTCCATCTGCTTATTAAATCTTTTGGCAGTCTCCTCCTTCCTTCAAGTTTGGTGTTATTTCTCTGAAACAAGACCAGCTAAGAGTAAAACCATTTTCCCAATAACTTGAGCAATACCAAATTTTTGGAAGAGAAGATTTAATCAGAACATTTATGACTTCAAATCAGCATTTCCATTATTTATCAAGGCATTACAAACCCTCTAATGCTGCCATGTAGTTTGATTCTGAGCCTCATGCCATATTCCAAGTGGCAAAATCTCTAATTTTTCTCCCTTCAGGCAACACCAAGAGTTTTCCTTCTCCATTCTCTCACTTCACAGCATTCCCTGCTTTCAGATTCTCCGTGGTAAGGTCAGTGTAACCTAGCTCTTCCTGCATAATGCAAATCAACAATCCATACTAAAATGTGGAAGCAATTAGCAGCACAGCTTCACACATTGCCTTCACACCACTCTTGTTTGGTGATAAGCTATGAATACTTGGGGCCCAACCTTATCTCAGGCTGAACTCTCACTGAATTACACATGAAGAGAGACACTCAGGAGGAGCCCTTCAATTTATTTTTAAATAATGAGCCTTTAAAGCACTCCACAAATCCCACTTCAGCTGCACTTTCTCCTACCTTGTACACCTGAAGGCAGTTTAAAAAAATATGTGGAAAAAACATGAGTGGAGCAAAACTGGACACTGGTAAATAACAACAGCTCCATAAAACAGCCTCTGTCCCAGAGGAGAGCTTGAAATTTCAATACTGCACTCCAAAATGTCCTTCTGAAAAGTGGAGCATGGAAAAAATCCTCAGCCAACAACAAAAAAACCCCACCTCTTCTAAGAGTATCCTAAAAAGCAGAGGCAAACTAAAACACACACTGAGATCTTTTCACATCTAATCCCTGTTCAATACATGAATTGGAAATGTTTCACTGACCTGGCACAGCTTCATCAGTGGACTGCAGCTACAGAGAGCCAAATTAGGTCAGCAAAACAATCATGGGGCCAGAAGGAAGCTCAGCAGACATTCCTGCTCCTGTCCTTGCAAGAAAGATCATCAACTCCATCCACATCTAGGAGCAGGGCAAGGAATGAACAGCACATCTTAAAAAAAAACCTCTCCTTGGGAGCCCAAATTGGTTCTGCTTCATAATTCAGTTTTAGAAGCAACACCTCTGTAGCTAAACTCAAAACTAAACTTTTCCTAACCAGGAATTCCCACAAGAATTGACTACAAAAGGCAGATCCACAGAAGGATCTGGAATATCTGTCACTTGTGCCATTCCCACCTTGCACAGAGGGGAGCAAGAAGAGCAAGCTTGGGAGTGTAACACAGATTGATGACAAACCAGATCTGGGGCCTCCTGTGAGATTAGGTCAAAACCACTTGAATACATATTGACCAAAACTAATAAGCAAACTTAAATATCAAAAGGTCCCTCACCTTCACCAGTCATTCTCTGGGTGGGACCCAAAGGTCACACCACTCTCTGCTTGTGGTGACCTCTGCAAAGCTTTGCACACTGTGTGAAACCAGGCCACTGCCTCCAGTTGATTTCAAATTTAGTGGAATTGATCTCTGCTTTCAGAGTGCTGAGCTTTGTCCATAAATCCTGCAATGAACTCTTACCCTTGGAAAGCAGCAGAATGCTCTCATTTGCTTTGAAAATGTTAAATGAATTTTCAAACCTAAAAGGGTCAGTGTGTAACCCCACAAGGATAAAAAAATCTGCTGCTCCTAAAGCACTGCTGGGGAAGGTTTTAAGCTGAGACTTCCACAGAGCCAGGAAAAAAAAAAATTAAGAAAAATCTGGTGCCTGGTTTGCAAAGTTTAGGTTCAGAAAACTGCATGGGAAGTGCAGGATAGGAGCCCAAAAAACTCATCTGCTGCTGCAGGGACAGAGCAGCTCAAACAAATCCCCAGGCACGAGTGCCAGAGTTATTTACTGGCACCATACCCAAGTGTGAGCACTCAAAGTGCAGAAAGGTTCAGGGGCACAGAGTTCACGGGTGTTCACACAACACAGCTGAGCTTGGAAACAGCAGCAAAATTCATATTCTGTGAGCAAAAAGCAAGCTGATGAATCACCCAGACTATTCAGGAGGTGGCTGGAGGCCAAGATAGCGGAACATGAAAAGATGAGATGGAAAGGTGTGAGCTCAGCAGCCCTGGAGACTTCAAAAACCTGAGAGCAACATGCCCAGACAATAAATGAACAGGGGCACTGCAAAGCTTTGTGCTTCACATCCACCTCTCAGTTTGACTTTTAAAAACTTCTGTTCTCACTGACATCCAACAGAAAATGTTGCCAGTGAGGCACAGCTTGGAACAATGGCAGGACTGGATGGTCCTGCAGTGACACAGAGCCACTGGTACTCAGGCCTAGCTTAGAATTAGAATCATGTCAAGATGTGGGGTTGAAGGGAACTTAAAAATCATCTTCTTCCACCTCATCCATGGCAGGGACACCTCCCACTGTCCCAAGGTGCTCCAAACCCCAGTGTCCAGCCTGGCCTTGGACATTCAGGGATCCAGGGGCAGCCACAGCTGCTCTGGCAATTCCAGCCCAGCCAGGAATTCCTGCCCAAGATCCCACCCAAATCTCCCCTTTTCCAAGCTGAAGCCATTCCCTGTGTCCTGTCCCTCCAGGCCTTGTTCCCAGTCCCTCTGCAGCTCTCCTGGAGCCCCTTTATACCCTGGAATGTTCTGGAAGCTCTCCCTGGAGCCTTCTCCTCTCCAGGTGAGCAACCCCAGCTCTCCCAGTGTGGCTCCAGCCCTGGAGGAGCTTCAGCGCCTCCTCTGCCCCTGTTCCAACAGGGTTGGACACAGTACTCCAGGTGGGGATTCAGCAGGAATTTAGTGGTAAAAGCACTTTCTCAACTCAATTTTCATTCCATTCAGAATGATGACAAGAAGCTGGAAAAACAGAGGGAGAAACAAAAGCTTAAAAACGGGAGCTTGGAGCTTCCATCACTGGCGCTTAGTGGTAACAAAACCACCAACAAAACCACAGCAGCCAGGAGAAAAGGAGATTTGCAGCTGCAGCACAGCCTGTGGAGCTGCCACAAGCACAGAAACACTCAGGGCTGGCTCTCCTGTGGATGCTGCCAGCCAGGTCAAACAAGAGAGATTTTCAAGTATCAGGCAGCAGCAGAGGTTGTGGGGAAAGCAAGCCACATAACTTTCCCATACAGGAAGGAATTAAAACCAATCTTTGCAGCTGGTGTTCTGAACCAGGGGTTTATTTGCAAGGTATTTATGAAAGGTGCTGTTCCTAGGTAGCCAGTAATGGTGAGAGGTTGGTTTGAGGAGCAGTCATGTCTTGCTGTCTCAGAACCATTTATAAAAAAGTTTATACAGGTTTTTATACAATAAATGAGGTTTTTGCCTTCTGAAACATGAGAGTCCAGCAAGACCAATCATGTCTTGCTCTCTCTTTGTGAAACTGGACATAAAACTTTGTGAAATTGGACATAGCTCAAAGCTTCTTGATGTCACTCCAAATTTCTGTTCCAAGAATCAACACAACTTTCTCCTTTTCCCTTTGAGAGGATAAAAATCCCCAAAAGAGCAGCAAGAATCCTATAAAAAGGATGTGATACTGATAGTATAGGGTTAAATTTTAGTTGCATGGGGATAGAATGTTTCTAAAGTCATGGGAATAGATTCAGGGGTGGAGAATGGAAGGTTGGGCCTGGGAAAGAGAACTGGGACTGGGTAGGCCCTGGGAATGGGGGGGTTAGCTTTGTCTTTGGTAGATCATGTGCAACTGTAAATGCATAGTCATCATATGATAACTGATATGATTGTTAAATGTGATGATCATTGATAATTGAATGTAATTATTGTTTAATCAGAATCATGAGAAAGGATGTTTTGGGGTCTGGGAAACTCATGCTTGGATAGAATCAATGTATACAATAGAACAATACAGGTTTAATAATAACACATTTATATAACCAAAAAGAGTATAAAATGTGCCTGTCTCAAATGTAATGTTGGAGGCTGATTTGGGTCTTCTGTACCCCAGACTCTCAACAAAAAGCACCTGGCATATAATCCATTCCGTAATTATGTCTTTTCAATGCTAACAATACAATACAATAAAAATACACAACACAACCTTTTGCCTTCTGAAACCTGCGAGTCTGTGTGTGGTTATTCAGCCCTCCCTGATACCAGAGCGACCTCTCACCTGCTTGATCTTGTTGCGGGAGTTGGTGATGCGCTCGGTGATGCTCTGGTAGGTGCGGATGGCCGTGGTCAGCTCCGTGTAGTGCTGCACGATCAGCTCGTCCAGGTCGCGGTCGCACTTCTCGTACGCCTCCTCCAGCCGCCCCTTCTCGTTCTCCCGGTCCTCCACGTCATCGCTGGTGGATAAAGTCCTGAGGGCACCAAAAGTTGTTTGGGGTTTGTTCCGGTGTGGGGAATGGGTTTGTACAGAATTTTTAAAGCTTGACAGAAAGTTTACACAGTATTGCCTCGGGTTATGTAACCAAAAAATATTTGTATTTTATTTCATCTGTTGAAAGCAGTTGAGATGTTTTTACTTTATCTCTTGTAACTCCAGGGGGAAAAGGGATGGATGCCTTGTCATAATGGCCCAGCTGTTAAAGCCAGGTGTGGCAGTGTTTGTTATCTCTTTCACCACCTGTCCACCCTCTGGGGGAGATCTCTGCTGATAATGGGCCATGAAGGCTCACCAATGACATCACACATTACATCATCCCATTGTATATCTGCTGATAATGGGCCATGAAGGTTCACCAATGACATCACAAATTACATCATTAGGGATATCTGCTGAAAATGGGTCATGAAGGTTCACCAATGACATCACAAATTACATCATCCCATTGGGAGATGCTCCATCCAGTGTGGGCGGAGCCAACTGTTCCTGCCTGGATAAAAACTGAGACTCAGGAACATCTGGAATCTGGTTTTTCCACTGGATTCTCGGAGGAAGACCAGACCTATCTTGCCACCACTGGACTTTCTACAGGACCATCTCTGCTCCAACAGAACCACATCTGTCACTCCAGGAGGATTTATTTGGACTGCTTCCAACACCCTGACCAACTCGGTGTCAGGTCATATCCCTGACTCTATCAGGGTTTCCTAGGATTTTTTGTTTGTTTGCTTGTTTTTTTGTACTACTACGTTTGTATATTTTTTTAATATTTCTAGTAAAGAACTGTTACTCCTATTCCCATTATCTTTTCCTAAAACCCCTTAATTGCAAAAGTATAATAATTTGGAGGGGAGGGGGGTGACATTCTCCATTCCAAGGGAAGCTCCAGCTTTCCCTGGCAGACACCTGTCTTTCCAAACCAAGACAAGTATGCATCTGAGTCTGAAGCTCATGAGTTCGATCCTCACACCGGGCACTATTAAATGTGGCTTTTTTTATCTTCTTTTCTGTTAGAGTCGGGATTAAATGCTCAAGAAATGGATTTTGTTTGGACTCAGATGTTTATTAATGCTTATCTACATTACAGTCTCACAAGCTGTGAGTTCTAGCTAACAAAGTAGAGAATGGCTCTCTCTCTATCTCTCTACAAGGCTTTTTAAGAACAAACTGTCCAATTATAAAATGACACCTAAGTAATTTTTACTTTTAACCCAATAACCAACCACCCATGATCCACAATGCGAACTTTTCTACCCAATTACAAAATACCACCCAAACCCATGAAAAAGAAGAAGAAGAAAAACTTAGCCTATGCCCTAAAACCTCCACCTTGCTTTATATGTTTTACTATATATTAAAACCTTAAACTCCAAGTTTTCCACCATGTAATATCACACACTTCTATTCAAACTGCACACCCACAATCCCAGTGCCATCACTCAATTTTGGAAGCCTCTTCCAAGACCTCAGGTGGAATGCAGTTTTTTCTTGAGGGTCAGTGCCTGTCAGCACAGAAAGTCTAAAATACTCAGTTTCCAGGGTTCCAACATCTGTATGCAAACTCTGAGATAAAAAATGCTGACCTAGAAATGCCATGGAATAGGACAGACATTGTTGAGAGAGAAATGGAACTAGCAACAAGTTTCATCAAATGATGGCCTTACAAATAAGACTAGATACTTTGGAGAAATAGAACTGTGAAAGGTGCATTGTAGTGGGACCCACCAGGAGTAATTTTAGACAATTGGCTTTAAGGCATTAGTAGCATTGTGTAGCAAAAGCTGATAGGCCAAAAACCACTTACAATGTACTGTAATTAGGAAATAGTTTGGCTTCTGATTGTGATGGTGTGAATTGTAACATCCCTACTGTCTCATCCTTCACCTGAGACTGAAAATGGAATAAAAAGTTTTCAAAACACCTCTCAGTTGCCCCATCTCTGGGTCAGAAAAAGGGATAATCTGACAGGCTGGTGCTCAGTAGAGATCAATGCACTGTGAGAAAATAAAAGCCATCAATATTGTGGCTTATTGCTCTGTCAGTTTTCAAACCCTTCAGAGCTTTTTTTTCCCCCTTTTCAGGGAAAGTTCTCTATTGGTCATCACATTGCCAGACAGTCATTAATACAGGCACAATGGAACATCTGAAATATTTCTTGATTTATTATTTATGAAGAGCTATAAGGAAAAAAATCCTAACTTTAGTCTTGGGAATCAGTGCAACTTGTGAAGTGCTGGTTCCTGTAACTTACCTGCCAAAGGTAAGGGATGTCACAGGGACACAGAGAAATCATCACAAATCTACCCAGCTCTTCCAACAGTCAGTTTTCTAACACCAGTACAACAAAAAATGCCCCATGACTCTATTTCCCCCCCTAAATTATTTTAACCTCTAATACCATGTAGTAAGACTCTTTTGTAATTTTTTAATTGAAATCAATTAAGTTTGAAATTGCAACAAAACTGCTGAAAACTTTGTGAAACCGGACAAAGCTCAAAGCTTCTCGATGTCACTCCAAATATCTGTTCAAGAATCAATGCAATCTTCTCCTTCTCCCTTTGAGAGGATAAAAAAATCCCAGAAAGAGCAGCCAGAACCTTTTCCTGATATCCAACCTCAACCTCCCCTGACACAGCCCCAGGTACCTTTAAAGAACCTGCACATAATGGAAATAAGGAACCTCAGGACTGTCACAGAGAGCAGAGATGGGAGCTGCCCCTCCTGAAGAAGCTGCAGCCCCCCCATGAGTTTCCCCTCAAAGCAGCTCCTTCCAAAGCATAAAATTCACTGCAGCATTTCAAGCTCCATGCTGCATGGTAGCTACACAAACAGGAATCCTTTCTCATGTTATTATATTAATATTCTTCTCCCAGACCTTTTTAGTTGTGTCTTAAATCAGCTTTTCACAAACAAAAAGATTTTTTTTAAATTATATTTTAGCCAAAGCTTTTTTAAAAGGCTCTGAAAAGTAAGAAAACTAGAGTTGCTGAGGGCCCAGAAAATGTAAATTTTAGTGAAAGGCTCCCTGCCCATGGCAGGGGGGTTGAACCAGACCATCTTCAAGTCCCTTCCAATTCAAACCATTCCATAACAAAAATCACGTGCAAGGCTGGCAGAAAGTCATCCTCTGTTAAGAGCTCTTGCAGCTAAATCCATTTTCTTTGTGAAGAACTGCTTATTTCTGCTGGGAGAATGTCCTTCAGCATGGCTACACTGGACACAAGGAATATCCTCCTCAGGAATTGACATTTTGTTTGGGTTTGGAGCCGCACAGGATTGCCTGTCCCAGCAGTTAATGAAAACATCCATCCTCTCTGACCTGCGGCACACATCGCAGGAGAATCCTGGATGGAGACAGACAAGGGAGCAGCACAACCAAATTGGCCCAGAGCACAGACTGGCAAAGTTTGTCGTTTTAATCAAACAAAATTCAATTTCACAATTCTGGATTTGCCAAAGAATCCATCTGCAGTGCCAGCAGTCGGTTACAAAAAGCTGAAGATCTCTCTCCAAAGCTCAGACGACATCGCTCATGTCAGAGGATGCCACGAGGATTCCACTGCTCCAGCAAATTCCCATCCAACTCAGGCTTCCTAACAAACCCCAGCCATATTTTTAAAGCAGATTTACATTGTGTTGCTCAGTCTTTTTGTCCTTGCATTTGAATTTAGCTTCTCATGCCTAAAGGAAAAATACATTTTGCTAAGAACACCTGACATCTGCCCAGCAAAGCAGAGCTGTTTGTGAAGCCTGAGAGATCCCAGCAGTTCCTGATCTCAGAAACCCCAAAAGTGGCAGAAGGACAAAGCCAGGACAGCTGGAAATCAGAAATCTTGGAGGTCCCACGACCTTATTCCTACTGAGATCATCCAATAACCATGCACAGTTCTGGTCTCCTCTCATCCTTGAAAGGTCAACTAAACCAAGAGGAACAATTGCCACATTCCAGAATTTCCAGCTGGCTCTGCTGGATGCAGAATAAACACCTGTATTGGGAATTATTCTGCTTTTCATAATTACCTGGTCTGGGAAAATACTGTGGGAACAATCACCACTAAAAATATCACACTCATATTTTGACCAGAAAGTTTGTATTTATTTACAATCCTTGAATCTGTTCTGATTCAAAACATCCCAGAATAATGAAGGTTGGAAAAGACCTCAAAGATCATGGAGTCACACCATTAACCCAGCACTGCCAAGGCCACCACTAAATAATGTTCCCAGGCACCACATCCTACACCAAAAAGGATTAAAAATTCCACACAACAACAAATCTTCCCCAACAGGTTTTTTCTTAGCCCTCTACTCACTTGATTTTGCCTTCAACACCTATTTCCTTACAGACAGGGTAAGAGTTTAAATCAAAACCCAAGACTCAAATGCAAAAAAGCAACAGAGATTTTTTTCCATTTCATTTTACTGAAAACCCCCCCCTAAGTTTTAGAAATGCAAAGTTTTGGGGTTAGGATCTGGTTATTTCCAGTGATAATGAATCTGGATTAATCACTTGGAATTTGGAACTTTGTACACCTGAATTTCCCATCTAAGTCTCATGGTACAGGAGCCATTTCTTTTTCTTGCTCTGCACAAAAAAAAAAAAAGAAGAGAAAAGCAAGGAATACTTAATATTCGTGAGATTATACATGCTCCTGCTAACGCTGCAGAAAAGTAAGCCAAGGGCATCTCTGCTTATTTTAGTCCCATTAAAATGTGTTGCAAGGAAGAAGAAAAGTCAACACACTGTTTGTCAAATAGAAAGGATCCAAATTGTTTGGGAAAGGAACTTTTGCAGGAAGAACTTTGAAAGGGGAATCACAAAACAGGACAGGATTATGGAAAGATGATAAATATACATCAGCATTTCAGAACTCCCTGAAAAATATTCCAAGCAGAGGACAAACAGAAGGAAAATCAGTTTAGATCCCCAGCAGCAGATGATGAACTCGGTGGGGGTTTCCAGGAGGGATTCCTGAGCATTTTTTTTTTAATTTTGATTTTTTTCCAAATGAGAATCCTCCTCCTCTGTAAGATACCTGGAATTTGCACTTGGCAGCTGGATGGCTGCAGATGCCTGTCTCATTAGCAAGAGCTCACCAGGATTACAGTAATTCCAACTGGCTGTGAGTCTGCTGAGAGACATTTTTATGCTACAGTGAAACAGAAATTCATTGAGCCAAATCTCATTGACTTCTGATTTTACACAGTTAAAAAATACAGATTACACAAATGCAAAATGCTTAATTCACTGGAGTCACTCCCACAGATGGAAGACAGGATAGAGGAGAAGATGATCAGACACAATCCTGCAATGTTTTTATCATGGGATGTACAGCACTTTTCTCAGGAGAAAATAAATGAACCTCGTTATTTCCCTGAGGTCACTGAATTTACACTGGAATTAGATTAATAAAAAAAGTCCTTTGGGACTATTCATTTTAGTAGAAGTTGATCTGTAGGTCACAAGCATTTTTCATCTCCTATTTCCAGCATCCAACCCAACAAGCAGAGAGAGGAGATGGAAAGATTTTTTCAGGAGTCCTGAAGCTTTGTCATTGTGCAAATGCCCAAAGCCTTCAACTGCTTCCTCCAACAGCTCACATCAAAGCCAGAAACAGCCCATTCCCAAAGGTAAATATACAGGAAAACTATTCACATTTATATATATTTATATACATAACTGCCAGCTCTGCCACTTCTACATGAGGCTCCAACTCATTAAAAAAAAAAAAAAATGAACTCCAAGAATCTTCCTCAGGTGAAGGGACAAAGTGCCACAAGCCAGAGGAAGTTTGAATTTACTCTCACCTGTCCTCTTAAAGCACCTGCACAGACTGTAGCTGTCAAAAGCTAAAGTGTAATTCATTTTTCAGTGAAGAGAAAGGCAAGATTTTTGATTTATATACTTATTATAAATGCTCAACTAAGTACTCAGAAGCAGTTGAAAAACCAACTTGTGGTATTAAAGCTTTTTTTTTTGCCCCACAGACTTCAAAGTCTCAGAATTTTCCTCTGAGGAGCAAAATGAAACAGTTCTCCCAGTGAAATGCTCAGTTTTGGGAAGACAGGCTGGGAGCTCTGGGGATGCTCACTTGGAGAAGAGAAGGTTCCAGGGAGAGCTTCCAGCACATTCCAGGGCCTGAAGGGGCTCCAGGAGAGCTGCAGAGGGACTGGGGACAAGGCGTGGAGGGACAGGACACAGGGAATGGCTTCAGATTGGAAAAGGGGAGATTTGAGTAGGAGCTTGCGCAGGAATTCCTGGCTGGGCTGGAATTGCCAGAGAATCCCTGGATCCCTGGAATGTCCAAGGAAGGATTGGAGCACCCTGGGATGGTGGGAGGTGTCCCTGGAATGAGCTTTGAGGTCCCTTCCCACCCAAACTGGTTCAGGATTCTGGGATTTGGGACACCCAGAATCCATCCCAAGGGATTTTTATGGGAAATGGGGAGAGAAAAGAGAGGGCAAGGGAAGGGAGACCCTTCATGGTTTCCTGAGCTTCCAAGTGAGGCCCCTGGGTCTGTGGATTTCTTAGAGAGGAGATGGATCCAATCTCAGGCTGGGAGAGCTGGGAATTCCCAGCCTGGAGAAGGGAAGGTTCCAGGGAGAGCTTCCAGAACATTCCAGGACCTGAAGGGGCTCCAGGAGAGCTGCAGAGGGACTGGGGACAAGGCCTGGAGGGACAGGACACAGGGAATGGCTTCAGCTTGGAAAAGGGGAGATTTGGGTGGGATCTTGGGCAGGAATTCCTGGCTGGGCTGGAATTGCCAGAGCAGCTGTGGCTGCCCCTGGATCCCTGGAATGTCCAAGGCCAGGTTGGACATTGGGGCTTGGAGCAGCCTGGGACAGTGGGAGGTGTCCCTGCCCATGGAACTGGATGGGCTTTCAGGTCCCTTTCAATCCCAGCTGTTCTGTGACTCTGGAAGGAAATCACACCACATCTCATTTTTACAAGGTATAAAACTGTGGTGTGTATTTACCACAGAAATTCAGACAGAGCTTCAAAAATGCCATACATTCTGCAGGGATAAAAGACAATTTTTTTCTCTACAAACCAATGTAACTTATCTGGTCCCAGCAATGTCCAACAGCAGCACACTCCATACACTCTGTAGGAAGTTATTTCACACTACAGCCAGTGTTGGAAATCTCTTTGTGCTTTGACAAATCAATGCTCTCCATAGCTCTGGCCCAGAGGTGCATGTGCCCAATGAACAGCTACTGCTCAGTCTCATCTCCTGGCTAAAATTACTGCCACACTGTGATGCATTAATTTGGGAAGGAAAGGAAGAAAAAAGGAAACTCTCCAGCATTCAAACAACACAAGAGAACAACAGGCAGATGCTGTAAAAGGACAGAAAATAAGTTATCATTTCTTCACAGGCTAATACGCTTCTGTTATTGTTGGGAGCTGAGAGAACACGATGTTTTATTGAGCAAGTCAGCAGCAGAAGAAAACAAAAGCCATTGTACCACTGATGAGGCACAACAGGTAACTCCAGGAGAACAGCAATGATCAGCTGCAGAACTATGAAACCACTCACCTCCCTCTGCAAGAACACTTTTTTCCAGCCTCAAACCAGGATTTAACATCGTGGATCCCACCAGAGAACAAACATCACACACAGGTTCATCTTTATTCTGTGTATCACTCCTATTCCCACAAATGTGGGCAGCTTATCTGCACCAAACTCCAACAAAAAAGAGCTTTGATGTGGATGAAATGCACACCAGATTTGGCTGCTCAGTCCCCAGACCAAGAAGCTCAGCACAAACTGAGAATAAGCACAGGAAATGCTTTTCCTGGCACCATGGCAGATCCTAAAGGCAGCCACAGGTCCAAAGAGTTCAGCTGGTGTTGCCAAACCACAAAGCTTCCAGGGGATGGAGTATTTTGTTCACATAGATGTCCACCGCAAATGTAGAGAAAAAAATGGGTTTCTAAATTAATCTGGAGTCTCCTCCACCTCTGTTTTCAGGTCTGTTCCCTGTTTGATGGGGAAGATTCAGTTCTAGCACACAGCACCCTGTGGATGTAGCTCAGACTGAAGCACTGCAGAAGCAGCTCCATTTCCATGGAATGGTTTGGGTGGGAAGGGACCTTGAAGTCCACCCAGTGTCACCCCTGCCATGGCAGGGACACCTTCCACTGTCCCAGGCTGCTCCAAGCCCCAATGTCCAACCTTGGACACTACCAGGGATCCAGGGGCAGCCACAGTTCCTCTGGGAATTCTATTCCAGCCCCTCCCAACCCTTCCAGCCAAAAATTTCTTCTTTAAACTTCATCTAAATCCAACTTCCTCCACCTTAAAGCCATTCCCCTCTGTCCTATTTGCCCCTCTCTTTTATTCTACAACAAAAATAGCTCAGGTAGAGACAAATCCATGAATTTTCAAGCTCCAAATGCCCACAATCCATCCCCATTTAGGTCTGGAAGGTGCTGAATACCTTTGGAGCATGCACAAACTCAGTGTTGTGAACCTGAATTTGCAGGGTCATCCACACCCCCCCCACTTCATCTCACCCCCTGTCACTTCATTTCCTTCACAGGAGGATTTTTTCCCACCAAATCCTGCATTTTGCTGCCCCCCACCCCCTTATATTTTGCACTGTGGCAAAAAAAAATTCAGCTACAACCTTTAAGATGATCCATTTACAGGCACCAACTTCACAATTACACCTTGAACAGGAATCAAGATTTGAGATTCAGCAAGATTTCTCTTTACACTGAGGACTCATTTCCCCCCACACAGTTTGTATTATTGTATTTTTTTTCTCTGTTTTCTAGTGCAGATGAGCAATTCCTTTCGCCAGCCCGCTGTCAGCTTCCTACCTGCCCAATAAAACACCAAGAAAATTAGATTATGTCAATTTTTAAAAGAAAACTGTTAACATTAATGAATAATACATGTTTCATTTCTGTAAATTTGCTTTTGCTGCTGCCTCCAGCCAGGCTGGGTGGATAACTGCCTGCCTATTTTACCTGCCCTAGGGCCAGCCCTGTTAAGTGTGATTACTGCTAAGCTATGGATGGCAAACTGAGGCTTAATTATCAATTTCTTGACTAGAAAATTTGTTTCACAGGAAGAACATTGCAGTAACAGTATGTGGGCATTGTGCTTCTGCGGATTCTTTTTATGAAGCAAAACTGAAGGAACAGATAAGGCAAATACAAGTTTTAGGAAATTAACGCTCAGTTAGCACCAGATAATTCTTACAGGAAAGGAGGGTTGAAAACCCTGCTGGTTTTAACCATCACTGTGGGTGTTCAGCATTTTTGTATCTTCCTAAAAGCCTTTTTACTTCTGCTCCTCAACATCAGAGCAGATTTATGTAAATATTTGTGGTTAAAGGCAGAAAAGAGTATTACAGGATGCACAGGTGAAGCTTGGAAATCCAGGAATAATCCTCTTTTCCTTCTGGATCAGGTTCCTTTGAGCGTGCAATTCACTTTTCTTCACTTTCATTGATCATTCAAATGAAAATACTCATTAAAGACAGTGGGAAACACCACCAAAAAAATAAAAAAGAAAAAAAAGAAAGCTGATCAAATTTAAATATTTCTCATCTGATCAGGAAAAAGAACATTTTAGTGAAGTGCAATTGAACTGAGTGTTGAATCACTGGGGGGGAATCAAACAAAGCTCCAATTTCCACAGGAATCCACAGTAAACCTCCCAGCCCTGTTCCAAGAGCTCTGTGCTGTATCACACACCTTGTTGAGGCTCCCAGTTCCTCACTTTAAAACACCTTTGAAGCTCCAAACACAGAACAGTTTGTGCTACCAACTGCTCAAAGCAGCCTGGCTGAAAGCTTGTCCTGCTCAAAGCTCCAGCTGCATTTCATGTGTGGCCAAGGCAGGAGTCACTGATGGACTGACGAGCAAAACCACCAAAAATCTGTTTAACAGCAGCAGCCCAGGGCAAAATCCAGAATTTCTGGAATACACAAGATCCATTGCTCCCAAAGAAACTGGGTGAGGTTTTCACTGCTTTATGGTTTGGGTGAGAGTTAGAGGATAATTCTTTTACTGCTCGCTCAGAAATCTGCAGGTAACAAATGCTGGGGAGGTACTACACAGAAGTATTGTAAAATGCTGAGTATGTTTCACAATTTATCACATTAAGGCTGGAAAAGACCCAGAAATTCATCAAACTGTTCCTCCAACACTGCCAAGGCCACCACTGACCCACGTTCCCAAGTGTCACATCCACGGAGTTTTTTAATCCCACCAGGAATGGGGACTCCACCACTGCCCTGGACAGCCCTTCACAGGAGGAATTTTTCCTGTTATCAAAACCTAAAACACATTATATGTTTTTTACATTTTAACATGCCTGCCTACAGGCATGTTAAAATGTAAAAAACAGTTTTTTACAAAAAGTGTTTGTGTTTGCACTCACTTTACACATGGCAGTAAAGGCGAGGGTCCCTGTTAGGCTGGTGGCATGGGACACTCAGCAATTCTGGATTCTCTTCCTGCCTCTGCAACCACCCTTGCCTTGGGGAAAGTCATGGAACCAGAATTAGTAAGGCTGGAAAAGACCTGCAAGATCATCAAGTCCAACCTTCAACTGAATGCCCACTAAACCAGGTCACAAAGTGACACTTCTGCTTTTTCTTGAACACTTCCAGGGATGGGACATCCACTGGGCAGCTGTGCCAGGGCTGGACAGCCCTTTCAGGGAGGAAATCTTTCCTGATATCCAACCTAAACCTCCCCTGGCCCAGCCTGAGGCCATTTCCCTCTCCTCCTGTCCCTGTGCCCTGGCAGCAGAGCCCGACCCCCCCGGCTGTCCCCTCCTGGCAGGGAGTTGTGCAGAGCCACAAGGTCCCCCCTGAGCCTCCTCTTCTCCAGGCTCAGCCCCTTTTTCAGCTCCCTCAGCTTTTCCAGGGGCTCCAGAACCTTCCCAGCTCCCTTCTGGACCCACTCCAGCCCCTCAATGCCCTTCTTATCACGTAGGGCCCAAAACTGCCCTCAGGATTTGAGATATGACCACAGCAGTGCCCAGCACAGGGGAATTCATATTATATATACACCAAATAATTATCATACACACTTGCACCAGTCCATAATAAACAGTACAGCATTAAAACTATCAAAATCACCCCTCAGGAAAGAAAAATAAAGGGATTATTTTGTTCTTGTTATTCTCCATGTTACACCACACCAAGGACCTAAAACACAAACCAGAGTACAACAAGGTAAAGAAAACAAAAGTACAGCCTGAGCTAAAAGACAATTGTGAACAACAAAGGATTTGTGGAGTTAAACAAAGAAAGCAGTTGCTAGAAGCAACAAATAATAATTCAAGCAGAGCATTGTGGATGTCTAGAAAGCTCAGTCTCCTCTCTGCAGGAAACAACTGCAATGTGCCAAGGAAACTTCAGTATTAAAAAGGAGGAGGAAAAAAATAAAAGCAGAGTGAAAAGAAATCTATGAGAGTGCAGTTATTCTCATCAGGCCACTCTTGCTGACGGCTGTGGCCACACAGCAATCCCAGTATTTGCTTTTGAAACCTTGTGATGGTTTTGTAGCATTTGTGGTGCTCTGACAGCCCAGGCCAAGCACAACCACAGGAGAGACAGCAGCACCGAGCCTGAGGTATTCTTATTTCAAAATTCAAGTGCCAGGCAGGAACGCTGAGAGCCAGGGAACAACACCAGGGAAGAGAGGAGAGGTCAGCATGTGAGGGAGATGAAGAAAATCAGCGAGATGAGAGGAATCATCTCCCACATCTCAGTGCCCAGCACTGAGCAGAGAGCTCCTCAGGCTGTCAAGCTGAAAATGATCCCAGGAATTGCTGCAGCGAGGGAGTTTGAAGTGCAAGTTGTTGGGAGGATCAAGTGTTGACTTCCCAGAGGTGTGGAAGATGCATTTAAGTGCTCTGCAAGCAATAACCCATGACAAATGCACTCATTTGTTACTGCCTTCCCCCCCCTCAAAGCTGGAACACAACATCACACAGTGCCTCTGACACTGATCATTTCAAGGACTGGGTCTGCAGAGAAAATGTCAAGCAACATCTGAGATCAAAGACACATTTTGAACACGTTTACCTTACCAGTATTTAAGGCCCTGAGTTAATCAGAATGAAATGTGTAAGTGAGGAAACAATATCTGCTCCTTTCTGAAATTCAGGGGTTTATTCAGATTTCCCCCCTGCTTCCAACTTTATTTTTATGGGTGTAAAAACATCCTCTCTAGGGAAAAAAGCCTGTCCAGAGCAGTTCAGCAAAAATTCTTCCTCCTGACTGCTCTTACAGCCCACAAGCAGCTCCATTTCAAGAGATCACATCAAAAATGTTTTCTAAAGCTCCCTGGGACAAGAACAACTCTACTTCAACCCACTGTGTCTCCACTGAGCCACAAATTTCCACAGGTTCATTAAACTAAATGGACTTATTTGAATTTTATAATTGAAAACTGTTGTCTTAAAGACAAGTCCCAGATGAGGTGATCTACAGCTTCCAGCACTATTTAACCTCAAAGTGTATAATCTGATAATTCATGTTTTGGAAACCTCTCCAGAGGTTCATAGAAACCATTGGAAAAGTTGAGTCCTTATAAAACAAAGCCAGACAGAAGGAAAAAAAAATAAAACTCCAAAAGGTATTTAACAATTTAACTTGGCAGCAACATGCTGGATGTTTTCTCATTATTTTCAGAGGTTAATGGATTGTTCCTGTGAAATTCTGGATTGGAGGGAATGAATTAAAGCATTCAGGAAAGAGATTTCTTCACAGAAACCATGAGATGCTGGGAAGCAGGTAGTCAAAAATTGTAGTGTCCAAATCAATGGACATGGGAAATGAAGTGTTCTGAGAACTGATTGAATAATTATAAATAATAAATTAAAAAATAAGTGAAATCCTGAGGCCAACATGCTCCACCCTCACCAAGGGGAACACAAGATACTCAGCCTGCAGAGAACTCCCTCCCTTGTGCAAAAATAACTCCCTACAAGAACAGCAGCACCAAGTCTGTTCACAATCCTGTTAAGCACCCAGAGCAAACAGAGCATTTTAAAACATTTTCCTCCTCTACTTACATTCCATTAATCTTTCATGCTATTTACACAGTTGGTTAGAGCATTTTCAACAGAAGCTGGTGATCTTTTTATCATTGAGGACTTGCAGATGGGTACAGGAGAGATGCAGTAAAAAGACTGAGCAGCCTCCAGCCATCTAAACAAATACCAGCAGGGAATTCTTTATTTTGCTAAATTAACCAACCTTTAATCAAATTTCCTCCCACCAATACAAATGATGCCAGGGGAGTGAGTGATCAGCTGGTTTCTGAAACAAAGACTGGACTGCAGTGGCTTTCACAGAATTCCCCTCCTTCAGATGGCTCCAACAGCAGCACAGGAAGAGTTTCAATCCCACACACAGGAAAACCCCAGGGATACCAGGCAGCTGCATGTTTTCCATGTAGGAACAGGGCTGGAGGCAGCAGAAAACCCCAGGAGATGCCAATTGCACCTCCAGGCACAAGCAGAGGGACTCAGCTCCCACTCCACTGAGTGAGACCCTGTCCAGGACTGTCTCCATGTACAGGAAACCACAGGAAACAACTCTTCTTTTGGCAATTAATTTTAGATCCAAAAATTCAATCAGCCACTCCATGCATTCCCAGGAGAAAGTCAAAGCCTTAAAGATCAGTATTTCCAGGTCTGCAAGAGCACAGGCTGGACAGTGCAACTCAGACCTGTCATCTGGATAATTAAAGCAAAATTAATATTTTGGGAGCCACTGCCCATGCTGCACCATGAACCCATCCTTGGTGCCACACCTTGGTGCCAGTTGCACCTCCAGGCACAAGCAGAGAGACTCAGCTCCCACTCCATTGAGTGAGACCCTGTCTCCATGTACAGGAAACCACAGGGAGCAACTCCTCTTTTGGCAATTAATTTTAGATCCAAAAATTCAATCAGCCATTCCATGCATTCCTGGGAGAAAGTCAAAGCCCTAAAGATCAGTATTTCCAGGTCTGCAAGAGCACAGGCTGGACAATGCAACTCAGACCTGTCACCTGAATATAATTAAAGCAAAATTAATATTTTGGGAGCCACTGCCCATGCTGTACCATGAACCCATCCTTGGTGCCACACCTGCAGCCCTGCAGGAACCAGCAGGAGGCTTGGGGAATTTCATCATTCACCTGAAGGTTTCAAAATTGTGTCAGAAGCAGGAACTGTTGAAGGCAACACCTTTGAAAGAGTTAAAAGCACAATCATTTCCTAGCAAAATCCAGTATTTCCACTTCCTAGTTTTGCCAGGCTGGGTTCAACTCCAGCTCTGCACTGGCTAAAGCTAAAATAAGAGCTGAAAAAATAAAGTACTTTGAGCTTTTAACTTGGCACAGTCACACCTCTTGTCCTTTTCTATGTGGCTTTGTATTCACATGTGCTCCTTTATCCATTTTTAAATGCAAGCAAAGGTCTGTATCAAGCTACAACCCAACACTTGCCAAATACCTAAACATTTTATACAAGTGCCTGGAGATCATTTCAAGGAAATTTATAGTTTACAACCACACTCTGCCATATACAATTTATTTTCAGGGAATTTCTGAAGTACTTTTCTCGTAGGGGAACTGCTACCTTTATAACACTGGAAAACACCATTTGCAATAAAAGTGGTTTTAAGAGACCATTACAGATCAGAATAACTCGAGTTTATTCCTTGTAGCAGCTATTTCTCAAATGCAATGATGAGGGCAACAGCTCCACATCCCTGTTCCTCACTCTCCATCACAAACTGGCATCTCAGCTCTGCTGTTTTAGACACAAAGAGGAGACCCAATGCCAGGTCATTAGCAAAAATCCATTCAGCAAGTTCACTTACAATGAAAATAATGGCCACAAACATTACAGAAAAAAAATCCCACTTGTGAAAAATAAAGTATGTTCCAGGTGTTTTGCCTGCAATCTCAGCTTCTGCACAGATCTGTTGGGTGCGTTTGCTTCTGTGAAAGCTCAGCACAAAGATTTCACTGAGGTCTTAGGGAGTCTGTTAAAGTTTGTTTTCCCCCAATTAAAGAAGCTATTAAAGGGCAGCTTTAAAAAAGTAGCAACCTTTAACTGAAAGGAAAAACACCCAACAATAAATAAAAGGCAGACACATTCACCAATTAAAAATCTGACAAGATCTCTCTTTAAAAAAAAAAGCATTTGCTAAATGCCAGGTTGCTTGTTTCAGAATACAAAAGCTGCTTCAACCAGCTACCAACAAAACAAAAGGTTAAAGAAAATCAATATACAAACACGTGTTTGTCCTCTGAGTGATCCAAGAAAATATTCTCAAATTGTCCTCCAGCAGGTGAGCCAAATTTGCTCCCTGATCTGCATGGTTTAAAAAAAAAATCCTCTGGGATCAGCAGATTTCTCCAACAAAAGCCTCTGGTCAACAGCATCTTGACCTTAAAAAGTACCTTTAATTTCAGGAATTTGAGGGATCTTTCTCATCCACGAAGAAATGAGCAGGTTTTTAGGTGGGCGTGCTGAGGATTGAGCACAAGTGCAGCAGAACAGGGATAGAAGCTGTCAAGCCCTGCTATCCAATATCCAACCTGGAAGCCACAGTCCCAGGAGCTGTTTTCTTGTAGCAAATAATGCTCATTTCTTCTCAGCTCTTTGAAGACAAGAACAAATTGAAGAGATTCCCAATAGCTGTGAAGGCACAGGGAAAAGAAGGAAAGCTCCCTGGAGCTGCAGCAAAAGTGGGAATTTAAGGGCAGACTTTGCAAACAGTCATTAAAGCTTCCCAGACACTCTTAACTTCCAAAAGATTTATTGTTGTGGACAATCCTTTTATTTCTCCTTTGGGAGAAATGAGGAGAACTGGCCAAGAACTCAGTGTGACCCCAGCAGTGCTGGGGATGGAGCTACACCTTCCTAAATTTGGGAATTCCTTGGGAACTCCAGGCTCTTTTGGGATGGATCATTCCTGTCATGGGACAGCTGCACATCCCTCACTCCTGACAGTGCTCATGGAACATTCTTCCAAATTAATCCATCCTTGAGGCTGCCTTTAGTCTCTATTCTTGGCACCAACCAGAAAACCAAGGTGAATTTCATGAGTGCACGGATCCTCCAACAGGAAACAACTCCCAAAGAACAAATTTGTGTTCCCTGACACAACAGGAAAAAGTGACACTTCAGAGGGGACAGAAAGGAATCACAAGTGGGACACTCCTTCCTGTTGGGTTTTCCTTCATCTCGGAGCTGCTGAAAAGCAGCACCACAGGGAGCAGGGATAACTTAAAATTCCCAAGCCAGAGCCTCAGACCCCATAAAATTCCATTTCTGACTGGATTTCTGCTATGCAAGTTAAACTTTGTCATGGATCTCACCCCAAACACTCTCCTTGAAGTGAGACACTTTCTCCTGGAAGTCCAGTCACAAAACTACAAGAATCCCTAAATTTGGGATCACAGAAAAGGGAATTATTCAGTCTCTTGAGAGTGAGAGCTGCTGAGCTCAAGTAAATACCAGAAATTATCCCTTCATTAATAAAATAATTTCTATTTACAGAAGGCCTTTCAGCTTCACACATCAAAGCATTTCATAGACAATATGAAGAGATTTTGCAGACCTAAACAATGTTTGATTTTTGGAAAACATCCCTGTCTTTGCTCTAGTAAAACATCAATACTTGAAGAAGCTCCTCTGGTTTTGTTTGTTTGCAGAAGAAAAATGCAGTCAAAGTTTTGCTGTTTTTCATCCACTGTTCCCTTTATGGACCTTTCACACAGCAACAAGGGAGAAATAAACAGCCTAAATAAACAGGGACACGCAAGTGTAAAACCACAAGAACTGGCAGAAGCCTCTATTATGCATAAATGTTTTGGAAATAAAGCCATCAACAAAAGGAAACTCAGTCACATTTCAAACCAACAGCTCGCTGTTAAGATTTGTAATATTTTCCTGAAGCTCAGTAACATTACATTTAAGCCACCCAGGTTTATATTTGTCTGCAGTGGTATTTTATGACCGTACAAACCCACTAAAAAATTCACCTGTTGCTTGGCAAGTTCATCCTCACCTGAGCTCCTACATAAAAACAACACAGGGAGAAAAGTGATTTCAATTCCTTTTCACACCATTTGCTTTCTGCACTTGGCTAAGCCTAAGAAACATCAATATTATTACCACACCACTTTTTTCCTTCCTCTGCAATCAGTTCTGCCCTCAGGTTTCCATGGTCTGGCTCAACCTGACACGTCAAGCTCTGCAGAGAATCTCTGCGTCCAAACCAAGTTCTAATTAAATTCTGGAAGTTTAGTTATCAGGCTGTTCTGTTGAATAACTTTAATTTCGTAAAGTCAATAACTCAATGTTGTGTCTAAACACTGGGCCTAAACTAGCCAAGGAATCAGTGCCTGGAAGCCAAAGATTATGAGACAAACATTTCTTTTTATTTGGAGAACAGAGCACTGTGAGCTCACTCTTCTGTTCTCAAATAAATTTAATAAGCCCGGATTTATTAAAATAGAGGTACAAAAGGAAGCCCTTAAAATACTCTTGGAAATTACAGGAAAAACAGGAAAAAAGTTGATTACAACAGGAAATGCTGCACAACCAGTGCATGTTTATTATTCTTCCACAGACAGTGGCACCAGCTGCTTATTTTTTATAGAACCAACATCTCCCTCAAGTTTTGCAAGATTTTAAAGGCCAGAGTGATGAAAAAAAAAAAAAGGAATTTTCTCCTAAACATTATCATTCACAGCAGATATTTAAATCATAACATGTCTTAGATACAGAACTAGTGCTACAATAACTTCTCCAAAGTAACAGAATGACAACAGTTTCTCTCCAAGACATTGGAGTAGGATCCAAAGTTTGGGAGCTCATTACACTGACAGGATCCTGCTGGTGTGATTGCAGCTGCCCACACCCACTGTGTAAGAACATTCAAACCATGTAAGAACATTTAAAACATGTAAAAACATTTAAAGCCTTCAGTGTGGGCATTCAGCTGCCAAGGCATTGGTTTTAAGCAGCACAGAAAAGATTTGCAAGCAGTTAAAGGAAATACTGGGAGGGAAGCAGTGAATTCATAGCCAAGTCTATCACAGAACCATCCTCCAGCAGCACCAAGTTCAGGAATGTGGGCAGACAAAATGTCTAAACACAACTGGACACAACTCTATTGCTTTTCAATCCCAACAAGACAGACTTGGAAGCAGCAGCATTTTGTCCAGTCTGGCATTCTCACACAGGATGGAGCCTGCCCATTGGAATTCCTGGTCATTTCCAGGCAGATGAATTGTACTCAGTGCTGCTGTGTTTGAGGGTGGGGGTCACTTAGGGCATCCACAGCAAAAACGTGACAGTGCCTTGGCCTTTATGAATCAGCTGGTACTGTCTGCAGGGTTTATTCACAGCTTCAGTGAGTCTGGAAAAGATCTCCAACACCATTGAGTCCAACCTGTGACATCCTCACCTTGTCACCCACACCAGGGCATTGAGTGCCACATCCAGTCTTCTCTTCATTACCTCCGGGGATGGAGACTCCACCACTGCCCTGGAGTGATGGAGTCCCTACCTACAGTGTTTGAGGACACTTCTTGTGTAGGAATTCCAACTAATATCCAGCCTGAGCCTCCCCTGGCCCAGCCTGAGGCCGTTCCCTCTCCTGTGCCCTGGCAGCAGAGCCCGACCCCCCCGGCTGTCCCCTCCTGGCAGGGAGTTGTGCAGAGCCACAAGGTCTCCCCTGAGATTCCTATTCTCCAGGCTGAGTCTCTTTCCCAGCTCCCTCAGCCTCTTCACAGAAGGAATTTTTCCTCTTATCAAAACCTAAAATACATGATATATTTTTACATTTTACCATGCCTGCCTACAGGCTGTGTTTGTGTTTGCACTCACTTTACACATGGCAGTAAAGGCGAGGGTCCCTGTTAGGCTGGTGGCATGGGACACTCAGCAATTCTGGATTCACTTCCTGCCTCTGCAACCACCCTTGGCTTGGGAGAGTCATGGAACCAGAATTACTAAGGCTGGAAAAGATCTGCAAGATCATCAAGTCCAACTTTCAACTGAATGCCCACTAAACCAGGTCACAAAGTGCCACTTCTGCTTTTTTTTGAACACTTCCAGGGATGGGACATCCACTGGGCAGCTGTGCCAGGGCTGGACAGCCCTTTCAGGGGAGAAATCTTTCCTGATATCCAACTTAAACCTCCCCTGGCCCAGCCTGAGACCGTTCCCTCTCCTCCTGTCCCTGTGCCCAGAGCTCGACCTCCCCCAGCTGTCCTCTCCTGGCAGGGAGTTGTGCAGAGCCACAAGGTCCCCCCTGAGCCTCCTTTTCTCCAGGCTCAGCCCCTTTCCCAGCTCCCTCAGCCCCTCCTGGGGGTCCAGACCCTTCCTCAGCTCCATTCCCTGGACCTGCTCCAGCCCCTCCAGGTCCTTCCTGAGTTGAGGAGCCCAGAACTGGACACAGCATCAGAGGTGTGGCCTCATCAGTGCCCAGTAGAAGGGAAAATAACTTCCCCAGTCCTGTGCCCACACTATTTTTGACACAGACCAGGTGCCACTGTCCTTCTTGCCCACCTGGGCTCGTGTTCAGCCACTGCCAAGCAGCACCTCCAGGTCCTGTTTTGCTGCACAAATTCCCAGCCCCTCTGCCCCGGCCTGGAGCAGTGCAGGGGCTTATTGTGACCAAAACACAGGACACGGCACTTGGCATTGTTGAACCTCATCCTGCTGGTCTCAGCCCCTCGATCCAGCCTGTCCAAGTCTCTCTGACCCCAGGATGAAGCAAAGCACTGGGAGCAGGAGGAAATGAGCTGGGCAGGGCGGAAAGAGAGGGGACAGTCCTCAGGACAAAGTTCTCTCCAGCACTGCAGCCTCCCCAGCGCTCCAGGGCCAGCAGGGACCCAAGCCCAGGATCACCCAGCGCCCAGGACGGACCCCATACCCCGGAGGCCAGACCCGGACAGGCCTCCCCAGCACAGCAGAGCCCGTACCCGGCCCTGGGTCACCCTCAGAGGCCCAGAGGAAGCGGAGCGGGGCCGCCCCTACCTGATAACCGAGATGAGCAGCCCCGAGGGGTCCTTGCTCCTGCCCACCGTGCCGCGGTACCTCCCAACAGCGTCGCCCGACGCCATCTTGCGCCCCCTCAAACACGGCGCAGAAAGGCGTGCTGGCGCGCCGTAGCCAATCATAGGCGAGCAGGGCGGGCTGTCACCCAATAGAAGGCGAGGAGGGCGGGGCACGCGGAATCAAGGCGGGTTGCTGCGCCGCGGAGCCTTCTGGGAGTTGTAGTTTTTGTGGCAGCGGAGATGCAGTTTCCCACGCAAAGCTTCAACACGTGGTTAAAAATCAGTAAAAGGTGAAAAAAATTACCGACCTGACAAGATACACCTGCCAAGAAACCTGTGCCCAAAAGCCGTCATTCACTCTGGGAGCGGCAGGAAACACGGTAGGGGTATGAGGGACCAAAGCATCCCCTCAGAGCCCTCACGGAGCACGGTTGGTTGAACAATGAGAGATTTAGATGCTTATAAAGTTAAAAGTGGGTAAAGTGCCTTAAGTACTTAAATTCACGTGTTCGATGAATTAGTAATGCTAAATACTCACAACATGTCACAGCCTAAATGAGTCTGAACATAAATACACTCAGAAAAGTTGCTGATGCTTCCCTTAATTTCATGTCTTTAAGCTCCAATGTTATTAAGAATTTTCCCCAGTTTTCCGTGGGAAGGCCATGAGGTGACCAAAAATGAGCCAAAGGTGGTCCTTGAAGTGAGCTCTGAAAGCAAACCTTGGCACAGGAATTGTGGTTTTGGAGCAGGTGGAAGTGATGGATTGGAATCTGTTCAAAACCTCAAAAATGCTCTGACACCCAACATTCACTGTATGGGGCTCTTCCAATTAGGATATTCCATGTAATAAATGGAAATTATTCGTGCTAACGAAATTGTAACTTTATCAATATTTTATAAAATAATTGTTATAAAGTAAAAAAGAGAAAGTATAAGTAACAGATGGGCCCCTTTTGCAGATGTTTTGTGAGAAAATAGAATGCAGGATGTAGTTTTGATAGAAGCCAAATCCCAAAACAGAATGGCCTTGGGATAATTGAAGGATCACCCTTGAGATGGACAAATTTGGGATGATTCCAGGTATGGAATCTAAGTTGTGCTTTTAATAAGGCTTATTTTTAGAATATAATGCTGGCTTATGTAACATAAGGCTTGGTGTGCATGTACAACCTGTGGGGTTGTCTAAAGGACAGTGATGAAGATGAGGAGCCTTCATCCCAGAGACCACCAAAAAGCCAAAGAAGACCCCTTAGCAACAAGTGGAGCATGTGCTGTGCAGTGTAATGATGTAGATTTCAAGAACTGGAAATAGGAGGAAATTTATGGGAAACATTGATGAATATGTATGAGCAGACAGTATATAAGTTTAGTTTGAGGTAGTCCTGTTCTGTACGGGAGGTAGGGTAAGAAGCCTTTCCTGTATAACCTGGTTGGGTTTGCTTATGCTTTATCTGAACCTAAATTATACTCAATTAATCACTGCCAAACTTTATATTGTAATTAAAATTGCTGCTAAAATTTAACTTTGTGATTTGTTGAATTGGACTTACAGAATTTCATTCACATTACAATTCTGTGATTCCATGATACTGAACACCACCCTCCTTGCCCATAGTCCTTGCTTTACCATAGACACACTCCATCCCTTGCTGCAGGATCACCTTTGGAAAAAGGAAAGGTGGATATCTCCCTGTCTGAGGCTGGAAACCCAAAACTTGTTTTGCAACAAACATCAAACAAACCTCTCCCAAGAGCTGCCTCATTTTCCCCATTTCTAGGTGAGGGATACGAACACTTTTCCAGTCCCATCCTTTGTTAAGAAACACCATGCAAACCCCAGGATTGTTGTTGCAGAGGCAAAATTCCTTAGGAAAGGCAGGAACAACCATCATTTGCATCACTTGGAGCTGCTGGGTGTTTTCTAAACCAGGTTCACTCCATCATGTCAAACATGCTGCTATTCCAGAGGTGTTTTTTCCTGCCCAAAGCTGCACCTTAATGATTTAAATGCTTGGAAATTGCTGAAATCTGTAGGTGAGTCGAGTACCCATTCATAGGAGCTGTATTTGAAACACGAGGTAATTGGAAGCATGATGATTCCTTATTTACAAAGGGAAGAATTTCACTGTAGCTGTTGTGGAAGAGCCTCTATTTATTATAATCAACAGCTGTATCTATGATCATTAGCAGAAGGGCAGATTAAGAGCACGGGCACTTTAATTCTGAAATAAAAGATACTTTATTCCTGAATAAGCAATATGTTTTCAGAACAGAATAATTACTCCAAAGTAAAGTGATTTTTATCTCCAGGCAGGGTGTGCACTTCAGTTTGTTCCCGTGTAGCTGTTCTGCCACATTTCCCCTGTGCAGACGAGCTCTCAGCTCCACAATTTCCTCTTTAGCTATGCCAAAATAAAAATCTCGTTTTCCTCCTTTTTCTGAGCAGGTTTGCCAATGCCTTTGCCCAAAGACGGTGATTTGAATGGCAAGAAGTTTGTGCACTGTGCTGGAGGGAGTTTTTCCTCAAACTGCCGACTTGCCAATATTGTTTTTTGTTAATTGGCAATTCCCATTGACCGCTCGGTACCAGCACGGCTTGGAGCCTGCAGTGGGGGTGAAATCGATGGGTCCCACCTTCTCATTCCTGACAGCTTCAATAATCACCTCGTTTAGGAAGAACTTCATCAGGACAAACAGCAGCAAATCTCCCCCAGAACTGTGACCTGGCTGCCTTTCATCCCCGGGCTCTAATTGCTAAACCACTGCCTGGTTTCATTGACCAGCCCTTTCCCTTCTCTCCTCACCCAAGCAAAGCTGCAGGTGGGAGTTTATGTTTTCTTTAAATGGAAAGGGAGAAACCAGCAGAGACCTGGCTGATGCAGCATGTGAACTCTGAGATCTCTCCTGATTAATAATGTATTATACAATCGGGCTGAAGAGTCATCAAAACATTATTTTTCCTTACGCAATTTACCAAAAACGGGTCTCAATCTGAAAACTGATGGAACGGGAAACAAGAGAAAGAATTTTTTTTTCTTTTTCACCTTCCTTTCACATAGTATTTCAGTACTCTGAGGTGTAGCTGGTAAAGTGGGTGGTTCCTGGGTTACTCAAACCAAAGAAATTCCAAACTGATAAACAAGGATGAATGAACCCCTGTCACAACTTGTCAATAGAGATCAGGTTGGCTCAGTGGAGGGTCCCCCCATTCAGAAGGGACAGGGAATCCCAGATGGTTTCACTCCTCCTCCCCATCCTCCCTTCAATAATAAAAAAAGAAAGGAGGGGTGACCTTGTACTGAGCTGTTCCTCTTCAACTGGGCCAGTTTCCCATGGGAACACCACATAGTGCAGGGTTCTGCCAAAGAGAATTCTGAAGAGGCACAGGCAGAACAGTTCTTTGGGAAATATGGTTTATTCCCTTGGGAAGTGTTTTACAAACTCCACTGGCCAGAGTTCCATTCCCCATAGGACTTGTGTGACACTAAGGGATTGCTTCCCTCCTTTCCTGAGGTAATTTTACCTGCAATCCCTTCCCACAGTTTATCCCCTGATATTTTTCTAAGCGTTTCCTGGGAATTCTTGGGAATTCTAAACCTAAGAGATCGAGGGCTGATGTACACATGGGGTCTCTCCACCACAGCTTTAACATTTGAAAAAAGTACCACAAGTCCTTCGTTATTTCGTTTCAAACATTAGTGGAAATGTCAGACCAAAGGGTTCAGCTCACACCAACCTCTTACAGGTGTAAATGCCTTGTGTGTAATGCCTTTATATTGCTTATAATGAAATCCCCTTTGACTTCCAGCAGTGTAGATGGGAGCAGTGAAGGCCAGAATTTCCATCTAAGCTGTAGGAGCAGTTCTGCCTGTAGAAAGTGAGCCTAATCCTGCTGGCATCTCTCAGTGACTTTAATAAAATCTATTTTACCCTTCTGAAAGAGCTGGTCACCTCCACATCAGCTGCTTTAAGCTGAAATTGGTGCCTGGGTAAAAAATCAGGTTCCAGCCACCCTCTTACAAATAATTCTGATTTTCTTATGGAGCTTTACCAAGCTTTGCCAAACTACCTGAGTAAAGAATTGAGTGGAAGTGTGCTGAAACATCAGGATTTGGCTCTAGGATTAGTCACACATCTGGATGACCTCATTATTCCTATTTACCCTTAAATAAGTGTGAACTAAAGCTGGTTTATGTTGTTTTTTTGGATTTTCTGCACAGCAACAATCAGTTTCTCTTCCCAGCACGTAGCTGCCATCAATTCTTTTTGTCTCTGTGAATAAGAAGAAACTCCTGGGGCAGGAGGAGAAGAAGTTGCCTGGCTCAATGCTGGGAATCAAGGCAGAGATACGATTCAAATGTCTCCTTATTGTTTTTTTGCCTCCTGACATTTCCCACGTTGCTCTGTGTTCTGCTGCTGCAGAAAAATAATAGCTAAGATTAAGTTAAGTGGAAAAATACTGCTGCTTTTCCAATGTCAAAGCCACAGAAACTCTGGTAATGCAGTCCCTGAAGGAAAGCAGAGCAGGTGTGAAGCGTTGCTCTTCAAAGGCAGGTAAAATGTTGTAAGAGAGGATGTTCTCCTTCTCTTAACCATTAAAAAACCCAAATCCAATTATTTGGTTTATTTTTCCCCCTTTATTTTACTTATCTTCACTAAAGGGATGTTGTTTTTACAATTGTCCACAGGCATTTTCCAAGTCCTCAGGTGAATGGGTGCAGGCTGCTTGAAATTAAAATCCTTAAATCTTAATCCTGCTTTGGAACCATGAAAAACCTCAGGTGTATGGGAGACATGGAAAACAACACTCCCATTCCATTTCTCCCATGTTTAATTATGGTTTTTTCCCCCCTTCTGTAAAGAAGTTTTTAGATCCCACCCACAAACTTCTTCTTTTAACCCAGCTCCATTAAGTTCCTCATGTTTTGACTTGTGGATTTGTTGGGCATCAGCTCTTGCCTCAGGTGATATCCAAGCCTAAATTCCTACAGTTTGGGGGAAAACAGGTGGCTGGATAGAAAAGGAAGTCCCAAAAGTCCTGCTGACACTGAGGGGGAGTTGGAACCACTTGGATCATCTTTCCCAGCAAATCCATTTGGGAGGAAGAGTTAATGGATGCCTCAACCCCAGGAAAAACCCTCAGAGCAGAGCTCCATCTTATTAAACCACAGGCAGCTGAGCATGACAAATGTTGGGGATAAGAAATTCTGGTGCTCACAGAAATATTTCATCCTGCTGAACGCAGCTTTGGAGATTTTCTGGTTTGTGTAAGTTGAAGCTCCAGGCAAGAGAAACAACAAGAACTTGATCTGAAGTGAGTAAAACTCCCGGTACAACGCGCTCTTGTGTTTGCAAGGGAAGCAGCGCCGGTATCAATCCTCCTGAAACGAGACATCAGCCAGGCAATTTCAAGGCTTGTCTTGCAGAAAATGGGGCACAAGATTCAGCAGCTGAACAGTCCTGCTGGCCTCGAATTTCATTTGCTCCGAGGTGATATAAGAGCAGGATAATGCGACGGTTGTTGTACTTGTGGAGCGCTTTTGACAAAGTCAATCGATCACTGACAGGCACCGCAAGCCCCGTTTCACTGGAGGAACTGTGGCCCACGGATGCTAAAATCAAACACACAACAACAATCCCCACTCACCTGACAATCTCAAGGATTTGCTGCCAAGAGGAGAAGAAACTGGAATGATCTGTGCTCGGTCTGCAGCCCAACACAGGAGCTTTGAAGGATATTCAAAGGATCAATTGCCTGGTCAGGCTCTGCTCCCAGGGAACAAGTGATGGGATGAGAGGAAACGGCCTCAAGCTGCACCAGGGAACGTTCAGTTGGGACATCAGGAGGAATTTTTTCATGGACAAGGTTGTCAAGTCTCAGAATGAGTGCTCAGGGAGGTGGTGGAGTCCTCACCCCTGGAGGTGTCCAAGGAAGGCCTGGAGGTTGCACTCAGTGCTCTGGGTGGGGAAAAGGTGGGGATCAGGCACAGGATGGACCTGATGGTCTTGGAAGTCTTTCCCAACCCAAATGATTCTGTGATTTTACAGAGAGTGAGAAGTGCCTTTGAAAGGACTTCCCATGCTGCTGTTAGAAATCTGAGCCTCCCACTGTTTGACCAGCACCTTCTTGCCCTTCATTTTCACTAAAAAATAAAAATCAGGCAGAAAAAGGGTTTCTTTGGGGAATTTCTTGCAGAAAAAGGGTTTCTTTGAGGAATTTCTTTAAGAAAAAGCCCTTCAGACCTTCCATACTGCAATATCCCAGTCTGAGCTTCAATGATCCTGTGTCTGTCACATGTGGCTGATGGGTTTTGGCTGTGTTGCCTTTGATGGTGCCAGTCAAATTCACCCTGACCACTGTTATGATCCCTCCCCCTGCCCATGCCTGGGACAGCATGAGGTCAGAACGAGAGGAAACAGCCTCAAGTTGTGCCAGGAGAGGTTTCTATTAGATATTAGGAAATTTTTTTCATGGAAAGGGTTGTAAAGAATTAGAGCAGGCTCCCCAGGGTGGTGGTGGAGGGACCATCCCTGGAAGTGTTCAGAAAATGTGAGGATGGGGCACTTGAGGGCATGGTTTATTGGGGAACATGGTGGTGCTGGGTTGACAGTTGGACTTGATGGTCTTGGAGGTCTTTTCCAACCTTAACAATTCCATGAATTTATGTGCCCAGACTCAGCTCTGCAGCTGAGGTGATGGAGAAGGGTTTGACTTGCCCCTTGCCCAAAAACTTTACAATGCATCACATTGGAATTATTCCTGTTTGGTGAGGGAGATGAATCCTGAAGTCACTGCCCTGACTCTCATGCTGGGCAAATCTAAAACTCCTCCACAAACCCATCAGGCAGCCTCAGCGTTCCAACTGCAACCTGTTGAGCAGCAGCCAATCTGCAAGAGCTCAGTGGTGATAATTCCCAAATATTTGGTGGTGTGAAGTGTTTGTGGGCAGAGGGAGGATGCTCAGAGAGCTGCAGGCTTTGAAAGCCTTGTGATAAAGGGCCGAGTGAAGCACCAAATCTACAGCAACAGACTTAAATCAATTTTATTGTGCAGCAGTGTTCTGTGGGCACTGAGTAAGGCTGAAGACTGATGTCTTCAATTTTTTCTCTTGTTGTCAGCAAGAAGGACAAAATTGGCAAGACAGATCCCTGCAGATGAACCTCACGACTCCTTCACCACTGCAGGGTTGGAGACACGACAGGGTGGGAGATTTTGGGCTGTTTCACCCATAATCTTTCAGTCACCAAAAGATCTGACAGCGCTTTAAAAGATGTCAGGGGAGCAGAGGTGACCTTTGAGGTCCACATGACCTTTGGAACACAAGAAAGATGAGTCTCTTGTGAGATTCACTTGGAATTGCAGGAATTTAAGCTGTCAGTGCACCTGAAAAGTTCCTAGGGGTGGTGGTGTATCCAAATGATTCAGCAGAGGTTTTGTGATTCCCATTGAAAGTCTGGTCAGGCAATATTAAATACTCAGCCAGAAAATGAAGCGGTACCTGCTGTAAATCCATAAAATGAAATGTAATGTGATAAAGTGAACTAAAAGGTCTCCTCATGTCTGCATTAAAAACGGCATTGGTGTGGCTGCTGTTGCTGTGTAACAATTCCCCTTCAGGAAAGGCAAGTCCTGCAATGTTGTATCCCTTTTTTTCTCATGATATTTATGGGTTTGGGGAAGAAAAACCTTTCAAGGAGCACCCAGCTCCGGAGGTCTGGTGAAAAATCAGATCAGCACAAGTAACAGGTATTTCCCACAAACTAAGAGGTGTCTGTGAGAGCAGGTGCTGGAGATGACCGGGCACTGAAGGCCGTTCAGCTGCTCCTTTTGCTATCTTTTATCACCCCTTCACTGCCACCCTCCATTCCCCATCCTTCCCCAAATCATCTCCTGCTTCCCATTGTGTCCCCTCTTCCTTCATCTTCACATTTTCCTAATGTCTCCCACTAAACACCACTGATATTTTTAATATTGTAGTGACACAACCTAAATTTACAAATCATTGTGCTGCTGGTTCCTGTGTTAGATCTTTCTCCTTAACTCATGCACCTCATCTATTTGAATTATAAACTCATCGGGGCAGAGGCCACATTTTAACTGTAGCATAGTGGAGATTTATGTTGCATAATTAAGTGGGATAATAAAATACACCTCAGTGAAGGCTGAAATGTAAATCGTGGAACCCACGTTGGTTTCATTGCTCTTAAAGTGAACATGTGATGACTTTTTCTTACTTCTTTCATCATTTAGATGGGGGTACTTGATGCAGTGAGTCCTGCAGGAAATTGTCACTGAGGAAGATCTGCTGATGGGCTGCTCACCCAGGCCAATCATACCCTGTCCCTGTCCCAGCAGAAATTGTTCTTCCTACTAAAATTGTGTCCCATGTGTCCTGTTTTACGTTCCCCAGGCCTTCAGCCACTTCTCGGGCCTGCAGGAAAGCTGGAGAGGGACTTTGGACAGGGGTATGGAGTGTTAGAACAAGGGGGAATGGATTTCAGCTTCCAGAGGGCTGGGATGGATGGGATATCAGGAAGGAATTCCTGGCTGGGAGGGTGGGGAGCTCCTGGCACAGGGTACCCAGAGAAGCTGTGGCTGTCCCTGGATCCCTGGAATTGTTCCAGGCCAGGTTGGTCAGGGCTTGGAGCACCCTGGGATACTGGAAGGTGGCACTGGATGGGCTTTAAAGCCCCATCCAACCCAAACCATTCCATGATTCTGTGATTTGATGTCACTATGGCAGAAGATCTCCAGACCTCTCCACCTTCTTCTGTCCCTGTGCTTGTGACACCCTCATGAAACTGAGGCCACCATCTTTCTTGTGCTGGGGGCTACAGGACCTGGATGTGTGATAACAACAAATATCCATGCTAGATTTGTGTTCTCCTGAAATTCTCTGTACTGGTAGCAAGATTCCCTCAGGGAGCAGAGTGGCCCCACCCAACCCTGCTCATGGGATTATACAGGGCCAGCCATGGATTCAGGCAGACAAGAAGAGCTGAAAAGTGCAGAGCAGTGAACAGCCCTTGCTGCGTGCTTTTCACACTGAAAGGAACCAGAGGAGATAAAACACTTTCATTTTTTCCAAGAGAAGAAGCAATAAGTTTGTAGCCTTGGGTTATGAACCTCTTGGTCTCTCAGTCGCAGTCTCAGTGAGCGGCTGTGGTCATCATGAGTTCAGTAAATTTTGGAACCTTTACAAAACGCTGCAGCCTCTCCAGCAAGAAGCTGTTTGTCTGAAGTGGGTTTAGCTCAGTGGATACAGAAATTTCTGGAATGTGATGGCAGGAAAATGCTCCCCTGCTTTCATGGAATAAGAAGGAGCTGGAATATCTAGGAGAACTTTGTTCCCACCACGACTGGAAATATAAATCAACATGCTGCAGAAGGAAAACAAAATCCAGAGATTATTTTTTTCTCCCTTGTTTGGGTTCCTTCTTTCCATGGTGTCCTCCATGTGCTCAGTTCTTCCTGAGCTGGGAAAGGGAATACAGAGAGGTGACTTGGAGCCACCAAGGACCACAGCAAATGGAGCAGCTGGGCTGGCTCACCCCTGAAACCTCTGGGTCCAGCTCTCTCCTCTGGAAGAAGTCACTGTGGGATCCAGGCATGATAATGGATCTTGGAAATGCAGCAGAATTCTCTTTTTGAAATCCCTGCAGGCTCTCTAAGTGCCAACATTTTCACCAGTAGCCATCCCTTGAGACAGAAAGTTTTCATCCTGCAACTCGGAAGCCTCCTCACCCCGGCAGAGCTGCTCACTGCCCTTGCTCTCAGCCAGAATGAGGCAAATCCTGTCTCCCACTTAAAAAAATCTGGTGCTGTCACCCTTTCCCCATCCAACACACACTGAGAGGAGCACAGCTCACTGTCTGAACCTCTGTCACAGGAAGCAGTGGCCTCCTGTGGTGGCAGCACAGGGATTAGAACACTCATCCAACTTTGAGCAGTTCTTCTAACCCCTCCCCTCTTGGACCACACAACTCCACAAGGAAATCAGTAAAGGTTCCTTCAGTCCCAGGCTGAAGTTCTTCAAATTGCAAAACCCACCCAAAATGTGAAAACGAGCAAAACAAAGAAGGAAGGAAGGAAGGAAGGAAGGAAGGAAGGAAGGAAGGAAGGAAGGAAGGAAGGAAGGAAGGAAGGAAGGAAGGAAGGAAGGAAGGAAGGAAGGAAGGAAGGAAGGAAGGAAGGAAGGAAGGAAGGAAGGAAGAAAAGAGAAAGAGAGAGAGAAAGAGAAAGAGAAAGAGAAAGAGAGGAGAGAAAGAGAAGAGAGAGAAAGAGAGAGAGAGAAGAGAGAGAAGAAAGAGAAGGAAGAGAGAAAGAAAGAGAGAAAGAGAGAAAGAGAGAAAGAGAGAAAGAAAGAAAGAAAGAAAGAGAAAGAAAAAGAGAGAGAAAGAGAAGAAAGAAAGAAGAAAGAGAAGAGAGAGAGAGAAAGAGAGAAAAAAAAAAAAAAAGAAAAAGAAAGAAAGAAAGAAAGAAAGAAAGAAAGAAAGAAAGAAAGAAAGAAAGAAAGAAAGAAAGAAAGAAAGAGAAAGAAAGAAAGAGAGAGAGAGAAGAGAGAGAGAAAGAGAAGAAAGAGAAGAAAGAAAAAGAATCGAGATCTGGCATTAAGCCAGGTAAAATTCAAGTGTTCCAAACTCGTGCAGGTATCAAAGGAAAAGGGAGACAATTCAAGCCGAGAATGAGGGATGAAGAAAGCCCTGATTAGGAATGTGGGCCGGAGGAAGGAATGAGAGGGGACAGCTTGGAGTTAAATACCAAAGTACAGACAGGTGAGATTATACAGAATGAAACCCAAGCATGGAATAATGTTCTGCAGGGAATTGTTGTACTGTGCTGCAAGCAGCAAATTTCCCATTGTCTCTGCTTGAAAATCCTCTGTGCAAAGAAGACCTTTGGCAACTCAGATCTGGGTTTGGCATTGCAAAACAACATTAATCCTCAGCAATTACAACGTGTTTTCAGGCTGACCTTCTCCTGCCATGAGGAAGCTGGGCAGGAGGAAGAGCCAGAGGTTTGGAATGTGTCTCCGAGGCTTGGATCACAATGAAAACATTTATGCTGCAATCAGAGAGTGGCTGCACACCATGTGGATGTGCCTGGGAGAGCTTTAAAAGCTGTCTGGGGAGGCAGAGAGAGGGGCAGCATCCACAGTTGTGCTGCTCAGAGCCAGCTGCAAGCCCCGCCTGAGACACGGCAGAAATGCTGCAGTGTTTAGCTCTGTGTCCCTCTAATTAGTGCTGCTGCTAATTGGCTCTGTGGGTTCAAACTGGAACCTGGCAGCTGGGGATCCTTGGAGGTTGTCACCCCAAAAATCAGCTGGCAGCAAACTGTGGGGTCCTTAGCTGAGGTACCCACGTGTGGTTGCACATCCCAGGACACGCTGGCCCATGTGGGGCCTTGGAGTTGCCTCAAGCAGCTCATGGTGTGGGAACCTTTGGAGAAGGGATGGATCCACAAAAAAGCCGGGATCAGGAAGTTAAGACAAGTGCTTGGCTGATCTTGTAAGGAGGAAGGGGGATGGTGATGTGAGGGAAAGACTCAGCCTGGATTCTGGAAGTGCTCCATGGATCGTTCCCTGCTGTGGTGAGGGAGAGGCAGCAGCCATTCCAGGAGACCAAACTGACCTAACCCTCCTCTTCTAGGACTTGGCTTAGCCTTCCTCCCAATCCCTGGCCAAACACCGATGGGAATGGGGCTCTGTGGGGCAGAATTTACAGGGCTCTGTTAAATTCTATGACTAGAATTTACCTAACTATGCAAAAGGCAATATCACTGAACTTCAAACTGGGTACTAGGCCTCTTTCTTACTTACTAACATAGGCTCTTATTTATAAAGCACTTAAAAATCCTTTGTTCATTTAAACTTGCATTTCTACTTCATATCTGTGTGGATTTGGCTGAGGGGGGATTCCTAGAGACCCAACCCTCTCATTCCAGACCTAACCCTCCTCTTCTAGGACTTGGCTCAGCCTTCCTCCCAGTGACTGGCCAAATACCAGTGGGAATGGGAATGGGGCTCTGTGGGGCAGGAGGCCAAGTGACAAAATGAGATTTCTTTGGGCAGTTTGAGTTATTAAGGAGAATCTCCAACACTGATCAAGTGTCTGTGTTCCTCTCCCACCTTCCTTCTACCCACTTCCAGATCATTCCCTGAGAGTTCAAGAAATTCCTGTGTTTTCCTCATTGTCAGCACTGGATGCTGAATCAGGAGAATGAGCAGCTGCTAAAGTTTTCTGGAGCACTTGCCCAGCTATTCACAGCTCTCAGGTCTCAAAATGACTTGGCCTAACAGACAATTCAGGATTTTAATGAGCTCTCAGATCCTGAGGTTGTAGTAGAACTACACCAGCAGCAAATCCTATTTGCTGTCCCATTCCATGGTCCCTGCTCGAGGGTTACTGACATGCTGCTCACTTCTGCTGGAGGAGAAATGTCTTTTCATGCTGAGAATAATGAATGGCCTGAGCCAAAGCGTGACCAGATGGTCCCAATCAGCAGTTGTTTATACCCAGACCTGGGAGAACAGGTCAGGCAAACCCCCTGACCCTAATGCTGTCTGTAGAAAAATCAATTTACAAGGCCAGGCAGAGTGACCTGTGAGCCCTGTTTGTTGATCCAAGACATAATGGCTCAATAACTTTAATTATTAAAGCCAGAACAGACAACCATTGATCCTCCCACTTAGTGCCATCTCTGTAGCCTCAGGGCCAGGGATTTAGAGCAGGGGAATAGAGACAGAAAACCAACTTTGAGAGGCTGATCCACTGGATCACCAAAATTTTGGACCCTGATTTTGAACTCTGGCTCCCACCTGTCCATCCATTCCAGCATCTCAGATCAAACAAGTGATGACCCTTCCCTGAGAACACAAGTTCCTACTTTTCAGCTTAACAAGGCATTGAAAAAGTCATTTATAGAGTTGACCCAGATCATCTTTTCTCTCCAACAGTTCACAAAGCAATCGGTGTAAAGGACATTAATCAAGTTGGCGCCAAGAGGTAATTGAAGACAGTAATTACTCAGTTTTTATAGAGCTGGAAATGTAATAAGGATTTTAAGAAAGTAATAAGTGAAGCTTTCTGCTGCGAGATCCCCTGGTGCACACAGTTTAGCCAAGGGCCCATCTTTTTAAAAATACATTTTCATGTCGTTATTACATCACTGTCTTGCTGGGACATCTCTCCTGAGCTTTTGTGGATGTAATGGGCTTGCTGAATCAGAATCCACCATCTCTGCATCCCGAATTTCCATGGCAGATTGGCACCTCTAATGCAGGCAACAGCAAAAACACATTTCTGTGCTTTACCTTCTCCCACCTCCTGCCTTCCCTGCTCCAACCTGGTGGATTTCTTTCAGGTGCCCAATTTTTCGTTCTGCTTTGGAAGCCATGACAAAAAGGATCTGATTAAATTTCCCAAAGGTGCATTCAGCTTGTGCAGCAGCTCTGAGGCTTTTTGTGGTCAGAAGTGGAGGCAAAATTTCTCAGCAGGCTCAAAGGCCATTCCATCTGCTGAAATCACAGGATTCCCCAACAGAAAGAAAAACTCGGATGAAACAGCAAATTTACCTTCACTTAAACCTGATGAAAACTCATAAAAGCTCCCTGTTCATGCAGAATACCCCAAGTTCACTGAGATGCTGGTCCAGTCATCGCTGTTTATGCAGAATATCCCAAATTCAGTGAGATGCTGGTCCCTGATTCCTGGGTCATTTTTGGGATCCATCCCACATCGCCTGAAGTGCAGAACTCCTGAGTCCTCTCCTTCCTAGCACTGGTTCCTTATGGGCTCTGAAGCACAAACCTAAATTGCTCCAAGCCTTTGTTTCTCCACCTTTACTTACTTTCCTCTGAATTACCTCCTTAATTCCTTAAAAATGGAATTCCTGCTTGCTGGGCACCTCTTCTGTCCAGACTTGTCCCTTGGGTTACTGGTGAGGACTGTAAACTCTTCAAGGCAAGCAGCAAATACACTTTGATTTGCGTATTTGCAAATTGGTTTGCACAGGGTGGTGGCACAAGCAGGTGCTGCTGGAAGAAGAAGCCTCAGCCTTGGCTGAATGGGTTAATTAGGGGGAGGTGACAAAAAGCTGGGGTGACATTCCAGGCCCACACACTCAACCTCAGAATTCCTACCACATTTGATATTGAGGCTTGACATGACCCTGCTTCTTTTAAAATGATTTTAACCTAAGTTCCAGCTACATCTGTGTTCAAACATTCTGGGCTGGGAATGGCACACATTCCATCACTCCAGCAGGTAGCTGCAAGAGGAAGCTCAAGTTGAAGAATTATTTGGGATATGTCTGGTTCTGGCTCTCCTCCAAGGGCAGACAGCTCATTACCAGCAAAGCACTTCTGTCCTACAGGGTTTTGTGGCTTTCTGGCTCCGATCTTGGATGAAATTTTATTTCATGACAGGTCTATTCACAAAATCTCCTCCCTAACAAGGACCTCTCCTTCTGGAGGGAGAAATCTTCCACGCTGTGGGATGGGATCCACCTGAACTGCATCTAAAATGTCTCTGCTTCAACCTCTTCCCTGCCTTGCAGCCAGCAAAAGTCCTCTGAAGCTCCAGGAAGAGAAAATTGAGGCTGAATTAATCACCCGTGGTTCTAGATGCATTTGCTGCATCGCACAACTCATCTCTGCATTCACTCCTTGGTCTCATTAGGTTTGATTAAAATTTGGTAGGGGATTCTAGGAGCTTCTGGAGATTTATTCAGGTCAATTAGACATCTGCCACGTTCAGCCTCAAAGGCCATGACATATGTTTGCTCGACAGGGTACGGCAACAAGGAGAAATTGAATTCGCATCCCGAGCAAGGTGCCACGGCGGTGTATCAATATCGGTTTTTAATGAGATGTGCCGGCTTTCACGGGCAGCAAAAAGTGTAAATTTATGCTGAAGTGTCAACAAATGCCAGTCAAAGGCGTCTCTGTGTGGTGCCTGAATGCAAAAGACGCAGAGGGATAGGAGGAGTCATTTGGATCAGCTTGTGGACTCCAAGAATTGAATCAACAACAATTTATTTGGCTGCACTTGCCCAAGGTAAAATCCCCTTCCAGCTGAGGCATCTCAAAACCTGGGGGCTGTTTCGGGACCCTCATGATAAGAAAGACACTTATGAGGGGATGGAGTGTGTCCAGGAAAGGGTCTGGACCCCCAGGAGGGGCTGAGGGAGCTGGGAAAGGGGCTGAGCCTGGAGAAAAGGAGGCTCAGGGGGGACCTTGTGGCTCTGCACAACTCCCTGCCAGGAGGGGACAGCCGGGGGGGTCGGGCTCTGCTGCCAGGGCACAGGGACAGGAGGAGAGGGAACGACCTCAGGCTGGAGCAGGGGAGGTTTAGGTTGGATATCAGGAAAGATTTCTCCCCTGAAAGGGCTGTCCAGCCCTGGCACAGCTGCTCAGGGCAGTGGTGCAGTCCCCATCCCTGGAAGTGTTCAAAAAAAAAAGCAGAAGTGGCACTTTGTGACCTGGTTTAGTGGGCATTCAGTTGAAAGTTGGAGACTTGATGATCTTGCAGATCTTTTCCAGCCTTACTAATTCTGGTTCCATGACTTTCCCAAGCCAAGGGTGGTTGCAGAGGCAGGAAGAGAATCCAGAATTGCTGAGTGTCCCGTGCCACCAGCCTAACAGGGACCCTCGCCTTTACTGCCATGTGTAAAGTGAGTGCAAACACAAACACAGCCTGTAGGCAGGCATGTTAAAATGTAAAAATATATCATGTATTAATGCATCTCCCTCAAAAACACATGGCCTGTTCAGTCAAAAAATCCCTGAATATTTTGGGGTGGAATGGACCTTAAAGTTAATCTCATTCCAACCCCCTGCCATGGACAGGGACACCTTCCACCAGACCAGGCTGCTCAAACACTGAATTTTGGACACTCAGGATACTAAGCAGAGATTCAAATCACTGATTGATTTGAATATTTCCTTTATTTCTAATTTCTTTGGTCTAAAAAGTAACTTCTTCCCCCATTTAGCTGAGTAACTGTTCTCTGCCAGTTGTCCCAAATGGAGAGTATTGTACACATTTTCCATAATAAGCTAATTTAGCCAGCTAATTTAACATTAATAGCAAATCTGTGAGTTGAACACCAGCAAATGAACTCATTAAAGAGGAAAGGACTGGTGCTTTCTCCTTTCTTGTTCTTTTTTTTTTTGTTCTCTCTAGTTTTGCACTTTTAGCAAGATGCTCTGGGGAAATCAGGATTTCAGGGAAATTTGGATGATCAAATAAATAGGCTTTCATTGATGAATTAAAAAGGATGCATCAGAATGTCAAAAAGCTTTTCCAGGAAGACGCCAGCACTGTCTGTCCTGTTTAGGAGGGACCCAAGGCTAGAGGACCCCACATGGGCATTTTTTAATTTCTTCCTCTCAGTCTCCTCAAGTGCTGCACCCCCTGAGTAACCTCTCCAGCCCTGGGGCTCTGATGGTTTCAGATATAAATCTGAGGACTTTAAAACACATTATTGTGACTTCCACATTAGTGTGGAACAGGGCACAGGGATTCAATTGTCTACTCACCCAAAGGCTTCCACTAATCCTTCACTAATTCAGATACTGCAGTTGGACCAGGTGACATCCAGAGGTCTCTTCCCACCTCAATCCTTCTGTTTCCTCCTTTCTTGCTGCATTTTGGTGAATTTTGGTGATCATACAAGGCATGAGTGTACACAGGTAAAATATTCCAATACTCAAGTAGCCCAGCCACAGAGTGTGAAAATTCTGTTATCTCCAGACACCTGTGGGTATCTCTGTGTTATCTCCAGGTACCAACTCTGCTCCTGATCTGTGCCTGGACAGACTCTGCAGCTGTGCTCAGGTGCAGATGTGTTTCTTCTGAGGGTCTGAGGCACACCAGGAAGTGCCTTGGGTGAGAAAATATGGGGGAGGTTTCAGGATCAGGAGAAGTTTAGGATGGATAGTGGAAAAAAATTTCTTCACCCAAAGGGTGATCAATTAAATGTCAAAATATATCCTGTATTCCTATCCATGGAACTGGCTGCCCACAGCAGTGGTGGAGTCACCAGAGAATCAGAATCATGGAATGGTTTGGGTTGGAAGGGACCTTAAAGTTCATTTCATTCCAACCCCTGCCATGGGCAGGGACATCTCCCATTGTCCCAGGCTGCTCCAAGCCCTGTCCAACCTGGCCTTGGACACTTCCAGGGATCAGGGGCAGCCACAGCTGCTCTGGGTACTCTCTGCCAGGACCTCACCACCTCCACAGCCAGGAATTTTTTCCCAATATTCAATCTAAACCTACTCTTTTTGTATTTGAAGCCATTCCCCCTTGTCCTGTCTCTCCATCCCTTGTAAACAAGGAATGTTCTTCTCCATCTTGTTGCCTCCTTCAGGTCCTGGAAGGCCACACTGAGCTCACCCCAGGCTGAACAACCCCAGCTCTGCCAGCCTTTCCTCCCAGCAGAGCTGCTCCATCCCTCTGCTCATCCTGGTGCTTCTCTCCAACATCTCAGGTCCTTCCTGTGCTGGGAGCAGAGCTGGAGGCAGCAGATGCTGCACCTCACCCTAATAGACAGAGGGATCCCACTGGAAGGGTTTCAAAGGCACGTGGATGTGGCACTTGGGGCCATGGATTAAGGGTGGGCATGGCAGGAATTGTTGGATTCTATGATTTTGGAGGGTTTTTCCAACCTCAGTGATTCTATGATTCCACGATGGCTGGACAGGAGGGTTGGCAGGAGAGAGCAGCTCCTTCTCAACCCATCACAGGATTAACAAAGCACAGCCACACCCACAGCTTCCAGGAAAACAGTCCAAGGAGTCATTCCAGGAACAACTGGACGTGCTCTGGTGTGGCTGACAAGGTGGGATCAAAGGTTGGACTCGATCTTGGAGGTCTTTTCCACCCTCAGTGATCCTGTGATTCATCCAGCGGGACGCAGCACCTGGAAGAGATGTCAACCCTGCTCCTCTCAAAAGCTGACCCAACTCCCACCCTGTCCCTTCAGCTGGAGATTCCACTCCTGTCTTGGACAGATTGGAACATCCTTGCACAACTCAGAAGCCCCATTAATCCTCCCTTCAGTGTGTGTGTGTGTATGAATAATAGATTTTCCGTGCTAAAACTATCAAAGCTCCTGCAGCAGCTGCTCAGCTCCCTTGGGCAGATATCCTGGAAAGGAGCTGCAGCAGCAGAGCAGATTTGCATGTTTGATGCATTGGTGTGTCTCAGTTTCAAAGCAGACAATCTGTTGGCTCTCAGCTCCTGGCACACCTGTTGAAGCCGAGGTGCTGGACTGCAGCACGGTAGAAAGTGTGGATTTTTATTTTATATTTTTCCTCTGAGACACGGAGAAATTTCTCCCTCCCAGGAGTGCAATTTATCTCTTGATTAATCTCAAAGTTTGGGGCTTTTACGCTGAGGGGTACGAGGGGATTTTTTTAAGGAGCGTGGGTAAGAGTGAAGAGGAAAGGAAGGCGTGTGTGGAATCGCTTTCATCCTGGAAAATCAGCTATGCTGGAGGCAAATGCTGTGCCTCAGTGGAGCAGAGACAATTTCAGGTAATTAATGTTCTTCCTTTTCCAGCGCTGGGAAAATCAGGGGCTTTAGTAGGAGATTTATACAACTTCATGTCAAAGCTGAGAGCAGCTGTGGAGAGGGGCTGATTCATAAGGGAAGGTTCAGAGTCTGCACACAGGAGCTCAGCCCTGAGTCAAAGGTGCTGGCTTGGAGTGAGGAGGTCTAAGCCACTTTCTTCCATAGCTAGTGAGTTTTCCCAGCCATTTTTCTTATGCTGGTTCAGGCATTCCCCTAAAAAACCCACATTTGGCAAACAGAGGGAGTAAATACCTCATACCCCCAAAAACAGGGAAGAAACCCCCCACAAACACAAGCCTGCCCTCGCTGGCAGCAGTTGCAAAAAGAGATTTTCAACATCTCTGTGGACAGCTTGACCAGCCAAGAAAGTTTCATCGTGGAGTTTTAGAAAGTAAGAACTGCCAAAAATCAAGCTGATGTAAAACCGCTCACGGACATGAACCCTAATATCAAAAAGTCCCCTTGAAGAGGCCTTGCTGTGGCATAAGGATGAGGATTTAGATTGAAGATTAGCAAGATTTTGATCACAAAATCCCCTTTCAGCCAGCCTGGCCCGTCACAGCTCACTGTGGGAGTTTGCATCTGATTTTGTTTCAGAAGAGCCCACCCAGACACAGCTGCCAGTCCATGGTGAGGATTTGGCTCTGCTCAAGTATGGGATGGAGTCACCCTTGAACTCTTCTCCCATCTGCAAAGTCTTTGGCCTTACAAAGTCCTTGGACCTACAAAAAATCCTCCAGAAATATCCTGCTACAAGTGTAGGAAAAGACAGAAAAAAAATTTAACCTTGTGGTTTCTACACCTTCCCAGGTTCTAATCCAAACAATTTAATTCCCAGACTCTAATATAAAGAATTTAATTCCTGTCTTCCACCTTCTAATGTGTTGTCTGTCCTACATTTGATTATGTGGGATTAGAGCGAGAAGATATTATCTTTATCTTTATCCTTAACAAGAGGAGAAAAGGAAAATATTTACTTTTGTGGCTCATGTATCATTAGCTGGAAGACCTGTGAAGGTGCCTATTGATATTCAGAGGTGACTCCTCTACTTTTAAAGCAACCCTGAATGTGAGAAACCCCTTCCTCCAAGTTGTAACTCCACTCCCAAGTTGCCTGACCTTTGAATTTGAATTTTTGTGCGTTAAATCAGTGTCACAACAGGGAGTGGTGAGGGTGCCCTGACAGGAGCACAGAGACCCTTTCACTCCTGGTTTTCATGCCTGAAGCTCTCACTGCTCCCCTAAAAAGCAATTTTAAAATTTAAAATTTAAAATTTAAAATTATAATTCCCTTCCCCGGCAATACCTCGGAGCAGCAGGGAGGATTTGGCTCTCCAGGGGCACAGGAGATGGTTTTGTACCGGGTGAAATCCTCCAGGCAGCAGAAGGATGAACCAAAACACGAGGCAGAGACTTCTTCTCCCCTTCAGCACCTGCAATTTGCAAAGCCATTGCTGGGGGCAGCTAACAAAAGCCCAAACAAATCCCAAGTGCCTCCCAAACAAAAGGCTAATTTAATTTCAAATTGATTTGCGCTCCCGGTACAAGACGCTTGATTTTGTACCGCTCAGCAGTAGCACAGAAATAAAAAGAGCAGCTAACACTGATTAACATCTGAGTCATGGCTTGCTGGGGATGTCACACCAGCTGAATTCCTCTGTTCCACTGGCACCGGGAACTTCCCGACAACTTTCCCGGCGGAATTTACCACCCACCCCTCCTTCATTTGTGCATATGTTCAGCACACGGTCCCCGGGCTCGCAGGCTGATTTTGCCATCTATAAAAGGCACGCTGACTTGCCATCAATAAGATGCACGTTGCTGTTTGACAAGAACAATGTGCTCAAAGAACGGGCTCACAATGGCTCCCATCAATCAAGCGCCGCGCGGAAAATCAAAGATGACAATGAAACCCCCAGCATTAAATACCCCACGGTGCTGGAAATTAATCAGGAGTCCTGGGTGCTTGAAAAACAAATGTGTTTTTAATAAATTGGATTTGAGCATCGCTTAGAAGCCTTGGATTACCAGCTGAGTGGAGGCTGGTTTGATTTGCACTGATAAACTCCAGGGGAGCTGGTGCCTCTCTGTATCCAAGCCATTGATGTCACCCGGAGCCTGCCAGGCTTGGTGACATTTAAGCAATGTGGACACAATTCTTTTTAATACATACAGAACAGATTTTATTAAAAAAACCACCCAACCCAGGGCTCTGATCCTGTTCTCAACAACCCCCAAAAAATCCAGAACCTCTGAGGAGAATTTCAGTAACACCCCTTGATGAGAGAGAATGAAGAGTGTGTGACATAAACTGGAGGACTGGGGACAAGGCCTGGAGGGACAGGACACAGGGAATGGCTTCAGCTTGGAAAAGGGGAGATTTGGGTGGGATCTTGGGCAGGAATTCCTGGCTGGGCTGGAATTGTCAGAGCAGCTGTGGCTGCCCCTGGATCCCTGGAACGTCCAAGGCCAGGTTGGACATTGGGGCTTGGAGCAGCCTGGGACAGTGGGAGGTGCCCCACTGATGATGAGGTGGAACTGGATGATCTTTCAGATCCCTTCCAACCCAAACCATTCCATGATTCCATGATTCTATAAATCATGACATGAAAAAATAAAATTCCATAAATCATGCCAGGAAAAGGGAGGGATAAACCTCACCAGGAGCAGCACCACATGTAAACAACACTTGTATTTTTAAGTGCTCACTACAGCTACTGTTCACTCACCCTGAGCAAGGGGAGAATGAGTTCCCTCTGTTTTCATTGCTTTTCCTTCCTGCCTCAAAATTTCCAAAGTCCAAAAAGTGGAAAAAATCCTTCCATCATTTTCTAACAGATTCTTTCACTCCCTCCTTCCACCCTTTCATTCCAAGAAAAACAGAATATTTAGGGAGTCCCTTGTTTACCAGACTCTGGACTGAATCCCCTCTCCCATATTCTTGGTCAAACAAAACACTCTCCAAGGTCAGGGAAACACTGAATACAATTCCTGCATTTGGTTTTTGAAATGAACACCTGAAAGAAGAATTTCATCTACCAAGGACCAGTTTTTAATAGCACATAACAGAAATTTAGCCTGGAATTTGGAGAAGACTTGAGTTCTTTATCTATTAAACAGAGTGATGTGTCCTCTTAGGTGACTGAAAATGCAGAAGACAACTGTACCTCAGAATCTTAATTATTTAATTGACAGAAATATGCAGGAAAACAAGAAATTTATGAAGAGCAGAGTGAGACTTTCCATTTTGTTCTATCCTGAGAACAGTGAGACAAAGCTGAGAGGTGACAAATTCAAAGTTAATGTAAAAAGGTATTTTATCAAAGATTGCTTAATTAATCTGCAGATCTCACTTTCCCAAAATAGCACTGAGGCTTGGAGACTTGAAGGACTGAAAGCAAAGGTGTGGATGCTATTTTGTCAAATCCAAACAGGCAGCTGAAACAAATGCACTTTTTCAAAAGAGCTCAGAGCAGACAAAACAATGCCAAGCTTCAAGGTATAAACCACAGCCTGACTCTCAGGGGCTGGGAACAGATTCCTCCCAAGTCACAGAGCAGGGAAGAGCTGCTCCAGCAGCACCAGGAATTCCACAGCCACTGCTCTGGTCATCCATGGACATCCCCATGTTCCTATCCAAGCCTCCTGATTGGAATAGGAAGCTCCTTCTTTGCCAGGACAAGCATCTCCAGCATCATTAGCTGCAAAAATGGGAATGAGATCTGAGTCTGTCTCATCCGTAACCAAATTCCCGTTGATTTCAGTGGGAACTATCACTCTAATCCACACAGGATTAGCAGACTTCAAGAAAGATTTAAAAGCACAAAGCTTGAGTGTTTAAATCCCACTGATCTCAGCTGGAGCTGGGAGCAGATCCAAGGAGAAAGTGCTGAACCCCTCACTTGTGAGGTTTCTTGTCCAGCCCAGCCAATCTCATCTGTCTTGGACTCTTCCCTGCAATTAGGCTGATAATTAAGAAATAACAGCATCATATAAATGGAGAGTTGCTGGCTAGCACGGTTAACATCAGGGACAAATTGAGCAGTAATCTGCGAAGGATGTTATTGCCATTATAAAAATAAAGATCTGTCTCCCCAGCCAATCAATTCAGCAGATATATACCAACAATCAAATTGTTAAAAATGACTTCTATAAATTACCCAGTCTTCCATCTAATGGAGGCAGGAACATCTGTGAGACAATTTAGAGCTGACATAACCATACGTCGGGAGCGCTTTTTCATCCTGCTGCCTTCCCATTCTCTTCAGGGCTGCTGTGCTGTAGCAGGCAGCTTTGTTTAATGCACCCAAGTGAAAACAGCCTGGATTTCACACCACGGGGTTAGCAGAAACGCTCCAGAATATATGCATTTAATATGGGTGGAATAATTCAATTTCCTCAGTATTATTTCAGCTATGCTGTTACAATCTCCTTAATTCTTCATTAAACCCTCCGGGCTTGGGGGATGCTGCCGGGTTTTTATGATCTGCCATCGTTCTTTCAAATGGATGTGGAAAGACACACAGAGGAGCAGTTCTGATCATGTATTTTTCAGTCAGATATAGTGGTGATTTCAGATAAATCCGAGCAATTTAGCACCTTGCTTTGGCCAGGGGAGCCCTGGATGGGGCCCAGGTAAGGGCTCTGGAATAATGGAAGGTGTCCCTGCCCATGGCAGGGGCTTGGAATGAGATGATTTTTAACCAAAAACCAACACAAACCATCCTATGATTCCACGGTTCCATGGCTGCTGCCACTTGGGCTTAATCCCAGAAAGGATAAAGGGATTTAAAGGTGGTTTTTTCTTCCATTTGCAGCTTTGTCCTGGCCATGGCCCAGCCCAGCCCTCTCCAGCTGGAAGCCACCAAGGGGCACCACTGGAAGCCACCAAGTGGCACCACTGGAAGCCACCAAGCCACCTCTGTGCCTTCAGAATGTGAGTTTTTGGAAGGGACAGGGTGAAACGAGTGATGTCCATGCTGGCTCCTGGACTGAGCCATGACTGAAACCAATGAGGGAAAAATCCTGGCTAGGAAAGGCAGAGATGTCTTTGTTTTCCACGTGGGACAATTTCATGGTCAGGATTCACACCTCAGGCAATCCTGTGAGTTGCAGGAGAAGAGCTGGTGGGTTTTAAGAAGAGCTGGTGGGTTTTCAGAAGAGCTGGTGGGTTTTCAGAAGAGCTGGTGGGTTTTCCCAGTCTGTGGAAAGTTTGGCCACTGTTGTCCAAGAATCCTCAGTAACCTTTGCTCTGCATCAGGAATTAAATCCCTACCTGCCTTCCCAAGGCTTCTCCACGGCTGTCAAACCAGAGCTGGTTTTTCATGCAGACAGCAGAGGAGAGCTCATTTCTCTGTCTGGGCACTATGTGTGATAATCCAGGCTCTGTAAATTAAATTTGGGCTGCAATTTAAGTACGCAGGGATTTGGCAAGACCCAGAGCTGCCAGCGAGCAGACGTTGCCACGATCAGCTCAGTGCAGGGCGGACATGGAGTGGGAATAAAGCTGGGAACGGTTGGGTCTAAAATCTCATCTGTGTGCAAATGTGGCTGTTCCTAATTTTTCAAATAGGACGTGCACAAGTGGGACCTGCTCCTTCCGAAGCTTTGCAACCCTCGTGTTGGGTTAAATTAATTTTGCATGAACTTCACTTTCAAATCTTCAAAATTAGCTCCAGCTTCCCTGGCTCCCTCTTGTCTGCTCTGCCGACATTTTCTTCTCTCTTTCATACTTTAATTCCCCTTTCAAAAACACTCTCACCTCCACAAAAAGCACTCTTCTAGATTCTTCTGCTATTCCAGTTATTGTCCCATCTCTTTTCACTTCTTTTATCCATGTATCTCTCTTTCACTCATTTTTTTCCCCTCTCCATTCACCTGCTTCCACCCAGCATCATCTGTCTCCCTGGAAACCACTTTGGAATGACTCCTACCTGAGCAAGTGGCCAAACCTTGCTTTATTTTTATCCCCCATCATGATCTTTCCCTTTGAGTTCTTACTTTCTCTTGACTTTCATGGTTTGTTGGCGCTGTCTTCTCTGTGGATATTCCCTGAGTATTTCTCTCTCTGCAGCCATCCCCTTATTCCTGCCATTTTTCCCTATATTTTGGAATCCTTTGGGGTTTTGTACCCATCGAATTTCAATCCAAGGCAGGTTTGGATTTCCTGTTCATCAGTGGCCTGCAGGGATCTGCCTTCTGTTCTCCAGTCCATCTCTCCTGATTTGCATCTTCCCCCACCTTCCCGAGGTCTCCATTTGCATATCCTTTCATCCGGGGAGCACAAATTAGGTGACATTAATCTGCATTGCCTGACCTCATTTCATATTCGGGATCTTGTTTATCCCATCATTCATTTTCACCTTCCACTCATCTGCAGTTGTTTACAGCTTTATCTGAATTTCCACTGGGGCCCTCCAGGAGCTGCAGAATTCAGCTCCAGCTTCCCAAAGGAGTCACTTCCCTCTAAACTCCCTCTATTACCTCTGTTAACTAAACACACTTAATAACACCATTCTTCTTCTTGCCTTCTGGCTGATGAAACCGAAGATCGTGTTTGACTTCTCTTTTCTCCCCTTTCCCACTGAATTCTGCGGAAATCCACCCCTCCCTTATTTGTCCTGACAGCTAAATTACCTTCCCACCTTTCCTAAATCAATATGCCACTGTCTATCTCTGCTTCATCAATCCCTAAAATGTTGCTCCCGTGGCACTGATGACAAGGCACTGCTGGAGCCAAGCACCCTGAGATACACAACTGATGCTGAGTGACTCCTGAGGCCCTGGCACAGGTTTTCCAGAGAAGCTGTGGCTGGCCCTGGATCCCTGGAAGTGTCCAAGGCTGGGCTGGATGGGGCTTGGAGCAGCCTGGGATAATGGAAGGTGTCCTTGCCCATGGCAGGAAGTTGGAATGGGATGAGCTTTAAGGTCCCTTCCCATTAAATTTTTTTTTTTTTGGTGGTTCTCTGCTTTACATTGGCTGATTTGTCTCTGCAGGCAATGGAGAGAGACTGGAGCTGCTCCAAGGGCATTGCTGAGCAGAAGGTTGAGACAGCTGAATGAGGGAGCATCTCCTGCCCAGGACAAACCAAAGATAAACTCCCCAGCTTGTCTGGTTTGATGTGGAGATGCAGATCCCTCACAAGGAATCTTTGTTGATCCCACAACTGTTCTGAGTCTGGTCTAGCTGGGGCTGTGTCTGTGTGCAAAGCTGAGCGCTCTGGGGTGGGATGAAACATTTTCTGTCATAACCTGGCATGTCAAAGCCCTGTGGAACCCAGGCTGATGTGATCCAGCCCAGCAGACTGTGCTACCCTCGTGTTACATGCTGGGAACATGTGCAATGTGTCAGAGCACTTAGGCAGGCAAGGCAGTGATATAAATGAAATAAAACTCAGCTCTTCTCTTAGCATCTATTTCATTTTTCCCATTTGCAGTCACAATTGGGGGAATAACTAATTCAGAACATCCCCAGCATGGATTTAGCACCGCTGCTAAATTCCACGTCGTGCTACTGCCACTTGCAAACCCCAGAATAAAAACACCAAGTGAAATCACCTTTGGGAGGAAAAGACAAATGAAGCATTTCCTAGACAGAGGAACAGATCACATCAAGGACCCAAGGTCTGCATCAAATGCACCACGATAATTCCCATTCAGAAAACATCCCAGTGGTTCTGTTACTCCAATTTACGCTGTGAATTGTGCATTTGCTTCCAGATGAAATGGATCTCAGTTGCCAGGTCTCTGTTTAAAGCAGCCACAGACAAAAAGCTAAAATTGGGTCATTCTGCTGCTGCTGCAAAAAATAATCAGGCAGGCCTGACCTGTTCTTTAATTGAAGGACCTGAATTTTACAAATTCATAGACAGGAATGTAAGAAAAAATATCCCAGCTCACCCCAAAGGTGTATCTTGCTCAGTGCTCTGCTCAAACCCCCAAACATTCTTGCTTGGTTCTGGCTCTTCCAGCCTCCAGAAATTTGCAGATAATGAATTTTGTATTTTTAATTGCCATCTTAGTGTTGAATAACTTTTGGGGGCTTTATCCACCCATGTTTCTCTGACCTGCTTGAGAAATTTCAGCACCCACCTCTTGCAGTAGGGAGTTGTGAGGCCTTTCCTTCTCTGCTCTGACCCAGCCACCTCCCCATTTCACTGATGTTCCCTTAATTCTTGGCCTAAAAGGTCAGTGAACAACTGTTTCCAATTCACTTTGCCCAAGACCTTCCTCTTTTTACAGATTTCTAACATCATTCTCCCTTTCTCCTTATTTTCCCCCCCATTTTCCCATACACAGAGACCTGTGGTACCTCTGTGACTGTGGGCCTGATATTTCTGAGCCTGAGAGAATTTTTCAGAAATTTTTAGTTAGTAACTGTTAACTTTTTCCCAAGAGAAATCTTCTCAACAACATTTCTTTCTCAAAACAATTTTGTATAAATAACCACTTTTCTCATACCAACTTTGCCCAGCTGGTGTTTTTCTGCTTCCATAGGTTAACCAATGGAATTAGAAAGGTGTCGTTCCTATGCATCAATAGTGTTCTTTTTGTATCATAACATCTTATAAATAGTGGGAAGAATTTGAAAAAAAAACCCTTCTATTCTTGCCTTCTAAATTCTGGAGTCTTTGGTCTTTATTTTGTGTCCAACAGTGACACTGTGACCACTCCTGCTGTGGAAGCCACCCAAAGCTTCCCAAAGTTCCCATATAACCTCTTTCTTCCCATAGAACCTCTTCCTTCCCATACAACCTTTTCCAGTTCCACTTCATCCTTCCCAAGACCAAGAATCCAGAATTACACGCTGTGCTCATGGCACACACAAAACCCCAGGAAATACTGGCAAAATCAGAGCTGTGTTGACCTTCTGTGGCTGCCCAAGGATATGAAGGGGAGGGAATGGTGATAAATTGATCAAGAAAAAAAAGCTGGAAAACACAGACAAAGGCTGAGGGCCGCCAGCTTCTCTAAGGATCATGAAAAATCATAAAGAAGCAGCTAAGCATCCCAAAATTTTTCTCCTAGGGAGGAATCAGTCGTCCTGATTAAGGACGTTACCTTGCCAGGCCCCATCCAGACATTTGGTGTAAATTAGGATGTCTCTGGTGATGTTGCAGAAGGCAGGAAAACCTTCAGCACCTGGTCATTCATTTGCCAAATGTTCGGGGATTAGCAGAGGTTAAGCAGACTCCATAAATGTCAGATGTCGACAGCGCCGCTTTCAACAATAATAAACTTGAGGCAGAAGAAAGTTCCCTTAAAATATCAACCTTTCACCCAGCAGGGCTCTTTCCAGGCTTTAAAAAGATGCTGCACATTACTGGCCTATAAATAATGGTAATGAAAAGGTCAAGCAACCTGTTAGGGAAATCTCACTGCTCGGTGAATGAGCTTGGAAAATCACAGCTGGTGTGAAAATCCAGTGTTACAGCCCCGGTTCTTTTGTGTCCAGCCTGTCCTAATTCACAGAGCTACACCCTGTCCTTGCTCTGAAATGATCTTGAAGTTGCAGTGACTGCACCATGTGTCAGACTTGGCTCAGGCTGAACTTTCAACCCATTTTTCCTGTGCTTAGCAATACCTTTCAGAAAAAGGTGTTTTTCTTTCATGGGGAATTTTTCAAAAAAAATTTTAAACAAATATTTTATCTGGAGGCAAAAAAAACCAAAACAAACCCAAAACAAACCCCAAAACAGCAAGAAAGGATAAAAGAAAAGAAATGTAGTAAGGGGGATTCAGCACATGCAAGGTCAGGCTCTGCTCCCAGGGAACAGGGACAGGAGGAGAGGGAGCAGCCTCAGGCTGGGCCGGGGGAAGCTCAGGGTGGACACTGGGAAAATTCCTTCCCCAAATGAGTTGTCCAGCCCTGGCACAGCTGCCCAGGGAAGTGATGGAGTCCCCTCCCTGAAAGTGTTAAAAAAATGTGTGGATGTGGCACCTGAGGATATGATTTAATGGTGACCACGGTGTTGGGTTGACAGCTGGACTCAATGATCTTTTCCAACCTCAAGAATTCTATGAATAAAAATATATTACTCAATACAAATAACCCAATATATATTTCCCAACACTGCCAGAAAACAACATCTCTTTTTTCCCCCTCTCCTTTTTCTCCCTGTTGTTTCCAAACATTGAACATCCCTGGGAAAACAAGAAGGGACTCAGAATTTACAGCGGGTTTTTTATTTCCCCATGTTAGATTGCAATAAAGATTAGGTAGGTCAGCGCTGTGCTGCTCAAAAGTTTATTTACTTCCCACTGTGATTTCTCCTTGAAAGAGTGAGGGCAGAGTAACCTTTGGATCTTCAAAAGCTCTGTCACTGCTGTGATTACTCCAAGAGAAATTTGTGTATTGTTGGGTTGGCAGCGAGCGTTCGATGCCGCCAGAGATTCCCGTTAATAGCTCAGGTGAGCCGAGAGGAGCCGCGGCTCCTTGGATGTTTCTATCCTGCATCTCATTAATTAATCTACTCCAGCCAGCTCTTCCTGATCCATTGTATATTCCCTGCTTCTGCAGCCTTATCGACCTGACCCTGGGGAAAATCAATTCTTGTAATCTATCTTATTACATTTAAATATATGTACAGAACTCGATGCGCTACAACAGCAGCGGGGCTTGGGAGAGGCAGGGGAAAAAAAAGTCCGGGGAAGGGGGAGGAAAAGCCCTGCAGATCTGCCCCAGTTTAGGGTTTTTCCAAGTTCAGGCCAATATAAACTAAGAACAAGGACTTAGGGAAAGGGGTCACATTTATCTCAGGTGAGGGCAAGCACAACCTGGGACATAAATTCCCAGAAATCCACAGTCGTGTTCCCATGGCTGCCATAGCTCCAGGAGCATTTGGACAATGCCTCCAGGGACAGGTTGGGATTTTTGGGGTGTCTGTGCAGGGTCAGGAGCTGAATCCTTGTTGATCTCTTCTAACTCAGTGTATTCCATGATTCCATAAAAAGCCCTCAGAGTTCACACTTTTAACTCTGGATTTCCCTGCTGTTTCAGTCATAGTACAACGCCTTTAAAAGCTAACCCATTTTTATTCATCAGTCCACTAAAAATGGCATCATTATCCTTCTTTTGTCATTCTTAAATCTGTTTTCATATTCAACTAGAACTCAATAGATAAGGTGACCTGAATTTTCTCAGAGATTGTTGTCCACAGAAGCTGTGGCTGCCCCCAGATCCCTGGAAGTGTCCAAGGCTGGGCTGGATGTGGCTTGGAGCACCCTGGGATAGTGGAAGGTGTCCCTGCCCATGGCAGGGGGTGGCACTGGATGGACTTTAAGGTCCCTTCCAACCCAAACCATTCCATGATTCTGCGATTAGGCTGACAAAAAAAAAAAAACCCCATAAAAGGCCCCCAAAAAAGATCTGGGGACGTAAACAACTCACTTTGATCCCTGGGAAAACCATGATGGGATTCCTCATATCCTTGGGGATAAGACGGAGAATAAACAATCAGGAGGGGTTAGCATGGGTTTGCCAAGCATAAATCATTCCTGACCAGTTTAACCGGGCTTTTCATGGTGACGTTTTGTGGGAGAGAGTGGACACTGAAGCAGGACAGGTTCAGACTGGAAATAAGGACAAACTTTGATATGAGACTGGTCAGGCATTGGAAGAAGTTTTCCAGAGAGACTTCGGTCACTGCTGTCCTGGACAAAAGGATGACCTGTGGACAACTGAAAGTAGGAATTACATCCAAAAGGGAAATTATTGACTCTGTTTCCTTTATGTTGACTTCCAGTAAGTGAGAAGCAGAACAGACCCATCAAGTTGATGTGCAGACACCACAAAAAACCCTTCAAGGACAGGGGGTGGGTGCCTACATTGAGGCTGATTTGTAGAACAGATGGAGCTGTTGATGTGAGCTGATTTTTTGTTAAAAAGAAGTGAATGCCTTTAAAAGTGGCCAGTAAAAGCCCTGGGGATTATCTATCTGAGGAAAGGCAGCACAGAGTGCTCCTGTCTGGTGTTGTCCCATTTTTCCTATGTGTTCATTTGAGACAGAAAATGGATGAGTTTGCTAAATCCAGAAAAGCCTTCCTGTGACCCAGAACCATCCAGGAACGGATAGAAATGGGTGCAAGTGCACCAAAACCAAGGTGAAAACGCCATTTTCTAACGGGAACCTGCACAGCCTCCTCCTTTTTGCCCCTCTCCTTTGTTTTTCCTTCCTAAGCCGACTTTAGAGAGAAGGGCCGGGAGGATGTAAAGCCTTGCTCTGGCTGCCTTCCCTCTGACAACAGAGGCAATGACAAACCCGAGATGCTGCCAGCCCTCCTTCAAGGGCTGGATTGATGTCCCTGCCTCGTGCTCAGACCCAGCTGGGAGAAGGGGAATTAGGCCTTGTCTTTCAATTACTGCTGTTTTGCTCAGGGCCGCGCATTGAAGCCTCCCAGCGGAGGAGTCCCTCTTACCGCGTATAATCTCCGGATTGTATTTGAAAATAAAGCTTTTAATTAAAACTGGCGTTTCTCAGCTTCCCACTGGCAGCCAACATCTGCCTGCGAAGGAATATCTTTTGTGACTTCTGTTACAGAAGCTCGGCGTTAAAGGGAGTAAATAATTCGCCCCTTTCCTGCCGGCAGACGAGACGAGCTCCTCCACACTCCAGGCCATGAAAGACCCCTCAGCATTTCCCAGCAGCCAAGGGGTTAATCCAGTGACCTGGCTGGATTCCAGCTCGAGTGATCTCTGTCTCAAATCCCCCACCCCGCAGTTCCATAGGGATATAATCCCCTGCCCCTCATTCTGTCATTATGGAATCAGAGCGTCGCGGAATATCCGGAGTTGGAAGGGCCCACAAGGATCAGCCGGTGCAGCTTCTGGCCCTGCACAGACACCCCAACAATCCCACCCTGGGCATCCCTGGGAGTGTTTTCCAAACACTCCTGGAGCTCTGGGAACCTTGGGAATGTGCCCATTTCCTGGGGAGCCTGGGCAGTGCCCAGCAGCCTCTGGGGGAAGAGCCTTTCCCTGAAATCCAAACTGACACAAGTAAATACAAAATAAATACAAATACAAAACACAAATAAATTCCAACAAAAACCATAAAACCATATCAAACACAAAAACACACGAACAACTCCAAAACCAAAAAACCACAAACACACAAACATAAACCACACAAAACTGTAACTAATAACAAACACTTTTTATCCCATATACAAAAACTGTAAACCTTAAATTTTTTATCAATATAAAAAATATATGATACAGTTCCACAGGAGCTGTTGATGCACAGAGTTCAGCAGACCTCAGTTGGCTCATGCTCAACAGCCTTTCCCAGGTAGGATCTTCCCCAAAACCATCTTTTTGCCAAAGCATCTTTTCCCAACTCCAAGATGCTGCCCCTGCTCTGAAGGCAAACCTTGTGAAAAATGTCACCCCCAAAGCAATATTTTGGCAGAGTTTTCATTTCAAACACTGTAACCTCAGTAATACCACAGCACTGCCTGCATTATCTCACTTAATTAACACCCAAGGATGAAGAGAGTCTTAACAATTTTGGCAAAGTTCTTGAAGGGCTTGAACTGCACAATGACACAATTGAATCCTTTCCTGACATCTTCCAAATGTGATGTGAATTTTTTTGTGTTCCAAGTGAGGATCTTGACACGTAAGTTAATTTTATTGCGCCTCTCCTGAGGGCAAGGGTTTTTCCTCTGCTCACAGTTGCATATTCTGATGTGGGGTAATCGTCTCTTGTCCTCCTCCCTGCACTTCAGGCACTTTATGTACCAAATCTGTCATGTTCAGCATAATCCTGGTGAAGGAGAACGAGGAAAGGGCAGATGGAAATGACTTCTAGACAATATCTCTGAAAGTCACATTAGAGGTCTGTGCTCTGACTTTTATAAGTTTCACGATATTCTAGAATTCCATCAACCAAAAACAGAAATGAAAGAAAAAACCCCTCAAACCCAGGTGGGAAATGGTGATGATACAACACCAGACAATAAAAATCAACATCAATTATCCTCCAGCACTGGCAACCCTGGAGTCATGAAAGTCAAGGAAAAACAATAAATAGAAAACAAACGTGGCCTCAGGAATTTGTTCATAAATTTCCATGGCAATAGCATTGCATATTCCCAAACCTGGAATAGCCTCAAATCAGATATTAAAGCTCAGAATCATCCCTGCTAATGCACCATTTCTGTCTGACACAATTGATATTACCCTGTAAATGCTTTATGGTTTGAGCAGCTTTCACCCTCCCATCATTAAATATTTAACAGTTCTAATTTCACATTGAGTTGTTTTGGTGGAGCTGTTCAGGCCATGGACTGAACTGTGCAGATGAGAGGAAATTAATTATCAGTCATACATTAAGGAAGGACATTTTGTGTTTCCATCTCCAATCCCTGTTCTCACACCACCTCTTATATCAAGGTTGTGGCTGTCCCTGGATCCCTGGCAGTGTCCAAGGCCAGGTTGGACATTGGGGCTTGGAGCAGCCTGGGATGGTGGAAGGTGTCCCTGCCTTGGCAGAGGGTTGGAAATAAAACTGCTTTAAGTTCCCCTCAACCCAAACCTTTCCATGAACCTGTGATTCAACTTCTCCATCTCTTCTACTGAACTGGATACATTTACAAAAAAAAAAAAATGTTCCTCCAAATTCAACCATAACAAAACATGGCCTGTGGCCTGTTTGGGATAATCCTGACAAAAATAAACGTCTGGTTTGGGCACTTCCCACAAGGAATTGAGTGAGAGAAAGAAGAATTACATTCTCCACAGGGTCTTTTGAAAAAAAAAATCTCACCCTTAAAGCATTTTAGGCCCTGGAACAGCAAATGTGACAGAAGTGGAGGTTTCCCTGTGGGATGTGAGGCCTCAGGCCTTGGCTGTCTTTCAGTGAGGGTCATTGAATTAATCCAGCCCCGTTTGCTGCCTCAGGATGTTCTGCCTCTCCTGCCACGGCTGCTCTGTGCATGGGCTGGACAACCATTAAAAGATAAGAACTGCAATCCAAATTTGTATAGAGATCTGAATAGACAGGGCCCAAGTTGCATGAAAGAAAGAAAAGCACAATCAGCATTTGGGAAAAAAAGCACTCACGGGGTCGGAATGTTTGCACAGGCTCGGGCAGCTCTGGGTGTGGGGATTCTGCAAGTTCCCTGAAAATCTGAAAATCAGAGCTGAGCACTGGCCTGAGCCTGCTTTGGGAGGTGAAAAATGGATGGTGGAGTAAAACTTGTCAAATACTTTGGTTACAAGTGTGAAAAACGAGGTTTACATTTCTGGTAAAATTTAAAAGGTTTAATAGAAAGATAACAGGAGATAAAGGGTTAAACAGATGAGTATTTAGTTAAGAGCACACTATTTTAAATTTTTGTTTTATTTTTGAATATACTTTTAGATTTTTTTATTATATCAGCTTATTGTATATTTCTAGACTATTATGTGTATTTATACTCTTTTACAAACTAGTTTACATATTTTAGGAACAATTTTGCCTGGCCTTTCTTTGAGTCTGCTTTTTTAGGGCATGTGTGTGTTTTTTGGTTGTGGTCTTGGTCTTTTTTATTATGACTTTTAGTTTGGCCTTTGGTTTATACTTTTTACAGATGGCAGGTGCTGATAGTTAACATGTTAGTAGTAGGGTCTACATTATATGTTTATTGGATGTTATCTTAACTAAGCAGACAGTTCAATTATCAGTACAACTATATTTTAGCTATCATTACTATTTCTAAGTTTTACTAAAAGCAGAGCTATATTTATACAGTAATTTTAACATTATACATAGAGCATTCATCTTAATATTTGTGAAAAGCCAATAATATAATATGTATTTATAATGCAAGGGAGTAGGAACAAATCACTCTTACATTTCTTCTTCTATTTACAGGTAGAAAATCCCTGCAAAACTCCCTGCAGGGAAAATGTCCTTACAAGACTAGACTGGAAAATGAACAGAGACCTGAAACAGATCTTGGATCTTTATCAAAATTTACAGTTTACGTTTTAAAATTGAATTTCCAGATCCAAACCTGCCAGTGCTTAAACCCTGGGCTGAAACTGCAGCGTGGTAAATGGGATTTTGGGCATCACTTGCAGATGTGTGTGGGCTGATCCAACACCAAATGGTCTCAGGTCTCAGGGCAGCTCTGGACTTGCTGAGCTGGATGTCCCTGTGACCACAAATGTCCCCTGAACAAGAGCCCTGTCCCTGAGCTCAGCTCTGGGGACACCCCCATGGCCACTGCTCAGTAAAAACCAGCCCTGGGTGGGGACAGGGGGATGGACACACCCCTGGGGACACCCAGAGGAGAAGAAACCCCCTGGGGACAGCACACCCCTGACAGGGATCAGCTCAGGCTGGTGGCAAGTTTGGAAGGAGAACAAGGTGTTCTGCATTTCTGTTATCTCAGGGCTGAGATCTCAGGGAGCTCTGCCCCTTTTCCCTTGGAGAATAATTCCCAGCCCTGAGTTGGATTTGGATTTTGCCAGGTACAGATCAAGGGTATCTCAGAGCATCTGTCTCCGCCTCGGCTGAATCAGAAATATCAGACCCTCATCTTGCTGAGCAGAATTTTCTATTATAGGCAGGAGTGTTTATTAAGAAAATGTTCACCTCCTGCTACTCCCAAGGGAATTAAACACCTCTCTCACCTCTCTCACATCTCAGCAGCCCCGCAGGCTGAATAGATGCAGGAATTTCACTGCCCTTGGGAACAATCTTTCCCCGAGAACAAAACCCAACAAACTGTAATTTGGCAGCCAATGTCATCTCCAGCATAATCAAGTATTGACTTAATTAGAAACCCTTTTAAGTGATGCATTGGGAGAAAAACACAGGTTTTTTTCAAAGTATTCCTCATTTGTAATTATTATTTCACTTGTGAATCTTCCACACTCCATTGAAAATGCCATATGGAAAACAAATTAGTTTGCTACAGTGACTAATGTTTATTGCCTCTGCTGCTCTGAAGTTTTGGGCCAAGTTTTTAAACCATCAGTGCTTTCTCTGGCAAAGGTGCCGGAGAAATTGGTGTGGATGAGCAAAGTGTGGAGAGGAGGAGGAGCAAGGCTGCAGGAACAGCAGCGTGTCCCACCTGGGCACTGAGAGGGATCCAGGAATTTCAGAGCAGGCACTTCTTTACTTCAGCAGCTGCCTGAAAACCTTGGATGTGCTAAACAGGAGAGAACAGAAATGCTGCTGTTTCCTCTGAGAGAGGGATGATATTCCTGGGATGTTGGTCTGGGGAAGGTTATTCTGAGCTCTGCAAGGCATTTGCACCTTTCTATAGCTGAGTCTCTCCATTTGGAATACTATAATAAATATAATATAACATAATAAAATAAAATATGATGATTTAAAAACTTGGCCCAATAATAGAATAGAATAGAATAGAATATATATAAAATATATACAGTGTATATATAATATATTAAAATATAATATACTAGATATAGATAGTATATATAGTATATATATTTTTCTATATATTTATATATAAATATATGTGTGTGTATATAATATATATATAATGTGTATATATATACACTATCCTATCCTATACCATATTATTTTATTATATTATATTATATTATATTATATTATTATTATATTATAATATATTACATTATATTGTATTGTATTATATTACGGTATCATAAAGGATAATATAATATGATATAATATGATATATATGATATAATATAATACAATAAAATATAACACAATACAATATAATATAACATAATGCATTTTGTTTGTACTGCACCTGTCATTCCAGGCTCTCCATTTCACTTGGCTCTCCCCTGATCCTTCAGGACAACACTGAATTATCCTGAAGTGCTTTTTTCCCCTCACATTATTCTTCCCCTTCATTTAAGTGCCAGCACTGCTTTTACAGCACAGTGACTTCCAGGGTGATCCTGCTTCCCTTTTTTGAAGCCTGGCCACAAGCTGGACTCTCTCCCACCTTCTGCTGCGTTTTCCATGAGCTCTGTCCTGTTTCCAGGAACACAAGGAGCTCCTTTGTTGGGAATGTTTGGCCTTGCACCGCTCACTCACTCAGGCAGAAGTCACTGACTCTCCTTCCAGCCACATCCAGGTTATTGCAATAACCCATAAAAGATGGGATTTCACTTTTCCTTTCAAATTCTTCCCGTGGAGGTGGAAGGGACCATCTGGATCCGAGAGTTTTTCGACTCCCGTGCTCTGGGAATTTAATGGAAGCTCTGATCAAAGTTTCCATGGCAGAGTCCTGCATGAGCAAGCTCTGTTCCTGACGGCCATATGGAATTCCCACAGGAGAGGTGGCATCTGGAAGATGCTGATAGGATGTCGTGTTAATAAAAATGAGGATTGGGAATGTGGATCAAGTGAAATGACTTTGTCATCCAAAGGCAGGAGCACCAAGCCTTGGAGAGCGTGGGAGCTGCTCAGGACTAAGGACAAACCAGGGTTTGGAGTGTTTGTATCATCATTAGGTATTATTTATTACTAATAATCTATTAATCACCGCTTGGAGGACAGGACAGTTGGCAGCAGTGACTCTATTAGCCAAAATTATGAGTGTTTCAAAACACCATCTGTTGCTGGTTACCTCGAAGCCACGAAAATAGAAACCCAATTTACATACTGGACTCTGCTGAGGACACACTGCTGGGCACAGGCTCCGTGATTGAGAAGGAAATTGCTTCTTGCTGTTCCCCTTCGTGTCTGTCTGGACCTCCTGCCTCCCTCTTCCGATGGATTCCGATGCTCTTGTCAGCTTCTGCATCTCTGCAGCGTGGAACAATTTATTTACTAACCCTAGATAGAAATATAGGATAAAAATCTTCCCAGTTATCACAGGCCACCACCTCATTTGGAGGGAGAAGCGCTCTGCTGCTGTTACCTCAGAAATCTTTGGAATAAAAGGGAATGTACAAATTTAAGCTCCCCATTCAGGACTCAAATCCCGCATTTAAAACATTCAGGACACAACACACGTCCTTTAACAGGAAACCCTGTTAATGTGGCAAAGTAAAGCACTTGAAAATTAGGGAATGCCAGATTGATTGTTGCCATGGAGAAGTCCTTGAGAGCATTAATCACTGCCTGGAGAGCTGGGATTGAAGAGTGTGCAGGAAATAAAAGTGTGGGGCCAGGCAGGGCCCCAGGGTGTGGAAACAAACCCTCCCAGGGCTGCTGATCAAACCCACCCCGGTATCCCAGCAGGGAAGGGATGTGTCCCACAGGAGGAATCTCTGTGGGATCAGGGATTTAACATTCCTGCAGCACAGACACTGCAAGGGAGCAGCAAATGGTTCCCTGTAGGGTCAGAGACCTTGTGGAGCACAGCATGGAGCTGGAAATAAACGTGGGGCAGGGATGGGATGGGATGGGGTGGGATGGGATGGAGTGGGATGGGATGGGATGGGATGAATGGAGTGGGATGGGATGGGATTGGATGGGATGGGGTGGGATGGGATGGAATGGAGTGGGATGGGATGGGATGGGATGGGGTGGGATGGGATGGGATGGGATGGGGTGGGATGGGATTGGATGGGATGGAGTGGGATGGGATGGGATGGAGTGGGATGGGATGGAGTGGGATGGGGTGGGATGGGATGGGATGGGGTGGGCATCACATCAGATGTGCAGGATGCTCCACAGGCTCCATCTCCTCCGAGTGTAAACCCTGAGGAACTCTCAGCTCTGCCAGGGGCTGTGTGATCCCCAGCCAGAGACTCTCCTGCTCTGTGCCTTGATCTTTGTACCTGTAAAATAGGGATCAAAGGGCTTCACTCTCCAAATCCCTTTGTGAATAAAATGTTATTCAATATCAATGAACAATTTATACATTATATATGTGATATATTACATATATCACATATATTACATATATTATATATCTTATATAATATATAATCTATTATCTATTATTTATTATCGATTATATGTAATATAGTGAACCAACCTCTGGGACAAATTTTTGGGGCAGAATGTCATCACTGGTGTCTCTCATGCTGCATTCAGAGGGAAATTAGTCAATTACTCACTCCTTCAATTAGTCACTGTTCCCCTGAATTGTTTAATCTCCTCTTTAATTATGATGGCACTTTAACATATAAAATATAAAATATGAAATATAAAATATAAAATACAATATATATTATATATGTCATATATCAAATATTATATATTATATAACATATAACATATAATATATAACATATAACATATAATATATAATATATAATATATAATATATATTTATATATATTATATATTAATACTTTTTAATACTTTTATATTTACTTTGAGAAATGCACCTAGATTATATAAATATAAAATATAATGTATAATTATATAATATATAATATATAATATATAATATATAATATAATTATATATTATATATTATATATTATACATTATACATTATACATTATATTTTATATTTATATAATCTAGGTGCATTTCTCAAAGTAAATTAAAGCTTTTTGAAACTATAACCACAGAAACACGGAATAGTTTGGGTTGGAAGGGAACTTTAAGCACTTTTATTTCCAATCCTCTGCCATGGCAGGGACACCTTCCACCATTCCAGGCTGCTCCAAGCCCCAGTGTCCAACCTGGCCTTGGACACTGCCAGGGATCCAGGGACAGCCACAACCTTGATATAAGAGGTTGTGCAATAATAGGGATTGGAGATGGAAACACAAAATGTCCTTCCTTAATGTATGACTGATAATTAATTTCCTCTCATCTGCACAGTTCAGTCCATGGCCTGGACAGCTACACCAAAACAACTCAATGTGAAATTAGAACTGTTAAATATTTAATGATGGGAGGGTGAAAGCTGCTCAAACCATAAAGCATTTACAGGGTAATGCCAGACAGAAATGGTGCATTAGCAGAGATGATTCTGAGCCCCAGACCTGGACACAGCACCCCAGGTGGAGTCACAAAAGTGCATTTTGGGTGCCTGTCTTTGTTTCCTCTCCCTGCTTTGTTACTTCTTCCCCATTCCAGCTGATTAAAAAAGATCCGTCTCTTTCACTGCCCTTTGATGTGAGCATTGGCTGCCCTTTACTCACCACTCAGGTTTAATATTCCCAAATTTTATTAACCAGTTATTTACAAACTGCCAAATCAAACAGATTAGCAAGCAAGACCGAAAACAAGACAAAAGATCCTGTGTTAGTGACTGGCTGAGTAAATAATCTGCTTGGGTCATGCATAATTAATCAGTTTGCTGTTTCACCATTCCTGATCATCCTGGCAAATAACACACAACTCGGGGTTTTGCTTGGATTGCCTCTGTTGCACACACAAGCAGTTGACTGCATGATTTCTTCCAGAAAGGAAAAGAGCAAATTTCACAGAACAAACCTCTGGAGAAGCTCCCCACACAAACCTGAGGGCACTGGGCTGTGTGAGTGGAACATTACAGATAAAAACCATCCCCAGTAAGGGATCAAACATCTGCAGAAACATGGCACCATCCAGCTTTCCCCAGTGTGTGACCACAGCAGCTGCTACGGACAGAAATATTCATTTTAGGTTGGTTTATTTTATCTCAGTAAGAATCTGATTAGGAAAGCAGTTTAGGAATATGTTTAGTTTTAATCTGTTAGATCTGCTGAGGTGCCAGCAAAGGCAGGAGGTCCTTGCCAAGGTTGTGCCAAAGGAAAGGACAAAAAAGTGGAAAAGTTCTTTTCCACTTTGATTCCCACAATCCTTCTTTATGCTGTTTCCCCATTTCCAGCTCATCATGGAAAGGCCACGGCTCCCTCCCTGTAAGGGTGAGGCAAACTCAGCCACGGAGCAGAGATTTCATCCAGCTCACACTGAAAGCTCCAGCCTCTCTGGAAGGAATTGTACTGGGCAAAAATTAGGGTAGCAGAATGCTCTGAGGCATCTGAGGCTCAGTCAGCTCCCATTTCTGGGAATCCCAGAATCCCAGGATGGTTTGGGTTGAAGGGCTCATCCAGTGCCACCCCCTGCCATGGGCAGGGACACCTCCCACTGTCCCAGGGTACTCCAAGCTATGTCCAACCTGGCCTTGGACATTTCCAGGGATCCAGGGGCAGCCCCAGCTGCTCTGGGCACCCTGTGCCAGTGTCACCACCCTCACAATAAAGAATTTCTTCCTTAAATCACCTCTTCAGCAGACTGAGGTGTCTGACACCAGCAGTAAGACAGGACAGCTTCCCAAATTCCCCCTGCTGATGTCACAGGATGTCCCCAGTCCGATCAGAGCAGGCACCTGAGTTTTTCTGAGCAGATACCTGAATTTTCAGAGCAGTGCAAGAGTCTGTTCTTCATCTTGGTCTTCCCCGTGCCTACAATATGCAGATTGACTGATGATTTTGAAATCCTTGGCAGCTACAGGGACAGGATTTTTAACACCAGGGGAGGTCATCAATTAATCCACTTCACCCTCCTGCCAGGACATTTCCTTCCCTTACCAACACTCCTGAAGGAAAGCCTGCTCCAGGCACCCAGGGTGGACACAGAGGAGGAAATTTAATTTTTAAGCAAACCTTTTAGCAATTTTTGGGTTTTATATTTTTAAATTTTTTTTTTTGTTGGGGACTGGCCAATTATCAGGCACCAAGTAGTTTTGCTTACATTCAATTTTATAAATTCAGGATATTTGGGGATTTTTTTGAACTGCGCTCCACGGATTTACTTTTCCTTCAGATTTGTCCCAAATCCGTGCAGATCTCTCTCATAAAATGCATTTCTCCTCCTTTAACACCCATCCTCTGTTACACTTCCTTCTGTGAGGTGGAAAAGCTGCAATGTTTTCTCCTTGTGGAAGTGTTTCAGTTCTGCAATCAAAGAACCCATCAGTCATCTTCCAGTCAAGGCAGAAGCTCTGAACTCCCTGACTCACTGTCAAGCTTTATTTCAACCACTGAGATGTTTCCACAGTGCACCAACCCCTGGAACACATTTTTGGGGCAGAATGTCATCACTGGTGTCCCTCATGCTGCATTCAGAGGGAAATGCACCTCCTTCAATTAGTCACTGTTCCCCTGAATTGTTTAATCTCCTCTTTAATTATGATGGCACTTTAACAACGGAGCTGTCAGCCTGGTGGAAAATTTACTATTGGAAAAGCAAACAGTGCCAGTGGAGTAACCTGGATGGCAAACAGAGGACTTTTCCCTGCTGATTCCCACAGACTGGGTCTTGTTTAAAGCTCCTATAATGAGCTGAAGGAAATACAGGCACATTTCAATTAAAGAACCACCATCTCCCTGGGGAAAGCTCTCCAAGAAAATTGTGTAAAGAAACAAGCTGACTGCTCTCTGTTTTGGGTTTGGATACGCAGAATTAAGGTCTCTTAAAGAATAAAATATTTCTGGCATTAGGCACTGTGGAACAAAGTGATGCTGATCCATTTTCCTCTAATAAACTTTAGGCCACCGGATTTAGCCAAGCGTTTCACTTTCCCCCAAAGATCAACCCTAAGACTGAGGCTTGAATTTCCCTGCAGAAATCAAGGGTTTCAATGAATGAACATCCAGGACTGCTAAGAATTGCTTTTTCTTTTGAACAGTAAACTACCAAAAACTCTGAAGAATTCTACATGAACCCCACTCCATTTTTAAGCTGTATCTTACACAATTTTTAAACTGTATCCTACACACAACTTTAAAGTTGCATTCTACACCATTTTTAAGTTTCCTTAAATGTTGGATATGTTGGACAGCCTGGACAAGCTGCATTATCGAAAAAAGTCAATTTTAGTGACAGTGGAGGTGATGTCCCAACATGGGATGACTCCTCTCATGAAAGGACTGGGAATGGGATTCAGGACAAGAGCAGTGTGGAAGGATCCTACTCATAAACAAAGAGACAAGGCACAGAAAATTTAATTACAGGAGGGTGAAGACTGTTGTATTTGCATCCAAGCAAGTATTTGTATCCTGATTTTTTCAGACCCCCTTTCCTTTATTATTGAGGGACAGTAAAAACTTCCCCATCCTCTGTGCCTTCGAGCTTTTCCCCACGTGCTCCCTCAGGGAGATCTCACCTTGCACATTAGAAAAGTAATTTCTCTTCTAATTTTTCCTTTCTCTTCTTTCTCCCTCGAGTCTTTTTCCTGGTGGTCAGACCACCCCCAGGCTGAGGCTGAGCTCCTCAGCAATCCCCATGTCCCCATGGACACCCAGTCCCTCCAGTGACTCTTCCACATTTCCATGGAGTTCACCATGACCACGCTGCTCTTTTCCCTGTGCAGACCAGGCCTGGCCTTTTCCTGGCTGCTGAGGAAGCACAAAAACATAAACAGAGACATCAGACAATGTTTTCCAGAGAGGAATTCTGCAGTTCAGCCACCACAAAAAGAAAAAAACAGAAAACAAATGAAGGAGGGAGGGAGGTGTTTAACGATGCAGTGAAAGATGTGAATATTAACAGAGATAACTTCAATTTCTCTCTCTGTTCAGACAGAGCAGAAAGGACAGAAAATGATCAAAACCCTGATGGGGAAAGCTCAGCTCCCAGGCCTTGTGACAACACCAGCAGTGAGGCCAGCAACTCCCTCCATGGAAGTCCCGAGCCCTTGATGCTCCCTGCAGGAGGCTCTGGGATGTGTCCTGGATGATGCTCCAGCCCAGCCAAGTTCTCTGATGAAAAACTCCACGGGAGGCAGAGGCTGGTGAAGGTCAGGGAACATTGGAGCTGACATTGATGTTAAACACGAGATCCTCCTGCTTTTGTGCCCGAGCAGCTGGAGCCCAGCTCTGTGCTCAGCCCTGGATTTACCCAGGCACAGGAGACCACCCCTGACAGGCAATCCCTGTCCTCAGTGATCACCTGAACCCATGGAGATCTTTGTGGCAGCCAGACCATCCACTCTGCTGTAAATAAAATCTATTTACAATTAAAAATTAAAATTTATTTATAATTAAAAATTCAGTTTTGAAGTCCCTTGGTCTTTCTGTCTGTTAACGAGACAAAACACAACGCTCCCTATATGACCACAACCATCCTCATTTATATTTTATTTGTACTGAGGAATGGATGAGAAATCATCCCTAAAGTTCAAGTTTTGGGTCCTGGAATGAAGCTTAATTTAAGATTAGAGGAGTTTTATCTGTACTTGGGAATGTCAGGATTATTCACACAGTGATTGCTTGGAATGGATCAAATCAGATCCTTTTTTATTTTTTTTTGGTCACTCATTCAGTAATTAGGCCCGAGTTCATCAGCTGAAGAGAAAACACAGAGAAGAAATGTTTGGGAAAGAATTTTTATTGTTCCAAAGATTTAATATTCAGACATTATAGACTTGAGTAAATTCTAATTGTGTTTCTAACTCTACATTTAATAAATGGACCATGGAAAAGGAAAGGAAAAAAAAAAGGTCTGTGAGCAGTGGGAGGAAAAAACAGGAAATGAGACCATGAATCAAATCTGGACTTGGAGATGACAGTCAGGCTGGCTACAAATCCCACAGCTCACTTGCTGCTGATGGGAACCACACCAGTCAGATAAAAGGATATCAACATAAATTATCACAGATTAATGTGACATTATGTTAATATATCACACTTTGAAGCCCATAGGTAAATCTGAGTGTCCTGCATGTAACACGTTAAGCACCGAACTCACCTGTTATTTTTCATATTTATTTTTGCTCTGGAGGAGAAAAATTCATCGTTGATCAGAGCATGAACCTGACAGGAACTGAAACTTGTGCCAAAATCACCGACAGCAGCAGGGTTTGGCACAGCAGGGCTGGGGGCCAAGGTCCACAAGGGTCAGGGCAACCCAAGCACAAATCCAGGCTGGGGGGAGGATGGGTGGGGAGCCCTGGGAGAAGGATTTGTGGGTGTTGGTGGGTGAGAGCTGGACCTGCCCTGATGGGCACTGAGAGCCAGAACCCCCCGTGGGCAGCAGGGAAGGGATGGGGGGAGATTCTGCCCCTCTCAGGTGAGACCCCACCTGCAGCCCTGGGGACAGCAGCAGCAGCAGGACCTGGAGCTGCTGGAGCAAATCCAGAGGAATCCATGGAGCTGCTCCAGGGCTGGAGCCCCTCAGTTCCCAGGGATCCAGGCTGGGAGAACCGGGGGTGCTTACCTGGAGAGGAGAAGGCTCCAGGGAGAGCTTCCAGAACATTCCAAGGTGAAAGAGGCTCCAGGAGAGCTGCAGAGGGACTGGGGACAAGGCCTGCAGGGACAGGACACAGGGAATGGCTTCAGGTTGGAAAAGGGGAGATTTGGGTGGGATCTTGGGCAGGAATTCCTGGCTGGGCTGGAATTCCCAGAGCAGCTGTGGCTGCCCCTGGATCCCTGGAATGTCCAAGGAAAGGTTGAACATTGGGGTTTGGAGCACCCTGGGACAGTGGGAGGTGTCCCTGTCATGGCAGGGTTGGCACTGGATGGTCTGGAATGTCCCTTCCAACCCAACCCATTCCCGATTGTCTGCACATCCTGCAGATACATCCCATGATTTACTCACAGATCCCCATTTCCAGCAGAAGGCTCCGTGTTCCACACCACAGGAAGGAGCCTCTCCCACGCTGTGAGACCTCAGAGATGTTCTGTGGCTGCTGAGGAGGGGCTGAGGAACAATCCCAACCTTTCCACAATTCCAGAGGACCACCAAGGGATACCTGGCAAAGTCACAGGGCTCAGCGTGACAGTGACTGAGCAGGACGACTCTCCACAGAACAAAACCTGACAGCAGGAGTGCAATGAGCCGTTAGCACCTCGCCTACCCAGGGTTTCCATGGCACTTTAAAATTCCTGACACAAGAGCCTGAGTTTTAATAGTTATTTGTTCCTGGGCTCGTTGGGATTTATTTGGGAATGCCAGGCAAGGCTGTCCTTCAGTATTGTTTGAGTAAATCAGAAAAATTGAGTGTTGAGTGGTGGAAGAAATGTTTCTGCCACGATGGAATATGTTCAGACAAGGACGAACAGTGTTGTGTTTTAACAAGGAATCAGGCATTTATAACCTGGCCATAAAAATGGAAAATGTGGAAAAGCACATGGCAGCACAAAGAGTGAAAGCTTTTAACCCCAAAATAAAATAATTATTATAATAATAACCTAAGCATTGTTTCAGGAACTGGTGAGGCCCCACCTCGATTCCTGTGTTCAGTTTTGGGACCCTCATGACAAGAAGGACATTGAGGGGCTGGAGTGGGTCCAGGGAATGGAATGGAGCTGGGAAGGGTTTGGAGCCCCTGGAAAAGCTGAGGGAGCTGGGAAGGGGCTCAGCCTGGAGAAAAGGAGGCTCAGGGGGGACCTTGTGGCTCTGCACAACTCCCTGCCAGGAGGGGACAGCCGGGGGGGTCGGGCTCTGCTGCCAGGGCACAGGGACAGGAGGAGAGGGAAATGGCCTCAGGCTGGCCCAGGGGAGGTTTAGGTTGGATTTTGGGAAAAATTCCTTCCCCAAAAGAGGTGTCCAGATGTGACACAGCTGTCCAAGGCAGGGCTGGAGTCCCCATCCCTGGAGAGATTCAAAGCCCTGTGGATGTGGCACTTGGGGACATGGGGCACTGACGGCCTCAGCAGTGCTGGGAATGGTCAGACTTTATCTTAAAGGGCTTTTCCAAACTTTTCTGTGATTCTCTGAAGTTCCTGCTTGTTCTCCAGATTCTCAATTAAATACCTGGAGTTTACCAGTTTGAGATGGATTTTCTGCTTACACACGTCTGAAGTGGGTTCAGATCAATCAGCATCAGAAACAATTAATAGATGTATATTGATTGCTACACTTTTATTTGCCATTCTGCTTTTTTGTTGTCTTTTTCCCTGGTAGAAATGCATGCTCTACTAACCACTGAAGGGAACTCCTACAAGCCCATGTACCACAATCACACCACTCTTAAAATAAGCACATTATTTATGTGAACATATAAAATGCTCCACTTTTACACAGCACAACTCCCCTTTCTATTTGCAAATTGCTCCTGAGAGTTGTGAGCTGGACACCAGTTTATTTGCCAGCAGTCAACAAATGATTTTTGGACTGCAAATTTGTTGTAGCTTTTTTCCAACATTAATTTCTAACAGTGTTTTTTTGGTTTTTTTTCCTATTTAGCAATACCCTCAAAAGAGCTCTCCAATAGGGCTGACAGTCCACAGAGAGAAACTCCTGACATATAGATAGCCCTGGCCTGCAGCAAGGAGTCTTTCATTTCCACCTATTATAGGGGAGCCATAAATTCTGGGGTACCTCAGTCCTGCTCTTTCCACTGCCACTGAACTTCCCAGACACAGCAAAATGACCCAAAGCCATTCTGAGATTTAATTCTGCCCATTTGTCCCTTTTTTTTTTCCCCTTCCCTGTTGAAATCTCTGCATATGTTCTGTAATTTCCAACCATAGAAAACAATCATAAAAAGCCCCTGGTAGGAAAGAGCTGTTGTTAAAACCTTAATTCCTAAATATAAATCTTCCTGTTCAGTGAGGCGAGGGTTGTGTCTGGACTCTGCCAAATATATTGGGAAGAGCTGCTTCTGATTTGGAGCTGAGCATTTCCACAAGTTCCATCACTCACTGAATAAACACAATTTGACCCTTTAAAAACATTCCTAGAGGAGAAAAAAAAAAAAAAAAAGAAAACTCAACGCTATCAGTTTGTTGGTGCTCAGAATGAAGACAGAGAGATCCACATTTATTCCCTGGAAAAAAAAACCCCACAGTTTCAGAGATGGTGAATTCTTAACAGTGCCCCCTCGTAGAAAGTGGTTTAACATCTATAAAAACAGCCCATAAACATCACGTCACACCCCTCAGGAGAACAGCTTCGTGTCCTTGAAATATTCCCCAGCAATTTTTATTTGGTAGCAAAGTGGCCATCAGCCAAGGCTCCAGCAATATCTTAAGCCCCAAGGAAGGCAGACACTGCTGCAATGTTGGCTGACAGACACTTTATATCCAAATAAAAATTGTTTGAAAATGCATCAAGGACGCAGGAGCAGCTCTGTTGATGCTGGTGGTGGTGTTTGTGTGGAGGCAGAGAAATGAGATGTGTCAGCTCACACAGGCTGCACAAAGCTGCTGGGATTGCTGTGCAAAAACCAACCTGGGACAAAGGGGAGGGGAAGGTTTTGGTATCACTTTGGGGCAAATAGGCTTTCTGTCCTTGAGACAAGAAATGAAGGATTTGGAAGGGGAAAAGAACCAAAGAGAAAGTTTCCCAGATATCATGGTGGTTGCTATTTATTACCACTTGACCCAGCAGGAGATTTGGGACTTCAGAAGGTAAAAGAAGAGGCCCCCAGAAAGGCCAGATCAGGATTATCTTGTAGGCTGAAAAATCCAATTTTTTACAACATTATTAATCTATTGGAAACAAAATAACATGCCTGAAGGGGCTGTGCTAATGGGAATTTCATGTGGAAAAGGGGATGGGGCACAGCAGGGCTGCAGCGAGGCCCTGAGGCACTCATCCCACAGCACAACAAGGAATCAGGGAATTGTTTGGGTTGGAAAAACCCTCTCAGACCATCGAGTCCAAGAATTCCCCAGCACTGCCACATGTCCTCAAGTGCCACATCCACGGGGCTTTAAATCCATCCAGGAATGGCCACCTCTGCCCTGGGCAGCTGTGCCAGAGCTGCACAAATCTTTCCATGAAGGAATTTTCTCGTTATCCACCCTGAGTCTCCCCTGGCCCAGCCTGAGGCCGTTCCCTCTCCTCCTGTCCCTGTGCCCTGGCAGCAGAGCCCGACCCCCCCGGCTGTCCCCTCCTGGCAGGGAGTTGTGCAGAGCCACAAGGCCCCCCCTGAGCCTCCTTTTCTCCAGGCTCAGCCCCTTTCCCAGCTCCCTCAGCCGCTCCTCAGAGGATTTTCAGCACCTCGGAGGTGCTGGCAGGTGCTCGGGTGTCCCACAGATTCAGGGATGGGCACGACTACATTACCCAGCGTGCACCGCGCGAACGGGCACGCCCACCTCTCATCCTCCCTCCGCAGAGCATCACGGGATTTGTAGTCCTCGCGCCCCTCGTTGAAGTTCGTCCCGAAAAAGTTCCCGCACCTTTCCGGGTACCTGTCGCTCCCCTGCAGGGGGGCTGCGCCGTTTCCATGGCGACGCGCCGGCTTAGCCAATAGGGAGCGGCGTTCTACGGGCGGGGGCGTGAGTCGGGCCAATGGGGAGCGCCGTTGCTGCGGGGCGCGCTGGCAGCGCGCTCGCCGAGTCTCCTTGGGGCCGTCCGTGTGTCCGCGGGCCGAGATGGGCGGCGGCGGCAGCACCCGGCGCGTCACCTTCGAGGCGGACGAGAATGAGAATATCACCGTGGTCAAGGGCGTGCGGGTGAGCGCGGGGCCGGCCCGGGGCTCGCCGGAGCACTGCGGGCTTGGCCTGGCCCCGGCTCCCCTTCCCACTCCGCCTCTACCCTTCTCCCACCCCCGTGTCTGCCCCGTCCCCGCTCCTGCCCCGCTTCCCTCCCTCTCCCGCAGTGATTTCGCCTCTCTCCAGCCCGGTGGGGATAAGGAGCCCTGTGCCCCGCGTGGTGTGACTCGTTCTAGGGGAAATCAGTAATCACAGGAGCTGCGTTTGTCTTTCCCTGACCTCCACACGCCGCAGCTCCTCCCTTTCCATGGCCTGCGGCCGTGCACGCTGAGGATCCGATCCGACTTCCTGCGCGCCCGCCGAGCCCTGCCCGTCTGTCCCTGTTTATCAGCGGTCACAGCGTGGTTTGGGTTGGAGGGGACGTTAAAGGACATCCAGGGCCGCCCCTGCCACGGGCAGGGACACCTTCCACTGTCCCAGGGTCCTCCAAGCCCTGTCCAGCTTGGCCTTGGACACTTCCAGAGATGAACCAGCCACGTCCAATTGTAGGGCAGGTGACAGGAATGTCACCCCTGCTGTCTGTAATGTCCCAGAGTGGAGCTGGTGGCACAAGGAACTTGCATCTTAGGAATTTTTCTATGTCAGGCACTATGTAGCTCATACCAGAGTTGAAAATAACTTATCATTTATTGCTGATAATAACTTATCATAATGATAATAATTTATCATCTAGGGAGGAGATGTGCAGTAGGAGCCCTGAGAGTTCATTCTGTTGCATCAAATGGATAATTTCCATTTTTAGTCATTTCGTGCTTTTGAGTAAATAGGTGACAGTGATATAAATGTAATGTAATTTATATATTCCATAAAGAGTGGAGTTCATGTGCTCTGAGACGTAGCACAGCCTGCCCAGGGAAGCTGTGGCTGCCCCTGGAAGTGTCCAAGACCACGTTGGACAGGGCTTGGAGCAGCCTGGGACAGTGGAAAGTGTCCTTGCCCACGACAGGGGCTGGAATTAAAAGCTTTAAAGTTTCTTCCAACCTAAATAATTCTGTGATTTGATGACAGAAGCTGCAAACCAGAAGTTCTTATGCTTAAAATTCTTTCCCTTTTGTAAATTTCATCCATGGGTTTCCACAGATCTGAAACTGGAGACATAATTTGAGTATTTTTCTCTGTGCTTGTGTCAACATCAGAATGAACTTTGTGTCCAACTGTGACCACTTCTGTTGCACAAGTCCTTTCCCAGGATGAAATTCTTCCTGGGCTGGGTGCTCTGCACCTCAGAAAGGCAAATTAAATCACTGAGAAAGGCAAAAATGCTGATTAATTACCAGCAACACGTCCAAAGGTGTTATTTCCTTTACACAGGAAATAATTTCCTTTCCTTCTCACAGGGAAGACCCTGTGAGAGCCAAAACCATCTTGTCCTGTATAATCATTCAGAACACTCACCTCACAAATAAGGGGATTGTTTGGTGTTGGGGATTGAATTTTAGCAGCTGTCATGTCTTGTAGAGAGGCTCCAAGCTGTTTTTATAAAGTTTTATTCCATTTGGAGGGGAAATGGGGAGAAAGGAGGAGCTAAAGTGTGATCCTGTTGTGTTTTGCAGTTGTCTGACAGCCTCATCGATCGGATGAAGGAACCCTCCTCACCCAGTGGGAGACAGCAACGAGGCTCAGGTGCAGGTTTGCTCCTGGTTTTCAGCTTTTAATGTGAAAAAAAGAAATCAGAGGTGCCCTTCAGAGCATCCTAATGAACTCATTGCCCTTTTGCAGAGATGATTTTTTTGACATTAACTTTTCGGCTCATCTGTAGCTTGTAGATTTTTAGAGGAGTTAAGCTCCTCTTTGTTTTTTTTCTGATTGACATTCAAGTGTAAAACACAAATTAGACTTGGCTTTCCACATTGTTACCCATTGTTAAAGACTTAAAAAACTCCCAAAACACCCCAGAACAAGCAAATATCCAAATATGTCTTAAGTTCTGAAGGGAAAATTCTTTAATCAAAACTGACTTTTAGGCTGGGAAAGTTCTGCTGAAAGACACTTAAGCAAACATTAAAAGGAGAATATGCTCTTTTCCTCCCCTGGAATGGTGGAAATAAGTGATGTACAGCTCACACAGATCGATGGCTTTCTTAACTCCTTACATTTCATTATTGAGGGCTGTTGAAATGCATCAAACCTCCTGCCAGGAATGCTCTGCTCTGATTTAAAATCCTTCAGCACACTGAGCACGACGCAGCTGCTGCAGGAGTGAGGAGCAGTGGCAGAGATTGGAACAGGTGATTTATGGACTCCCTGAAACCTGGAAAGTTCAAGTAAAGAGTCCAAAACTCTTCTCAGTGCTCCAGAAATGCTCATGAGAGCAGAAATCCCCAAGGACCTTTGGCCTTGATGCTTCCAGGAAATCCCAACCAACTCAGCCCTGATTAAACACCAGTCCTGTGGCAGCCTTGCAGCAAGACTTGAGTGAACAGAATTTAGCATCCTTTTTTCTGGAGCAGAAATTTTATTTCTTGTTAATTGGCGGAGTCTATCCCAGAATCCCAGATTTCTTTGGGTTGGAATCCTTTCATTCCAACCCCCTGCAGTGGGCAGAGAACCTGGACAGAGAATCTTCTTTCTTAATTTTTTTTAAATAGTAATTTCTTCATTGCATCCCTGTATTTCACTGTGGTGAACAAATGATACAAGAAAAAGGATTTTTATGGAACAACACTTGCAGGCCTTACCTGCTCTCCTATGGTGTTTGCTGTTCATCCTTAAATGTGAATTATGGGAATGGTTTTGTGAGCAAGCTCCTGGGATTTTGGGGTGTGGGAGGGCTGCAACACCCCAGAAATTCTCTGCTAATTCACACTGTTGCATGCCTTGAACTTTCATTTTTGTTTCTTTTTGTTTGTGGGAAATAGTGTTTTATTTTGTTGGTTAGTTGTTTGTTTTGGTTTTTTGTTTGTTTGTTTGTTTTGGGGTTTTCTTTTTGTTGAAAGATTTGAATTTAGTTCAAAGTTCATCAGAGGGTTGGAGCACCTCTGCTGTGAGGAAAGGCTGGGACAATTGGGATTCTACAGCTGGAGAAGTTTGGGATAACCTCATTGTGGCCTAAAGAAAGATGGAGAGGGACAAGGGATGGAGGGACAGGACACAGGGAATGGCTTCCCACTGCCACAGGGCAGGGCTGGATGGGATCTTGGGAAGGAATTCCTGCCTGGGCTGGAATTACCAGAGCAGCTGTGGCTGCCCCTGAATCCCTGGAATGTCCAAGGCCAGGTTGGACATTGGGGCTTGGAGCAGCCTGGGGCAGTGGGAGGTGTCTGTGGTCCCTTCCCATCCAAACCATTCCAGGATTTCATTAATTCCTCACCCTTCTCAAGCTTGGAAAACGTTAAGTGTATTTTTCCTTTAAAAACTTGTGATTTTGGGGAAGTGCTTCTGTATCCCAGACAAATAACACTTTACAAAAACCAGAAAAGATGTCTAGAGGGAGAAACGTTAGAGCTCTTAAACCCAGCCTTTCCTTCCAGGCAAGCCTCTGATAGCTTTTGGTGAAGGAATAATGGCTCAAGTTACATGAAAGAATGTGTGTCTTGTTGCTTGCCAATAATGATGAATTTATTGGCTTCAGTTTGGGGTCAGAAAATGAAATTACATCCACTTACACTGAAATCTGACATCTAAAGACAATGTCTGAAAGCATCTCAGCTTGCTTGGCTCACTTGCTGGCTTCTGAGTAATATTAAATGCACTAAAATATTTAACAAGTGTAAAATCTTTCAAGTCTGTCTGTAATTCCTAAAGCAATATTGATGGAAAGTAATTTGGTCAGACAACGAGATTTTTTTTTCCTGGGTGTGTATTATACCTAAAGCTTCAGACAGAGGGAATGGTTTAATTCATTTTAGCTCAGTGGATATTGGAAAAAACTAATAGTTTATTATAGGGGAAAAAAGAATAAATGCTTAAATTATCAAGAGTATCAGTGTCTCAGTAATTTTTTTTTCTCCTTTGCAGAAACAGATTCTGTTAAGGGCACAGAGGATTTTTCTCTTTTTTAAAAATTGTATTTATTATTATGTCCTCATTAAATAAATCAGCCAAGGTGCCCTGTCACAAAATATTGTGTAGGGGTGTAGTAAAATGAGTAAAATAAGCCTCTTCAGGGGCTGGGTCATACCTTGCTTGTTTTCATGGATTAATTTTGGTGGATTGGTGTATTTTTTTGTGTTGCTGTGTGGTTTTGGGTGGAGTTTCAGTGGCTCTGGATACCATGTGTCAGTCAGAAAAATGTAAAGATATTTTGGGGATGTTCAGCATTGAGGATTTCAAGTGTTGGGTTCTAACTGGAGACAAACAGAGGATTTAACTGAGCTTTAGGAGAACAAACTTCACCTTTTGGTTGTGGGGTCACATAGGAGAAAGCTCTCAGGGACATTTGGGGAAGATAGGAGATCCTTAAGGAAATCCTATTCCTGCTGCATGGAAACACATTCCAGTACTCAGGGAAATTAGGATTATGAATTTTTTTTAATTTAATGTTTCTCTCAGGGAAATTAGGATTATGAATTTTTTTAATTTAATGCTTTTGAAGAGTTGCAGCATGTCCTGATGATATTAGTAATTATGGATAACTGAATACTACATGAAAAACTGAATTTAAAACTGGAATGTCTCAGGAGAAATGAGAGGGGGAGGCTCTGCAGTGCTGCTTGTGAGAATTATTTTGTGTTTTCAGTTTTTGTGAGCACCTGGAAGTTTAGAGAGTTGGGCTGAATTTCTGCCAGTTAAGCAAGAATCCTCTGCAAATAAACCCTGGCAGTTCTTTGCCCTTTCATGTATTAATTGCTTCCATCCACCTTTTTGTTCCAACAGCACTTTTTCTCTGCATGAACCTAAAGATGAAATAAACTGACATTTGTGATGTTACTTTCTAGAATTCATTTTATTTTTAGAACAGGAAAAAACCAGAGGTTTGGCAGTGCCTGGGTTGGTTCCCTTTGCTGTGAGACACCAGGAAAGCTCAGGAAGTTCCTGATGTGGATTTTCCACCTTCCTTCCTGCAGCAGGAGCCAGGACAGCCTGGGTTTTGCATTTGTGTTTATTTGCCCTCCTCTGTGGACAGCTCTGGGAATTCTTTCTAAAAAGAGTTTGAAATTCGTGCTGAAAACCTGAAATAAATCAAGCAGGACCCTCAGGCAACACTGAGATAGTTGAGGATCACTGACAGTCTGAAAGGCCATGATTTACTTGTTATAAAATAATATTATTATTATTAATAATAATAATATTTTGCTACATTTTTGTCAGAGTTTCTTGGAAATGACTTTTCTTTGCAGTGATGTGCCTTGATGCCATTTGGGTTAAAGGTATTGATGAAAGTGTTTTATTATCCAAAGGTGAAATGGGTGCTAAAGGTGCCAAAGTTTTAGTGCTGGCAGTGGAACAGCAAATCTTTGGTGGAGCTTGACATTCCTGTCCCTGGATTGCAGGAGAATAGGGAAGATGGAATTATGCATTGGAGTTGGAGAAGGTGCAGCAGAAATTAAAGTTTTTGCTGTCTAGGTGATGTGCAGATGTTATGTGGATGCTTTCAGGTGGCTGAGTAAGCTCTTTTCAAATGGTGCTGAAATTCCAGGAAAAACTGACAAATTATGGGAGTTGGATATGGAAAATATCCATAATTGTGTAAAAGGAATGTGCCCCATCCCTGGCAGTGCCCCAGGCCAGGTTGGACAGGGCTTGGAGCACCCTGGGACAGTGGAAGGTGTCCCTGCTGTGGCAGGGGTGGCACTGGATTTCCTTTAAGCTCCCTTACAACCCAGACCATCCCATGAACATCTAGAACCTGATGAATTTTTATCTTGCCAAGGCATGAATGAAAAAGCTGAATTACTCTTTGGTACTGCATTCCCAACATTTGTCTCATTCCCAAGCAGCATTTTAAATCTCCACTGTAGCACTGCTGGTGGGATTTCAGCAGCCCTGCACCTCTGGGCTGCCTGGTTTAGTTGCTGAGTGCTGAAACATCCCCTGGAACGAGTTATTTTACACTGAAGGCAAGCAGGAATAAAAGGCAAAAGGTGTTGGAACATCTCCTGCAAATGTGGTGGTTTTAACCTGTAATTGATGTCACAGTCAACCTCATCTGCTCATGTCTTGTTTTTATCCTAACGTGGTGTTCAATGATCTAAACCACCAGCAACTCCCCAAAAGAACAGTTTAAATCTATAATTAAATATATTTAAATATGCTCCAAGGAATGCCACTTGTGTTAACACAAACCTAGAGTTTGACATGATACAAATTTGGGTTGGCTGAAGGAAATTTTTTACAGTGAAGGTGGGCAGGCACAGGTTGCCCAGAAAAGCTGTGGCTGCCCCTGGATCCCTGGAAGTGTCCAAGGCTGGGTTGGAGCACCCTGGGACAGTGGAAAGTGTCCCTGGCAGGGGGGACTGGACCAGCTGAAAGTCCAAAGTCCATCCCAAACCATTCTGGGATTTTGTGTTGCTGTGACACTGCAGTTGACAGGCCAGAACAAATGTAGCAGAGTGTCTTGGTTTGGAAAGGCAGGTGTGTGCCAGGGAAAGCTGGGGCTTCTTTTGGAATGGAGAATGTAAACCCCCTCCCTCCAAATTATTATAATTTTGCAATTAGGGGCTTTTAGGCAAAGATATGGGAATAACAGTTCTTTACTAGGAATATTAAAAATATAAATGTAGTAGACAGAAAAAAAAAAACCAAACAAGCAAACAAAAATCTTAGAAAACTGACAGAGCCAGAATACAACCTGACACCCTGTTGGTCTTAAATAAATATTCTTGGAGAACAACAGATGTGATTCTGTTGGAGTAGAGGTGATCCTGTAGAAGGGTCCAGTGGTGGTGAGATGAGTCTGGTCTTCCTCTGGGAAATTTAGTGGACAACCAGGCTGTCCTGGTGTTTCTGACTCAGTTTTTATTTAGGTTCTGTTGGGTGCAGCATCTCCCAATGGGATGATGGAATTTTATCAGCCATGCAGTGAGCCTCAATGGCCCATTAACAGCAGATTTCACTTTGGAGGGAGGATGGGTCCTGGAAGAGATAAAGAACACTGCCCCAGCTGGTTTGAACAGCTGGCCCACTAACAGGAGATATCACCCTGGAGTTATGAGGAATGGGTTATACAAGAGATAAAGAAAAAAACCACCTCCCTAACCAGTTTAAACAGATGGTAAATAGAACACACATTTTTGGTTGCATATTGCAACCTAAGACACAGGGGTTTCTCTGTCTCTCCTTTCCTCTTTTTGTTTCTTTCCTTGGAAATTAAATAATCCTGCTCAATGTTGTATGGGAAAAGTGGCCCCTGTGTGGGAGGTACTGAAGGCTGGAATTGCAGTGAGTGATTCCCAGCCCCTCTTCTGCTCCCGCTGGTGCTTTATTTGTTGTTATTCAGTGTTGGAAAGGGAACTAAAGAAACAAATCCTGAGGTTTCCAAGGGTTCTGCAAATGGAGGAATTCAGTTTTTCAATCTGTGGGATTGAGCTGTGGTTTTGTTTTGTTTGCCTACATGAGGGCCAGGGTGAAAGCCAGTTTATCCCATGACTGTTGTCAGCTATCAGGGGGGACGTTTAATTGATTTAATGGTTTCTTATTTTACAACTGATGGAAAACTTGGGCTATTCCAGATGAAATTTAAAGGAAGAGCCCTGGATGTGCCAGCTCCTGTCCTCATATGTGGAAGTAAATAGGTCTCAGGCACACTCATTGCAGTGACAGTCACTTTCTTCTATAGTTTTTGCCTTTTACAAATGATTTTCTGCGTGTGGCTCCTTGCAGAGAGGCAGAATTTATTTTTCAAGGAGCCTTCATTTAGAAGCGTCGCTTTTTGTTTCCATCTATTCTTAGAAGCAGGTAATTTTTATGTACTGCCTTCCATGTGCTTTTTGGGTCTCTGGTGGATTTGGGGAAATTAAATTTCATGCTATTCTGCTTTAGGCTGCCTGTGCTCTATTAGGGTTTGCTGAGTGCAGACGTTGCCTCTCCAAATCTTGTGTAGCACACAAATAAAAGGATTTTTGTCGTAGCTGCTGTTTAACAAGCACATCCAAAGTATTTGCTTAGCAATGGCTTGTGAGTTAAAAGTTAAAACCTTCTGCTTTTTAATGTGGGAGCACAAGATTTGTGCTTGTTAAAGCCTCGTGTTCCAGTGCTTAGCAGGAAAATCATTTTGGAAAACAACTGTTGGTGGCTGGTGTGTGATTCTTGTATTAATTTCTACTAAGCTCAATTCAGGAGGAAGAATTAAGTTCATGGAGCCCTTTGCAAAACATCAGGAAATAATGAGTTTTAAGGACTGAATCCTTATGCATTTATGGATGGAAGTGGTGCCTTTTACTCGTTCTGAGTAAATTGTTTTGTAGTTAAATCCTGGCAAAGCTTTAGGACTTTGAGCCCAGCCTTAGGCTGAGCTTACTGAAAATGCAGCCAGAGTTTATCTACTGTTTATGAGCCAGACTTGTGTGGTAGGGTTGTTGAGTTTGGGGTTTTTCTATGTATGTTAAAATTAATTAAAAACCTATCTAACAACACGTTTTTGGTTTTTTTTTTTCTTTCATTTTTCTTTAAGTTTGGCTACTTTATGCATTAAAAACCAGAATTTGATGGAAGAAAGGGCTTGTTTGGGACCCATTTGTTGTGGTCTTTGTTAGAAATCTCCCATGTGTGTTCCTGCAGAATTGTCTGTGTTCTGTCCTATTCCTCCTTTGTCCTTCAGAGACCTTCCTGGGATTACAGGTCAGAAAGCCCAGATAGTTGGCTCAGATAAAGAGCTTTGTTATTTAAAGGATTGTTGGAATAGAAGTCATTTGAAGCAGTTTGAATGATTTTTTTTTTTAATCTTAAAGACCAAAATAAAAAACATTGACGATTTTAACGAGATAAACCCAACGAGTAAATTCGAGCTGTTTGATTTTGCCAACACGAGTCTTGATAGCACCGAGCAAGGAAATTGTCATTCTGCTGTGTAGAATCCTCTCTGGTTTTATAGTCCAACAGATATTCTTACCCAAATTTATCTTTGCACTGACTGAAGGAACAGAGGAGTTTAAGTGCATTTGTTTCCTTTGTATTATTGAAAAATAGCACTTGTTAGATGTAACACGACTTCAGCAGCACGAGGAGACCTCCCAGTAATAAAACCTGTAGGTTTTAATAGTAAATTGCTACTTTTCTACCCATCCCCATTTATTTACAGCCAGAGACTCCTCAGTATGGTAGAAAAGAACACTTTAAATGGATGATTTAATCACATTAAGATGAAAAGAAAAGCTTTGTTTTATTCTTTTCATCTTCAGGCTGCAGCAAAGTGTTCCTAAAGCTCTTCATCACACGTCAGCTGAGGCAGGTTAAGTGTTTTGTTGGTGCTGTTGCTTGAAAGCTTTGTGCAGTTGTTTTTTAGTTAAACAGGAGGTACCACTTAGAGATCCTTTTCTTCAGCCTCAGGGGAATGGGAGAAACTTCTACAACCACAATTTTTTTCCCCATCCTGCTTTGCTCTTTGTTCTGAACTCCCTGACTTTCCATGCTGTCGTATTAAAGTTTTGGCCAACACCAGGCTGGAAATTGGGCTTCAGGTATTCCTACCTGTTGGTTGAAATCAAAATTTAAGAAGTAAGGAAAGGACATTTCTTCCTCTTTTTTTTTTTTTGTTGTGTGCCTGAGGCAATGCTTCACAGAGCCAATTTATCAGATTCTCATTTTTAGCTTCATTAACCACGTTTGATTTCACCTCATGTTAATCACCTGAGAACAAGCATTTAATCTCAGCTGTTTTTTAGGGTGGGAGATGGTGGTTCTTCCCAGAAAGGTTCTGCTTCTTTTATCTCTGGAACTTTTTACTGAAGGAGTTGAATGGTTTGTCCAAGATTCCTTTCCTTTCCTTTCCTTTCCTTTCCTTTCCTTTCCTTTCCTTTCCTTTCCCCTTTCCTTTCCCCTTTCCTTTCCCCTTTCCTTTCCCCTTTCCTTTCCCCTTTCCTTTCCCCTTTCCTTTCCCCTTTCCTTTCCCCTTTCCTTTCCCCTTTCCTTTCCCCTTCCCCTTCCCCTTCCCCTTCCCCCTTCCCCTTCCCCTTCCCCTTCCCCTTCCCCTTCCCCTTCCCCTTCCCCTTCCCCCTTCCCCTTCCCCTTCCCCTTCCCCTTCCCCCTTTGATAAAGGTCTCCATTATCCCTGATTGACACTTCTCAACAAGGGGAGATGGCACCAATTTAAGAAATTTAAGGAGGAAAAAAAATAATGTCAGGAGAACTGGGCAGGAAGAATTAAAAGGCAGTGGTTATTTAGAAGAGGGATTTTGGTGTTAATCAGAAACCTCAGGCAGCTGGAATTTTTGGAAGAGCACCACTGATATCAGATCACGTTGGTCAAAACTTTTGTGTTTCTGTGCCAGTGTTGAACACATTTATTTTTGCTTTTATTCTACTCTATTGGCAGAAGAAAATAGAATGTTCTACTCAAAGTGAACCTCAGGATTTCCTGAATTATCTGGGAGCATCTTTGTGATAATCAGATTATTCTTTCTCCTTAAGATTTTCATATTTTACCCCTTCAGCCTCTTTTTTTTTCCCCTGTAATACCTTGGTTTTCTTCCTGCTCACAGTGTAACACTAAAAAACCCACCATTTGTAGTAAATATTGCATCAGCTGAGACCGGTTGTTGGTGCAAGTGATTTTTATTAGCAGATCTCATTGCAAATCATTAAAAATGCAGGTGTTGGATTAATGATGTTGTGAGAAGTTCAAGCATTTCAGCATTATCTTTTATTTTTATGCAATCTCTGAATAATGAAAATAACCATAAACATCATAATTACATATTGTTTACAGCCTGTTTTCAGTTATTATTAAAAGCAGCAATACAGGGCTGATTATTGGGCTGAAAAGACACATTTCAGAGTTGACAATGCTGTAGCTGTGTGCTGATAATTCAATAAAAAAAGCTGGTTTTGCTGGAATTGGAGAAAAAACATCAAAATGTGTGTAAGTCACTTCCAGTTTCCCTGAGAAAAAGGATTAATTCTTGTTGATTATTTCCTTGTGCCTGTGCAAGGAGTTACTTGAGGGTGCAGATATTTGAAATGTGAATATTGGCTATTTCTAAGCTGACTTCTTGGCTTCTGCTGTTAATATTACATGAAATAAATGTTTTTCCACTTGGTCACTGAATTCACTTCCAGATTATTCTCCAAAACAAACAAGCTGCTGTATGGGGTGTTGGAATATGGAAATCTTGTCTTATATTTCAAATACTTGGAAATTCTCCTTTTTAAAAATGATTCTTACGTCCAGTATGTTGTACAAATGTTTAAATTCTTTCCCTCATCCCTTCTCCACTCAGCAATTCCAAGCCTGAACGTGCTGGAGTTTCCATCAGAGCTGAATAAACAAATTCCACAATGATGGTTTGCTCTGCTCTGATGGATCCTTTGTAGCAGCCTCTTGTTATCACCTGACGGAATGAACAGGAGATGAGATTTGAGCACACCACAACAGCTGCTAAAGATCCACTTATTTCTCCCTGCTGCTTTCTTTGTAGCCAATTTGAGATGAAGTGATTGCTTTCAGAATTTGTGCAGCCTTTTGGTGCCCGTGTCATCGATAAATGAAATTAGGACTTGATACGGAGATAGTCACCTTTTTTTAGTTTTCTCAATATTCAGCTTCTGCCTGGAAAATTTTTTAAATCCTTTTAAAATTTAGTCCTTTAAATGTACAATGTGGAGGTTTGATATCCTGATTTATCTTCCCATGCAACTTCAACCACTGGGAAATCTGTTTAATGGGATCAGCAGAGGTATTGATGAGTGTTATCTTCCTTTTTCTTTCATTAACCTTCACCTGTAAGGACACTTCCACTGCTGTTTTTTTTCACAGGATTATGGACTCTTACGTTTTTCTGTCCCAGAACAGCTTTAAAGTTATTAACCAGTTTTAGGCACAGAGGTGGATTTCTCAAAGATAATTAATTTATTCACATAAAATGTGAATTTGAAGTCTTGTGAATGGATTGGTGTCAGTGGTGCTGTTGCAGAGTTCTGTGGAATTCATAGAACATTTCCTCAGAGGGCTGTGCTCAGGACAGATGGTGAAAATTCATACTGGATGTGGATCTGCTGCAGAATATTTACAAAACCTCTCTTAAAACACCTTTTCCATCATTATTGCCCACTTGCTTTTCCATAATTCATGTCCTTTCCTGCTTTAATTGTAGATTTGCTTCTTTGAGTCCCACCTGCTTCTCTTTCCACCTTACCAATGCTTTTAAAATTCTGCATTTTTCTTTCCATCCTCCTTCTTGCTGGATTTCTTCACTCATTTAGGTTGGAAAATCACAGAATTATGGACTGGTTTGGCTTGGAAGGACTTTAAAGTTCATTTTGTATCCCAGGGTGCTCCAAGCCCTCTCCAGCCTGGCCTTGGACATTTCCAGGGATCCAGGGGCAGCCACAGCTTCTCTGGGCAGGCTGTGCCAATGTCACCACCTTAAAAAAAGAATTTAAGTCACAAACATTTGATGTATGACATCAAGGAACAACTGGACATAGCACTTAATGAATATTAATTAAAATGAGTGGTGGGTACAGGTTTGAGGTGTGCTGCTCTATAAAAGCAGAGCCACCTGCCCCACAAAGAGTTGCAATGTGAATATTTGACAGTAAAATTCTGTGCCTGGAGCCTGTATTTTCCTGCCCATGGAAAGGTATAAAAATACTCTCCCTCAAGGCCTTTGTGAGTGAGTGATGAGCAGCTTTGTGATCTCCTTATTCCTGCCCAAAGTGGCTCCAATCCAGAGCTGAAATTGGGGAAGATTGACTTTTCAGTGCCACCGATAGTGCACAGTCACAGCTGGAGATTCCTCCTCAGACCTGATGGTGGTAGATGAACTGAACATCAAAATTTGCTATTTTTGTAGCCCTGGCAGTGCAGGGAGGCCCATTTGGGAGTGTTGGACTGAGCAGGAGTGGTTGGCAATTCTTTGCCATTAGTGGTGACTTCTAAGAGATGTTTCAGTTAAAAACCACTTTTTACTCACCTGCTACGTGTAAAAATCCCTGATTATTTCCCTGCCCTCTGCAGTGGTAGAAGGAGTTTGTTGAAATACATGTGAAAGAATTTAAAACAGATTTTGTCCAAGAAGATGAAAAGAACACCAGTAAATTTCCCTGCACTGTCAGATAAAATAGCTTTACAATAAACTTTTGAACCATAAAGATCAGGAACTGGACAACTTAAATTGTCCTGAAAGGACACCACATGTTTAATCCTCTTGAAAGCAGAATCATCAAATCCTTCTTATCATTGCTTACAATATGATGATTATTTTTTTAATGTTGAATTACAGAATCCTGATGCTTTTATCCATTGTGTTCCACAAGAAAAGCCTTCCAGTGTGTGTGTGGAGCAGGGATTACTAAAACAGCTGAAATGGGAATTTTCTCTGCTACTGTATTCAGTTTAAAGCAGGGAGATGGTATTTTAAAGGTGTTTGATACTTCTGTTTCATTATTTTTATTAATTAATTTAAATTAACAGGAGGGCAAAATGACTTATGGCTCAACAGCTGCTGAAATAAGTTATTATCTCTATATTTGATTACAGAGGTGGGGTGGGAAGGATGGGTTATAAAGAAGGTTTGATTGAAATAATTCCCTCCTTTCCAGGGGCATCGAGAACAATTGAAAAAGTCACATGAAAACTCCTCACAGTCATTTATCCACACAGCAGGAGTTCCTGCAGAAACTAAAAATTAGGGGAATTTTTTATTAACTGGCTTTTTAAACTCAGTGCACCTGTTGGTGGGAAATACCTGATTTTATGGGTTCTCACATATTTTGAGATGTATTGAACATATTTCATGTTTTTTCTCTTGCACAACATCCCCGTGTCTGTCACCTGTTAAATCAAATTTAAGTCCTCCAAGACAGGATATTTCAAAATACCAAAATATGTCAAACCCACATGGTTTTGGTAGCGTGAATCTCAGAAACGAATTATTTTTGCAAAACAGAGCTGTTAGCACAGGCAGGTAGAACCTAATTCAAAGAATCACAGGGGAAAACCTCCTAATCCTGTTTTTTCCAGCCCCCCTCATAAATCCAGTGTGATTTGCTTTATCCCAACATTAATGGGATATTGAAAGGAAAATATTCCAAATATAATAGGAACTAACTTTGTTTTGTTACTTCTAGACCATGCACTGATTGTTTCTAATTGAAATTAATATAAATTGATTGATACCCACATTTACATTGGAAAATAGGGAAAGTAATCTATGCAAGAGCGCCTTTGGAAAGTAAAATATTAAATATTTTTAAATTATGCACACTTAATTGGTTTGTTTTTGTATTTCATTATCCTATGAGCTCATCTGAAATATTCCTGCACATTACCAATATTTAACAGTTAATAAAAATTTCTGTCCTTGGAGGGGAACTTTGTTTGTACTGAATTCCTGATTGGAGGAAGTGCCTGGAATTTGGAATTGAAGTGGAAAAGTTGCTGGTTTTGTTGGTAGTTAAACTTGTATGAATCTGAAAGTAGAGTTTATTCTTGAGAATGCTCTTGAAAAATAATAATCTTTAAGAAAACCCACAGCAGTTTAAATGCTGGGTTTTAAAGCACATAAATGACTTTTTTAGTGCTTTTAGTGCTTTCTTTAGTGCTGGTGGGCTCATGCTTCATTATTGTTTTCATTGAGTGCAAGACTAATTTGGGTTATTTATAAGGTTAAAGATCAGCTACAGCGGTATTTGAAACCCACCAAATTTTTAAAATAATTCTCTACCAGCAATACTGATGCACTTTATTTACAACATTTTCCTCTTTCTCCTATGCTGCTTCCAGCAAATCCAGGGCTCTTTGAGAACTCAAAATTAAGGAGAGCAGAGTAGATTTCACAGTGTCGTTGTCTTCCCAGCTGATTTAAACACACCAAATACATTTCCTACAGCTTTAATTGACGTTGAAATAATCTCTTCCACTATCCCAGATTGCTCCAAGCCCCATCCAGCCCAGCCTTGGAGAATTCCAGGGATGGGGCAGCCACAGACTTCCAGTGTCTGAGGGAACAATTTCTTCCTTTTGATCCTGAAGATTTTTGTGTGACCTGTGGAATTTAGATATGGACCAAACCGTAGCTTTTATTAAACAGAAAGAATAAATCAAGGCAATTTGCATATTAAAATATTTGCATTTTACACATCTGGAGTCGAAATGTGGATGAGAAATAGTTTTAATTGTGGAGGAGCCCTGATGTGTGTGAGCTGGGGGGGCACCAGGCACGTTGGGCTTCCTGATCCAATATTTCCAATATTTAATGCATGTTGGAACCCTGGGCACTGAGAATTTCAGACTTTCTGTGCTGACAGGCACTGACCCCCAAGCAAACACTGCATTGGACCTGATCCCTTGGAAAAGGCTTCCAAAATTGAATGATGGAACCGGGATTATGGCTGTACAATTTGAACAGAAGTATGTGATATCACAGGGTGGAAAACTTAGAGTTTAAGGTTTTAGAATATAGAATAATAGTATATTTAGAATATAGAATTCAGAGCATAGGCTGAGTTCTTCTTTTTCACTTTCTTCTTCATGGCTCTGGGTGATATTTTGTAATTGGAGGCAAAAATCCGCATTGCGGACCGTGGGTGTTTGGTTACTGGATTAAAAGTAAAAATGATTTAGGTGTCATTTCTTAATTGGTCAGTTTATCCTTAAAAGGCCTTGTAGAGAAGGAGAGATTGGGGCCATTTTTACTTTGTTAGCTTGAAGTGCTGTAGAACTCACAACTTGTGAGACTGTAACATAGATAAGAATTAATAAACACCTGAGCCCGAACACAAAACACCATCTCATGCATTTAATCCCAACCCTGGCAGAAAAAGAAGATAAAAGCTACGAATGCACAATTAGGAGTTTTCCTGGTGACATCTTCATTAATTCCCCCAAAGCTGCCACTGCCCTGTGCAGCAGCTGAGGCAGATGATGGAGCTGAAGGCAGCCCTGAGCCTTGTCCCAGAAAATCTGGTTAATATTCCTACTTTTAGGGATGGGATCCAATCCCTTGGATGGGATCCGTGGTTTGACTGCCCTGATGTTGGTTGTCAACACCAAATGCCAGAGGTGAAAGCAAGAAACTGCAGGAATTCACTCGGAATTGGCTTTTCCAGCACAAAAAGGAGTCTTCCGTGGTTGGGAGGTACCCTGGAGCTGGGTTCTCTGTTTGGGACGTGTTTCAAAGGGATTGTTGTGTTAAGTCCATGAATTTTGGTGGAAGCAAAAGAGATTTTAGCAAAGTTTTTCCTTGCTTGAGATGTGATGTGGAGAGGCTGATTGAACACAGTGCTGGAGGAGGTGTGGAGGTGCCTCCTTTGTGACTAATATTTCATATTCTTTAATTCTTTACACTCTCTCTTTCCCTTCAACCTCCTGCCTTCTCATGTTGGATGAGTCCAGAGGAGGCCACAAATTTAATAAAGGGACTGGAGCATCTCCCTACAAAGAGAGGCTGGGAAAGTTGATGCTGTTCAGCCTGAAGAAGAAAATCTGTGTGAAGTTCTTGGAACAACCTTCCCACTTGTTGGTGGGAAATACCTGATTTTATGGGCTCTCACATATTTTGAGATGTATTGAACATATTTCATGTTTCTTCTCTTGCACAACATCCCTGTGTGTCACCTGTTTATCAAATTTAAGTCCTCCAAGACAGGATATTTTGAAATATCAAAAATATGTCAAACCCACATGTTTTTGGTAGTGTGGATCTCAGAAACGAATTATTTTTGTAAAACAGAGCTGTTAGCACAGGCAGGTAGAACGTAGATTTTAGCAAAGTTTATCTTTGCTTGAAGTGTGGTGTGGAGAGGCTGATTGAACACGGTGCTGGAGGTGTGGAGGTGCCTCCTTTGTGACTAATATTTCATATTCTTTAATTCTTTACACCTCCTCTTTCAGTTCAACCTCCTGCCTTCTCATGTTGGATAAGTCCAGAGGAGGCCACAAATTTAATTAAGGGACTAGAGCACCATCCCTACAGAGAGAGGCTGAAAAAGTTGGGGCTGTTCAGCCTGAAGAAGAAAAAACTGTGTGAAGTTCTTGAACAACCTTCCAGAATCCTGTTCACTGGACAACAATTTTCTTTTAAATATCCAAGCTTAACTAGAAGAAAAAACCAAACTTGTGCACTTTTTATGGGGTTTTTTTGGTTTTTTTTTTCATTCATTATCTGAACATTACCTAGCTAAGTATTTTCTAAAAGGCATTTGATTGTATCAAACCTAAGTGTCTCTTCATTAATAACTTAATGCACCTGCCCTTTCCAGGGAATTTAGTGAAGGTGCCTGCTACTAAATGCTGTTTGCATTAATGGGTTTTTTTTCCAAATGAAGGCCTAATGGGCAGACTCCCAGCTCTGCAGGCTGGAAGTTATTTGAATAATTTGTCCATATCACATTCCTGATTTCTCAGGCTAACATTTCTGAGGCTGCAGGTGTCTGCTTTCCCTGAGGTTTGTTGTTTACTGCTCGGCGTGTAATCCTGACATCCTGCTGATTGTTTCTTTTCCATGAAGAGACTGCTTTAGGGAGAGAGGAAAAAGGGATGGATTTGGATCTTGTGAGTAACAAAGGCTGAGGAGTTGGAGTCAAATACTACAAGAGTAGTAAAAATCTTGTAGTTTGTAAAAATCTTTCTGTACCAAACTGTTGTAGATGGAGGATAAAATTGCTGATTGGCATCATGTGAAGCTTTGCTCCCATCCTGCTCATGGGTGGCCTTTGGATTTCCAAGGCAGAGCTCATTTTATGCATCTGAAACATCAGGAGATGTTGGGAAGACCTTCAGTCCCTTTTGCTCCTCTGTCCTTATCAGTTGTCCCTGAGACTTCTCAAAACCTTTTGAATCCTGGGAAATATCTTGGCTTCCTTGTTCCTTTTTTGTCTGATTTTGAAGCACAAGTGGGAGAATAAAAACAAACAGTGAAGCAAATGGCTTGGCATGCTCATACAAAGGGTGAAGCAAATGGCTTGGCACACTCTTTGTAAATATATTTTTAATAGAAATCAGGGTTTGTGGCATTTTAAAAAGGTGGTGGAATAAACCTTTCTCAGGTTTGCCAAAGGATGTTGGATGGATTGGAATCTTGGTCTCTGGAAAAGACTGAATGTTGAAGTGTTGAAATCTGCTTTTTCGCAGGGGCACGTAGTGACAGGACAAGGGGGAATAGTCTTAAGTGGAAGGAGGGTGGGTTTAGGTTGGATTTTAGGAAGAAATTCTCTTTCAAACTTTTCCTGAAGAATTAATGGACAAATAAGGGAAGTCAGGGTGCTGTGTCCCTGGAAAAATCTTGTGCTGGGACAGTTCCTGCTTGGTCTGCCCAGATCCTGGCAGGAGCTTTCTGGATTTTCTCACTGTTGACCCTGCCTGGATTCCAGACTCCCACCAAAGCTTCTCCCACAGCTGGACAGGGGAGAGAAAATAGAATTAATGGAATTCCCATGGAATCTCCCGGGAATGTCAGCTCTGGAGCAGCTCCTGCCCTGCCCTGGGTGTCTGCAGAGCTGTTCCTCTCGTATTCTCACTCCACGCTGCTCTGTCCAGCTGCACAAAACTTTTTTTTTTCTTCTTAAATCCGTTATCCCAGAGGCATCACCACCATTCCTGGTGGGTCCATCCTGGTGGTTCCATCCTGGTGGGTCCGTCCTGGTGGTTCCATCTTGGTGGGTCCATCCTGGTGGTTCCATCCTGGTGGGCCCATTCTGGTGGATCTGTCCTAGTGGGTCTGTCCTGGTTGGTTCCATCCTGGTGGTTCCATCCTGGTGGTTCCATCCTGATGGTTCCATCCCAGTGGGTCTATCCCAGTGGGTCTGTCCCGGTGGTTCCATCCTGGTGGTTCCATTGTGGTGAACCCATCCTGGTGAGCTCATCTTGGTGAAGTGCATCCTGTTGGGCCCATCCTGGTGGGCCCATCCCAGTGGGTCCATCCCGGTGTTTCTATTCTGGTGACTCCATCCTTGTGGCTCCATCTTGGTGGTTCCATCCTGATGGTTCCATTCCGGTGGTTCCATCCCTGTGGTTCCATCCTGGTGGCTCCATCCTGGTGGGTCCATCCCGGTGGGTCCATCCTGGAGCTGGCTGGAATTTGCTCTGCTGGACATGGAGAAAGCTCCCAGAAACCACCCCCGTAGCCCCTGGTTCCAAACCCTGCCCACACAAACCCAGTCCAACCATTCTGTGTCTGGGCTGTTCCACGGAGCAGTTTGGTGCCTCTCAGAGCATTGTGCACCTCAGCTGGAGGTGCTCCATTCCCATTATCCCTTTTTTTGGCTTTTCCATTCCCACTATCCTAGGAAAACGCTGCAAATCAAACACCCATCCCTTGGCATGCTGAGGGGACAGAACAGCTGTTCCTGGGGGGTTTGGGGTGGGTTCCTGTGACACTTCTGGCTTCTTTTTCTCTGCCAAGGTTGGGATTAACACACGGGAGTTGCGGTTTGTGTTCGGGCTTGGATGTTTCTTATTTGAGGCTATAAGTAGCAAGGTAGAAAATGGAGGTAAAATGGAGCACCTCTAACTCTTTCCAAGGTTATTTAGCAATAATCCTCCAATAACGAGGTGACACCTGTATTATTTATATCTCTGACCCAATAATGACCACCCAAGGCTTGCAGTGCAGACCTTTTTCACCCAATTACAGAAAACCACCCAAACCCATGAAGAAGAAGGAAGAAGAAGGTGAAGAAGAAGGACTTAGCACCCAAAATCCTCCATTTTGCCCCATACATTACTACATACTAAAATCTCAAATCTAGGTTTTTCACCCTGTGAGATCACACAATTATATTCAAGCTCCACACCCACAACCCCAGTGCTATCACTCAACTTTTGATGCCTGTTTCAAGCTCTCAAGTCAAATGTGGTGCTTGCTTGAGGGTCAGTGTCCTTTAGGACAGAAAGCCTGGAATTTTCAGCCTCCAGGGTTCCAACAGGTTCCCTTCACTGCCCATCTCACGAATGGGTTTGTGATGGGAGCTGTGCATTGAACACTCTCACATTCACTCTCCCACTTGGTTCTGTGCTCCTCTAGGAGCTGGGGAAGCCCTGGGATGCAGATGTGTCCTGCCTAAATGTTCCTTCCTGAAAATCTTCCCACTCACTCTGCTCTGGGATGAAGCTGGCATTGATTTCAGCATCCTGAAGAACTTGTGATGTTAAAGGAGTGGTGGTGGGAATGGCTATGGAATAATTTAATTTTTAATAGAATAATATTAATATATTAATATTTTAGCAATCTTGCACCCCGCAGGTTTAACGTTTTCTAATATTTCAATAGTCAGCTGTGTGTTTTTAATGCCCTGCAGTGTGAGCAGAGATGGCCATCAGAAATGTTATTTAACATTTAATATTAAACAATCTTTTCCTGATCCTCTTGCAAATAAATTACCTTTTCGCTTTTTAAATGCTTCTTCCCCTAGAACAAATCCCTCTTCCTTGTAGAACTGCAATTTTTTAAAAAATTTTTTTTAAACCAAAACATCATAAAGCTCCCATTTCTTCCTTGTAGAACTGCAATTTTTTTAAAAATTTTTTTTAAACCAAAACATCATAAAGCTCCCATTTGGGAGCTCCCCAATTATATCTTACAATAATTCTATTGAATGATCTATAGCTCCACTTTTATTCCCTATTAGTATCGGGCTGATCGATGGGCAGCCTAATTGATTGTTAAGGTCAAATGTCTTTATTGGCTGCTGCCTGAATCTTTCCTCATTATGACATAAACCATCCTCTGGTCTATTGGAGTTCTTGTACTCTTCTTTTTGTACACCAGAACCATAAATTTCATTCTCTACATGCTGCTGAACAAGATAATTAATGTTGTTATGTCAGTCAAGATGATCCAAATAAAATGGGGGTTTTCCTTTTTCACCCAGCTTTGTGCTAGAGATCTGTTGAAAGGTTCAGATTTCCTTCTGAATTTTAATTTTAATGTGTTTTTAGGCTGGGGTCTCACTGGTAATTCACAAGCTTCCCCCTACTTTTCCCTGTGTTTCTGTGATCTCAGCATTTCCTGGGCCTGGCACGATGGATATCGATCCCTGCTGCTTTTCCTAAGATGTTTCTAACTGGATTAGTTGGCCAAAACTCCCATAAAATTGATGAAGCTGCTTCATTCATTCATTCATTCATAAAACTCTTTTGTGAGGCTGCTTTAGGACGAGCAGAATTGCTGGGAGTCTGAACTAGCACAGGAATTTGGAATAATGATTTTGGATGATCTTTGCAGATAAATCCAGCTCCTGGAGATGAGGTCACAGAGATCCTTCAGTGCCTGAAAATGAACTTCCCTGGCCTTGACCTCCCCCAGCAGGGGTTTTGTCACTGCTCCAAGGGTTGTGGCACCTCCTGAGATTCATCAGTTTTGTTTTCCTGGGTGTTTTGGGGTGGGATCAGATCCTGGAGCTCTGGGCTTCCGTGGATTTGTGTGGTGGTTTTTTTCTTTTACATTTTATTTTGATTTTTAAATTTTTTTGGTGTTGTTTTTTGAGGGAATTACCTGGAAATCCAGAGCATGGCAGAGGTTCAGTTTGGTGTAAGAAGGGCTTTATTCCAGGCAGGATTAGGATTAATCTGAATTTTTGGGGTTTTGGAGATGTCTTTCAGCCTTGTAGGATTGGTGGCTCTGCAGCTTTTCTCCCTCTGTTCAAAATCTTTAAGAAGTTGCTTTTTTTGTTCTTAACCAGACTTTCACTGATTCATCTGACAGAATCAAAGTGAAGGAAATTTTTTCCATATCTGCTTGATTAAACAAAATCAGGAGAATTTGGGGCAGAATCTTTGTCTAGGAACTAGAAATATGAATATTTAGGATGTTGTAAGAGCTTTGTTGTGTAAAATGCATCTGAAAATACTTGATTGGCTACACAAAGATATTTCTTTTGGTTCTATATGAATATAAAGCAGCATTTTATGACTTTACTGTTTATGTCTCTGTCTCATCATGGTTTTATTTTAGAAGGACATATTTCTGAAGAAAAATATTTAATTTAATGTATAGTCCATGTTGTTTAATTTTCAAAAGATTACACTAATTGAAAAGCTGTTTTATAAGAAAATTTTATAAAGGCTCGCTGGTGTTGTGCTAAAATTTCAAAGATGATTCAACCACAAGAAAGCAACTCCAACTGCTGTGAGCAAAAAAGCAAATAAACAATCGAGGGCACTGTATTATGCAGTCGTTTCTGTAATTGGGAATAAGTTGTGTTCTGTTAACATTTCATTGAATTTTCTTTTAATTACAGTTAATGATGAAGAGCTGAAGAAAAGAATAGCTGAGGAACTGGCACTGGAACGAGCCAGGAGAGACTCTGAAGCTCAGAAGAAGAGGTGGGTTCATTAATAACAGCATTTCAAACAAATTTGGACTTAATGCTTTTGTTTTATTTATCTGCTTACTGGAAATAACTGAATTTTGTGCCCTGAGACAGACTGGCTGTGAGAGCTCTGGGAGCTGCAGCAGGTTTGGATATTAAATCCATGTTCAACAACAAATGAGCTGGAATTTCCTTGTAAGAGCTGCTCCAAACTGTTGCTCTAAATCCCTTTTGACCTCTTGAGTGTGGCTTTTTTGCTGCTTTTTAAGCTCAAGCTTTGCTGATTTCTCTGGAGCCCAAATAATCACTTGGTGCTGCAGGGACAGAGCAGGGCTGGGGTCCCTGTGACCCTGGGGGCTGAGCAAAAGTACCTTGGAGCAGCAGCAAAAATGGAAATTCTGGAGATTTCTGGGAATTCTGGAAATTCCTGGGAGCTGCAGGATGTTTTGAGGTACTTTGAATATGTAAAATACTCTATTAAAGCAGCTCACACCAGTAAAACCCCTTAAATTCCTTTCTGTATATTGAAATATTCCTTTCTTAGGTAGTTTGTGTTTTTTTTTTTTTCCTCAGGGATTGCAGTGACTGTGAAAGCCTGGCCAGAGCCATTATTAACAATTAAAAATTCCTCTTTAAAATTAGAAATTTTGGTCTCTGCTGAACTTCTGTGTTTCTTTCTCCTTTCAGTGATTGTTGTAAATAAATAACACAACACACCAAGTATTAATACAAATATTCCACATTGTCCTCTACTGAGAATGGGGAGAAAAAGCTCATTATGATGGATTAAAAAAAATTAGGCTGTAATTAGTACTACTTCAACTGTCTGCATAGATCTCAGTTGTTTCTTACCCAGCATTCTGTTATTTAATTGAGTTAGGTTGATGGAGTATATAATTAGATAGGACTATATTAATGTCCCACGGAAAAAAAAAAATCAGGCTTTTCTCTTTTTTTGCATCAGCAATAAAGGAAATCAATAAGTTACAGTGAAATCCCCCCCTCTCCTCAACTGGGCTTTGACAGGAAAACTTGGGTTATTTTTGAGCTTCTTGAGTGCTCAAGACTTCAGCTAAATGGGATTAAAATATGGAAATATTTGGTTTGCAACTTCAGCGTTTTCTCTTGTGACACTTTCAGTACCTTCCAGAATTCAGCTTGTGCATTGATCTGTGAAAGGGAGGGAGCAGACTGGGTAAAATAGCAAAATAAATTGATGATGATGATGATGATAAAGAAAGGAAAAATATCAAAAAATTTTAACAGCTTTACTTCTTTTCTAGTTTTGATTTATTTAATTAATTTTTAGCCATAGCAAGGGTTGGTTTTTTATCATTTTTACACAGTATTTGCAATTATAAAAATCTGTTTTTAACAGACCATAATGGCCTTTTTGTCTTGGATGAAACAAAAAGATGTTAAAGATGCAAATCTTTTTCCATAAGTAAAATTTAAGGTCTTTATGGGCTGAATTCTGGTGGAGGTTTGTGTTTTAAAAACATTCAAGAAACTCACATTGTTCAGGTAAATTATTTTGTCTTGCACGTGCAGAATGTTCCAGCTAATAGGAACATGGAATATAAACTGTAATAATTCATAATATAAACACATTGATGCAGTCTTGGAAAACAGAACAAAAACCTGAGTTTTATATTTAAGCTTCTTGACCTTGCACTTGTGATTTATTAAAAATTTCATTTCATAACCCACTAATTTTAAGACAAATCCTGTTGGGATGTGACTTAAAAATTAAAGTTTTTACCTCCATGTTCATCTTATGGATTGTTTTACCATGGATAGTATATTTTACATGTTTATATTCTCACTTCTTTCTCTAAACCAGGTTTTTTTTCTCCCAATATTTAAATGAAATAAGATTTAAACATAAAAATATCTGAAACTTTTGACTACTTGTTGTGTGATTCCAACTGCCTAATGGCTGATTTTGGTGAGCGGTGTACGACCACATTTGGGTTTGATTGCAAAATTTCTTATACTCATTTCAGACTGTGAAGGGAAGAAATCTTAATTTGAACTTCTAGATAAATTATTTATTCACACATCCATACACAGTACAGATGGGCTGCTCTATATAAAGTGAAAATCTGTGCTTATTTTGGGGATTAGAGCTGAAGAATGACTCTTAAATTGTATTTTAATGCCTTCAACTTTCTAACAATATATGAATTACATCTTCTATTTAAAAGGACTTGGAATAATTAATAAAGCAGTGATTTAGACCCACCTTAGAATATATTCCCAAAATTCTGCACTGATTCCACTTTACTCCTCCTTTTACTCAGCCCAGCTGTTGTTCCTCACTTTGGTTTTTGAACATTTTGAGATGTTTCATCTGAAAAGCGTTTTCATTTCAGAAAGTTCATTTAGGAAGTTGATTATCATTGATTTACAACAAAATTTGCAGTGTCTGCAGTAGTAACTGTGAGCAGTTAATATGTCAGAGCTGCAGTCTTAGGGTGATACTCAAGGGAACATAAAAATGAGAGGATGGACACAAAAACTTGAGCTTGACAATGGTGACAGGTAATAAATGATAATTAAGAGAAGAATTCTGAATAATAAATTAGAGAAATCCACACGACTCAATGGACCAGTGGGTGATCATTTGAATTTTGCCTTTTCTCTGCTTATTCTGTACAAGCTCAGCAAATGTTTAGCATTTTTTTCTAATTTCCCAAGAAAATGGGAAAATTTTTAATGTTACGGCTTTGAGAGCAGGCATTGGGGAAATAAATAAATTTCCTTCTCCCATCAGAGAACAGAGTGGAATTTATCCACTCCATCCATTAACTTTGTCCTTGGGTACAAAGCTGTTCATTTGTTGGGCTCCGTGCTACTGATGGCGCTCAGTAATTCTGTTTTTCGAGTTTGCTTTATGAAAAGTGCAGGCAAAGTAAAAAAGTATTTTGAGACTGCAAAAAAGAACAACTTCCATCATCAGCATAATGATGAAATTTTAGATACTGCCAACCTCATCAGAGTGCTGGATTCCTCCACTAAAATATACAAACCACTGCTTCAGAGGCAAGTGATGGATGTGATTTCCCATGGAAATTGAACGTTCCTGAATGATGACTTGCCTTTTTTTTTCCCCCTGGAAAATCAGAGAAATTTCAGTCTTTTTATTTTGCTAATCATTTCGCTCAGGCTAATTATATTTGGGCGGGGTTCAGTTGCTTGCTTGGCAAGTGTTTCCCAGCTTCCACTTTTTAAATATGGTTTGGCACGGGGCAAATATTAATTATATGTAGAGTGAGGTGTTTTTGCAAACTGCTGTGCATGGCGGTGCCTCCAATAGTGCAGGAAGGGTATTTTGTTCAAGTCTTCAATATATTCAACCCTGGAATTGTGTTGGTGGGCCAGAAATCTGTCCCTGTTCAGTTTGCTCCTGACTGTCCTGTGACGTGCTGTGATTCCAGGTTTTGTTTCTTAGAGGGAAACTCCTGGTCTAGGGAGGAATTTTAAGGCAGGAAAAGGCTTAAAAATGGACTTTGGTTTGCTTTGGTGGCCCTTTAGTAATTCTGCTGCCAGCTCTGCTCTAGCAGTGTTTAAGGTGTGACAGAGGAAGAGAGGAGAAGGCTCCAGGGAGAGCTTCCAGAACATTCCAGGGCCTCAAGGGGCTCCAGGAGAGCTGCAGAGGGACTGGGGACAAGGCCTGCAGGGACAGGACACAGGGAATGGCTTCAGCTTGGAAAAGGGGAGATTTGGGTGGGATCTTGGGCAGGAATTCCTGGCTGGGCTGGAATTGCCAGAGCAGCTGTGGCTGTCCTGGATCCCTGGCAGTGTCCAAGGCCAGGCTGGACACTGGGGCTTGGAGCACACTGGGATATTGGGAGGTGTCCCTGCCCATGGATGGGGTGGAATGAAATGTCCTTTAAGCTCCTTCCCACCCAGACCTTTCCAGGATTCTCTGGTTGCTTTCATTTGTGGAGTTTTCTCTGTGTCTCTGTCATCCCATCTCCTGTGACCAGGTGTTGGAACCCAGAACATCCCTCTGGGTGCTCTGGGTGATCCGAGACCCTGGCAAGGGGTCCAGAGACAAGGCACGAGAGTTTGATTAGTATAATACTAATTTATCACCGGGTGTAGATGAAGAATTTTGGGGTTTAAAGGAGGTTCAAGAAGGCAAGATGGAGGAATTTGGGCGTGTCCCTGTCCTTCTGCTTCTTCTTCTTGCCCTCCATCTTCTGCTGTGGTGGTGGCACTTTTGGATTGGATTAGAGCAGAAATGCACTGTCTAACATAGGTGATAGGTATTGGTATTTATCTGTAAACATAGGACACGTAGTGCATAGTATAAACATGTATTACAACTGCCCTCGGGGTGGTCAGTCAATGACAACCAGCACTGTAGACAGCACCCAAGCTGGATGAGAACAGAATGTACCAGATAAGAAATAAGAAACATCCCTGAGAACGATACAGACGCATCCTGACTCTCTCTTCTGGCACCGGGGCTTGGGAGAAGGACTTTTGACAACATTCTCAGGGGTTATCAGCCCAAGAACTGAGAACCAGGTGGTCAAACTTGGGTAACTTTTCTTTTGAAAAGCGCATGAAAAATCCTTTCCTTGAGTAATGCAGGCAAGAGCTCATGGAGCATTCCCTGGGGATGAATTACTGGATTCTGTTCTCCCTGGCTCACTGGGCTCCAGAGGATGTGACATTTTATCTGTCATCAGCTGAACAACTGATTGCAACCTCTGTTTGTGACATCCTCATCTCTTTGCAGGAACTTTCAAAACTGTAAATCAGCTTTGACTCTGCACAGAGTTGCTCTGTGGTGGGTTATTAAAACTGTAACCATTAGATTTTTTTATTTGTTGTTTTGTTGTTGTGTTTCGAGGAGGGTTTGGAGATAACTGCTCATCACTCTGGGCTTTCATTGATGCTCTGAGCGCTTCCCCCCAACCTTTTTTTTTCTCCTGTCTCAGCACTCCATTGCATAAATGATGAGCTCTTAGTAAACCTGGAGTAAAGAGTTGGTACGCAACAAATTCACCAGTGAAATGTAAAGTGAGAGCAGAATGAAGAAGAGTATTGGACAAGAAGCCTTTGGGAAACTGCAAACCAAAATTGTTATATTGAAATCAATACCGGGGCTTGACCTTTCTGTGCTAGTGGATACTTTAAAACTTCCTATTGATTTCTCTTGTAATGACATGTTTATTCCAGTTTCCTGGCACAGGTGTGGAGAACAAGGGGGAAAATAAAATGATGGATTTCTTTACAATGTTCATTTTATATTTCAGTGAGGTAAAAGTACGAGGAGCATCTTAATGTATCTTCAGTTCATATGGGGAGTGAATTAATTGTGGTGAAAACTTCTTTAAAACATTCTTTTCCTCCTAAATGATTATTTTTTTTCCCAATTAATCAGCTATGTTGAGTTGGGAAACCTGCTTTTTTCTTGTAGGATTGTCCCCCTCAGGGGGAACAAAAATCTGCTTTTTAGGAAATAGTTGTTATTTTGTCTTCTGCCACAGGGACCTGTTGGTATTGTTTGGATTAAGTGGGAAAAGAGTGGAAAACTCCATCTTCTCTGCTGCTGACAGTCAAAGGAAAAGCTGGGAATACTCTGAAGCAGTAAAACTGATTATAATTCTTTTGACTTGGGATAGCTGAAAAATAAGAGTTTAATATCTCCTGGCAAGAGACGTTGCACTGATTTGGTAAAACCAAGATCTCAATTGATAATCACTTCGAGGAAGGCAAGGTGATTTTATAGGGGCAACTGATTTTATAAAACATTAAAATAAACCCTTTTTCCTTGGAGTGCCAAAGGGCCCCTTCAGCCTCAGGGCTGTGGAGACAGCAGCGGATTTTCCCACCTTGAGTTCCTCCTATTTTTCCTTCCCGGCCATTCCATCTCTCCCAACATCTTTCCCCCCTCTCTCAACAGAGGAGTGTCTGATCTCACTCTCAGCAGAAGATTTAGCAGTGGATTTATTCCTCAGCAGCCATAATATTCCTGAGGTCTGTAGGATTATGGGATAATTCTGCTGGGAATTTCTGTGTGGTGGGAAAAGAGGGAACGAGGAGGGTCAGGCTGGGGCAGGGCTGTCCTTCTGCAGGTGAGGGAAGAAGCCAGGATTAAGTGTGAAGGAATTTGGGATTGAAACAGAGATTTAACTCTGAAATAAGTCCAGGGAGCAGGTGAGCTGTTGTAGCTGGTGCCTTTTTGGGCAGCCAACTCTTCAAAGCAGGGAAGTTCAGTGTGGGATTTTTACCTGCAAAATGTCAAGGAAGCATAAAAATGTTTATGAAGTTGGGAAGTACCAAACTGCCTTAGAAGCCTGTTCAAGTTTTATTGTTTTCAGTGGAAAAAAGGTATTGTTTTCAGAAGAAAAAAGGTGTTTGGCAGTGGCTGAGTTACTCTCCCAAGATTTCCTGCTCTGATTCTCCATTAATACCATTATGTCTGGCTCTCAGGATATGGAGAGATGAATCTTGGAGATGGGAGGTGGAAATTGGAGAAAGCAGAGCTATAATTCACTCCTGCCTGTATAAACCCCAATTTTCAAGGGATTATTTTTCACTTGGATTTTAAAACCTGCCATCTCAGCTGACAACTTGGATACCGAGCTTCATCTTGATCAGTTTATTTCTAGGAGAGATGCGAAAATGACTCGGAGCCAGTGAGAGAGCATCCACAAAAATAATCCTGCTTCATAGTTTCAAATTCAGGTAGGAAAGAGGAAAACTTTTCCCCCTGGCAATTTTAAACAAACCTTTGCTTTCAAACTGCTGAGCTCTTTCATTTCGAAAAGCAGCAAATGAGCAGCAGAGAAACACTTAAAAATAATAATAATAACGATACTAATAAAAATTTTTCTCACTGTCACTTCATTTTAAGGGATAATTAAGGTTGTCATAATTCCAGGACTGCTTTTGCAGATCCCAAGGGGAAGGATATTAAGTTGGAAAGTAATTTCAAGTGGAGTTATGTGGCTAGCTAAACATACACAAATTATGTAAAGCAGTTTTACAATTCTGACTCGGGTTCTCCGCGTGCCTCTGGCATAAAGGTGGGAATTTGCTCATCTATTTTGTCTCCATATAATACTGATCTAAATGCACATATTTTAAAAGCAGTGGCTTTATGATATGTAATTAAAAATCCCCTCAAACAACCTGCCCTCGTTTCTACTCACCCCCTCCTCCTTCCAACATCAAACACTGCCTCAAAAACACCCCCACAACTCAGGAATCTCCAAGAAAACTCAACCACTGACAAGAGTCACTGTCCTTGTTGCTCTGAGTGTTCACAAGCTGTCCGTGCAAGTGCTGTTGATAAATTGAATTAATTGGAGTAAGTTGAGTAGATGACTGAGGTTTGAAATGAGCGTCTTGGATCTTCTGATCAAGGGCTGGCACATAAAATCACGTGGCCATTAGCAGGGATTTTTCCATTGACAGATGTTAGGCTGGGGCTGGAAGGCAGCTGGGAAAGGGAAAGGGATAATGAGGGTGTTCTGCTGGATGGTGTGGCTTGAGCTGAGTGTTTGGGTGTTTGAAATAGGGTAACTGAGGCACTGATGGTTATGTGGGAAGAGAGGAAAATACTCTTAAAATTTTGTTTCCAGTGTTTGCTTGGGTTTGAGAACAGACATGATGGAATCATAGAATCATGGGATGCTTTGGGTTGGGAGGGACCTTCAAGATCATCTCATTCCATGGGGCAGGGACACCTTCCACTATCCCAGGGTGCCCTGTCCAACTTGGTCTTGGACACTGCCAGGGATCCAGGGGCAGCCACAGCTTCTCTGTGCCAGGGCATCCCCACCCTCCCAGCCAGGAATGCAGGAAAAGATATCAATAGTTTTTGGTTTAAAAACAACAAAAGGAACAGCTTCAGCTACAGGGAGCTGCCTGAGTAAGGACAGACTGAGCTCCTGAGCTCTGGCACACAGGGAATGGCATTCCCTGAGAAAAGGCTCTGATTTCACACTGGGGCTCTTCTTTTATTCCAAAAAAAGTTTGATTTTTTTTCTTAAAGAGTCACAGGATGAGTTGGGTTGGAAGGGACCTTAAAGCTCATCTCATTCCACCCCATCCATGGGCAGGGGCACCTCCCAGTATCCCAGGGTGCGCCAAGCCCCAATGTCCAACCTGGCCTTGGACATTCCAGGGGTCCAGGGGCAGCCACAGCTGCTCTGGGAATTCCAGCCCAGCCAGGAATTCCTGCCCAAGATCCCATCCGTGCCTGCCCTGTGGCAGTGGGAAGCCATTCCCTGTGTCCTGTCCCCAGTCCCTCTGCAGCTCTCCTGGAGCCCCTTTAGGCCCTGGCAGGGGCTCTGAGCTCTCCCTGGCGCCTTCTCCTCTCCAGGTGAGCACTCCCAGCTCTCCCAGCCTGGCTCCAGAGCAGAGGGGCTCCAGCCCTGGAGCAGCTCCATGGATTCCTCTGGATTTGCTCCGGCAACTCCACATTCTGCTGTTGATGGTCCCAGAGCTGGGCACAGAATTCCAGGTAGGAGTTCAGCCTAAAGAAAGATCAGAATCCCCTGATCCCTTGCTCTCCTTGGGTAAAGATCCAAGTTGCTGCTGTGGAATATTCCCCAAACTCCTGTGGGAATTGTGTGACAGTGTGGGATAGACCAAAGACAAGGGAGGAGTTATTGGGATGGGAAAAGGTCACTGGCAGCTCAGGGGTCAGTGCTGGAATCACTTCAGTGTTCTCAGCACCGTGTGTAATGAGTCAAGGGCTAATTGATATGCATGTATGGCAAATGTTAAGGAGGAGCAGTCACCCTGAGGAAGAAGTGGGTATGGAATAAAGCAATGGAGTTCTCATTAAATTTAATAATGTGAAGTTCAAGCATAATTGCTCAGAAATGTGATCCCTTCCCTCTTCTATCTGCTCTGGAGTCATGAGAGCTCTTGGTCAGTTGTGATGGATCTGTCTGAGAGTTTTAATGGTGCTGGTTCTGGTGGGTAAAGTGAGGCCAGTTTGGGTCGCTGTCATCACATTTGGCTGGATTTGCACTAAGGCCTCATGAAATGATGATAAATCTGGGTTTGATGAGCTGCATGGTCCTTTTTGAGTTCATACTCCCATTATTTTAAAGTTTCAGCATTTTGGGTTTGGATTTGGAATTTTGAAATCATGGAATCTTTTCGGTTGGAAATTCCTTTAAGATGGAGTCCAACCATTAATCCAGCATGGCCAAGCCACCGTTAAATCATGTCCCCAAGTGCCACATCTTCAAGTTGTTTAAATCCCTCCAGGGATGGGGACTCCAAACCTCCCTGGGCAGCTGTGCCAAGGCTGGATGACCCTTTCCATGAGGAAATTTTCCCAATATCCAAGCTAAACCTCCCCTGGCCCAGCCTGAGGCTGTTCCCTTTCCTCCTGTCCCTCTTCCCTGGGATTAGATCCCATATCTCCTCCTGGATGTCCCCTCCTGGCAGGGAGTTGTGCAGAGCCACAGGGTCCCCCCTTGAGCCTCCTTTTCTCCAGGCTGAGCAATAGGAGCACCAAAAATTTGAAGGCAAAATTTCCTTTTGACTCCGTGGCTTTCAGGTGCAGAAAAATGATATTTTCTGTTAATACTTGCCTGATCTGAAAAGTTTAAAAGTGAAATTTTAGAACAGTTGTTAAGAATGTGGTTGCTACTAATATTAGGAATGGCTCCTGTCACTTGTGCTGTGCAAAGTCTTATGTGAGCGCAGAATAATGTTTTTAATGAGTGAACAGTGGTAGAAACTTCAGTTTTGAAGAACTTTTTTGTGTTTTCTGTGACTTGACCTTTCAGATAATTTGTTTCCCCATCTCAGTCCTTAGTTACGTGTTTGTAAAATCAGATGAACTCGAGGTAATTTCTCCGACTTTGCAGACAGGTGAAATGGAGTCGGAGAAATCTCCATTTCACACCTCTCAGAGCTCAGCTCAGCTCAGAGATGTTTTCCTGACGTCTCTCACATCCTTTCAAATCCCTCGTCAGCTCCGGTGATATCCAACCGTGGCTTTCCGTGGCACATCCCGCGTTCCGCTCATGAAATATTGAAACTCAGCACTCACAAACATCATTCACTCATTAATATTGCAGCGTGGCCTAAACACATTGCTCAAAACGTTTTGGGATCTTCTGCGAGTCCGTCAGGAGGAATTAAGGAGCTTGTTGGCATCCAAGAAAGCAGAAAACCTCATGAATCCTCCTCATGTTGTATCTTATCTCCAGCTGGAGTAACTTTTTGGGTTCCATATTGAATGATACCTTATTAAAATTTTCTCTCATACATAGAGGACAGGGTGATTTTCGTGACAGTGGACTTTGGAACAGGGAATATTTTGATTTTTGCTTGGTTGGAAGTAATGAAAAATGACACGGTTCATGGTTTAGGCTTGAGTGAGTTTATCGCGGAACTCCGCAGATCCATCAGATTGTGTAGCTTGGAGACTGTAATAAAGATAAAACAACTGGCAAGTAATCACTGCCCCGAAAAAATAGCAAAAAGGAAATGCTTAGGCTTTGATAGTGTAATAAATTTCCAACATCTGAAAATAAGGGCTGGAAATGACAAATCACTGTATTTTTCTAAGTGTATTGTTTGCCGGTTTTGGATTTCTGTGGATTCTTGATTTATGTAGAATAAACCGTGAAGTGGCCATCAAAGCACAAAACTAATATTTTTCAGCTTTTCTCAGTGTGTTGCTGTTGTCTCTGAATTAAAAGGTGCTTTTTCCTTAATTAACATCTGCAGGTGTTTTTCAAGAACAACAGAAATGGATATTTGGAAGTAAACAAAAGAGGGAGCTCTTGTGGATTTAGAATTAAATTACTCATCTTGTTATTGTGGCTAACAGGGGTCATGCTGGGCATGAGGAGAGTCCTGGGCCATAAATCCACATGGCAAAATTAACAATTTGCTTTTCTCGAACTTAATTAAAAACTAGATGTGAAAAGGATGGAAACTACTTGGAGTGCAGCAAAGTTTTTTCAATCTGGTTTTTTTAGAGTGTATTTTTGTATTTCTTGTGATACAGAAAACTCCTTGGCCTTCAGAGATGTTTTCTTGTTTGGGTCTTAAATTTCTATTTCTGTGTTTTGAATTCTAATTTCTAATTGGAAAGTGGAGCCAGTTCTATATTTGGCTTCTTCTTGTTGGACTTGGTACGATGGGTGTCAGTTATTAAGTCATTATGTAATTGAGAAATTATTTTTTGTCTGGTTTTGCTTTGTGTTATGGTGCTGTTATTACTTGATTTTAAGAGATGTGGGTTAAGCATTTCAGTCTGTCTTAAATAATGCTCTGAAATATTTGATAAATTCACAGATAAATTCTCTTTTGCTTCATCTTGCATGTAGGACATTCATAGTTCAAAAGCTGTAAAGTAATAAATGCCTCTAAAATCCCACATTCCCTGCTCCTCCAGAAAGAAAAGAGAGGAATAAAAAAGATGGAATGCAGAAGCAGAAATGTTATTTTGGTAAAATATTTTCCCTTTGGTCTGAAACTCTGCTGGAGAGGAGGTTGGAATGGGTGGTTTGATCACATGAATTTGATTTCTGTTCCTCCTGCCCACATCTCAAAAAATCAAAATTAACAAAACCTGGCTCTTTTATTTATTTATTTATTTATTTATATTTTAAATATGTTTTTATATTTATATATTTCTTTATATCTGGGAGTGTCTTCCAGAATTCTTTCTGCTTGTTGTTGTGTGATTGCTCCTCGAGGTGAGTGGAGGCTTTTGTGTTCAGTGTGAGCCAAATCTGATTCAGAGGTGGAATGTACTGCAAACATTATTTTGATTAAAGTGACTTCAGGACTAAAACAGGCAAAAATTTGTCTTACAGTGGAGCCTAAATATGACAATGTGATAACAAAAATACTCAAATTCTTGTTATGCCCCTCTGATGGGAATAAATCTTCTGAGATCCCTAAATCCTGGGCGATTGGTTTATCAGGATTTACCCACCCTCTTACAAAAACATACAGATACATAAATTTCCTTCACAGCATTAAGTTGAGAGTGTTGAAGTTCTCAATGACAGTGCTGGGGAAAGGCAGGGAATTGTTGCTTTTTTTGTACTGGTTGTGTGCTGTAAAGCAGTTGAGAAATGAAATATTGTGAAGTGTTAACGCAGACTTTAACTGGAGCTGCTTCTTAATGCTTTATGTGTGTTTTCCAATGGCACCATGAGAAGTGATTGCCTTGCATGCCACACTTCATTAAATCAGCCACTCCACACTTCTTAAAGCAGTATTTCATAATTATTTAGAAGGATTTTATTCAGAAAGATATCAATTGTGTGGGGAAAATGTATAGCCAGCAGCCTTTTCTGCTGCTTCAGCAGCTTTTTTAACATCCTTTCTGTATAAATGATCAGTGTAACACTCTCTGTTGTCTGGAGTTCTGTGCTCAAACACAAGAACCATTATCTTGAGCCTTTATCTCTGCTGTAATTAAAAATGTCACTTGAAAAATTCCTGTGGAATTCCTGGAGTAGTGACAAGTTGTGCTGTTTAACTCCTCACAAATTGCAGAGGCGCCTCTTTCTCTTTTATTATTTTATATATATTTTTCTTTTTTCACTTTTGCCTAGATAATAATATAATTTATTACTGTAGATCCAGCTGATGTTTGCCTTTATTCAGTACATGCTGAATGCCAGGAAAATGAATTTGTAATGCCAAGGCAAAAAAACCTACTGGAGGTTGATGCAGGCGAATGTTTGCGATCAGCGGGATCTGCCGAGTGTTTGTTTCATTAAGCTCCTACAAGCCACCCAATTATGGAACTCAAATAAATGAAAATTACTTCAAAATCCTGCTTATTTTGTTAAAAACTCTGCTGAATTTCAATCAGTTGAGATGGCTGTTTAGGAATTTTGTTTTGTGAGTAAAAACTGCCCTAAATTAAATGAAAGTTTGGTGGATGCTTGAGGAATTGAACTCGTCGTGTTGTGTGATCCTGGTCACACAAATGAGGGTGAGAGTTGATAAAAAAGACTTGAAATTTTTGCTTGAAGGTGCTGCCAGGAGCAGTCATGGATGTAAAAAAGTTCCTTTTTGGCCTGAATTGTATAAAATTTGATAATGAAATAGTGTCGCTTTCTTTTATGGTAGAGCACCCTGCAAGGAAAGGTTTTCCCTTTTCGGAGGAAAAAAACCAAACTGTAAAATGGATTTTCTTTGACTGAGGTGACCTGAGTGTCTTGATCTAGATTTAAATGAAAGATTAGGAAGAAGATCTAATTTGATGTAAAGAAGAATTAAATGTAAATATCTGAGTGTTGTGGGATTGTTTTGTTTTGGGGTTTTTTGGGTGTGTTTTGTTCGCGAGGCTTTTTTTGGTTTTTTAAATTTTTAATGTGGAAACTTTTGGCTGGATTTTTCAGCTATTTTATATGTCAAGTTTATTTCATAGCTTTTAATCACTCTGCTATGTACAGCAGCATAAAGAAAAGACATTTTTATGGGAAAACCACTTGGAAGAGGTCAAATCCAAGAAGGATGAGGAAGGATCTTCCTTCAGTCTTGGGAAGCATTAAATGCTCTCTCTCTGTTGCTCACCAGAAAAAGGTGCTGAGACTTCTATTTTGACACTTTTTTTCCTTTTTAGACAAAACATGATTTCTCCAATCCAAAAGACAACCAGCGTGTTTTGACTGTGCCGTATGAAGGATTGTTATGATTGTATGAAGGATTTGTTATATCAATCCTGCTGGAATAATTTGGGGGACCTTGGGAAATCACTTAATGGAATTTGGTCCATGTCTGCATAATCTGCCTTTTTTTTTTTTTTTTTCCTGGAGTAATTGAAGATGCAGCTTAATAAACTTTTATAAAGATTCCCAGTTGGTTGCTGCATTTCAGAGGGTTTGGAGCTGAGCACTGAAGTAATACATCTTGTAATTGTCTTTTTTCCTCCCTACCTCACTTAAATGTATTCCCTGGGGAAGAATCTAATGTACTCTAATGCTGGTACCTTTTACAAAGTGACCCGACTCATTAGGATTTGTTCTCCAGAGCTCCCTTGACAACAGATAAATGCACTGAGAATATTGAAGCTTCCTCTCCATCACTCTTTCAAAAAAAAAAAAAAAAAAATCTATTTGAAACCCAGTGTTTCATAGCTCCATTACTGCTCCGAGTTCCGTGCTCGGTGTCACAACACACGAGTTTCATTCGCCGAGCGATTTCCGAGTGTTGCCGTGAAAATGAGACACGCTGTGCTTGTCTCAAGTACTCCACTGAAGGGTTCAAATCTATTTATGGCTTGTGACATGTAAATATTGAGAATTTACTGGGCCTGAAGTTGCCTTTATTACCTCTGTTGCAACAAGTTCAATAACTATTTTCTCTCCTCCTCTCAAATTGCTGGGAAGGGTTGATTATGGTTCTTCGATCTTTCTGGAGCTTGGGAAATGGATGAAGTCCTTGGGTTTATGGTGTGTTTAGAGGGAGGAAAGCACTTCCCCAGTACAGGAAAGCTTTTAGGTAGAAATTGAGTGCCTGCTGGCCAGTGGGAAAAGGATTTTCCTGGAAAAATGGTTCCATAAAACCAGACAAAACCCCAGCCAACCAACTGAATTCTCTGCATCTTACTTAAAAATATATTTCATTGAATCAGTTGTAATTTATATAATTTAATGAACAGGGATGTGAAAACCTGTAACTTTTGTGTATTCAGATTTTCATACCTCAATTTGAAATAAACTTCTGGATTCTTTTAGTGTATATTTGTATTTAAGCGTCTTAAGAAACCAAGAGTATAAAAAGCATTTCTGTGACAGCTTTTAAAGTGACTGCTCCACTTTGAAACCACACTTGGAAAGTAGGTTTTGAAATTTCTCTCAGCCCAAATCTCCCTGCACTTCCTGTAGGTTGAAACAAGAACAAATGTACGTTCGGGATGAGTTTGGCAAACTCCTGGAGCGGGAGAGGATCTCCTCCAACGAGCACCTGACTCGAGTCATCCTCCGCGAGAGAGCGGCCACCGAGGAGGAGCGGCAGAGGGCTCAGCGCCTGGTGAGTCCTCAAACTTTTACAGAAATCACACATTTTCCAAGCAATTCTCTCCTCAGGCCTGTTGGTAAAAGAGGAGAGCAGATCTCTTCTCATTATTGCTTTTTTTTTCATGGCTAGGTAGCAGCGTGTCATTTTATTTTGGTCAAATATTCCTCCTTCGAGAGGTTTTGCTGCTCGTTTCCAACTTTGGAACCAGCTCAGTGAAAAATTCTGTTTGAAAGGATCATCTCTCATTAGAGCTGACGTACCAAACCTTCCTGACAAGGAAATTGGAACATATGGTTGGCTGTTTTCCTCAGAAAACTGACATTATACAGTTCAGTCCATTTCAAATGTCTGACAGATTTATAACTTCCTTTATAGAGTGTTTGCTTGCTTTAGTGAGTCTCTATTGACTCTTCTTTCTAACAATAATCATTATTGCCTGAGGTGGGAATATGCCTTAAAAATATAAATATACTTGCGTGTGAATACTAAAGGAATTGGTATTTTCAAAGCGAAAAGTTAAAAATACTTAATGTGAGCATTGCTATGAAAGTAAATGAGAATTACTTACGTCAGCAGCAACATAAATATTTGTTGGGCCCTCTAAATCTGGAGTAAAATCCAAGGTTTTAAGGTTTATGGGTTGGTATCATAATAATCAATCACTTCAATAAGCAATAGCTTTGTCTGTGCTATGGGAGTTAAAATCTGATGTTCATGTTATTTTTCCAAATCCCAATTTAAAACCACACCAATTCTACCTCAGTGTTGGTATCTTTTCCAGCCATTTCTGGATGCTCTTCCACCTCTGTGGTAACATTATTGTTGAAGAATAATTTCAGTGTTGTAAACAAATGTTTCATATTTTGTCATTGTAAAACGTGGGAACAAAGGAGAATGGAAAGGAATTATGACCAAGGTACTGCCTTAGTTATATGCCTTAAATCCTTGGGTTCTTAATATTGTGTGGGAGAGATAAGGGTTTTGTGGCCTGGAGCTAATGAGGAGCTGAAGATTTATAATGGAGACTATGATTTGCATAATTACTGGGGGTTTGCATCTTTTTCTCCCTGTTGTGGTGATTTTGGGAAGCACAAGCTGGATTTCTCCCCAGCCAAATGCTCAAGGAATTTCTTGTTACGGAAATGAAACTGCTTTATTTAGTTATTTTGCTGGTTAATTTTCACTTGCTTCAGAATATCAAAGTTAGCAGTTTTGTCACCTTGGTTTGGATCAATCTTCCTGGTTCCATCTGTGAAATTTGGAAATATCTGGAGATTCTTGGGTGCAGGTTGTTATCACCACTGCAGATTTGCCATTTCCACTGTAGCTTGTTCATTCCTTGAAGTGTGTACTCTAAGATTACAAAATAGCAAGAAGGTTTTGTCTGTTTGTTTCCTTAAATATGAAAATACTGAGTAATTCCCACCCTCCTATAAATCAGCTTCTTTATTTTCCTGTAATTGGTCAGATTTTATTTCTTTGGCTTCATTGCTTACCCTACCTGTGCATTAATTTCCTGTATCAAAGCTGAATTCAAAATCTGTACCACAGGGAAATGCATTTCTGTGTATCTTTTGTCAGGTACTGTGAGGAATTCTGTGTTCTGGTAAACTGCTGCAGCAGGTTTGTATTTTATGGAGCCCAGATTTGATTTGTCAGACTCTTCTTGGAGAAAAACAAAAATGTTCCAAAAGTGTCAGTAGCAAAATAAATTCCTTTGCTGCTGCTGAATTGTTCAAATAGTGCAAAGGAAAAGAAATTGTGGTGAGAAAGGAAGAATTTGAGTTTTCTTTTGTACAGGGTGCTAATTCAGGTTTTAATAAATGGGTGTAAAATGAAGTCATATTTCCCATTCTTGAAGAATTTTAGTTATAATCTCAGAAAGAAGAAATTTGTAGTGTTAACATCCCAAAAGTTAGAAATGAGGAAAAACAAAGGATGAAATGATGTGTTAATACCTGAAGTGCTTTTGTGCTGTGACATGTCCCAGGAGGTGTCCTCAGTTCAGGGAGGCTGACAAGCACCTGGTGGGATGTCAGCTCCTGGAAAAACGTATTTTGGGGCAATCCACAGGTTTGCAAAGGAGTGATTGTGACATTAGTGCCAGCAAAACTAGAAATTATTGCTCAGAGTGGAATTTCCAGACCCTGATCCAAACCCTGGAGATCCCTTGTGGCATCAGAGTGAGGATTTAATCAACTGTTGGTGCTTAACTCAGCAGAAATGAAGGCAGCTGCTGTCGATTCCTTTAGCAATCCTTTAAATGCCACTGGCTGGAGTATTTTGGACACAGCCTGGCTTTCCTTATCCCACAGATTTGGGATTGTGTCTTGGAGGAGTGATGTTCTCCGGGGGCTGGAGAGGTCCTGGATCTCCTCTGGCTTCTCCCTCATCTCTGCTGTGGGATATTTGATCCTGGAATGGGCTGAACCTGAGAAGAATGAGGGTGAGGAGGCCCTGGCACAGCTTTCCCAGAGAAGCTGTGGCTGCTCCATCCCTGACGTGTCCAAGGATGGGGCTTGGAGCAGTCTGGGGTAGGGGAAGGTGTCCCTGCCCATGGCAGGGGATGGAATGAGATGAATTTTCAGATCCCTTCCAACCCAAACCATTCAATGATTCCGAGATTATCCTTTTTTTTCCCCTCTGCTTTCCCCCCCTGTCTTTTGTGCTGTTTCCTGGCTTGTTTTCAGGGCTCTCAGTACATCAGGGTTGAGTGCAAGGGGTGCTTTGATGGTGAAGAATTTCTTTATTTTCTTCTCTGCAGTTCTCCTTTTCTGTCGTGTCAGTGCAGATATGAACTGAGGCAAATACTTCACAAACCCATCCTGGAGCCCTTTCCAAATGCAGCCAGTCTGCTTCATAACAACTCCAAAAACGGCTCCATTGAGGAAATTGCAGGGCAATTGTCGGGGGGGACAAAATGAGAACTGCTTGAACTGGCCTTGCCACCAAACCAGGTGGTTTTGTACCTTTAGCTTTACTCACTTTGGAGATGTGACATTTGCAAAGCATCTCGGTGTGATTTCACCAAAGGACAAAGTGCATCATGTGCTTGAAGTCAAGAACTGCAGCTGGTTAAAAATCCTTCTTTTTCCCACACACTTAGAGTGGATATGATGGGTTTTTTCTGCCCATCCCTCTTGAAAAAGGACTTCAGAATAAATCAAATCTTTTCTTTCAGCCCAGCCATAAAGAATTTTGATGGTGGTGTGGTTCTCTGCAGCAAAGGGTGAAGCTGCAGGTCCTTATGATGGCTCCAAGAATACTTGTGTTATATTTTATCACTCAGACCTGTTCTCTGCCATGTTTATTATTGGAGGGTTTTGCTGCAAAGATAAAAACTGGTCCTAGTTGAGTTGGGCACAGTCTTGTAGAGTGGCTTTCAATGTGGTGGCTTTGCCATAAATAGTTTATTGATGTTCCATCACTTGAGTCATTATGAAAGTCAGGGTGAGACGAGGAGAATATGGAATAGAAAATCAATAGTTATCCAAAGTGCAGAGGACCTGTTGTATTTCCATCTCCTGATAATGACCTGGAGTTTACTGTGAACACATTTGCTCCTCTGTCTGGGCTAAAACGAGTTGTCATTAGGAGCCTGTATGTTAGAAAATGGTTTTATTGAGCTGCCAGTGACATTAAAGTCTCATTTCCCTTTGAAGAGGCACAGAAATATTGTTCTGTTCATGTGCTGTAACCAGAACATTAAAATTTGATTATTGCTATCATTAGAAGTCTGTATCCATACTAATGCAATTATATCTATTTGCCCATGTGTTGTTCCAGGCTTTCATTGAAGCACCTGTTTGAGAGTGAAATCTGTTGGTGCTGAGGAATCTCATTGTTTTGTAAATTATTTTCTGCACAAGAAGTTCTATCAAAAAATTCCTCGCTCAAAAAAAAAATCAATGTGGTAGAAGTATCTTTATATTAAAAACCACTTTTTTTTTTGCACTTTAGGTCACTGTGATAATCAGATTATTGGAGATTTTTTTCCCTAGCAAAATTCTATTTGAGAAGCGAAGTTCTTTTACTTCTCTGAGCCCTGAAATCAATAGACAAAATACATTCCTGGCCATATCAGAGCTGAAGTGTGTTGAGTTATGTGAGGAGGAAATCTGACCTGTTGTCATAATTGAATACAGGTTGTTAAAATGGAGTCCTTTGCTCCTCTGTGCCTGAACTGGTTTGGTGTTTTCCCCATCACCCTGGGGTGACTGGTCCCAGTCAGTGCTGGGCTGTGATCTCCCCTTTGGGGCTGCATTTATTTTGTCCTGTCCTCAATTCATTAATTTTGTCATGAGGACGTTCCCTATTTTCCATAAACAGATTAAATCCTGACCCTTCCTGCTCTTTCCAACCAGGCCTGGACAAACCATATTTTAAGGATGACTTCACTAGGAAATACCAGGGGGAAGAATTAAATGAGTTAAGGCATTAGTTCTCAGGAGAAAAGTCTGTTTACAAACCTGCAGTATTTATTACATACCTCATTTAGCTCATTCATCATTTTAATAGAAAAATGAATCTTTTTAGATGATTCTGAAATAATTTGAGCTAAACTACACAGCCTGAGGCAAAACAGGATTGCTTGGTGCAGGGAGGGCTTTTAGAGAAGTAAGCACGAGCAGAGACTGTAATTCACAATTTATGGCAGTAAAAATACTAAAAGCTCATATTTGAACATGAGATTTAAGGTTTGGGAAGCACACGGTACAAAATTAAATCTACTGACAGTTGTTTTGTCTCTTGTTCCTCAGTTTTATCATTTAGAAAGTAGAAATTTTTCATGAAACCTCATTGAAAGTGGAGATTTGGGGAGTTTCACTCATAAAATTCGATTTAGTCCTATGCACATGGTTATTTTTGTGATGTTTTTATGGCTTGGAATTAACAGTTTTGTTGCAGCAAAACCTCTTTTTCCTATGGGCAAAAGGAACCTGGATTTGGTTGTTCCTGTCATGGAAGACAGGAGGAAGAAGGTATTTTGGAATATTGAGGATGGGATCTATGGGGTTTTTTATGTTTTGTTTTTGGGGAAAGAAGTTTGGTTGGTTTTTAGAGAAGGGAGTGGGATACAATAAGCAGGACATTTATATTTGGAATTTACACAATTCTACTGCACTGACTGCACTCATATTCCTTGGAATAAACAGAACATTGCTCTTTTGCTTTATGTCTCTCCTGGCACACATTCCTTCTTCCTCTTTTTGGCATTTCTACTGCAGCCCTGAAAGGTTTGGGATAGAAATTCAGGTATTTGGGGTAGGTTTTTTAGGGGACCTTAAAGAGGCGATGTGAAACTTCTGTGTGAGCAAAAAGCTCTTGCTAAGCAAATAAATTTGATAATTTTCTCCCCAGTAAGAAAAGGGGCTGCCTGTCACATTTTTGTGAATCATGAGTGATTTTCTTACCTGGCCTTGAAGAAGTGAAGGACATTTGATGTCTAAAATCAATAACTGAATAGTTTTTCCCTCCACCTTGATAGAGGAAAAAGGTAAAAAGAATTCAAAATAGCCTGTGGGTGGTGCTGGAGTTGGAATCCCAGTATGAGTTGTCACATAAACTGGCAAATAAATGTTTTATTTCCTCTCTGAAATTGCCATGAAGGGCCTGGGAACCACAAGTTGCCTTTTCCTGGGTCTCTCTTCTGTCCCTTTATAACGTCCATGCTGACATTCAAAATATTTGTTTCAGTGGGACAACAGAAATAATTTTCTCCTTCCTTCAGCATTTCACTTGGCAACATGTTATAGATGTCTTTTTTATAATTTTTCTATGTAACAGTTAATGGCTTTTTTTCTCCTCTGTGAAGTTTGACAGACAGGAAAACCACGGTAAAATGAGAATTTTGAAGGCAAGCAAAGTACAGAGAAGGAGCATTTATTCTCTTTAAGCTTTCTTTTTGAATGGTGAATGTGTTTTGATAGTCAAGCAGCATTTAAAGCATGTTATTTTTTAATTCTTATATAGCAAACCCCAAGATATTTGACTGAAGCAAAATTAATCACTGTGTTATTTCGGCATTCAGATGAAGATCTAGTGCTTTACAAAGCCTGCTGCTCCATCAATTTGTTCTTTGGGTTGAATTCAAATTGAGTTCATTTTTATAGATTCACTGCATAATACTCCACTCTCTCCTCCCTCATTCATTAACCAATTTGTTCGTGCTACTCCCTTTTTATTGAACGGCAACGAAATTGCCGTGCTATCTCCCCAAATGAATATCATCATTCCTTGTCATGCATGGGCAAAAAGTAAGGCTAATAATCCCTTTTTCCACACACCTTCCCCCTTTCAGGGACAAGTCTTGTTTCTGCCCTGGAGGTAGCACCACAAGAACGTTTTAAATACCGTTCTTTGTGTATAAATATTCCAAGCCAGGCTCCTTTTGATTACTTGTGGGCCTTTGGAGCGCGTACGCCCTGCCAGTCGTGTGACACAACAAAAACCACATCAAAGCCTTGTCAAGGCTTGTCCTTGTACATGACACGCTACAAATGCATGGCAGGGATTAAAACGTGTTCGTTTGACACCGGGCTGGAAGCGCGACGTCGCCGAGGCTCCGCCACTCGACAAAACAATCGCCCGGGCCTCTCTTACTCTGACTTTTATTCAATATTTCTGTGCTCTCAGATGAAGCTGGTTTTGGGTAGGGATGTATTCACTTGTGTCTTCCTTGATGCCTTGGGAAGACTGACCTGAAAAGGAGACTGGACAGAGCTAGAGAATAAAGTAGATATTTATTGAAAGGCTTTTAGGATACACCTTGGGCAGGACAAGAGCCTGGCCAGGGCTACATGTAGGCCTGATACTTCTGAGCCTAAGAGAATTTTTTTAGCCTGCTAATAACTGTTAACTCTTTCCCAAGGGAAATCTTCTCAACAAGTTTCTTTCTCAAAACAATCTTGTAAAAACAACATTTCTTTCTCATAATATTCTTTTGCCAGGTGGTGGTTTCTGTTTCTGTAGTTTAACCAATGGAATTAGAGAGGTGTTATTCCTATGCACCAATCATGTTCATTTTGTATCGTAACACCTTATGAATAATAGGAAGAGTTGGAAAATGAAGCCTTCTATGCTCAGTTTGCCTTCTGAATTACTGGAGTCAATAATCTTTATTTCGTGTCCAACAACGACACCCAGGATGGACCCAAAATGGATGACCGGTCAGGAGGTCTCACACTTTTATAAGTTTTGGTCCATTTGCATATTGGGGTTTAATTGTCCAATTCCAGCTTCAGATTATGAAGTCCCATCCTTCTTGTTTTCTCTCTTCAGCCACCATTGTTTGTGCTTTTGGGCTTGAAAATTGTAACAGTTGTCCCTGGTCTCCATCTGGGAAAGGATTTTTGTCTACCCACTCTGTGAAGTGAGCTGACTGACACTGAATGTGAGATTCAGAGTTACATACCTAGGCAGCACAGAATCTGAAAGCATGAAAGCTAAAACTTAAGGCATCACCTGTAGAGTGCTCTGGTTGTCCTCATTTTGGGTTGAATTATCAGATTTAAGAGGGATGGAAATCAGGCAGTTTGTTTTACTGCTGTTTTCAGGAATGGCTGAGGTCACTTAGCTCAGCTTGGAGAAGAGCCTGAGCTCTTCTACATCCTTTTTAGACATAATTTTAAGATTTTAAAATATCTTTTTAATATCTTTTCATATCAGTGGCTGTCTGGAGTATATTGAGGTGCTCAAGTGTTGTAGCAATAGGTGCCAATATAGTTAAAGCAGGTGCACACAAATCGATTTAAAAGGATATTTCAGGGAGAGGATGAGGGAAAAAAGTGGAATGTCATGGTGAAGGCTGTAGGTTTTGGGGGATTTTATACAAATTTTATGAAATTTTTCGGTCCTATGAAGTGTTATATGATCTGTTCTGTCGTAGGTGTACCAAGATGTGCCTGCAGGAAAAACTGCTCTGCCTCCTTTTTTTAAAAGAAAGGAAAAGTTTAATATAAAGCTTAATAAATTGGGGATGTTAAAATTTAGTTCAGTAATAAGAATTATTCTCCTGATAGCCCAATCCTCTTAAGGCTGAGGGTCTTTAATTGCACTCAGCCCTGCAAAGTGCAGGGGACTTTGGAGCTGGAAATTCAACCTCCTGCCAGGAATTTGGAGTTTGTGTGTACAGTTGGGTGTTAGGGGAATCTGATGTGTTGCTCCAAATGGAAAACAAAAATAAACTTTGAATAATATAAATAATACAAAGATTTAAAGACAACGAGGCACCTCCCACTTCACACAAGACCTGATTTTAACAAGTAGCCAACAAAACTTTAATTTTGAAAGCAGAAATTCATTTCAGCTGTCAACGCTGTAAAAAATTTCACACAGAAGTGATATGGGAGAAGTTTGTCAACATAAATTCGGGGTGGCTGAGGCAAAAGAAGGTGATAATATTTCTTGTCTCATGACTTTCAGTAATATACTTAAGTTTGGAAAATCCACTCCTCTGATAACGTAAGATACCGCAGTGCCTTTTTTAAAGAGATATTTGAATTCCAATCACGCTTATAAATAAAGAAATAAACCTCATTACTCCTCATTTTCCTAATTATCATGCAGATAAACAGTGGGAATCGTGACATTAGGATAAGTAAGTGGCTTATGATTTTGCTCCAGAGGAAGAAAGTCTCGCTGTTCTCCCTTTTCCCCCCTTGGGCCATGCAGGAGTAATAAATGAGCAAACCCAGAGTAGTTTCTGATGGATGTTTAATGGGGCTGTGCTGGAGCCAAGGGCTGGTTTCTGCAGCAGCTGTCACAATTCCGAGTCATTAACACACCTTGAATGCTTGCATGCCAAAATCTGGGCATTTCCAATCCATAAAGGCACAGAGCCATGACTTTGAGAAAGGACTTCGGGGTGCAGGTGAGCGTTTCGGGCTGGGGGAAGTGTTGGAGTGTGGAGCATGAAGAGTGTGAGTGTGAATTAAAACAATTAAAGTCGTTTTGGAGGTTACACGTTGACTTTGAAAGTTTATTTCTGTTGTTAAGCCGGTGAGGAACCCAATGAGGGATTTCTGCACCCTTTTGCTGTGTGGTTCCTGCCTTTGGAGCCAGAAACCTGCTTGGAAATCTTCTGGGAGGGAAGAGAATTATTGTGTGCAGCAATTAAAGTAATTTTGGAAGCTACAGGTTGACTTTGAAAGTTTATTTATCTTTAAGCCTGTGAAGAACCCAATGAGGGACTTCTGCATCCTTTTGCTGGGTGGTTCCTGCCTTTGGAGAAAGCTGCTTGGAAATCTTTTGTGAGAGAAGGGAATTATTGGGTGCAGCAATTAAAGTAATTTTGGAGGTTACAGGTTGACTTTGAAAGTTTATTTCTGTTTTTAAACCTGTGAAAAACCCTATAAGGGACTTCTGCATCCTTTTGCTGGGTGGTTCCTGCCTTTGGAGCCAGAAACCTGCTTGGAAATCTGTGAGGAAAGAGAATTACTGTGTGCAGCAAAGTCATTTTGGAGGTTACAGGTTACACGTTGACTTTGCAATTTTATTTATGTTGTTAAGCCGGTGAGGAAGCCAATGAGGGATTTCTGCACCTTTTTGCTGTGTGGTTCCTGCCTTTGGAGCCAGAAACCTGCTTGGAAATCTTCTGTGAGGAAAGAGAATTATTGTGTGCAGCAATTAAAGTAATTTTGGAGGTTACACGTTGACTTTGAAAGTTTATTTATGTCATTAAACGTGTAAAGAACCCTATAAGGCACTTCTGCACCCTTTTGTGGGGTGGTTCCTGCCTTTGGAGCCAGAAACCTGCTTGGAAATCTTCTGGGAGGGAAGAGAATTATTGTGTGCAGCAATTAAAGTCATTTTGGAAGCTACAGGTTGACTTTGAAAGTTTATTTATCTTTAAGCCTGTGAAGAACCCAATGAGGGACTTCTGCATCCTTTTGCTGGGTGGTTCCTGCCTTTGGAGAAAGCTGCTTGGAAATCTTCTGGGAGGGAAGAGAATGGTGCAGCAATCAAAGTCGTTTTGGAGGTTACAGGTTGACTTTGCAATTTTATTTATGTTATTAAGCTGGTGAGGAACCCAATGAGGGATTTCTGCACCTTTTTGCTGTGTGGTTCCTGCCTTTGGAGCCAGAAACCTGCTTGGAAATCTTCTGGGAGGGAAGAGAATTATTGTGTGCAGCGATTAAAATCATTTTGGAGGTTGTTGACTTTGAAATTTTATTTATGTCTTTAAGCCTGTGAAGAACCGTATAAGGCACTTCTGCACCCTTTTGTGGGGTGGTTCCTGGCTTTGGAGCCAGAAAGCTGCTTGGAAATCTTCTGTGAGGGAAGAGAATTATTGTGTGCAGCGATTAAAGTAATTTTGGAGGTTACAGGTTGACTTTCAAAGTTTATGTTTTTAAACCTGTGAAAAACCCTATAAGGAACTTCTGCACCCTTTTGCTGGGTGATTCCTGCCTTTGGAGAAAGCTGCTTGGAAATCTTCTGGGAATGAAGAGAATTATTTGGTGCAGCAATTAAAGTCATTTTGGAAGTCACAGGTTGACTTTGAAAGTTTATTTATGTTTTTAAACCCTATAAGGAACTTCTGCACCCTTTTGTTGTGTCGTTTCCACCTTTGGAGCCAGAAAGCTGCTTGGAAATCTTTTGTAAGGGAAGGGAGTTACTGGGTGCAGCAATAACAAGTCATTTCCAGTGTGTAAAACAACTGAAATATTCAAATATCCCAAATACTCAAGTCATGCCAGCAGACTCACAGCAGTTCCTTCATGTACATAATAATTTGGAGTGAGGAAATACTTCTGTGGAATAACTATCAGGTTTTCTTGTAATGCTCTGAAAAAAAGGATAATTAGTGGGGGTTTTTGCTGCCTTCATGAAGGGACATCTAAGAAATGCTCAGATAAAGAGGTCAGCTGCCTCTTTGTTTTACATCGTAGTAACTCATGTCATATTTTAATTTTCCTGCTCGCTTTTATCTGCCTGTTTGAAGCACCAGAAAAAACCCCAAACCCTTGTAGTTATTCCTTTTCAAAGGAATGATGTAGGAAGGAGATACTGAACTTGAGCAAATCATTCTTTGAACCCACTACCTGCGAGTGAGGGAATGCACAGCACAAAAATAGCAACCTTGGATAGGTCCAGAAAGTTAATTTTAAATTTTTGTACCAACAGACTTGACCTTGAAGGAAATAAGGGGATATTGACCCTCAGCACATCTGCCTGTGACAGAGAGTAGGTTTGGATTGGAAATGAGGGAAAAATTTTTCCTTTTGAGGGTGAATTGGATGTGGAATATCATGGAAAAAGCTGTTTGTAATTATCTATTCAGAGTGCTGACAGTCTAGTGCCTGAGAATGGGTAAAGGTGATAAATAAATGTGATTTAAAGATTACAGAAATACAAAGTTCAGAACTGAAGTTCACCAGAGAAGAAATATCACATAAAATAACTCCTGAAATCGTAATTTTGCCGTGTTTTGTTGTTTTGGTGTCGCTTGCTTGACAGTAATTTTTTTTCTGTCTTAAAAACCAAATTTTCCTTTTCTTCATCTTTCCAAAGCTCAGAACTCTTACTCCATGTGAACTGCTAGACAAACCCAGGACATTCTTTAACCTTTCCAAGTTCTCCTGAAAACAAAAAATAGTTTTTACTGTTGCAGTTGTGACTCAGTGCTGGTTTTGTGTAGGCTCATATCTGAGTTTTAACTCTTCTTTTTAAATGTGGCTATTTATTTCGTAAATTCTGCTCTTTAATTGTTCTTTCGGACATGTTTCTGTTTAAATTTTTCTGAATACTCCACTTCTTTCTCAGAGCTGTTTCTTTCCATCTCTGCCAGCTCCTGGAGGGTCCTCCTGCCCTTGGTCACCCCAGTTCTTCATTTTTTGCTTTCTTTTTCTCCAACTCTCCCCCTTTTTTCCCTCTCCTTATGGAAGAAAAACAGCATTCTTTTGTCCCTATCTTCAGGACAAACTTCTGCCTCTTTTTTCTCATGCCTGAGAGTTTTTTGTTCTCTTGGCCTCTATTGCCTGATGCTGCAGTGTTCCAGACTTGGTGGAAGGAATAATTGCAAGCAGAATTCCCTATAATCCCTGCGTTCCTAGGAGGACTTTTTGTGTTCTACAAAGCTCTGGAGATCTCTGGGCTTCCTTTTTCTATTTTATTTTATTTTTCCCCAGGGTCTTATGGATGTGGTTAAGTTAAATTTGACTTTATTGGAGGTAAAAGGAGGAAATGCCCTGAAACTGTCACGGTGGGCACCTCTCTGCTGGCTCTAACCAGATTCCTTGCAAACTCCATGAATGCTGAAACTTCTCAGGAGAAGAAAATGAAATTCTGTTTAATATTAGTGAAGGGTTTTTTCTCTCTTTTAGTGACATGGATGAAATGAATTTGGCTTAGGCCCTCAGAAAAGGTGGAGATGAAGCGTGGAGCATCTTTAACTCTCTCTCGTGCTTCTGGAACTGTAGCTCGAGGGTCTGTGGAGTGGAAAATGAATGGAAAGTAATTTTATTTTATGGAGAGAGTGACACAAAGTTTTTTGTGCTGGTGGAACAGTTAGGAGACAACTATTTCTTTCCCCAGTAGTTTCCAGTGCAAGTCTGATCATAATTTGGAAGGAAAAGAGGGGGTTTTAAAATCAGTTTTACTGTTCACATTTGGTTTCAAGGGTGTGATGGTTAATTATGCAGAGGAACAAAACTAATTAAGGGAATCTCCAGTTTATGCTGCCTTAAAAGTTTAGTATTTCGATTTTTCACTGTGTAGTGGCCTGACTATAAAGCTTTAATCCAAAATATCCCTGCACAGTCATTGAAAAAGAGAGGAACGTTTTCCCTGCATACATTTCAGGTGGTTACAGGTGTCACCAGAATCTACCTGTGCCAGAATTTTTCACCCTCAGATCTCTTAAAGAAAAATAATAAAAATAATAGCTTTCAGAATGCAATCTGAGCTGTTTCACATGTCAGCTTTGTGATGAAGTGGATTTTCCTGAAGAAGTGTCTGTGTCTCTGTAAATCCCTCTCTGACTTGAGGGTTTCTGGTTGTCTCCCTGTGTAGACAACTTAGATAACGAAGGTGATTTTCACACAAAAGATGTAAATATTATCATGGCCCCCACTTCCAAGGCACACAAAAGCTGCTGATTAAAAATCAGGAACATCCTGGGTGACAGGACAAGGAGCAGTGGTTTGAAACTGAAAAAGGATGGATTAAGATTGGATTGAAGGAAGAAATTTTATGTGATGAGGGTGGGAGGCCCTGGAATGGAATTCCCAGAGCAGCTGTGGCTGCCCCTGGATCACTGGAAGTGTCCAAGGCCAGGTTGGACATTGGGGCTTGGAGCAGCCTGGGATGGTGGGAAGTGTCCCTGCCCATGGCAAGGGGTTGGAATTAAATGATCCCAGAGATCCCTTCCAACCCAAACCATTCCAGGATTCCCTATCAGAAAATTTCCTTTTAATAATTTGTGCAGAATTGGAGGGACTCAGGGGTTTTACACTGGGCTCCCTTTTTCCTTTCGGATCTATTGTACACTCCATAGTTCTGTTAATTTAAGATTTTACCTTTTTGGCCTTAAAATCCCTTTGGTCCCGTGAGTCATCCCAAATTTTTACTCATTCCTGAATTCCTTGGGATTGAGGCATGTCCTGCAGGATTAATAATGGATGTGGCCACAGGGGAATGGAATTTAGAGCCCCTTCCCAGAGAGAGATTTTGGCATTGTGCTGCACATTCTCATGCAAGGGCTTCCCTAAATTTCTGGAGGAGCTGCCTGTGCTTTCCTAGAATTTCCTGCTGTGTTCTTGGCAGGATGCTGTGATAGCACTTTAAGAGAGTAATAAATAGCTTGTGCAAGTCGTTCCTTTAAGTTAGAGTTTCTATAGAACAATCTTACAAATTGTTGCATGTCACAGCTGTAAATGGGTCGAGCACATCGCCGAGTGTGGAGCTGACAACAAAAAAAAAATCAGGGCTTGTACTACTCGTGAGAAGAAAAAAAGCTATTTTATACTCCATTAAACTGTTACACATCATAAATAATTTATGCTCAGCCTGCTCTGTTCTGTAGCAAAGATGATAAAACTCGACATTTTCGGAGCATTTTAATGGATATCATCATTTTCATGACTTTCTCTGTAACAGAAACCTCGTTCCTGCAATATTCCCCTGGTCATTATAGGGATGCAACTGGGTTAAATTATCAGAGTACATTCAAAAGGGAGTCCTTAGGTCTTGCTCTGTGTTCCACAAGTATCTAGGAATGGATTTAAAATATATTATAGAATGTATTTGGGTTGGGAGGGACTCTAAAGATGATTTAATCCCAACCCCCCTCTTTTAGGTAGGGATGTCACCCACTTGAGCAGGGTATATATGTAGTGTCTATATATAATTTTACTAATTTAAATTAATATTCTGATTTATATTGGTTGTTTCTATAACTTCCAGAAGTATCTAAAGAGCTCAGGTAATATTATGAGATGTCTCTATTCCCAGACAAGAATATTGATGATTTTTCTACTTTATACTGAACTTTTAGGTAAATCATGTATACAGGAAGGCTTTTAGATTGTTTTGTGTTCTTAAATATGGCCTTTGCTTTGCCAGTGAATTTTTTTTTCATTTTTTCTTAGTGAAAAACTCTCCAAACAAAATAGCATTGTGAAAATAAAACATGCCTGGAGATTAAAAAAAAAAAGACAAACAAAAAGGCTGAAGTTTTTTGGACAGTGTAATTTTAAAAAATGTGGAATTTAAAAGCTGACTGAAGTTTTCAAAATTGTAGAAAAATGTCTGAATGGAGAACTAGTTGTGTTTATTTATACAGTGTTTTGGTGCTTCTGAGAGTGTTACTGCTGTGTTTTCCTGAGGTGTGGTGCCTGATTTGAAAATCTAAAGGGCTAAAATCAGGCTTCACTTAGAACTGCCTGATTTCCTTTTGCTAATAAAAGTATAAAATGCGATATTCCTAAAAGAGAACTTATAATCCAGTGAGTGATGCAGTAGAAGTGTCCAGAATTGATATTTGACTTGGGGTGACAGTGCTGGATTTAAGGATGAATCCAGAGTGCCATTAATAGAAATTACAGTTCAGATTCCAATGTTGGTAGTGGGAGTTCATCCTTAGCTTAGAAATGAGATAACTGTCCTGGTGTGGAAAGACAGGTGTCTGCTAAGGAAGGCAGGAACCTCCCTTGGAATGGAGAATGTAAACCCCCTTCCTCCAAATTATTATAATTTTGAAATTTCAGGGGCTCTCAGGCAAAGATGTGGGAATAGGAATAACAGCTCTTGACTAGGAAGATTAAAACAAAAATGTAGTAGTACAAAAAAAACCACTGACAGAGTCAGCACACAACCTGACCCCTGTTGCTCAGGGTGTTGGTAGCAGTTCAGTTAAATCCTCCTGCAGTGACAGACGTGGCTCTGTTGGAGCAATGATCTTGTACAAGGGGGAATTTTCCTCTGAAGCTCCAGTGATGCTGAGATGGGTCCGGTTTTCCTCTGGGAATGCAGAGCACCCAGGCTGTGCTGGTGTTCCAAATCTCAGATTTTATCCAGGCAGGAACGCTGGGCTCCTCCCCCTGGGTGCAGCATCTCCCATGGGATGATGGAATTGTATCAGCCCTGCAGTGAGCCTCGATGGCCCATGGACAGGAGATTGATTCCCCTGGAGGGAGGATGGGTCCTGGAAGAGATAAAGAAAACACCTCCCCAGCTGGTTTGAACAGCTGGTAACAGAATACATCCTTTTGGTAACATCTTGCATTGCAACCTAAGACATAACATCAACTTCTTATTTTCCTCTGAGGACTGCAAATATTTCCCAAAAGAATCTTTTTGACAAATCAATTCTCATGTTTATACTCCTACACAAAACACAATCAGTTGGATTGGAAAAGTCCTTAAGATCCTCCAGTCCAACCATTCCCCAGCACTGCCAAGGCCACCAGTGACCATGTCCCCAAGTGCCACCTCCACATGGCTTTAAATCCCTCCAGGATTGGGGACTTCACCCCTGCCCTGGACACCCTGTTCCAGTGCTCATTATTTCACTGCTAGTACTGATAAAACACTTGGTATTTGTGTTTAATACCATTGTGGTGTTGAATTTTAAAGAATGGCAGTGATTTTTTGGGTTTTGTGTGTGTTCTTCGAAGTATTTTTGTGTATCTTTAGTGTATCTTTATAATAGAAATACCACCTTAAACTTTTTTTGCATTAAAGGAATAATCAAGTAGTTTTGGTCTCTGTGAGAGAGTGGGTGTGTAATTATATCTTAAATTTCTCTTTGTTGTTACCTGCTCCTTTAAAACCGCTTAAACCTGGCTAGAATATTGCAGAAAATATTTTCTAGATAATGAAATTCATGGTCCTCTGCCAGGAGATGACTTTGACTGGGGAACTGTCCTCGGACAAATTAGTGATGGTTCCCTTTGTGTAGAACATTGCAGAAACAGCAACAGCCATATTAAATCTTAATCAATAACAATGTTTCACTAATTACAGGAGCGAGTTTGTATATTGGATAAATTGCTGTTTGTAAACGTTGTATTATATTAACTAAACCAGCTAATTACCAGAGCAGAATAAACATAAGGTTTGCTAAAAGCTTCCATCCGTAGCTTGGAGCAGTGGCTGCTGTCTAATATTTCAGTCAATGTGGAAAATAAGGTAATGACATTATAAATACATTTATAACGCAGGACAATTTCTTCTAAAATGCATGTAAGTATTATTGCTTTACTATGAAATATGATTTATTTAATGCATTTCAGCCCCCATAATATTAAGATATAATTGAGATGGGGGGAAAAAATTGCATGCAGTCAGAGTGTGCATGAAAGTGAATCACAGTCTAAATTGCTTGTAATTTTAAAGGCACTTAGGGGAATCGTGAAATTTAGCTAATGCAGCCTTTGGTGTAAAAAATGGGAAGAAAACAATTGGCCAGTCTCTCAAGTTTTATTTGACATCACATGGTGGGGTTTTTTTTTAGTATCCTGGTGACAGCCAGGCTGGGAATGAATAAACAGAGCTGCTAAACTTTATCCCCATCTCGTGATAAGAAATAGCTGCAGATCTGGTGAGGGCCAGACATTTAGAGTGAGCAGTGAACATTTAGAGTGAACAGAGCTGGGGGTGATTGGGCTGAAGCCACGGGAAGGGAGAGGATGATAGCACAGACAGTGCTGATGATCTGAGATGGGAATCGTTCTGCTGGCGCTGTGAATTCTGATGGTTATTGCTTTCAAAAAGGCTGCAGCTTTCAGGTCTGGCCTTTATGGTTTAATTACTGGCTGAGCAGTTGCTGGTGATTTCACTGAATCACTGAGCTCCCACATGGGCACCACCAGCAGAGCTCTGCCTGAGCAATCCCACTTCTCCTGCTAATGGACACCAGTCTGAGCTTAGCTTAACATGAGCTGTCAGCTGGAGAGAATCTGGCTCTGCTCATTGTCCTCAAGCTGGGTTTGGCTTCAAAGATGGAATAAACAAGTCAGAGTAACCCTAAGGCTGGGCCGAGATCATTTGATCTCAGCAGGAGATGAAATGGGTGCTTGTAAAATAAAAGCTCTTTTTGGTTTTTATGATAAGTAACTTCTCTTTTGAAGAGAAGACTTCGTGCTTTTAAGACATTTGTCATTTCTTGTGTAAAATGTATTAATGATTCCATAAAATCTAAATCATGAAATCACAGAGGGGTTTGGGTTTGGAGGGATTTTTAAAGCTTGTCCCATTCCATCTCCCTGATTACAGAGAATAGGTGTGTTCAGACAGAGAATCCTGGAATGGTTTGGGTGGGAAGGGACCTTAAAGCTCATCCAGTGCCACCCCTGCCATGGCAGGGACACCTCCCACTGTCCCAGGCTGCTCCAAGCCCCAATGTCCAACCTGGCCTTGGGCACTTCCAGAGATCCAGGGGCAGCCACAGCTTCTCTGGGCACCCTGTGCCAGGGCCTCCCCACCCTCCCAGCCAGGAATGCAAGAAATGATATCAACAGTTTTTGGTTTAAACACAGCAAATGGAACAGTTTCAGCTCCAGGGAGCTGCACTGAGTAAGGACAGACTGAGCTCCTGAGCTCTGGCACACAGGGAATGGCATTCCCAGAAAAACGGTTCTGATTTCACACTGGGGCTCTTCTTTTATTCCAAAATAACTTTGATTTTCTTCTTAAAGAATCACAGGAGGGTTTGGTTTGGAAGGGGCCTTAAAGGTCATCTCATTCCACCCCATCCATGGGCAGGGACACCTTCCACTGTCCCAGGCTGCTCCAAACCCCAGTGTCCAACCTGGCCTTGGACACTGCCAGGGATCCAGGAGCAGCCACAGCTACTCTGGGAATTCCAGCCCAGCCAGAAATTCCTGCCCAAGATCCCATCCATGCCTGCCCTGTGGCAGTGGGAAGCCATTCCCTGTGTCCTGTCCCTGCAGGCCTTGTCCCCAATCCCTCTGCAGCTCTCCTGGAGCCCCTTCAGCCCCTGGCAGGGGTTCCAAGGTCTGTTTGGATCCTTCTCCAGGCTGGGAATTCCCAGCTCTCCCAGCCAGGCTCCAGAGGAAATCCTATCCCATTGCCCATCATTTCAGGATTATTGGCAGGCAGAGCATCACAGGGTAGGAGCTGAAACGAAGAATCAATCAATGGCTCATCCCTGTCATTTCCTGTCTGGACAGACTCCAGGCTCTGACCAGCACCTTCTCCATCCAGGAATATCAGTGGAGGAAATTAAAGCCTCCAGCAGCTCCTGCTGTCCCCCTTGCAGGAGCTGAGTGTCCCTCACTAACTGGCCCAGCAACCATTCATGCAAACATTTCCCTGATGTGCTTTGAGCTTTATCCCTCTGCTGGAAAAGTTGGAATGAATGGTTTGAGCTAATCCGATTCCCTCGCTGCTGGATTGACACAAACAGCCCCAGACCTGTGGCAGTGGGATCAGTAACCTTTGCACAGGGAGCAGCTGCACCTGGAAGATGATGTGGAATCTCATTTGACCCAAATTAATTTAAATCTCCTGCAATGATTAGTTACTTTGTGAGTAGTACAGACTGGAAAATTCTCTAAGCCTCTCTAATATTAACTCCAGATTACTGGATGTAATCACTTTTTTAATAAAGGGGAACTTGGAGGCTGGCAAACCACATTGGTTTTATTTTGTGTGATTAATTAAAAGGCATAGTAAGGATGAATAATAAACATAAAGAATTGGTAGCTCCACTGAAGCACCACGGCTCCCTTGCCTCTGTGTACTTCTGCAGGCCGTTGCCAAGAGATTTTGTGAGGATTGATTAAAATAGTTTGAAATAAGGCACTGTCTATAGAAGTTCAAAGTAATTGGGATAAGTACTTTTATTAATAAAGAGAGCTTCCATAGAATGAATTCTATCTCCGGGGCTCTCAAAGGGCTTTTGCAAGTTAAATATATAATTAAGTACATTATCTCACACTATTCACAGAAATATTTTTTTTTCCTGGGGTAGAACACAGTAGCAATTTATGGTATGAAGATCTATGTGAAATTTTCCTGTTAAAAGAGAAAAATACAGACCTTGTATTGTTGAAATCCAGTGTACCACGACGACTGTGTGTTAGAACAGAGAGAGGAAGACCAGTACAAGCTCAGCCTAAAATTAATCAGCAGTATGAGGGAAAATCAGAGCTTAGGGAAAGCTTGGATTGCCTTCAGAGCAGAGGATGTGGAATTACATCTGTTGTGGTCTTCAGCTTTTTGTGGAGCTTTAATGACTCCTAGGCAAGGACTAAGTTCTAAAGTGGGAGTTGTGACCGTATTGCTTTTCACCATGAGGCTGCTCTGGAGTTGTATTTTTGGGTTAGGTCTGGTCTGGTGCAGCAGCCAGAGTTTATTTGGGATCTGCTTCGTGATACTGATTTGTGGAGCTGCAGAATTTCCATCTTGGAGTTGGTGAACGTGGCTGGAGCAGAGTCTTGAGTGAATGAAGTGGGGCCTGGGGCTGCTCCTCTTCCTGCCCTTGGGTCACACCAAGCCCCTGGAATGCTCCAGAGGGGCTGGGAAGCTGGGAAAGGCCCTGGGGGTGCTGGTGACAGTGACTGGAAATCCCCAGGTGGGTAAAAGGTTGGTGGCACCTGGATTTCACCAGGGATGGAGTGGCCAGCAGGATTAGGACAGTGACTGTCCCTGTGCTGGCTCTGCTGAGGGATCCCCTGGAATCTGGGGTCAGTTCTGAGCTCCTCAATTCAGAAAGGACCTGGAGGGGCTGGAGCAGGTCCAGGGAATGGAGCTGGGAAGGGTCTGGAGCCCCAGGAGAGGCTGAGGGAGCTGGAAAAGGGCTGAGCCTGGACAAAAGGAGGCTCAGGGGGGACCTTGTGGCTCTGCACAACTCCCTGCCAGGAGGGGACAGCCGGGGGGGTCGGGCTCTGCTGCCAGGGCACAGGGACAGGAGGAGAGGGAACAGCCACAGGCTGGGCCAGGGGAGGTTTAGGTTGGATTTTAGGGAAAATTCCTTCCCCAAAAGAGTTGTCCAGATGTGACACAGCTGTCCAAGGCAGGGCTGGAGTCCCCATCCTTGGAGGGATTTAAAGCCCTGTGGATGTGGCACTTGGGGACATGGGGCACTGGTGACCTTGGCAGTGCTGGGAATGGTTGGACTCGATGATCTAATAAGACTTTTCCAACCTAAATGATTCCATGACTCTGTAATTGAATTATTCTGCAGCTTTGATCTAAAATCCTTTGTAAAATACCACTTAAGAGTCGTGCAGTTTTTATTAAGTACTGCCCTCAGAAAGATCTCCTTCCAAATTGGTAACAAAGTAAAATAAACAGGCATTGACGTATAATGATGAAAAAATGGGATTTTTATCTATGTCTTCTATCACTTCCCGTGGACAGTAAATGTTTTTAAACGTGGCCTTTTCATGTATTTTTCTCTTTGAGAGCAGCTGCCAGCTGCGTGCTGTGATCTGCTGAAGTCTAAGGGATGTTAAAGGTGTTGGGAATACAAAAAGTACAAATTAATGCCCAAATTATTGGTACCAATCTCAGTTCCAGCAAAAACCTCTTCCTCCTTCCCGCCCCCACATCCATAGCAGCGAAATGAAACAAAATTTAATTTACTCAAGGAATGAAATGTGGTTTGGTTTAGAGCTCAGATTTAGTCCTAGGTGTGAATAAGTGTGAATTCTTGAAATAATAGTGAAAATATTAAGCATGAAATACAGATTTGACACGTGTGCTAATGCCCATCCATCCATTGCTGTGTAGGCATGCATTTACAGATGGATAATTCATTTTTAAGTTGACATCTCTGCAAAATTGAAAAGATTCAAATACTGAAAAGAAATAAAATTATGGATTTTTTTATCCTGTTATACTGCTAGAAGCAATTTACCTGTATAGCTCTGGCTTCAGAGGAGTGGAAAAAAAGGATATTTTTCCAAAGCTGCTTAGTGAACAACACATTTCCATGTTTATGTACATCTGGTTGGATTTGTCCTTTTTTAAAATAAACCCTGAATTTTCAATCTTTTCCATGTCATCATCTCATGGCTTTTCTCCCCCTGACTTCCTTTCAAGTCCATTCACTTTGGGATCCCCCATGTGGCAAATCCCTGCAGTGCAGCAACTTCCCAACTTTAATTTCCAGAATTCTTCATTAATATCTTCAGTCAGAGAAGACTTTGAGGGGCTACAAACTGACAGCCTTGAGAGAAAAATAGTTTAGAAAGCAAATAGAGGTTTTTTTCCCCCTTATTAGTTGTCTTTTATTTCTTTTTCTGCTTATGGGGGAAATTATTTTCAAGCTGGAGGGTGTGAAAATAAGCAGAATACAACCAGTATTGAGTTAAATATTTACAAATAGAGATATTTTAGCAATTCTTTGTTGTTTAAAAATATTTTTTTCTTTCGGAAATTCAAATTGAGTGTAATAAAAAGAGAATGAACATTTCTTAGACAAATAATATGTTGTACTTGAAAAAAAAAGACTAGTTTTAAAGATGTAATTTTTCCAAAATAACATAATTTTGGCTGGGTTTATGGACAACTAATTGCTGTTCCAGCCCTGCACTAATCACTCCATAGAATCCCTTTTTTCCTCATCACAGGTATTTTATTTTTGGGTTAATTTTTCACGTGCCCACAAAGAACTCTACACCTGCAGGAAATGCATTTTGTGTGTCTGGAGGATTTCTTTCTCTTATTGCTTCTTGCCAGTCCTTAAAAACGCACAGAATTACCTGAAATTACCTTTTTTCAGGCTTTTTAACTCAGTGGTTGGGAAGGATCGTTTTGTACACAGAATTTCTTCCGTGGTTTTATCTTTCAGCACGACCTGTAGTGGCACTTTAATTTCCAAACATGGCTGTGTCTCCATCAGCTTGGTTTTTACCTCAACAAAGTTAATATTAAGAGCTGCAGTTAATAATAAAAATTTCTTGGAGGAAACCAGGCTGTAACTTGAACTGGTCAGTGCTGATGGGGGCTCAGATAAGGAATAATTTCAGAGAAAATGAGCTTCATCAAACTGAGCTTTCTGTCCATAATCATTGTTCCTGTCTTTAATTTCCTTTTACACGACCTTCCCTGATGGTTTGGACGTCATCCCTGTAATGGTTGTCCACATGAAAGATAATAATTCCACACAATTGGAGTGAAAAGAGAGAAATTGCCACAATTCTGGATGTGTGGGACTTGTCACCACCAATACTGCAATATTTTCATGGCCACAAAGGAAGGGTGTAGGTGAGAGGAGGGAATTTTTCATCCAAACTTGTTTTTGTTCCATAGAATAATGGAATGGTTTGGGTTTGAAGGACCTTAAAGATCATCCAGTGCCACCCCTGCCATGGCCAGGAACACCTTGCACTAGACCAGGCCTGAAGTGGCAAAATACTTTGGTTTTTCTTCGGTTGTTTTCTGCTTTTGGTCTCCAAAGGTGATTTTTTTTTTTTTTTTTTGGTAGTGGGGCTAAAGGGAGAACATGCATTTGGAAGGTACCAAACTGATGATTTGGCACCAAATACTGTGGTCAGATACAATTTGTTGACTGAATTTTAGTTGAACTGATGTTTTCACTTCGCTTGCAAGCTTGAGCTCATTTGATGTTTTCTGCTGCAGAATTCCAGAACTGGGCAGTGCTGAATTCGAGGCAAAGTTGGAAACTTCCAGAAATATGTTAAATCAAATCGGAATGAGTTATAAAAGCACAAATTCTTGAGCTGTTCCTAAGTTATCGATTTTTAGCAGCTCTGAGTGCAGGTTCTTTCTGGCTGTGCTTGGATTTTTGGTTAACTCCACCAAATTTGATTTAAGATATTTCTGGGAGTTCACAACTTTGCCTGGACCTCAGCACTGCCCAGTTCTGGAATTCTGCAGCAGAAAACATCAAATGAGCTCAAACTTGAACATCAGTTCAACTAAAACAAATTCAGTCAACAAATTGTATCTGACCACAGTATTGGGTCCCAAATCATCAGTTTGAGGTGTTTGCACTCAGCTCTGGGATGGTACCAGAACCAATCCAGAATTCTGCAAAACCAAGGTTGTTTTAAAAGATCTTTTTAAAAATATATCTGCAGATATTAAGAATGAAATTATCATCTGCAGTTTGCAGCACTTTAGAACGCTGTCACATCACCCTAGAATTATTTAGGTTGGAAAAACCCTCCAAGATTGAATCCAACCATTCCCAGCACTGCCAAGGCCACCACTCACCATGTCCCCAAGTGCCACCTCCACACAGCTTTAAAAACCCCTCCAGGATTGGGACTCCAGCACTGCCCTGGACGACCCTTTGGGGAAGGAATTTTTTCTCTCCCCAAAGCTGTGCTGGTTGAATATTTAAGGAGAAGCCTGGACAGGGCAGTCCTGACAACTTCCAGTTCTGACAACTTCCAACTTCTGCCCCAAATGGATGAACTGCCAGCTCCAGATAGGTGACAATTATTCAGGAAGAAAAGCAAAAATGTTTTTATGGAGTTCCAGAAGAGCTGGGATTGGATGGGACATCTGGAGATCATCCAGCTCCAGTTCTCAGCTAGAAGGAGTTGGTTTTCCTCAAAATCTGTTTTTAGCAGTCGGAATCTGAGGATGGGTTGGGTTGGAAGGGATCTTTGGGATCATCTCATTCCACCCCTGCCATGTCAGGGACACTTTCCTCCATCCCAGATTGCTCCAAGCCCAGTCCAACCTGGCCTTGGACACCTCCAGGGATGGGGATAGTTCTGAGAAGGTGAAAACAGTGAAAAAAAACTTAGTTCTGAGAAAAAACCCCAACCAATAAAACCCAAACGAAACAAAACAAAAACCTCTCCCCAAAACTCTTATTTTGACTTAATGATTTTTGGTGGAAATCTTCACATGATCATCACTAAGATATTGCTTGTAGCACTGAAAATTAATAAAAAAGGGTTTTGAAGACACCAACTCGAAGTTACCCTGAGGTTGAATTATCACAATATTTTAATATTAATGTATTTAACACATTACCTGGGTTCTTTATGAGTGAGTTGCATTCTCAGCATCAGTGCTGATCAAATATTGTATAAAATTGTCACTGCCAGTTTTTCTTTCTGGAAATGGAGATTGAAATACAGAGGAATGGATTGAATTAACCCTGCTGTAGTAACAGGTGGGAAAATGAAACTCCTGCCCTCTGATTTTTAATTTTAGAACTGAAAAGTTCTTGCTTCTGTTTCTGGATTGATTTAATTCTTAGTCACAGTTGCATTGGAGTCAGGGGCAGAATGACATCAGGCACAGCTGATATTTTACTGTGCATTCCTCCTTCCACCATGGTTTTCATGGATGCAATAACTTTTAAAATTTAAAGTAATTTTAGGACAAAATCTAGGAAAAATAACGATCTGATATGATGGGAGAGCGCTGTAGAAAATTCTTATTTTTATTTATTTTCACCCTCTGACTCCCCTGAACGCATTTAATCCTCAGAGTTCTCTGCCCTGCTTTCATTTATTAGGAATGGTTTGGATTTGAAAACATCTCATGGCTTTTTCTGTGACAGTGCAGATCAAAGTGACACAGGTTCCCTACAAATGTTCAGCAGCTCTTTCCAGTCCTGCACCTTCAAATAATAAGATTAAGTTAATTTGTTCCTGCCTTAGATCTCTCTGTGGGCATGTGGAGCTTGCATGGCTGGGTTTTGTTGCATGCTGAGTGCTTGGCTTTTTTTATTTTTATATTTTTAATATTTCTACATAAAAATAGACTCCATAATTCTAAAAAAAAAAACCCAAAACAAATCTGTAGTTTATTTAAAGCAGGAAAAAGTTGTGTTAACAAGAATCACTCAAAGCTATTAAATAAGGAGTGTTTGTAACTTGATTATTCGACATAATTTTTGTTCCTTGTGAAGCTTTTAAGGAATTTTGGGGCCAGCACCAAAGATTTTGGAAAAGAGGATTCCTTGAACTTTGGCTCTTAAGCCTGAAGTGATGTTTGAGACCTGTCCCAAATGTGGGCACCGGTGAAAAATGTAAATAATTTTTCATATATAAATAGATTAATGTTTGGGGAAAAAGGAGTAGGGCAGAGTGGAGCCAGGTTTTATGATAATGACTTTTATTGATGGAATTCCAGAGTGCTCCCATTAGCCATGAGCACCAGTGGGAATGGTTTCAAAATAAATGGGAATCCAGCCTCCCGCTGCACTGTGCTGAGATGGTTCTGATCTGATATTTTTCATAAGCAGATCATTAATTTTTTTTTAAAATTTAATATTCAGGCAAGTGGGTAAGGATATGGATGTAATTTCTCCTTTAAATCTAAATTTCCTTGCCATTATGGGTTTATGACTGTCTAAACCTCAGTGATAAGATAATACAAATTATTAACCTACTCCATTTAACTTATTCTCTTAAATGTTTTTTATTCCTTTTTATCCAGAGGGGTTTTTTTTACTACCAAGGCAATCTTTGAATTGCTTACAAGAGTAATCATGAATTTCTGAGCTTTTTCTTTTTGTACCTCTGGAAATATTAGGAATCATTTTACTGTAGACATCGCGAGGAAAAGAGCAGCATGATTGTATCTCCCATTCCTTGTGCTCTGGGTGCATCTTAATTTTAAAAAAATCCATCAATATCTTAAAAAAAGAAAAAAAAATCCATCAAAAAAGAAGAAAATTCCCTTCTTCTAGTTGCAATTCCCAGTGTTTTTTGGTAAATCAGGTTCTCAATCTATAATTTGGGATTTTGTCACCTTTGATTATGTCTATCCTCAGCTGAAACTTTTCTTGCCTTGATTTGCTCCTTTTTGGTTCTTTTCCTTCATGGCACATCAGAAATCTTATTTTTAAAGCTTTGTGTGGACCAAAAAAAGGTTTTCTTACTCCTGCACTCCAACCCTGAGGGAATCAGCTGCTGGTGGAAGAGGAGGTGGAAGAGGTCGTTTGATAGCTCAGCTCCCCTTGTCCAGTTGTCTTTATAAATTATAAATTTGGAATGATATGAGTTATAAAATTGGAGTTATAAAAGCATTTTCTGCTCCTTTCCCATTTCCTTGTTGATGTCCAGAGGTGAGAATTGAGCCAAGTGAGACCTGGAAGGAGAATCCTCCTCCCTCCTTACTCCAGATCCCAGAGCTGCACAGCCTCGTGCTCTTCCTCCCAGGATTCCTGGCTTTCTGCTAAGGCAGGGATTTATCCTGATGGAAATGGGAGATTCCAGCCTGAGTTTTGGCCCCAATTCCTTTTCTGGCTTCCTTAGGGAGGAATAAATGTTCAAGGAGAACCTTTCTGTCTTCACCTACTCACCACCTCCCCTTCTGTAGCCTTCAGGAAGAGAATTCTATCAGCCTTCCGTGTTTTCTTGCCAGATCCTTCAGGTTTTTTCCCTATTTTATTTCCATTTTTCCATAATTCTTGCATTTCTGTGTCTTCTTGATTTATCAATCTTGCTCTGGGAACATCTCAGGAGTAGGAGATGAGCTGTGCTTGGGGTTTTACCATCTCTGCTACTCAACTTCTAATACATTTTTTAGTTTTTTACCTGGAAATATATCTGCAAGCAGAGAGGGGAATAAAATCCTTGGCACAATTATTCCTCCCCTAAATAATAGACAGAAAAACTAAATTATACTCAGAGAATAGGAGGATAAAAGTGATTCCTCTCATGGAGCTCAAAACACTCTGAGTGTACCTGTGCTTGCACCTTTATCTGTTATTTTATACAATTTTATACAATTTTATACCTCCAACTTTTATACCCCTACAAGGGTGAATCTTTGTCTTCAGATTATCTTTTAGTTTGTGCAAAAATTGCATTTAAAATATTGTTGTCACTTTTGAGAAGTTTGGGAAATTTTGTGTTAAAGCTTTGGAGCTTTTTGAGGAGCTGAGCAAAGAGGAAATCAAATGTTCAAATGTTAAAAAAACCCCAAAAAACCCCCTGTAAAAGTATCAATGTCTGGTTTTGGTCCCAAAGAATTCAGGGGTAGATTTGTAGTTAAGTAGTAAATTAAGTATAGGCATAAATAAAAAAATATAAATAAATTTTAAAATTATATAAATAAATATAAATAAAATTAAATAAAAATTAAACGATAAATACATTTATAAATAATAAAAATATATTTATATCTAATCACACACACAGTTGTCTAAAATTTTATACTCAGAGTGAGGAAAAAATCCACGCGTGTGCATAAAGCAAACCAAAAAATCCACCTGTGTTTTCTTTCCAGCTTAATTTTGGTGGAATTAAGAATTCCAAATCCCTGCCTGCAATTTTTATGTCACTTGACCACAGCTCCATTATTGGCTCTCGTTTAATTTGAGCATCCTGAACATTAAATACTTCCGTGGTTCTTTGAAAGTCTCCTCGTTTACTGCTGGAATATTGATTTGGGAATAAAAATGTGTTGTCTAGAATATTTCTCTGGTTTTTTAGATTAATGTAGACTTTGGCAGAAGTAAAAAACACTGAAAGGTGAGACCTCCACAACTCCCTAACAGGGAAAAAATCAAACATAATAAAAATAAGATGTGTGGTTTGAATAGGCACATTCCACTCTGAGAATTGCTCATTGATTTTATCTCAGTTTTTGGAGGTTTTTTGGGTTGTTTTTAAATCTTCATTTGATGCAGAAGCTCTGTTTATGTGGAGCACAGACCATGTGCATTTTGGATTTTTTGTTACAGAGTTAGAAAAACAAAAATTTATGTTTCTCTTAAGATTTTGAACCCTCACAGCTTAAATTTCAGGGAAAACTGCTGTGTCTGTTTTTTCCTTAATCAACTCCAGTTAGGTTTCAGGAGATACGAGGTTTTTTCCCCATCATTAAATAAGATTATTGCTCACTCTGTGTTACAGATTAAGCTTTCACAGGAACGAACAAGACTCTCTTGAATTTTAGTTGATAGCAACTGAATTGCTTCCCCTGGGGTGTGTCTTGGGTTATATAACCAAAAAATGTGTATTCTATTTCATCTGTTGAAAGCAGTTGGGATGTTTCTCTTTATTTCTTGTAACTCCAGGGGGGAGGGGGGCAGATGCCTTCTGATAATGGAGCAGCTGTTAAAGCCAGGTGTGGCAGTGTTTCTTATCTCTTTCACCACCCATCCATCCTCTGGGGGAGATATCTGCTGATAATGGGCCATGAAGGCTCACCAATGACATGACACATGACATCATCAGGGATATCTGCTGAAAATGGGCCATGAAGGCTCACCAATGACTTCACACATGACATCATCGGGGATATCTGCTGATAATGGGCCATGAAGGCTCACCAGTGACATCACACATGACATCATCCCATTGGGAGATGCTCCACCCAGTGAGGGGGAGCCAACTGTTCCTACCTGGATAAAAACTCTGAGACTCAGGAACACCAAGGATCCATTTTTTTTTCTACTGGAGGAAGACCAGACCTATCTTGCCACCACTGGACTTTCTGCAGGGTCATCTCTACTCCACAGAACCACTTCTGTAACTCCAGGAGAATTTATTTGGACTGCTCCCAACACCCTGACCAACAGGGTGTCAGGTCATATCCCTGACTCTGTTAGGGTCTTCCAGGACTTTTTGTTTGCTTGCTTGCTTTTTTGTTTTGTACTACTACATTTGTATTATTTTTTATATATATATATATATATATTTTTTTTTATATATATATATATATATTCCTAGTAAGGAACTGTTACTCCTATTCCCATATCTTTGCCTGAAAGCCCCTACTTGCAAAATTATAATAATTTGGAGGGAAGGGGGTGACATTCTCCATTCCAAGGGAAGCTCCAGCTTTCCCTGGCAGACACCTGTCTTTCCAAACCAAGACAGGGTGATACTTCACAGAGCAGAGATTCACCATTCCAGCTTTCCCCTGGAATGTCTGGGAGCTGTAAGTCCCTGGCAGAATTGACAATTGTGCTTCTACCACAGTTTCCTTGTCAGGATCTCAGTGCCCAAGCACAATTCCACTTGGGCATGGAAAATCCATCCCTGTCCACCAGGAAACGGAGTGGAATGTGGCAGATGCGTGATAGAGCTGTGTGGATTAAAGAAAGGAGTGAAAATTTGTTGTTGCCAGGAGCTGGCTGGGTTTGGAAAGGCAAAAGATTTTATCTGTATTTAAAATCAGGGCTGGAGCCCCACTTCCATGGAGAAAACGGGGAGTGCTCACCTGGAGGAGAGGAGAGGAGAGGAGAGAGGAGGAGAGGAGAGGAGAGGAGAGGAGAGGAGAGGAGAAGAGAAGAGAAGAGAAGAGAAGAAGAGAAGAGAAGAGAAGAGAAGAGAAGAGAAGAGAAGAGAAGAGAAGAGAAGAGAAGAGAAGAGAAGAGAAGAGAAGAGAAGAGAGGAGAAGAGAAGAGAAGAGAGGAGAGGAAAAGGCTCCAGGGAGAGCTCAGGGCCTAAAGAGGCTCCAGGAGAGCTGCAGAGGGACTGGGGACAAGGCCTGGAGGGACAGGACACAGGGAATGGCTTCAGCTTGGAAAAGGGGAGATTTGGGTGGGATCTTGGGCAGGAATTCCTGGCTGGGCTGGAATTGCCAGAGCAGCTGTGGCTGTCCTGGATCCCTGGCAGTGTCAAAGGCCAGGTTGGAGCATCTGGGACAGTGGAAGGTGTCCCTGCTCATGGCCAGAAGATCTCTGTGAGTATTTTCCTGTATATAAATAATTTTTATATCATTTTGGATGATCAGAGATTGCTACAGAATAAGATTTATTACGAGAAAAGTGAGATTTCTCTTGGAAACTCAGGTTTTTTAGCCTCTCCATCCATGGGTATCTGTGTTAAATAAAGGCAGAGTGTCCAGTGAGCTTGAATATCTGAGTTACCACACTGATAGATGGGATAACTTGCTGATAGTAGCAAGGCAATTAAATGTAATTATAGCTAGATATAAAATACGTAATGCAATTTCTTGTTCCCTACACTGCAAAAATATGTATTTTTTTCCCTTTTTGACATTTCATTTTGAAATCTCTTAACATCCATTGTATTTGTTATTCCACTAGTCCTAAAATTTTTAAAAAGGAGAATCTCTTTAAGAGTGGGGTAGAAGGGGACTTGAAAATCATGCAGTTCAACCTCCTGCCATGGGCAGGGACACCTTCCACTGTCTCAGGTTGCTCCAAGCCCCATCCAGCCTGACCTTGGACACTTCCAGGGATCACAGCTTCTCTGGGAATTCCAGCCCCTCCCAGGGAAAAATCCCTTCAATCCCCAGCCCAGGTGTTTTTCCTGTTTCATTGCAGAGCCACATCTTGTTTAATACCCTGCATCTCAGCAGGGTGTCGTGTACTCCGTGTTAGAAAGGATGAATAAACATTTTATGAGATCTTTTTCTCTATTTATGATCAGTCATGTTTTGTTCTGCAGATTTTGCCTCTTCCTCTTAAAGGACAGAGCAAAATTGTAACTCTTCTATCATTTCCAAATTAATCTAATTTGAACAATTCTTTGCCATTCTCAATTTCATGCAAATACCGGTGCCATTACTTGTGCAAATAGCTGGTGTGTCTCTCCACGTTTAGAAAATGAAGCATTAATTCTCACTGTGGCCTAGGACAGGCTGTATTGCATGACAAATAGATTGGAGGCACGCAGGAAAAAAAATAGCACTTCACAAATCCAGCAGAGAGCTTTGCTGTCGAGCACTCACAGTGTTGGGCAGCACAAAAAAGATTGTGTAAAAATTGACATGTTTTAGCAACTCCCAAAAAAGGGTGGGTTTTTTTGATTTTTTTTCCCCATTATTATAGAAGTACTTGGCAGCTTCTATTTTCCTGAAGCATCCTATTGACTGGGATAAAACCTCTTTTTTTTTAGAAAGCACTTTTAAGTGTTTGCATTCCCTTCCAGATGCTCTCACCCACAACAGAAAAAAAAATGTTCGTGTTAAAATAATGGTATTCCTTTAGAAAATGCATGGATTGTGGAGTCTCCAAGCGCTGCACAGCCAGCCCTCAGACTCCTGGCAAGCAGCCCTGAGAGCCTGGAAAAGGAAAAGGAAAGGAAAGAAATCTTTCCTGAGGCTGCACAAGGAGTTCAACCCAGGGCACAGCTCGACCTCCTGCACGGGATGGCGCTTCCTCAATTTTGGGGTCATTTTTGGGAGATGCAGGTGATGCTTTAAGTTTCAGTTTTCGTATTTTCAGGTTCTGTGCTGCCCAGGGGTGCAGCTCTGAGCTCACAGTCAGTGTCACTCAGCTCTCTGCACACAGCAGGGACACAAAACAAATCCTTGTCCTGCTGCACACCAAGGACAACTTTCAGCCCAACAGCACAAACAAGGGTGGCTGGAGGGAGGAACAAGAAGGATGGGAGCTCACAACCTGGAGCTGTAATTGGACAATTAAACCCCAATATGCAAATGGACCAAAACTTATAAAAGTGTGAGACTTTGTGACCTGTCAGCCATTTTGTGACCATTTTGGGTCCATCTTGGGTGTAGCCCTGGCCAGGCTCTTGTCCTGCCCAAGTGGATCCTGGAGGCCTTTCAATAATATTTACTTTATTCTCTAGCTCTGTCCAGTCTTTGTTTCAGGTCAGCCTTCCCAAGGCATGACAGGAAGGGCACCATGGATTACCTGGGTGGGGACACCTTCCACTGTCCCAGGCTGATCCAAGCCCCAATGTCCAGCCTGGCCTTGGACATTCCAGGGATCCAGGGGCAGCCACAGCTGCTCTGGGAATTCAGCCCAGGCACGAATTCCTGCCCAAGATCCCACCCATGCCTGCCCTGTGGCAGTGGGAAGCCATTCCCTGTGTCCTGTCCCTCCAGGCCTTGTCCCCAGTCCCTCCCCAGCTCTCCTGGAGCCCCTTTAGGTCCTGGCAGGGGCTCTGAGCTCTCCCTGGAATTTTCTCCTCTCCAGGTGAGCACTCCCAGCTCTCCAGCTCCCAGAGGGGCTCCAGCCCTGGAGCAGCTCCATGGATTCCTCTGGACTCTCTCCAGCAGCTCCAGGTCCTGCTGCTGCTGTCCCCAGGGCTGGGGCAGCTCTGCAGGTGAGGTCTCACCTGAGTGAGGGACAGAATCCACCCCTCCTGCTCTGTCCACGGGGAGTTCTGGGTCCCAATGCCCACAGCCAGGGCAAGTCCAGCTTCTCATTCACCAAAATCCCCGAGTCCTTCCCCCAGGGCTGCTCTCCAGCCTTTTCTCCCTTCAGCCTGAATTTGTGCTTGTGATGCCTTAAGTTTGAACTTTCATGTATTTCAGATTCTGTGCTGCCCAGGGGTGCAGTTCTTTATGTCCTGGAAGGGACTCTGAGCTCTCCCTGGAATTTTCTCTTCTCCCAGAGTGGAAGTGGGAAGGGAGAAGCCTGAGGAGCCACCAGTGGTGGTTTCCTTTGGTGAACCTGGGACATGAAATCCCTGTCCCTGCCTTCCATTTGCTTCTCAGCACTTTTGTTCTTCTTCAGGCTGGAAATTGCTCTTTTTGCTGCCTGGATTTCTCTGTGTTCAGGACGATCAGGCTGATGGTTGGAAATTCACTGAGCAGAGACTTTCTCAAGCCATTGGATCCAGTCAGGCTTTGTGGTTCAGCAGTATTAAATTCCTCATTAACTCTTATTTTCCCTGCTGATGAGATTCTTTGTTTTGTTTTATACCTTGAGTTCCATTTAGCAGCAGTTCCTCACCCCCTTTAGCTGTTGCCCCAAACAAGGAGAAGCTGCTCTGCACAAAGCTCTGAGTATGGATCTGCCATCCCCAGATAAAATCTCATCTTGAGTGTGGTTAAAAAAGCTGACAAGGTCGATTTTAAACTGAAAACCAGCATCACAGCAGCTGAAAAGGGCTGAAATTTGGGACTCAAATAGGGTTTTTGTCAGACACCACAAGAAATAAAAGTGGTTCCTTGGAGTTTCCTTCTGCCTGTGATCTCGATTAATTGACACATGACAGATTTCATCATTCTTAATTATTTTATAATAACATTATATTGCTAAAGGATGTTTAGTGCTCCAGGGAATCCAGAGGCTGAGGTAGCTCAAAGGTAAAAGTGTGGATGTTTTCAGAGGTAATACAAACATCTCAACTTTTTCGGCTTTTGCTGAGCGATCGGCTTCGCTGATAACTTGTGGCAATGAGTTCTGCAGGTTAATTATGCATTTAATTGGTTTCAAATTTGTTGCTTTTCAATTTCACTGTTCACTGAATATTTCCTCGGTCTTGTATTATGAGAAGGAGTAAATAGGAGAGCCTGGCTCACCTTCTCTGAACATTTAATTATTTTGTGTACCTCTCTCCTGTACACAGAGCTCTTCTCAGGGGTTTGGTCTTTATATATCTCCAGCTTCTTTCTTTTTCAAAGCTTTTCTCTGCAGTGACCAGAATATAAATATACAGAGAGTGACCAGAGCTCTGGGAGGATCTGAATTTTATTTACTTCAAATACTGTGATCTCAGTGTGGTGCTGTCTTCTCCTTCCTCTTTTCCTCATAAATCTCCTCCTGTTTTTATTTTGCTGTTTTAACACATGGGACGAGTTTTCCTTGGCTTTTCCTGCAGGAATATCAAGTTTTTCTCTGAGGTTTTATAGTCAGGATAAGAAAGCTTCACTTGATTGGTGCTGGCTTTTGCTTCCAAGTTATTTTCCACTTATCCTCATTGGATCCATCCCTGGAAGTGCTCACCCTGGGACAGTGGGAGGTGTCCCTGCCATGGCAGGGGTGGCACCTCAAGGTCCCTTCCAACCCCAACCCTTCTGGGATTTTACTTTTCTGGTTTGATCTTTTTGGCCATTTCAATCCAGTCATTTCTATGAAACCCTTGAGGATTTCACTGGAGTTCATTATTACTTGCTTTACATTTTTCTGTGCATCAGATGCTATTGAGTTATTTTTGAATATCCTGTTGGACAGCTGGTTTATTTGTTCCAAATGTGACAAAAATTTCCACTAAACTACATAAACATTTTAGTAGAACCATGTAGAACCATGTTTTTGCAACTTAAACCTTTTAGATGTTGTATCAGCAAATGTTCATGACAGGGATGTCAGAGCATGGAACAGAAATGTCAGCATCAGTCCCTCTCTTCTGTGCATTTCCAGCCTCCAATTACTTAATTATATTCATAAGTTTGAGGGTTTGTTTAGTTGCCCAGTCCCAAATTCCTGGCACACTCAGACATTCACCATCTGAACAGGGCAAAGGCTTTAAAAAAAAAAAATTAATTTATTTTTCTACTATGGTCTTCACAAAACTCAATCTTTGTTTCCCTTCCTGTCTTGCATTAAATCCTCTTTTTCCATCCAGTTTGAATATTTTCAGTGCTTACAATATTATTTATTTCTGTTAGAATAACACAAACACCAGCAGAGCTTGAAGTATAATTATGTTAAACACTGCACAGATGTGTAGTGAGTTCCAGGCTCTGCCCTGGAGACTCTGCAATCAAATGAGAAGAGAAATAAAAGTGCAGTGAGTGGAAGTTGGACACAGAAATTCAATGACACGTGTTATAGGATTATATAAAAGGAAGATGCTCACCAATAATCGATGCATAAATCAATCCCAACCCCTTTCAGAGCTGCTCTACTCGAGGTAATAATTCTCTGGTGCTTTTATTTCAGAATAAGTTGTTCAGTCTTTGAAGAAAACACTGAAAGACCAGCGTTGTAATTCAGTAATTAAAATACAAAGAGCATTAAATCCTGCTGCGTTCTCCCACTTTCCCAAGGCTTTGCTGGATCTTTGTTTGTAGGTAGTAATTTAAAGAGTTATGGTAACTACGTGGTATTAACTAAGGATTTTCATACTTAGTTAAATATTTTATGGATATAAAGTGAAGAACTACAAACTGTCCTATTAATTGCTTCAATTGAGTTTTCAGAGTGCTGAAAAAAATGAAACAGAGCTAAAAACTGACTTATTAATTGGTTTAGTTTCATGTATGTGCACACCAGTTACCTGTAAATATTTTCTTTACCACAGGAATTTTTTGTGTGTCTCGATGCCAAAAGGTCCTTGGGGAAAGTTGAACATTCCAAAAGTTCTCCAAAATTATCTTGCCTTGGCAATGCTGAGGTTAATCCCTGAATTTCACTGTTGAGTCAAATATTCTGTTTAAAGATGAATTTGTTTCTGAGTTACATCTTCAGTCTGAAACTATCTGCTGGTTACATTTCTTTTATTCTCAAGCTGAATAGGAAAATCTCTGGGAGATAAAATGGCTGCATAATTCGAGACAGAATCAATGAGTTTTGATGGTTTGTTTATTACTAAATAGAAGAATTCAATTTAACGAGATCAAAATTCCGAAAAACACAGAGAAAATGCCTTTAAGGCAACAGATTATCTGTATTTTTAGTGCCTTTTTGAACATCCAAAGATGAAAGTTCTGCTTGTGTTATGTCTTTCAAATTGAGAAACACCTGATGTAGTTACAAGTGGCTCAGTTCTGTGTCTTGAGCAGAAATCAATCCCTTGAATAGCAGAGCAGCAATAAATGTCCTTTATTTGCTATTCCAACGTGGATTTCCCTCCTTGGGCATCATCACTTTTTGCCTTCTGTGGGAATTGGTTCCCAGGATCACAGATTGAGGCATCTTGTGCTGGGAGGGAATGATATCAATTCATGCAGAGTTTGGATCACTTGATAGAAGAAGTGGGATATTCACAGATGGAAAATAACTCTAGAGAATGGCCCCTGATGCTGAGAGGCCTCGAATAAACACAAAATACTGGAGGTTTTCAATGGGATTCCAAATGAGATTGGCTTTGAAGTGGCTTCAATGAGGTGGTGAATTTTTATTGCTTTTATTAATGCAGCATCCCTAAGAATTATTTCACTCTTTATGTGCAGTCCATTGAATCTTCAGTTTGCAAACAAAACCCAAGAATTGGGGCTTTAAAAATGATGATAATACAGCACTGTTGATAAATGATGCTGGGTTTTGGACTGAAGAGTGAAGAGTCCTAGGTGGAAAGCTTAAATTTCAAAGTTTTCTCAGAATTTTTGGCAACTGAGGTGCAAATTTCTTCTCTCTGGCTTAGTTTTGGACTTCAGTGGTGAATTTTTGGAAGGGTGGTGCTTCCTTACATTTTGCTTTGTTTTACATCATGTTTAAAAATGCATCAAATATTGGCTGACTGTGCTTAGCAATAACTTTTCTTTACCCTTCTGTTGTTTAACCCAGGAATTTAAAAGTATTTCTGCAAAATCATCATTAATATCAATTCTGAACACGGTAAAAAAATGACAAAAAAAAATTTATGATTCGCTGCAATAGCGGTGTAACAACAAAGATAGAAGTAGAACACTGTCCTAAATCAATTTACTGACAGTTTTTTCCCTGAATTTTACAGGATAACGGTCCTCTTGCTCTGTTTTATAGACAGAAATCCACTTTGGCTCATATGGAGCAGTCTCTGCTTCTTTCAATTTAGTGAAAAACTACATATTTGACATATGACTGAAACATCAGAAGCTGTCAGCCACGGTTAGAGACAATATTTGAATTGCTACAAATACCTGGCAGCAGTACAGATAACTCTTTAAAATGTTTGATCTCCTTGGACTGTGTTGGCTGACTGAAAAGCATGGATAGAGTTTCAGGAATAAGTCGTGCCTCTCTTTCATTCCCAGTGACATGCAGAGATGTAATTCAGATTTTTTTTCGGCGTCTCTTTATTCCTTTGAACCACGGTTGGATGGAAACACGAGGCTTTTCTGCCTGTTGCTAATCACTAGAATAGTCATGAGCGTATTTTAATTTTTATTTGCAAGGAAATAAAGTCTTTCAGAGTCTGTTGTTTTGAAGCTGAGCAAACCAGATGGTTCGTTCGGAGTTTGGTGGGAAGTGGCAGTTTTTCTTTAGTGCTGATACTGTACAAGGTGGATTGGACAGGGCTGGGAGCAGCCTGGCCTGGTGGAAGGGGTTGGAATGAGATGATCTTGAAGGTCTTTTCCAGCCCAAACCAGTCTGGGATTCTGTAATTGCTCATTTGTGGTCACTAGGTACAGATTTTTCTGCCCTCGTTTTGGGGTAGGATCATAAAATAAATCAGGCTGGAAGAACTCGAGGTCCTCTCAAGTGAGTGATGACTCAGAACTTCCCTCCTGCTGCTTCTCCTCTCTCGGTTCTTGAGCTGATAACCCCCAAGAATGTTGTCAAAAGTCCTTCTCCCAAGCCCCAGTGCCAGGAGAGAGAGTTAGGATGTGTCTGTATCATTCTCAGGGATGTTTCTTATCTCTTATCTGGTACATTCTGTTCTCACCCCAGCTAGGGTGAGAACACAGTGCTGGTCATCGTTTACTGACCACCCTGAGGGTGGTCGTAATCTTTTATACTATGTACTACTTATCCTGTGTTTACAGATAAATACCAATACCTATCACCTATGTTAGACAGTGCATTTCTGCTCTAATCCAATCCAAAAGTGCCACCACCACAGCAGAAGATGGAGGGCAAGAAGAAGAAGCAGAAGGACAGGGACATGCCCAAATTCCTCCATCTTGCCTTCTTGAACCTCCTTTAAACCCCAAAATTGTACATCTACACCTGGTGATAAATTAATATTATACTAATCAAACTCTCATGGCTTGTTTCTGGACCCCTTGCCAGGATCACCCAGGGCAGCCAGAGGGATGTCCCGGGTTCCAACACTGCTCCATGAGCCCTGCGTGGGGTCTGAGGGACCTTGCAGATGGAGAAGGCTCAGCAGAGCTTTTCTGTCTCCGTGCTGGGAGGTTTGCAGCCCCCTGCTGGATACGGCCTTGGGTGCCAGCTGTGGCTTTTTCCTTGTCTCTGTTTGAGCAGAAACCCCTGGGATCTCTCTGAGTCTCTCTGTGTCTGCTCTCCCTAAATCATCACCTCCTCCTCCTCCAGGTGTCCCACATTCTTTAGGGGCTGCCCAGGGAGGTTTGGAGTCCCCATCCCTGGAGGTGTCCAAGGAACTCCTGGAGGTGGCACTCAGAGCTCTGGGCTGGGGACAAGGTGAGGATTGGGCACAGCTTGGCTTTGATGATTTTGGAGGGCTTTTCCAGCCTCGGTGATTCTGAGAAATTTTTTTGTTCAGCTTTTTATTCTGGCATAACAGAAGTTCTTGTTGGGGCAACAGCCTCAATGAATTTCTGCCTTGGTGTAGAGCAGCGTGCCTGTGGGTTTTCCTGTGCGTATTCCCGTGACTCACATTAGGATTGGAATTTGTAACTCTTCTCTTGGCATTTGTACATTTGTGTTTTTCTCCTTTGGTCTCTAACGAGATTGAGTAAATGAAGCTTCTTGTCACAGCTTCTGTTCTGCACTAGATCCTTGTTTGTTCATAAATTCAATTTTTTTAATTTTCTCCATTAGCCTCCTCCTCTCAATATGATCTTTTTTATCTGCTCGACTCACTCTTTTAGGACTTCATTATTTTTAGAAAATGTACTGTAGCACATTTAATGGTAATTACAAAAGCTTGTTTTAATTACACTTGTCAAAGGCTCCGTTTTATGATGCATTATTGGTGCTGCCGTTTCCAATTCCTAACAATTCTCCACCTTTACAAGTGGAAATGAACATCCCTCTTTTCAAGTGATGCGTCCGCATGATTTTTTTCGTGCTTAGAGATGATTTTGTGCGTAGTGGTAATTTAAAAGGAATTCTTTGAGGGGAAAGGGACCAGCATCTCTTCCCAAGAATATCCCTAAGTTCCTGGTGTTGCCTGTTCAGAATGATGGGTGTTGAAATAGAGGGTTAAAAATGAAAACTGGGACAATTCAACACCCTATAAATGTGGAAATTGGGAATTATTTTTCTTGGGACATTTCTTGCAGTGGAAGAGGAGAGCAGCTTTGCTGACCATAATAATTTATGTAAATAATGAAGCTTTATCTGATTTTATCAGTGTGCAAATGTGGATGCACAGGGCTGTACCTGGGTGAGTGGGAGAGGAATTCAGTGGATGTCAGATCCCTGGAAACATCCAGGTCAGGCTGGACAGGGCTCTGAGCAGCCTGATGGAGTTGAAGATGTCACAGCTTGTGCAGGGGTTTGGAAGATGATCCTTAAGGTTCCTTCCAGCCCAAACCATGATTTATGAAATGCCCAAAAACCGTTTTACAGTGTGAGACTGACAGCCTGGACCTGAATTCCGAGCTCTGGAATTCACACCCAGCTCTAACCCATGGATGTGCTCATCCAGCGAACCTCAGGCTGGAAAAGACATGGGAAACCTCCAGCAATGTGGCAGAGGAAAATCATGTTTTGAGATCATGGCTAGGGAAGATCATGGCTAGAGAAGATCATGGTTAGAGAAGATCATGGTTAGAGAATATCATGTTTTGAGATGATCGTGTTTAGAGAATATCATGTTTAGAGAAGATCATTTTTAGAGGAGATCATTTTTAGAGAAGATCATGCTTTGGGAAGATCATGCTCTGAGAAGATCATGTTTAGATAAGGTTGTGTATAGAGAAGATAATTTTTAGAGAAGATCATGTTTTGAGATCATTTTTAGAAAAGATCATGTTTAGAGAAGATCATGTTTAGAGAAAATCATGTTCTGAGATGTTTTGAGAAGATCAGGTTTTGGGAAGATCATGGTTAGAGAAGATTGTGTTTAGAGAAAATCATGTTTTGAGATAATTTTTAGAAAAGGTGATGTTTAGAGAAGATCATGTTTTGAGAAGATCAGGTTTTGGGAAGATCATGTTTTGAGAAGATTGTGTTTAGAGAAGATCATTTTTAGAGAAGATCATGTTTTGAAGTAATTTTTAGAAAAGATCATGTTTAGAGAAGATCATGTTTAGAGAAGATCGTGTTTTGAGAAGATCACGTTTCAAGATCTCTTGTGCTGGTGCACCCCACTCATCCTGAGCTGCCAGCAGATCTCCTGTGGGATGGTGTTTGGGGAGCTGCCACCACTTCCTTTTAACCTTTAATCCAATGATTTTTCCTTCAGGCTCATCCCAAGACCTGCAGATATCCCAAGCAAGACCTTCAAAGGGCTTCCACCTGGCCGATGTTAATTTATAAATTCCAATTGGACTCTTATTTTGAAGCAGATCATTCTTTTCCCCAAAAAATGCAAACTGGAGCCACCTCAGCAGCTCCACTGTAAATTTTTGGGACGTTAATGAATCTGGAGCTTGGAGTCTGTGCTGAGGGGCTGCTCTTAACCTCAGCCAAAGGCTGAGTCTGAAATCTGACTACAAACCTACATTAAACCACCTGATAATGGCTTAAATAATAGCAATTTATGACCACACACACCTGGAATCTTGTTCCATCCAGCAACAGATACCTGTTTTTATATTTAAAATTTAATTATTAAACAGAGATTTTCAACCAGGTGCTTATTTGCTCTGTTCTGCCTCACAGAGGACAAAATAAATGGGGTTTTGTTGTATCCAGTGTGAGCAGGGCTTGGTTTTGTCACAGGATGGCTCTGCAGGTGTCCCTGCAGTCAGGTACAAGGTGATTCCTGGAAATTTTTTTTGTAGGGGAGAAATCCATTTTTCCAGTGATGGCAACTCCTGCCAGTGCTGTGCCAAATCCTGGTGCTACCTTTAAAAACAAAACCCAGGTTGGCTTTTAAATCTTGGTCCAATTTCCCTGTGATTGTGAAGAATCTGTGTTTAATATTGGTGATCTGGTTTGAGGATTAAATTTGGGTGGTTTTGGGAGCCAGAAGTGGCTTTTTGAAGCTGTTCTGTAGAGAACACCCAAGCAAAGGTTTTGTTTATTAGAATTTCTTTGTGGAGAAGCAACAAACCTGTTCCAGTATCTCATTTACACCTGAAGTGCAGCATTCAGCTAATTGAAAACATGGCTATTCTTAATTATTTTCTTGCAGCTCATTGACATTCACAGGGATCTTGTTGCTGCAGCCCCATAAATATAATATTACTTTACAGGTTGTTATTTTGGCACTCAGTTCTCCTCTATTGGCATATTTATAGTCTCGTGTATAAATGAATAATTTTATTTATTATTTATTCATTTGAACTTTGCTGTGTCTGCGTTACTGTACAAGTGTCGGGGTTGAAAAAACTCTTTTTTGCTGAGTTACTTATTTGCCAACCAAATCTTCTAGTTGCTTTCACAACACAGAGAAGCAAACCTTTGGATAAACAGATTATTTAGTATTTTATGTACAATATTTCTCCCTTACCAATGACAGATCAGGGAGCAGTGTCACTGTAGAGGAATAAAATCCAGCTGGCTTGATGATTCATTATTTTGAGGGGGGACAGTGAACCAAACCCAAAAATCAACCCAAGAAACGAACCAACTTCCCAAGTAAATCAAATTTCCAGTGTAAAATCTTCCATTTAGAGGGATATCCTTGGAATAAATGTTATTGCATTTCCTGATCATGGCAAGACAGAGGGAAAGGATTTAAGCTCAGTTTAAGCCTGGAGGATAAGGCTGAGTTTTGTCTCTTCTGTCATTGCTGTGCTCTTGACCTGTTGTGCTTTACACCCCACAAAGCTCTGAATCATCAGAAATGGGGCGAGTGAATTTGGTCAGGAGGTTCTTCCCTGGGTTTTGTTCCATCCCATCGCCTTTCCAAAGTCAGTTTTAGTTCCAGGTCATGGATAGAATCGTGGGGAACACGGTTGGATTGTAAGAACTAAACCTTAACCGAGTTCTCCTGAGCTTTATGGAGTATTAATGGTATCTTCTCTCTGTCACTGGCCTGTATTGCCCACCAGGAATGCTCTGGAGATCTTCTGTGGTTTGGGGATCATGGGATGGTTAAACTTGGAATATTTGCATTGGGTACCCAGGAAGATGCCTTGCAGATATGGAGTATGGGATCTGGAATGTGAGATCTGGAATGTGAGATCTGGAATATAAGATCTGGAATATGAGATCTGCAATATTAGATATGGAACATGAGATATGGAATATTAGATCTGGAATATGAGATGTGGAATATTAGATTTGGAATGTGAGATGTGGAATATTAGATATGGATTATGAGACCTGGAATATTAGATCTGGAATATGAGATGTGGAATGTGAGATCTGGAATATTAGATATGGAATATAAGATATGGAATATAAGATATGGAATAGTAGATATGGAAATGAGGTCCGGAATATTAGATATGAGATATAAGATCTGGAATATGACATATGGAAATGAGATCTGGAATATTAGATCTGGAATATGAGATATGGAATATTAGATGTGGACTATGAGATCTGCAATATTAGATATGGAATCTGAGATATGGAATATTAGATCTGGAATATGAGATGTGGAATACAAGATGTGGAATATTAGATCTGAAATGTGAGATATGGAATGTGAGATCTGGAATATTAGGTATGGATTATGAGATCTGGAATATGAGCTGTTCTGATACAGGTTTCCAGAGAAACTTGACTGCTCCTGGATCCCTGGAAGTGTCCAAGGCCAGGTTGGACGTTGGGACTTGGAGCACCTGGGATGGTGGAAGGAGTTGGGGTTGGAATGAGGTGATTTTTCAGATCCCTTCCAAGCCAAACCATCCCATGAATCCATATTTGGGAGAGGATGGTTTGGAGGGACACAAAACCTGCAGAGAATTTGAAGTGGTTCTGGGACAGGTCTGGGACATCATCAGGGATCACAATCAATACAAACCATGGGAATTTGGTGTGGAATATTTCATGGAGTGAGCTCTGGAAAACCTGTAATTAATGAGGCAAGGCTGATTTAACTGCTGGTGGACAGGGCATGGGCTCCATGGAATTCTGATGGAGAGGCTGGCACAGGACAGAGTTTGATTCATTAATATACAACTTTTTTGGGTTATTTTTGGACAAAAGACCCCAACAATTTCCAAGTACAAATGAAATGTCTGCATTTTTCCAGATACATCTGACATGCATGTGGGTTGGTTTTTTTTTGCATTTTTTCTGTTCACCATTACATAATAAATTTAATTTGAATTTTAACTTTTTTTTTACATGCTTCAGGACATAGAAACAAAGGTAAGCTGTTGAACAAGGAGACAAGGGAAAATCCAAACCTTTTAATGTATTCCTCGGGTGTTCCCTAGCAAAACCCAAAAATTAATCTTGACAAAGGGAGTCAAGTCTTGTATCTGTGCAATATGTGGTGTAATTGTTGTAATGACCTTTATTAGATAATTATTAGTCACTAAGGTTTTTTATTAAAAAATGGTGAACCTGGAAAGTATTTGCATTGATAATTTAGGTGTTAAATCCTTCATAGCTTGTTCAAAATCACTTGTCTGCTATTTACACTGCAGGACTTAGAGCTTTATATATTTTTAATAAATTCCTCTGTGCGTGTGTGCTTTTAAAATGTATTTTCTAATTTTTAATTCCCCTTAATCCTAGCAAATGGGAAATACTGCAGATGAAAAGCCAAAAACATCAATTTGCTGGGAGCAGTGTCTTGTAAAAGAACACTCAGGTCATATTAGGATTGAAAAGATAAATATTTTAAATTATTCTGTGTTATTTTAGATTATTGGACATGGGAGTGATACCATGGTCGAGTTTTTCAACTTAGTGGATTCTTCAACCAATCTGAGAGTTTCCAGAGGAGTCATTTTTAATTAAAGAGGACAGGGGAGTTTTGGATGCACTTTTTAGCAAATATATAAAAGGATTTTGTTCTTCCCAAATATCCACCTGTTTAGGATTAGGTTTTCCTAAGTTTCGAAGTGATTTGCCGAGTTAATTCAAATTAAAAAATCAAAAGAAATCCCAGCCTGGTGCATTCTGGTGACGTTTCCAAATCCATTTGGGCAAACTTGGGCAGAGCTGTTGAGTAGGGGAGGAAAAAGCCCAGAACTGTGGATAATATCCTTGATTTAATATTTTTATTTTTCTATTCCTTTTTTTTAGGCCAGACAGGTGGAAGAGAAGGAGAGGGAGCTGAGGAAACACGATGCCTACTACAAAGAGCAGCTGGCTCGGCTGGAAGAGAGGGTAAAACCAATTTTTTCCTTTTTAATGAACATTTTTCCCCCCTTTTTTCCCCTTTCTATTCATTTCTGCACCTGGTTATATTTACAAGATGACTTTTTTAAGGAGATAAAGATTAAAATTCTGGCCAGAGGAGTTATTTTTCTATTGCTGCTGCTGTTTTTGGCTTCACATTGACAAGGTGGAAGGTTTGATGGGAGAATATTTGTTTTCTTTGCTAACAAAGTTCTCACATTCGCTGTGGGATTTCATCTGTCACGGTAATTACAGACAGAAAAATGAAATAATGAGGTTATTTTATACCAGCGCTGATGAAGAGCCAGTGGAAGTGAAGAAGTGTCACCAAGTAAAATAATTTAAATTAAAATACCAACAACAACAAAAAAAAGTGAAGTGTGAAGGGACATAGCGAATTTCTGCTTTCAGTGGGTGGAATTAGTGATTCCTCCATCAGGACATGGAGAGTTTCATTTTAATTCCAAGTTTATACCATGTTTCAAAAGCACTTCTGTGTCTTTATCTCATCACAGACTTGAAATTAAACTGTAGAGAGCAGCTTGGGAAGCTGTGGGACTTGCTTACAGTGGCTTAACATATTGCTGTTAACATCCCTGTTCTTTACAGGGTATTATTTTATAGGATGTTAATTTCAAATAATTACTGCTGTCATCATTTCCTGGCTCCCAGGTTGGTTGTAACCTCCAGCCTGAATACATTTGTCTCCTTTACCCCTTTGCCTTCATCTGAGCTTATATATTGGTGATTAATTTGGATTTTTTTTTTGTTAGTTGGTTGTATAAGTTATTAAGGAGGCCAGAAGAAAACCCCTTGTTTTTCTGGAGTAGGAGAAAGAACATGTTGCATGAATTATCAGTGTGTATAATTGGTCTTAATGAATATTTAAATTCAGGGTACATCCAATACCATCTCAAGGTTTTTTCCTCCTTTTTTGAAGATGCCATTCATGAAGTCCCATGCTCTTGGCAATGAAAAAGAGTTTGAAAGGATGAGGAGAAATCAGTTTAATGATTCTATTGAAACAGCTAAAAATTAAGATCCTTCACCCAAACCCTCCACAGAACACTTTCCTTTTTCTCCAGTTACTGGCTTGGTGTTTGAGGAAAAAGCTTCAGTGGGATTTGATCCAGACTGGATTTTTCTGGCGTGGTTGTAGCTGTGCTCTTGGTGTGGAATAATTCATGGCAAAGGATGTCTGATAATCCATGGATCTTGGACAGCTTTTTCTTTCACTTTATTTACCTTTTACATCTTTTTAGATGTTTTTCTTGGTCATTTCTCACATTCATGTCTGTCACTGTGCAGTGGCTTCAGTTCCTCTTGTTAGTGAAGACTGCAGTGTGTGTAAATACATTTTTGTGCTGTGCAAGGGAGATAATGAACTTTAAATAACTTTATTTGAGTTCTGCTGGAGTGCCACCCCCAGGGGATGTGAAAAAGGAAATCCTGCCATCTCTTGGTTTCTCTGCTTGGCTTGGAAATCCCCATGATTACAGCAAGTCGTTCTGAATTCCTTGTTTTATACCATGGGTGATGTTTGCTCTGCGTTCAGAGCGGAGTTTTTGTGGTACCAAGCCTTGACTTTTCACTCTGACTCCTTATTTGTGAGATAAAACCCTCTGCTTTTCCAAGCTGTCATCCAGTTTGTCATCAAGGTAAATTTTCATCTCTCTCCCACACACAATAAAAAAGTGCTGTTCCAGCTCGGAGAGGAGCGAACTCTGTGTTCCAAATCTGACTTGGAATTTCTGCAGAGAGGTGGAGATGGCAGAGTGAAAACCTGGACGAGCAGAGGGGTCACAGCTCCTGCAATCCCACCTTCCCCAAGGCCCTCACTGGGCTCTCCTGTGTGCTGGGAATTTTGAAAATTTTAAATGGAAACAGCTTTTAAAAAAAAATTTTAAAAAGGAAGGTGTGGAAATGACAGAGCACAGAAAGACGCTGGTTTGTTGTTCCTGCACTTGTCCTGATTTCAGTGGAAGGTGCACAGAGACAGAGCATGGGCTGCTCAGCAGAGGGAATTTGGGAACAGGAGGTGGGGTGGGAGCAAGTGGAGCTTGGAGAATTGATGTCAGGGCGAAGAAATGTTCAATCCGAGTCTGTCACCTGTGACAAAGAATGCTAATTACAATCTCAGATCATTCCCACATCAAATAAGCACACTTTAAAAACACTTCAGTTATGCCTATGTGGTATTTCTGGCTGTTGCATCATGGAGTGTCAGAGCTCATCTCGATGATTAATTGGCTTTTTGATTACTTAGCCTTTTCAATTAGAAGCTTCATATTTGTGTTCTTGAGCGCTGCTGAAAAAACAATGCAGACGTTGATAATAAAGGGAGATGACAACAGGACAGATTAGTGTCAGCACAGCGTGCTCCTTATGGAGAAAATTATCCATATTCAGTGCCAGATGAAGCCTGTCAATTATAAAATATTTCAGTGACTGAGGGAAGATGCTCAACCTTTACAGAGTATTATTAATACAGGACAAAATAACTGTGCACAAGTGACAGCTGCGATAGTAAAACATCAACAATTCCATTCTCCGGGGGAATAACTGTTCATAAATTTGGTTTATGTGCTAAAAACCTTTTGATACTTCCCCAAACCCCAGCAATTCCCCTAACAGCTGCCAGTGTTTCTAGGTCAAAGATAGCACATAAGCTATTAGTTATTACATGCTCCACAGCAGCAGAGCAATAGCAGAGAGTTGAACAAAGCAGTTAAAGAACAACTTTCCCCTCTGCATCTGACTGGGGTGTGCAGCTGTGATTTAGGTGTTCACACATGAAGTTTGGAGGGGAATTTGTCACTGTTTTTCACTGTGCACCTACAGGATGAAAATGGTTCTTGACTACAGCAAAATTCAGAGATCAAACAGTGCTGAATCACTGAGTTGTGTGTGTGCCCCACAGTGTGTTGATTATTTACTGACAAGTTCAAGGTCCTGCACAACGGTCAGGGCAATGCAGGTGATGCCTTGGGAAGGCTGACCTGGAACAGAGACTGGACAGAGCTAGAGAATAAAGTAGATATTTATTGAAAGGCCTTTAGGGTACACCTTGGGCAGGACAGGAGCCTGACCAGGGCTGCACCCAGAGTAGACTAAGAATGGTCACCAAAAATGGCTCCCCAGTCACGAAATTTTACATTTTTATAAGGTTTGGTGCATTTACATATTGGGGTTAAATTGTCCAATTCCAGCTTCAGGTTGTGAGGTCCCATCCTTCTTGTTCCTCCCTCCAGCCACCCTTGTTTGTGCTGTTGGGCTGAAAGTTGTCCTTGGTGTGCAGCAGGACAAGGATTTGTTTTGTGTCCCTGCTGTGTGCAGAGAGCTGAGTGACACTGACTGTGAGCTCAGAGCTGCACCCCTGGGCAGCACAGAACCTGAAAATATGAAAGCTCAAACTTAAGACATCACAAGCACAAATCCAGGCTGAAGGGAGAAAAGGCTGGAAGCAGCCCTGGGGGAAGGACTCGGGGATTTTGGTGAATGAGAAGTTGGACTTGCCCTGGCCGTGGGCATTGGGACCCAGAACTCCCCGTGGACAGAGCAGGAGGGGTGGATTCTGTCCCTCACTCAGGTGAGACCTCACCTGCAGAGCTGCCCCAGCCCTGGGGACAGCAGCAGCAGGACCTGGAGCTGCTGGAGAGAGTCCAGAGGAATCCATGGAGCTGCTCCAGGGCTGGAGCCCCTCTGCTCTGGAGCCAGGCTGGGAGAGCTGGGGGTGCTCACCTGGAGAAGGGAAGGCTCCAGGGAGAGCTTCCAGAACATTCCAGGGCCTGAAGGGGCTCCAGGAGAGCTGCAGAGGGACTGGGGACAAGGCCTGGAGGGACAGGACACAGGGAATGGCTTCAGCTTGGAAAAGGGGAGATTTGGGTGGGATCTTGGGCAGGAATTCCTGGCTGGGCTGGAATTGCCAGAGCAGCTGTGGCTGCCCCTGGATCCCTGGCAGTGTCCAAGGCCAGGCTGGACACTGGGGCTTGGAGCAGCCTGGGACAGTGGGAGGTGTCCCTGCCCGTGGCAGGGGGTGGAACTGGGTGATCCTGAAGGTCTTTTCTAACCCAAACCATTCTGTGACTCTCTAAGGAGAAAATAAATTTGTTTTGGAATAAAGAAGAGCCCCAGTGTGCAATCAGAGCTCTTTTTCAAGGAATGCCATTCCTCCCCTGTGTGCCAGAGCTCAGGATCTCTCTGTCCTTACTCAGTGCACTTCCCTGGAGCTGAAGCTGTTCTGTTTCTGGTGTTTACAGGAAAAAAATGTTTGTATCTTTGCTGTCTTGTCCCTCTAATTCCAGTGGAGAGGTGCATTATTTTTGCCTGATTGCAGTGCCAGTTCCCAGCCCCAGTGTCCATGGACTTTATTCAGAACCAGCTCTGCATCTCCAGTTTCCCTTTGCTCTGCAGCTTCCAGTCCCCATCAACACTTGCACACGATTTTCATGCAGAGCAGCTGAAAAACATCCCAGTTTTCCTTCACCCTCTTTGCTTTTGCTTTACAACATTTCTTATGAAGGACTCATGACCCTCTCCTGCTTCTTGTTGTAGTTTTGGCATCACACAGACACTCAGTGAGCTGTGTCTGCTCCTGCTCTGTCTCTGAGACTGATGGGGCTCCCCAGTTCCAATTTCCTCCAGCAAACCCAGCTATTTTCATGTTGCACTGCTTCCTAATGCTAATATGCATCATTAGGAGAATCCTGCCCCAAGTCATGGGAGCAGAAGGAAATTAATTTTAATACCCTGCTGTATGACACAACTACTTAGTTTATCAGTGTGAATGAGCAAGATATGGATCCTCATATTAATCATAATATTTTCCACTGGAGCCAAGTTTCAATGCTGCTGAGTTTCCTAGAAATACTTTTAAGTGTTGAGCAGTTTGGATGTGAAGGTGGTTGTGGGGTGAGGTAATAGGATTATCCTGGAGCTCCAGGAAAAGCTGAGGGAGCTGGGAAAGGGGCTGAGCCTGGGGCAAAGGGGGATCAGGGGGGACCTTGTGGCTCTGCACAACTCCCTGCCAGGAGGGGACAGCTGGGGGGAGGATTTGGAATCTAATCCCAGGGCACAGGGACAGGAGGCTGGACCAGGGGAGGTTTGGTTTCGATTTTAGGGAAAATTCCTTCATAAAAGGGTTTTCCATCTCTGGCAGAGATGGAATCCCCATCCCTGGAGGGATTTAAACAACTTGAAGATGTGGCACTTTGGGCACGTGGCTCATTGGTGGCCTTGATGATCTCAGAGGGCTTTTCCAGCCTAAACAATTCCACCATTCTGCCATTCTGGAGGAATTTGGAGGTTTCAGTATTACCTTGGATCCACTAGACATTTAACAGCCTAGAACTCACTGCTCTGACAGTTCCTGGCCCATTCCACAGTCCCCACACAGCCCCGTGGTGGGGCTGTGGTGGCTTTGGTGTGGGGACATTCCTGCTCCAGAGAGGGCTCAGTGCTGGATCCTCCCCTGGGAATACAGACATTCAGTTCAGGAAGTGTTGATCCACTTCTCTGCATCCGTTTTTTCCCCTGACTTAAAACGTCGAGGAAGGATTTGCAAATCCTGAGCTCGGCACTTAATTTGGGGATTCTGCTTTCCATGGAGGCTGTCAAGGAGCATTAACCTTAAGGTAAGATGAGCACAAGGAGCACAAAGCTCTGAGCTGATGGCACATTCTATCCCAGGTGTTAAATGGTATTATCCATCCTGCTTGCTACAGTAAATAGGATTTTGCTATTATGATGTGTCAGGATTTTCAGAGAAATCAAATTTACTAGACACTAAACTGCCATCCTCACTGCTGAGCAGCTTTATTCTGGGATCTTGTATTCCTCCTAATCCTGTTGGTAGGAAATGCTTATACCAATTGTGTGGGGAAATTATAACTTAATGATCTCTTCCATTTTCTATTCAAGGCTTAGCATGGCCCGACATGCTCTGCAGTGATAGCCCCAGTGCTGAGCTGAGGAGCTGATCCGCAGCTTCCCAGCCAGGAATTGGCTTCTGTGGGAGTTTCTCATCAGCAGAAGTGCTCAGGTGCCAACAATGCCAGCCCCACATTTGTTCAGATGCTTCAGAGCCTTGTTTACCTTTTCAGATCTCAACAACTCACTAATCAGGAGCCTTTTGCTGGGCTTTTTGTAAAGTGGAGTTTGCAAGATGTTGATAACAGAGGGGGGACTGGTACGAAGCAGCAAAATAACCACAAGCATTTTCATTCCCTACAAGGTAATTTAGCAATTTAAAGCGAGGGGTTTTTTTGTTTCTATTTGTGTTCAGTTATCAGTCTGTTTACTCTTTGTGATCTCACGTGGCTGTAGCAGCAAGAATTCCAGGAGCAGAGCATGAATCTGCTCTCACCTCTCATGTTTAGAAGTCTGTATTTGCCAGAGCAAACATGTTTACTCTCCCCACATTTGTGTGCGTTCTTCACACGTTCCAAAGCCAACTAGCAGGGATGTAGGTGCATGTTTGGAGACTTGAGGCTGGATCCAGCCAAATAGGAAATTATTTTGGCTGATGAGCACTTAGGGAAAAGGCAGGGACAGCTCAACAAACCTGGTGTTCTTGTTCCTATGAAGGCATGGAATTACTCCAATATTCCCTAAATATCCGTGGTTTGAAAGAAAATAGTTCCATCATTCCCACTCTGCTCCTATTTTTGAGATATTCTCGGTGTTTATGTCCTGTTTCTATTTGCCTGGCTCTATTTCTCCTTCTGTATCAAATAAATAAATGTATATATGCACACACACACACAGAGTCGATACTTTAACTCTATTTCCGAGCACTTTTCCAATAGAAGCAATAAAATACATTACAGCTTCCATGTGATGAATTCCACCGACTGCCATATCATCTCATTGTTAATGAATTGTGTTATTCCTGTGAAGTTAGTGGGGCCTTTTCCTTTCTAAATGGATATTCAGCTGCCACAGCGACTTCTCGCAGCTCTCCCAAATCGCTGCAGTGGGAGACCTGAGGAGAAAATCAAGATATATTCATTTCTCATTTTGTGCTTGGGCCAAGAGACTTTTCTGTGTCTCAGCTCATGTGCTGCAGCAGGGAGATAAAAGTAGGAGTTCATCAGACTTTCCCAGTGCTTTGTATTTCCACATTGCTCCTGAAAAACCACCCTTTCTAGCACTGACCACAGCATAATGTTTTTGTCAGTTTAGCATAATAAAGCTGTCAACCCACCCTGTGATCTTGCCAATATTAGAAAATTCCTCTTTTCACATTCCATTCTGTTTGGGGGACAGAGCTTTTGTTGAATTGCTTCTTGCCTGGCAGGTTGAGATTAGGAAACTTGCTACCAATTACAATATCTGAAACCTGCACCTGATTGACAGCCCGGGCTGGAGTGTTGTATTTAATGCTCTGCCTCCATATCTTGCCCAGCCACAATCATTATTCTGAACAGTTGGGTCTCAGCCTTGATTTCATTTTTTCCCTCCTCATAATCTTTTATTTACCGTTTCTGACTAAGTAGCTAAGATGTTTATTATTAAACACGCACCTCAGCCTTGTGGTTTTTTTCCCCCAAGTGCACCAAAAATGCAGAGTTTCATGTTTGCCATGAAAAATACCTGCTTCGGTCTCATCTTTCACTATCACATATCCAATCAATAGCAAGGCTGAAATGCTGCTTAATAACAAAATGAGGAGTTGTTCCATGCTGCATAGCAGCTATTGATGTTTCTCTAAATGTTTGTTTATAGATTATTTTTCCATTATGTATGTGTGTCTTTATAGAGAACAAAAAAAACCCCTGTGATAACCAATATCCCAGGATTTTTCCTGCTGTGCACTAAGACACCTGATAACTTTTAATGTGGAACCACAGTTTCATACAGGTTGTTGCAGTTTTTTTTATTTCTCCAGCATGTGCAAAAAAAAAGGTTTAGAAAGACTTCTGGTTATTTTGTAGTGTTAGTTTGGGGAAAAAGATGGCTTGATTCCGTGGGGATTTTTTGGGAAGAATTAGCACAAGTCTGAGGGGTGATGGTATCTGGGTGGAAACTGATAACTCAGAGCCTTGGAGCTGGGATGTGTTTATAGAATCACAGAATAATTTGGGTTGGAAGGCACCTAAAAGCTCATCCTAAAAGCTGCCATGGGCAGGGACACTTTCCACTATCTCAGGCTGCTCCAAATCATTTGGGAATGCTCAGCCTGGAGAGGAGAAGGCTCCAGGGAGAGCTTCCAGAACATTCCAGAGCCTAAAGGGGCTCCAGGAGAGCTGCAGAGGGACTGGGGACAAGGCCTGGAGGGACAGGACACAGGGAATGGCTTCAGCTTGGAAAAGGGGAGATTTGGGTGGGATCTTGGGCAGGAATTCCTGGCTGGGCTGGAATTGCCAGAGCAGCTGTGGCTGCCCCTGGATCCCTGGAATGTCCAAGGCCAGGTTGGACACTGGGGCTTGGAGCAGCCTGGGACAGTGGGAGATGTCCCTGCCATGGCAGGGCTGGCCCTGGGTGAGCTTTAAGGTCCCTTCCCACCCAAACCATTCTGTGATCCTATGATTGAACCACTTTATAAGAAACCCAAATACTCATTTTACAAACCTCCTTTTCTGAGCCTGACAGCCCTTTGCAATAAAACCCCAAATCTGAGATTATTTCCCCAAATATTTACTGCCTGCTTTGCCTTTATCTGTGATTTCCCTCAGGTGCAGTCCAAACACAATGGCTGTGGTGGATTTTTTTTCCCTGATTTTCCAACACTACTAAAAGGAGATTAAAAAAAAAACAAGAGGGGAACCACATGTCATGTGCTAACAGAGATAATTGGTAATTCATTCTTCACCCTGTACATAGGAACAGGTGAATTCTCCTAAAAAAATCCCATCACCAGCTGTAGGAAATATTCTTCCTTCCCCAAAGGGAGGTTTGTGCTGGAGGCTCTCAAGTGCCACGTTGAACAGGGCTTGGAGCACCCTGGGATAGTGAAATCCCAGTGAGGCCAAGGTTATCCAGTCACTTTTTGAGTCAAAATTCCAGCGTTGCCTCAGTCCCCCTTAGTGATCGTGGGGTTTTTTGTGTAGCTTCATCTGTGCTTTTCCCCTTCTCCTTCTTATAGAGCAAAAAGAAAAAAAACCCCAAACTGTCACGAGAGGGAAATGTTTTAAATAGGCAAAAAAGGAACAAACTGATGGAATTTTTTGAATGTTAAAAGCTGTGTTTATCGCTTTGCATAGGGTATGGCAAAATGTTTTAACATATGGGGAGTTAATGAATAAGCAGCTTTCGCTTCACCCGGGTCTGTTCCCTCCTCCCACCACCTTCCCATCACAAGCTGAAGTTTGGGAACAAATACTGTGCTAAGTTAATGCTGGATTAAAGCAACCCTCAGGGAGGTGCTTTGCAGGAGTTCTTAGTTGAGGTAACATAACTAGAAATGATTACAACTCGAAATTGAAGTGACCATTCCTTTGTGCTGGCCCTGCTGAGGGACCTCAGATCCTGGGGCAGCTCTGGGCCTGTCAGGATAAGGAAGATCTGGAGGGGCTGGAGGTGCTGGGGGAGCTGGGAAAGGGCTGGAGAATTCCTGAGGGAGCTGGGAAAGGGGCTGAGCCTGGAGAAGAGGAGGATCCAGAGGGATCTTTTGCCTCCCTGGAATTCCCTGCCAGGAGTGGACAGGCAGGGGGGGATTTGGGATCTGCTCCCTGGGCACAGGGACAGGAGGAGAGGGAACGGCCTCAGGCTGGGCCAGGGGAGGCTCAGGGTGGATTTTAGGGAAAATTCCTTCATGGAAGGGGTGATTAAATACTGTAAGGAGCTGCCCAGAGCAGTGGTGGAGTCCCCATTCCTGTAAGGAATTCAAAGCCCTGTGGATGTGACACTTGGGGACATGGTGAGTGCTGGGAATGACTGGACTCAATGATTTTATGTGTGATTCCTTACCTGGCTGTCCTGGAGAGATTTGTGTTGTCTCTGCTCTTCTGTCACAATTTCCATGGGATTGAGCTTGGCTAAAACCAAACTCTTGTGCCCAGGTGGGTGAGAGTCCAGTGGCCCCTGGGCTGTGCCAGCCCCAGTGTGGGCACAGCCTCAGGGCAGGGACTGTCCCCTGAGGGACACCCTGGAACCCTGGGGACAGCTCCCAGCAGGAGAGTCCTGGAGGGACTTCCCTGTCCAGAGAAGGGAACGGAGCTGGGGAAGGGTGTGGAGCCCCTGGAAAAGCTGAGGGAGGTGGGAAAGGGGCTGAGCCTGGAGAAAAGGAGGCTCAGGGGGGACCTTGTGGCTCTGCACAACTCCCTGCCAGGAGGGGACAGCCGGGGGGGTCGGGCTCTGCTCCCAGTGACACAGGGACAGGAGGAGAGGGAACGGCCTCAGGCTGGGCCAGGGGAGGTTTAGGTTGGATTTTAGGGAAAATTCCTTTCCTAAAAGGGTTGTCCAGCTCTGGCAGAGATGGAATCCCCATCCCTGGAGGGATTTCAAAGCCCTGTGGATGTGGCACTTGGGGACATGGGGCACTGGTGGCCTTGGCAGTGCTGGGAATGGTTGGACTCGATGACCTCAGAGGGGATTTCCAACCTTAATGATTTTATGATTAGAGGAAAACAGTCCCTTTTTGCCTAAGCATTAGTCAGTAATTATTCTCATTAGAAAGCAATAATGTTTATGAGAAATTAAGCCTTTGTTTTTTATTGCAAATAATCCTGCAAACCCAATGGCTGAAATCATGGAATCATAGGAATACTCTTCCTTTATTACAGGAAGACTCGCTGCCTTCATTTTCACTGCTGTCACTCTGAGTGATATTTTAATTTTTCCTGCCCCTAAAAATAGTCCAGTCCCATAACTGATAGATAAATTAGAGAATCCCCAGGAAATGCTGCTGAACGTTTCTGTTTGCCAGCACAATAAATGCAGAAGGCAATAAATGTCCTCTTACATCAAGAGGAGGCGGGTAATGAGTAAATGATGGGAAAAGAGATTTTGAAAATAAATGATCAATCCAGTGTAAGTTGAAAAACAATTTATTAATAACTTGGCCTTCAGTGGGAGAGAGGGATCTGTGCAGTCAGAGGAGCTGGAGGTGGACCACTGACATCTGACAGCATTGGATTTTTGGGCAGTTGATTCAGGTTTATGAACCATAAGCTGTGATTTAGACCCAACTTTTTCCAGATGAGTTTTGCTGGTTCACCGTTGTGTTACTGGGGGGAAAAAAAAAAAATAAATTTTTGTTTCTGTAATGTAAGCACAGAGGATGCTGGGTTTGGGAAAATCTTTGTGTAAAGGATGCAGCTTTTGCAGTACCTGAGGAAATCTGAGCTCTGCACCACGTCCTGCTCTGGGTTTATCATTTTTCCACCTCACTTTGTTGTGCTTTTCACGTGCAGGAGGTCAAGCCCTGCCCAGGAGCGGTTGTGTCCAATGGCAACTTCCTTAAAATCAGGGAGAATCCTTAAAAACAGTGAGAGCTGAACCAAAATCCTGGGATGTGACCCCAGTGCAGAGAGAGGAGAGCTGTACCAGCTCTTTCCAACATTATTTGTGGCTCAGATCCCAGCTTTGGCCAGGCTTGGCCACAGGAATGAAAGTTTAAGTCAAGGTTTTTCTTCTGCCTTAAGAAAGACAGAATGCCTTCCTTCACTACAGAAAGGCAAAATTCTGTTGTATTTTCTCTATTTCTCTGAGTTCTGTGAAACTCCCTTGAAACTAAAACAATAAATTTAATACTGAGAGAAGGAACTCTCATTAAAGATGATCAGAGGGAGTTGTAGGAAAGAAAATGGGAGAAAATAGTAGAGAAGAGAGAAAATCAGAATAACTGACTTGGTGACAAGCCTAGCGACAACTTCTTTGCAGCCAAATTTTTGCTTTAAAGAGCAAAACCAATTGATCTTGGGCACTGCAAATTTCCTTTAAAATCTCTGCCTGCCCATTCCTTCAGGAGAGATGAGAGGGCATCAAGTTTCTGTATTTGTGAGATCCTCCTGGAAAAATAATGTGTCATTTTTACACTAATCCTTGCAAGGTGGAAGTTTCTTCTGGTTTTTTAATTCTGATTTTAATTTTTTCCACCCTCTCTGTGGGTTCTGTGTCTGACCCCAGCTCAGTGTGGAATAGGCTCAGCTCTGTTGGGCTGGGCTTGTTGTTGTTCTTGCTTTTAATTGGGAATTTGACACAGCAGAAGTGGATGAACCCTCAGAGCTGGGACCGGGGACAGAAATGACCATTTTTAAATTCAGAAATGCTGGTGCTGTCAAGGAGAAATGAAAGTTCCTGGATTTCACTCCTTTGGAACCAAAAAGCGTTTTCATACCTGAGAGCTGGGACTTTTCAATGCAGATCTATTCACATGCATATTGCTGTGCCTCAAAAGGCCTTTCCTTTTGAAACAGGGGAGGATAATCATGTGTTTGAAATCAGGAGATGCTCTCCTGCCACTTTAGAAATATTTTTTTTCCCCTCATGTCAGGGAGTTTAACCCTTTGCAGGCCACAATCACTCAGGAAATTTATGCACAGGGAAACACCAAAGCAGAGCTGTGGTAATTAGGAAGCAAATTCAAATGAACCATAGCAGAGGAGTTCAAACATTTGTTTGATTCTCACAAGAGAGGTATGATTGTTTTAAATGCCTTACCTTAATAAGAGAAGATTGTTTTTCATATCTGGGACTGCTTTAATCCGGTTCAGAGATTTTTTTTCCTGCAATGTATTAATCAACTTAAAGCCCAAAGAAGATACTCTCTATTTCCCACAGACTGAGACAATAATGCAGAATATTTTCTGCTGTTTGATACCATATGTGTTTTTAAAAGCACTGCAGGATAATTTTTGTTCCGTGCCAGCTCTGATCTCTGTTCATGCCAAGCTTCCTATGGATGTCAGGAGTTCAGAGAATCATGGAATCAGAATGGTTTGGGTTGGAAAAGACCTTAAAACCCATCCAGTTCCAACCCCAGGACACCTTCCACTGTCCCAGGTTGCTCCAAGCCCTGTCCAACCTGACCTTGGACATTTCCAGGCGCAGCCACAGCTTCTCTGGGAAATCTCTGCCATGGCCTCACTGGAACTGCTTCTGTTTCATCCTTTGGGAAATTCACCATTTTTTCACTGCCTCACTTCTGGCAGGCAAGAGAAGAGCAGTGGAACCATCCAGATATTGAGTGAATTCTCTGATAAATTCCGTACAAGGAGGCAGCACACAATTCATTATCCAGAGACATGAGTTAAAACGTGCAATCTTTTCCTGTAACCATTTCATTCAGCAACTCGTGAGGGTGTGATTTTGAATGAATATTTACTCATTGTCTGACATTTGTGCATCCTGCTTCTCTTTTTTGGATCAGGTTCCAGCTTTTAAGATGGGCAATTGTTGTTTTTCCTATTGGGCAGCTCCTGTTCCATGTGGTTTTGCAGCGCAGTGAAACAGCAAAATGCAGGTTACAAAACAGAACATTAGGAACTGTTCTGGGTTATCCTGAAATACCTCATGCATCAGTTTGCAGCAAACCCTGCTTTGTGGTATTTGCAGCAGCTTTAGGGGCTGGATGTGTGTGTGGCTGTTTGGGATTATACCAATAATAAAAAGATTTTCCTTCTTTTTTTTCATTCTCATCTCCTGCTGGTTTTTGGTTTTGAGAGCTTTGCATTCAGCAGGTGAAGCTGGAAGAACACACCAAAAAAACCCCACAAACTTTTGGAAGCTCTGGATTGCTCTGTAAAGAGGAAGAGGGGAGGGAATTCTGCCCTTCTGCCCCTCTCAGGTGAGACCTCACCTGCAGAGCTGCCCCAGCCCTGGGGACAGCAGCAGCAGCAGGACCTGGAGCTGCTGGAGCAAATCCAGAGGAATCCATGGAGCTGCTCCAGCGCTGGAGCCCCTCAGTTCCCAGGGATCCAGGCTGGGAGAGCTGGGGGTGCTCACCTGGAGAGGAGAAGGTTCCAGGGAGAGCTTCCAGAACATTCCAGGGCCTCAAGGGGCTCCAGGAGAGCTGGGGAGGGACTGGGGACAAGGCGTGGAGGGACAGGACACAGGGAATGGCTTCAGCTTGGAAAAGGGGAGATTTGGGTGGGATGTTGGCCAGGAATTCCTGGCTGGGCTGGAATTGCCAGAGCAGCTGTGGCTGCCCCTGGATCCCTGGAATGTCCAAGGGCAGGTTGGACATTGGGGCTTGGAGCAGCCTGGAACAGTGGGAGATGTCCCTGCCCATGGGTGGGGTGGAATGAGATGAGCTTTAAGGTTTTTTTCAACCCAACCCATCCTGTGATTCTTTAAGACGAAAATCAAAGTTGTTTTGGAATAAAGAAGAGCCCCAGAGTGAAGTCAAAGCCTTTCCTCACGGAATGCCTGAAAAACTGACTGAGCACCTCAGGAGCTCGGTCTGTCCTTACTCACTGCAGTTCCCTGTAGCTGAAGCTGTTCCATTTGCTGTGTTTAAATCAAAAACTATTGATATCTTTTCTCCCATGTCCCTCTAATTCCACTGAATGGGTGCAATAATTTTTGACTTTGCACTTCCATAATTCCTCACCAGCCGAACACGCCCCGTGAAACAAATCCAGCCCAGACTGCATCCATTGCTCCTCTCAAGCAGCTTTCATGAGCCTCCTTCCTCCTCACAAGTTTCTGCTGCTCCTGTCACTGAATTTTTTTGAAACTTCCTTTAATTATATGTTTAAATAATGTGCAGAATCAGAAATGATGATTTGAGAATCTTTTGTGGCTGAGCAGGCTGGAGTTTTTCGGTGGGATCTCAACTGAGCAAAAGAAAATAATGCTGTGTATAGGTGAGATGAGTTATTGGATAATAGTAGAGGTTGGGCTTCCTTTTGTTAGAAAATGTGCAGAAATTGGGGTTTTCTAAAGGCTTTTTAAAAAAGCAGTAAATGACCCTTTTAAATTCAGAAAACATCAGTGAATTTTTTTCTTTGAATTGTTGCCATGAACTGACAAGAGATTATTTCAGGTACTTGTAAAATTGAAAGAACTTCATGAAAAAACTGAAAAATCCTTACAAGACCTGTGCTTTTATATTGGAAAATCAAGTGTAAAGTGCTGTGTGTGTTTGTACCGTGCAGCATGTGGGATATTTTTGAAGTGGGAATTTTACCAGTGGTTGACAGAACAAGGATTTAGTGCCAGTGTTTGAGGGGACATTTGATGTCTTTTTACTGCAGTAGTTGATGCAATTAAAAGTTTTCAGACCTGTGAACCTCTTTTCATGTGACTGAGTTTACTGGCAGTGTTTTACTCCACTCCTTGCCTAGGCTTTAAGAATTTGAAGACAGAATTAATAGGAAATTTCGGGGTGTAGGTGCCATGAATAAAATTCCTGCACAGGACAACCCCAAAAATCCCACCCTGTGCCTGACAGCGTTATCCCTACGAGGTAATTCCAGATTTTTTTAGTAGCAAAAAGGTTGTTTTTCCTGTATCTGCCCAGATCCAAGATGTGGGAGCTTTTGTGAGTCACTTTGGTACTTTGGAGGGAGAAAGAGGAGAAAAAAAATCGATTATATCAAGTTCATCCTCAATGCTCTCTCGTACTTTATAAAGTAAAATACCCCAATCCAAACTTACAAGTGTTTCCATATATTTTCAGACAGCTGGGGAATCAATAGATGGAATTTATCCAGCTGGAGCTGTTGTTGTGAGGAGTGAAGGAGAATTATAAACGATCGTGGTTGTGTTTGTGGCTTTTCGAAAGAACTACAATGTGCAATTCTGTTCTCAGTTGTGTTATTTTGGGCATAAGTGTGTAACAGAGCATTTGTGGGTCTGAATTATGGTGGTTTTGTAAATCTCAGAGTGTTTGGGGTTGGGAGGGACTTTAAAGCCCATCCAGTTCCATTCTGTGGATCTTCCACTATCCCAGGGTGCTCCAAGCCCCACTCAGCCTGGCCTTGGACACTTCCAGGGGTGAATCCCATCCTAAAAGACAAATTCCAGGGATTGGCAGATCTTTCATAACCCTACACAGGGTAGGGTTGAATTTTATAACCCTACACAGAGTAGGAATTCTGTTGAATTCACAGATTTCACTAAAAGAAATGGACAGTGTGTGTGACACAAAGTGCATTCCCAAAAACAACGAGGGAAAAGGGGGAATGTCTGGAGAAATGCAAGTGTGCAGCACAAGGGATCACTGGGAATGGGAAGGAAAAATAAAGTTTACAGTGGAAAAAATCCATCTATAGGACAAAACATCCCCCAGATATCTGGCTAAAATGCAGAATAACACCTCTGGCAGGAGGGAGATGGGAATGGGCAGTGGGAATAAACAGAACCCGTGAGGAATGCAGGAAAAAGGAGCCGAGGAAAGAGTGGGAATCACCTTCAGAGCTCACAAAATTACAAATTACAAATTGCAGTTACAAATCAGGAAGGTTTGTAGGAGTCTGTGTTTGAATTGTTTGGCCTCGTGTGTCATCCAGCTGTAGGAATTTTGTGGATTTTCCGTTTCTTAGAGCAATGCAGTGACTTTTTAAACTTCCAGATCAGTGGATTTGGTGCTGATAATTTCACTGTGTCATGCTTTCATTTTCCTAGGTCCTGGAATTGGTCTGAGCAGGTTTTTAGGGAGAGCCCACCTGCCTTAGTTGTGGCTGCTTTTCCTTCTGGAAGCAGTTTCCCAGCTCAGTGGGGCTGCTGGGATCCACTCCTGGAAAAGCACTGAAAAATTCTCATTTTACTTTGATTTAAAAATGCTCAGAGCTCGTTTCCTTTCTTGCTTCCTTAAATTAAATATGAGCAGAGTTCTCCATCTAATCTGAGTGTAAAATGAAGTTTCCTTGAAATCAGGTGTTTATCACTCATCCAAACAAATCCCTACATTGTTTTTCATCAGAGGATTTTTATATCCTCAGCATTTTTGTTGTACCAGTGCTGATACCTCCTCACTGCTCTCACCTGGTGTTCTGCTGCCAGAGCCATCCTTGAAGTTCTTTAATTGCTTCACCATCACCAAAACCTGTTATTGACATGTAGATTTTTACAGTTTGGCTTTTGCTGTGGCAGCATCAGCTGTCAGTCAGTTGGTATCAGATTTTCTGCCTTTTCTTGTGGCTGTTTTCACTTGGATCATGAACTTTGCACAGTGAAAAATCTGTTCCTCATATTCACCCCCTCTCTGCTCTGCTGCTGATCCTGACCATCAAAATATCACCTGACAGTGACATCAAAATTCAGAATATTTGTGGCAGCAACATTCAAAGAAGTTCGCTGCTCTGACCAAATGCAAACATTAAAGTGGTTTTGAATATCAAACTGATCCTATTTGAATACTGCAGCTCATAATTCCACAAAATAAGAATTTGATGGGATTGATCAAACTGGTTCCTGGGGAAAGTTCCTACAAATACCAGCTCAAAAAAACCCCACAGACAAAACTTTTTAAAGCAGTGAGAGAAACACCAACAAGCCTGTGCCGTGACTCTGTTGGATTGAAAGAGACAGAATATTTTTGAATTTCTTTCAGGAACTTTATTCCTGGTCTCTCCCGGGCTGGCGTGTGAGGGTTATTTGTGCTTTTCAAAAAATGGTAATCTTGCACTCATTATGGCCCAAGGCAGCCAATCTCAGGCAGCAGCGAGAGGGGAGATCTAATAAACAGAGCTAAACCCAGCTATTTTCCATTGATTTGAAAGAAGACAGAGCTAATCTGTGATTCTTTCTGTTGGGCTGCTGCCACAAGATGAATTTCACCTCCAGCTGCAGAGCAGATTGCACATCTACAAGCCAAAAGTGATTTTCACCCTGAGAGCAGATCCGAGTTTCCATATTTATGGAGTTGTTCTGACTGCGAGGGGCCTTGGGAGGTCCAAGCACCTGCTCAGAGCAGGGTGAGGGCTTTGACAGGGGGATTTTTGGGGACTTCCAAGGTTGGAGATACCACAATCTCATATGATCCCTGTCCCTTACCTATCCTTGGAGGGAAGTATTTTTTTTGACCACTTTCATGGGATCTCTGCCTCCAAAAGCTGGCCAAAATGAGTTGGAAACAAAGTGGTGCTTAAAGGGATTTCCCCAGATTTTCTCTGAGACTTCCTCTTAAAATCATGGCTTCTGTAGACCATGAAAGGGCTGCCCTGGACTCAGCGCTGTCTCTGCTGAAGTTTGGCCAAAACAGCTTCATGGATGACCTCAGATTGTCTTCCCTTGAGTCTCCAACAGCTCAGGACTTTGTGGGAGTCATCCATGCAGGATGAGCTGAGCTGTGCAGGAATGGAATGGAATGGAATGGAATGGAATGGAATGGAATGGAATGGAATGGAATGGAATGGAAGATTTAGGCTGAGCTGACTTGGTGCTGCTGTAGCAAAGCTGTTTGTTTGGAAATGATACGTGTGGAATGGAAAGCTCTGTAGCTTGGAATAAAACTCTGGAATATCCCTGGGTGGGCCCCTGGGCTGGTGGGAGATGTCCCTGCCCACAGCAGGGGGTTGGAACTGGAGAATCTTGAACTGGATAATCCCTTCCATCCCAAACCATTCCGGATTTTGGGATTCCTGCTGATCCTGGTTTGCTTTGAGCTGCTGTGATTCCCTCTGGTGTGGTTTTTGCTTTGCATAAGTGGCCCACTGGACCAGTATTTAAGAATTCATTCCATAAAAGCAACCAGCAACAGGAATTTAAAATCCTCATTCCTCTGCTGCCGTCTGCACCCGATGCCACCAACAGAAGGGAATTCCCAGCTTGGATTTCTTGGGCATCACCCCTGGCAGCAGCAATTCTCATTCCTGTGTGCCTCAGAGATGTACCACGTTCATTTTGGGGGGGCAAAGCCTGCTTTAGGTCATGGAGAAACAACCCCATTGGGAAAACAGAATTTAAACCCTGGAATAAGGACAGGGCTGAGCTGAGAAGGGAAATTGTCAATGGGAATGATTTAAATGAGGTTTTTTTGTCCTCAGGAGGGGCCACAAATACAGTTGTGCATTTTCAGGTGCATCTCCAAGCCTGAGCACATTTGTATTAACACCACTACTACAATTACATGCAGATTAGCTGCTTGGCTGAATAGCTGTAAGAACTTGGAATAGATTTGTCCTTTTCACAAAGGTTTTCATTTTCTTTGGCAGCTCTGAGTGTTAACAAATTAGAGATCGATGTTCTAGCGGGGCAGAAAAGTGAAGTGAGGCATGGCTGGGGAGAAACTTCAGAGCCATTAATAGTTGCAGTTAAAGGCATTACTTAGTGGTGCCTGAAAACCAGAGTTGGAAATTCGAAAGAAAAGGTCAAAAATCGCTCTCATTTCCCCCATTTTCTGCTCATAACTGAGTGAAGTATTTTACCCTGCTTGCTGCACTCTGAATGTCTTTGACATCTTGGAATATCCCTGAAATCTTTGACAAACACCCATGGTGGAATCAAGCAAACACTGATGGGAAGTGAATTTCCTTCCTGCAGGACGTTTACCAGGCAGGGCTCGTGTTGCTCCTTTGTTTTGTGGAATCACAGATTGGTTTGGGACCTCCAACATCATCTCATTCCTACCTGCCATGGGCAGGGACACCTTCCAAGTTTATGTTTGGGTGGCTCTGTGGCATTTTCAACTCCTTCAGATACTTTTTGGGTTTTTTTTCTCTCTGTAGGAACAGCTACTAGATGGTTTTGGTGGTTTTGGGTGTCCTAAATCCTCCCTCCAGTCCGTGACAGTTCAGGCATCTCTTCTGTCCCAGGGACAGCCTGGTCCTGATCCAGCTTCTTCCAGGACACAAGGGACACAGGAAATTTTCTAAAGGCAGAAAAGAGGGAATTGCACTTGAATTTGAAATAGGGAGCTCTAGGCAAGCACCACCAAAATCCTGAAAATTGCCTCAGCCTCAACTTCCTTATCTGGATATCCTCTCTAGGCTCAGTCCAGGATCCCAGGTTGCTTCCTTTGCTTCTTTTTCTTTTTCTTTTTCTTTTTCTTTTTCTTTTTCTTTTTCTTTTTCTTTTTCCTTTCCCTTTCCCTTTTCCTTTTCTTTTTCCTTTTCCTTTTCCTTTTCCTTTCCCTTTTCCTTTCCCTTTTCCTTTCCCTTTCCCTTTTCCTTTTCTTTTTCCTTTTCCTTTTCCTTTTTCTTTTCCTTTTCCTTTTCCTTTTCCTTTTCCTTTTTCTTTTTTTTTTTTTTTTTTTTTTCTGTGGGGCTTCTCTTTCAGTTTGAATTCCCTCTCCCTGCCTTGCAGCCACTTCTCCCACTTACTGCACATAAAAAAGTTCTCTGCTGTAAAAGCTCATCCCATGCTCTGTCCCTTCATCTTTAGTCCCTGAGTTCTGGTGGAAGGAATTTGTTGGGTCCTTCTCCAAAGGCATGTTCTGTGCTGTAGTTCAGGATTGGAAAACTGGTTTGCTTTGGGCAGTGACCAGATTTTTGGGGGAAAGATGCTCCTTTGTATAGATTTTATAAAAACCTAATTTTCAGCCCATGGCAGATCCAGAGAACTTCCCCCAAGTGAGGGCAGTCAGTCCCCTCATTAAAAAGGAGCTCATAATAGGATTTAAAAACAAAGAGTAGAAGTCTTAAGTGTTATGTAGGATCTCTGACTGTGGATTTGGACATCCTTAGTTTCATCTCTAGAATAAAAACTGCACCAATTGACTGACTAGAGCAGCTGGATCAAATGAGAGCAGTCAGAACTTGTATAAAGAATAACTCATCTAAAAATTCAGGCACAGGCCTGATCTGCTGACATTTCAGAAGAAATTCCCTCATCCATAGATCATTTGGAGGCAGAATGAAGATGCAGTGTTACTTGGGAAGCTGTCTGATGTTAAATGCTTGGTTTTCCAGAGCTTATTAAAATCAATTCAGGGACAAATACAGGTTTGAAATTCAAATGAAAATGCCATCGGAACGGTCATATTTATAAAGCTGTAATTTAATGTAATTTGCTGAACAGTTGATGGTTTTATTCTTCTTTTTTTGTTCTTCTTTTTCTTCCCTAATTCCTTCCCTCCTCGCTCAATTGGTGGCATTTCCAAAGATGAAACATGACTGAATGTTTTAAAGTTTTACTTGTTCTAATCTCGCCTTTTTCTCTGTAGACCAGAGGAGGCCCCAGGGCTGGAGCCCCTCTGCTCTGGAGCCAGGCTGGGAGAGCTGGGGGTGCTCACCTGGAGAGTAGAAAATTCCAGGGAGAGCCTCCAGAACATTCCAGGGCCTCAAGGGGCTCCAGGAGAGCTGCAGAGGGACTGGGGACAAGGCCTGGAGGGACAGGACACAGGGAATGGCTTCAGCTTGGAAAAGGGGAGATTTGGGTGGGATCTTGGGCAGGAATTCCTGGCTAGTCTGGAATTGCCAGAGAATTCCTGGGTCCCTGGAATGTCCAAGGAAGGACTGGAGCAGCATGGGATGGTGGGAGGTGTCCCTGGAATGAGCTTTGAGGTCCCTTCCCACCCCAACCATTCTGGGATTCTGGGATTTGAGACACTCATAATCCATCCCGAGGGATTTTTATGGAAAATGGGGAGAGAAAAGAGAGGGCAAGGGAAGGGAGACCCTTCATGGTTTCCTGAGCTTCCAAGTGAGGCCCCTGGGTCCATGGATTTCTTGGAGAGGAGATGGATCCAATGTCAGGCTGGGAGAGCTGGGAATTCCCAGCCTGGAGAAGGGAAGGCTCCAGGGAGAGCTTCCAGAACATTCCAGGGCCTGAAGGGGCTCCAGGAGAGCTGCAGAGGGACTGGGGACAAGGCCTGGAGGGACAGGACACAGGGAATGGCTTCAGCTTGGAAAAGGGGAGATTTGGGTGGGATCTTGGGCAGGAATTCCTGACTGGGCTGGAATTGCCAGAGCAGCTGTGGCTGCCCCTGGATCCCTGGAATGTCCAAGGAAAGGTTGGACACTGGGGCTTGGAGCAGCCTGGGACAGTGGGAGATGTCCCTGTCCAAGGTCCCTGCCCATCCCTAATGGTCTGGAATGTTTTTTCCAACCCAAACCATTCCCTGGATCTCTGAGGGTACCAGGAGAGCAGTTTGAGGTCGAGGGTCCTGATGGAAACCTCAGTGCAGATCCCTGGAAGTGTCCAGATCCAAGGATGGGGCTTGGAGCAGCCTGGTCAGGCTTGAGTTTGGACTAAAATGAGTGAAACAATTTCCTTGTGGCTTTGGGAATCTCTTTTAAGGCCTCTCAGATCTCGGGCTCTGTGTCAACAGGATGATTAAAACAAAATGCTCCCTATTATCCACAAATGGCTTCGTTAAAGATCCTGAGATGAAATGGCCACAAGTACAATTAAAGGAGAAAAGAAGCTTAACTGCAGCAGAAATGGATTAAAAAGAAGCACAGAAAACTTCCCAATTTGCCATTCAGGGAACAGGATAATCTTTGCCTGCCCGATGCTTTGAGTCTTTCTGTGGGGGAGGATGAGAAGGAGAGAGAAGTCTTTAAATTAAAAATTCTCCCCTGATTCTCAAAGGTGCCAAACAGCCCAAGCCCTTGGTTCCTTTGGTGGGTGGAGCAGGTGCTGAGCTGAGCTGGAGTCAAGCTGGGCTCATTTTTGTCTTTCCCAGCACTAACTTGAAGCAAAGGGCAGATTTATCTCTTTTGTATGCAAGTCAAAAGTCTTTTTTTTCTTTGTCAAATCAACTGTTAACTATGTAACTATTTAATTTAAAAAAAAAATTAAATAGATTGCATGAATGTTACTCTGATAATGAATCTCTTTAAGGGCTTAAAAGCTTTCAATGCCAAAAATCAGTCATGGTCTGTCTGCAGTAAAAACAGTTCCACCACATTTTTAATAAAATAAGTGCAAGCAGGTGAAGTGTCTCTGGTGAAATTAAATGAGGGATCTCAAGTTCTCCTGGTTCTTTTGATAATCTTTTATCAGCATGGATGACACAGGATCTCTCAGAACTTTCCCTGGTTGCAAATCTGAAGATTTTCAGCCCAGAGTGAAACGTGTACTCGTGCTTTGAGGTCCCCCATGCAGACAAAACAGTGACCTTCTGAGAGGCTCCAGGAATTTATTTTCAATTTATTTTCTTACACAGACCTTTGAAATCAGAGCTGTCAGGAGAAATAATTCTCCTCTTATTCCTCCAGTTTGAAGAAGCTTCTGCTCCCACTTTCGCCCAGGGAAGATTATTTCAGTGGCAAACGTGGTGAAAACACTTTCACTCGTGGCCAGATCTGATTTTTCCTGACTTATGGCATTATTTATATTTTCTGTGGCTCTGTGTATGTATCTGGACAAATTGGATGGATTTAGAATTAAAATTGAAGTTCTCTTTAACTTCTCGTTCAGCCTCTGTTTCTCTCAGTTCACTTGGAGGGTGCCTCTGGAAAAGGCACCTCTTGTTACTCAATTTTACTGCAATTTCTTCATTATCTTTGGGCCAAAACTACTTGATTTGGGTTTGAAGGGAATTTTAAACTCATCCAGTGCCACCCCTGCCATGGCAGGGACACCTCCCACTATCCCAGGCTGCTCCAAGCCCTGTCCAGCCTGGCCTTGGACATTCTAGGGATGAGGATAATAAATGCCTGCCTTTATCTGGAGATGAGGAAATGATGTTACAGCAGCATTTTTAATCTGTATTTAGGGAAATGACCACTGCACTTTTATCTGGAGGATTAGGGAGCACTTGGAAAACAAAACTTCATCTCTGGGTTACGGAGAGTTTATCTCTAAAACAGAATCTGAGTGAATTTCGATAGTAGACCTGAGCCAACAAACAGCACACTTCATCTAAGATAACAAATGATTTCTTGATAGCTTGTAGGATTAAAACTTCTGGGCATACAGAGCAGCTCAGCTGATCACTTGAACTGCAATTAAAAAGCAGAACAAGTACACCCTGAATATTGTTTTTATGTCAGAAATGCTCCTTCATGCTTGAAAATGAGAAAAAATTGCAATCGATCCTTACAACTGTTGTGTTCATCTTTATTGACCGGGCCAAAGAAAGATAAATGGCAGCCTGAATAAAATTCTAGTCCACGTTGGCTTGGGAGGGGACAGGAGGTGATGGAGAACCATTCATCATCTCAGCCCTGTCCCAGCCACGCTCGCCTTGCTGCCTGTCATGGGCTCATCCCATCCCATCCCATCCCATCCCATCCCATCCCAGCACCCTGGGCCTGCCTGGGATTGGGCAGCTGGGCTTGCAGAATGCCAGGGGGTCGCTGATGTGAGGAGAATTTCTCTTGGATTCACCAGCCAATGATGATTTATGAAAAAACAAATGAGCGCCGGTGTCGTACACGGAGAGCCGGGGTTTGGTGTAAATGAGTGATGAGGTGTGGGGCTGGCAGTGGGGAGGGCAGCAGAGCTCTCTGCTCCTGCTGATCCCAGCCTGACCTTTGCCTGCAGTGCCTCTTACCCAATTTGTTATCATTTGTGAGAAAATATTAGCCCTGCAGTACAATTTTACTCCTGTCTGGAGCTGGTATTTTATTCACTGATTTTGGTACATTTCAAGATTATAATTTGCGAGGAAGAAGCTTGGAAGGTGAAATCTTTCAGTTTTTCTTTGCCTTTTTTTTTCTTAATGTTGGTGCTGCTTCTTTTGGAATTTCAGGAAGTGTTTTTGTAGGAGTGAGACCTGCACTGCTCATAAAATGATAAATATTCCTCAGGACATGTTTACTCACCCAGTGATCACAGACCTGTGTCATCCTGTGACTTTTATGGAACAGTGATCTCTCCACTTACAGCCTTTTCCATTTCTTTACCTCCTTAAAAAATGTTTTTGTCATATTGCTTTTCCATACATCAATGTCTTAAGCTAAACTGCTTCATTTTACCCAAAATCAAAATTGGAATGGTGCTTCCCATGGACTGGATCGTGGCATCCATGTGTGTTATGGAATCATGGAATGGTTTGGGTTGGAAGAGACCTCAAAGCCCATCCAGTGCCACCCCTGCCATGGCAGGGACATCTCCCACTGTCCCATGCTGCTCCAAGCCCCAATGTCCAACCTGGCCTTGGACATTCCAGGGATCCAGGGATTCTCTGGGAATTCCAGCCCAGCCAGGAATTCCTGCCCAAGATCCCACCCAAATCTCCCCTTTTCCAATCTGAAGCCATTCCCTGTGTCCTGTCCCTCCAGGCCTTGTCCCCAGTCCCTCTGCAGCTCTCCTGGAGCCCCTTTAGGCCCTGGAATGTTCTGGAAGCTCTCCCTGGAGCCTTCCCTTCTCCAGGCTGGGAATTCCCAGCTCTCCCAGCCTGGCTCCAGAGTCTGAGATTGGATCCATCTCCTCTCCAGGAAATCCACGGACCCAGGGGCCTCACTTGGAATCTCAGGAAACCATGAAGGGTCTCCCTTCCCTTGCCCTCTCTTTTCTCTCCCCATTTTACATAAAAATCCCTCGGGATGGATTCTGAGTGTCCCAAATCCCAGAATCCCAGACCAGTTTGGGTGGGAAGGGACCTCAAAGCTCATTCCAGGGACACTCCCACCATCCCAGGGTGCTCCAATCCTTCCTTGGCCATTCCAGGGATCCAAGGATTCTCTGGGAATTCCAGCCCAGCCAGGAATTCCTGCCCAAGATCCCACCCAAATCTCCCCTTTTCCAAGCTGAAGCCATTCCCTGTGTCCTGTCCCTCCAGGCCTTGTCCCCAGTTCCTCTGCAGCTCTCCTGGAGTCTCTTTAGGGACTCTGAGCTCCCCAGAACTTTTTCTTCTGCAGGGTGAACAATCACAGCTCCCCCAACCTGACACAAATGAAATATTTGAAAGATGCCAAATCCATATTGTGGCATCAATAACTCCAAAGCACGGGATAAAGTCCCAGGTTGTTAAAAGAAGGATTCAGCTGCATTTGATGTAATCACACAGTGTGGGGTTGTCAGGATTTTGTTGCCATGTTAACATCACTCCCTGGGATGCCGATGACTCAAAGCTCCACCAGAGTTCCTGTGAGTGCCAGCACAACCTTTCTGCCTCTCCACGCCCCGTTTCCGTCAGCATTCCCAGGAAAATGGGTTCAGGGAAGTTTTGAGCTGCTTAAACTTTGCTTTCTCCCTCCAGCTGGGCAGCCAGGTGCCTTGGTTATTATAGCTCGGGTCCAACTGTGCCGAGGCTATAAAAACCTCCTGAAAAATGCCACCTCTGTATTATTGAGACATGAAGCAAAACAACATTTCCAGCCATTTATCTCAGGCTCCAGGATCACAGAATTCTTTAAGCTGGAAAAACCTTTAAGATCATTGAGTCCAACCATTCCCCAGCACTGCCAAGGCCACCACTGAGCCATGTCCCCAAGTGCCACCTCCAACGTGGCTTTAAATCCCTCCAGGGATGGGGATTCCACCCCTGCAGCTGTTCCAATGCCTCACCACCCTTTCCATGAAGGAATTTTCCCAAAATCAAAGCTGAGCCTCCCCTGGCACAGCATTTTCACACCTTGAAAACTTCTGGTGCTTGGTGAGCATCTCTCACCTGTACTTTGGGAAAAGGAATGATTTTGGAATGAGTCAAAACCATCCCTGTGTTTAGGGGAGATGAAAATCTGTTTCTGAAGCTGCCTGGCTTTAAAAATTAAAATTAACAATGGATTGAAGCAACCTGGGAGTTTGGAATATTCCAGGAACTCCTTAGAGAGGCATTTTCAAGGCAAAGAGCAAAAGGGAAAGTGGAGCCATGGTAAATTTGTTGGGTGACTTTGAAACTTGGCTCGAGTGTCACCTGTGAGGCTGGGAGGGGAATGTGCGTGAGGAACACAAACAGGGCCCTGCAAAGAAGTCAAGAATCAGGATTTTGATTTTAATTTCTAATGAAGAAATTGCAAAGACTCCAGGAAAATCTTGTGCTGAATATGGGATTCTTACCCTGTGTCCCTTTAGAGTTTCCTCCCCAAGAACCGTTTCTTTTGCATAATCAAGACACTTTTATTAAAAAAACAAAAAAAAAGCGATTTCTGAAACTTTGTAATTTTATGGTTAACTTTTTCATTCTATGGTTAACTTTTGAGGGGTTTTTGAAACAACTTAAATCCAAAATCAGCATTATTGACTAGATATTAGCATGCCTGTAAACGATACTAACTGAAATCTGTATTTATTCTGTTTTTTTTTTTTTCCAGAGTGCCCAGTTCTACAAAGTCACCACTGAGCAATACAAAAAAGCTGCTGATGAAGTCTCATCTCGGTTCAAGTGAGTCCCTTCTGTTTTTTCCTGGCAGCTGGATGAGTTCTTACACATTAAAATGCACAATAATTCCCCTTTCCTCCCTCACAGATCCTCTCAGTCCCTCTGGTTGTTCAAGGAGGGAATTTGGGAGTATTTGGAGGGCAATGTAGAGGTACCAGAAACTGCTGAGAAATGGGATGCACACTTTGTATACATTTATTAATTTATAGTTGATAAGAAGCATGAAATAATCTAAAAATAGATTCTCTGATGGAGCACCAAAAATGGGATTTTCCAACTTTGCATCACAATCGCACCACGGGAAGGATTTAAATGAGGAATTTCGCTCTGCCCCTCAACAGTGAAGGTCAAATTAAATAATTTTTATTAGTCCTGAAGAAAGTGAAGTGAGGATCTGGTAATTGATGGATCAAAGTGACAGTGACCCTTAGCCTTGGACCTTCCCTTTGGGCTGCTTCGTGCCTCAGGCTCGAAGCTCCATTTATCATTTTAGTGAGGACACAGAACTTTTTACAACCTCAATTCCCTCCTCTAACCAAGAAATGCTGCAGAAAATGAATTATTCCACCACGATTTTTGTAGATTTGTGGAGGGATTTTCTTCTGGTTGGTGTTTTGTTGTGATTTTTGATGAGCAGGAAGAGAAAAGTCCTTTCTGAGCTGCTGGTAATGATGCAAATAAAATTTTAAAGTATAAGAAAAACTCATTTTATCTCTTAACAGCATGAATTGTTGAATTTTCTCTGGTGTATATATAAAAATTTTGTAGAGTTTAACAGTGCAGAGTATATTGAGCATAAATTCATCTGTCCCTTAAACAAGAGGGACAGGATGACCATTGATCAAGGTCTGATTTAAGCATAATTTGGAAGGTTTTCCATCAGTCTGGAAATTCAGGAAGGTTGGGATAAAATTCCCACCTCCTTCCTTTGTTACAGTGGGATATTTTCAGCTTTCTAAATCAATTGATTCCCTCATTTCACTTGCATTATTCCCAAATAAGGTTTTGTTGGGATTTGAAGTTTTGCTGGAGAGCTCTGGGTGGGTTTAATAGGTTTGGGATTGGGTTTTTCCTCCTGATCCATAAAGGATTTCCAAAGTAAATCAGATATTTTGGGTTCCTTTGGAAACTGATTGATAGAGCAGGGATCAGTCCTGAGCATCAAAGAAATTTAGGAAAACCATTTTACAAGGTGTAGAAATCAAGGAATATTTACTGAGGAGGATTTGGACATTCCTAACACTTGATGGGATTGGACTTTCCTTAATTTTCTAGAAACTAAAGGTATAAATTGAAATCAGCCATTTGACTGGTCTGTAATAGCAATACTGCAATTACTGGGTTGCTTTTCCTAAATATTATTTGGAATTTTTACATCAGTGGATCCAGTATTGGTCCATTGCCTTCCAAAAAAAAACAAAAGAAAAGAAAATCAGGAAATAAAAAGGTGCCTGAAATATGCACATAAATTGTGGCAGATTTGATGAAGTGCCTGAAACACCAATATTACTTTACAATTTAAAGGTTTTTCCTTACATAAAATCCGTTTAAACACCCTGTCTTTTTTATTGAAGGTTTCAATGCAGGAGATGTTATTTTATCACTGCCTCTTTTATGGAACTTGATGGATAAATGAGGAATGATTTAGTGGCACCTAAAGATGCTCTTTTGGTGTCACGGGCACTTCTCGTGTGCAGTTTAATTGCACATGAGGATTGAGAGGACAGAGGCTCCAGTGGTGTTTAAAGAGTTGTTTAATTGGCTGTAAAAGAAGAATTAAATAAGGTTGAGCTGCTAAAATTTTGTTAATGCATAAAGCCTGTGTGCTGCCTGTGATTGCAGGTTCCAAGTGCAAGATTAATGGATCTAATTGTGGTGTTATTAGCAAATAGTCTGACTTTATTTTAGGCATGTCTAGAATTAGGTACCCAGTTTTAGTGCTACAACTTGAATTTCTTCCACTTTTTAAGCTGCATCACTTCCAAGAGCCAAGAAGTGCATGGTGTTGTTATATATTAAATATTTCCTGGATTCTCCTTCCTCCATTTAATCCCTGAAATGACATCAGCTGTGGCTTCATCAGTCTTTAGGGATAATTAAACCCCATTAAAAGGGGGAAAATACAAATATCCCACATGGGTTTGGATCAGAGACCTGGCTAGCCTTGGGTCTGCACTTCCCATTGCTGCCTGCATTAAACTGATATTCCAAATGTCCACCAGGAATGTTTTATCTCCACGAAAGGCCCCGATTCACATGGATCAAATTGGGAATTATCAAATGCTTCATCTCTTTACAAGCCTAATTCCCATTGATCAAATCCTAAACGAGCAGGTTCAGGCAGTTCCTGCAGTCCCCAAATCACATTAAAACAACATTACAGGGCCATGCTGCCCCTCCTAAAGCTGGAATTATCTTCCCACAGTTACATTATAACCCCAATTATTCCATTATGAAGATGGCTCTTTTATAATGAGGAGTTTACACAAGGAGAGAAGAATGCAACGTTACAGGAAGAGCTGGGCTTTGGGCAAGGATTTGAACTTTTCCTAATCAAATTCTGCCTTTGTTTTTGTGGGTTTTTTCCCTTAATTTGGAGGGCTGGGAGCGGGAAATTCGGCAGCTGCGGTGGTGACATTTTATTCCCCCGTGGTGTCTCGAGCCAAGTGACATCTTCATTATTCATTTAAGAAGCAGAGAGGGCAAAGGCAGCCTAAAATAAATGTTTTTATCTTTGGTGGGTTTTGATTTCTGGTGATATATTTAGAATTCATAGCTGTGCATTAGGGCTTTTTCCTGAATATTCTGCCATTCCTCTCCTGCTCTGCTGCTCTCGTGGACAGTGTGGAATTGCTTCTCACTGCTGGGTTTTTTTTGGGGAAAAAACTTGCTGAGGTTTTTCTGGGGAAAAAACTTAATTCCCAGCCATTCAGACTGATGGAAACCCCAAATCCTTCTGGGGGATTGACTGATCATTTTGGGGTGAGGTTTCCCTCAATCATGGAATTAATTACCCAAATTTTGCTTGGGCACTGACAGTTGTAATCCAGAGGATCCTTTGCATCATCTGGGTGTTTATTCTGAATCACAGATTTTGAGGGGCTTTATACCTTTATTATGAATCTTTTGGACATGACCCACTCCATCAATTCCCCTAGAATAAATGGGAAGAAATGACAAATCATCAGTATCATATCTTCCTTTAATTAGGATTTCTTGCTCACAAAGCCTGGGTCGTTAATGTTTACTGAAAATAAAATTTAAGGCGTTGTTATCATCAAAAAATCACAGAGTGGTTTGGGCTGGGAAGGATCATCAAGTTCCACCCACCTCCCCCATGAAGTTCTGTTTGATGCTCAGCTGTGAATATTTGAAATATTCACAATATTTCCTGTGAGTTCTGACTGATGCTGTTGGGAACTGTGAAGCTGAGAAGGAGCGTAATGAAACCAGAGTAAATTAATAACAGCAACACTTCGATATTCAGATATAATTGTCTCACAAAGCAGCGGTGCCAAATCTCTGGACACTGAGGGGGAAAAAAAACAGGGTAGAGAGAGAAAATCAGCTTTTTATTGATGACTTTGGACAGAATCCAGGGAAGTGTGGCTTTATTTCCCTGTCCTCGTTACCCTTCTGATGTTGGGGCACATATGGTGACTTTTGAAGGGCTCTTGCACTGCCTGTAAATTAGGAATATTGATAGTTTCTTAATGCAAATATCTCCAGTCACCATCCTGCTGCACTCCCTCATACCTCTGTAACATAGAAATCTGTGCTGCAAAGAGCCAGGCAAAGAATTTGTGCAGACTTCCAGTTTGTAGCAGCTCCTGTTGTACCTTAAATAACATTATTGATTCCCAAAATGGTTTTAAAGCTCATCCCATTCCACCCCCTGCCATGGGGGGACACCTTCCCTAGACCAAGTTTTTGCAACCCATCCAAGCTGGCCTTGAATTAAAAGGAGCTGCTTCTAAAACCTAAAGTTAAAACAACAAATGACCAGTTGTTGTATGAAATACCACCTACTGTTGTTTCAATAACAGAAAATAGGAAGCTACTAAAAAAATCCTGCAGGCTTTGTGCCTTCAGTTAAGCTTTTTTTGCTTAGCCAAGGGCAGTGAGCTCTGCACAGAAACCTCCTGGATTTATGTTTTCTCTTACAAGTACAGCAAATAGAGGTGGTGCTTTGTCAGGAGAGAATCATTGCAGGGTTGCTTGCCCTGCTGACACTGTTGCTGGTGGTATCCTTGATTTTTTTGTCACATGTTCTGTCTGGGGGGTGATGGTGCCAAGTTACTCCTGACATCCCTTAGAGAGCTGTGAGCTGTTTGTAAGCGATGCTGGGAATTAAAGAATTAAATACCACAACTCAGCTCAACCACTGAGCTTTTCTTAGCAACAGAGGCACCCAAAGATCTGATTTCTCTTTCTGCTCTTGCACCTCTTCACACGCAGCTGTGCTGCCACCAGGAGAGGTTTGAAAAGTGCTTCAGACAGAGGTGTGTGATCTCAAACACATTTCACTCCACAAGCCAAGTGTGGGTGCAATTTTCCTGCATGGAAGTGATGCTGTCACCCCCTCTTAGCTTGAAACGAGTCCAGATTCAAGAGTGCACAGAGCTGCTTCAGGTGGGAAGAGACTTTGGTGAAGAGACTTTGGTGAAGAGACTTTAATAAATATTTCCAGCCTCTTGTTTATCTTGCACATCCCAAACCTTGTTCCTTTTGAGTAAACTCTTTTCTTTGCTCAGTTCTTTCAGTCAGGGCTTGGCCATCATGGTTTCACCAGAGCTCACTCAAGAAATCTGCTGGACTTTCTGCTACAAGGGATTGTGCAAACCTTCAAAATCATCCAGTTCCAGTTTAAAGAGGGGACTTTGGTGGGCAGCAGTTCCCCTGTCTCAGTTGCTCTGCACCTGTAAACCAATAAAAAAATCCTTTGGCCTTTCTCCTGTTACCCTTTGGAATCTCAGAATTCCCTGAAGCCATTTTCAGTGTGTTTCCCTGTGACTGTCACTCCAGACTTGACAATTTTGGGTTTCCCTGCAGCCACAGAGATACTGAACTTTGTTCCTGTGATCAGTGCAGTGCATTAGGAGCGAGGGCTCTCAGCAGGGCTGAAACAGGAATTGTGCATTTGGAGGTGGATGCAAATTCCTTCAGAGCAAACTGGGAGCAGGGGAGCCTGGTGGGATATCTGTGTGTTTCTCTTGCACAGAGACTTTGGCGAAGAGACTTTAATAAATCTTTCCAGCCTCTTGTTTATCTTGCACATCTCAAACTCTGTTCTTTTTGAGTAAACTCTTTTCTTTGCTCAGTTCTTTCAGTCAGGGCTTGGCCATCATGGTTTCACCAGAGCTCACTCAAGAAATCTGCTGGACTTTGTGCTGCTTTGTACAAAGGATTTTGCTTTGACCCAGGGACCTTAAAAATTGTCCAGTTCCAGTTTAAAGAGGGCAGCAGTTCCCCTGTCTCAGTTGCTCTGCACCTGTAAACCAATAAAAAAATCCTTTGGCCTTTCTCCTGTTATCCTTTGGAATCTCAGAATTCCCTGAAGCCATTTTCAGTGTGTTTCCCTGTGATTGTCACTCCACACCTGACAACTTTGGGTTTCCCTGCAGCCACAGAGATACTGAACTTTGTTCCTGTGATCAGTGCAGTGCATTAGGAGTGAGGGCTCTCAGCAGGGCTGAAACAGGAATTGTGCATTTGGAGGTGGATGCAAATTCCTTCAGAGCAAACTGGGAGCAGGGGAGCCTGGTGGGATTCACAGAGACTTTGGTGAAGAGACTTTAATAAATCTTTCCAGCCTCTTGTTTATCTTGCACATCCCAAACCCTGTTCCTTTTGAGTAAACTCTTTCCTTTGCTCAGTTCTTTCAGTCAGGGCTTGGTCCTTATGGGTTCACCAGAGCTCACTCAAGAAATCTGCTGGACTTTGTGATGCTTTGTACAAGGGATTGTGCAAACCTTCAAAATCATCCAGTTCCAGTTTAAAGAGGGGCCTTTGGTGGGCAGCAGTTCCCCTGTCTCAGTTGCTCTGCACCTGTAAACCAATAAAAAAATCCTTTGGCCTTTCTCCTGTTATCCTTTGGAATCTCAGAATTCCCTGAAGCCGTTTTCAGTGTGTTTCCCTGTGATTGTCACTCCACACCTGACAACTTTGAGTTCCTTCAGCCACAGAGATACTGAACTTTGTTCCTGTGATCAGTGCAGTGCATTAGGAGTGAGGGCTCTCAGCAGGGCTGAAACAGGAATTGTGCATTTGGACCTGGATGCAAATTCCTTCAGAGCAAACTGGGAGCAGGGGAGCCTGGTGGGATATCTGTGTGTTTCTCGTGCACAGAGATTTTGGTGAAGAGACTTTAATAAATCTTTCCAGCCTCTTGTTTATCTTGCACACTCCAAACCCTGTTCCTTTTGAGTAAACTCTTTCCTTTGCTCAGTTCTTTCAGTCAGGGCTTGGCCCTCGTGGGGTCACCTGAGCTCACTCAAGAAATCTGCTGGACTTTGTGCTGCTTTGTACAAAGGATTGTGCTTTGACCCAGGGACCTTAAAAATTGACCAGTTCCAGTTTAAAGAGGGCAGCACTTCCCCTGTCTCAGTTGCTCTGCACCTGTAAACCAATAAAAAAATCCTTTGGCTGTTCTCCCTTTATCCTTTGGAATCTCAGCATTCCCTGAAGCCATTTTCAGTGTGTTTCCCTGTGATTGTCACCCCAGACATGACAATTTTGGGTTCCCTGCAGCCACAGAGATACTGAACTTTGTTCCTGTGATCAGTGCAGTGCATTAGGAGTGAGGGCTCTCAGCAGGGCTGAAACAGGAATTGTGCATTTGGAGGTGGATGCAAATTCCTTCAGAGCAAACTGGGAGCAGGGGAGCCTGGTGGGATATCTGTGTGTTTCTCTTGCACAGAGACTTTGGTGAAGAGACTTTAATAAATCTTTCCAGCCTCTTGTTTATCTTGCACATCCCAAACCCTGTTCTTTTTGAGTAAACTCTTTCCTTTGCTCAGTTCTTTCAGTCAGGGCTTGGTCCTTATGGTTTCACCAGAGCTCACTCAAGAAATCTGGCTGGACTTTGTGCTGCTTTGTACAAAGGATTGTGCTTTGACCCAGGGACCTTAAAAATTGTCCAGTTCCAGTTTAAAGAGGGCAGCAGTTCCCCTGTCTCAGTTGCTCTGCACTTGTAAACCAATAAAAAATCCTTTGGCCTTTCTCCTGTTATCCTTTGGAATCTCAGAATTCCCTGAAGCCATTTTCAGTGTGTTTCCCTGTGATTGTCACGCCAGACGTGACAATTTTGGGTTCCCTGCAGCCACAGAGATACTGAACTTTGTTCCTGTGATCAGTGCAGTGCATTAGGAGTGAGGGCTCTCAGCAGGGCTGAAACAGGAATTGTGCATTTGGAGGTGGATGCAAATTCCTTCAGAGCAAACTGGGAGCAGGGGAGCCTGGTGGAATATCTGTGTGTTTCTCGTGCACAGAGATTTTGGTGAAGAGACTTTAAAAAATCTTTCCAGCCTCTTGTTTATCTTGCACACCCCAAACCCTGTTCCTTTTGAGTAAACTCTTTCCTTTGCTCAGTTCTTTCAGTCAGGGCTTGGCCATCATGGGTTCACCAGAGCTCACTCAAGAAATCTGCTGGACTTTCTGCTACAAGGGATTGTGCAAACCTTCAAAATCATCCAGTTCCAGTTTAAAGAGGGGCCTTTGGTGGGCAGCAGTTCCCCTGTCTCAGTTGCTCTGCACCTGTAAACCAATAAAAAATCCTTTGGCCTTTCTCCTGTTATCCTTTGGAATCTCAGAATTCCCTGAAGCCATTTTCAGTGTGTTTCCCTGTGATTGTCACTCCACACCTGACAACTTTGAGTTCCTGCAGCCACAGAGATACTGAACTTTGTTCCTGTGATCAGTGCAGTGCATTAGGAGTGAGGGCTCTCAGCAGGGCTGAAACAGGAATTGTGCATTTGGAGGTGGATGCAAATTCCTTCAGAGCAAACTGGGAGCAGGGGAGCCTGGTGGAATATCTGTGTGTTTCTCTTTCACAGAGAATCTGTGCATGAGGATGTGTTTTCATTGAAATCTCTGAGCTCTGATGTGAAATTTAAATGGGCTTGTTTGGTCAGGAAGCAGGATTGAAGCTCTGACGGTGTTTTTTGAGAGTTTCATTAAGTTTTAAAATCCATTATTCAAAATTTAGATGGCACATTAATAAAGAGGACGAGTCAGTTCTTTCCATGTTGGGTATAATCTTTTTTTTTTTCCCCTTTCTAGAAATCATGGATACCTTCATTAAATCTCCCCTCAGGCTATCCCTAGTTTTTCACAGTGAGATCCTTTACTCTCTGTAATGGAGAAAGCAATCTTAAATTAATATTTGTAAAGCACCGAGTCAGGAGTAGGAATTTTTAAAAAAAAAATTCTGTGCATTAATACATAAAATAAAAGATTTTCTGGATGGGGAGACAGGTAGAACAGGATAATTATTGTAGGATATTGTTGTGGGGGGGATAGCAGTTTAGGGTAGAGTGGGATAACTGTGTAGGGTACAGTGGGATAAATTTGTAGGGTAGAATGGGATAAATATGTAGAATATAGTGGGATAACTGTAGGATATTGTGGGATAACTGTGTAGGATACAGTGGGATAACTGTGTAGGATATTGTGGGATAACTGTGTAGGATGCAGTGGGATAACTGTAGGATACAGTGGGATAAATGTGTAGGATGCAGTGGGATAACTGTGTAGGATGCAGTGGGATAACTCTGTAGGATGCAGTGGGATAACTGTGTAGGATGCAGTGGGATAACTGCAGGATGCAGTGGGATAACTGTGTAGGATGCAATGGGAAAACTGTGTAGGATACAGTGGGATAACTGTGTAGGATACAATGGGATAAATGTGTAGGGTACAATGGGATAACTGTGTAGGATGCAGTGGGATAACTCTGTAGGATGCAGTGGGATAACTGTGTAGGGTACAATGGGATAACTGTGTAGGATACAGTGGAATAACTGTGTAGGATGCAGTAGGATAACTGTGTAGGATGCAGTGGGATAACTGTAGGATGCATTGGAATAACTTTGTAGGATACAGTGGGATAAATGTGTAGAATACAGTGGGATACCTCTGTAGGATGCAGTGGGATAAATGTGTAGGATGCAGTGGGATAACTGTGTAGGATACAGTGGGATAAATGTGTAGGGTAGAGTGGGATAACTGTGTAGGATATTGTGGGATAACTATGTGGGAAAATTTGCCTGTGGGAGGGGAGTTGGACCTGGATGAACTTGATGATCTTTAGGGTCTTTTCCAAGCTGAACCTTTCTGTGATTTCTGATCTGCAGGTCCTTTCCTAATTGCTAAATTAGGATTAAAATCCTTTTCCTGTTCAGGGTGGATGTGCTGGAAAGAGAAATGTGTTCAGCCACCTCTGCTTTTCTCTATTTGCTTATAGAGGAACACAAAGTCATTGTAAAGATTTCCCTGTGAAAGCAGCGAGTGAAACTCTGCCCTCACACCTCAGTGGTCTCAGTGGAATTGGTTTTGATTCTCCTTTGAAGAATTCAGCCCAGAGCTGGAAGAATTCCTGGCTGCCCTCACTGGGGACAATTCCTGCCCAGCCTGCAGGTTTGGGAGCTCCTCACAGTGTGTTTGGCATTCCAGACTCTGCCAGGGCACATCTGGCTGCCTGCTCCCTCCCCAGGTTTATTCCAAACAAGGAATAAATCCTCTTGTTTTAATGCCTTATCCTTTGTTGGGATTTCCCAATTACAGCATTAAAGCTGGGAGGTTAAACCCCACAGCAGCTCCTTTTTATTATTAATTTGTTCTGTATTTCCTAATCTTTTGTGGCTGAGATTTACAAATACCTTTTCTAAGGATGTTTTTAATGAGGCCAAGCCATCTGTAGGATCAAATCCTACAAATCTCACTTGGGAGCCTCCAGCACAAACCTCCCTTTAGGGATGGGAGAATGTTTCCTAGAGCTGATGGGATTTTTTTTAGGAGAATTCACCTGTTCCTGGGTACAGGGTGAAGAATGAATTACCAGTTATCTCTGTTAGCACATGACATGTGGTTCCCCTCTTGTTTTTTTTTTAATCTCCTTTCCAGTAGTGTTGGAAAATCAGGGAAAAAAAATCCACCACAGACATTGTGCTTGGACTGCACCTGAGGAAAATCACAGATAAAGGCAAAGTAGGCAGTAAATATTTGAGGAAATAATCTCAAATTTGGGGTTTTATTGCAAAGGGCTGTCAGGCTCAGAAAAGGAGGTTTGTAAAATGAGTATTTGGGTTTCTTATAAAGTGGTTCAGTCATATTCTGATCAAACATTCTGATCACAGAATGGTTTGGGTGGGAAGGGACCTTAAAGCTCACCCAGGGCCACCCCTGCCATGGCAGGGACACCTCCCACTGTCCCAGGCTGCTCCAAGCCCCAATGTCCAACCTGGCCTTGGACATTCCAGGGATCCAGGGGCAGCCACAGCTGCTCTGGCAATTCCAGCGAGGAATTCCTGTCCAAGATCCCACCCAAATCTCCCCTTTTCCAAGCTGAAGCCATTCCCTGTGTCCTGTCCCTCCAGGCCTTGTCCCCAGTCCCTCTGCAGCTCTCCTGGAGCCCCTGGAAAATACAAATTAAGACAGATCAGTTCCCCCTTCTCCTCCTTCAGAGGGTGTGGGTGCCTCTGAAATAAGTTTATTAATTCTGTCAGATTTTCAGGTCAGTGCCTGAATATAAAAACCCTCAGTCCCACTGATCTCTGCTAAAAGGAATGACTGAAATATTGATAATTTCCCCTTCTAGCTGCATTTCCTTGGACACCACCCACGTTATCCTGGGGTCTCTATTTTGTGTGTGAAAATCCCCCTTGCAACAAAATACACATTTTTCAAGCTGGAAGGGGAATAATTTCATCCTGTATGGAAAGAAATGAGAAAAGCAGTTATTCCTTTCAAACTTCCCTTGCCACTTAACGTGGCTCCCACTTCCAAGCCATTTAGGAGCTCCATAAAGCCACCGAGTTTGCTCCTGTGCATGCATTAGGAGCAGAGCTGGGGTAATATGGAGCAGATTTGCTGTATCATGGACACATTTATGAAGATTGATAACAGCCAGGGCTCCGTGTTAACTTTTATTTTTCAAACAGGCTGCAGGAGAAACTGCCTGCTATTGCTTTGGGGGCTTTGATTTATGAAAAGGTTGCTGCATGAAAAAGACATCCCATAAAGCAGCTCTGCTGGCAGGAACGTTATAAAGTAGGGTTGTGAGTAAAGCAAACAATAACTGACTGTAATTATGTTCATTATTGTCTCTCTGAGCTCCCTGTACCTTTTTGGGGGTTTTTTTTGCACTTATTCCCCTCCTCAGCTTTGATGTGGACTCACTTTTCCCAGGGAGTGGGATGAAGGTGAGAAAATCCTGCTGGTTTCCAGTGGCAGCACCCCCAAAAAGAGGCATTTTTTTGTTTGTATGGAGTGAAAGAGGTCACTGAAATCATTCCTGCGTGCACAAGTGATGCCAGGAGGAGGAGGAGGAAAGGTCTGTGCTAAAAAATGCTGTTTCTCTTACAATTCCCATCGCTGATGCATTTTCCCCTAAATTATGACTGTTCTGTGAGGTTTATTTCAGACTGTTGCATTTAAACCCCTTCCAAACAAACCCAAAAATCCCAGCACGATGGCAAAGATCACCAGGTTTCAGAATTATTTTCCTCTCTCAGCCTTGCCACCGTCCTTTGTAACAAGATGAGCCTCAGCAGCAGCAGCAAACTGAATTCTTCATTTTTTTTGCAGCAATTAGCAACAAACTTGAGTGAGAACCAGTTGAAATGGAGGGGCACGACCTAACTGGGGAAAATTGTGAGTGGTTAATCTAAAGTTTGTCAAACTTGAGCTGCTTTCACTTGAAAGCATCCCTTTACCAAAATACCTGGAGACCTTGCAAGAAGAAACAGGAGCTTGAAAATCCTCTGTGACGAGGTTATAAAACACAAGAATGGCTTTGTTGGAGCAGAGTGAAGTTCTGTTAAATGAGCCAGTGGCTAATTAATGCTGCCAGCACATGGAGGGGGTGAGGAGAGACCTCTGAGAGGGGTTTTCATCAGCACCCTCTGCCTCAGACTGCACCTCTGGTGCTCTCAGAGATCCAGGGAATGGTTTGGGTTGGAAAAAACATTCCAGACCATCCAGGGATGAGCAGGGGCCGTGGGCAGGGACATCTCCCACTGTCCCAGAGTGCTCCAAGCCCCAGTGTCCAACCTGGTCTTGGACACTGCCAGGGATCCAGGGATTCTCTGGCAATTCCAGCCCAGACAGGAATTCCTGCCCAAGATCCCACCCAAATCTCCCCTTTTCCAAGCTGAAGCCATTCCCTGTGTCCTGTCCCTCCAGGCCTTGTCCCCAGTCCCTCTGCAGCTCTCCTGGAGCCCCTTCAGGCCCTGGAATGTTCTGGAAGCTCTCCCTGGAGCCTTCCCTTCTCCAGGCTGGGAATTCCCAGCTCTCCCAGCCTGAGATTGGATCCATCTCCTCTCCAAGAAATCCATGGACCCAGGGGCCTCACTTGGAATCTCAGGAAACCATGAAGGGTTTCCCTTCCCTTGCCCTCTCTTTTCTCTCCCCATTTTCCATAAAAATCCCTCGGGATGGATTCTGAGTGTCCCAAATCCCAGAATCCTGAACCAGTTTGTGTGGGAAGGGACCTCAAAGCTCATTCCAGGTACACCTCCCACCATCCCAGGGTGCTCCAATCCTTCCTTGGACATTCCAGGGATCCAGGGATTCTCTGGGAATTCCAGCCCAGCCAGGAATTCCTGCCCAAGATCCCACCCATGCCTGCCCTGTGGCAGTGGGAAGCCATTCCCTGTGTCCTGTCCCTGCAGGCCTTGTCCCCAGTCCCTCTGCAGCTCTCCTGGAGCCCCTTGAGGCCCTGGAATGTTCTGGAAGCTCTCCCTGGAATTTTCTTCTCTCCAGGTGAGCACCCCCAGCTCTGTCAGGGTCTCCAGCCCTGGGAACATCTTTGTTGTCGTATCTCACAACCACCTGAGGGAAACACCCACCAACAGGCAGTGAAAAATTACTTGAAAACCTGAAAAATAATTTAAATAATAGGAATAATGAAAAAAAGTGAAATGTTGTCATTTCCAGCTCACCCCTCCAGCTCCAGTTCCTGACCTGGTCGTGGTGAGAGGAACATTTTGCTTCCTCGGGTGCCACAGAGGAGGTTGAGGGCATTTTTAATGTTCCTGTAACACACTGTACATCACATTTAGGCTCAGATATCTTAGCAAGGTGCAGCAGCCACTCGTTAGCAGCACATTCTCAGTGGGATTATTGCTCTTTGTTGGATGTGAAAAACGAGGTTCACTTTCTTGGAAAAATTTAGAAGTTTAATAAAAAAATAAAGAAAATAGACACTTAGGAGAGATAAAAGCAAAATGCATTTTCTCGGCCGAGGGTGCCTGGCACAGAACCAGCCAGCACACCATCTAACAGAGTTTTTTTCTTTTTATACATGAGCCTGTTGCATATTTAAAAATTCACATGCATGATTCAAACATTCCTTTTGAGTGTGAATTCTTTTGTTTAGTCCTAACTCCCCCCCACCCCCAGCCATTCCATCCAGCAGACCCATCCTCAGATGGCTCCATTCCATCTGATAACACAGGTCTATAAATTTTTCTTTTGGGGCTCTGGTCATTTTCATTTGGACAAGATACTTGATAACAGAAGTTTAATCACTTTCTTGGTCAGCAATCTTCATGCAGGAAAACAAAAGACCCCAGTCTTCTAACACTAAGTTACAATCATAAAAAAACATATTCATCACATTTCTAAATTCTATTAATAAAGAAAATACAGTACAATCTTCCCACATTCTGCATACAGTATTCATTTTAATATTTGCAAAAAGCCAACTCTATACAATGCATTTATAACATTGGACTTGATGACATTTGATTGTTGTAACAGCCCAGCTGATTCTGTTTGATGAAAAGAGTGGCTCGGCCTCATCCCAATCCAAGGCTTGCAGCTGAGCAGAGTGAATCCAAGCCTGTTTTCTTAAACAACTTCATGCCCAAATGAAAAATTGGCATTTATTCTGCTTTCTCTTAAGATTACAACCTTCAGTTCCCTCGAGTAATCGTCACCCACGCGAGCGGCGAGGCTTGAAGTGTTTAAGTGGTGATTGCTTTTTTCTGGACGCTGCTTCTGCCCATGATATCTTTTATTTTTGTGGTCACTTAACAGGGTTTGGGGGCCTTTTATAGCTGAGGAGAATAGTTAAATATATATTGCTCTGGAGAGTAATATTTGGATAATAATGTGCCACGAGTTAGTGTCTTGTGGTGCTTTGTGTTGAGTGCTGTAGTTGACCTTTGCTAGAGAGGAGGAGAGTGTCTGCTTGTTAGAACATATTATTTAGCACCTTTAGAAAAGCAAAACCAGTTGGTTTGGGTTTTTTTTTTAGTGTGAGGCTCAGTGAAGGTTTTATCACCACGGTTTGGGGATGATGATGTGATGTTAGGACTTCTTGAAGCCTGCAGTGAGTTGTAGCTCTTGGGAAATAAGTGGCAGTAATAAATCCAGAATGGGCTTTGCTGTCGTGGATTTGGTTTATGCTGCTCATTTGGGTCTGTCTGTATTTTTTTTGTGTGTCTCTGTGCTTTACACACACAGTGATGTAAAGTTACTCTGGAAAATTTAATGCAGTGACAGGGATAACATTAACATGGATCCTTTAAGTGGATGAAACTCTGTTTTTTTTGCCATCTTCATATAGAAGCTGGTTTCAAACTGTTGCAAAATTATTTTTTCCTTGAAAAATTAGAAATATTGAGGTTTAATCTGTCATGCAATGGCAGTTAATATATCCAAGTAGTCCTGCAACTGGCATCAGCCACTTCTAGGAGAAATATCAGCAAAGCATCAATTCAATCTCCCACAGCCTGAATCTGCCTTTCCATGAGCTGGAGCTGATCTGAGCAGAGCCTTGATTCCTTTGCTTCCCTAAACCTTCAGAAACCTCCTCCAAATTCCTTATTAGGAGTAAATAGTGAGGAATTCTAGCACATGGCGTTGTTTGCAGGGCTGATCCTTGACTTGTGTTCCCTGAACAGCCAAGTGGAATCCTGCCAGTCTTCATTAAATAATTCTTTGTTGGGTGAGTAAGGCTGAGCTCAAGTGATACCACATGCAAGCTCCAAAAATAATCTGTGATCTGGGTTTCCATGATGTGGTTTGGAAGGCAAATGTTGGTTTGCTGATCATGTAATCGTGGAATTGAAGGGGTTGGCTCCATCCACACCGAGCTGGTCGGGCTCTGGAGCTGGGAAGAGTTTGGATTTTGTCCTCAAAAATGGTGGGACAACACTTGGCTACGTCTAGGATCATTCTTTGTCTCTGAACTTGTCAAAATTACGAGCTGGGTTTGATCTGTGCAAGGCCAAGAAGTATTTCTCTCTATATATATTTCTATATATAACATGTAGGTACTACAAAATACTCCACAGAGATAAAACTGCTCCTCCTTGAGCTCCTTCTAATTAAAGCCTGCAGTTGCTAAATTCTCTTTCCTACTTTGTAGCAGCATCCGTGCCCCTGTTAAAAGGAATTTGTATCATTGCCATCCATGTGATTGTTTATTTTAGTATCCTGCTATTCACTAAAAACTGTCCCTTAAGCTAAAAAGAAAAGTGCATCCTAAATTTGGGTAATTCCACCACGCTGCTCCCTTTGCAGCTGCAGGAACCAGCTGTGGGAGAGGTACATTTGTGCATTTATTGTGGTGTGCTTTGGATTTTAAGAGGGTTTTTCTTCTATTTTTGGAGGGGAGAGGAAGGGAATTTTATAAACAAATAGTGGTTTGGGATAATGCAAGTCGGTTCGTATCAATTTAAATGAAAGGATTCAAACTCATTTTGTCTGTCAGGGTAGATGGGAATCCTGTCTACATTTGACGGCTTGCTCCACGAGATATTTGGAATTTAGGCAACCACAGCAGGTCAGGTCAGAGTCTCCTGAGCTGGGAGTGGGTTTTTAGGGAATACTGGGAAAATGAGGGAAGTGCTCAGTGATGCCATTTTGCCTTCAAACAAGTGGTGGCGTGGGGCTTTCCTGAGCCAAATCTTGCTTGTAATCACTTCATGGGCATCTCACACCTTCCTGTGTGATTATTTTTGAACCCAGATGTGCTCTTGATGACCCCAGAATCCTCTGACAATGAGTCCCAGCTTTTCCTGAGCTGTTCTTTGGGAAAGGTTTGGATTCTTTCTTCACTGTAAACCCACTGCTAGGAAACCTGTCTGGCTGCCTCTGTCCTGTAATCCATTGATCATTTCATCCTGTAAATCACTGATAATTGAGATCCAGCTCTTGCAGTTGTCCTTCTCTGGGCTGAAGAGATCTGATCCTCACGTGGTGTCCTGAGGTCCTGAAGATTTTCCTTGGCAACAGTTAATCCAACAAATTAGGATTCACAACCAGGATATTTTTTCCTGGTCCTCATCCTGTTGTCTTCCTCTTATGTGCTTGCCCAAGAAAGGCTTTAAGGATGTGCTTAATTTTCCATGTGCAAATCCTGGAATGTTTGGGTTGGAAGGGACCTCAAAGCCCATCCAGTGCCATGGGCAGGGAGATCTTCCACCGTCCCAGGCTGTTCCAAGCCCCAATGTCCAACCTGGCCTTGGACATTCCAGGGATCCAGGGGCAGCCACAGCTGCTCTGGCAATTCCAGCCCAGCCAGGAATTCCTGCCCAAGATCCCACCCAAATCTCCCCTTTTCCAAGCTGAAGCCATTCCCTGTGTCCTGTCCCTGCAGGCCTTGTCCCCAGTCCCTCTCAGCTCTCCTGGAGCCCCTTTAGGCTCTGGAATGTTCTGGAAGCTCTCCCTGGAGCCTTTTCCTCTCTTCTCTTCTCTTCTCTTCTCTTCTCTTCTCTTCTCTTCTCTTCTCTTCTCTTCTCTTCTCTTCTCTTCTCTTCTCTTCTCTTCTCTTCTCTTCTCTTCTCTTCTCTTCTCTTCTCTTCTCTTCTCTTCTCTTCTCTTCTCTTCTCTTCTCTTCTCTTCTCTTCTCTTCTCTTCTCTTCTCTTCTCTTCTCTTCTCTTCTCTTCTCTTCTCTTCTCTTCTCTTCCCTCTCCTCTCCTCTCCTCTCCTCTCCTCTCCTCTCCTCTCCTCTCCTCTCCTCTCCTCTCCTCTCCTCTCCTCTCCTCTCCTCTCCTCTCCTCTCCTCTCCTCTCCTCTCCTCTCCTCTCCTCTCCTCTCCTCTCCTCTCCTCTCCTCTCCTCTCCTCTCCTCTCCTCTCCTCTCCTCTCCTCTCCTCTCCTCTCTTCTCCTCTCCTCTCCTCTCCTCTCCTCTCCTCTCATTTGAAATGAATCTTTATTTGCTTTTGACAGGGCTGGGTAAGAGATGAAATAAATGAGAGGATGACAAACATTTGCTGTGATTTTGAGGGTGCTGGAGTTTTTGGAGAAGGGATATAAAAATAACACAGGGAAGATTTAACACTGCACTTGATTATGAGTAGCACAAAAGGTGGAGTAAGTTGTATTCCCACCTTTAAGTCATTTATTTAGTATTACTCTGTAGATTTTACACTCTCAATTGCAGAGCAGAAACCACCGTGGTTCTCTCCCAACATTTCAGCAGAGATTCGTTAGGAAAATTTTTCCTTTTACACCTTTTGGAGAAGTCACACTCGGCATCGGAGCGTAAATAAAAGCAAGAACCAACTCTGCAGTACTTGATCTTTTGCTGGCAGCACTTCCCACGCAGTGATTGTGAGGGCTCTGTGTGGGCACAGCTTGATTAAGGCCCAGCATTTGTAGATATTCAGCAATCAGATCTGTGTTATTCCTTCCCAACCATTTGGTTTGTGCCTCACACGTTTCGTAACGGCGCCTCTGAGCCATCACCTACTGCATGTGTGAAGGCAATCTTTAAAAATAGTTTAATATAAAGAGAAAATTAATGTAAAAACTAAAAATAATGGTGCAGCAAAGAGGACCTTCATTACCATACACCCTTTTGTCTTTTTTTCTCCCCTGGGTTCTGTTTTACAACTATTTTCTGTGCTACAAACGCATCCCATGGATTCACTCGTCAGGTGCTCGTCAGGTGCTGCTGGAAAAGGCTCTTTTTGGGTGAGATAATGTTAAAAAAAGAAGGATCCTCTCAGCAGCACCTTTTTGGGTGCTGATGGAGAGCACAAGAGCCTTGCTGCTGTTTCAGAGTTGTCCTTCACACTTCAGCTTTGAGCTGCCCTTCCCTCAGAGTTTCCTGAGCTGGGCTCACGTTTCTCTTGCTGCCTCCATATGCAAAATCCCTCCACTGTGGCCTTTCCTGTCCATCTGCTCAGCTAAATCCATCTCTGCTCAGGCTACCAAGGTTTATTTTACATTTTTTTTCCTCCTGGCCAAAAGAAGTGGAATCTTGCCCTGGCTGTGTCTGGTGAAAGCAGCGCTGCAGATTCTTTTCTACCTCAAATTCACATCATCCCCTTTTCATCCTGCCACATCTTCATCAGTGTTGCCCAGGAAAATCACAGAGCTTTCCAAGCCCTGCATGTCCCATTTCCAGGTCCCTACTGACTTTCTCTCTGAATTTGTGACTCCACCTTGTACCCCTCACTCATCTCCTTGCCAAACTGCCCAGAGAAGCTGTGGCTGCCCCTGGATCCCTGGAAGTGTCCAAGGTTGGGCTGGACAGGGCTTGGAGCACCTTGGGACAGTGGAAGGTGTCCCTGCCATGGCAGGGGTGGCACTGGGTGAGCTTTAAGGTCCCTTCCAACCCAAACCATTCCATGATTCCATGAAACACATTTTGCTTTCTCTCAAAAGGAATTTCTGCTGGACACAGACAATGTTAATTGATTAAATTCAATTCTGAAACCCCTCCTGGCTCTTCATAAAGCACCTGAAAACAATGAAGCTGTTACACACTTCATTGAGGGTGTGGATTGCCTCAGTTTCCTTTTGTTTCACCATACTTTTGCATCCATTTGTTCCTCCTTATCTTTGTGTTTATTCTGAGAACACTGAGAAAAAAAATTCCTCCTTTTTTTGTTGTTTATTTTGCATTCTGCCAGGTCTGGTCCCAGCGTGGCTCCTCTCCTCCATCAGTAGGACCAAATTAAACAGGTCAGAACATCCTCTCCAGCACTCTGGGGCTCAGTGGGATCACATTCATTTGTAGGGTTTTATTTTCGAGTTCAGACTTCCCTGAACTTCCCCGTGCTGGGAACCAGCCCCAGTTTGTGGTTTGGATGTGCTGAGCTGCTCTGTGGAGGAGGCACAGCAAGATTTGATCTTCAAGAGCTGCAGGTTGTGCTGCTCGGACACAGGGGATCAACCTGCTCTGTTTTATTCAGGACTTCACAAGTAGCCAAGGGTTACACAAATAAAATCAGCCTCGTTTGAGAGGTGTCAGCATTTAATGAGGAATTAAATCAAGCCCTGGGTACTCCTGCCCATCTCACAGCACTATTTTTATCTCACGTTCTGCTTTTTTTGGTTGCTATTTTTTTTCCCCCCATATTTTATGACAATCGCCTGAAGTCCTGATCTGGGGAGGGGATTATTCCAGATACCTGCACAGCTGGAAACTCATCAGCCATTCAGATTCCTTCAGTGAGAGTGTCAGTTTTAGCACGAAACTCGCAAAGCTCACCCTGGTGATTTCAAATTTCCTCTTTAGTAGACATTTTGTTTGAATGCCATGAAGGGGCTCCTCTCCCCGAGCCCCCAGGAGCACAATAAGCTATGCTCTTTGAGAGAGCCCAGATGAGTACAAAGTTGCCTTCATTAAATTTCCTTTTCATGCTTTAGCATAGAAGATTTCTCTTTAAGGCTGTCTCTCTCTCTCTCTCTCGTTTCCTTTTGTGTTCTCATCCTATTACCTTTATGAGGTTGTGATGCATCAGCTCTCTGCAGAAGGTGGGTGCACGGCTCCCTCAGAGGTTTATTCCAGCACTGAAAGATTATTCTGGCATGGGAGGTGCTTCAGGAGCAGCTGGAGAAGGGAAAGCAGATGAAGGAATTGCAAAGTTAATAAAACCATGCTGTTCCTGGAGTGCCATGTGGCTGCTGCTCGTATCGACTTGTGCTGAGAGCAGCACTGGAGATTTGGGGTGTGTTGGTTCTGTTAAGGAGTTCTGGAGCTGCACTGAGTGGAGCTGCAGATCTGTCAGCATTCCCTGGCATTCCTGCTGCATGGTTTGTGGTTTTTCCTTCAGTTTGGTTGTGAAATCACTGAGCAATCCAATAAATAATAAATAAAATACTATGTAGGACACAATCTTGTTTATTTTACAGGGGCAAGTAGTGATAGGACAAGGGGCAAGAGATTTAAACTGAAAGAGGGGAGGTTTAGATGGGATATTGGGAAGGAATTCCTGGCTGGGAGGGTGAGGAGGGGCTGGGATGGATTTTTTCCCAGAAAAGTTGTGGCTGCCCCTGAATCCCTGGAAGTGTCCAGGGTTGGATTGGGATTTGGAGCACCCTGGGACAGTGGGAAGTGTCTCTGCCCAGGGCAAGGGTGGCACTGGATGGGCTTTGAGGTCCCTTCCCACCCAAACCATTCCGTGATACTCTGGTGACACTTTTCCCACCACATGTCCCAAAATACAGATCTCAGGACATGGGAGAGTTCAGGAAAGGAACCTCCTGCTCTGAGCATCTCCTGGCCCTGCCTGGGACCAGACCAGGTTGCTTTATCCACTCAGGCATTTTAAATCTCTGCATTTTCCCAACAGATTCCATCTAATTGCTGGGTTTGAAGTATTTACCTTTCCTTACGAGCTTTTTCCTCAGTCAATCCCCACAGACCCTTAAATGTTTCTGTAAAATCACCTTTGTTCATGGAACCCCAGAATGGTTTGGCTTGGAAGGGACCTTAAAGCCCATCCAGATTCACCTCCTGCCATGGCAGGGACACCTTCAGCTATCTCAGAGTGCTCCAAACCCCATCCAGCCTGGCCTTGGACACTTCCAGGGATCCAGGGGCAGCCACAGCTGCTCTGGGAATTCCATCCCAGAGCCTCCCCACCCTCCCAGCCAGGAATTCCTTCCTAATATCCCATTTAAATATTAATTGATGTAATCACAGCAACTTCAGGAGATTCTCTGTTAGGGACATATTTCAATCCCCTTTGGAGGAGTTCCCTTGCTGTGAGTCCTGTGATCCATCCCTGACAGAAATCAATGGGAAACCTCTTTGGAGAGGTTCCCATAATGAGGATGGAACCTCCTTTCCCAACAGGAGATGCTGCAGCCTGTGGTTTATGGCCCTCTGATGCCAGGCAGTAATTTCATTTAGTGCTTTCCCAAAAGTGCCAACAGAGAATTTGGGGAGTGGAACAAGCACAGCTGATCAATACAGAGACAGAGCTCACCTTCAGATTAATCCAAGAAATGGACTTGGTTGAATTGAAGGAAGTGACACCTGCAGTGCCTGGGAGGACAGGGCTGAGAGCAGGTTTTCAAAAATCCACCCTGAAAAAGTCAGAGTGTGAAAACAAGTCACTGAGGGCAGGAGGTGATGGGTCTCACAAGGCTCCCATACAGTTGGCAATGTATAGAATCCTTTAAAACATTCAAATAAGGAATAAAACCTGGATTTTGGTCACTGATGGCAGGGCTCTGGGAAAAAAAACCCCAATTCAAAAGCTCTTTATCATGGGTAACAGAGTTCCCCTACTGAAATGGCTTTAAATTTAAACATTGACACAATTTATGCAGCGATGCTAGAGCAGCCCATTCCTTTCTCTCTTCACCTGTATATAAGAATTCACTTTAAAATCACTTGTGAATAAAGGCACAGCAAGGTTTACTGTGGGTATTTTTAGTTAATTCAGTCTCTCTTGTATTGATTTATCAGTTCACACCAGGGATTTGGGCATTTTGATCGAGCTCTGGTTTAGCTGGACCTAAATCATCACTGCTGGGAGATGTCTGCAGGGAACATTCCTGGGGTTTCTGTTGTTCCCTGTCCCAATCCAGGCCTTGCCACCCTCCCTGCATGTGCAGCAGTTTGTGCTTGCACATTTTGATGCCTGACACGCCTTTGAAGCACGTGCTGATCTCAGCAGAGGGGGGATTAAGAGAAAATCCTTCTCTGTAAGAGCCTGCAGAAGTTTGAACTTGGAGATCATAAAGTGTGGAAGCACCTGGGACTGCATTTAAATTCTGGTTTAGATTTCACAGATGCAGGGTAATGAATGAAAGGAGGGAGAGATGTTTTATATAGGTACATACTGTAAAATCAAGGTGACTTAACGTTCCCTTTTTATAGCACGACGTCTTCAATGATTGCTAAAAAATCAATTCCTTGGAGGAGCAGCGTTTGTGCTTCGTGTTTCATTTCCCTGCTGGAGGAAAAATAGATCTGCTCTGGCCAATCAGCAAAATGAGAATCAAAATCACAGAGTGGCTTGGCTTGGGTTGGGATCTTAAGGATCACCCATTTCCAACCCCATTTCCAAGGGCAGGGACGCTTCCACTATCCCAGGGTGCTCCAAGCCCGGCCTTGGACACTTCCAGGGATGGAGAAACCCTGGTCAATCAGTGCCAGCCTCACCAGGGAAGAATTCTTTCCTCTGGAAGTGCTCAAGGCAAGGTTGGATGGGGTTTGGAGCAACCTGAGATAGTGGAAGGTGTCCCTGCCCTGCTGGGGGTGGGACTGGATGTGCTTTAAACTCCCTTCCAACCCAAACCAATACAGTAATAATAATAATAATAGTAATTAATAATAATAATAATGATGATTATGATGATGATGATGACTGGATATGCTTTAAACTCCCTTCCAACCCAAACCGATTCAGTAATAATAATAATAAATAAATATATATATATATATATATAAATAAATAATAGATTTTTGTCTTTCCTGAGATGTTTTTAGAAGGAAGCCCTGAAGCTGTTCTCTGTTCCCACAGGAGATATGAGTCCCACCCGGTCTGTGGAGAGCTGCAGGAAAAAATCCTCCAATGCTACAAGGAACATGCCCAGGAGACCCTGAGCTGCTCTGCCCTGGCCAGCCAGTACCAGCACTGTGTCAATAATGCCAAACAGGTGAGCTGGAGCTATTCCCACTGAAAAAGGATGGAATGATGAGCAGAGGAATTTCCAGTTAGTCCTTCCTCCATGCCTAAGCATTTCCCAGTACTCCTGCTCTTTGGAGACCACTTGGAGATGATTTAAATGCTCAGGTTTCCATCTCTTCCCCTGGGAAGCTGTTGTTTAGTGTAGGAGCCCTTGCTGTTGGCAGATGTTTCCTGTTATCTGCAGTTTTAGCAGTGAAACAAGGGGATTAAAATACCTGGTAGTCTTTGGCATAAATATGAGAAACTCACAGATGTCTCAAGCTACATTGGTCACCACTTGGAATTCTTGATTTCTTCTGTCTTGTGTTATGCAAGGCTCTAAAACTGCCCTTCACCTGCTCTTGCCCTCCTCTCTTCCAGTTTTGTAGGGTATGGATGTCACTACCAATTAAAATCTTTATGCTTTATTAGCACAGCATGAAGGAAAATGACAGTAATATGTAAATCATCAAATTAAAAGAAGCTACGATTTCTCAGTTACACTCTTTTTCATCAGCTTGCATCTTTCAAATACAGAAATGCATATATTGACCTCAACCGTGTTCTTAAACAAAGGAAATGTGCTCCCAGCCCACGTGCAGGATGTGTAAAAAGTGCTTCAGTCAGTCTGTTGATCTTTATTTCTGCCCAAATCTGTGAGTTAATATTTGAGCACGTCAGGACACCCATCTTGATGTGATGGGGGAGACCTGGCGAGCAGGGCCGGTGTTTGATCATGGAAATCACCTTGCCTGGGTTTAACTCTGCCTGGGCAGAAAATCCCTGAGACTTTGGCTCTGATCCTTCTCCGTGACCTTTTGCTTTAAAATGCTGCAGCCTGGAGCTGGTATTCCCGAAGATCTGCTGGATTTAACACTGTTCATTGTTCCTCAGTCACTGAGAGCTCCCTGTCCCTTCTAATTCACTTCCTTTAGTATATCCTCTATTGAGAATTGTTATCCCATCCCTGGAAGTGCTCGAGGCCAGGCTGGACAGGACTTGGAGCCCCCTGGGAACAGTGGGAGGTGTCCCTGCTGTGACAGGGGGTGGCACTGGGTGGGCTTTAAGGTTCTTTCCAACCCAAACCCTTCCGTGATTCCATGATTTCTCCTCCTGCCCATTTTGAAATGCACCAATCTCCTTTTTTAGGAAAAGTCCAGTGGGTAACATGAGAATCACAGAATCATGAAGATTCTCAAGACCACCCAGTCCAGTTGTTCCTCAGTACAGCCAAGGCCACCACTGACCCTTGTCCCCAAGTGCTTTTAAATCCCCCCAGGAATAGGGACTCCACCCCTGCCCTGGCTGGACAAGCCTCTGAGTGAAGAAATTTTCCACAATATCCAACCTAAACCTCTACTGGTGCAACTTTGAGGCCGTTTCCTTTTGTTCTGTCACTTGTAACCCTGTTTTGGTTTGTTCTGTAGTGGATTTCCCCAGGGCCCTGCAGCATCTGCAGCACTAATTTGCTGTATGTATAATAATTTTTTTATTATTATTATTTAAAGTAACCAGAAGAAGATGGATTAATTACTCAGACATGTTTAAGCTCTAACTCGAGATTGTATCTGATAGGAATTTTTTCAGAAGACTCTGATGAGGATGAATTAATTCACGTTCAGAAGGTGCAGGAAAAGCAAATTGCATAAATATGAGCATTAGGTTTTTGAACCCTTTTAAACACCTTTTTTTCTGTTGAAGATCTTCATCCAAGCCTGTCAAGTAGTTAAAAGTGTTTCCTAAATGTTTCTTACTCTGTTTCACACATGCTTCAAATTGAGAATTCTGAGAGGTTTCTCTCATGATAACAGAGAAGGAGAAGCCTTTTATGATGGAAATATTTGCAAGCAGGAGCAATTGTTTTTCATAATGAACTCCAGCCCATCCTCCACGTGCTGCAGCTGTAGTTGTAATTATTTTTACTCGCTGTTTGCCCACAAGTCCAGACAGTTACTTGGAAATAATTCCGAAACGCTGCTATAAAATCGCTTCGAAATTACCTTCTCTGGTGTGCTTGGTTGGGAGCCAGAGGAGGGGGGGATAAATGGCAGATTCAGAAATGAAAAAGTTAACTGACACCGGCTACAAGAAACAAAAGGAAGAAGAAAATTTGCTAGAGGGAATAGAGGAAGATATTGGAAAGCAAATAAGTGAACTAATCCGATTTCCTGGCGGTGAGTCTGGGCACTTGTGCTCGGGCTGAGCACACTCTGTGCTTTTCATAAATTGAATTTATTGACTCCTCTTTCTTTCCTATCTTGCTTATAATTATCTCCCCCTCTCTTCTGTGTGCTCCTTATTTCTCCTGCTGTCTGTAATCTCATGTCTCTATCTGTCCTTTTCTCCCCTCCTTAGAAAAGCCCAGAGAGTTGTTAATTCAGAGGGGTTTGACACATTGTTGTATCTTGCCTTGAAATCTCTTCCCAAAGTCATGAGAAGCCGGGGAGATAAATTAAACTCTGTTATTAATGTTTGCATGTTATTATAATGATAATGCCAGTAATGGAGAGGAAGACTTAACTTAATGGAGCCATTAAGGGGAAGATATTTGGATTGTGGGTGGCTCTTATTTGTGCTGCCACTGCTGAAGTAACTCCAGCCAGACCATCCGTGGCTTTTTAATCCTTTTTCCTGGTTTTCCAGCCATGGATATGGACAATAGTTGTTAAAATATACATTTTGGAGGGTTTTTTTCTCAATTTTTTCCCCACCCTGGGCTACAAGGTGTTCTGATTCTTACATGAAAACAGAACTCGTCCATGGTTTAACAAATCTGTGCAATAATTTCCTGTTAAACCATTGAATTCCAGAAGGATTCAGGTATCTGCAGGCAGGTGAGGTTTAAGAGTACTTAAAATAACAATACCAGCAGCTGCTGGTGCCTGACAGCCTGGCTACAAAATGTTACCCTTCAGCCTTGTAACCACTGTTTTAATTTGTTGGATCAAGTGGGTCCTTAATTATGCATCCTAAATAGAATAAACCCAGGATTTTAGCCACATCTTCCAGTATTTTTACTTGATACCAATTTCCAGTTTAAGAGAAAAATACATGGAATTGGTGTATCTGGAAACACTGAATTGAAATGCAACAAAAAGACCTCGTCATTTAACAATGCCCTCATGGAAGAAAGTTTATTATGGAATAGCTTCCCCCCATGGGGGAAAAAAAAGTAAAATGTAAAAAATGTAAAAAAAAAAAAGGATAATATTTTAAATGCATTAATTTAAAAAGGCAAGCAAAACTACAAAAAAAAACCCCAAAATGTGGATAAAGCCAAAGCAAGGCTTGGAACACCCCTGTTTGTCTGAAGGTGAAATTTTGTGGGCAGAAATATGGACATGATGAACAAATATCTGCAATTTCTTTTCTCAGGACACTAAACAAAAGCATCCCATTTTTTTCTCAGATCCCTTGGGAGTTCCCTCTGTTAACTTGTGCAGTGTTAAATCCACATAAAGTTAATATTCAGCCCAGAGATGGCTTGGAGTGAGTCTGTAATTCCTCTGCAAAAAGGAATTTTCCAGGCAGAGGAGCCTTCCTGAGCTTTCCAGAAATCTCCATGGGGGTGCCGTGGATTGGAGATTTTGGTAATAACAGATGAAACTTGCCCAGATTTTTGTTTTCAAATGCACCCACGGAGCACAAAACTGACTCCTTTTATTCCATCAGCCTCTTCTTCTCCTCTGTGGGTTCTGGAGGATTTTGTGGGCACAAGGACAGGCACCACCTGCTTGTGGGGATGCCTTGGAGAATTTTAAAGGTTGGAAAATACCTCCAGGATCATCGAGTCCGAGCATTCCCAGCACTGCCAAGGCCACCACTGACCACGTCCCCAAGTGTGTCACATCCACACTTTAAAGAGCTTTTAAATCCCTCCAGGAATGGGGATTCCACCTCTGCCCCCTGGGCAGCTGTTCCAAGCTGGACAATCCTTTTGGGAGAGACATTTTTCCTCAAATCCAATCTTAAGTGCAGCTCTTAACCCTTGCAGGAGTTGGGTGGAATAACACAGTTTACCGGGTTATTTTTAGGAATAATATGAGATTTTGGTTGAAACCAAACCTGACATGGTAAAACCCTTTATTGTTAATCTTCCCTAATTTCCATGGCTGTGACAGTGCAGTCCAGACTTCCAAGCTGTGTGGTGTTGCTCAGAAACCTCAATCAGCTGTTGGGAGTTCACCTGTAAGATTTCAAGGTTTAAATTTGGGGTTGTTCCTGACATAAAACCTCAGAATTATCAAATCTCTTCCTACAATTTCTTGCAGGGAGTTAGTTAACTCATAATTAGTTCTTGCTCGTTTGATGGGTTTTGTAGGCAAGAAAAATGGTTGGGGTTGGAAGGGGCCTTAAAGATCATCTCATTCCATGGGCAGGATGGACCATGGGGACAAAACAACGATCCAAGTCTTATTCATGGAAATCCAGACTGCTTTGGGTTGGAAGGAGCCTTAAAATTCATCTCATTCCAGCCCTCTGCCACGGGCAGGGACATCTCCCACTATCCCAGGTTGCTCCAAGCCCTGTCCAGCCTGGCTTGGAACATTTCCAGGGACAGGAAACCTGGTCTAGTGAAGAGAATGAAATGATTTTTGCATTTCCAACCCAAACCATTCCATGATCTGTGGTTCTGTAGTGAAACCCAAGATGAGTGCAACACGTTCAGACTGTTGGGGTTTTGATTCTGACTCAGAACCCAGGTAAGGGAAGCTCATTGTTGGATGTTTCCAGGTTATTTTTCCTCAAGATTTCAATTGCTGGGAATGGGATTTTTTTTCATATTGTAACATCAGGTGTTTTAATTTCCTTTAACAGCCACAGCACTAAAGCCATGGGGGGAGATGAAAATGGATCATTAGTGAGACTCTTCAAACCACTGCCTTGTTGAGTCCTCAGATTGCTTCATTCTGCTTCTGTGCCTTGTCTCTGGCACGATGTGTTTATCACCGATGTTTCCTGGGCTGTATGTTTATTTTAAAAAATTGCAGATCTCAGGAAGGAATTGTAGCCAAACTTCAGCGAGTGTCTGGGATAATTCAGAGTTACTGAAATGTGTTTCTCCCTCTCTCTTCCCTCCCCTCTGATTGTTTTTGCAGGAGAGAATGCTTGGGCGAGGAGGATAAAGGCATTGTCCAAATCAAGCACCAGACCATCAACTAATTTCAGCAGAAGAGCTTTATTTTTTTTTTCTCCCCAAGAACAATCCAGCAGCCCATTTGCAGGGCAGCCCAATAAAGAGAAGAAGTGGAAGAGCCATTTGAAGGGCAGCATCCTCACGGCTCAATCAGCGCCAGCGCTCGAGAAGCCGAGACCTGGATCTTGTTCCATCAGAGCTGTTCCGCCTTATCAAAGCCCACTTATTGGTGATTGAAGGAAGGCAAAGAAAAGAACCTTTCTCTGACCTCAGAGAGGAGAGAGATCCTTCAGATGCTGCTGTTTCACTGTAGAATCTCCTCAGAAACATCTCTCTGTCAGAGGCAGGGGGTGTAACCCTCGCGGCGCCGGCGTGCGGCCGCTCCAGGCCCCGCTGTCAAGAGTTCTCCTCGTGGTGTAGAATTGTAAATTGTGCTTTAACTTATTCCCCAAATGACCTGGATCTCTCTCTGCAAGGCCTTCTGCTGGAATGGTGTTCGTGATCCAACGCTTAGGGTGCTCCATGGCCTTTGTTTCCGTGGGATGGTTCTGTTGTGCTCCACGCTCGTATGAAGTCCTGACAAAAATGCCTCGCTCTGTACCAACAATAAATCTATTTTATGCACAAGATTGATGCTGCAGTCTGTCTCCCTTCCCACTCCTCGGGGGTGGATGGTGTTCCCTCTGCTGTGTCAATCACGCTTTCCTCCAGCAGATGTTGTTGCTGAAGCTTTCAAGCACAGATTTCCATGCACAACCAGCCCTGGTGTCAGGAACGGGGTTTGGATTGAGCTGTTTTCCATCACAGCCACCTAAAAGGATCCCACGTGATGGGAGTGTTGTGATTTATCCACCAGCACTTCCCTCCTTGGGAAATGCTTGTGAATGGAGCACCACAAGCTCTTGTTGCCCGGTGAGATTGTAGGTTCCCCATACCAGGCTGGGTTAGGTGGGGCTTGGAGCAACCTGGGATGGTGGAAGGTGTCCCTGCCCATGGCAGGGGATTGGAATGAGATGGTCTTAAGGTCCCTTCCCACCCAAACCATTCTGGGATTCTGTGTCAGGGCAGAAACCCTCCTAGAATCTCCAAACCAGCTTTGTGCAAGCACCCAGTTTCCTTTAATTCTTTTTCTTCAGGTAAAAACTGCCACACTCCTTGTCCCAAGCAATCTTAGAAGGGACTTTTTACACAGCAGTGAAAGTAATGATGTCAAATGAGCAGCGAGTCTGGAGCCTTCTGCTGTTTATTTACCTGTTCTCCCTCTCTAATTGGCTGTGTTTGAAGCTCATCCTACTGAACAACTGCGGGTGCACCTGTGGATCTCATTTATTATTCATGCAAAATATTACCAGTGACTTTCCTAATTATCAAGATGCTTTGTGAGAGCTGTTTAATTAAGGGGTTTTTATTTTTTTTTTAATGCTACCCGGAGAAGCTGGGATTTTTTTTTTTTTTTACATGCCAAGCAACTGTAATGTTGGTGGGAGGGGAGGATCCTGGAGTTCAACATCAGGTGCCAGGTAAACTGCTCAGGAGAAACAACAGGGACATAAGCACCGTGTTTACATGGTGACTTGCTGTAGTGTTTACAAATCAGCTAACTCACAAATCCTTCTCTCTAATGTTCTCTTTTGTAACAGAGAGCCAAGAAGTTGGCAGAGCCAGCCTTGCCAGACTCAGAATTGGCAGCAAAACGCAGCACAGAGGAAAAGCAGACGTTTTTCAGGCCAGATGATGCTGTAAAATCAGGGGAAGAGCTGTGTCAGGAAGGAAGGTCTCTGTTACAGCCAAATGTTTATTGGTTTCTCATCCTGACAGCCTTGAGCAATGAGAGTCAGCCTTGCCTGCTTTGTTCCAACTGTGTTTGAGGTGTTGTGTTCTTTAAACATCTTCTGTGGCATCAGGGGTGGCATCTGCAGCCTGTGAGGCTTGGGGGAGGCTGGTGGCAGCAGCAGGGTGAGGACTTTAAAAGTGGCCTTGTTGAGTGAAGGCTTCAGAACTGTCCTTGGTGTGAGCTTTAAAATTGTTCCTGGTGTGGGCTTTAAAGCTGTCCATGTGTTGCAGCAGCCCTCTTGATAGAGGGTAGAAATGAACCAAGACACAAAATTCTTGTTTCTCACAGCATGAAAAGAGTCCTGGTTTATTCCTCTTCACAGCTCAGCCATCCTGACCCCAACAATTCCCTGACTCTGGCTGCAGCAGTTCCTGCTGTGGATTTCCCTTGCAGCCTCTGGCTGTTGGGTATTTTCTGCTGAACTCTGACTGCAGGCTTTTTTTTACCCAGCTAGACTGTGGCTGCAGGTTCCAACAACAGGCTCTAACTGCAGACCCTGACTGACCTCAACAGCAGGGATTCTTTCCCCAGGATTTCTTCTTCATCATCCCCCTCCCCAGCTAACCCATTCCCTTTTATCACACTTACCTTTGTTGGATATAGTTGTGACTCATCAGTAGTGAGGCTGAACTGGGTAATTAACACAGCTGTTACTTATCAGGGACAAGGACACCTGGATTCCCTTCTACATCCTTGGTGTGGACTTCAGAATTGTCCTTGGTGTGAAGTTCAGAACTGTCCTTAGTGTGAACAACCTTAGCCTTTAATTCTGGATATTTCTGGAATTTCACCACCACCTCTGCTTTTGCCACCTCTCCTTTTGTGTACCTGCATCCCCGTCCTGCTGTAGGTGTTTGGTTTCTTCCTTCTCCCCACTTGCTGGTGTGGGTGCTCAAATCTTAAAATCGTGGAAGTTTCTTGGAGTTTTTAAGTATGGAAAACGTGGAGAAGTTTCCCTCGTATTCATGATTTTGTGATTCTGTGACCTTTTTCAGCACCTGCAGATCCCAAACCAGCACCAGCTGTTGGTGACAGCAGAACTGCTGGCACAGAGCAAGGCCAGCCTACTTCACAAGTAGCAGGGACAGAGAGAGTGGAGAAATGCCAGGATTTTTGTCCAGGGTATCAAATGTGGTTTGCAGGACCCAGAAATCATCGTTGGTCCCACACTGCAGCTCCCTGCCCATGGTCCTGAATCAGGAGCTGGGTGCTGCCAGATAAAAGCAGACAAGGGTTTAGATTTGGGTGTGGATTTTGTGACCTGCTCAGTCCATAATTTGTGATGGTTTGTGTTGAGCTGACACTTTTGGGAGTTGGCTGGAGACACAAGAGGTCCTGCAGCCAGGAGAGGTCCAGGAGGGTCCTTTCTGTGCTCAGCCTCTCCCAGCTCTTCCCACAAAACCCTCTGGGGGTCACAGCCAGAGTTAGTGACACCACTCGTGTTCCTGCATTCCTGAGGAGCTGGGGGCTGCTCCCACTGCCACAGCAGAGTTGGGGACAGCAGTGAGGGAACCCCAGAGCCCAGGGCAGGATCCACGTGGAGGTCTGGCAAGGGAGTGAGCCTGGGGAGGTGAGGCACGATGGCAGGGATGATGCTGGGGGGTTCTGCTGGTGAACACCCCGCTGCTTTCAGCTCTGGGTTGGCTCTGTCACCTCCCTGGGTGCTCTCAGAGGTGTCAAACAGGGCCTGGGAGCAAGGGCAGCTCTGGTTTGATCATCAGTGTTCAGCAGCCAAGGAACTGGAGCAGCATCTGCCCCTCCCTGGGGAACAGGGACAGGACCTGAGCTTGGCCATGGTGTGAGGGGGACCTGGATCTTCTCTGCTTGAGAGAGGCAGCAAAATTCCAGGACAACGTGGGGCACTGAGCCAGGGCTCCTCTGCAAGAATGTCAGCTCCATGTGAACAAAGACACTGGGTAATTAGGGAGGTAATTAGTTTGGTAATTACTAAGGTAATTAGTTTGATTCTCTCTCAAGCCAGTAACTGCTGGGAAGTGCTGGAGGGAGCACCTTGAGTTTCAGGCTGCAGCAGCCCCCCGAGGTTAACCCTTCACCCCCTGCATGGGAAGCTGCAGCTGACATTGAAAATGGGATGGTTTGGAGGGAAAATAACCCTAAAGCCCCAGTTTGTCAGAGGTCTTGTGCCCAAAAAGTTCTGAGCCACCTTCTGATGACACCCAGAAGTGCCTGTGCCATGGTCAGGGCAGGATTTAAGGCAGCTCACCCAGCAGTGGTGATGCCTTGGGAAGGCTGAGCTGTGAAACAGAGACTGAACAGAGCTAAGAGAATAAAGTAGAGATTTATTGAAAGGTTTTAGGGTACACCTTGGGCAGGACAGGGCCTGGCCAGGGCTACACCCAAGGTGGACCCAAAATGGTCACAAAATGGACCCCAAATGGTCACAAAATGGCTGACTGGTCACGAGATCTCACACTTTTACAAGTTTTGGTCCATTTGCACATTGGGGTTTAATTGCCCAATCCCAGCTTCAGGTTGTGAGGTCCCATCCTTCTTGTTCCTCCCTCCAGCCCCCCTTGTTTGTGCTTTTGGGCTGAAAGTTGTCCTTGGTGTGCAGCAGGACAAGGATTTGTTTTGTGTCCCTGCTGTGTGCAGAGAGCTGAGTGACCCTGACTGTGAGGCTCAGAGCTGCACCCCTGGGCAGCACAGAACCTGAAAACAAGAAAGCTCAAACTTAAGGCACCAGTGGTGTGTTTATTGCAAGATTTTCTATTTCCTTAAGAATGCTGGAGACGCCTCTTGGCTGGGGACACGTCTTGGGAAGCTGTTTGGGTGTCCCAGTGTCATTGCTGAGGCTGATCCCTCCTTCTTTTATTGGATCCCTCACATCCCTTCACCCCTGGGCTGCTTTGCTGGTTCAACAGAGAGGCATTCCATGGAATCCCAGATTGGTTTGGGTGGGAAGGGACCTTCCAGATCATCTCATCCCACACCCTTGCCATGGGCAGGGACACCTTCCACAAACCCCATCCCACCTGGCCTTGAAGCCATTTCCAGCTTGGGGTGCAGCTCAGCACCTGGAGGTGAGTTTTTATTTTCTGCCCACCCTGCCCAGGAAAACCATCCCTCCTTCCTCAGCAAATCCTGTGGGCGGACAGGGCAGTGCAGCTGTCCCAGTGATCCCAAAATGAAGATCAAACTGTCAGGGCTCATTTGGGAGGCTGGAGCTGCAGGAAGTGGATCTAATTCCCCAGTAAAGTGCAAACTAAGCAGATTCTTCCTTGTGTTCATCTGTTGCTGATACAGAAATAGCGGGGCTGGGAGGGACTTGGCACGTGCTGGAGTCCACTATTCCATAAAAACTGTGAGCTAGAAATTCACAAGTTTGATTTTGGTAGAGGGATCAGGTCTGCAAAGGGTTCAGTGGGTGAGGGGTAGTGGGAGCAAAGAGATTAATTAATAGGTGAAACATTTTTGCCAGACATGAGAATTCACTGCATCTCTCTCCTGTTTCCTGTGTCAGGTAGTGAGAATTTTTTTCCCGTTCTCAGTTTTAATATTATTAACACTCTGCCTGCTTTGAAAAGGTCAAAGTCAGCTTGAATGTCTTCTAATCTGACTCTTGGTGAAAAGCTGGCAAACAAGAAATCTGTATCCCAGAGCTGCCTTTAAACAGAGCCTGATGTGTTACAGAGGAGTTGGCAGCACTGGGTGAGGCCTGGCTGGTAGCCAGGGGGTGTTTGAGGGCAGGGAAAGGGCTCTGATCTCTGCTTTTGCTCAAAGTCCCACTCCTGGAAAATTGGGCAGACAAATGAAAGCTCTGCTTTTGCCTGAAAAAATTACCTTTGCCACGAGAAGTCTGTGACCAGGATGCAGCTGCAGGGGCACAGGAAAGGAACAGAGCAGGAGAGGATTTGTGGTTTTGCACTGTGGAAATCAATGGGAATGATGCGAAGTGCTGGGAATGGGACACCTGAGTGAGGCTGGAGCAGGTAGGTGGAACTGATTTAGAAAGAAAACCACTTTTTTTAGCATCAAACAGAAGGGAAATCTCCCAGCTCCTGTGCCTTGGTCCCAGTTTGGTCTCAGAGGAGCAGCAAGGGAATGTTAAGGTAAATGAGTGCCTGAGTTCTTTGTTCCTGCAGGTTTGGGGGGAAATTGCTGGAGAGAGGAGGTGGGAAAGAGACAGCAAGGGATTTAAATCACCTCCAGTGAAACAAGAGCTGGTTGTGATCCCTCCAGGCCCTCTGGAATGGGTATTTTCCTGGGAAGCACCCAGAGTTCTGGGGTGTGCATCTGCTCAGAAATCCTTCACTCCACCAGTGAGCTCCATGTGCTCCTTGGATGCCAAGTGCAGCCTCAGGGAGCCTCTGCAGCAGCGTCACTGTGAATCACCACCGAGTCCAGCCTTGCTGTGGGTTTTTTTTTTTTTTTCCTTTAAATGGAAGGATTTCAGTCTGACGTGGCAGCACTTTGGGGGGTTTGAGCAAAGCTGTTACCAAGGAACCAGAGAGAGAATCAAACCCGTGTGTGTCATCAAACCTCGGTGACTCAGGGCTCCCACAGAGCCCCTGCTCTTCTCTGGGCTGCTCCTCCCAGTGCCTGGGGTCACTCCCTGGTGGCCTTTCAGGTCCTTCCCTTCTGCTGCCCAGCAAGGCTGGAACTTCCTGCAGGTCCCTGTGCTCAAGGTGAGCTCGTGGAATTGTTAAGGTCAGAAAAGATCTTGAACATCATCAGATCCAACCATCAGCCCACAGCCACCACCACACCTCGTCCTCAAGTGCCACCTCCAGGTGTTCTTTGAACATTCCAGGTGGTGGGACTCAAGACAAGGGGTCCCAAAGGTGGTTTCACCTCCCTTCTTTCCACAGCTGAACCAACCAGAATTTGAGTTTTGATCGCCAAGTGCTCCATGGGGGTCACCCAGGTTGGGCACTGGGAGGAATTTCTCCATGGAAAAGGTGGTCAGGCCTTGGCAGGGGCTGCCCAGGGAGGTCTGGAGTCTCCATCCTGTTGGAACCCTGGAGGCTGAAAATTTCAGGTTTTCTGTTCTAAAAGGCACTGACCTTCAAGCAAGCACCACATTTGACTTGAGGCCATGGAACAGGCTTCCAAAGTTGAGTGATAGCACTGGGGTTATGGAGTTTGAATAGAATTGTGTGATCTCACAGGGTGAAAAACTTAAATTAAAAAACTTATATACTAAAATTTGATATTTTAGTATATAGCAATATATGGGGCAATATGGAGGATTTAGGGCATTGTCTAAATCCTTCTTTTTACCTTTTTCTTGGGTTTGGGTGTTTTTTTCTAATTGAGTGAAAAAGGTCCACATTGTGGGCCTTGGGTGGTCCTTATTGGGTCAAAAATATAAATAATACAAGTGTCATCTCGTTATTGGGTGATTAGGGCTTAAATAATCTTAGAAAGAGTTAGGGGCATCCATTTTACCTCCATTTTCTAACTTGTTTGTTAGAGCTCACGATTTGTGAGGCTGTAAATAGATATGAATTAATAAACACCAAGTCCAAACACGAGACTGCCACTCCTGTGTGTAAATCCCAGCTCTAACACAAAGAAAAGAAGATAAGAAACCCAACACCGTCCCTGGAGGTGTCCAAGGAATTCCTGGATGTGGCACTCAGTGCTCCAGGCTGGGGACAAGGAGGGCATCGAGCACAGCTTGGACTCGATGGTCTCAGAGATCTTCACCAACCCCAACGATTCTGTGATCGGGGGACGTGATTTCTAATTTCAGCATCACTAAATGCTGAAATCATTCAGCCTTTTCATGCCTCTGATTCCTGGTAGAAATAACTCTGGAGAACACTCTGTGGTCACACCAAGAGTGGGCTCTGGCTGTGTGGGTGGCTGTTTCTCTCTTTTTCCCAAGTTTTGAGTTAAGGAATGATGTTGGATCTGTCCTGGAGCTGTGTGACCAACCTGGGACACCCAGGGTTTGTTGGGAAAGCTTGGAATGGTTGGGAAAGCTTTGTTGGAATGGTTCAGCAGCTCTGCCCTCAAGCTCGGCAGGTGAGAAACACCAGAGCCCAAATAACCACTTTGCCCAGCTTGGTTTAAAAATACCAAAATCTCAGTTTGTCACTGCTGTCCCCGATGCCCTGTGGATCACAGGGTGGGTTTTTATTCCTTGGATCTCAGCCTGCAGCAATCACCTGCTCAAGGATGAGGTGCTGAGGGCAGGCAAGCGACCCAAAAGTTGCCTGTAGGAAGTTCATGACTCTCAAGCAGAGATAACCTTTTCTTAAATTTATTTAGTGTTGTTGGATTAAGGGGAAAGCTGCCTTTCTTTCAATGATTATTTAAGTTTTAGGGGGTGGTGCACAACGTGTCACACTCTGACTGCCAACAAACTCAAGGCAAGCAGCAGAAACACCAAAGTGATGTTCTGGAGGTTCAGCCTTTCTTCAGGGTTTGTTCTTCAGTGATCTCTGAAGTGATTCTCCACTCTATTTAAGGCATTACAAACATTCCCTCTGCCCAGGTCCATCCCAGCTGCCCCTGGGGAGCCTCAGTTCCCTCCCTGCTGCAGGAAGGTGAAAGCTCTGGATCCAAGCAGGCTCTGAGTGGGCGCCTTCATTTTTAAGTGGAGTTTCTGCTCAGAGGTTAAATCATTTCAGCTCTGATCCTCCTTAAAAGTGGTGATTAATCCCCTCACACACAGCAGGATCGTGTACAGAAAAACACCAACGTGGCCCTGGGCATTTTTTCCACCCCCAGTAATGAGAGCAATTCATAACCCAGCGTCCCTTAAAGATCCCAGTTCCCCTGGAGGAGACAACGTTGGTCATAAAAACAATCCGAGGTGCTCTGCCCCCCGGTTTCTGGTGGGGGGAAAAGTCTTCAGAGAAAAGTAATTGTTGGCTTAAAACTTCAGCCTGCATTCAGCAGCAATCCATCACCTCCCGGAGTGTTTGGGAGCTCGGGTTACTCAATATTCAGCCTGGGAATCCTCAGCAGGAAAAAAGGGACCGGGGGCAGTGTGAAATATTGCCAGGGAAATTCTCTCTAACCTGCTTGCATTTCACACCCTTTGCTGAGGAGGGAGGGGAAAGGAACAAAACCGAAATCCCTTTTTTTTCTGTTCCAGGCCTGGGAGAAGCAGCAGGAGTGTGGGGATGTGGGGACCTGCAGTGCAGCTCCATCCCTGGGGTGCTGCAGTGACCCTGGTGCCTGCAGAGGAGTTGAGGTCATGAGCACACAACTTTTAAATACACCCGGGCTTGTTTCCAGGTGTTAAATACACCAGGGCTGGGATTTCAGGTGTTAAATACACCTTCGCTGGTGTTCCATGGTTAAATACACCTGGGATGTGGGTTTAGCTGTTAAATACACCTGGGCTGGAGATTTCAGATGTTAAATACACCTGGGGCTGTGTTTCCAGTGTTAAATATGCCTGCTCTGGGGTTTCCAGTGTTAAATATGCCTGCTCTGGGGTTTCCAGTGTTAAATACACCTGGGCTGGGGTTCCAAGTGTTAAATACACCTGGGCTGGGGTTCCAGGTGTTAAATACGGCTGGCCTGTCTTTTCAGGTGTTAAATACAGCTGGGCTGGAGGTTTCCGGTGTTAAATATAACTGAGCTGTGCTTCCAGGAGTTAAATACACCTGGGCTGTGCTTCCAATGTTAAATACACCTGGGTTGGAGGTTTCAGGTGTTAAATACACCTGGGCTGTGTTTCTAGATGTTAAATACACCTGCTCTGGGGTTCCAGTTGTTAAGTACACCTGGTATGGAGGTTCCAGGTATTAAATACACCTGGGCTCGAGGTTTCAACTGTTAAATACACCTGGGCTGTGGTTTCAGCTGTTAAATACATCTGGGCTGGGTTTTCAGGAGTTAAATACACCTGGGCTGCAAGTTTCAGTTGTTAAATACACCTGGTCTGAAGGTTCCAGGAGTTAAATACACCTGAGCTGTTTTCAGACACCCACCAGTGCAGTGGCCTTGTCCCCACGGCCAGGAAATCTCCCTTTAAGGCAGACTCGGAGAGAAGCCAAATTGCTGAAGAAGGAAACACAAAGGATTGCTGCTACTTCACATAAATTTACGTCACCAAGGCCGTCTCAGGCTCCAGGGAGGTCCCTTTGGCTGCAGTTCCATGGTAATTTGCTGCAGTTGCAGCCACCTAAGGGGGTGTGAATGCCAAACCTTTCACTCCTTTAGGATAATTTTAAAAAGCTGTTATGGATCCATGCTCGGGGAGTCACGGGGTGTCAGCGGGTCTGAGAACAGATCTGACCTTTCCTAGCCAGGGTGGGGGGATAACACAGCAAATCTCACCCCATTTGGGTCTAAAACTCACCTGAAAGTTGACAGAATCACAGAATGGGACCTTTGAGATCACCTCATTCCCTCAGGAGCCCCGGAGGGAACGATCACCTTGGCAAACCAGATTCTCACTGCCAGAGGATCTTCTGTGGAGATGCCAATGCACGGCTGCCCCTGCACAAACCGTCCAAACCTTCCCTTCCTCCCACCTCCTTTTCCACCACAGACCGCTGGGAATGTGAGATGAAGATGAGCGAGGCCATTTCCACCTCGTGCAGGTGCTGAGGTGCCAGGAGACTTCTTTGGCCAGGGGAAACTCTTATTTGGTGTTTGCCCTTGGTACAATTGCTTTAAACCCGTTTGTCTTGAGGGAAGATCACTCAGTAACCCCAAGCTGCTGTGGTCACAGCAGGCTCTTGAGAGATGTCAGACACATGGGGGAAGAAAACATCAGGATAGTTTTATTTTTACTTTATTTTATTTTATTTTAATTTAATTTCATGGTTGTACCACCCCCTCTTCATCACCTACAGCTGGAAGCCCTCGAGTCAGTGCCTCTTCTTCCTGCAGTCCCCCTCCACCCCTTCCAACATGAGTGTGAATGCTCTTTTTCCAGCAATGTCATTTATCTCCATGTGGCTCACACCCTGAGCTCGGAAAAACCCAGGTAATGGTGCACAGAAACAGATTTCAGACTTTTTTCTGCACAAAAATAACATCCCTTTGCCCTTAGTGAGGACCTGGTGTGGTTTCCCAAATGCTCCGTCCCTGGAAGTGTCCAAGGCTGGGTTGGACAGGGCTTGGAGCACCCTGGGACAGTGGGAGGTGTCCCTGCCCATGGCAGAGGGCTGGAATAAGATGAATTTTAAGGTCCCTTTCAATCCAAACCATGGATTTCCAGGAATAAGTCTTGGATCAGTGTTTTGTCCCCATGGTCCATCCTGCAGCTGATTAACTGGAATGCAGATGGAGCCAACTCCTTGCTCTGCTCTGGAGTCTCCCTCACTCACTCCTGGGAGATGCTGACACCGCTGGATCCCCATCCCTGCAGCCCCCAGGAATTCTGAACACAGAGCAGGCTGCCAGCCCCTCTTTCCTTGGATTGGCCTCTCCTCCTGCTGCAGCCCGAGCCAGATAATTGATCAATAATCTGTGGCAGCAAGCTGGACTGTAAAGCTGAGTTATGGGGCACATCACAGAGCTGGGTGATTGAAGGGGCCGTCACTTGGGGCAGCGCAGAGGTTTATGTCTGGTCATATCTTGTGGAATAAAAATAAAACCTGACACAACATCCTGAATTATCCTCTGATGAGGAAGAGGCTTCCTGGCTGGCTGCAGTTGTTGCAGCGATGTCCACATTGATATTGTTGGCCATCATTAATTCCCTCCCTGGCAGGCTGAGCGTGGAATTTGCTTCTGGATCCCTGACTCCTCTTTTGCCTCAAGCCACAGGATCGGCACGTGCAGACAGGGAAGTTTCCAAAAGGAGCAGGGAATTATTTTTTTGGGGGGTGCTGTTAATTCAAACCCTCTCACCAGGATGAAACAGAGACAATGAAAGTTTTCACTCTGCTCTTTGTCATGGGAAGGAAGGGACAAAATCTGCGTTTCTTACACCCCCACAAGTTGTTTATTGGATTAGATTGACGCTCCTGGGAACAACCTGTTTGCATACCAACCCCTCTCCTGCTGAACATCTTCATTAATTAACTCCATCTGGCTCGCCTGCCTTTAGATAGAAAAGATCTCTTGCTTTGATCATTTGCTGTTTATGTCTCTCTTGCCGTTTGGTAAAACACACAATAAATACCGTGCGGCACAAAACAAACAAACAAATAAAAAAAACAAACCCCAGAAAAACTGTCAAACACCTACAAAATGTTCATCTTGATCCAGCTCAGTTTCCCTTGAGGACAACAGAGCCTAAAACCACGTGCGTGGTTTGAGGTGGGGTTTGCCACCCCCAGGTGTTTCTGTAGCACCTCCAGGAGATGATGGTGTGTCCTGGGTTATGTAACCAAAAAATGTGTTTTCTATTTCATCTGTTGAAAGCAGTTGAGATGTTTTTTCTTTATCTCTTGTGACTCCAGGGGGGAGGGGGGTGGATGCCTTCTGATAATGGCCCAGCTGTTAAAACCAGCTGGGCCAGTGTTTCTTATCTCCTTCACCACCCATCCATCCTCCAGGGAGAGATCTGCTGCTAATGGGCCATGAAGGCTCACCAATGACATCACACATGACATCATCAGGGATATCTGCTGATAATGGGCCATGAAGGCTCACCAATGACATCACACATGACATCATCAGGGATACCTGCTGCTAATGGGCCAAGAAGGCTCACCAATGACATCACACATGACATCATCCCATTGGGAGATGCTCCATCCAGTGGGGGAGGAGCCAACCGTTCCTGGCAAAAAACTGAGACTCAGGAACACAAACCATCCAAGTTTTTTCCGCTGAAGACCGGACCCATCTCACCACCACTGGACTTTCTACAGGATCATCTCTGCTCCACAGAACCACATCTGTCACTCCAGGAGGATTTATTTGGACTGCTTCCAACACCCTGACCAACAGGGTGTCAGGTTGTATCCCTGACCCTGTCAGGGTTTTCTAGGATTTTTTGTTTGTTTGCTTGCTTGTTTTTTTGTACTACTACATTTGTATTCCTTTTTCTTTGTATTCCTAGTAAAGAACTGTTATTCCTATTCCCATATCTTTTCCTGAAGGCCCTTAATTGCAAAATTATAATAATTTGGAGGGAAGGGGATTTACATTCTCCGTTCCAAGGGAAGCTCCAGCTTTTCCTGGCAAACAACTTTCTTTCCAAACCAAGACATGGTGTAGCCCCAAAATTCCTTTCCTGCAGACCTGGTCTTGCAAAGACTTGGGAGCAGTGGCTTGAGGTGGTGGAGGGGAGGGAGGCTGTGATGATGGGGTCAGGATGTCTCATCCATCCTCCATCCTTCCTTCACCACTTTCCTGGGAACAGAACGGGATTTGCACAGCTCTCTATGACCACCTTGTGAGGTTTTGGGGTTTTTTTTTCTGTGCCCAGGATGGGGTTGGCTCAAGGATGGAGTGGAGAAGGGACCAGGTGTCCTCAGGAGGGCACCGTGGTGGGCAGGTGCCTGAGGACAGCTGCTGTAGGATGCAAGGCTGAGCAGATTAATTCCATGGAATATTTTCCCTGTCCTGCTTTCCTGGTTTTGTGTCCAGGAGCAGATTCCCCACGGCAGGTAACTCCAGAGGATGGGACCAAAAGGAATTTCCTTCTGACCCTTTATCAGTTTGCAGCACCCTGGCCTGGCTCCATTCCCCCTCGTGCCCCCCAGGATGTCCTGGCAGCTCCTCAGGTGCTGCCCAACCCTGCCAGGCAGTGCCAGGGCTCAGGCAGGGCTCAGTTTGCCACTCCCCATGGTTGAGAGGTGCAGACTGACCCTGTCCTGCTCTTAGGGACAGGGGCTCCCCTGTTCTGCTTCCCCTGCCCTGTTCCCTCCCCGGGGGCTCTCCTGTGGCCACCCCATCCCATGAGCATCCCTGGGATGCTGGGGAAGGGGTTTCCATGGTGACAGCACACAGAAAACCTCTCTGCACGTTCTTTTCCCCGTGCTTGCATGGCAGGAGGGGATTTGGGGAGCCAGGACCACCCCCAGGCTCCCCACACACCCCAAATCTGCCTCAACCAGCTGGGTGGGCTCCCATCCCAGCCATTCCCCCTGGAGATGGGAAGGGGTCTCCACTTTCTTCCCAAAGGTAAAATGTGAAAGTATCAAGCACTGAAGTTTGGGGTGCAGGGCTGGGGGGGATTGGTTACAGCTCTCCCAAAACTCTGCTGAGGCTGAGTGAGGCTTTTCCCTCAGCCAGGAGCTCTGCAGCCACGGGCTGATCTCAGAATCACAGAATCACAGAATCACAGAATCACAGAATCACAGAATCACAGAATCACAGAATCACAGAATCACGGGGTTGGAAGAGACCTCCAAAATCATCAAGTCCAACCCAGCCCTGACACCTCAACTAAACCACAGCACCCAGTGCCACATCCAGGCTTTGTTTAAACTCATCCAGGGATGGTGACTCCAACACCTCCCCAGGCAAATCATTCCAGTATTTTATTATGCTTTCTGGGAAAAACCTTTTCCTAATATCCAACCTTTATTTCCCTTGGGGCAGCTTGAGGGTGTGTCCTCTTGTTCTGTCAGTGCTGCCTGGAGAAAGAGACCAACCCCACCTGAGCACAAAAATCACCTTTCAGGAGTTGTGGAGAGTGATGAGGTCACTCTGAGTCTCCTTTTCTCCAGGATAAACATTCCCAGCTTCCTCAGCTGTTCCTCACAGGGTTTGTGTTCCCAGCCTCTCACCAGCCTCTGGATCCACTCAAGCATCTCAACATCCTCAGGGCAGGAGGATGGCACACAGGGCCACGCTGTTCCCAGCTTTTGGAGCTCCTGGGGAGCAGCCTGGAGTCTGGTTTTTTTTTACAGAATTCCTCCTTTGACCCTCTCTGCCCCTTTCTCTGTCTGAACAGCTTCACCCTTGGAGTGTGAGGAGGACTCTGCAGTGAGGTGGCATTTCCAGAGCAGAGGATGCAGAAGAGCCCAGGGCTGTTTGTCCACCATGAATAAAATGGGAAAGAGTGGCATGGTTGTGTTTCCATGATGAAATTCCCTCCTTTTCCAGAATAGGGTGTGACCAAACCCTGTCTGTGTTTTGGGATAATTGTGTTTCCATGATGAAATTCCCTCCTTTTCCAGAACAGTGACCAAACCCTGTCTGTGTTTGGGATAGTCGTGTTTCCATGATGAAATTCCCTCCTTTTCCAGAACAGGGTGAGACCAAACCCAGTCTGTGTTTTGGGATAGTCGTGTTTCCATGATGAAATTCCCTCCTTTTCCAGAACAGGGTGAGACCAAACCCAGTCTGTGTTTTGGGATGGACAGGCCTAGGAGCAAGCTGGGATGGTGGAAGGTGTATTGGAACAAGATGAACTTTAAGGTCTTCCCCACCCAAACCATCCCATGATCCAGAGCCCTTTAGCCCAGGTAAGACCTCCCAGTGGCTGGGAGGCTGCTCTGAGGCTGTGACAGAGTTGCCAGAGCTTAAGAGGATGTGTAATTGTGAGCTGGAGTTTGCTCTGTGCCCTGACCCTGTCTGGTTTGCTGTAATAGATGGAGCCGTGCCTGTCTGCTCCTGGGGGTGCTGGGGAATCACAACAGGCTTGGCATTGACCTGGACACATCTGGCCACAGCTGCTGGGCTCTCCCCAGCTGTCACTCCTCGTGTGTGCTCTGATTAAAGAGGCAAATGTTTATTCTGGTCATTTTTGGAGTGTTCCTGAGAGGTGAACATGATTTAAAAATTAAGATACAGACAAGAACAGGATTCTGGGGGCTGCTGTAAAGGAGATGAGGAGCAAAGGAAGGCTGGGGTTGGGGGAATCAGGGGGTCAGCACCCAGATTTTGAGGTGAGGGGAAGCATGGGGTACTCAGGGAGAGTTTTGGGGTAACTGCTGTGCACTGGTTTGATGGGCACTGGTTTATTTTGCACTGCAGTGGTTTGGTTGGCACTGGTTTGTTCTGCACTGGTTTGGTGCTCACCAGTTTGCCCTGCACTGGTTTTCCGCATTGTCCCAGTGTTGGTACCAAGGGAATATCAGCAGGTGAGCCTGGGCGTGATGGGGACAGCCCCTGGCTGAATGTCTCTGTAGGAATGGAAGCACAGCCCTGTTTTACAGATTTCAGAGCTTCCTGCCATTTCAAATGTCCAGTAAAACAACAAAATCACCTTTTTTTTTTTGCATCCAGAGCTGCTGTAATTTGAAATACTGAGGGTCTGGGTGCATTTTTTCCCTCTGAGCCTGGGAGGCTGATGAGGGAGAGGTTTCAGGAGGAGATGTCACAGAAAAGGATTTGGATGTTTTGGATGAAGCCCCTGTGTGCTTCCAGGCAGCTCCAGCTGATCCTTTCCCACCCTGGGGCAGGATGAACTTCACCTCACCCCTCCCTGGCAGATGTTTGGCCAGTTTGCACCAACTCTCCTTTTGCCCATTAAAAGGGAATTATTTGGGATCACTGAAGCATCTCTGGTCACGCTTTTGTGGCTGGCACTGCATGGGCTGGCACAGAACCTGCTCCCTAAATCCAAGAGTTTACAGTGTCCTTGATGAGTCCATTTCCCAAACCTTCTGTTTTTGCACCAACATTGCTTCAAAAAAATCCTGCACTCACACCCTGGGCTGGAGAAATCCAGAGGAAGAGCTGCATCCTGTTTTTAGGAAAAAGGGAGGGATTTATGCCCTCTGCAGCAGGGATTTTATAGGTGCAGCAGGGAGCCAGTGCTGCCCATAAAGTGTCTCCTGATCCTTGTAGGGAACGTGGGAATACCCAGGGGGCTGCTTCGAGTTTTCCCTTTTGCTGGATCCCAGCAAAACCAGGAATTTGGAGGGTTTCTGCTCCAACCTCGTGAGCTTGGGCAGTGGCCCCAAAGTGGTGCAGGCTTAGAAATTAGTTTGTGGTTATAAATCTGAGTCTAACTCTGATTAAGTCCTCCCAGTTTCTTTGTGTGACCCTGGAGAACCTTGGGAATGCCCAGGAAAAGGTTTCTTATGGATTTCAGTGGATCTCTGCATTGGTGTTTCTGTCCAAGATTCAAACCAGCTGATGTGGGAGCTGCAGGTTGGTCCTGGTGTTTTTCCCTCCAAATTTAGTTAAAGGGAGTGGGGTTAGATGGGATATTGGGAAGAAATTCTTCCCTGGCACAGAACTGCCCCATGATCCCTGGAAGTGTCCAAGGCCAGGTTGGAGAGGGTTTGGAGCACCCTGGGACAGTGGAAGGTGTCCCTGGCCATGGCAGGGGGTTGGAATGAGATGAATTTTAAGGTTCCTTCCAACCCAAACCATTCCCTGGTTCTGTGATACATCCAAATGCTCACTCCTGAATTTTTCTGGGCAAAGTCAGGTCACAGCCATGACAAAGCAGGAGCGGGTTGGAAGTGCCCCCCAGGGTGTGCAGACAGACTGAATCCCTGCAGGAGACTCTGCCAGAGCCCAGTGGCTTCTGCAAGGTGGGAAAGCCTCACTCAGTGACTCCCACTATGAAGAACCTCCTCATTAAATCTGATTTTTATAAATTTTTTCTTGGGCTCTTTCACAGGATCACAGAAATGTGATTTTGAAATGCTCAGAGCAGTCTGATGGCCACGATCTCAATAACCTTGACAAACTGCTGCAGCAGCTGCTTCTTAGGGTGGATTGTTTGGAATTTCCAGAGGGAAGAGGACGGCTCAGCCTGGCAGAAGGAGCAGGCTGCAGAACATCGTGGTGTTCCAGACATCCAGGCTGGGGAGAAGAAAACTTCCCCCTCTGGAATTGCGAGAGTGCCCAGGGTCAGATAAAAGTGACCAACCAAGCTCTCTGGAATTCAGCTAAATCTTAATTTGTGTGCCCAGGACCCCCCCAAACGATGCTGATCATGGCCAGGGGAAAAGGATCAGTGCTTGACAGGGTTTAATAAACTCCAGGCTGTGCCCTCACAGTCACACATGGACTGCACTGAACTCCACCTCCTTCCTGAAGTGGGGACACAGAGAGGGACAGGAGGACCCTGGGAGCCTCTTCCATGTTCCAGAGTTAGGAAAAAAAGTGAGGATCTGTGGTTGTGGTCTGGCTTCTTATCCGTCTCCTGCTCCTGGAATGATTTGGGTTGGGAGGGACCTTAAAATTCATCTCATTCCAACCTCCTGCCATGGGCAGGGACACCTTCCACTGTCCCAGAGTGCTCCAAGCCCTCTCCAACCTGGCCTTGGACACTTCCAGGATCCAGGGGCAGCCACAGCTTCTCTGGGAATCTGTGCCAGGGCCTCCCCACCCTCCCAGCCAATAATTCCTCCCCAATATCATCCCTAACCCAAATTTATCCTTCCTCTCCAAAGCTCAGTGCCCCTTCCTTAAAGTGGGGCTAAATCTTTTAAGGAAAAATACGTGTGTCCCAAGCATGAAGGTGACTGGGAAGAATTTTCCTGTCAGTGAAGGAAAAAAGACCTCACACCCTTGGGATGCCCATCCCAGCCTGCATCAATCCAGCTGCTCCATTGCTCCAGAGCTGTGCCAGCACTCCAGCTCGAGTGGATGTGTGCGAGGCCGTGATGGATGTGTTGATTTTCCCTTTCTCTCCCGAGTTCAAACACTTTGCATTGATTTGTGTCCTCCTCTGGGTGCTGGGTGAGCGGCCAGGCTGGGAAGCAGCTCTGCCTGTCGTCCATCAGAGCCTCCCAGGGCTTTGTCTTCATTCCCACTCGGCTGCTCCTGCAAGGAATTGTGGAATTGTGGCTGGGCCCCTGCCAGGGGCTGGAGCTGCTGCTGGGAAAACTTCAGCACAGGGACAGAAAAATGGCATTCAGGACGTTAAAGCCAGCCCTGTGCTCTGTGCTGGGTGCTGAGCTCAGGTCTCCATCCTGGCTGGGAATGCTCTGCTCCTGTGGGGAGGGGTGGGTGAGATCCCTGGAGGGTGTGGATTCACAGAATTCATAGAATTTACAGAATCCATGAAATTCACAGAATTCACAGATTTCACAGGATCACAGAATTCACATTTCACAGAATTCACAGAATCCATGAAATTCATAGAATTCACAGAATCCACGAAATTCACAGATTTTACAGAATTCACAGAATCACTGGGTTGGAAGAGACCTCCAAGACCATCGAGTCCAACCCAGCCCTGACACCTCAACTAAACCCTGGCACCCAGTGCCACATCCAGGCTTTGTTTAAACACATCCAGGGATGGTGACTCCACCACCTCCCTGGGCAGACCATTCCAGTACTTTATCACTCTTTCCATAAAAACCTTTTCCTAATATCCAACCTAAACTTCCCTTGGCACAGCTTGAGGCTGTGTCCTCTCCTTCTGTCAGTGCTGCCTGGAGAAAGAGCCCAACCCCAGCTGAGCACAAAAATCACCTTTCAGGAGTTGTGGAGAGTGATGAGGTCACCTCTGAGCCTCCTTTTCTCCAGGATAAACATTCCCAGCTCCCCTTTGTGTAGCACATGGAGCAGCCCAGACCTGCTGCTGCTCTGAGCCACCACGGATGTTGCAGGACACCTCAGGATGAAGCCTTGGCATCCTGGACACAGAGATTGATGAAATCTTCCCTCTTCAGCTCTCTGTGCTGCTGCAGGTTGTGCTCCCTGTTTATCCCTGTCTCCATCAAACATGGGACAAAATCGGGGCAGCGTTGGCCTTTGTGGCTCCGAGGGAATTTGTTTGGGCAAATAATCCCATCCTCAGCATCCTCAGGGAGCTGCGTGCCTGCTGATCCCTGCTCTTTGCTGGATACAGCAGTTTTCTATCAGTTTTTGGGTTTGATTCATTCACAAAAAAGCTGGACAGGGAGAACCTGGAGCACCTGGGGCTCGTTGGGTTTTTCCTGTCCCGGAGCAGCCTGGCAGGAGCAGGAGGCTCAGCCCCACCTCTGCCGGTGATCACGGAATCTTGGAATTGTTTGGATTGGAAAAGATCCAGAGAATCACCCTGGATCCAGCCCAGAGGGGTTTGTGCAGAGGCACCCACTGCTCCCAGTGCTGGCAGAAGAGGCAGGAGCTGAATTTTCCAGGGAATCTGCTCCTCCTCCCCCCACTGAGGAGCACTCAGGCTCTCCCTGCTCACGGAGCTCTGTTGCTCTGGAGACAGAAAACATTTGCTGTAAAACCTTGGACACATGAAAAGTTTCTCCCAGGAGAAATACCCCTGAAAATACCCTGCTAGGAGGCATTAAAATAAACTTTCCCCAGCCAGGCTGTGACATCCCTTCCATGGTCACCTGCCAGTCCAAACCCTGCTCTTAGAAGCACCTGCCAAGAGATGGGGTGGGTTTATGTAGCATTAACCCCACCAATTCCCAGGAAAATCAATTCCACGGGGTGCTGGGATGGTGGAAAATCATCTCAGGCTGCAGCTGGGACACCCTGGTGTCTTGGGTTGGGTAGCCAAGAGATTTGTATTCTATTTCATGTTGTAAAAGCAGAGATTTCTTTATCTCTTGTAACTCCAGGGGGGAGGGGGGTGGAAGCCTTCTGATAATGGCCCAGCTGATAAAGCCAGGTGTGGCAGTGTTTCTTATCTCCTTCACCACCCGTCCATCCTCTGGGGGATATCTGCTGGTAATGGGCCATGAAGGCTCACCAATGACATCACACATTACATCATCAAGGATATCTGCTGCTAATGGGCCATGAAGGCTCACCAATGACATCACACATGACATCATTGGGGATATCTGCTGATAATGGGCCATGAAGGCTCACCAGGGACATCACACATGACATCATCAGGGATATCTGCTGCTAATGGGCCAAGAAGGCTCACCAGTGACATCACACATGACATCATCCCATTGGGAGATGCTCCACCCAGTGGGTGGGGAGCCAACCGTTCCTACCTGGATAAAAACTGAGGCTCAGGAACAGCAGGGATCTGATTTTTCTATCAGAGGAAGACCAGACCCATCTCACCACCACTGGACTTTTCCTACTCCATTATCTGTGCCCCACAGAACTCATCTAAGATGTATTTGGGCTGCTTCCAATGCCCTGACCAACAGGGTGTCAGGTCATATCCCTGACTCTGTCAGGGTTTTTCCAGGACTTTTGTTTTGCTTGCTTGCTTGTCTTTGTACTACTGCATTTGTATTTTGTTTTCTTTTTTTTTATTCCTATTAACGAACTGTTACTCCTATTCCCATATCTTTGCCTGAAAGCCCCTAATTGCAAAATTATAATAATTTGGAGGGGAGGGGGGTGACATTCTCCTTTCCAAGGGAAGCTCCAGCTTTCCCTGGCAGACACCTGTCTTTCCAAACCAAGACACCCTGGGGTCTCTGCCTTGGGTGGGTGATGTGACACTGGGGACATCTGTCCATACTGGCAAGGCCATAACCAGTCAGAGCTAAACAGAACCTCAGGTTTGTGACCTGGGGTGTTGAGTCAGTGGAGGGAGAATCAATTCTCCCACTGTAATGGGAATTTTGAGGCGTCTCTTTCCCTCCCACCACCTGGGAAGCTTTATCAGGACTATTGATTTGGCTTCATTCATTCAACAGCAGTGCTGGGAAATGGAAAAGTCAAAGAAAAGCCCCCACAGCAAAAAACTTGCAGGCAAAACCCCCCAGGGGTCTGCCCTGACACTGGGGAGATCCCAGTGAGGGTGGGAGGTGAAGGCTCCCAGTTTGGCTGTGCTGTAACTTCCCCCTGGTCAGGGTGTGGGGTTTATTTGCTTTGCTCGAAATTCTGTTGCTTATTAGGATTTTTTTAACTACTTTGATGGTTGAGGGGTTTTCCAGATTAAAATCTTCCTTTTTTTTTTTTTTTTTTTTTTTTTACTTTCAAGGGATGCACTGGAAGCTTTGAAGGGGTTGGGAGTTACATAACAGCATTTGATTTTATTTTTTACAGCGAGGGGCTAAGCTCTGTAAAGCTTCCACGAGCTTAAAAGACACATCTTCAAGCATCCTTGTGTGCTTTCCATGTCACCCAGCCCCGGGCTATCCCTGGGTTTTATCCCAGAATTTATCCAAGGCTGTGTTTGCAGGGAGCAGCGTCTCCCGTGGCTCCCTGTGCACAGACAACCCTTTGCTCACCCCATGGATTTGGGATCTGGGCTTCCCTGAGCTCACCCATCAGCTCCAGGTAGCTTAGCAACAGCCAAATCCGTGTTTGCCAACATTTACACTCCACAGAGGCCGGGAATTTCAGCTTCCCATTGACTGTGGGGATGCTCCAGTCTGTGCTGAGCTGCCCTGGCTGTGGATGTTGCCCTGGAAATTCTGGGGATTGCAGCCAGCAGAGCAAATCCCAACCTTTCCACCCTAAATACACAGCTCTGGGGACAACCTTGCTGGTAGCCACAGGTTGGTGTGCAGGGAAATCCCAGATTTCCTGGGATCTCAGGGAGGGTTTTTCCAGCACAAAGAGAAAAAAAAACCAAAAAAAAACCCCCAAACCAAACCAAAACAAACAAACAAAAAAAAGCCCAACAAAAAAACCCCCAATAAACAAAACAAAACAAAAAAACAACCAGAACCCTGAGGGGGAGCAAGATCTGACCTATTTTTATCTCACTAACTGACTACAGATGAAGACTTCACTCCTCAGAGAGAAGCCACTTCTCCAGGCCAAACGTGACTTGTCTCATGAGGAAGGACGTGGATTTCCACCTGGATATCCCTCCCTGCCCGGGTCGGTGCTCTCAGAGATGTAAAGATATTTTTTAGCTCTAAAATTCAGGCCCAGAGCCAAAACTGAGTGGACGTAGACTGGCTTAGCCCAGTTTGGGGTTGCCCAGTGTGAGGAATATCTGGGCAGGCAAGCTCAGCACCCATTGCCTGCCCATGGAGCTGGGCAGAGAACCACCAAGAGAGGCCAAAAATGAATATAAAATCAGAAATTGGATCCTTTTGTAACCTAACACACCACGGGGATGGAATAAACGGAATCAAAAGCAGGAAGTGATTTAAAAGCGTGGAGTTCCTCTGAGGTAACATCAGCTCATGTGTCAGGATCACCTCTCATCCCAGGGCCAGGTGGGAATTGTCCTTTCAGGCCTGGTTTTGCAGCCCTGGTGGATTTTTGTTTTTGTTTTTGTTTTTCAGCCTTTTGAAGCACCTTTAGCCCCAGGAGGGCCCTGCAGAGGGAGGAATTGGTGCTCCCTCACTTCTCCTGGGGTTGCTGCTCCACAGCCCTCGGTGGTGACCTGGCCAGGTCTGTGCCCAGGTGTTTGAGATCCTCAGGGGAGCTGTAGGATCAGAGCTTTTATTCAGGAGGATGAATTTGGTCCCCATGTGCTTCCCAGCTTTGCCAGCACCTCCAATATTAACTCTTCCAAAACGCAAAGAGGAATCCAAAGGATGAATTTATTTCTCCTGGTTAACACATTAAAATGTCAATATTTTGGCCTGGGGTGGCAGAGGGGAGTGTGGAAGCTCTTCCTGCGAGGAAGCTGCGACCCTAAGTAACAATGACCTTTTAATTGGTCCATTATGAGTAACAACGACCTCTTAATTGGTCCATTATGAGTAACAATGACCTCTTAATTGACCATTATAGGGTCGGAGCTTGGCCAGCACGCTGGGAGAGCTCCCGAAGCAGTTAATCCACTTAGCAGAGCCTGGATCTTTGCAGAGGGTGGAAGTGGTGTGGTTCTTGTCTCAGCCGCATTGGAGAGGCATTCAAGGGTTGCTTTGTGCACGGAGAGTCTCGTTTGAACAGCATCAGCTCCCGGCTCCAGCAGGAATCACCCTCCACTGAAGCTGCAGCTACAGATTTCAGCTTATAGTTCCTGGGGATAATAAATGACAGCTCTCAGACATCCTAGGAAAGAGCTTCCAACTGGAGTGGGGGAGCAGACAATCCATCCAGGCTCGGGAGTGAATTCAACCCCAGCTCTCTGCAGACAGCTCCTCTCCAGCTGGACACAGGGTGAGAGGCTGGATTTGCAGGACGAGTTTCCTAAATTCCTGATTTCCTAATTTGGGATTTGCAAAAGGTTTATCCTAAGGGGAAAGTGTCACTGTTTCATTACAGAAACCCCTGAGCAGACAGCACCAGCCAAATTCTGTCCTCTGATAAATTCCCAGGATGAGACAACAACTGAATCCGAAGGATTTGGGATGAGAATGGGGGAGGCTGCAGGAATGACAGGAAGGCAAGGCCCTGTGCTGCCCAGTGGGGATGGTTATCAGAGGAAAAGGATGGCCATTCATTAATTCATGTGTTTTAAGGCCTCTCAGTGGTTAAAAACACTAAAGAGATGCTGCAGAGAGAGAGCCTGAGTGAAACCTCAAAGCCAACAGGGTGGGTTTGGCTCCCTTCCCTTATCTGCTCTCCCTACCTGTCACTCTGGTGGATCTACATTGGGATGCTGTGCTCTTCACCTTCCAAAAATGATTATCCCATTCCAACTGCAGGGGAGCCTCTGAATCCTTCCCTGGTCAGGGGGACAGTCCTGAACATCTCCTCCAGGACAAGGAGCCCCAGTTCCTGGGAAACGAGAGGGTGGATGGAGGTTCTGGCTCACTCAGACCACAGGGATCACCTGTGCAGGGAGAGTTTCATTTTAACAGCATCAGCTCCCGGCTCCAGCAGGAATCACCCTCCACTGAAGCTGGGACCAAATTCATCCTCTCACCAGCTGGAGGGAGATCCCTTTATAACAACAACCCTTCAACTTCCATTTTTCCAGCCCTGCTTCATCATCTCTCATGTCCTGGACCATGGCTTTGTGGAGAGCTGACATCCTAAAATTCTCCCGGAATTTCCATTAACCCAGGAGGGATGGGAAAACAGCAAAACCAGAGCAGCAGGTGGTTTATTCCCACCACTGCCCTGCAGCTCAGCCTCTCCTCCTTCTCTCCCACCTCCAAACCCATCCCAAATTTGCTGCCTGCCTACACCTGGGTGCTGCTGGGCAGTTTTGGCAGCAAGGGGTTGAGAGAGTGGCTCCATCAGAGTTTTCTGTAGCCACAGGCTTAAATTTTTGTGAGCTGTTTTATCCTCTGACCCCCAGTAATCCCCCTGATGAAACTGGAGAAAAGGAACAGTGATGAGCTGCTGGGCTTGGACCATCTCTGAGAATTTTTGGAGATCCCTGAGGAGGAAGAGGCTGAGCCAGGAGGGATTTGGATATTTCTTCCGTTTTCTACTTTGATTTTTTTTTTCTTTAAAAGCAAACAAAAACCATCCATGTGCACCTCAAGCACTGAAGTGCTGCGTGCCAGGAAATGACAAAAATATTCATTGCCTGGGTACCTGAGTTTTTTAAGCTCAGAGAGAGTTCCTGGGCACGTGGCAAAGATAACAGAGTGGAGTGGGAAGGGCAGAGGTGAAGAGGGAGACAAGGAGGAAGGTGTGGATGGCTTTCATCTCTTCCAGCTGGGTCTCATCAGGGTGCTTTGGTCAACCAGAAATGCCCAGCCTGGCTTGAACAGACCCCATCCTTTAAAAGCCAGACTCCCTGGCCAAGCTGATGTGACTTTTTGGGAGGGTTTTGTGCCCCAGCTCAGCCCTCTCGCAGCCCGGGGCGCTCCTGCTGTGCCTCCTCTTTGATGTGCCTCCCACCACTGCTGGGTGGGTGCAGCAAAATCTGCTCTGATTGCAGAGCAGGAGCTTGGAATAAAAGGGCAAGGACAAAATCAGGTCCAAACACAGCTCTGCTCAGGGTAGAGGCAGCACAGCTTTAATTTAATTGAATTTTTGGGGTGGTTGGAGCACCTGAATGTTGTTTTTCTGTAAGACACAGCCCAAAGTGCAAGGACATCTCTCTAATCACTTTATCCCATTGTGGGTGAGATATTTGCTGTTAATTCTTTCTCCCATTTGTGCCTCTCTGCACTCAGATTAACTCCTTGGTGGGGCATTAAGAAATCCCCAATAAAACAAACATTCTGGAATGGATTTTCAGACTGGGATCAGTTCCTGGCTGAACTTTGAAGCCAGGACAGGCAGGATTTGAACATCAGGTATTGGCAACACTTCCTAAAGTGCATTACAATTTGGGGTTTGTGATCACTGGATGTATAAAAACTGTATTTCAGAGATTATTCACATATTTAATATTTTTGTTCCTTTTTTTTTCCCTTTCTGAGCCACTTTTTTCAAGCTTCAGGTTCCCAGGAATGGAGAATAAAGTTGGAATATGCAAAATAAACAGGTGATGATGAGACAGCTTAAGTGGTTAGTGGAGATTGGATCTTCTGTACCTGCACCTAAAAATCAGTGTGGATGAAAATAATCCAAACACAACCCCAAAATCTTTAATCACTTTTTTTTGTTTGTTTGGGGATTTCTTTCTTTCTTTTTTTTTTTTTTAATTATTAAATGGGATATCAGACTGTGACCATGAGCAAGATGAAAAGCAGAGGGTGGGAAAACAACCTGGAAATTCCTAATTGTCCTCCAGGAAAAGTATCCATCAGGAATATGCCCAACAATGGGTAGATGGCAATTCTTGAGTGATTTTAGCTTTGGATGCTGAACACAAAGTTCCTTCTGAAAGTTTCCTCCACAGCTTCCTGTGGAAACTGTTTGTTTAGAAATATTGGCATTTTGCAATGAATAACAATTTCAGTGGAAAAGTCCTCCTGGAATATTTGCCATGAATTCCCCCGAGCCTGTGCATTAATCCAGGTACCATGTTCATTTTTATCAGGTTTATTCTTCCCTAGAGGCTGAGCCAAAGAGCTTCCAATTTACCCAGGTCATTAGTGATTTATATGATAATTGGATCTAAGTTGATTTTAACTATTTGCTTTAAATCTCCTGGGATTTGTATTCTCGGACATTTTAATGCCACTGGAAATTTCACTGATTAAGCAAAGACAAGTATATGTACTTAATTAGTCCTGAAACCAATTAGTCCTTTGTCAGTCAAATTAATCTTGTATCTGGACTTTAAATGAGTTCTAAGAATTTTGGGGTTTGACCTTTGTGGGCTCGAGGGTGGAGTTCAGCACATTCCCCCGGGATGCTCAGCTTTGTCCCCCTTTGTTTTTGCTGCCGTGGAATGTCTGAAATGCAGCCGTGGGTGATCATCAAAATGAGAAAAAATGGACATGGGGATGATGGAGGAGCTGATCTCTTGAGGATGGAAGGCCAGGAGAACATTGAAGTGCTCTGTTGGGTCTTCCTGCCCTCGTGGCAGTGACCAAGGGGGTCTTTGTGGTGCCAGGACAGACGGACAGCATCCATGGGTTGCCTGGGATTGTCTGACTGTAGCCTGGGTGCAGGAAATGCAATCTTCTTCTCATGCAGAGTGCAGGTTAAGACTTTCTCCCAGGTTTTTTTGTTGTTGTTGTTTTTGTTTTGGTATTTTTTTTTGTTGCTGTTTTTGTTTTTTTTTTTTTTTTCATTAGGATTGGGATGGATGTCCCAGAATCACAGAAAGGGGAAGGTTGGGGGACACCACTGGAGGTCACCCAACCCAACTCCCCCCGCTCCAGCAGCTACTCAGGATTGTGCCCAGGCAGCTTTTGAATACCTCCAGGGAAGGAGACTCCACAATTCTCTGGGAAGATCTGTTCCCAGATCCCTCCCATCCTTGCAGGACCTCCTGAGGATGGTGACGACCCACCTGCATTTCTGCTCTTTGACTGCAGGACCCACAAGGGCTCTGGCAAGGTGAGCATCACCACCCTACTAATTAAACTCATTATTTTCCTCAATTTGATGTGATCTGGTTTTGCCCACAGCAAGTTTTTGAGTGCAGGACCCAAACTCTTCAAGAACGTGGCCTGTGGACCCAGAGGCCAAGTCTAACACTTGAGAAATGCCAAAATTTTGGTTCTTTTCCAGGTTTGAAGTGTGCAGCAGTAGGAGGAGGAGTATCAGTTAGACCAACATCCCCAGAGTTGGGGAGGAAGGGGCAGCTGTGGGGTCTGGATTTATCCTGCCCAGAGGAGGAGGAAGCTGAGCTGGGATGTGGTGGTGGAAAAGGCCTGGGAGATGAAGAAGTTGTGGCAGTAAATCTGCACAATCCCTCTTGTTTCCTTGCAGTCCTTGGCCATCTGGGAAAGTCCAGAATTGGATTTTAGGCTCAACTGCAGCAACACTCAAATTTATCCTCCACCCTTTGATCCTCCTCCTGCTACTTCCAGTGGGTACGGACTGCAGCAGGGAGTGACCCCTGGGAATAGACAGGGGAGGTCATTTGGCCAAGGGTCAGGGAGGAAGTCTGAGCTGGAGCCAAAATTAAACCCCTGCTCCATTCAGCTCCCTCTCCTGTCCTTCCCAGCAAGGCAAACAGCTGGACACATCCAGCCTGCTGGGACCAGGAGCTGAGCCAAAGGTCAGAGCTTGGGCACAAAGCTGCCTCTGTCTGCCAGGCTCTGATCTGGGCTGAGGCTGAGTCAAAGCTGGCTCAGACACAGGCGGGCCTGGGGGCTGGGAGGCTGAGGCTCCCAGCAGGAGGAATTATCTGGGAAAAGAAACTTGGGGAGGGATGAATGGGTGGAGACGGTGCAGGGGGCAGCTCATCCCAGGGCTGTGGTCACCAGGAGGAGTCATGGGTGGCTAAGGTCCCACTGCTGGCCCTGACTCTTGGTGTCATCTTGTCCCACCTGAGCAGTGTGGCCTTGCACCTCCACAGCCTGAGCTCTCCTCCCTGTAGATGACCCCACGGTGATTCCCATCATTTTCAGGACAGGTCCTGCAGGATTTTGTTCTGTTGCAGCCTCGTGGTGATCCCTGTGGTCTGTGTGGGCCAGAACCTCCATCCACCCTCTCGTTTCCCAGGAACTGGGGCTCTTTGTCCTGGAGGAGATGTTCAGGACTGTCTCCCTGACCAGGGAAGGATTCAGAGAGTCCCCTGCAGTTGGGATAATCATTTTTGGAAGGTGAAGAGCACAGCATCCCAGTGTAGATCCACCAGAGTGACAGGTAGGGAGAGCAGATAAGGGAAGGGAGCCAAACCCACCCTGCTGGCTTTGAGGTTTCACTCAGGCTCTCTCTCTGTAGCTTCTCTTCAGTGTTTTTAACCACTGAGAGGCCTTAAAACACATGAATTAATGAATGGCCATCCTTTTCCTCTGATAACCATCCCCACTGGGCAGGACAGGGCCTTGCCCTCCTGTCATTCCTGCAGCCTCCCCCATTCTCATCCCAAATCCTTTGGATTCAGTTGTTGTCTCATCTTGGGAATTTATCAGGGGACAGAATTTGGCTGGTGCTGTCTGCTCAGGGGTTTCTGTAATGAAACAGTGACCCCTTTCCCCTTAGGATAAACCTTCTGCAAATCCCAAATTAGGAAATCAGGAATTTAGGAAACTCGTCCTGCAAATCCAGCCTCTCACCCCGTGTCCAGCTGGAGAGGAGCTGTCTGCAGAGAGCTGGGGTTGAATTCACTCCCGAGCCTGGATGGATTGTCTGCTCCCCCACTCCAGTTGGAAGCTCTTTCCTAGGATGTCTGAGAGCTGTCATTTATTATCCACAGGAACTATAAGCTGAAATCTGTAGCTGCAGCTTCAGTGGAGGGTGATTCCTGCTGGAGCCGGGAGCTGATGCTGTTAAAACGAGACTCTCCGTGCACAAAGCAACCTTTGAATGCCTCTCCAATGCGGCTGAGACAAGAACCACACCACTTCCACCCTCTGCAAAGATCCAGGCTCTGCTAAGTGGATTAACTGCTTCGGGAGCTCTCCCAGCGTGCTGGCCAAGCTCCGACCCTATAATGGTCAATTAAGAGGTCATTGTTACTCATGATGGACCAATTAAGAGGTCGTTGTTACTTCTAATGGTCCAATTAAAAGGTCATTGTTACTTAGGGTCGCAGCATCCTCGCAGGAAGAGCTTCCACACTCCCCTCTGCCACTGCAGGCCAAAATATTGACATTTTAATGTGTTAACCACGGCGCAATAAATTCACCCTTTGGATTCCTCTTTGGATTTTGGAAGGCACCGAAGAGTTAAAATCAGAGATGCTGGCAAAGCTGGGAAGCACAGGCAGCAGGAAAACCTTTGTTGTCAAGGCTTTGTCGGGAAACTCCTTCCATGGGGACAGATTCCTTGTCACCCGACTCCTGCACCCACCAAACTGGAGCCACGCTGGATTTTCCATCTGGAAAAGGCATTTCATGTGTTTGCAGCACTGAGCCACCATCAATCCTTGCCCACGGAGGTTATTCCACCTTGGTCCTGACCGACCTCACCATGGGAAGGTTCCCAGGTCCATGGCTGGGTTCGATGTCCCCTGGCAGATGGGTGATCCCAGGGATGCCTGTTTCCCTCCAGGCTGTTTGAGGAAACCCTGCCCAGGATGGGATATGAAACTTTGCATCTTTGGAGGATTCTCCAACTTTTTCTTTTTCTTTTTCTTTTTCTTTTTCTTTTTCTTTTTCTTTTTCTTTTTCTTTTTCTTTTTCTTTTTCTTTTTCTTTTTCTTTTTCTTTTTCTTTTTCTTTTTCTTTTTCTTTTTCTTTTTCTTTTTCTTTTTCTTTTTTTTTTCTTTTTCTTTTTCTTTTTTTTTTTTTTTTTTTTTTTTAAATTTAAATTTAAATTTGGCAAGCAGGGGGACGGATGGTGGGAGGGGTTAATTCCCAGCAGAAGCCCTGCAATCCTTCTGCTGTCACCTGCCTGTCTGGTCCCTAACCTTGAATGATGCTCCCTGGCATCCCCAGGGACTTCCTCTGATTGACTGATCCCTATCCGAGCTGGCAGATGAAGGAGGATATTTACTGCACAGCCCAGAACCCTTCAGAAAGATGTTTTATTGAGGCTGCTCGGAGAACAGGAAACGCAATAAAGCACCCAGAGACAAAAGGAGAGAGGAAAATCCAGCCTGCTACCTGTTGGAAAAGAGGAAAATCCAGCCTGCTACCTGTTGGAAAAGAGGAAAATACCCCCTGCTACCTGTTGGAAAAGAGGAAAATACAGCCTGCTACCTGTTGGAAGAGAGGAAAATACAGCCTGCTACCTGTTGGAAGAGAGGAAAATCATCCCTGCTACCTGTTGGAAGAGAGAAAATGCAGCCTGCTATCTGTTGGAAAAAAGGAAAATACAGCCTGCTATCTATTGGAAAAGAGGAAAATACAGCTTGCTATCTACTGGAAAAGAGGAAAATCCCCCCTCCTGCCTTTCAGGCCAGACCAAGAACTGGAGCAGCCCATCCTGCCCACTCCCACAGGTCACTCTTTGGCCATCACCTGCAGAAAGGGCTGGCTGCTGCTTTCCAGCTGATGTATTGACCCAATAAAAGGCATTATTACATTGCCCATCACCACTGACTGCGGCAGAGTGCTTTGGAGAGAGTGATGGCTCCCTTTGGAGACGCTCAGAGCAGGGAGAAGTGGGTGTGGATGTGTGGGAGATTGTCTGGAGGGAGCAGGGCTCTCCAAAGAGAGCAGGAGCAGCTGCTTCTTTCTGGAGTGGATTTTGTAGAAAGGCGAATGCAGCTTTCCATGTTTTAAACTGAAGTGCAGAGTAAGTTTAGATCCCAAGGATGGATGTTCTCCACCCCTGTTTATTTCAGCAAGGCAGCTCTGAAGCTGTTTTTATCAGCAAATTGACCCCTGCAGGAGATGTGGGGGCAGAAATGTGCTTTATTTTTGCTAGCCACAGGTGTGCATTTGTGCACCCTCACACATGGGCACAGCCGTGCTGCTGCCCACCTTTCCCTGCATCTCACACTTCCTCCATGGCACATAAATCCACAGGGGACTTAAGACTTTTTTGGGATTTTGCTGTTTGTTTAATCCAGGGCTCTGTAGTGAAATGCAGGAGCAGCCCAGATCCCAGAGCAGCTCCTCTCCCTCCCTCAGGTGCTCTGAGCACCAGGCTAAATAAACCCTCAGCCTTCCTTTTCCCCTGGTCTGCACCTCTCACTGAGGCAGCCTGGCGCTGGTTATGGGCTGAGAAGGGATTTCACCCCCTAAAAGGATATAAAATTGTGATTTAGGCCTGTTCTCAGCTGCTGGAGGAGATGATAACCTCGTGGTGAGATTATCTGCAGGGCTCTGAGACTTCCCCATTGCTGGTCAATGGTGTCACCTCCACACCAGCATCACAGGGACACAAAGGTGCCACATGGCTGGTGGCCCCATGCCTCATTCCTGGAGCTCCTCACCTGGAATTTGGCCCAATGAGACCCCAGTTGTAAGAACACAGACGTGTTTCTGCTCTTGACAGGATAATCCTTCCTTCCTCTCCTGCCACAGGGCCCAGGGACAGCTTCAAGGCAAAGCCCGAGGGGATTATCTGGACGTGGCTTTGTTCCCTGCTCTGGAGGTGCAGGGATTACACGGAGGCACCGTGGCTGATTAGTCAGCGCTGATTATCTCATTCACAAAAAAACAGCTCCTTTTGAAACTTCAAATGGTGCTCCCGAGCTTTGTGATGCTCGGAGGAGTCACAGGGAGGCAGGGAGGGATGCTAAGCAATTCAATCCAGAGCTTTCGTGGCCAAATGCCCTGTAAATGTCGTGGTAATTATAAAATTTGCTGCAAATTCACAGCTGCAAGCCTGGCAAACACCCCTGGGTCTCTCCTTTTTGTTAGGTTTGATTTTATATATATATATAAATATAAAATATATAAAAATATAATATATATATAAATATATATAATATCTATTTTTATATATTATATTTATATATATATAATTTTATATTTTATATATTTTATATATTATTTATATATATTTATGTATAATATATAGTATATACACTATATAATATATAGATATATAGTATATATTTATATATCTCTATCTCTATATATCTATATATATTATATATTTTTTAATCTATATAAAAATTAAGGTTTATGTTATATTATCTATTATATATTATCTATAAAATTAAGGTTTGTGTTATATTATATATTATATATAATTAATGTTTATATTCTATATATTATATATTATATATTATATATATGGTATATATTATATTAATGTTTATATTATATATTATACACACATAATGTATTATATTATGTACGTATATATATTACATACATGCAGACACAGGGACGCTGAAAGCAATTTTAAATTTCAAATGGCTTTTCCCTGCCCATAAATCACGGAGGAAATTCGCTGTAACAGCCCTGAACAACCCTGCCCTCCGCACTCTGGCTGGAGGGAGAAGACACCCAGGGTCCCTGTCAGTCACCCTGCCCCAAAAACATTTGCAGCAGAGGTCAGAGCTGGTGCAGCAGCAGCCCCAGGTGATTCCAGTCGAGCTCTGGCCGTAACCCAGAGGTGAGATAAGGAGGAAAGGGAGAGGAGCTGTCAGGCAGGAAGTGTTGATGGAAGAGTTTCCACTGTGTGAGCTCTGGATGAAGGCTCCTGGTGGTTTTGAGTCACCTCTAACCAGTCCTCGTGCTGCTGGATGTAAAATAAAGCGCCAAGGGCGGGTTAAAAACACGGGGGCTGTGCTGGGAGCCGGTCCCCTCCCAACACAGGGTCATGCTGAGGGCTCTGTTCTGCTCTTCCTTCCCTTATTTTCCACTCTCATCCGTTCTCAGCTCCCGCTGTCTCTCCAGCTCTGTCTCTCCTTTTCCCATGAGAGCTGGGAAGAGGCAGAGCAGCACCACTCCCTCAGTGTTCCCTGTCCATTCCCAGGACAAGACAGAGAGGAGCCATTCCCTGCCAACCATTCCCTGCCAACTCCTTGGGCAGAATTCCAAACTCTTGCTTCTCACATCTCCAGCCTGCAGGACTCCAGCTCTTCCTCACCAGTCCATCCATCCATCCATTTATCCATCCACCATCCATCCATCCATCCATTTATCCATCCATTTATCCATCCATCCATCCATTTACCCATCCATCCATCCATTTACCCATCCATCCATCCATCCATCCATCCATCCATCCATCCATCCATCCATCCATTTTTCCATCCATCCATCCATCCATCCATTTATCCATCCACCATCCATCCATCCATCCATCCATCCATCCTTGCCCATCCTTGCCCATCCTTGCTCACAGATTTGTGAGTATTCCTGAGGGCAGCTGGGCTGCTCTGGGTAGCTCTGGATTCTCAACTAGAAATGGAGGATTCACACCCAAATTCCACGTTACCTTGAAAGGGTTTAGGCTTAAAGGTTTTCCTTTTCTCCTCTTTGCTTCCGTGTTTGATTTCTGTGGTTTTGTTCTTTGCTCTCTGGTTTGATCCAGGCCAACAGCAAATGGTGACTTGCAAGAAAAAGCTGTGTGAGCCAGCACAGTTTGGGAATGTGGGCAGAGAATTCCTCTCCTCCCTGCAAAATCCACCCAAAATCCACTACAGACAGAAGGGGCAAAGTTGATATGAAAGGCAGAGCTGCGGAACAGCAGAACTGTGAGGACAGGCTGAAATTAATTCAGCAGTTCTAGAAAACTACCAGGACGTCTCAGGAATTGCTGCCAGTGACTCTGTGGTTGTTCTGCAGGGAAAACAAGAGCCTGGTCAGATCCAGGCTGAAAGGCACCAAAGCAGGGATTTTCTATTTTTTTCCATTATTTTATAAGGTGTTCTGATACAGAGTGAACATGATTGGTGAACAGGAATGACACCTCACTAATCCCATTGGTTAAAGTGAAGAAACAGAAGAACACCAGCTGGGGAAAAATGTTTTGAGGAAGAATATTATTTGCTTAGATTGTTTTGAGAAGAAGACTTGGTTGAGAAGGTTCCCTTGGGAAAGAGCTAGCAATTGTTAGCAAGCTAAAAAATTCTCTCAGACTCAGGAATATCAGGCCCACAGTCAGCTTTGAGTTTAACCACAGCTTTCTTATGTCTTTAAGCAAGGGATAGAGAGAAATGGATTAGGATTAATACAGAAAACTCTTAGCTATTATTTTGATGGCTACATGGAGTAAAAACTGGTAGAAATCGAAGTGGAATGCAGGGCATTGTGGAATGTAGGATGGAATGAGCTTCCCACAATTCCAACCTGCCTTTCCAGCACTGGGTTTACTGGAGGCCTCCCTCCAACATCTCCTGGCTTGGTGGATAATGAGAAGTGCTGGCCACGGCTGAAAGGGGCTTGGTGAGGCCTTGGTGCTTTGGAAATTCCCCAGGTTTTGCTCTCCAAGCCATCCAGGGATGTCTTTGTTGGCAATTCCCTGCTCTCAGTCCACACTGAGTGCATCATCACCGTGCTGCATCTTTCTGACAGCAAGTGGGAATTAAATATCCCACTATTTTCAAAAAATACCTTGAGGGCTTCGTCTTGGCTCACTTTCCTTTCCAGGAAATTTTTTTTTTTTCTTAGAGGAGACAGCTCCATCTCCTTTAAAGTATCACTGGGAGCTGACATTTTCTCTGAAACTTCTGCCACGCCATACCCCTGAGGAAGCCATTTCAAAAATGACATATCAGTGTCCCTAAGTACTGTAAAGTGTTTTAAAAACCAGCCCTAAGGGTTTGATTTACCTGCAGGGACCTCATGCATGCCCCAGCAGGATGGAGCTTCTTTTTTTTCCCTCCTAGTTCCCCAACAATTGAAATCATCCTGTACTTTTTGTCCATCATGCCCAGCATAATTAAAAAGCAATTTTTGGCTTTTTTTTTTTTTTTTGCAGTGTCTTGATGATTTATAGACAATGAGATTTTATCAGCAGAACACCACATTAAGAAAATGCTTGTTAATTATCCTCTGCTTAATATGATAATTTAGCAAAAAACCAACACCTATTAAGAGCTCCTCATTAGGTGAAACGCTTCTCATTTTTTAACTCACAAAGTGTCCAAGTTAATGAGGTTCACCTTCGATTTGTAGCCCACTCAGAGATTAAAAGCTCCCTACATTTATGACTCCTCACATGGCTCCTGTTCCTAAAGGCTCCAACTCCTGGCTGTGGCTCTGCCTCTTCAAAGGCGAGATCTCCAACCTTCCTCTCCTCCCATGAAAGCCTTTCCAACCTCTCCCACACTCTACCTCTGTTTTTGTGGAGTTGGTGATGCTTTGGGAAGGCTGACCTGGAACAGAGAGTGGTCAGGGCTAAGAAAATAAAGTAGATATTTATTGAAAGGCCTTTAGGGTACACCTTGGGCAGGACAAGAGCCTCACCAGGGCTACACCCAAGGTGGACCCAAAATGGTCACAAAATGGACCCCAAATGGTCACAAAATGTCTGACAGGTCATGAGGTCTCACACTTTTATAAGTTTTGGTCCATTTGCATATTGGGGTTTAATTGTCCAATTCCAGCTTCAGGCTGTGAGCTCCCATCCTTCTTGTTCCTCCCTCCAGCCACCCTTGTTTGTGCTGTTGGGCTGAAAGTTGTCCTTGGTGTGCAGCAGGACAAGGATTTGTTTTGAGTCCCTGCTGTGTGCAGAGAGCTGAGTGACACTGACTGTGAGCTCAGAGCTGCACCCCTGGGCAGCACAGAATCTGAAAACAAGAAAGCTCAAACTTAAGGCATCATTGGTGCTGCTGAGGTTGGAGTTTGAGCGAGCCCATGGTGTGGGGACAATCCCAGGCCCGTTCCGTGTCACCCACCTCTGCTCTCTGTGACATCACTGAAACTGGTGATTGTCACTTTTCAGAAAAATCATACTTTGGCTGCATGAGGTGGAATTCCCTCCTTTCGTTCTCTGTTTGAGGAGAAACTATTTCGGGGAGTAAATCTGGTATTTGCATAGGGTGGGGATTATTTAGAAGGAGGGGGTCTTGCCTTCTGAAAAAGTGGTTCCTTCAAGAGATCTCTCCTTGTGAGTGTCGTGCTTACAAATACAAACCATGTTCAGGTGTTTCATCTTTTTCTCCCCTTTCTCCGATGATTTTTCCCACAGGATCACAAAAATCATAGTTTTCATGATTTTCCCACAAAATCATAGTTTTCATGGAAACCTGACCTTTACAGGTAGGATAGGATACTGCTGCTACTATTCAGCAAAGTTTTTGTAACTCCAAGGTACATTTTACCCACTTTGTCCAGCTGGAAAATGCTCTAAAATCCCAGTGAGTGCTCCTCAATTCCACCTCCGTTTCTTTTTTTCTCATTGCAGGGCTTGGAGTTGAACTCAAGTGCGCTCTAATTCAAGTTGTGTTGTGATTTTGCAGCAGGTAGCTAATTCCATCTATGTACCAAAAGCAGGCAGCACCCAGTATTTCTATTATAAAGTGTTTAGGGAAAATATCTGTGACCAGACAAACTCCCTCAAGTTAAGATTTCCTGTTGCTGTGTTTTTCCTCTTCACCGTTTCTCCCAAACTTTGCCACCCACCATGAATATTCAGCTCGACTCTGTACAAGACCAAGCGATGAAAAGAAATTCCTCCATCCTCCCCTTTTTACACCCTTCCTTTTCATCCCTCAGCCATTCAAGCCTGGCCTCTCTCCGGGCAGATCAGCCAGTCTAATTTCATAGTGGCCCGTGGATTAACGATGGTATCGAGCCTGTGAAATGGCTGTGATAATCAGATTGAGAGGGCCCACGTTTATCTCCCTTGGCGAACAGCAGCTTAGATAAGCTCCACGCTGAAGAGAAGGGCCCTTGCTGGTGTGGGTTTTTTTTCTTTTTCACTCTTGCAAACTCATCCTGAAATGCGAGATGCGAGTTGGGTCCTCTCTGTTTTACAGCACGTCACGAGCAATAAAGGCTCGGCAGCCCAAATGAAGAACTTCTTGACAGCTCTGTAAAATATCCTGTCTTCAAATTATGCCTTTGGGGACCCGTCTCCCACCTCGCTGCTGTCAAGAGCCTGGTGAGCGTGGAGCTGCCTGGAAATGAGTCAACAATTTGAGCGGGCAACTGGAAGGAGTAAAACCCAGCGCGGGCTGTATTTGATTAACGCCGAGGCGATGAGAAGGGATAGGGGGAAAAAAAGCTTCCTTTTGTCGCTGCACTTAACAAATCTGTCTCTGAACACAGGCGGCAGCTGCAGGAAGAGGGCACTTTATGCGTTGCCCTTTTTCAGGACAGATCACTTGAAACACTTTAGTCACGCTGCTTTAATCATCTTCTGCAAAGCCCCAGTAATCACAGTCCTCTCACGCAAGCCTTGTAAAGCGAGCCCCTCCGGGCTGCACAGTCATGTAAATAAATAATTACATCCCAAATTCTGCATTCAAAGGACACGAAGGCTGCAAAGACGAGAGCTCAGAAGTTGGGAAGGGGCAGGATGCTGGTGGCCTGTGCCCACGTGGGGACAGAAATTAGGAGAAGAGCTCTAATTGCACGAGGGTAAAGGATGGGAGGATGTTACCAAAGCTGCCCCTCATGAGATGCTCCCATGGCCTGGAACATCACCTTTGTCACACCTCTGGCTGGTGACACGCTCAGCACTCGTTTCTTTGGCCTGACATTATATAGAACATACAATGGATGCAATTAAATGTGTTTTAATTATGAGGGCTGTGAAGTTCTTCGGAGAGAGCAGGGAACGTGGTTTGGGTCATCCCACTGCAAAGTAAGGCAGTTTTAGGGACAGTTTCCAAAGCTGGGACATTTTTGGATTGGGGCAGTGGATGGATACATCCATATCTTATAGATGGGATGTGGACAAGGCAATTTATTACTCTGGTAATAAACACATTTATAGTCAAGAACCTCCTGAGCAGAGGTAGAAGAACCCCTGGACACAAGGGTCTGCCCATGACTGGGAAATCCCTGGATATGCTGGTTTTGGCTGGTGTAAAGTAAATTTTCACCACAGTAGCTGGAATTGGACTGTTTTGGATTTGCCAGCACAGGGATGTTTGGTCACTGCTCAGCAGCTCTTGCACTGAGTCAAAGCCTTTTAAACTCCTCACCCCACCCAGCCCTGGAGAGGCTGGGGTTCACAAGAGGGGTGACAGCCAGGACAGCTGACCCCAGTGACCAAGGGGACATTCCAGACCAAGAGCTTGGGAGGGGTGACAGCCAGGACAGCTGACCCCAGTGACCAAGGGGACATTCCAGACCAAGAGCTTGGGAGGGGTGGCAGCCAGGACAGCTGACCCCAGTGACCGAGGGGACATTCCAGAGCATATATTCAGTATATAAAGCTGGGAGGAGGAGAAGGATGTGGGGATGGTCGCAGTGATGGCGTTTGTGTTCCCAAGTCACCATGACATGTGCTGGAGCCTTGCTGCCCCAGGAATGGCTGTGATGGGGAGTGGGGAGTCAATTCCTTGTTTTGCTTTGCTCTGGACTGGCTTTTCCTTTCCCTATCAAAATCTCTTTATCCCAACCCATGAGTTTTCTCCCTGTTACCCTTCCCATTGTCTCCCCATCCCATGGATGTGTGGAGCAGTTTCCAGCTGGGATTAAACCACGACACTGGATTGTTTCTCTGCTGAACCCACAGCCCAAGGAGAGGACCTTGAGCAAGCTCATCTAAATTCAGAGCTGATCTAACTTTGGAGTTGGCCTTGCTTTGAGTGGGGATATGGGTCAGAGACCCCCAACTTACTCAGGGATTCTCCAATTTATCCATTGTTTCCTGTTGACTGTGTGGCATTTTCACTTAAAACTTCAGGGTTTACCCAGTCTCCACTTTCCCTCACTTATTAAGGGAAGGAAAACTCATAGAGATCCCATTTTTTTAAACAGGGTCTGTCTCCAGCTGTGAAGGCTGTGGTCTGCAGCAGTGCCTTGATTCAGACCAGGGACTAAATTTTGGCCTAAGCTCATTCCAGAGACACAATCTGACCACAACCCTGCTTCTTTTTTTGTCCTCTCATCCTTTGTAGAAGGTATCGGATTCATTAATATATTTTAAACATTTAAATCCTGATTATTAATTTTAAAAATTAAATCTTTATTTTTCATTTCTCCTCCTTCAAAAGAGAATTTTTGGGGTGTGACCAGCCCTATTTCAGCCTTGGCTCTCCCACAAAAGTCCCTTCATCTTGCAGACACAGAAAGTAATTTAGACTAAAATCTTCTTTGTTGACCATTCATTGAAACCAAGCAATCCACTTTGTAAAAACGTTGAATGGTTAAAATTGCAGCTAGAAATTAATGGTACCTTAGAGACCTAACAAAGAAAGCTCTAAGAAAGGCTCAGCTTTGGAAAGAAATGAGTTTTTGCAGCTGAAATCAAGCAGCCCTAATGGATGTTTTTTTTTTTTTTTAATCTATGTATCAGCTCCTAGAATTTAATGTGAGCATCACACCACAGCTTCATCTCGGGAGAGTGTTTTGAAAGGAAATTCATAATCCCATGGAAAGAAGGGATGGGGTCACCCCCTGAATGACAGGGAGAAACCTGGTGCCTGCCTCCGTAAGAAAGTTGTGTCCTGGGAGCCAAACTCTGCAGACAAGACCCATTCAGCCATGTAATCAAGATTATAATGCAATAATATATATGAAAGGGTTGGAATCAAGCATCCACACTGGCAAATTGGGCATTTCCTAGCTTTGATTTTAAAACACCAATGTTCCTTTTGTTCACGGTTATAAATGTCTTCTTTCTCCTTCTTAGATTTCTCCTGTTTTTATAAAGAAAAAGGTTGAATTTCCATGAATTCCCTTTGTGCCTACTCTGTTGCTTGTCACCAGGATTCACCTCTGAGATCCATCCTGCAGAGTTGTGCAGAGTGTGATGGGTGCTCCGTGTTGAGCAGCAGGTGAGAGTAGAAAAGTCTCATTTCTGTCTGCTGACAGTGGAAAAATTGTGGGATGGGAGCACCAGGCTACATCAGTGCTGACAAACACAGGCCAGGATTCGGGCTGGGAGCAGGATTCCTGGAGAGGTTTTGTTCCAAGCCCAACAGAGCATCCCAAAATGATGCCTTGTCATGGTTTGGACAATCAATATCTGTCCTATCAATCCAGAGACTCTCAGACAACATCAACTTGTGTCTTCTTCTCTCTCACTCCTTCTCTATTTTTTACCCTTGCTGGCGACAGGGCTGTAAGGAATGTCCTGTGATGGATGTCCAAGGACCTTGGGTTTGTCTGATTTGGAGAAAAGGAGGCTGAGGTGTGTTGCTGTAGGACACGAAAGAAAGATGAAGGACTCCAAGATTTTTCAGAAGGCAAAGCATAGAAAACTTTATTGTCTAATTCTTATCACTTTTTAATAAGTTGTTCCGATACAGGCTTAACATGATTGGTGAATAAGAACAACACCTCTCTAATCCCATTGGTTAAACTAGAGAAACAGAAAAACACCACCTGGAGAAGATTGTTTTGAGAAAGAATAATTGTTTTCCAAGATTGTTTTGAGAAGAAAACCTTGTTGAGAAGTTTTCCCTTGGGAGAGAAGTTAGCAGCTGCTAGCAGGCTAAAAATTCTCTCAGACTCAGAAATATCAGGCCCACAGAGGGGCTCTCTACATTTTCCTGAGGATGGAAAGCAGAGAGCAAGGTGCTGATCTCCCTGGTATCCACTGACAGTACACGTGGGAATGGTTCAAAACTCTGCCAGGGGAGGTTTGAACTGGATATTAGGAAGTATTTCTTCATTGAAACACTGGAAAAGGCTTCCTGGAGAGGCAGTCAATGCCCCAGACCTCTTGGTGTTGAGGAGGCATTTGGACAACGCCCTTAAAAGCAGGCTTGAAACTTTGGACAGCCCTAAACTGGTCAGGCAGTTGGGCAGGATTGTCACCCTAGGGCCCTTCCAACTGAAATTATTCTATTCTATTCTATTCTATTCTATTCTATTCTATTCTATTCTATTCTATTCTATTCTATTCTATTCTATTCTATTCCATTCCATTCCATTCCATTCCATTCCATTCTATCCTATCCTATTTTTTTAAATTCTATATTCCATTCCATTCCATTCCTTTATCTAAATTTTATATACTTGTGAAAAGAAAAACGGGACACTACTCTATGATCAATATGACTGAAGTAGGCTATTTTAATAGATTTTCCAGCTTCTTTTATATAATTCTTAGCTTTAATCACATGTTACATGCTACTTTACAATTGGTTACTTTTAAAAGCACGCGTTAGCTTTTTAGTCTTTATTGGTTAATTCTTCTTACATGCACAGCAAAATTGTGCATATCGTTTTTCTGGCTTTCTTCTGATTCTTACATTTCTGAAGTTGTTTACTATCTTTTGTTCTTCTTTATACGTGACTCTCTACATCTTCTCCTCCCTGGTGTGTGACTGCTTCATCCTTGAAATGGTTACAGGTTTATTCTTTCACATAGGCTGGATTGCTCACATGCCCCCATCTTCAGAGGAATTCATCCTCCACACTATATTCCATTCCATTCCATTCCATTCCATTCCATTCCATTCCATTCCATTCCATTCCATTCCATTCCATTCCATTCCATTTTTTTTAAAGTCTAAATTCTATATTCCATTCCATTCCTTTCTTCAGTTATTTCCTGGGAAACCAAAAGGGGCCCTGATGAGTTTATGGAGAAAAATTTTCTTGCTCCAAATTCCAGTCCTAAATAAGAGGGGACCATTGCTGGGGTGGGCTAGCAAGGCAAATCTTCCAGGGTTTATCCAGCTGCTTTTCTGGATGGATGAGGGGAAGGAGCCTGGCCAGTGCACACAAATGACTCAGGGGATGTGGTCACCATATACTAACAAGCTTTTCTTGAATAATTGGAAAGCTGAAGTTTTTGGAGGTTTTTTAACTTAGCAAGTACACGGCTCCCAGGGACTGGGGAAAAGCCATTCCCCAGGTATCAGAACGACTCCATCTCTCTCTTCTCGTGTCAAAACCCTATTCCAAAGCATGGAAGAGCCAGCCCTGCTCCTCTAGAAAGCTGAAACAATCTTTTCTCATGGTTTATCTGATGCATTTTGACTCGGAATGTGTTACACTCATTTTGTATTGAAACCTGAGCCTCCTCCCTGCTCCCACCTCCTCTTCAAATAACAACACAACTCCCCAGCCTGCAGCAGGCACCCAGCTTGGGAAGCATCAGCTGGGCCAATTAAACTTTGGCAAAGTAATCAGGATCAGGAAGCAGGGCGTGAGCTGTCCCTGACAGCTTTGAGGAGCAGCTGAGGATGGGGCTTGGCATCAGAAAGGGAAGCAAATGAGTCTCCTTCTAACTACCTCAGAGGTCGTTAGCTGAGCCTGCTGGTGCCCTCACCTGCTTCTCCTGCTGACCCCCTGACCCCCCAGACATTTTATTACATCCCTGTGCGATGTTGATTCTGTGGGTGAAGTCTGGATTTTACTTTGTGTTGCTCGTTCAGCATCATTTAAATGGCGCTGAACTTGAGACTGCTCTTACCTCTGTGTGTCACTTCACACCCAGCCACATTAAATTTCATATTCTACTTCTGTGCCTCCTCACCTTCTCTGTTAAGATCAGCCTGCAAAATGGTGGTGTGCTCCTGAATCCCAACAACTGCCCTCACTTCATTATCCCCAGAAAATTCAATGATCTCCCACGTCTGAATCAGTAATAAAAAAATAAATGTTAGAGGGTAGCAGCCCCAAATGGAGATCCTGGTGAGATTTGGTGCTTTTCCAGCTCTGCAAAATGCAATTTCAAACTACCTTTGGATGAGCCAAGATTAAAAAAAAAAAAAAAAAAAAATTTAGAATCACAGAGTGGTTTGGGTTTGAAAGGACCTTAAAGACCCTCTTGTTTCAACCCCTCTGCCATGGCAGGGACACCTTCTTCCACTAGGCCTGGTTGCTCAGAGCAGTCATGCCTGCATTTCTTGCTTTCTGTATTTCTATCTTTCTATATTTCTGTATTTCTATATTTCTATATTTCTATATTTCTGTATTTCTATATTTCTATATTTCTTTCTACATTTCTATATTTCTATATTTCTATATTTCTATATGTATATATAAATATATTTATATAAAAATATATTTATATATGTCTATATAAATATATTTATATATTTATATCTATTTTTATACCTATTTCTCTATATCTATATGGATAATGCTGCTATAATCATCCTTCCCCAGTTTCCAGAGGAATGGTCTTCTCCTCACAGGATGCTGCAGCCACGGAGGGTGGTTTGTTTCAAACATGAATTTTTATCTAGCAATGACACATAATTTCGGCCACAGCCATTCACGGTGTTGGGCTGGCATCAGGTGTTATGGTTTCTGTTTATGGGTCCCAAATGAGGTCAGAGGGTTTTTTTGAACCCTATAAATCCAGACTGAGGGATCAGCTGTATCCCAAAGAGACACCCTGCTGCTCCCAGCTGATTTGATGGGAAGAAGTTGTCAGGCACTGCCTCACTTTAAATTGATCTGACTTTACCAAGGTTTGGGCCAAGTGTGTGACATTTTGCTGCCATTCTGTCAGGTACCTGCAAGGTGTCTGCAAATGTTGGTGGCACATATTCAGGATGGGAAACACTATTTTCTGGAGTGATCTTCAAATAAAAGTAGTTTTCTCTTGTGCAGCTACCTTCAAATTATGAGTGCTGGTAATTTGGCACAGTGTAACCTGAATTATTTTCACAAACCAGAATTATTCAGGGAAGAGCAGTGAGAGGATCAGGGAGCAGCTGTGCAATTCCACCAGGCAATGGCAGGTAGGATGTAGCACATCCTACAACAGATCCTAAAACCACTAAAGATCTCTGAAGTGTGTAAAAAACAGAGGAGAGAAATAATGTCAGGCAGTAAAGTGGATTATGGCTGGGGAGAGCAGCACTTCAGGTTAAATATCAGAGATATCAATTCCTGATGGCCAAGGTGCAGGACTAAAGAAAATGATTAACACTCCAGCCCCTGGAATATTTAAATGTGTCCTTAACAGGACAGTGCCACCACGCTGCTGTGATTCTGCATCTGGGCATTTCTAATGGGGGCATTCCTAATTTCCAATCCAATTTTGGAAATCCAGCTCACCTCCCCAGGTCTCTTGTTCCCTTCCCACATTTTCTTGACTCTTTGAATTTTAAACTTGACAGGGCGGGGACGATCTCCTTAAACCACGCTGCACCTCGCATAAGGTGGCCTTGATTTTTTGGACACTGCCAAAACAAAACCTGTGTTTTCCAAGCTGCTCTGAGCATCAACCCTGCCACGGGGACCCAGACTGCCAGCGAGGAAGGTGGTGTTATAAATGCATTGTATAGAGTTGGCTTTTTGCAAATATTAAAATGAATATTGTATGTATAATGTAGGAAGATTGTACTTTTAATTAACAGAAGTTAGAAATGTGATGAATATGTTTTTTTTATGATTGTGACTTAGTGTTAGAAGACTGGGGTCTTTTGTTTTCCTGCATGAAGATTGCTGACCAAGAAAGTGATTAAACTTCTGTTATCAAGGATTTTGTCCAAATGAAAATAACCAGAACCCCGGGAGAAGAATTTATGGGACCTTTGCTATCAGAGGGAATGGAGCCACCTGAGGATGGGTCTGCTGGATGGAATGGTTGTGGAGGGGAGTTGGGACTAAACAAAAGAATTCACACTCAAAAGGAGCGTTTAAATCATGCATGTGAATTTTTAAATATGTAACAAGCTGATGATTTCAAGGAACAAACTCTCTGTTAATGGTGTGCTGGCTGGTTCTGTGCCAGGCACCCTCGGCCGAGAAAATGTATTTTGCATTTGTCTCTCCTAATTGTCTATTTTCTTTTTATTTTTTTTATTAAACTTCTAAATTTTTCCAAGAAAGTGAACCTCGTTTTTCACACTGGTTTTATGAATACAACATTAAGTTCACCCTTGGGATCCTTCTGTCCATTGTTGCTAATGATCAGTGATTTTCCTGCTCATCCAGTACCGAGAGCAACAGGGAGACACCGTGAGCAGCCTGGCTGCATTATGGATGAGCTGGACACACAGCTGGGATTGAGATGGGCTTGCCCTGTGTCACTGAAATGTCATCATCACAGAGATGTCACCCTCTCTGCTGGCCCACCCCGGGAGGTGGCAGCCAGCCCTGCTCAATAATTGGCTTGGTGGATGTGGAGCTGCCTGGAATACAGAATATGCCAGCCCTGGGTCCCACTCTGCTGGCAGAAAGGTGGGGAAGCAGGGCTGGAAGAAGAGCTGCCCCACATCAGAAGGAGCAAAAGGAGCCTCCAAACTTTGTTTGAGTTCAAGGCAAGGTGTGTTTGTGGGGGTTTGAAGCTCTGGTATTGATCAGCACCTAAAAGGAGCCGAGAAACAAAGGCTTCCTCCTCTTTAAAGTTCACTGGCAGGAAATAGTGGGATTTGTTCCTCTGGAGCTTGCTTCCCAGGGAAAGGTTGATGTGCTGCACGTCCCCCCTTGGCACAGGCCGCTGCAGGGTGGGAACAACACTTTGTAGCACAGAGGAGGAAGCGCTTGAAAAGGAGAGAGATTTCTCTCTTCAGCCCCTTTCTCCACCTGAATTGAGAGGGAAGGCCAGGGGAGGTCTGGGAGGGGGAGATTATTTCTCTCTAATCAACTCCACGGAGCATCTGCCACAGAAATGCTCCACGGTGGTGAGGGATTCCCTCTCAGAGACTCCCCATGGGTAAAGGCACTTGGCCAACTTCCTTTTGGCTTCTTTGATGGTAAAACCCCCATTTTTCTGCCAGGCTGGTTTCAAATCCTGCATTCAGTGTAAGAGGAAGGTTGCAAATGCAAATCCTGCCATGGAAAGGGGACACCTGGATATTTGCTAAGTTCAGATTATTGTGGGAGCAGGTTGTCCAGAGCGGCTGTGGCTGCCCCTGGATCCCTGGAAGTGTCCAAGGCCAGGTTGGACAGGGCTTGGAGCAACCTGGGGTACTGGAAGGTGTCCCTGCCCATGGCAGGGGGTTGGAATGAGATGAAAATTAAGGTCCCTTCCAACCCAAACCATTCCATGATTCTATGATTGGAAGCTAAGCCAGCTCTCCAGTGTTGGAAGTCCCCAAATTGTGAGTGTTGCTGCACAAAGCAGGGAATGGTTAGAGTTGGACGGAAGGCAAAAAAAAACCCCAAAAAACAATGCAGAGAGCATGAAACAGAATGGAGGAGCAGGGAAGGGGCAGAAGCTGGCATCAGGCACTGTGTCAGGGAAAGGCTCTGTGCAAGCAGCAGGCACAGCTGAATTCCTGGTCAGGGATGGACACCAAGGAGCAGAAGGCTTCAGTAAAGAAGGGATATAGACTAGGGTGGGTTCAGAGCAAGGATTCCAAGTACAGGACAGGCTTTCAAAGCTGCACATCACAGAGATGCCCTCACCAGCACCTGCTTGGTGTCTGGCTGCTGGATGTAACCCTGGTGGGTCTGTTCTGGGTTTGGTGAGCAAACAGCAGCTCTGTGCCTGCCAAAGGACTTGTCCCCTGATTGCTGTGCGGGCTGTGATGAAGCCATATCGTCACACAGCCTGGATTCCACCTCCCAGTGGGGTTTGAGTGTGTATTTTTCAGAGCTGATTCGTTACAGAGCTCTGGCCATTTCATTTGTAGGAGTTGTGGATAATTTTTCATAATTCGTCGTGGCTCCGCTGGGCCTCTCTCCAAGAGTTCCGTGTGGCTTAAGAGAGGATTTTTCTCCATAACAACCCCTTGTCCCCTTTCTGCCACTGCTCCTGGGGTTTCCCCTCGATGGATTTAATAAAAATGCTCTCCAGGCTTTTCATCAGCTGAGAAAAACGAGCCCGCTGCAGCTCTGCAAACTTTCCAGCTGATTTGGTGACGCTGCAGCCAACTCTGCTCCAACTCCTCGTGCTGTCAGGAGCGCAGCTCTGAATTTGCTGAACACTGACAGCAAAGCAGGGCTGGGGAGGAGGTTCCCGTGTAGATCCTGGGTGTTGCAGTGAGGATGCACAAATAAAATGCAAGTGTGGCACTGTGACAAAGCTGGCTGAGCAGATGGAGTCCCCCTGACTTGTGCTGGCCTGAGCTGAAGCTGCTCCAACTGCCTGCCCTACACCGGTGACTTCTGATGGATTTCCCCTCCAGCCCAAATAACAGGCCCATAATTCTGTGTCTGAGCTCCAGCCTGAGGGAACAGCACAGGGTGAGCTGGGGATTTGCTGGGTTTCTTCCCCTCCTAAATGTATCACATCCCAGAATTCACAGACAGCTGTGTTTGCTGATTTGGCAGGTTTTAGAAGGGGGGCTGATGGTGTGGCTCCATCACCTGAGGCTCAGTTGATGGTTCTGCCCAGGAAATAAAGCGTGGAGAAGGCAGTTCCCTCATGGATCTTGTCCATTGTCTTGGGAAGGTGCTCCTCAGGTGGACAGGGGTGCTCAGCTGCTCAGCCATGGCCTTTTGGGTGAGGTGGCTGCAGCAGAGGGGATGGTGCTGTGCCCACCTTGTCCCTTCTGGGCTCTCACAAGGTTTCAGTCAGTGCCCTGTAACCCAACTAAACTGGTTCTGCTGCAGCTCAAACCAGCAAGTCTGGTGGTCCTTGCACTGGGATCAGCACGAGGGGAAGGATTCAGGGTGGATTTGGGGAACTTCCAGCCCTGGAGAGCAGCGTGGAGGGCTGGGGGTTGCCAGGGGTGGAACACAAAGCATCCACAGATCAGCAGGCTACACCAGGACAGAGGATGCTGGTGGAGCAACGACTGCCAGAACTTGGTGGAGATCCAAAGCCATTTCCTCTTTGGAGCTCCCCAGTGCCCTGCTGATGCCTCAAGTTTGAGCTTTTATGCTTTTCAGATTCTGTGCTGCCCAGGAGTGCAGTTCTGAGCCTCATATTCAGGGTTAGTCAGCTCTCTTCACAGAGTGTGTAGACAAAACAAATCCTTTTCCTGCTGAAGACCAGGAACAACTTTCAGGCCCAAAAGCACAAACAATAGTACTGAAGAAGGAAAACAAGAAGATGATCATTCACAACCCAAAGCTATAATTGGACAATTAATCCCAATATGCAAATGGACCAAAACTTATAAAAGTGTTCTTTAAAAAAGAACTTATAAAAACTTTTAAAAGGACACTTATAAACTTATAAAGACACTTATAAAAGTGGCCTTTATGACCGCCCATCCATTTTGTGGCCATTTTGGGTCCACCTTGGATGTAGCCCTGGCCAGGCTCTTGTCTTGCCCAAGGTGTACCCTAAAGGCCTTTCAATAAATATCTACTTTATTCTCTAGCTTTGTCCAGTCTCTGTTCCAGGCCAAACTTCCCAAGGCATCACTGCTGTGGCACGGGGACGCTCGGCCGTGACCGTGGAATCCTCTCACCCGGAGCTGAGCCGGGGTAACAATCTGTTCCCAGGGAGCCAAGATGTGCCTGCTGATTTCCCAGACTTGGAGCCTCTGGCAGGCTGCCTGCTCCACATGGAGATGGGAGCACGGTTAACTCCATCATTGCCACCAGTGAGGTGCACAAACAGGGCTTGGAAATGCTCGTGGTCTGTGAGGTTTCTTATTTTCTTTTCTTCGTGTTAGAGCATGGATTAATATACAGGAGTTGCAGTTTTGTGCTCGGACTCAGTGTTTATTAATTCTTATCTATTTACAGCCTCACGAGCTGTGAGCTCTAACTAGCAAGGTAGAAAAAGGAGATGTCTCAAACTGTTTCCAAGGCTATTTAAGCATAAACTATCCAATAATGAGATTACACCTATATTATTTATACTTTTAACCCAATAATTGACCACCCAAGGCCCGCAGTGTGGACCTTTTTTACCCAATTAGAAAAAAACACCCGAAACCAAGAAGAAGAAGGTAAGGAAGAAGGATTTAGACAATGCCCTAAATCCTCCATATTGTCCCATATATTGCTACATACTAAAATCTCAAATCTATGTTTTTCACCCTGTGAGATCACACAATTCTATTCAAACTCCACACCCACAACCCCAGTGCTGTCACTCAATTTTGGAAGTCTGTTCCACAGCCTCAGGTCAAATGTGGTGCTTGCTTGAGGGTCAGTGCCTGTCAGCACAGAAAGCCTGGAATTTTCAGTTTCCAGAATTCCAACAGTGGTCCTCCTGCCTCATTCTGGCTCTTCCCAAATTCCTGAGGTTTGGTCTGAAGGGTTGAGAAGGGTTGAAAGTTATTTCATGTTTTGTTCCACCTTCTGAGGTGGCTCCAATCCCAATCCTTCCTCACCCATAATTTCTTCTCTAAATTAGCTCTGCTATGCAAAGAAAAGGTATTGTTTATCTGAATTTCAGGCTGTGTCTTTCTGATTTTTTCCCCCTGAATTTATGGTCTCTTCTGCCTGTCCTGTGTTGCCAGTTTTCTCTTTATACCTCCCTTTCCATTCTCTTCATGTTATGTGTAGCACCTATGGTTGCTGGATTAAGACAAAGGGTTTTCCCTAAATATAATGGGGAATTTTCAGCCCTGAAAATACTGGGACAGCCCTGAAGAGAAGTATTTGTGTATATACAGACATATATATTAAATACACTTTTGAATATTTAATGTTTTTATTTTTTATGTGCTTTAATTTTTTATATATATTTTAAAAATATATCCATTTGGTCTCTTCTGCTCTTTAGGGCTAAGAACCAATGAAAGAAGTCTGCCTTGTGGTTTCTGGCTATAGGAAGTTTTGGCAGAAGCTTGTAAGATTTTATCTTTCCCTTTCAAGGCCATGCAGACAATGTCTTTTGTACATACTTTAGTTCTTCCCTGGTCAAAAGTGAATATAGAAACCCTAATGTAAAAGTTAAGCCAAAAGTGGATCTTCTTTGATAGCTCATCCCTGACAAATCAAAGAGAATTGTGCCTGGCACTCCCATTCTGTGCATTTTTTTCCTCGTTTTTCTAAGAAATTATTTTTCTAAGGAAGTGTTTTATTATGTAAAAGCCACTTGAGACTGATGGCAACCCCTCCTGTGGCCTGGCTGAGCACCTTCCAGAGGGGAGCACTATTTGCATGTGTGTATGCACTGCAATTTGCATCCACCAGGATCAAACCTCCTCCTCTCTGGCAGAATCCTCTTACTCCTGTGAGTGACAAATTTGTCTTTCATCTCATCTTTCAAGATGTACTTCCTAGCACTTTCCTAGCACTTTCAAGAACTAGGACTAATGATGATCTTAGGCTTATAAATCTCTGCCATCTCTGCAAAGATTTCCTGTAGGACACACAGGTTTATCCAGCCAGAGGCAGAGTGTGTAGGAAATGAAGAGATGTCCCCTAAAAGCTGCAATGTGAATTTGGGCAGCAGAAGACATAATGATTTCTTAGATAGGTGTCTGTCCAGCCCAGTATCCACTATCCAGAACCCCTTTAGGGATCATAGAATCGTGGAATCATTGAGGTTGGGAAAACCCTCTAAGATCATCAAATCCAACCATTTCCCAGCACTGCCAAGGTCACCAGTAACTCATGTCCCCAAGTGCCACCTCCAACACGGCTTTAAATTCCTCCAGGGATGGCGATTGTATTACCTGGGCAGCTGTGCTGGGGCTGGACAAACCTTTCAGGGGAGAAATTTTTCCCAATATCCAGTAAAAACTTCCCTTGGTGCAACTTTAGGTCATTCCTTCTCCTCCTGTCCCTGTGCCCTGGGAGCAGAGCCCGACCCCCCCGGCTGTCCCCTCCTGGCAGGGAGCTGTGCAGAGCCACAGGGTCCCCCTGAGCCTCCTTTCCTCCAGGCTCAGCCCCTTTCCCACCTCCCTCAGCCTCTCCTGGGGCTCCAAACCCTTCCCAGCTCCATTCCCTTCCCTGGACACGCTCCAGCCCCTCAGTGTCTGTCACAAACCCAACCCTGGACACGGGGCTGTCCAGCTGGAGGATGACCATAGCAAAATGGGTGAGGCAGCCCGTGACATAACCTGGATCCTATTTCCAGGGATTTGAGTGTCACCAGGACTCAGCACCTCTGGCTTCACCTGAGCCAGGTGGGTGCAGGCCAGCTCCCAGCAACTGCTGGCTACTGGGCCATGGCTGAGCTGGGCCATGTGGCCATGGAGTCAGGAATTGTTTGTGCCTGTCCCGTGGGGAGGGAGGCTCTGGATCTCAGCCAGGTCCGTGTGCCTCCATCCCTGCCCTTGGAAGCTGTTTGGAAGGACAACACAAAGAGAACAGAGGGGGCTGCTTCTTATAATGGAAGCTCTGCTCCCCTCCCCCTGGAAGAGCAACTATTTCCAGTAAGTGAGCAGGAAGGCCAGCCCCGGCCACCAGAGAGTATTTAGGAGTAATTGAATCACTGGATTAGCTAATGCAGCATCCATTAGGAGTCCATGCCATCCCCAGAGGACTCGGCAGACATAAAGGAGCTCGAGGAAGCCGTGAGCGTTTCATGTATGCACATAAACCTCCTGCTTCCAGACCATAACTTTCTTCCCCGGCTGACAACACCAAGGTGCTGCTGGCCCTCCTCCATCCCCCTCGGCACGAGGTCTGAGCTTGTCCAGATGGCTCTGGAAGGTAGAGAGAAGCCCAAGCAGTTGCTCATTGCTGCTACAGCTGACGTGGGGGTAGGGGGAACGGCAAGCAGAGCTCCCAAGTTGGCTCCTCTCGGGGTAGGAGAGGAGCAGTTGGAGCGTGCGGAAGCGCTCGCTCGGGCAGATCCGGGCTGGGGAAGGTTCTGCCGGGAGAAGCAGCCGGCTCCAGACTTGGCCCGGGGCACGGCGCGCCTGGCAGATGGCGGGGAGGAGTGGGTGTGCAGTGTGAAGAAAGATTTAAACACAGAAGGCCCGGCTCCTCACCCAACCATGGGGAAAATGTGCGTTTTCCCCGGGATCCGCTGGCAGCCGCTCCCGCGGCGGTGGCCGGAGCTGGTGCTAGCCCACAGTGTTATTTCAACTGGTTCCTGGCAACCACCGAAGCTGTGCTGGGGATTTTCTGTGTTTGGAGATGGTTCTCCTCCTTAAGGAGCACCAACACCCTTCCAGATGCTGCAAACTTAAAAGCCTGTGCTTTGAATTCTGGAGGAGGAAAAAAAGGAGGAGCTCGCCCGGGTAATGGAGCAGGGATTGGAGTGCTGCAGGTGGGTCTGAAGCTTCGCCTCCTTCCAGCTGGGCCCGCTGGGTCCAGGGTGCATAAAATTGCTTTAAACAGTATGGATTTCATGCCAAGCTTTCCAAAGAGAGAAGCACAAGTCCCGCTACGTGAGAGGCTTAAATCTCAGCAAAACAACACATGGGGCTGCTAATCCTAATTCACTTACACAAGCTGCTCCATCCTTTCTTCCACTTTGAAGTGTCCTTATTTAACAGGCAAAATAGCTGGAAGTTGGCGTGATGGAGCCTTTCCCAAACTGGGTGAGCTGTTTCCCCGTCTCTCACTCCCATGGTGACCAGTTCACACGTTGTTGTGGGAAGGGGAGGCCCTGTGGCAACCTAAATATAGAGGCACATAAGGAAACAAATGCTACCCCCCGTAAATTTTGCCATCAGCAGCTGGAGTGGGACACACCATTGCTTAGCAGGAGATTAGTTTTGCAGGCTCCGTTTGTCTAAGGGGAGAATCAGCTATTGTTTGCCGTTTAAGATTTATGGCATCTCTGTTTAGACTGAATAATTTATCCTGAATGAGCCCTGAAACCCTTTGGCAGTTACAGGGAGAAGAAAAACACACCCCAGGACGAGAAAAGAAAAAAAAAAAAAGTTTCACCCTAATAGGAAAAAATCAGCAGGCGTTGGAGAGAGGGGAGGGGGCGGGTGAAGGGTTGGCTTCTCTGCTGGAGACCTCGGTGGTTCTGTATCCTTTGTCATTACTTTATAATGATGAACTCCGTCGTTAGGAGCCATTCATTCCCGCTTAGCCTGTGTGATCTGACGCTGGTTTGATGGGATCCAATTTAGCATTTCACTCTGGGCTCCATTCCATGGCCATTTGGGTTTTGGAAGTGAAAGGCAGTTTGATGACGCCTTGATGGTGTTTTAAACTGCCGTAAAAAACGCTGGCGAGGCAGTTCAATAAGGGCAACATCATCACGGGCCTGCTCTTGGAGGCAGCTGCTTTTCTCAGTCCTAAAACTTGGGCTTAAAGTGGGTGGGGGTGCCTTGTGCCCTGTTTTGGGTTGTTTATGGGGCGAAGGAGGCAAAAGGAGAAGGGGGACCCTCCACCAGACCCTGCAGCTAACCCACATGGAGGAAAGTTCAAAAGGAAAATTGCAGGAGACTTCTCCACCACTGAGATCTGCACCCAGACACATCCCAGTTTCCAGTTTCATCCCAGTCTAAGAGAAGAGGCTTCATCTGAATTCTCCTGGTTCTGGGGAAAGAATATCAAGAGTTGTATCCCATGTCTTGGTGATTCCTGAGGTCCAGCTCTTCCCACAGCCAAACCACTGGGGCTGGGAATATGAATTTGAACAGAAAAAGGCTTGCCCCAAACCTCATCAGTTTAGGGGTTTTTTTCTCCTTTTTTCCTCTCTTAAATATCTGATTTTAACTCTGGTTTTGAACTTTCTGGTTCTGGAATCAAACGCAGCAAACCTCTTCTGTTTCCGTTTTCCATCCAAGTGGAAGTGAGGATGTGAAATATTCTCCTGTAAACTCAGTCAGGCATTTAAGAGAAGCTTTTCTCTAGATAAGCCCTTGAGCCTCCTCTGGGTTACTTAGTTCAGTGTCCAGAGGTGATTGAGCTCTCTAAAAATTGTGTTCAGCCCAAGACACTCCCTCAAACTGAATAATTTTCCCTTCTTCCAAGCACACCACATTTCCTTAACTCGTTGCCATCAGTCTCCTCCAGATTTTTTAGGCTGGTGTGAATCAGGAATAAGTCAGGATAAAGCTATTTTTTTTTCCTTAGTTCCATACAAATACATGATTTTCAGAGTTATTTTCAGTGGATTTAATGTCTCTTTGATGTTTGGGACTCAGAATTCCCATGCAGGTGCTTTGCTATTTCTCCTTTACCCGTGTCCTACAAGTTCCTTTGGCTTGACCATGATTAGTAAGGGAACACCAGAGGCTTTCCCCTCCAGGTCACTGATTCAAAGTCAATCCAACTAAAGGATATTCCCACTGACAGGAACTGCTGTCCAGGTCAGAGGGTCACTTGTCCAAGGGAAATTGTGTGACTTTTCAGCCTCTGGAGCAGAGACGAGCAACAGTGACAGAGCAAACCCAGAAATGGCTTCACTGAAATCATCCAGCATCTTTTGTGTCATCCCAAAGTGGGATGCCAAGCTCCCTCCAGAAGAACTAACTTTAATGGGAGCATGAAAGACAGCTGGAAAGCCCCTGTTTATTTTTATTCCGTGGGATTCCATTGCAGTTACAGCTGGATGAAGACATTTCTATCTTTACATCCTTACAAGTTTTCAGTTCAGTGAAAATATTAACTCGGGAAGACAAAGGCTGGGAAATGAGAAAAATTGATTCCAATGGATCACTCTCTGCTGCCTAAAGAGAAATGCTCCATTTTTTTCCCCTGGATATATTTCTTGATAAGCGTTTTTCTCTAGGATCTTAGAGGAAAAAGGATGGTGGAACCTTGTTAAGGGATTTTGTGTCCCTGCTTATGGCAGGGAGTTGGAACTACAGGAATTTTATGGTTACTCCCAACCCAAACCATTCTGTGATTCCATGATTTATTCCAGGCAGGAAATCTCCCACTGTGGTTTGGGAGATTCCCAATCTCCCATGTTTCAGGTTTGAGCCACAAGGTGTTGAAGATGCTGCTGGGAAAACAGTGTAGTTTGTGAAAAGGAAAAAAAAAATACTGCTTTGAGAAATAATTTGTGATGGAAAAATTACATTTATTTCTAAATGCACGTCTGAAAAAGGAATCCTCCCAGAGGGTTGTGGGCACTGCCCAGGCTGCCCAGGGAATGGACACAGCCCAAGGCTGCCAGAGCTCCAGGAAAGTTTGGACAATGCTCCCAGGGATGCAGAGGGTGGGATTGTTGTACAGGGCCAGGAGCTGCACTGGATGATCCTGGTGGATCCTTTCCAGCTCTGGATTTTCCATGAGTCTGTGAACTGTGAATACCAGCTCTGATACCAGAACTGCCAGCCTCCAGCCAGCCCCTGTCTTCAAAACAATACAGTATCTTCATTATTTTTGTTCCCAAACATCATCTATGTTATTCCCTTTATAAATATTTTGGGATGTACCAAAATATGGATGCACCACGAGCTGCAGAGTTCCACCAGAGCTGAAAGCAGCAGGATCACGAGCAATGCAAACACAAACCTGGGGAAGGCACAGACTCCAGCTGGGGATAACAAAGCCTGGTTGGGATGGACAGAATGATCTCCTGGAGGCCAAATTGAGTGAAATTGGAGCTATTTTGGCTCGAGTTGTAATTATTTTTTCTCTGTTTACTCCCACCGTAATTTCTTTGCATCTCAGCTTTGTAACTGCAGGGTTCTCACATCGTTTTTGTCTTGGGGAAACTGAGGGCGCTTTGAAGGGCTGTGTAAAGTGATGTTTGTGGGCTGGCTGTCACCAGTGAAAACTGAAATTAGGGACAGAAACCAAACCCTGCAGGGCTGATGGAGAGCACTGAGGATGATTTGGAATTTTACCTAAGTGCTAGTTTAACTTTCCCCTCATCCAAAACTATCTCCCAGTTTCTTCAGGCTCTGAATCCTTGGGAACATAAGCACAGGTGTGAGCCAAAGCTTGGACTTTGCCAAGGAGATTTTGTCTGGCAAAACACCCCTGGTCCAGCCCAGGCATAGAAACGGATGGGCAAAAATGGGGAAGAAAAGATTCTTTTTGTTTGCCCGGCAGGGAATTTCTGTTTAATCAGCAGTTGTTTGCAAAACCAAACACTGGCTGCCATGAGCCAAGGTCCAGGAACATCAATATCTGGGCTCTCTTCCAGGGCTGTGGCTGGGCTCCAAATGGTTTGTGAGCAAGGAGGAGGTGGGGAGGGATCTGCAGTTGGCAGGACTGGTGTTTGCTGCAGTGCAGGGACAGGGACAGGGACAGGGACAGGGACAATGTTCATCTGCTCTGGGCCCAGCTGTAGGATTGGCACAGCTGCCCAGGGCAGGGGTGGAGTCACATCCCTGGAGGGATTTCAAAGCCTTCAAAGATTTCAAAGTGGAGGTGGCACTTGGGGACATGGTGAGTGGTGGCCTTGGCAGCGCTGGGAACGGTTGGGCCTGATGATCTTGAAGGGTTTTCCAAGCTGAGATTCCATGATTTTGTGGTTAGGGCCCTTTTGTGAAGCATTTCAGTTGTTCCTGGCAATGGAATTCCTCCATTGGCCACTCAAAACAAAGCACAGATCTTCCATCTCAAGGAGAGGACCAAGCTCTTGGAGAGTTTTTATTGAGTCCCTCTAAAAAACGGGAATAGTTTCTGATGGATGCAATATTCCTGATAAAAATGGAGGGTCCCGCAGGTTCTTTGGGAAATCAGATCTCCTCACTTGTTTGCTTGATCAGGAGCCTTGGAGATTTTTCTGTAGGAAGTGCTTGGACTTGTTTGGTTGATTTCTGTTGCTGTTATTGTTTTTGGAAAATGAACAAACAAGAAAAAAAAGGAAAAAGGAGAAAAGAAACAAAAGAAAAAAGAGACAAAAAAAAAGTAAAGAAAAGAAAGAAAAAGAAAAAAAAACAAGATAGAAAAAAAAGAAAAAAGAAAGAGAAAGAGAAAGAGAAAGAGAAAGAGAAAAGGAAAGAGAAAAAAGAAAAAGAAAAAGAAAAAGAAAAAGAAAAAGAAAAAGAAAAAGAAAAAGAAAAAGAAAAAGAAAAAGAAAAAGAAAAAAAGAAAAGAAAAAGAAAAGCAAGGAAAAAACCAAGAAAAAAAAAAAGAAAAATAGATTAAAAAAAGAAACAATGAAAAAAGAGAAAAGGAACAAAAGAAAAAAGAGAGAAAAAAAGTAAAGAAAGAAAAAGAAAAAAACAAGAAAAAAGAGAAAGGAAAAGGAAAAAGAGAAAGGAAAAGGGAAAAGAAAAAGGAAAAGGAAAAGGAAAAGGGAAAAAGAAAAAAGAAAAAAACAAGGAAAAAAACAAAAAAAGAAAGAAAAATAGATTGAAAAAAGAAAAAAGGAAAAGAAGAAAAAAGAAAAAATATAAAAAAGACAAAAAGAGAAAATAGAATGGGAGGAAAGAAATAAGAAAAAGGAAAAAAGGGGAAGAAGAAACAAGAAAAAAGATAAAAGAAAAGAACAAAAGAAAAGAAAAAAGAAGAAAAAGTAAGAAAGGTGAAAATGAAAAAGAGATAAAAAGAAAAAAAGATAAAAAGAAAAAGAGATGAAAAAGAAAAAATAAAAAGAAAAAAAGGAAAAGAATAAAGAAGAATAAGCAAGAAAAAAGAATGAGGTTCTTTAAATGGGCACATTTTTCATCAGAAATATTTTTTAAAAAAAAAAAAAACAAGCTCAAGTTTCCCTAAAAACTGATAAAATGCTGTTTCCAAGCATCCATTTTTTAAACAAATCCTCCCCATGTGACAAAGTGACATAAACCAAACTGTTCAGGAGCTGTGTCCCCATCCCACACCTCAGCCTGTGTTCATCATTCTCTGCCTTTCCCTCTGAAAATCCCACGGCTCTGAGTGTGTGCAGGGTCCTGCTGGCATCATTCTGGCATTACATTTTTGTCTTTTTGCTAGAAAAAGCCCATTCCAGTTGAGTTGGCCAAACAGCAGCACAAACACTGCAGCACTCAGGACCAGAGTGAGCGTTACCAGCAGCAGCAGGAAAATTCAGCATCCACAAGGTGTTTGTTTTATTTCTTTCTCTTTTTTATCCACTGAAAACGTGATCTGTCTTCAGCAGTTGATGCTTTAAGTGTCTGTGGCTTTTCAGGTTTCCCCCCCCCCTTATTTTTTTGTTTTTACTGTTGTTTGTAATGTCTCTGAAAGCCTTGAAAAAAATGTCAAATTCCCATCAGTTTGCAGAGGATGGGGTTTGATATCCAAATTCAGGCTCAGATGCCGTGATGGCTAAATCCCAGGGGTGCTAAAAACAACACTGTAAGAGTCATAAGCTGACAAATACATTTTAAATCTTATGGTACCTTTTCCATATCAATAAATAAACAACCCAAAATCATGAGAGAGAAGGTGGTTTAAGAATATCAAGACTGCAAACAGGTGAGGAAAAAGGTGAGGAACCACCATAGATCATGATAAGAACCAGGTGGGTAAAAAGCTGCCTTGGAAATTATTTGTAGGGCAAATGAAGGTGGGAGAAAGAGTAGGGAAGTTGTAATTATTTATTCTCTGATTTTCTTCTTTGCATCTGAACTAACAGGAGAGGATCAAAGCCAGAGAAATTTGCTTCATATCGACCAACACTTTATTTAAATTAAAAAAGAAAAAAAAATCTGTTTTGTTTTCCCTCCAGATGAATATTAAAAGGTGGCATAACTGACATTCCAGCCCACTACGACTTCACCTCCTGTTTGGAGCTAAAATGGAACAAATTTAAGTCATTTTCTTACTGTGGGCATGAAAGGGACTGTGGGCCTCTAATCACTGCCTGTGGGTTTGACTCAGCCATCCATAAACTGCAATATCCACTCGTTTATTCCTTTTCATTCAATTGCCTCCAAATCGCTTCAAACAGGTTCCAAGGCTGCTGGGGAAAGAGGAATTCTGCCTGATTCTCATTAGAGGGGACAGGAGTGAGGAGGAAATGGGAAGTCTGGGCTCCTTCCTTCCTTCCTTCCTTCCTTCCTTCCTTCCTTCCTTCCTTCCTTCCTTCCTTCCTTCCTTCCTTCCTTCCTTCCTTCCTTCCTTCCTTCCTTCCTTCCTTCCTTCCCTCCTTCCCTCCTTCCCTCCTTCCCTCCTTCCCTCCTTCCCTCCTTCCCTCCTTCCCTCCTTCCTTCCCTCCTTCCTTCCCTCCTTCCTTCCCTCCTTCCTTCCCTCCTTCCCTCCTTCCCTCCTTCCTTCCCTCCTTCCCTCCTTCCTTCCTTCCCCTCCCTCAATTCCACACTTGTGTTTCAAACCCTTTGTGCCTTTGAGACTAAACCTGAACACTTTTTCTGGGGAGATTGCCTCTACATTTCAGGCATTTTGGAGATTAAAAAATCCGTCAAAAAAGATTTTAAAAAAATCTATCTATAATTTTTCTCTCTCAGTGTGATGGACAAGCCATGGGCTGGGTGCTCTGTGGTGTGGACACGGACACCACAAGGGTGGTGCACAAGGGCTTTTTCCTATTGCTGGCCAGAAAAACTCTGGATTTACCCTTTTTTTTTTTCCTTCCATCCTAGATGTGATAAGCAATGAATTACTGTTGTCTTCTCTAATCCCTCTCCACCTCAGCTGATGGAAGAAGAAACATCTTGAGATGTTTTCTGAGCTGCTCTGGGCACAAAATCCTCAGAAACGGGGCTGCTCCCCTGGACAGCTTTTCCCAGTCCTCACTTTGCTGAGAGCAGCAGAGCCAGGGTGTAAAATCCCTTCTTGAAGCTTCTGCTCCATCCCCAGGAGCACGGATGGAAGATCTTCCCTCTGGAGATGGGAATGGTGGCTGCATCCAGCAGCTTTGCAGAGCAGCTCCCTCATTCCCTCCAGCACTCACAGGGCTCCAGTGAGCAAAGCAGCCAGAGCAGAAAATACTGCATTGCACCAAAGGCACCGAGACAGGGAAAGAGAGAGAGACAGAGAAAAATCCCCCCATCTGACAGGCAAAGGCTGTGCCTGTCCCACTCCTGACAGGCTGTGCTGGCCCATGGAGCAGGGCACAGTTTCCACACAAACAGAGCTGGGGAAAGCTCAGCTCCAGCCCTGGGAGAGGTTGGATTTTGTGATGAGCCACCCTGAAAGCTTCTGTCTGAGCTCAGGCACCTTTGGCATCTGCAGAGAGGCAAGGAAACAGTTCCAGCTTGCTGCCTGGAAATGAGAGCTGCAGTGTTGGCTCAGCACGGGGAAGGGTCGGTGCAGGGAGTGACAGCTCAATCTCCACAGGCTGGGATGCCTTGGGAAGGCTGAGCTGGAACAGAGACTGGACAGAGATAGAGAATAAAGTAGATATTTATTGAAAGGCCTTTAGGGTACACCTTGGGTAGGACAAGAACCTGACCAGAGCTACACACAAGGTGGACCCCAAATGGTCACAAAATGGACCCAAAATGGGCACAAAATGGATGCCCGGTCACAAGGTCTCACACTTTTATAAGTTTTGGTCCATTTCCATTTTGGGGTTGAATTGTCCAATTCCAGTTCCAGGTTGTGAGGTCCCATCCTTCTTGTTCCTCCCTCCAGCCACCCTTGTTTGTGCTTTTGGGCCTGAAAGTTGTCCTCGGTCTTCATGAGGAAAAGGATTTGTTTTGTGTCCCTGCTGTGTGCAGAGAGCTGAGTGACACTGACTGTGAGGCTCAGAGCTGCACCCCTGGGCAGCACAGAACCTGAAAATATGAAAGCTCAAACTTAAGGCATCACTGCGTCTCTGCTGGGCTTTGCCATTTCTGTCCCCTCTGCTCTCTGTCCTTGTCACCCTGCAGGGAGCTGGGCCAGCCCTGCCCTCTCCAGCCACCCCTGCAGGGGTCTCAGGAAGTCTCTGTGGATGGGGAGAGCAGGAGCTGACCCAGACAGGGACACCCAGGTGGGGACAAACTCCAGAAACTGAGGCTGCTCCACATCAGCCTCATCCAGCACCCTCAGGCTGAAGGATCATCCCTCACATCATCATTCCCACTGGGAATGGGGTGAGCTCTTTCTGGCACAGCTGAATGCTGGAGGAGGAGATGAGGCTGGTGCCCATCCTGATGATCTTGGCCAAGAATCCAGACCCCAGAACCAACCCCAGGACAAGAATCCAGACCATAGAACTGACCCCAGGACAAGAATCCAGACCATAGAACTCACTCTAAGACGAGAATCCAGATCCCAGAACCAACACCAGGACAAGAATCCAGACCATAGAACTGACCCCAGGACAGGAATCCAGACTCTAGAACCGATCCCAGGACAAGAATCCAGACCATAGAACTGATCCCAGGACAAGAATCTAAACCCTATAACTGACCCCAGGACAAGAATCCAGACCCCAGAACTGATCCCAGGACACCAATCCAGACCCCAGAACTGACCCCAGGACAAGAATCCAGACCCTAGAACCGACCCCAGGACACCAATCCAGACCTCAGAACCGACTGCAGGACAATAATCCAGACCCCAGAACTGACCCCAGGACAAGAATCCAGACCATAGAACCGACCCCAGGAAACCTGCACTGCCAGATGAGGAGTGGTTCCTAAGAATAATAAAAAAAAGGAATATGCCTCTTTTTAAAATGCTGCTGTAGAATCAGTGGCCAAGCTGAGGGCTGGAGCTCATCTGTCACCTCAAAATGAACCATGGAGACATTTGATGTCCCAGCCTCATCTCCTGGCACCGTGTCCCTCCCTCAGGAAAGACAGCAGAGGCACATTGGTGCCCATGGAAATGAAGGTCACAGAATCCCAGGATCACTGAGATGGGAAAAGATCTCCAAGGTCATGGAGTCCAAGCTGTTGTCAATCCCCACCTTGTCACCTGCCCAGAGCACTGAGTGCCACATCCAGGAATTCCTTGGACACCTCCAGGGATGGATGGAGACTCCAAACCTCCCTGAGCCAATGCCTGGAATGAGAAAATTCCTCCTGATGTCCAAAGTCTTGGATGAAGTCATTGTGGAGTCTGTCCAGGGCAGTGGCCATCCCCTCACTGCAAGTGTCAAAATCAGTCACCTCTGTCGTGGGAGACAACTCCTGTCTCATATTCAGGTGATTTGGTCTATGAATGGTTAAATTTGGGAGTTTTGTCCCCTTCACCCTGTGGGTTATAATGGAGAGGAGTCCCTGGCTGGTGAGGTTCCATCACTGAGGTACCAAAAATGGGCACCCAGAGCAGCCTCTGACCACGAACCCTTGTCTTGCACACCTTTAATATCCTGGTTTGTCTCCAAAGAAACTGGAATATCCATGTGCTCTGGAAATGGAGGCAAGAAGGAAGGTTGGAGATGGAAAAACACAAACAAACAGGGAAAAAAAAAATCATGCATTTAAGCTGTGAGAGGCAATAGTACCTCCTGCAGAGAGAGTAAACAGAGATGAGTTGTTTCCAAGGAATACCCGGTAACAGATCCTGGAATCAGTGAAAGCTCAGAGTAAACAGGGGGAGGGGGGCAGGAGCATGAAACGTATCAGATGAACAGAGAAAAATTAAAGGAATCTTTTTCTCCTTGTCTTCTTGATTATCATTGTTCGTCTGAACGTCAAAATCACGTAATATTGTGTGCCTGGGGAAAGATAAATCGCATTGCCAGCGGGAAATGGGCTGGGAGGAGCACTCCAAACCCCCATTTGTCCTCAGTCTGCTTCAAACCCTCTGAAATGCAGTGGACAAACCTCAAAAAAAGTCAGGCACTAGAGATAATGGGACAAAAGGAAAAATCAGGAGCAGGCTGGAGTACAGCGACTGGGATTAATTTTCTGAGGGAATTTTGAGGATTAATATTTAGGTGACCTGTGGGGAGACCTTCAGGGGGATTTGTCATTTAAAGGGTCAGGCTTGGGCTTTCTGGAACTCCAAACTCTTTGAGGGGCAGGAAATTGGCCCTGTGGAAAAGAAGGACCCAAAAATCTCCTTTTGCTTTTGATAATTGGAGGAGTCTTGTCAAGAAAAGGTCAAAGCCAGAGGTCAAGATGCATTTTATTGTCCTGTGTAGCAGAGGGATAAATTCCCACCCCTCCTTCACTTGGTTGGAGACTTCACATTGCAATCATTAAAGGGCTTGGACACTTCCAGGGATCCAGAGGCAGCCACAGCTCCTCTGGGAATTCCATTCCAGGGCCTCCCCACCCTCCCAGCCAGGAATTCCTCCCCAGTATCCCATCCATCCCTGCCCTCTGGCAGTGGGAATCCATTCCCCCTTGTCCTGTCACTCCATTCCTTGTCCAAAATCCCTCTGCAGCTCTCCTGGAGCCCCTTTAGGATCTAAAAGGTCACAATAAACTCTCCCTGGAGCCTCCTGCAGGCTGAACAATCCCAATCCTCACAGGAGTGCTGTTCCTGGCTGGTCTCTTTGCCATCTGTGCTTTAGGATGTGTTGCATTAGCTGTGATTATTTGTCTTGAGGAAGCACCAGGTGATCAATTTGGGTTTTGGTGGGATCAAAAGCCTCCCTCAGCATCCATGGATTGAACAAACAAGGGGCTGTGCCAAAGGGGATGGCTGCTGGAGAGAAAAGAGAAATTGGGAAATTCTCTGCTGTTCTCAGGCCTGTCCATGGGCAGATGATGAGGATGGCAGGGAGATGCTCTCCTCTGTTCCTGGTGCTCACTGGGAATGCCTGGTTGGAAATTCAGGTCTGAACCTCTCCATTGGTGGGTCAGCAGTGCAGCCCTGTCCCCACTCCACCCAGCCCCTGGAGATTTGTGGAGCTCCAGGTTCAAATCCATCAACCAGGCAAGGGATGATTATATTTAGAAGGCAAATGTCAGGTACAGACCTTCCTCACATTTTCTGCTGCCTTCCCCTATGTCCCATTAATATCCGTGCTGTGTTATCCATCTTCCACAAACTTCCTGGGGCTGGGGCCTTGCTGGGCTGTGCTGGTGCCTCTGGATAAATCAGCCAGAGGTGTCCAAGCCCTGCAGCCCCAGGGCTGAGCACACTTTGTCACAAAGGCCAGGGGGTCACTGGTGATGCTGTAACTAAGCCAAGGCTCTGCCAGCTGAGCTCCAGCCCTTCTCTCCCTGAGGCCTCTGAGTCCTGCTGGGAGAGGTGACAGGCAGAGCTGCCCCTCTCCTTGTCATGTCACAGGGCTGAGGTTTGGCTCAGGGCTCCTCCCAGGATATTTGGGGACATTCCCTCCCCCACTGTGGGCTGCTGAGAGTCCAGCCCAGGCTGTGACACCTGCAGTGCCCCTAGGTCAGATCGTGGCCATGAACAGCATGCCCTGCACGGCTCACTCTGCTCCCAGCTCCTTCCAAACCACCTCCCCTTGCTCAGTTCTCAGAGCAGCTGAGCTGAGGGAGGGGAGTTTGGAGCCAGATGTGAGAAGGAAAATTTGCCAGCGCCATCAGCACAGGGCACTGAGTGTGTCTGAGCATCCCTGTGAGCAGCACTGATGATGCCTTGGGAAGGCTGACCTGAAACAGAGACTGGACAGAGCTGGAGAATAAAGTAGAGATTTATTGAAAGGCCTTTAGGGTACCCCTTGGGCAGGACAGGGCCTGGCCAGGGCTACAACCAAGGTGGACTCAAAATGGTCACAAAATGGTCACAAAATGGACCCAAAATGGTCACAAAATGGACAGTCAGTCACAAGGTCTCACACTTTTCTAAGTTTTGGTCCATTTGCATCTTGGGGTTGAATTGTCCAATTCCAGCTCCAGGCTGTGAGCTCCCATCCTTCTTGTTCCTCCCTCCAGCCACTCTTGTTTGTGCTGTTGGGCTGAAAGTTGTCCTTGGTGTCCATCAGGAAAAGGATTTGTTCTGTGTCCCTGCTGTGTGCAGAGAGCTGAGTGACACTGCCTGTGAGCTCAGAGCTGCACCCCTGGGCAGCACAGAACCTGAAAAACACAAAAGCTCAAATTTAAGGCATCACTGACACTCCCTGTCCCTCACAGGAGCACCCTGCACTGGGTATTCCTGAAGCCCATCACAGGGTTCTGTAGGGAGATGTTTTTAGATGCCATAAAAAAGGTTTTTTTTCTGTATTTTTTCAAGCTGCTCTGGGCTTGGCCATTGAGCCTCTACAAGTGGCTGCTCTCACTGCTTACAACCACTCCATGGGAGCTCACCCTGCTTCCCTGCAGGGAATTTTTTGTTGCCTTGGTAGTGAGCAAAGGAAACTCGAACTGCTTGAAGGGGAGATGAATGTGGATGTGTGATGCAGTCCCCACAAACCAACCTGGAGTGACTCCCACTCACACACACTCATTGAAGGCTGCACCTTCCCCCCTGCCCCCAATCCCCTACCTCCTTCTAAATCCCCATTTTTTCAGGCAGCCAGAGGACAGATGTGTTTATTTGCACCGTGCCAGGCTGTTATTCCTGACTCTCTCCCTGTTTTTTGTTTTTGTTTTTTTTTCCTGAAGCACTGGGCGAGTTATTTGCCTGACACCCTGCGTGTCAAGCCCTGCTCCTGTAAAACAAGCAGGGAGATGATGCTGGGAAAATAAATACAGAGCTGGCTGGCTGTACATAAAAATAGCTGAGATCGTGGGGGAATTTAAGCACCAAGCTGTGTGCTTGTTTTGCTAAGGACTTGCAATGAATTGTGCTTATTCCACCCGGAATTTGTGGAGCTTGGTGGGAAATCCTTGGGCTGCCGTCATCCGTCCTGGCCTTTGGAAATGTGTTGCTACAATTTTTTAATCCAGCTGAGGAAATATTGCCCCTCTGATCAAACAGATTTTTCCTCTCTTTTCCTGTCTTTTGGAGTCTGCAAAAGACCTCGGAGATCATTAAGTCCAGTCATTAACACAGCACTGCCAAGCCCAGCCACAAAACCACATCCCCAAGTGCCACATCTACACATTTTTTTAACATTTCCAGGGGTGGTGATTCCATCACTTCCCTGGGCAGCCTGTGCCAGGGCTTGAAAACCCTTTCAGGGCAGAAATTTTCTCAAAATTTTCTCAAAATTTTTGTCAAAATTTTCTCAAATATCTCAAATATCCAACCTGCAGGGGCTGGTCTGTGGTAAAAAAAAAATAAGGGAGAGAAACTGCCTCCACCTGAGGAGAGAAGGTCAGATTTTGCTCCATTACAAACTTGATATTTTGAGTAGGGATGATTTTGAAAATCTGCTGAAAAAACTTGGTTGAAAATAATCCCTAAATGCTCAACCCCTCGTCCAACAAAGCAACCCCCAACAGGTATTTTTTTGCCCAGATGTTTCAGGGATGTGAATTTTAGTGTGGTCCCACAAGAATCTGTCCTGGGCCACTTGTTGGATGTGAGAGAAAGGAGCTGGACAGAGAGGCTGAGGTTTCCTAAGCTGATTTTTCATCAGGAAAAGAGATTTTCTGACTTTTTCCTGTCAAACACAAACCTAGAGCTGCCACAGAGGAGGAGATCCATGGATTTAAGGTGCTGACCTTGACTACAGGAAAACCATAATCCGAAAAACTTCCCGTGCAAGGAAACTCTTTGCGCTAAACATGACTTTGCGTTTTACTTCAAAACCACTTCCAAGTTTTGTGCACAGCCAGGATTTCTTCAAGGCAATAAAAAACTGAGCCTGAGCTCAAAGCAAGGTGCTCCTCCAGGGTGTCCTGGACAAAAATAGAGTGAGGAGGAGGTGGCTGGCCATGCTGGGACAGTCCCCTTTGGGGAGCCAAGCCCATCTGTGGAGCAGCCACCATTTGGGATGGGGCCATTAGAGGTCATAAATAACATGGGACACGTGGAGCTCCAGGGAAATAAGCCCTGGATCCCAGCACCATGCAAAGGGATACATTTTCCTTTTATTTATAACCACGCTGTGCCTGCCTGACCCCTGCTCCCTCACACGCTGATGCACGCTCACAGTTCCAGGGCCAATTTTCTCCTCAAGCAATGGGAAATATGCACCAAGCAGCAAGAACCAATTGCTTCATCTGTTTTCTTCAGAAACCACTGACCTCAAGACATTTCAGACCTCATGAAATACATGGAGAGATTTGGATCCATCCAGAACTGGAGGAGTAGGTGCTATATCTAGGTACCTTCTGTAAGGAAAAAAAAAGAATAATCCTCCTGACTTGGATATTTGCTCAAAGCAATTCCTTCAGAGAAACCAGGCAAACTGTTTTACAGTCTACCAAAAGCTGCAGGCAGCACGGGAGCAAATTCATCTCCTTTTATGTTTTTTCACAATGAAATGTAGACTTTCATTCCCAGCACTGCCAAGAGTTGTTGCAGCACCATCACTTTCTGTCTGTCTTAATCAGTGCAGTCCTGTTATTTCACAGCCTCGCTTCTGCTCTTTTTTTTTTTTCTTTTTTATTTTTTTTGTGCCTTTACCATTTCATTATTGATATTTCCTTTCTGCTTTTAGGTGGGTTGATGCTATAACTGGGAACTGCCACCTTAACCAAGCTTGCAGTCAATAGTCATAGATCCAGCAGGCTCTGGCTGTCAGTCTTTCTGCTGCCTGCTCTGTTTCATTTTCCACAGTTTTCATCCCCTCCAAGGAAGATTTCATTCTTCCCCTGCCTTCCTCCCAAGCCCCAGCCCAAGCAGAATGGGCTTTTTTGCAGGATTTGGACAGCTAGAAATGCTTCCATCACTGATTCTTGAGCACAGGTGAGATCAGAGAATCGTTTAGGTTGGAAAAAAACCCCTCAGACCATGGAATCCAACATTTAAACCAGCACTGCCAAGCCCACAACTCAACTGTGTCACCAAAATATACAATTGTATGGATGAGCAAAGTTCTTCCCAGCTGTTGCCAGGTCAGTTCCCTCTTGGAAGGACAGTGTGGAAATGGAAGAGCTGGGAAATGGAAGAGCTGGGAAATGGAGCTGCAAAAGCCTTGCTGAGGGGTGTTCATCTCATCACACCAGGACTGGCTGGTCTTGGTTGTCCCTCATCTTGGAAGGATTGGTTTGGTCGAAGCACCCACTTCAACAGCCAGAGAAATGCTTTTAGGCATGAAAGTGCTGAATCCTGAGGGATTTGGAGCATAAACATTGCCTGTATCACAAAATAAATAAACACATAAATAAAAAAATAACGAATTCACCCTTTCCTTCTGTTTGGGCCAGAGCTGTTTGTGAGAAAGCAGAATAAATTCTTTTAGATATAAAAAACGTGGCAACCTAAGGAGTAGGGAACATAAATATTGTCACTATTACTGAATAAATAAATAGATAGATAGATAAATAAATATATAAATAAACCTTTCCTTCTATTTGGACTGGAGTGTTTGTGAGACAGGGAAAATTAAAATCAGAGACACATAAACCCATCTGATCAAGTGTAATTCATCTAAAGGTTGAACATCCAGGTTGAACACAGTTTAGGTTCTCTCTCCACAAGAGAGAAGAGTTTCATTCCAGCCTGAGTTCAACATCTGGGACAAAACATCTCCTGGAGATGTCGCTTTTAAGCTTTCATTAAAATCAACCCAGGGGTTCTGAGTAAAAAAATCCTCTCAGCTTTTTCCTGGAAGCTCCCTGGGAAGGTTTTCTCAAAGCTGTGGCTGATGCTGAGTCCTGTGATAACCTCCAGTGTCAGGCAATAAAATCCAGTTTGGATATCAGCCTAACTCCCCAGGACCTCCCCAAAAACCTTCCCAGAGCCCACATTCCTCAGGCTGGTCAGACACCAGCATCAGCTGGATTAGAATTCCATATTCCTCTCGGTGCACTTTATGCTGGTGGGGGAAAAAAGCAACCTGCAGAAAAGCTTCATGAAAGAAAAGTCTCAGGGCTCCTCGCTGAGAGGGGCTTTGTGCTCAGAGGGAACCTTCTCTGGTAGTTTGATCACTTCTGGAATCAGCAAAACAGGCTGAAGGAATTGTATTTCCTCAGCCAAGGAAACAGAAGCCGAGTGGAGATGGAATAATAGTCTTCCAGGAGACTGGAGATACTTGAAAAAGTGATGAGAGCAATTCTAGCTTTTCTAGGAGAAAAACAAGAAGTGGGTTTAATTTTCAGCAAAAAAGGTTCAGTTTGGATGCTAGGAGAGACTGGAGTTCATGTTCACAATAAAATGCTAAAATGGCTGAACAGGGATGGCTGTGAAATTCCCTGGTTAGAGCTTTTCAGGGATAAATTTGCACTGAGCATGAGCCAGATGTCCTGGTTCAGCTTTGATCCAAGGGGCTCACCTGAGATCCTGGGATACATTTCTTGCAAAGAAATCTGATCACCTTAAACCAAAACTGATTCCACAGTTCATTTCTCTCCTTAGCACGAGCATTGGGGTTTGGCCCAAGGGTAACAGGGCGATTCTTCTCTCTGCCTTAATATAATTTATCATCTCTGCACATCCAGGATGATGAGGTTGATTTTAGGTTGGAACCCCTCAGTCTGGGGCTACACTCAAATTCTGTCTATATCTCTGTAGAGAAATGGATAATTCTAATTCTAATTCTAATTCTAATTCTAATTCTAATTCTAATTCTAATTCTAATTCTAATTCTAATTCTAATTCTAATTCTAGTCTAATTTTAATTCTATCTCCATCTCTACATGTGACTTCCTACAGGTTCATCTCTCCATTTCTTTTCATCAGATCTCTCCAGGAGTCTTTCCAAAGATTTTCCCTGCCAGTCTCTGCTGGGAAATGCTGTTGGGTTTAGAAGGAATTCAGTCCACCTGAATGTGCCTTGAAGTGCAAAAAGTTTCCAGAGGTTACCACTGGACTAATCCTGCATGGCTTGACAGCAGAGGGTTCTGGAGTCTGCTCCCACCCTTGCAGCTCTCACTTCCATAATCATGTATCTTTTTAATGACTTGGCTGGAGATGCTGCCTGCAAGGCAGCCTTGGGAATTCTTCCCTTTTCCAGAGGCCAGGTTAGGATGATAAAGACATTCAATGATCAGTGCATGCTAATGCTGAGCTATCACATTACTGACAATTGTCAGGTTGCTTCCCTTTGGACTGGATGGATCTGGTGTTTTTGTACAGTGTATTACGGGCTAATTAATGCTGTTAATGATAATGGTTCTCCTGCAAGAAGCCTGGAGTATTATCTCTATTTATCTCCTTGTCACCATCCTTTTATCAACCCATTAAAGGCAAGCAAGCTATCGAGTGGGGCTATCAGCCCCCAGCACGATAATTCACTTACACCCAGATGGAAAGCACTCCACAGATGGAGGATGGAGGCTTCCATCACTGTGGGGCCTGGGCTCTGCTCTCCTGCCTTCCCCTGCTCCCCTTTTCCCTGCACTTTGAGCCATCACCCAACTCTGCTGGAGGCTGGAGGGTGATTTATCATCCACAGGGCACACCTTGGCAATCTTTAATATCTGCTGGAGTTACGGGGATTGGACATCCTTCCAAACCACAGATCAGCAAAGCTGCCTCTTCTTATTATTATTTTCTTTTTGTTTTTCTTTTTTTTTCTAAAATTTTTTGGTGTTTTTTTGTGTTTTTTTTTTTTTTTTTTTTTTTTTTTTTTTTTGTTGTTGTTTTGTTTTGGTGGTTTTTTTGTTTTGGGGCTTTTTTTGTTGTTTTGTTTTGTTTTGTTTGGGGTTTTTTTGTGGTTTTTTTGTGGTTCTTTTTGCTTTTTTTTGTGGGGTTTTTTTTTTTTTGGGTGGGTTTTCTGTGGTTCCTTTTTTTTTTTTTTTTTTTTGCAATCCACCACGAAGAAGAAAACACGGTGTTTGGAGAGAGTGTTGGTGTTCAGGGCACTGGGAAGAGGAGGGTAAGTGGCGTGTTTCATCTGGGGAAACTCAGCTGAGTTCTTCTTTCCCAGTCAGTCACTCCCCACAGGTGAGAGAGCAGGAAATTCTCGACATCAGCTCCCTGACAAAAATAAAAAAAAGGAAAGGGGCCTTTTGTGTTTCCGTGGTGGTGGAAAGAGCCACAGACACATTTCCCAGGGGAGAAATGATCACAGCAACAGAAATCCATTGGACAGATAAAAGCAGCCTCTCCTTATGCTCAAAAGCAGCATAAATAGGAGCTGGGGAGGTCTGAGGCGCAGGCTGCAGGGAGAAACCCTTTCTGATTCGTGTCTCTTCTCTGTCAAAACAGCTTAATATTTTCTTCTCAAACGCGGGCTTGAAAGCTGCCTTTGTAAAGGAAATGTTTAAATATAAAGAGCTTGAAGAAGATGTGGGGATAATCTTCAGGGATCAGTCGTCGTAGCAAGGAACTTTGGAGAACACAGGCACGACCCAGGCATTAATCTCACCATCGCCAGACCAGAGGGGAAAAGGAAAACAGCTCAGGGTTTGAAAAGCACCAGCTCTGACACCTGGGGTCCTTCTGCAGCCCTCTGGCCTCACAGCCTGGAGGGTTCACATGTCCTGGCTTGGCTCCTCAGCCACCTCCACCCAATGTTTGCTGTTCTGATACCTTGGGAAGGCTGGCCTGGAACAGAGACTGGACAGAGCTAGAGAATAAAGTAGATATTTATTGAAAGGCCTTTAGGGTACACCTTGGGCAGGTAAAGAGCCTGGCCAGGGCTACACCCAAGGTGGAACCAAAACGGTCACAAAATGGTCACAAAATGGACCCCAAATGGTCACAAAATGGCTGATGGGTCACAAGGTCTCACACTTTTATAAGTTTTGGTCCATTTGTATATTGGAGTGTAATTGTCCAATTCCAGCTTCAGGTTGTGAGCTCCCATCCTTCTTGTTCCTCCCTCCAGCCACCCTTGTTTGTGCTGTTGGGCTGAAAGTTGTCCTTGGTGTGCAGCAGGACAAGGATTTGTTTTGTGTCCCTGCTGTGTGCAGAGAGCTGAGTGACACTGACTGTGAGGCTCAGAACTGCACCTAAGCAGCACAAAACCTGAAAAACATGAAAGCTCAAACTTAAGGCACCACTTCCACACAAAATCCTTCCACTGGTTAAAGACAACCCCAAGAGCTTGTGAGGCTGGCAGGGGAATCACAAACTCTGGCAGAACAACATCAGCACCTTCCCCCAGCTCTCTGCAAACTGCCAGCCTGTTATTTTACTTTTTTCCTTTGTGCTTTTATACCTGGGGGGGCTGTGATTCCTGTGGATTTCCTTCTTGGCTGCGTGCAGGACAGAGCCAAGTGTCACCCGTGTGTGACAGAGGGGACCTGCTTCATGTGGCAGCAGCCAGAGAGGGATGCACAACCCTGCTCCTCCTCAGCTGAGGATACAGAGCCTGGAGCAGCCTGGCAGCATTCAATAAAACAATTAAAAAATCATCTAGTTCAGGTTAAGACACGCAGTGCACCAAAACACCCTCTGAGGATGTTGTTTCCTCAGTTATAGGGTGAGGAGAGCTCCAACCCATCTTGTGAAGGAGCTGTAAAAGTCCCAAATCTCTCCCACGGCACCGTGCAGGGGCTGCAAACTTTCAGCAAATTAAGAAGATCCTTCTCCTTTGGCAGGATGAGTCCTTGACTTGTCTTTTCCCTGTGCCACCAGACTCAGCAGCGAGAAAAAAAATAACTTATTTTGCCCTAGGACACCAAATCCATAGGAAATTCATGGATTTCTTTACCCCTCATCCAGCTGTCATCTTGTGCACCGTGCAAAAAAAAAGGAATTTCCAAAAAAATCGCTTCCACCTGCTCAGGCAAATGATATCCAGCCTTGTCCAAAGATGGAGGGATCAAGGAGAAAATGCAAATGGTGAATTCCTGCTGCCTCCAAAATGCTCCTGCTGCTCATGAGGTGGCCCAGGATGAAAAAAATTCCTTGACAGCAGATTATTTTGGAAAAATTCTGAGTGGGCCATAACTGTGGAGATGCCCAAATTAGTTATCCCTCTTCTTAAGTAACAAAACCCTGCTGTAACTCAGGGAATGAAGAAAAATATGTCAAAAAAATGACATCTTTGTGTAATTTGATTTGAGAGGTCAAGTTTTCCTAAGCTGGGCTTTGTCTGGGTATGGTTCAAGCCTAGCACAAATCTCCTGGGTGACAAAGAGGAGGACACAGCTGGCAGGTGACTCTGCAGAGAGGCTGATCCAGACTCTGTGGCTCCACCAATCCCTCTGGATGTGCCCAGATGGAAAAATGCTCATATTCAGCCCCCTGGTTTCAAGGCTGCAGTGCTGGTGCCTTAAACACCCCAAGGATTTGAGAAATTGTTATTAGGGAGAGCTGGTGAGAAAACAGAATGAAAAAACCCAAATCTGCACAAAACTTCCACCCCATAGGCTCTGGAAGCACCCAACAAATGGCTCAGCTCCTCCTAGATCAAGTTTTGGACAGCTGGAAATTGTCTGGAGCAACGTTTCATTTTTATTTCAGCCCCAACCCCCCCGATCTGGCCACGAGTTTTGATGGAATCTGATTGAAGTGTGCCCAGGAAAAAATATGAAACATCAACACTGGGGATGGCAAAAATCAGCTGGACATGCCTACTCATCTATTTACCTCCGAAAGCTTCCCTGGAGATAATGCCTGATTTTGTTCCACAAATGAGGAATAATGAGAAAAGGAGCATTGGCCAGTGGCTGGCATTTTTTGCAAACACCATCCCTGGGCTAAACATTTATCCCCATTAATTTCACAGAAATATTTTCTTTTTTTCAGACTCTACAAACTCTCTCTGCCTTTTTTTTTTTTTTTCCCCTCTTGCTGTTGTCTTTCTTTCAGCTCTGAAATGCAACAGGTGAAACATCCTGGTCCAAAAGCTGCTGGAAACAACAGGAGCCTCTGGTGTCCAGCAGGCTGTGAGGCAGGAAAGGAATGAATGCCAATATCTAATTAACAATTAGAATAATAATAACAAAAAGTGTCAGGGGGTGATAACAGCTCCTTGCTGGATTATTCCATATATCCAGATGTGCTCCTAGATAATCCATGAAATCTCTCAATTCCTGCTCTTTGCTTGCCATGCTGTTCTTTCCTCCCATTATTTTTATTTTTGTTTTCCCTGCTGAGTAAATTGTATTTTTTGGGATGCACTTCCACTGGAAACAGGAGATATTATGGCAAAGTGTGTGGGAATACAAGAGCTGCTCTTCCACAAGTTTTGTGGATGTGGAATCACTGTCCCAATCCTGGATGCAATCTCTGGGAAGGGTCCTGTCATCCAGCTTGTCACTCCTTTTTTAAAATCTTTATAACCATTTTATCCATTAAAACCTCTGCAATCTTCTATCTCTGCTATTAATTGTTGTGATGTTGTAAATTGGGAGCAGTTTATTCCTGGACAAATCAGGAGGAGCCTTGATGTCCAAGCAAGTAAAAAAGAAACTTTTATAAGTGATCTTTGGCACATTCCTTGCCCACAATCCCATCCAAGGGCAGGGCATTGAGTCCTTGGCTCTCTCTGATAAGGTGGATATGGATAAAAAAATGTTTAAAACAGTGGTTTTGTAAAATTACTCAATAGCTGTAAACCCCCAGCCCTGCTCACAAGGCAGGAAAATGAATAATAAGAGTTTCACATTTTTCCAGTGCTCTACAAATCCATAAAAATTCATTTTCTCCCTCAAAGATCATTAAATAAAACCCCAGATTCTTCAGGGACTGGAGAAATGGGGCAAACACTCCATGTAGGAGCAGAGGGGAGCAGAGGGAGTCACAGAGATTGCTCGGGAAAAGAACAAAGAAGGAAGGATTTGAGGAGAGGTGAAGCTCAGAGGAAGGACAGAAAAGGTGGAAGGAAACCTCTTTACTAAGAACACAGAGCTGTGATTTTTACGTGTTTTTTTAAAAAAATACTTCCACATGAAACAAAACGAAGAAAGCTCCTTTGATGGGTTTATTGCTCTGTTTTTATGGAGCTGATTCTTGTTCCCACAAAGGTCTCATTCCATCATTCACCTCCACCAAAGTGGTTTCATGGTGTGTTCACCCTCCTTTAAAGTAGCCCCAAAATGTGGATTTTTTATAGGAATTGAGTCAATCTCTCCAGTTTCCCCACATTTTAAATGCCACTCTCAAAATCACTCTCCAAGTTCATTCATTGGGATAAAAGATAATAAAAATTACTGTTTTAATGGGAAAAAAATATAAGAAACTCCCCTGTTTTAATGCAATATTATGATTTAAAGCCACAAGAGGCAGAAAGTGCAGAGTTAAAGCTCCCAGAACAACCCCACGTCCCAGAAAAATGATTTTGAGAAGGAGTCACAGTGATCCAAGGAGCTTCAACCCTTCAGCCTGGAATTCTTTTGCCAATGTGCTTCTCCCTCCCTTCCCAACACATTTCAAGCATTGCAAAGAGCAAATTATACCAATCCCCAATACTCTAAATTTTATTTTATGTGCTAAATACTGCTTTGTTCGATGCCACACACTTTGCTGATATAATACATTAGGTTTAATGGTGCAATTTGTGTAAAAATATCCCAGGAAGAAAACACTTTGAGTGAGGCTTCTCTGTCCATCTGAAATGGATAAAAACAGGTGAGGAGAGGGAGACAGGGTTTAATGGAAATAAAGAGCCATTCCCATCTGGCTGCTTCCAGAAAGTCTGAGAAATGAGATTTTAGGAGAAAAAAGAGGTGAGTGAGGCACCAGCTGGGAGCAGGAAGAACATGCCACACACCTGTGGGGATTTCAGCCTGTGGGATGTTTGTAGGGTGAGACAAAGTCCTTTTTCCCATCTTCTGATGCACATTTTTATCTTATCCAAAATGAGCCTTCCTCAGCTCAAACCTCCTTCTGCCATTCCCAGGGTCCCATCTGGCCTCAGAGGATCCCACAGAGGCTGTGGAAGCTGGAAGTGACATTGCTGGGGACACGTGGTGGCTCCTGCCACAGCAAAAACAGTGGCAGGACCCTTGGGAAGATGGAAAAGCTCGGGATAAAGGGATGTTGTGACACTCTGCTTTGTCCAAAAATCCCAGCAGTGTTGGGGCTCAGGTTTCTCCTCAGAGTAAAAGAGGGTGAAGATATCCCTGATCTTCCTCTCTCTGGCAGTGGTGCTGCCATTCAACAGCCCTGCATGGAAAAGTGACATTTTCTGGCTTTCTCTTCTAAAGAAGGAGCTCCAGCAGTGTAGGAATTGGGATATCAGGGACAGGAATTAGTGCTGGACTTGGCAGCACTGGGTTGATGCTTGGACTTGGTGGCTTTAAGAATCTTTTCCAGCTTAAACGATTCAATGATTCTGTTTTGGGCAGAAATGCCAAGGGGCTGCACTGGTTTTACCTGTTCAGGGATAAAAAATCTTTGGAGTGGTGCTGGCAAAGGGAGATCAGCAAAATCCTGCAGCTTTCCTGGGGCACAGAGGGGAAAAGCACCCCAGAAATGCAAAGAGCAAAAGGACATGGGGAAATATCGATGCCTTAAGTTTGAGTTTTCATATTTTCAGATTCTGTGCTGCCCAGGGGTGCAGCTCTGAGCCTCACAGTCAGTGTCACTCAGCTGGGACACAAAATAAATCCTTTCCCACATGGAGGAGACCAAGGAAAACTGTCACAAGTTTTCAGGCCCAAAAGCACAAACAAGGGTGGCTGGAGGGAGGAACAAGAAGGATGGGACCTCACAGCCTGAAACTGGAATTGGACAATTCAACCCCAATATGCAAATGGACCAAAACTCACAAAATTGTGAGACCTTGTGACCGGTTGTCCATTTTGTGACCATTTTGTGACCATTTTGGGATCCATTTTGTGACCATTTTGGGTCCACCTTGGGTGTAGCCCTGACCAGGCTCTTGTCCTGCCCAAGGTGTACCCTAAAGGCCTTTCAATAAATATCTACTTTATTCTCCAGCTCTGTTCAGTCTCTGTTCCAGCTCAGCCTTCCCAAGGCATCAACATCACAGCGTCAACAGACTGTTCCTCCCAAATAAAAACTTCCCTCTCCATCTCCACCCCAAAATGAGCTGTATTTTATTGATTTAGGCCTGTTCACATCCATCCAGCACAAAAAAATCCCAGAATGGACGTGGCACACGTGAAGTTTCGGAGTGGCTGGAAGCCTTTGGACCCAGCAGTATCCGTGAAATCAGAATTAACCTATCTGGGCTCCTCACTCCAACCCCTTGCCCAATCCCAGGCAGAGCTATAATAGCCCTGGTGACCTGTGGCCAAGCACAATCCCCCACTGTGCTCCTCGGGAGTGGGCCCGTGATGGGAAAATACCCCTGCAAGAAAAGAGCTGGAATTACAGCACAGGGGAGGCAGTGATCTGCAGGAATTAATCCAGCAACACATCACACACGCGTTTAGCCGTGCCCATGAAATTGGATTTGCTGGGAGCTGGAGGATTTGCCCTGCTCAGGTATTACAGGCTCTGCAAACAGTGCTGATGAGGGCGTGAGGCTGCTGCAGAAAAGCTCAGAGGAGCCTCGAGTTCTGCAGGAATTTTGCACTTCAGGGGAGTGACACTGGCCAGGCCTGCAGCAAGGGAAAGGGTCCTGGGCTGAAAGCATTGGAAAAAATATGTTGGAGAGAGGTTTGTGCCTTCTTGACTTGTCTGGACTCAAAAATTGTGAATTTCTCATTTCTGAAAGTGTTCAGGGCTACCTGGATGGGATTTGGAGCAACTTGGGTAAAAAGTGCTCCTGTCCATTGCAGGGGGTGGAACTGGATGGGCTTTTAAGTCTTTTCCAAGCCAAACCAGCCTATGACTCTATGGTTCAATGAAAAATAACAATAACTTATTTATGACACTAAAAACTCATCTGAAAAGATATTTTCCAGCTGGTTTTTTGTTTGGTTTTTTGTGTGGGTTTTTTTTTTTTTTTTTTTTTTTTTTGGTTTGGTTTGGTTTTGTTTTTTTCCCCCTTTCCCACCTGATTTTTACCTTAGAAATAGCAAAACCAGCAAAGACACAGCAGGGTCACTGTCATGCCCTGGAGGGTTTTTTGCTCTTTATCAGAGACATTCACAAGTCCACAACAAGATTTCTTTCTCCTGCCTCGTTCTCAAGCCCTCGAGCTGAAGGGGAGATAAAAATGAAACAAATGCCAGCTGGGAGATGAATTGGAATCCCATCCCCGTCTCAGTTACTCACTGTCCATCTCTTTTGACACCTTGGGCCCTTCTAGCCACAGATTTGTCAGGTGGCTTTATTTTTTTTTTTTTTTAATTAAAAAAGCCATGGAAGTACTTCTGTTCCTATGGTGCCATCCATCTTGCCAGCACTTTGAGGCCATTAGTTAATTGAGCTTCTAAATAGTGCTGTGAGGGCAGGGGGAGCTGCCTGTGTTGGTAGGGGATGTGTGGGAAGGAGGAGGCTGAATTTCCCCTCCCCAAACCCCACAGGTGGGATTCAGCCAGCTCAGATAAAGGTGCCCCTGCAGGAGCTGGTGGTTGAAGCCCTTTGACACTCTACAAAAGGATTTATCTTCCCTTACAGCAAAATCTGTTTGGCTGGTAAAAACACAGAGTTTGGGGAGGCGAACGCAACTTCAAGGAGTTTGTACAGGACTGAAAAATAAATTTTGTGTTGGAGGCAAGAGTGATTTGCAGCAAGCCAGGAGCACAGGCGCTGCAAAGTTTTGTGTTTCCTTGCAAATCTTGCTCAGTTTCGTGGCTTAGAGCCAGAAATGACATCCTGGAGATGTCTGTAAAACCACAGATACCACTGAGAGATACAATAACCAGGGGGCATCCACTCTGTCAGGCAGGCAGCACTTTGTAAAAACCAAGCTGAAAACAAGCACCAGGACATCCTCCAGGTGGGGGGTGCTTCTGCTGGCTGCATCCTCGCAGCAGGGATTTGTACAGGGTCAAAAAGCTATTGGACAAATTCCTGACAGGAAAAAAACCCAAATTCTGAATGTTTTCTAAATATAGAGGTCCTTTTCTCAGGCATCTGTAGTGGGGATCTTGCTGGGTGGAAGCTTGTTAGGGTAATTCTGGGGTTTGGGTGATGGTGGGTGCTGGGTAACGTCAGTGTCCATTCATCCATCCATCCATCCATTTATCCATCCATTTATCCATCCATCCATCCCTCCATCCATTCATCCATTCATCTGTCCATCCATCCATCGTCCATCCATCCATCCATCCATCCATTGTCCATCCATCATCCATCCATTGTCCATCCATCTATCCATCCATCCATTCATCCATTCATTATCCATCCATTATCCATCATTCATTCCATCCATCCATCCATCCATCCATCCATCCATCCATCCATCATCCATCCATCCATCATCCATCCATCCATCATCCTTTCATCCATCCATCCATCCATCCATCCATCCATCCATCCATCCATCCATCATCCATCCATCCATCATCCTTCCATCCATCCATCCATCCATCCATGACTCCTGGAGCTTCCAGATCCCACCTGAGACCCTCCAGTAGCTTTGGGGACACCCCTGAGCTATCACACCTCCAGCACAAAGATTCCCTGCAGCAGAACCTCTGCTGGTTGGCAGAGAGGGAAAGGATTGGTGTTCCCACTCCTGATCCAGCAGGGATGGGTTAACCTTGCAGGCAGACTCTGGGCACACGTGGATGAGGGAAAACTGCAGAACCACATCCCAAAAGCACCTGCTCTGCGACTGAATAAAGCTGCAGCGCCCTGGCAGCGTTTGCAGCCTCTCAGCTTGACTCTTACTGAGGTTTAACAGCAGAGGCAGGGCTGGGCACCAAAGCACAGAAGATGGATTTGGGCTCAGGCCCGTCCATGCACCACTGAGTGTGACCATCCACCAAATGTGTGACTGGAAAGAGCTGCTGTGACAGCAGAGCAGGGAGGGAGCAGGGAGGCACCTCAGCCAGCCAGATCCAGCCTGGGCTGATGCCTTAAGATTTTAGCTTTTATATTTTTCAGATCCTGCACTGCATTAGTGTCTAACTCTGAACTCTGCATAGAGTGTTTGTGAGCTCTCTTCACAGTTTGGTCAGATGAAACAATCCTTACAGGCCACCCCACAGCATCAGTATAAACAAAAGTGAATTGGGGAGGAGCAAACTGGGGGAATGGGACTTCATTACCTGAGTCTGTAATTGGACAATTAACCCTGATATGCAAACAGACCAAACTTATATCTGCCAAAAAAACTTGTGACCATTGTCCATCCTGGGTGCAGCCTCTGCCAGGCTCTTGCACTGCCCAGGGTGTATCTATTGAATTAATAATTGCCTGCTTTATTCTCTAACTCTGTTTTAGGTAACCTCTCCAGGCATCCTGGAAATTCCTCACTGGAATTTCACAGGCAGGAACACAACAGGATTTCCCCCTGGTGAATACATCAGGGTTTTCTCCCTTCTGCTGTCACAGACATTAACAAACACAAACCACACCCTGCCAAACTTCACCCAGACACTCTCTGCGTTTCTCAATGCACAGCTTTATGTCAGGCACCAATTTGCCAAATGGATTGAGGTTGCTCCAGCATCTCCCCTGCATCAACAGCTCCTCCTGCGTCCCTCATTGTCACCCCATCATCATGACTCTGGCAGCTCTGGAGCTGCATTTTGCTGCATTTTTTGCTGCATTTTTTCTGCAGCTCCTGCAAAGCCTCAGAGAAGCAGCCATGCAATGTGGCCCTGAGGGATGGGTGTTTGCTCTGATATCTCTCCTCAACTCTTGTCTTTGCCACCTCTTGCAAGAGGGCAGCCTGCACTGTGAGGCTGAGATGGGAGGAGAGAGAAAGCTGCAGCCCCAAAGTGCTCCTGGTTTGTTATTTGGGTTGGTTTGTTTTGTTCATTTGTCTGGGTTTTTATTGGGAGTGTCTCTAAAGATCCTATTCCTTGGGGAATTACTCTGCGCCATGTGAATTCCTACTGCAGATTCCCTTTGGTTCTCCCTGGGTACCCAAACATCAGAGAGGACTAGAGGAGTTCCAGAACCCTCTAAATGGTGCCTTTTAGGCTGGGTTTCCACGGGAGCAAAGCCCCAGATGGTTTTCAGGTTTGAGTTCACATCAGGTGGTGCCTTTTGCAGAAGGTCTGAGCTGCAACTCTGGTGCCAGCCCTCATCCCTCTGACACCACCAGACACAATCCTGGGATAGGAGGAGACAGAAGGAGTGCCTTGCTGTGATGACACCAGGAATGGGTTTCAGAGCAGAGCAGGGCTCATTCCAGCTTCCCTTTGAAACCTGGCCTTGTGGAAGGTGTCCCTTCCCTTGGCAGGGCAGTTGGATCTGGGTGACCTTTAAGGTCCCTTCCAATCCATTCTATGATTCCGTGAGGAATCAGGGGAGGAACTGCAGGTTTTGAAAAGCTGAAACTGTCGGGGATAACTTTAACTTTTAACCTCACCCACATTTCCCCTCACACCATCACGCTGAGCATTGCCAGGATAAGGGATGCTGTTATTCCCATGGGAATGACCCCGGGGGTTTTGGAGGAAGGATGCTTCACATCCAGCTGCCCTCCTGCCTCCACACCATGTGCAGGGCCACAGTGACCTCCAGCCTGCCCCAGAAGATGTCTGACCCCAAAGTCCATCCCTGAGCAGAGCTGGGAGTGGGGCTGCAGAATTCCCTCTTTTCCACGCCCGGCTGCTTTGGGGCTCGGAGGGAACACACCGAGGCTGTGTCCTGCCTGAAGAGCTGAAGCATCACACGGAGTAAATAATAATAATAATAATAGCAGAGCTATTCTGGCGTGGCACGTGCCCTTTTGTGTCTGATTAATGCTTCCCCAGGGCACAGAGCCCTCCCTGAGCTCCCGGAGCCCACGATTCCCCTGTCCCCGTTACCATGATACTGTTATTGTTGCCTGCTTCTCCCCTCTCCCTCCCATTGACTTTAGGCAGATTAGAGCAGAGAGATGATGGATGGCTGGATTAGATGCTGCACACCTACTTCAGGCTCACAAAGTGATATTTTTCTGTCCTATTTGGATGCATCTCTCCCATTGTGAGCACGAGACGGGGAATAGCAGGGAACAATTGTTGCAGGGCAGTGACTCTGCTTTTACACTGACGTGCTGCATCCTCCCATTCATGGCATTCAAAAAGGAAAAAAAAAAGCAGGCTGACAAATATAATCAATTACAGCAGGAATGCTGCAAGGTGGAATGGAATAACCATGTGCTTCACTGTTCAAGGTTCAGTGAAGGTCCCAGGCAGGGAAAAAGGAGAGATTGCTGCTGGCCTTTAAGGACAGCTACCTCTCTCTGCTCAGAGGCTGAGTCCCACATAATCCAATTTCACATCCTGCCTTTAAAATGTTATTGGATCTTCCTGGAATTCACAAACGTTGGAACTCCCTGCAGGAACCAGGCAGAAGCCCAGGACTCCAAGGTGTATTTACAGGGCTGGAGCAACACAGGTGGTTAAAAGTGTCCTCTCTGGGGCTGGATTTGCTCTTGAGGGGTTGCATTATGCAGCTGAGTTTGCAACAGAGCTCTTGGTTTCAGGTCTATCATTTCCCCAACAGCAGCCTGGGACAGTGGGACGTGTCCCTGCCCATGGCACGGGGTTGGAGCTGGATGAGCTTTAAGGTTCCTTCCAACCCAACCCAACCCAACCCACTCTGATTCAATGATTTAATGTTGGTAACGGTGACTAAATTTCGATCAAGGCAATCAAGGATCCTCTTCTCACATTCCCACATCACTGAGACCTTCTGGGGGTCTCAGGTTGCCCTTGGGGGAAACACTGCTTGCAGGGCACAGCCTGATCTCCAGAAAGCTGGGAGATCATGGGCAGTGCAAATAAACAACCCCAATCTCAGGGAATTCCACCCTGTGCCCGGGAGAATGTGGCCTCAGAGAGAGGAGGAAGGATGAGTGACACACCAAAGGCATCCTGGGGTACCAACCTCCCTCCTCCAACAAAAATAAACCACAAGAGGCCAAAAGACCTGTCTGAGCCACCACAGAGATGCTGGGAAGCTGTCTGGGCTTTCCAGCACTGCTGTCACAGCCAAGAGAGGAGAGGGGATGGATATTTCAGAATTCCCAGCTGTCGCAGCAGTGGGATTTCTGTGGGGAGCATTTATCTGGAAATCTTGCAGTGACTTCTTTTACAAATATAGGCTCAGGATTTCCAGGGAAGGAGCTGTATTAGGAAAGATCTGGCACACCCTAAATAATAATAATCATTATTATTAGTGTAATTATATTAATTACTGTAATTACAAGGAGGGCAAGACACTACAGGAATTACAGATGAGTAGGGTGTATGCAGATGCCAAATGTTAGTGGGTTTTCCCTTCCTCTCTGCAGTCTAAAAGCATCTGTACTGCTTAGAAAGAGGGAGAAAGAGCTCCAGAAATGCACACACAACACACACAACACACACACACGCCCCCAGCCCGCGCGTGTCAAGATCAGAGTGTCAGGTAGAAAACGCTGCCAGAGCCTGGTAGGCAAAAATTGACAAGGGAATCCAGTGTTATCTGGAACTGCTCTCTCCAGAGAGGCTGAAAATCTTTGATAGGTTCACTCCAGGGGAAATAACTTCGGAGGATAAGAGGCATTGATGTGCGCTGAGCAAAAGGCAGCCCGCGTGCGCCGGCACGGCGGCGGCTCGGAGCTGACACGCATTCTTCTTTTTTCCATCTCTCTTTTCTTTCCTCTGCTCATTTTCTCTGTTTTTTCTTCTTTCTTCTTTTTTTCTCTCCCCTTCCCTTTTTCTAATTTTGCTTTATTATTATTTTTCAAAGCAGCCCGGGGTCTCCCAGTGATGGTGAAGGGTAGAAGGGATCGAGTTGGCTCTGTGGAGTGGGGGAAGTGAGGATAAGGGGATGGAGGGAAGGAGGGAGGGGAAATGTCAACAGGCAAATCTGGAAAGCAAACTTAGGGAAGGGCTGTGTATCTGGGGTGGTGTGTGTGTGTGTTTGTGCTGATGGACCCTCTGATGGAGCAGGGAAAATATTTTCAGGATTTTTCCCCATCTTTAGAAAAGGAGGGGAAGGTGGAGCCTCTTTTGTCAGGAAAATCTGCAGCAATATTCCCATCATTTTACCAATCGTGGTCTGTCCCTGTATCTCAGGGAATCAGGTGCTGTTCCTGCCGTGGCAGAGCCCACACCACTCTGTGAGGGTTTGCATCCTCTTTAACACCTTCCAACTTCTCCACTGCTGCAAAACCATGACCTGGGCAAGCACAACCCCTCTGGCACTACACAGCCCCAAATTCTGATCCTAAATCCTGCTCCAAAGCGTCCAAGCTGCTGGATAAATTCACTGTGGTCACAAGCTTTGCTAGTTTGAGGTCTGTGGGAAGCACGCTGCTCCCACTCTGCTCCACCCTAATTTCTGGTGTTTTTTGGGGGTTATTTGGGACTTTTTGCAGCTGCCTGCAGCTTGCTGGGGGCTGGGTGGTTACGTCTGAGCTGCTTTATGGTCGGGGAAGGAGGGATGGTTCTTTCCAGAGCACAATTCATCTCTCCCAGCTGGGCTGAGTTGCACTGGGGAAGTTCCTCTTTCTCTCCATCCACTATAAAAGGCATCCAGACGACTCGTGCAGATTTATGCATCCCAGCTGATGACACAGAAAGTTGGATGGATGGAACGTGGCCAGGAATCATTCTTTCCCTCTCCAAGCCTGAAGGTTTTTTTTATTCTGCTCCAGTTTTGGTTTTGGGTGGGTTTTTTTTTTTTTTTGTTTTTTTTTTGTTTGTTTGTTTTTTTGGGTTTTTTTTTTTTTTTTTTTTTTTTTGTTTTGTTTTGTTTTGTTTTGTTTTGTTTTGTTGATTTTTGTTGTCTTTTTTTTGCTCCTGCAGGACAGAAAGGGCAGGAAAACTGTGCTGTGGGGATTCAAACACCTCAGGGACATTGCAAAGCCTCTGGATGGAGATTGGGAGGGTCTCTAAATGTTGCTATAGGGCATCCAAAGAACTTCTGGAATGTGATTCCAAACCTTTCCTTTTGTATGAACTCACACAAGGCTGAGCCCACAGGTGGACACAGGGGGGTGCAATGAACTGAAAGATTTGTGGGACCACCCCAGCCCCTGCTCACCCTCCAAACCTCCCTCCCCTGGGGATGCTGCACCCCACGTTTTGTCTTCTCTCAGTACACTTGCCCTGAAACTGGATTGTTTCATTTACAGGTGGCACAAGGCAGGAACTTGGGTTCTCACCAGGCTAAAATAAAGGAAAAGACCATTTCCAGGTCCAAAAGGCTCCGCTGTTTTTTTAAAAATTGCTGTTTTCTTGCGTTCTCCAAATCCCAGACAGACTCAAGGGGCTGCAGCTTCACTTCCATCCTGTGGTCCAGGATCTTGGCAGCACCCTGCCCAAATCAGTTCCCTGTGCTCTCTGTGTGTACACCTCCAATTTCAGAGCTTTACTGGTTTTACCAACCCCAGAAGGGCTGAACAAAGATAATAATTGTTACTAATTATCTCACTGCAGTAGATTTAACTTATGCCATGCAGAATTGCCATTCCATCCTTTTGGGAAGTGCAGATTGGCCTCCTGCTCTCCAGCAATTCCCAATCCAAGTGCCCAAACCCTGTAATCTGATCTGCAGCGAGGCAGCAGTGCAAGATGTGGCAGGAATTGCTCTTCCTGTGGATATAAACCTGTGTTTTAACCACGAGGCCATCTCTCTTTGCTGTGTCTCTTCCAGTCTCCAAAGATCAGGAATGATTGCTCAGGGAGAGGGGCTGATTTATCCCCATGGAATTCTCATAAGGATGATGACTTATGGAATTTGGGGACAACTGAATGACCACAGAGAACCTCTGTTAAGTGTCCCATCAACATTTCTCTGTCCTGGCTAAGCACGGTGCACATCCTCCCTGGGGTTATAAAGGGAATTATGGATTTTAGTGGGGTGAGTATAAAAAAAAGCTGCCTGTTGTTTGAAATCAGCATGGATTTCTGTTCTAGGGAAGTTTTGGCTTTGCTGGAGCAGGATTCCCTGTTCCTCTAACTCAATCTGTTCAGGAGATGTTCACGGGACAGAAATTTTATCACAAGAATCTCTGAATTTGGCCAATCTGGCAGCAGCAGCTCTCCAGGCATGGGGGTCTCCTCATGTCCAGCAGGAGATCAGGGGTTTTCTGCACAGGTGAGAGGTGGCTCCAGCCCTGCAGCCTGGGCAGACACATCCCAATTCCATCAGCAGATTCATCCTGATTCCATCAGCAGATTTATCCCAATTCTGTCAGCAGATTTATCCTGATTGCACTAGCAGATTGATCCCAATTCCACTAACAGGTTGATCCCAGTTCCATCAGTAGATTCATCCCAATTCCACCAGCAGATTTATCCTGATTCCACCAGCAGATTTATCCTGATTGCACTAGCAGATTGATCCCAGTTCCATCAGCAGATTCATCCTAATTGCACTAGCAGATTCATCCCAATTCCACCAGCAGATTCATCCTGATTCCACCAGCAGAAACATTCCAATTCCACCAGCAGAAACATTCCAATTCCACCAGCAGATTGATCCCAGTTCCATCAGCAGATTCATCCTAATTGCACCAGCAGATTCATCCCAATTCCACCAGCAGATTTTCCCTGATTCTACCAGCAGAAACATTCCAATTCCACCAGACTGATCCCAATTCCACCAGCAGATTGATCCCAATTCCACCAGCAGACACATCCCAATTCCACCAGCAGATTCATCCTGATTCTCCCAGCAGATTTTTTCTGATTCCAGCAGCAGATTGATCCCCATTCCATCAGCAGATGTGTCCCAGTTTCCCCAGGATGCCTGGACTGGTGGGATTGGGTGTTCTGGGGCACCAGGAGCTCAGGCAGACCCGTGGGTTGCAGGGTAACAACAGCTCCTTTTGGCCAGGAGCCTGCAGCCTCAAAATTCACAGGGAAGTCATCTGAAAGCTCACAAAGGATAATCAGTTCAGGAGCCAGCTCAGAAGTCATCTTCATGTCCCAGGAGATGTCTTCCAGATTAAAAAAAAAAAAAAAAAATTAAAAAAATCCTGCCTTGCCTTTGGAAAACTCTCAAACCCTCAAATGTCTTCCTGTATTCACTTCTTACAACAGTGTGGGCTGAGTTAAGTGAAACATTTCCTTTCAGCTATTGCAGAAGGAGGCAGGCTGGAGCTGGAGAAGTCTTTCCCAAAATCACCCAGCAGACTTGGAGCTTCCAGCACTGAGAATTTTGGAGCTACTGGATTCTGGTTTCATGTTCAGGAGACCACGTTTTGTCTCTGCATGAGAGAAAGCAGCCACATCCAGGGAAGCTTTTAGCCCAGGATCAGTTTCCACCTGGAAGATGTGGGATTTGTTTCAGAAAAATAGTCAGGCAACAGTTATTTAGAAGGAAATAATTCCCAGTGAGGGATTGCACTGACCTTATAAACTGTGCAAGTGAACTTGTGGGCTCCTTCCCTCCCCTGATGGAATTAGCTCCATAAAATGCTTTGCAGTCCATTTCTTGTGGTCTGCATTTATACATATTTTACTCCATAAACATACATTTAATGTCCCTTTGGAAATTATTTCCTGCCTATTTAAAGCTCCGCATCATCCTAGGGCAGCGACTGGATGAAAAATAATTGAAACCATTAAGATCAGCTTTTATTTCAAAGGAGGGGAAGAAAAAAAAAAAAAAAGAACAAGGTAATTGCTGGAATGTGTCTTTTTCAAATTACACAGTCCCTGGGATGCCTCTGCCACTGATGTGTTTTAATGCTGTAACAAAAATGAGGTTTTCCAGTGAGTTGTGATATTGCATTTCTGACCACGTGGGACCAAAGGGAGCTGGTAGCATCTGACTGGTGCCTCCAGCCCCAGCCAGGGACTCACCTCCATCCACAGGCTGCTTTCCAACACCAGTTATGCTCCTTGCTTTCCCTCAAAGCTGCAATTCCTTGGGATTCTTTCTGGTTTTCATCTCGTCCACGTGTCAAAATTATAACCCCTCACTTTTCCTGGTTTGGCATGAAAAGGGTGACTCTGAGTTGGCACTGGGTACAGTGAGGCTGTTGTACTGATATAAGAAATTTTAGCTAAGTTAGGTTAGTCTTTTTCCCTCTTTTACCAATTCTCTGGATCACCTGTCTAATTTCGGGCAAGCCTGCATGAGATTTAACACCTGTTGATATTTCTGTGGGTAGAATTGATGTGAGTGAAGATGTGTGAGGGACTGAAGTGTGGCAAGATGGGATCTTCAGAATTAAACTGATGGTCCAGGTTGACCTCAGATATTACGCCCAAATAGCATAATTGTATTTATTAACTATATTTCACCAAGGCCAAACAGCATAATTGTATTTATTAACTATATTTCACCAAATCCACTGATGTAATTAACCAAATTCACCAAATTCCTGTAATAGCATAGGATACATTTATACTGGGATAAATATCACATTTTTAGAGATAGTTAACATGACTTTTTTTCCACAGTGAGGGTCCTGGTGGTCACTTCCCACCCAATCTCTGACCTCCAGCTGTGCCAAAAATCCCCACCTGAATGAAACCACCCCCCACCACAGCTCCTTGATTTGTTTAATTAGAGCTGCTCCTGCTCGTTGTGGGCACGGATCCTAATTAGATGTAAGTGGCAAAGAAAAGAACCAGTCTGAGCTGCTGCTTGAGAAATACAGCCTGAAATCAAAGAAATTGGGGTCAGCACCTGACTACACTTCTGTAATGCTGGCTGCTGATTAGCTCGTGTTTACATGAGTGGCTACAGCTCCTGCTTCTGTGGGAGGCTCCTCGGCAGTGCTGGGCAGTGGGCACTGATGGATTTGTCAGCTCACAGCTTTTAATTGGCTGGAGGGGCGTCAGCACTCTTGGCAGTGGGAGAAATGTGGATTGTGATGTTTTACTAGAACCCCACAGGGAAAAATGAGGCCTGGATGGGGTGACATAGGGATGGGAGCAGAGCTCAAATCAAGCAGATGGGTTTTTTGGGTGTTGGGCATTATCCCCCAGTTGGTGGAGGGGTGGTTTTGATGCCCAGATCAGCCTGATTCAGAGACAGTGTTTAACATCATTACCTGTTAAAAATCATTCTGATTTCTGTATCTGCAATTTTGTTACGATTGTTGGGGCTACGACTTTTCATATTTAGAGACAACAACAATGCATCATTACCTGTTAAAAATCATTCTGATTTCTGTATCTGCAATTCTGTTACGTTTGTCAGGTGCGACTTTTGATATTTGGTGCCAATTGTATCCCGCCAGCTGATCAAGTCTAATTATACAACTTCTCACTGATTGCTGTCCACACCTATTGAAATGAACCTAGTCCTAGGAAAGCAATTAATGAAACACAAAGATCTGTTTCATACAGCTCAGCACGGCCTGGCCACAGGGTCCAGCAGGGGAGGGAGGGGGGATTCTGCCCCTCTCAGGTGAGACCCCACCTGCAGAGTTGCCTCCAGTCCAACAGCAGCAGGACCTGGAGCTGCTGGAGCAAATCCAGAGGAATCCACGGAGCTGCTCCTGAGCTGGAGCCCCTCAGTTCCCAGGGAGCCAGGCTGGGAGAGCTGGGGGTGCTCACCTGGAGATGAGAAAATTCCAGGGAGAGCCTCCAGGACATTCCAGAGCCAGAAGGGGCTCCAGGAGAGCTGAGAGGGACTGGGGACAAGGCCTGGAGGGACAGGACACAGGGAATGGCTTCAGCTTGGAAAAGGGGAGATTTGGGTGGGATCTTGGGCAGGAATTCCTGGCTGGGCTGGAATTGCCAGAGCAGCTGTGGCTGCCCCTGGATCCCTGGAATGTCCAAGGAAGGGCTTGGAGCACCCTGGGATGGTGGGAGGTGTCCCTGGAATGAGCTTTGAGGTCCCTTCCTACCCAAACTGGTCCAGATTCTGAGATTTGGGACACTCAGAATCCATCCTGAGGGATTTTTATGGAAAATGGGGAGAGAAAAGAGAGGGCAAGGGAAGGGAGACCCTTCATGGTTTCCTGAGATTCCAAGTGAGGCCCCTGGGTCCATGGATTTCTTGGAGAGGAGATGGATCCAATTTCAGGCTGGGAGAGCTGGGAATGTCCCCCTGGAGAAGGGAAGGCTGCAGGGAGAGCTTCCAGAACATTCCAGGGCCTCAAGGGGCTCCAGGAGGGACTGGGGACAAGGCCTGGAGGGACAGGACACAGGGAATGGCTTCCCACTGCCACAGGGCAGTGATGGATGGGATCTTGGAAGAGCCTGGAGCTGCTCAGGGATGGAATCAAACCCTGAGGCTGTGGAAGAGCCAGCACAGCTCTGAATCTATCCATGAATTCTCCATGGTGTAGATGTGACTCAGGAAATGCCCGTGGCAGAGTTGGGGACTGAACCTTTCTCTCCAAGCCTTGACTCAAGAGCCACCACTGGGCTGGGACCTTCGGTGGTCACACCTTTCATCAAAATCAAAAACCTCCCAGGAGCTGAGGGCTGGCCTGAGGAGAGCAGCTTGCAGGAGGGAAGAGTTGGAGGATGAGCCAAACTAACAAAGAACCAATTGCTACGAGGATAGAAGAAATAAATCCCAAACAAACTAAAAAAAAAAAAAATCTGTCAATTCCTGTAGCTGAGGTTTGAACTAATTGCTACGAGGACAGAAATAAAAAAAACAAACTCCAAAGAGACTGAAAAAAAATCTGTCAGCTCCTGTAGCTGAGGTTTGTGCTCTGCCACAAGCTCAAGGCAAGAATCATTGTCACACCCAGCCATGGACAGTGTGTGGGTTCCTCTCTGTGCAAGCCGTAAGTTTAAAAAATTTATTGATTTTATAATTAAGGAACTCTGCAATACATAAAGTTAAAAGCCGTGCAAGCGTATACACAGAGACCACATAAAGATAAACAAACATTTAGATTTAACACAGCATAAGTGCAATAATCACCCATAAATGTAGTCATCACCAACTGTTTAATATAGATCAGTAGCAAACAAAAGAATAGATGGGATGGAAATTATTATTTGTACTAGAGGAGCTGCAGAGGCCACAGGCAAGATCACATCTCTGCTGTGGCAGGCAGCACCCACATACATAATGAGAGGCAGCCCTGGATGAAAACAGCTCCAAAATTGAGTCCAAATTCAAGAAGAGGAGCAGGGGAAGGAGGGACACGCTCCCATCTGAAGGTCACCAGACTGCCAGGGTGAAGCTGAGTCCTCCTGGTGCCCAGATCCATTTCCACCACAGGGCATACAAATGAGATGAAACTGGCTTTTATTTCAGGCATAAAATAAAATGGTCAGGAAAAATAATGTGATTTCTTCCCAGGCTGTTTTGGCAGGGGTGGAAGCACTTTTTCAGCTGATGGGGAACCTGAGCTCATGGACCCCCTGCCCAGAGTGTGGGGAGAGACTCTCCCTCTTTCCTTCTCTGCTTTTTTGCTCTTTAGACATCACAAAATATTCACTGAGCAGGAACTCTGGACGTGCTGTCCCAGCAAGGAGCCCATGGGGTCGTTTTTCCTCTGCTGCTGCAGTCACAGGGTAGGATTCATCTCATTTAACTGGAGCCATTTACATCTAAGATACCTCCAAACCTCCCTCGATGCTCAGCAGAAAAAATAAATAAATTTAAAAAATCCTTTTTAGCCTTTTAGGGCATATTCAGGTGTTTATCCAAGGCATGGCAGCTCCTGAGTGTGAGCTCAGGGGTGTCAGCAGTGGGGTGATGCTTCAGCTGGGTGCCAGGGGTGGCCATGGTGGTGGAGGTGTCCCAAATCCCCAAATCCCCAAATCCCAACTCTTTCCCTTCCCTGCTGCAGCAGGAATTTGGAGAATGCTCTCCCAGAGCATCCCATGGGGCCACAGGAGGGATGAGGAGCAGGATGGATTTGGTCTTGGTCACCATCTCCTGCCTTTTCCCCCTGTCTGTGCTGCCTGGGACATTTCCTGTGCCCTGTGCTGCCCGTGGCATCGTTAGTGTGATCCTCTGATGAGCTTTTCCTGGTTTCTCCAGCTCCTTGAAAATAATGGAGGTTAATTTATCACCTTAAATTACTGCAGCACCTCGAAGCCATAAGGAAAAAGCTGTACATTATCTCTCCTGTTGCCCACCCTCTCTCTGCTCCAGTGGTCCCAGGACGTGCAGAATATGTCGAGTTTCACGTTGTCTAATTCCCCCCAAAACAGATTTTTCAGAAATAAAGACAACTCCTGTGGCTTTGCAATTAAATATTAAAAGGCCTTGATTAAAGAGCCATAAATCACTGAAAGACCTTTAAATTTTTGTAATGTCTCCTGGCCTGGCAGGTACTGATTGCAATCTCATGCTCATTTTGCAGTGGTGAACGACAGGCACCTCCAAATATTGGCCATCAGCTGTTGGTGTCTACGAGGTAAAGGATAAAAGGGAAGGAGTGAAAGAAACATTTAAATCAGGGTAATAAAAATCTGCTGGTGGGACAAGAGGTGAGCAGGAGGGTTGAGTCCTGGAAATGGCATTTCTGGTACAGCAGGTGTGGCATGGGGCAGAGTGTAAGTTTAAAATCTCCTGGTGTGGTGTGGTGGGGAGTGGGATGAGGTTTTAAGGTCCCTTCCAACCCAAACTGTTCTGTCATTCCCTGATTTTTCCTGTGGCTTTGTCCTGCTCAGTTCAGCTGCTCCTGGGCAGGATGAGAGCAGGGCTGTGGTGTGGGCAGGGCTGGGGATTCCCCCTGCAGTCCCGTGTGCTCCAGACCTGCTGCCCTGGAGAAAATCCTCTTCAAATTCCCTCTGCTGTGATGTTCCTGTACCAGAGAGCGCAGCTGGCCCTGGAGCAGAGCTTGGATGAGGAATATCCGGGATAAATCCAGCACAAGGAACACACCTGATGCTTCCCATGGCTTGACCTCGTTCATCTGAGGCCCATCCCATGCTCTTTAAGCTCTCCAGATGATTCAGCCTGCCATGAGTCCATTCCTGATGTTCTGGGGTGCAGAGGGAGATGGACAAACACCACCCCCCACACGGCAGGAGGACTGACCAGGATCTGCTCCTGCTGTGGGCATAAAATCACGGGATCATTAAAATTAGAAAAGACCTGTGCAGGAACACTGGCTCCCTCATGCCAGGAAAATATTGGCAAAATAAAAAAATATTTTACTTCTGTTTTGGAACCCCCCCAAACCTTCACACCTGGTCTATCCCCAGGCTCCCCACTTCTGCTCCTCCTCTGCCGCAGAATTTAATGCAACGTCTCGAAACGTGGCAAGGAAATGAATTATTTGGAAATGATGTGCAGGAAGGGAGGGTCAGACCCGGTGGATAATTTATTCATTACTAATATCTCCAGCTGCTGTAATTGAGGTGCTCTTTTAATTGTCCAAGCCACTCCAAAAAAAAACCCCAGCTTTTCTAATAATGGCTTGGAAGGTAACTGTCATTCAGCTGTATAAACCTCTATCAAACTTGGCTTTTGACTGGCTGATGGTATCACCCACTGCCTTGACTTTATTTTAGCTTATTAAAATTGATCCTAAATAAACCTGATCTGCCCCAAATTATTTTTTTCCTTAAATTAATTTGAATGCAATTTGTTCTCAGCAAGATTTGCTGCCATGTTGCATCTCGCAATGCAAACACGAGTTTGTTGGGTCACTCTAATTAATTTGATTTTGTATCTCAGCCCTCCTACCCGTCACCAGCACTAAATGGAATTATTTAGAAATAACAGAGATAATGCTGGCAAAATAACATGCTGTGACAGGACCAAGCTTTGCTTCTTTAGGAGAAAAAAATAATAATACACAACATATTGAGGTGGTTTATTTTTTGATTAAACGCTTCTGCTTCGCCTCGGCATTTATCTTTCTGAGACAGCTCCAGATCCGAGCAAATGCATCATTCCATTAACATTATCTCTCTGTACATTTGAGTGGGGGTCCCCAGATAATAAAGGGCTACAACATGCGTGGCCAGCTCACACCTCCAGCAGCTCTGATTCCTTCGGAGGGGATTTGTACAGGAGGTGCTGGGAGGGAAGGGGGAGGAGGTTTCTGCCCGGCTGCTTGGGTGGGAAGTCAAATGGCTTCAAAGAGATGAGTGGAGCAACTTAATTCGAGGATTTTAATGAGAACGTTGGTGTCAGGAGCTGCACAAAGTGACCTGGGTTTGAGGAGATGGTGTTGGGTCGTTTCGTTCAAAAGCTTTGAGCCCAGAGCTGAGCAGCTTCAGGATGTGAAATATCCCCTGCTCCTGGAGAGTTTGGGAAGAGGAAGGGGAGGGATGCAGGTGTTGCAGATGATCCAGAACATGGGAGGGATTTGGGATGAACTGATTCCCAAAAGGAGCACGTGATGGTTTGGGTGAGCAGTGGAAAATAACCAGAATAATCCAGGGTGAGAGAAAAATCCATCGTGCCCTTTTTGCTGCTCCTGAATTGAGGAGAGCTTTCCATGAGGTGGGGAAGTGGGGAAAGCAGAGAGGGGGAGATCTCAGCATGGCCCAGAAACAGGATAAACACTGATGATGGGAACATCCATAGGAATAAAATGTGGTAAAGGGCGTTCCCCTATAGAGGGGAAGACTCATATCCCAGATTTTGCTGATGTGGGTGTGGGTGGTGGCCCCAAGCACCTTCAGTGGCTGTGGCCAAAGGCTGAATTCCAGACCATTATCCCAATCTGCTTGCAAATTTGTATATACAGAGGTAAAAAGAAAATGGATTTAGAAGGAAAAAAAATTAGAATTTGTACATTTGAGGTGCCACACCCTCAGTTTGTAGCACTGCAAAGAGGTCACAGGTCTTCAAAGCTGTATTTTTGGCACAGCCCATTTTCAGCACAGGTGAACGCACCCAGGATAACAGGAGAGAAAATTCCATGTGTTTTATACAGGTCATACCAGTGAACAAAGATGTCTCCTTGTGAATATTCACTTCTGTGTGAATATATTTATTTTTTTAATTAAAATTTTTAGGAAGGGCTGACTGCACCAGCCCCACTCCAGCATTCCAGGAAGGACCTGCTGTTGTGAATTTGGGAACATGTTAAGAGCAGCACCTCTCAGTCTGTAAGCCCAGGGCACTGCGCACTAACAATTTAACAACTGACACTGCCCATCAGGGAAATATCTTCCTCTTCCCCTTCCTGCTTGTCTCCTCATTCTCCCTGCCCCACTCCCCCCTGTTTTCTCTCTTTTCTCCCTCTCTGATGCCATGGTGATGGAGCTGACACGTAAGAACAGCTATTCTCCACCGGGGTTCCCGCAGCATCCCGAGATGAGCTTCTGCTTCTCCCCCTCTCTCGTCTCCCACGTTCCCTAAGTGGGTAAATCCGTGTGCTGCCAACCCCACGTGCTAAAAATGATGGGCCAACCTTCCCCCTCCTCCCTGCCTCCGACTGGCTTAGAAAAAGCATGAATTGCAGCAAGAAAAAAAGAAATATCACAAATGTTGGGCTCAGTTTGTGTGTTTTTCTGGTTTTCCTTGGAGCTTGGGGTTCTAACAAAACAAACATTTCACCCCCTGCTGTCTATAGGGCCCCATTGCTGATTTGGGACAGTTTGAGCCAAATTTGACAAGCAGCAGGGAGATTTTATTCCTGAAAGTTTGTGGAAGTAGTGGCTGGTTGGATGTTCCCCTTTGGAAATGCCAAAGCAGGAAAAGAGGCTTTATAAATCCCCCTGCTCAGGAATAGCCTCCAGCGACGTCCACAATCAGCTGCGAGATTTGGGAGACTGCAAAGTGCATTTTATGTTTCCTTTCCCCCCTCTCTGAGGGAGGCAAACTTCCCAAAAAGACCTTCCTGGAGTGTTACCAACTGCAAAGGCTGGGGAATTCCGTGAAAATCCCTGCAGCTCTATCCCAGCTCCTCATCTCTCTCCTGGTGGCATCACACAGGAGCTGCATCAGCAGCAAGTCTGACCCAGGTCCTGAAACCCCAAATCAAAGCCCTAATCTGTGGGTAAATCCCATCCTCTCTTCAGGCTCTCCTATTTCCCTTTGGATTTCTTCTGATTTAAGGGCTGCTTCTCCTCAGCTGAATTCAGCAGCCCCAGTGTTGGCATCCAGCCTTCCCCTCTCTCCTTCCAGACAGTCTCCAGCTCCTCCTGCTTGTCCCTGGACTGTTTCCCTCTGACTTTTTACCAATTTCTCCATCTCATCCCTCCATCCCCGCTCCTTATCTTGTCCCAAAGCTCTCCAGCCCTCCTGAGCAGGGATTGATTGCTCTTCCTCCCGGTGTTGTCGTCCAAAATGAAACAACGATGAATTTGTCTGACTTTCTGCGCTTGTATCTTATCACTCCACCTGCCTGCTTCCGATATTATTCCCTTTCCCTCGTGGTTGAAAGTGGCTCCTCTCCGGCGTCCCCTCGTTTAATTGGGCAGCCTCAGCCTGGGTTTTGTGCTGCCCTGATCATTATGGCCTGACTGCTCCCCTGGCTCCCATCTCACCCTGCCTCCATCCACCTGCCCCTCTCCCCTGTCCCTCCTCCTGCTGTTTGGTTTGGACAAAACGACAGCCTGGGTGTGACCGAAGGCGATAATGATCGACAAATATTTGAAGGGGGAAGGAGAAAAAATTGTCCCTGGGGGAGTTTGCAGGGGGAGAGGGCGGATGGGGTGGGAAGATGCGCAGATGATGCTGTCGGCCTCATAAATCCCCTCTGGGTGGGTGGGGATGGGGAACGAGCGTCTCTCTCATCCCCGGCTCTGCTTGGAAGGGCAGGGCCCCCTCTGGAAGTCGAACTTTGCTGGGGAGATTTGAGTTGGATTAGGGGGACGGAGAAGAGGGAATGGGAAGGGAGGAAGCGGTGATGAAATTGCAGCAAAGAGGGGAAACTTGGGCTGGAAACCTCTGGAAATCTTCCTGCAATAGAAAAATCCCCACACAGTCTAACTTAGATTTTCCATCTCTCTTTTTTTTTTTTTTTTTTTTTTTTTTTTTTTTTTTTTTTTTTTTTTTTGCTTGCGGGATTGGTGAGCTGGTGTCTGAATCCAGATGCTGACATGGGCTGGAGCACACACTGATGGGAAGGAGCTCTGGAGAGGGAGGGGACAGTCAGACCCTGCAGGTCCTGTGAGTTGCTGGATTTGACACTGGGATAAAGTGAAAGGAGATTTTGCTTCCCTCAAAAAACGTCCAAACAAGTGGTGAAACAAAATGAAGGCAAACCTTGATTCTGTTTGGCAGCTAAAGGGCTGGGAAGAGGGAGATGCTGGATAAAAATGTTATTTAATGAATATCCTGCTAAAAAAATCTGTCCCAAAAGCTATCCCTGCAGAGATTGGCAGGGGAGTTAAGGGAGTTGCCAGGGGCTGTGCAGCAAATCAGTGACAGAGGGCAAAGGGCACGTGGCACCTCTGTGCTCCGTGCCAGGACACCCCGGGCTCCTCAGAGAATCCAGTGTGCAAACCCCCAGGAATCCAAGGAAATGCTGGACAAAGCACAGAGGATGGCTTGACTCTCCCAAGAGCTTTTTCTCCACCCACATCCGAAATTGGTTGCAAAGATGTTACAAAAGGAGGGGAAAGCAAAGTGACCAAGTGATAATCCTGCCCTTCCCTGCAAACTTCTCGTACTTTTTTGAGGGGTAGCGCTCTTATCTCGTTTTCTATCAGCACAACCCCTCCTGCAGCTGGAAGCACTGCCAAAATCTGAGAGTGTGACACCCCTGAAGACAAACCAAGGACTCCCTTAGGGGCAGAGCTCACCCTGTCCCTCCCCGGGGTGTCACAGCGACACCGCAGAGCCCCGGCCCAGCTTTAAACCGGCTTGCACAGAATTTTCCACCCTCCACAAGCACGATAAAGACATCCTTTGTCAGCAGCAGGGATGGTGACAGCTACCCAGGAGAGGCCAATTTTCTTCCGTGTATCAACAGAGAGGGGCGAGCTGGAAGCCCCTGAAAGACGGGAGGGCAGAAGGGGGTGAGAATGAGACCTGGAGGAACAAAATTTTGAGTTCGCAGCCATCTCCCCGGGCTGTTTTTTTTAAGGATTGGCCCGGTTTGAGGGGTTTTGCAGCTGCCACCAAGCGCGGTCGCTGCAGGTGGCGCTGCGATGTTGGGTTTGAGCGCTGCCTGCGCTCGCTGCAGCCCGGAGCTGTGACAGCCCAGCTCCGGCTTTCGGCCACTTAAACATCGCGCTGCTTTAACAAACTTGTAAAATGGCGGGGGAAAAAGAATAATAGAAAAAAAATCCCTGCACAGTCTAACTTGGATTTTTCATCTCTTTCTCGCTCTCTTTTTTTTTAAATTTTTTTTTAAATTTTTTTTTTTAATTTTTTTTTTAAATTTTTTATTTTTTTTATTTCTTCTAATTGGCTCATCCTCTTTCTTGTTGGAGACTTGAGGTGTACAGGTGGATGTCCCAGCAAAAAAAATCGGTGTTTTCTGTTCTTTGGGTGGTGATGGAAGTGACTCCTGTGTGTCACTGTGTGTGGCTCAGGTAGTAAGGCAAGAAATGAAAGGATGCATCAGTGAGGGAGGAACCTCAGAGGGATCCAGGCAGGCTGTTAGCACCCAGGATTTTAGGGGCAACATGGGATTTTTTGGGGCAGCTGGAGGGAAATCAGGTGTGTGAGGTTTTTTTGGATGGAAAACAGGATTTTGCCTCATCTTTGCAGCTTTGGTGCTTTGCTTGCCTGCTTGCAGAGCAGGGGGTGCCCAGCACCTCTCTGTGATCTCTGCTGTGACTTGGGGGGGGCGGGAAATCTCCACTGGGTGACACCAGGGTGAGCCTGAACCCTCCTTGTCCTTGGGCCCTTTTAGTGCAGAAATTCACAGGTCAGGGGAGGTCATTTGGGTTTTCCAGCCCTAACCCTCTTCCGCCCCCGCTGCCCAGTTCATGAAAAGGCCTATAAATAAAGTCTCATTTGTCACTCACTCCTTCATGAACCCAAACAGCACGGGGATGGATGATGCATTGACTCGTGCCATTGTCTCAAGGAGCAGAAAGAAGAACTGGTATTAATTTCTTCCTCCCCACCAGAGAGCGGGAAGTAATCTGGGCACATCCAGATTATCCGTGTTTAGTGGAACAGGTTTTTAAATGCCAGGCCGAGTCTCCTCGAGATTTTCATATGTTTTTATTAAATGGAGCTGCCAGGCAGGCTGGACACTCAATAATACCGTAGCACTGAGAGCAGCAGTGATCTTTAGAGGTTACTAACCTGCCATTGTATCTCTCAGATTCCCGTCTCGCTCCTCCGTTGTCATTTCGCCGTGTTATTACTCTTCAGGCTTCACATCGTATTCATTTCTCTGAATGAAAACAAATGACTCCTTGCGAGAGAGCAGGAGATAAAGAATAATAAATACATTTTTATGCACCACCTTAAAAAAGAAAAAAAAAAAAAAAAAAAAAAAAAAAAAAGAAAGGGCTCTGAATTCCCATCCATCCATCAGGAAATGTAAACCGGAGCTCAGGCAAAACACACACACACACACACAGGCACGCGCTGGGGAGGTAAAACTTGTTTTAAGGAAAACACGATATTGTTTCCAAATAAATATCTCGGAGGATGCAAATAGACAGCCCCCGGCCCCCGTGCTTTGTGGCATAAATTTAAGATAATTAAAAATACAAAGCTGGGATTAAGGCTGATTTTCTGTCGGGCGGTGGAGGCTGTTGGGGAGGAGGGGGGAGAGTCCTGCTGTGTTTGGTGCTGCACAACCCCTGGAGGGGCAATTCCTGCCTCTGATCTCGGGTATTGATTGCCGTGGGCGCTGGGACCCCCTCTCCCATCCACCCCCTGCGTCCCTGCTGGATGCCTTTGCCTCCTGCAGAGTTTCCTCGCCGGTGTGAGCGTGGCCAACACCCCTGGAAGCAGAGGAGGTCTCCCCCAGCTGCTTCTCCTCATCTTCGGACCTTTGTGGGGTGCCCATCCTCAGGGAATCGGGGCTCCCTGGGGAGCAGCCCTGTTGCTATCGACACCCTGAGAGCATCCCTGCCCTTCCCAGCGCCTGCTGCCTGCTCTGGGGCTGGTTCTGCCATCACCCGCAGGGTCTCACAGCGGGAATGAACTTTTGGGGTGGGGTCTGCACCCTGGGGGACACCAAACTCCGGCAGGGAGCGCCGACAGCTTCTAAAAAATATCCTTATTCCTGCGGCTGCCGGGAATTCAAGGGAACCCGGGCCAGGGGAGCAGCTCGGAGCCGCTCCCCAGGATTGCTGCTCACCCGGGTTGAGGGATTGATCCTCCCCTGAGCCTCCCCACGCCCGCTCCCATCCGCTCCCCTCCTCGCTGGGAGCAAGCCGGAGGAGAGCAGCGGGGCACAGCCTGGAGAGGGAAGGGAAGGCAGGGAAAAGGGAAGGGAGATGCCAGCCAAAAGCCGGGAAGGGCTTTTCTGAGGAACAGATGGGGGCAGGCAGCGAGATGCGGTTGATTCCGTGAGTGGGTTTTGGTTTTTATTCCTTTTTTTTTTTTTTTTTTTTTTTGGAGGCAGAGACGTTTCCCAATTAGCCCAATCAGGCTGGAGATCCTAGGTGTCAGTAGTGAGTAGGAGCGAGGGAAGGCACCGGAGGAGGAGGAATCCAGGCAGCCGGAGTTCCAGCCGTGGGAGAGCGGCGGCGGCGGCGGCGCTGGCAGACCCGGGAGGCGGCCCCGCTCCCCTCCCCGTCCCCATCCCTTTCCCCATCCCCTGCAAACTTTAGGACGATGAAAAGCGCCTTGGGGGAGCCCCTCCAGAGACAACCTGCGCTCCTCCGCCTTCTCCCCTCTCCCAGAGGTGGGTGGGCTGGAGAAAGGAGGAGCAACCGGCCACTCTCTCTGCAAAGCTAAAAAAAAATAGGAAAGAGAAAGGCTAGAAAGGGATTTTTATTATCGCTTTAATTTTTTATTTATTATTTTTTATTATCCCTCCCCGGCGCATTGGGCTGCTGTTGCCACAGCACTTCTACACCTCTCCGGCTATTTTTTTTTTTATTATTATTAATTTTTTTTTTTTTTCGGAAAGGGGTGTGTGCCTGCGCGTGTGTCCGTGTTTGCAAAAGAGCCTGGGTGTCCAAGCCGGCTCCGCAGCCACCATTGGAGAGGAGAGCTGAGGAGGAAGGGCTGGCTGGCGAGACAGCCGCAGTGCGAGCCCTCCCCGGCGGGCGGGAGGCCGCGGAGCCGGGCGCGGAGCCGGGCATGGCCCCGTAGCGCATCCCCTTTGCCTGCATCCCCCTGCCTGCACCTCCGCCTGCAGCTCCGCTGCCCGGCTCCCCCCGCTCCTGGCTGATTTAGAGGCGGGGGGAGTGGGGGGGAAGGGCTGGGGGAGGGATGATTTGGGGAGGGGGGGAGTGAAAACTGGAGCTGCGTTTTTTTTCCCCCCCCCCCCCCCCGTTCTCCCCCCCCCCCCCCCCCCAAGCAGAGCCAGACGCGGTTTGCCCAGCGCAGGGAGAGGGGCTCCGTGTTCCGCCTCCGTGGAGTATTTGGGATTGGAGAGAGACACACACGCACACACGCGCACTCACACACACACACACACACGCACACAGAGACCATCTGCAGTGTCAATGCGGCGCCTGCTCTGAAGACTGAAGTGGGGGGAAAGGAGAGGAGAGAATAATTATATATATATATATATATTTATATATATATATATACACACACCAAAACCCACCCAAAGCGAGCGAGGAGCATTCCCAGGTAAGGAGCCCCCCCGCCCCGCCTGGGCAGCGGGGGCTGCGGGAGGATGCCCCGGAGGATGCCCCGGGAGATGCCCCGGAGGATGCCCCGGGAGGGCCGGCGGGGCTGCAGCGGTACCTGCCCTCCACACCTGGAGGTGGGGGAAGCTCTGGGAGGCGCCCCCGTCGCTGTTCCCCACCCGCGGGTCCTGGGAAGGGGGTCTGGGATGGAGGGCAGGGACCCCCGCGGACAGCGGGCTGAGCCGGGGGGTTCGGGCACGGCCCCTCCGCCCCTCCCGGCCCGGCTTGGGAGGATGCTGGGCGAGAGGGGCGCAGCGGGGAGCCCCCCTTCTCCACATCCCCGGTGCCCGGTGTCCCCCTTTTCCCGGGTCCCCGATGGCTTTTTCCCCCATGCGCAAGGCTCAACTTTTCTCCCCGGAGGTTCCAGCGGCTCCAGCGGCGCAGCCCCGTCCCTCATCACCGCCGGCATCCCTCGGCTGCGGATTTTCCTCCCGTCCGGGGGTATTTTCCCCCTTCGATGCTCCTCGAGCGAGGGGTTGGAGGCATTTGCAAACTTTTCCTGCTCCCGGTGAGGTTGCAGCTGGACGGGGCTGGAGGCAGAGCCCCATTCCCGGGGAGGATAACACCTCCCGGGTGACCGATGGATGGGGACAGGGGTTACCCCCGGAGGTGAACACCTAAGAGGGAAGGGCAGACCCCCTGTGCTTCCCTTCCCGCGAGGTGCTGGAGAGTTTTCCTGCCCAAATCCCGGCTGCGGAGTCAGCGCTGCTGAACCTCTCCCTCCTTTCCCTCGGTGCATGTGTGCGCTGCAAGCGAAACGCGCGTATTGATGCTCTGCGTTTATCAGACATATGCCCTTAAATGATGTAGAGACCGGGAGAAGTGAGCTAAACACCGAGCCGCGCGTTGTTTTGATGGAAATCTAATACTCCGGCAGCAGCCGAGTTTTCCTCCCAGATAAACAAACCCGCTTGCTCAGCCCCAGCAGAGCTGTTTGGGTTTGTAGCCGGCTGCTTGTGGCTGCTCCATCCCCAGCCCGGAGGAAATCCTCCTTTCCCGGGGCTCCATCTGCTGCCCCGTGCCGGGCTGGGATGCGGCGTTCGCGGGGCTGGGTGCGGGGTTAGGACCCGCAGGGCTCGCCCCGGTGGGCAGGAGCGGGTGGAACGCGTGTGGCTCCGCGCCTCTCCCGGTGTAAAAACTTCCACACCCCGCGCTGCTTTCCCAGCCCTGCCGCCGGGCTCGGAGAGCTCGCTGGGAAGGCACCTGATCGCTTCCCTCCGCGATGCCGGGGAGGAGAGGTTTTGGGAAAAGCGAGGGGGGCTCTGACGCTCCCCGGGTCGCGGGGTGAGTGTTGAGGAGGGGAGGTTTGCACCGGGACCCCCGAGCCGGGGTGGATGCTCTCGTTCCGCGGGAACAATGATGCTGCCAGGGGATTTTTCCAGCCGCTGCAACCGCTCGCAGCCTTCTAGGGACTTATCTTGAGCGCGCACCAGCGCTGTACAAATATTTTGGAAGGCGGAAAGCGTGTCAGTTCATTTTCTTTACCTGCCCTCGGTTTCACCCGGGTCCTGTTTGTGGAAATCCGCGAGGGAGCGGGGCACGGGGGGCACGGGGAGCACGGGGGGCACTGGGGGCACGGGTTTTGCCGTCCCTGTGATTTTAATCACGGCGTGTGCCTCCCAGGGTGGGATTAGGTGCTGGGTTAAGCCTCTGGCTGGAGGTGCAGGGGATGCGAGCGGCGTTTTGCTTGTGGATTCTTTGCCGGGGGAAGTGCGTGAGTGTTTGTGTGTGTTTTGTTTGCTTGTTTGTTGGTGTGTGTGGGATCCTTCGCTAGAGCCGGGCTCCGAGCGGTGCAACAGATGTGTGTCTGCTCGGCGTGTGCAGCCAGGTTTAAACACGCAAAGCCCAGCCCCGGCACGAAAACCTGAGCTTTTCTTCCCTCCTCTGCCCAGACCCACCCTCCGTGGGGGTGTCTCCTTTCCGAAAGGACCACGCCAAGGCTTTTTTTTCTTTTTTTTTTTTTTTCTCTCTTGTCCCATCCTAAAAGCGTGGCGCTCGGTGGGTACCGATACCGTGCGAAATAAATGACAGCTGCATGATCTAAGTGTTGTTTATGTCCAAGACGGGTGTTTTAGAGCTCGGGCTGATGATCAATCGCGGTGCTGTAGGGAAGCATTTGCTTGATGATCGTAACTGCCTCGCAGGCGCCGAGGGCTGGGTGTTAAACGCGCTCAGCCCGGCTGCGGGAGGGCTGCTGCGAACCCTAAGGGAGATGCTGAACTTCTCCGCAGGGAGAGGAAATATCTGAGCTTTTCCTGGCTGGTTCACCTGCCTGCAGCGCAGAGAGCCTGGTGCTCGGCAGGCTGGGGATGAGGCGAAGCGAAGGGCAGAGCGGCTGAGCTGCGCTGCCGGGAAGGCAGGAGCCGTCTCCGGCAGCCCCATCCATGCTGGGGGGCTCTGGCTTGCCGGAGCCGCTTTCCTATCAATTCCTCCACTTTTCGCAGGCTGAGGAGGGGGAGGAGAGATGCCGGCACCCCTTTTGTGTGGCGTCTTCTCCCTTCTACTGAATCGCTTTGTCTCTGCCTCCCGATGTCCTCGATGCCGAGCGGGCGCAGCAAACCCGAGCTCCCTCTCGCCGTGCCGGGGTTGGGTTCGTGCGAGGAGCCTGGCAAGGTTTACGATGCTCGGGGTGTGCTGAGGGTTAACGCCGTGTGGGGATCAGTTTCGTGCTCGGAAGGGAGCCCTGAGAATATTCCTGCAAAGCTGAGGAGGATGCTGGCGCTGTGGGCTGGTGCTCCACGCTGGGGTCTGACCTGGGGAGGGGGTCAGAGGTGAGGGCTGCTGAGTTCTGGAGTTGGCAGTGCCACAGTTTGGGGCTTGGCACTGCCCACACGTGGTGTCCTGGGAATTGCTTGGCTCCTCCTGATATATTTATTATTTATAACCCCTCTAAATGGGGTCCCACATAGCTGAGACTCCAAAGTGTCCTGCCCATGAATCCCCCTCCCCACCCAGGGATGCGTTGTGGGCTGTGATGCCCCCCGCTAGAAAAGCCCTCAAACTGCTTGACGCTCTAACAAAAAGCATCTGGGGAACCTTCCCGGCTCTCTGAAAGGCTTCAGAGGGCTCTTTCTTACTCCTTGTGGCTTGCAAGGCTCGGGGAAGGGACAGCAGCGCTCCAGGCGCCCAAGGCAACGAGACTTCCCGTCTGTGCAGAGAGTCTGGGCAGCCCGCTGCCTTTCTGCAGGGCATCAGTGATGAGCGTGCTTCCCTGCGTGACTGTCTTCCTGTGAAAAGTGCTTTATATCCCTCAGCTTTGAGCTCTCAAGGAGCCTGTGACAAAAGAGAGAAAAAAAAAAAAGGAAAAAAGAAGTAGAAGAGAAAAAAAAAATTACGTAGTGCTGCCCACATGTTTTTCACTCAGGCTCTGAATGGTTTTAAGACATCACCATCTACTCCATTCCCGTGATGTGGATTGGGAAACAGAGGCACAGGGTTTTAAAAATCACCATTTACTCCATTCCTATGGTGTGGATGGGGAAACTGAGGCACAGGATTTTAAAACAACCATTTGCTCCATTCCTATGGTGTGGATTGGGAAACTGAGGCACAGGGGTTTAGAACATCACCACTTACTACTTTTTTATTGTGTGGATTGGGAAACTGAGGCACGGGGTTTAAAACAACCATTTACTCCACTCCCATGGTGTGAGTTGGGAAACTGAGGCACAGGATTTTAAAACAACCATTTGCTCCATTCCCATGGTGTGGATTGGGAAATTGAGGCACAGGGGTTTAAAACATCACCATTTATTCCATTCCCATGGTGTGGATTAGGAAACTGAGGCACAGGGGTTTAAAGCATCACCACTTACTCCATTCCCGTGGTGTGGATTGGGAAACTGAGGCACAGAGAGGCAAGAACCTCAGTCCACGTTTATTGATGAGGAATTCTCTCTTCAGCAGCCTGAAACACAAACTGAGCCCCAAGTGGGACTTGGTGATGAGAGCAGGGAGTGCTGCCCTGCCCTGCAGTCTGTGCTTCAGAAGCCAAGAGCAGCCCTTGGACAGGAGAGGACATTTTCAGGATTGAATTTTTTCCAGTTATAATGGCAAATGGGTGATTTGAAATGAGAAAGTATCGTAGAATCATGGAATTACAGAACAGTTTGGGCTGGAAGGGACCTTAAAGGTCATTTAGTTCCAATGCCTTGCCATGGGCAGAGACAACCAAACATTTTGGTTTAGAGAATTGGCCTGGAGCAGCTGTGCTTTCATGGACCTCAGTCCCAGCGCCTTTAAAATTTGCTGCAGAATGGTTTTAATCACCTCTGGGAATGGAGACATCATTGCAAAAATGACGTGCTGAGATGCCTACAGCCTGTGTGGTGATTCTCTCTGTATCTGGCATCCTCCCTTGGGTTTTTTTTGACTCATCCCAAAGAATAGTCTGGGTTTTTCTGTTGGTGCATGAGCTCTGTGAGTTTGCCTCATCCTTAAGTGGTTGCACGTTGTAAGGGGCTGAGCAGCCACCCCAGCTCTGTGTCCCCTGCCACAGCACCCAGTGTCATGTGGCACCTGTCCCCAACCCTTTCCTTGGTGCAAACCCCTCAGAGATGCTCTGAAGGCCTTGAACAGGCAACCTTTGGCTTGAAAACCCACTGCCCACTTCATTTGAGACACCTGTAGCCCTTCAGCTCCAGCTGATGTGGACATGGCCAGGGACATGCTCCCTTCCAAGGGGATCCCTGGAGCCATGGAGGAAGCCAACTTTTTGCTGAAATTTGATGTTGCCAGCTGTTCCTACCTCAAATACTAATGTTTGTAGAAGACACCAACTTCTCAGGGCCTGAAGACCTGAGGGAGAGCAGTGACTGGGTTCATGCTGCCTCTCAGCAAGAGGCTTTGGCCTCACCTGGAGAGGAATCACTGGAGAGACAGAGGTCATTTGTAGACTCTGTGATTCGCTTTTAACTCCAGGTTTTGCTGCTGAGAGACTTTTCCCCCTTTAAAAAATAAAGTGGTTTTTAAATGCTTCATGCAGTGAAACAGAAACCCAGACCCAAAAGTGAAGTGGCTGAGATTCCCAGGCTTCTTTTGCATAGGGATAAATAAAAAGTTTTGCTGAGCGTGGCTGGATTTTCACTTGTGACCCAAAAGGGAGATGCTGCACCTCTGATTCTCCTCCTTTTCATGCCTGAGTTTCCTTACATCTCTATCATCCACACCCTCATCTGCTGGGGCTTTCCCACCCAGCCATTGGCAATAAATTGATGGGATTTGACTGGCACTTGAATTTGCCAGGACAAATGTGTGGCTCTAATGCACATAATACAGGTTAGTTTTCCATTACAGGCATTTGCATGATCTATACCCACACATTTTCCCCTCCTCTGCTCTCCTGCAAGGGCCAGAGGGATAAATTTTGATCCTGGGTGAACCCTCACAGCCAAATGCACATAAATGTTTGTGGAATGAGGCTCCACGACCTCTCTGTTATTTCTCCTGGAGCTTAAAACACTCCACAAGAGAGGAAAGGTGAGGCTGGTGAAGGTGTTTTATTCCCAGTAGTGTTTTCCTGGGAAATGGTGAGGTGATGGTTAATATTTATATATTTGTTGTTTTTTCTGAACGAGGAACTTGCACTTGCCGCCAGCAGCCCCCTGACGCTCATTCCCGCCAAGCCTCACCGGGGAGTGTCTGGGCCTTCCACTGTTTGGGGACCTGAGTTTAGCGTTATAGGGATCAGCAGGATGAACTGGCAGTAAATCACAGCCTGGATGGCTTCATCCTCAGCAGTGACAAGGTTTAAATTAAGGATATCTTGGCGGGATGAAGCACTCGTAAGTCAGGCGCTGGCGTTGTGTCGGTCTGGGTTCAGCAGTGAGAGCTCAGTCCCTGTGGAGCAGAAACCACCAGGAGCCCACGTATTGATTCCCAGCTGAACTGGGAAATTGTTTCTCCTGTCAAATATTCTTTCTTTCCTTTCCTTTTCCCCTCTGTCTCCACCTGAAGGGAGGATGGTCACGCCGCGAAGTTGGGAGAAGCTTTGCGGATTCGCCGCACGTGCGCGTGGCCCTGTTTGACTTGGTTAGAGCATATTTGATTGTGAAAAGGGATTTATTTGTTTTTTGTGACAGGGGATTTGTCTATAATGTAGTGCTGGAAAGAAAACTCATTTAGAGACTAAGGAGGTGTATCCTGTTACAATTGCCTATTGATGGAATAGCAAGTGCCTGGTGTGCTACACAGCTTCATTTTACTTTAGGGAAACTTATCCTGGGCTGCCAAAGGGAGACTTGGATTTGATGGAGAGCTGTCCCACGGCCCTCAGAGGGTTCTTTGGCTTCCTCTTTCCCCATCCATCAAGTGGGGGAGGTCTCTCAGAAGTGACTGTCCCTTCAGCCACCACCTAATTCTTGTTTTGCTCTAACGACCTTTAAAAATGACTCATTTTTTGTAAAGTGAGTAAAACCAGGGCGGGCTTTGTTGGGAAGTCACTCACCAGCCTGAGGAATGGCATCATGTCCATGGATAAAAGTCATTGTCCCACCCCTGGGAAATGTCACCTTCTTCTGGTGGCTGGGAAGAGGCTTTTTCAGAGGTGCTGAGGAACAGGAGGTTCTACAATCAAGGCAAAGGCTCTGTCCCCACAGCCCTGCCAGGGAGAGGAGGTGAGCTGGGAATAAACCACACCAGTTGTGGAGCTAATCAAAGGCTTGGATTTTTCTTTAATGGACAATCTAGGGAAGAAAAACCCCCACCAAACCCTATACCCAAATTAGGGTGGGCATGTGTGCCTTAGAAAAAAGGAGTTTTTGGCCTGTTTTGGGAAACTTCTTCTATTTGTCAGGGTTTTGGTGCAAATTTCCGGGTTTGCTAAACGCAGAGCAACACATGGAGTTTTGTAAGCTGTTCGCCTGGGATGTGTTGAGGGGTTGGTGTTTGCATGGATAATTTTGGGTGTTTCCTCCTTTTGATTGTGCACTCTCCCCTACACTCTCCCTTTGCACTCTCCCCTACACGGTGCCCTCCTGGCTGGACAGAGGGGCTGCCCCTGTCACTGCCTCCTTTCCTTCCAGCCACCCTGGATCTCAGCACTGATTTGGGGGCTTGCAATGACCTTGATACTTGGTGCTTTTGACACTTCACACCCTCATCCCTCCTTGGATCCCAGGAATGATTTGGGGGATTGCAATGACATCAGTACCTGATGCTTTCGAGACTTCACTCCCCCATCAGCACTTGCATCCCTGCTGCTCCTCTCCAGATCATCCAGACAGCTTCCCCAGAGAGGGCAGTGCTCAGGGACAACCTGGAGGGTGACTTCTTGCTTGATGTCCCATCAGTGCCACCACTGAAGCCACCTCTGGGGGGCCAGTTGCCTCCTCACCCTGAAGACGGCGGGATGAGCTCCGAGTTCTCCTCCTGCGCCGAGCTGCTATGGTGATGAGTTGCTATAGAAACACATAGTTAGCATTATTATTTATTATTGAAAGGTGCTTCTTTTCATCCCTTAAAAGCGGGGTTGTGCCCAGAAGACCCCAAAGCTGGGTGTGGGACATTGCCCACCCCTGTCCATGTGGGATGGGGGGGGTTCAGCTTCCCGGGAATGCAGGATTTTTCCACTCTGGTTAAACAAATCCCCCCAGTTTGTTCCCGTCACAGGTCCCTTCCTCCATCAGATCCCTCCTTTGGAGAGGGATTTGAGCAAAACCTTTCCTTGTAATGAGCTTACTTATTTCCAAACTGCCAACCGCGTGTCACCGTTCGGGGGCGGAGGGCTGGCACCAAGTTCTGTGATCATACCTCTGCTCATCCAGCACCAACGCTGCATCCACAGGACCTTGGAGGCATTCCCTGCTAAATACCTGCCCTTATCTCTGCCTCTGCTGCTCCTCGTTGTTTGCTGGAGTCCCTCCCTGTCTGCAAGCCCAGCCCTCTGTGCTGGGAGGCAGGGAAGCTCCTCCAGTGTTCCCATCCTGGGGTCCAGCTCTGCTGAGCCCCCCTGGAGCTGGGCACCCCTCCAGGGCTGTGAGAGGCCAAGCAGAGCAAGCCCTGCTCAGGGCATGGCTCTGCCTGCCCTCACCATCACTTCCCAGCTGCCATGGGTGGGGTGGATCCTGCTTTGGGTGCAGGGGTAGGAGCAGGTTTCCTCTGCAGGCTGGGTGCTGAGCAATGCACTGGCTGCAGGTCATCCTGCCTGTACCTGGTTTATCCAGCCCATCCATTGGTTTTGGGAATGCTCAGGAGGTGCAAGAGGGATGCAAAGGGGTCTCCTGCCTGCAGCCTCTGGATTCACAGCTTCCCCTGGAAGCTGGCAGTGCTGCAGAGGTGGCTCTTTCAAGGAAACCTCCCTCCTTCCCTCCTGCTGTCCTTCACACACCCTGGCAGCCCTGAGGATGCTGCAGTGGCTGCAGAGGGGTGGCTCGGTGGGGACAGGAGGATGGAGGGATGCCCAGGGGCACTGGGAGGAGTGGGGCTGCTTTCCCTCTCTGGCTGGGGCAGGGGAGGGCTTGGCTTGGCTTGCAGCAGGGATTAGCTGTGCAGCTCTTTCTTTTTCCCTGGAAATGCCTAGTGGGAAAAAAAAAAAAAGGAAAAAAAAAAGGAAAGAAAAACGGAAAACAACACGGCTTTTCTGGATGCTGAATTAACAACTGGGAGGTGAAGTTTCAGGGCTGGTTGGAGCAGCTGCAGGGGGTGGCTCAGCCCCTCCTCTCACACCCTGCACAGGTGCTGCAGGTGCAGGGCTGCGCTCAGCTGCAGGTGCTGCCCTGGGAGATGGGGTGGGGAGGGATGCAGGAATGGCTGGACCAGTGCAGGATGCTGGGCTTGGGGAAATCTCTGCTGCTTGCAGGGTGAGTTCCCTGAATTCCTCCAGGTCTCCACCTTCGGCAGCCTTTGAGGAAACAAAGGGAGGTTCTTTAAAGCACCCCCTCAGGCAGGAATAAAACACCTTCCTTTGCAGAGCCCGTCTCCTTGCTTGAAGTCATTCCCTTTGGGCTTTGCATTTTTCCTTCTTGGAAGCTCTGCTCCCTGCAGGGAAGAGGAAAAAAAAAAATCCTGGGGTGCAGGAGCAGGGCTGAGGGGGATGGGGGGACCTTCCTTGAAAGTGGGATGGAAATGGAGGAATGGATAAAGGGGTGCAGTGTAGGGGTCTGGGGGTGAATGCTGACCCCTCACTGTGCCAGAGACCCCTGTAACCCCTCGTGTGGGGTCACACCCAGCCTGTCTCTGTTGTAGGGATGGTTGGGAGCATGCTGTGGGGTGGGAGGTGCTCCTGCATGTGCCAACCCCTTCTCCTGGTGAGGGGAGGCCACCAGAGTGGGGCCTCTCTGAAAGGAGGGGAGCTGGCTGTGGGAAATGAGAGCTTGCTGTGTCCTGGTTGGGTCACCCTTGTCCTGTGGGTCTGCAGGGTTTGGGTTTCTACCACTCCTTTTTTCCCACTCTGAGCTGCACCAACTGCTTGGATATGTGATTTGGAGAGGTCATCCAAGCGGTGGAATGGATTTGGGGCTGATTTGGGAATCCCTGTGGATCCCACCAGCCCTGAGCCCAGTCTCAGGTTTGTCTCCAAAAGCCCACTGAGGGTAGCAGAATAATTTTGGCCACCTTTGACCCCCTGGCTTTCCCTTCCTGGTCTTCAAGGTCACTCCCAGAGATCAGGAGCTGCTCACCTGGGCCAGGCAAGGGCAGGAGGCACCTTGGAGCTGCACTGGGTGAGGGATGGAGAAGGGAGGAGAGGCAGGTGAGCCATGGCAGGAGCTGGGCACTTAAACCAGTGCCCTTCAGAGCCACTCGGGAGGGATTTTTTCCCCTCCTTTTTGCTGGAGTTGCTGCCCTTGCCTGCCTCAACAAGGCAAACAGCTCAAGGGGATGCCTCTGAATGAAAGCACCAACTTTTAGGACAAATTTCTCTCTGCATAATATCTCAAAGAAAGCGAGGAGAGGAAACAGGCCTAATTAGGTAAGTGTTCCCCATTAGGAAGGGGAAGGAGCTATCAAGTCGATTTCCATTTCCTTCTTATTTTACATGCCTGATTTTTCCGCCTCTCCAGGAGGCGGTGTGTGAAGTAGGTCTCTCCTTAGCTTGGAGAAGTAAATAATCAGGACACGATGCGCTCCTGAAGCTCTTCCCAAAGCTTTCCAAATCTGGACTAAGCTGAGGGTTTTTTAGCTTCTCCACCAGCCTGAGCTTCCCAGCATCCATGAGACCTGGCAGGGAATTATGCTGGAGAACCAAGGTGGGCTGCAGGACCTGCATATTCCAGATGTCTCCTGCAGGTATTTCTCCCCATTTCACCTATCCTGCATGGAATTTCTCATCTCCTGGAATTTCTCATCTCCTGGTTGCTTCCCAGTACAAACCTGGGTGTGAACACATGGAAAAGCCTTGCTGCACTGGGAAATGTGATTGGGACAAGCCCCTAAAGCACCGCCCTGTCCACCCCTACCTGAGCCCAGCGTGTCCCCGTGTCCCCACGTCCTCCTGGCCATGTTTTTACCCCCAAGTTGCTCTCCTTGGCTGTGCTCTCTGCTGCCTCTCAGAACAACACATTGCAGCGTGGGCTGCAATTACGGAGCCATCAACGGGTTCTGGTGACACATTTTGGCGAGCTTGGGGACGCTTTGTGCACCAGCCTGCGAGGGAAGCTCTCTCCTCCTCCCCTTTGCTGCCTCCCCCTGCTCCAGAGCCTGTAAGTGGTGTTATTAAAGGCTGTCGGGAGCTGCTGTCATTGGCACAGTCAATGGCTGACACAAGGCAGCCCTCAGACTTTGACTCATCACACACACACGCTTTGCAATGCATGAGCCACAAAAAAAGCCCATTTCTCACAAGCATCACCCTTTCCCCAGCTGTCTGGGCCCTTTTCTGCATTCATTCCGGAGAAGAAGTCTTGATTGTCCTGCAGTGTAAGGAGTTGCATCGTGCTGCCTGCACGTTCCCAGCTCTCTCATTATCTGCTGCTGGAAGTTGTGATGAAATGCTTTTTTTTTTTTCCCCTAAATACAGCTACATGCATCCGTATCTATAGATATATACGTGTGTGTGTGTGTGTATGTTTTATACATATACATAAAAATACACATTTATATGCACATTGCCACACACAAATGCAAACTACACATGCTTGGGAAATGCCAATCTGTTCACCCTGCACTTCTCACAGATCACTGCCAATTTTCCCTCACAGTTCAGGAAAGGTTTTGCAGGTCCAGATTTTTGGAGAAGGAAGAGCAGCCTTGCTGCAATAGCTGGAGTTAGGGGGGATTTAGGCAAAAAAGCAACACCCAGTTTTCTTTTTTCCTCCAGCAGCCCTTGATCAGATGCTGGTGGCAGAGAGATGTTTTCCAGCTTGTAGGGAGGAGAGGGAAGAAAGGAAAGAGTTTGAGGTTTTCTTCCACCGCAGAACTGGGAATAAATAGAGCAATTTTGGACAAACCTTTGTGTCTGGGAATGTGCTTCAGCTGAGCTTGGCTGCCTTAATGCTTTTCAGAAGATGCTGGTCCAGACCCTGCTGGTGGCAGAGGAGTCTCTGAGGGGCTCTCAGGGGTAGGGGACGATTGTGCAGCAATTCTCATCCTTCCCAGTGGCTCAGCTGGACCCCGGCCACGAGCACTCAACTGGGGCAGCACGAGGTGCCACGAGCCTGGAGGAGATCCCAAGCAGATTGGAGCTCCATGACAATCTGCTTTTTCTGCATTTCCAGTCCTTGGCTGTGCATGGACACGTGCAGACATCTCCCTGCCTCCTGCTGGTTGATGCACTGGGTTCTTTGAGCCACATTTCCTCCTCTAACAGCCTTGCTGGACATTCAGGCTGCTCTCCCTGCTCTGCCTGCCCTTCTTCTGGGTATTTATGGGCAGGAGGACAATTCTGAGGCTTCTCCAATAGCAGGGTATGGAACAGTGACAGCGAGATGCTTGAAGCATTTTCACTCAGTGATTTGTCTCCTGGTTTCCCTTGGTCCTTGTCTCCTCTCCTCTGCCTTGCTTCTCCCTCCCTGGGAGCACAGGCAGCAGAATCAGCTTTATTTTATAATAAGCAGAAAGGTCTCCAGGTGCAGGGCTGTGCTCGCCTGTCTCTCCTCCACTGCTCTCTGCCAGTGGGTGACTTCTTTTGCTACCCATAATTAGCCTCTCCCAAGGCCTGGCTGTTGCTGGGCTCAGGCAGAAGCTTTTACAGCCACTGCCTCTTCTCAAACACAGGGAAAAAAAAAAATAATCCCTTCCTCAGCTCAGGGAGCAGATTTTGAGCTGGTTCCTGCTGCTGCTGAGGCAGGGCACGAAGCTGGGACGTGGTGAGGATGCAGGACAGGGGATGGAGGATGTGAGTGTCAGGCTCCCCACGCAGAGGAAGGAATCAAATATCTGCCCTATCTCAAATGCCACGCTGGGTTCCTCTGGGACAGAGTTATTGGTGAGGAGGAAGCTGACCTTCTCCTGTGTTTATGAACTCAAGCTCTGGTTCACTTTGGGTTTGATTTTCTTTCCCCCCCTCCCCACTCCTGTAACAGAGTGCAATACTCCATTTCAAAGGAAATAACATTTTCTTCATTTTTTTTCCTTTGCTGGGATTTTTATTTTTTTTAAATGCTGCTCAAGATGAACAGGATTTCTTCCCCTCAGCTTTCTGTGCTTTATCCTTGGCTTGCCACACTGGATGTTGCTTGCCTGTGTTCTTGAGGCACCAGGGATATTCCCCAGCTACAGCTTTTCCCTGGAGCTGGGAAAACACATAATAATTTCAGTAGTCAGACCCCAGCAAGTTTGAGAATTCGAAATTCTCCTCATTTCCCTCAGTGCCACATGACTCTGTCCTTCTTCCTCCTGTCTGACTAATCTCCAGCCTTCCCTGGCACAGCTTTTGCTGCAAATCCTTTCCTGCAAGGACTGGTCTTGAGCATCTTTAGAGCAGCAAGTCCTTTGGAGCCCCATCTCCTTTTCCTTCCGCTTCCACCTGTGGAGAGCAGATTTTTGGAAGCTCAAGAGCTCTGTCTCTCCTGTGCCCAGGTCCCTTGGAGATATCTGAAGGCACTTTGCTGAAGTTCACAGGCGGCTTTTGAAAACCTCGGCCATTGCATTCATGTGTGTGTGTATATATAAATATATATATATAAAATATCTGTTCTCTCTTCCCTCCTGTTTTCTTTCTCAGTCAGGAATCCAGCTGTGCAGCATGTGGCACTTGTAGGGCTTGGAAGGCAGGAAGATCAAGCAAACACAGAGCTTTCAGCAAGAAGAGATAAATTTCCAGAATAAATTCCAGCCACGTAGGCCCAGTCTGTTTTAGTTTTAAAGCCCTGCTGGTAGTGATGTGTGGGAGCTGTAGATATAAAGCCAGGGAGAGGAGAAGAGTTTATTTGTATTATTTCTGGCACCTTGGTAGAAAGAAAAACCCCAGCTCTGAGTTCGTGGGGCTTGGCACAATATTTGTCTGCATGGTCTGGAGTGGGAAACTGCCTGTTGAGCTCTGCCTTCGTGCATGGCTGGAAGGCAGAGCAAAAAAGGGAATTATCTGCCCTGACTGCTGCAACTGGAAGAGGAAAATGCCAGATTTGTAAGGGTGTGTGGGATGCAGATGGCCCCAGAGGAGAAATATCTGGTTATTAATAACCCACGGAATTGTGATAGCAATTTTACACCTGTGTACGCTGCTGTGGTTTTTATCTCGGTGCTCAGGCAGGGGCACAGCTGGGAGCTGTGGGCTCCCCTCCTGCTGGCAGCTGCTGGGGATTTCTTATTTCCTGCAGAGACACAGGACAGCTCAGGGTTTGGGGTGTTGGGCCCTGACCATGGATTGGCTGCAGGGGTTTGGTCCTGTGCTCCTGAGGGTGTTTGCTGACCCTGATCTGATCCTGGCCTGGGACTGCTGCTTTTCCAGAGCATCAGAGAGTGGTTTGGGTCAGGAGGGATCTTAAAATTCTAGTTCTAGCCTTCCTGAGAGGAGTTTTCTATTAGCCCAGGTTGCTCCAACCTGGCCTTGGACACTCCCAGGGATCCAGGGGCAGCCACAGCTTCTCTAGGTACCCTGTGCAAGGCCTCACCACCCTCCCAGGGAAGAGTTCCTTCCAAATACCCAATCTACACCTGCCCTCTTTCAATTTAAAGCTGTTCTGCCTTGTCCTTTCTCTTTTGTTTTTCAAAAATCCCTCCTTTTTTTTTTTTTTTTTTTTTTTTCCTATTTACTACTATATTTTTGCTTTACTAAGGTAAAAATACAAATAAGCCCAGAATTGGCCTGTGGATGCACTCCCCAGCTCTGCCCTAAAAACAGCACCCAGCACAAAACACCGCTGTTTTCAGACTTCATTTCCAACCCTCTTTCCCTCTACTTTTTTCCTCTAGCAATGTTTTAATGTTACAGGCTCCAACTCTTGAGTCAAGGGCAGAATTCAGCCCAGCCTCCTGCCTGAGTGATGCCTCATGTCATTCAAATCCACTTGCAGCCAGTCCCAAGCTCTGTCCCAGCCAGGACAAGGCTCTGTGTCCCCCAGCCCTGCACCTGAGTCCCCGGGGAGGTGGAGCACAGGTGATGCTCTCCAGGAGCAGGGAGGATGCTCCTGCCTTGTGTTCCTAACAGCTGTCACTGCATCCCCAAGGGTAAAGGTGCATGGGCACAGGTTTGCAGCTTTTCACAGTGTTTGAGGCTTTCCAAGTGCAGCTGTGGGGTCCTGTGAGGTGAGGGAAGAGAGCAGCAGGTTCTGCTGAGGAGAGAGGGAAGAGTGAAGAGGTGGAGAGGTGGCAGGTGAGGTGTAGGGGCTGGAGTGCACATTGGTGCAGTACTTGTGGGTTTTGCTCTTTTAGCACCTGGGCATCTGCCTAATGGTGTTTCTTCAGGTCTTAAAACCTTTGTTATCAAGGCCTGCATTTCCTCTGAGCAGGATTTTATGAGCAGAGGTGACCTTTGCATGCCCCCCACGTTAAAAACACCTCTTGTCTCAGCCACAGGTGCCTTTACCCTGTGTGAGCAGAGAGGAACGAAGCAGATGGTGTTTGGATCTGGATTAAATTAGAGTTTTGCTTGCAGCTGGCTCAGCAAACAAATAACTTTCTTCTGGGTAGCACAACCCAGGTCTCAAACATCTTCCTGCAAACTGAAGTGCCCTTTGCAGCCTGCCCAGCTCCCTGGATTCCCCTTCCTGCCGCTGGATTTCTGTGTAACACCTGTCCTAACACAGCTAATGCTCTGTGATGATGGATCTGCAATGATGAGGCTGTGCAAACAGCTAAAACCATTGCATCACCCTCCCTGTGGCTGCTCTGGGGTGGGTTTGTGGAGTTGCTGATAGCACTAGGCACGATTTGTACAGAGGAAGGGTCAGGCCCATGAAGTGCAGGGCACCTGCAGCTTCCATCAGCATCTGAGTGGACCAGGGGAGATATTTATGGGAGGAGGAATGGAGATTTTGCCTTTTGCAGGTGTGTTTTGCAGCAGCAGCAAGCTGCCCACGAGGAGCAGGACGTGCTGGCAGCGTCTCCTCTGGAGGCTGGTCAGTGTGGGGGAGCACAGAAAGCTTCAGCAGCAGAGTAGCAGGAGCAGACAGCTCCTCCCTTCCTCCCCCCGGGCTGGGTGCCAGCAGCAGGACTCTGCTGTATCATTTCAGGACACGCTGGATGCATCCCTGCATCCCACAGCTGAGCAGGGTGACCACTGAACTATTTAAAGTCGCTCCAACGCCGACACTCGGGTGTGTAATGCAAATTCTGCTGATGCTGGTGAAGTGCTGGGGCAGGGGATGGGTTTAGGACTGAGAGGAATTTATCACTGTGACCACTTTTGTGTTAAGAATAGAGAAAATCAGCGGTGAAGGAGGTTCCCCTGCTGCTGCATGCGTGGCTCTGCAAAGTAAAAGTTGTTGCTGTGGCTCTGAGCTGGGAATTCAATGTGTGGGATGAAGATTTGTCTCTGCTTTGCTGGCTCTGTGTGGCCTTGGGCAAATCACAGAATCACAGACTGGTTTGGGTTGAAGATTTTGGGCAGGGACACCTTTCACTAGCCCAGGTTGCTCATCAGGATCAAATTCTTCTCCTCTGTTGATAAGCCCAAATGTTGTCTGATCCATCCTAGGAGCAGTGGAAAAAACAAAACTTTTCCTTGCAATATCTGTGCTATTAGATGCTCAACTTGGTCAAATTTAGTCAGACTTTTAGCCACAAGGGAAGGAGCACCCCAGTTTTTCCTCCCTGCTCCAAAGCATGCCACCTTTTCAGTGAGGCAGCAGGAAGAATATAACCGAGGTCAAAAATAGGGGAAAAAAAAGTTAAATTCAAAAACTTCTTTAGGCTTGCAAAAACTTTCCCCCTAATTTAGTTCTCATCATTGCCCAAGTCATTCTGAATGCAACTTTCCACGGCGCTGGTAGCCTGAGGCAGACACCGAGCTCAGGAAATTGTCCCCTGAGTGGTTCAGGTCTGTCAAAGTAATGAGGACCTTAAAAGTGAGCCTTGGCACAGAACATGTCAGACAACCTGAGCTGTAGGTGTTGCTGCTAATGCTCACTGGAATTATGCATGCACACAGTGCCCTGCAAGGGAATTGCATCGTTTTTGGTGCAAAAAATAAATGTGTCTGTGCAGGATGGAGCTGTGTATCTCCCTGCAAACACAGTCTGTGTGTGTGTGTACATCAGCTCCCTTCTAATCTGCTTGTTAACAAACAGAGCGTGTGATTATCTCCTCACCCATGTGAGCACTGTTCTGTCTCCTGCCTGCCTCTGATCCTGGCCATAGGTGTCCTGCCCAGCTCAGCAGCAGCTCAAGAACTCCCAGGCATGATTTGGGATTAGTTACCCTGCAGCAACAGCCGGGCTGGGCTCTAAGAATAACTTCCCATTGGCCTTTGGATGTGCTGGCAGTAGCTGGGTGACAAAGTCACTGGAAGAGAAAATTAACAGCAAATTAATAATAGTTTATCCACGTTTTTATCTCTGGAAGGGGGAGTTGAGTTTTGCTGCTGATTCTCTGCTTTTGTGGTCTTCCCGTGTCACCTGTAAATTGGGACATCATGGGAGTGTGGTGGGACAGATGTCAGGCTGCTTTTTATTTTTTCTTTTCCCTTGAAACGCTCCCAAAGCTGCGGCTTATCAGGGCTTGTGTCCACAGTGCCTCATTACAGCTCTGAGCACAGAGAGTCCTCCCCCAGTGCTGCTGCTGGGCTGGAAATTGGGTCTCAGCTGGAAGTCTCTGCTTGGGCAAACGTGGGGCTCTCCATCAATCCTGTCCCTGCGCCTGCCCCTCAGCTCAGGAGCAGCTCAGCTGCCCTTCAGCCTGCTCAAAACATCCAAGTCAAGTGGGGACAGAAGTTGTTTTTTAAGTCAAAATGCTCTGAGGGGAAGTGTCTGAAGAGGACAGATCTTGTTTGGTCTGATCTTGGGGGTTTCTTCTCAGGGAGCATCTTGCTCTGAATGCAGCAGCTGCACCGTGCCCTGGTTCATTTGGAACATCACAAAAAGTTCTGTTATGCCAGAATGGTTAAAAATTATAAACAACTGTAATGCAGTTTTTGTGGTATTTGTAAGGGAAAGCCAAGAAAAGCACGCAGGAGATTAGAATTAGTTTAAAAAAATATCTTTTTGGTGCTGTATTATTCGTAAAGAAGAGGCCATGCTCTGCAGCTATCTCATATCTGCAGAAGATGTCTGGGGTTTGGGACTGGTGAGCTTTGGGGTAGAAGTATGGATTTTTTTATCCTTCTGACACCCCCTCAAGAGCTCTTTCCAAGCCCTTGGAGGCAGCAGGGATAGATTACTTCAGCTGACACGTGCAAGTTTTGAACGTCCAGATTGGGATTAAGCTGCCCTGGGTGCTACAGGAAGATGAAAAAAGATTCACCTGACCCCATCTGACCTGCCTGAGGGCTGAAAGACACGGAGCAGTTGGTGGAAGAGCTGTCAGGAAGAAGGCAGAGTGATAAAATGAACAGCACATGTCTGCCCAGGAGGTTCAGGGTGCCTAAAAACCCACCCAGAAGCATTTAGGGATTTGGTCAGAGTTAGGAAGGGCAGAGAAAACAAAACAAGGATGTGTCCAGTAATTTCTTTTTCAGAATCTCCAGTTAACATCAAAATTCTGCTAATTCTTGCAGTAAAGTGCAGCTTTTTTTTAGGGTTGGGAGAGCAAATGTCCCTCAGCACTGCTGCCTCCCTGGGGTGTGTTGAGATCTGGCTGGGATTTGGGACAGCCCAGCCATCCCTGCTTTTGGGGCTTGCTCATCTTCTCCCTTTAGCCACTCACAGGAGAAGCTGAGGATGAAGAATTTGCTGCGTCAGATCTTTTCCCTGGCCCCATCCAGAGCTGGTGGCTGCTGCTCCAAAAAGGGGCTGGATACCTGCCATAAATGAAAGGAGGAAATTTTATGCTGAGTAAAGCATAAAGAGAGGCTCTGTTCTCGCCTCTGCTGCAAACCCTGCATCACTGAAGAGAAATTATCACACCTCTGACTCTCCCCTCCCAGCAGTACAGCACTGCTAACAGCATTTTCTTTATGTTCCCACTCCTGCTGCGTGTCCAGCCTGTTTCCTGCGAGGTTTGGTGCAGTTGCAGGATTGATGGTCCTTCCCTGGGGGATCCTGGCTCTCCAGGAGCACACAGCTGTGCCTGCATTAATCATGTCGGCCTGGCCACTTGCAAACTCTTCATTTGGGAGAAGTTCTTATTTGCTGTAACTGGTAAACTGATGGTTTGCAGAGTGCCTGATCCTGTGCAGCAAATCCACTGCTCTGCATCCCTCTGAGGCTTTATTTCCAAGCTTTATTCCCATCCCATCGAGGCATTGATCAAGGTGTCCCATGGCAGAGGGCTGGAATAAGATGTTCTTTTAAGCCCCTTCCAACCCCAACCATTCTGGGATTCCCTGATCCTGGTATCATCTCTGATTTTCCCAGTCCTGTTGCTTTTACTTTTTCCTTCAGACCACTCTGCTCCAGCTGTGTTTTGAGTATATGGCAAAATCTCAGACTTTGAAGGCTGTGGATTCTCTGCTGGCTTGTTTGCCAGAGCTTTCCCCACCTCCAAATATAGATCTCAGTGCTCCCACGACCAGCTGATCAAGGTTTTGGTTTTTCCCTTGAAGTCCCACGTTTTATCTCACGGAGATCTGGAGAGTGAAGTGGTCAGTGGTCACAAAGTCCCTGTGAATGCAGACTCTGTCAGGAGGCAGGAGAAGAACAGCAAGATTTGGCTCCTGGTGGATACACACAGCACTAATTATGAGGCTTCAGCCCTGAGGGAGAGGACTCGTGTCTCACAGATCTTCCCAAAATTGCCAGGCAGGGGGAAACATCCACCAGAGCATCCAGAGCAGCACAAACTCTGCTGCAAACAGCTTCAGCCAACAAGGGAACAAAACAGCAGCTTGGCAGCTCCTGGGGAAAGCCGGGTCACAGACGCTTCCTTGCTGTGTTAGGGCTCCCATCTGAACCAGACCAGGCAAATTCAGATTTTGTCTGGGCTTTTTCAGAGCCCCCCAAGCCTTGAAGGGAATCTGTGAGCACAAGCTGAGCTTCTGAGGAAGGAAACACCGTTTTCCTCAAGGCTGTCCTAAAATGCTGGAACGGATGCACGAGCTGGGGAGACCTGCTGGGATGAAACCCAGTTCATTTTCTTTTCAATATTCATCACTCCTTTAGGGGCAGAGGCTGTGTTTATTCCTCTTTGTGTCTAGAGCTCATCAGGGTCTCCTTCCCGGTGAATTGCTGTCCTGGTTTCCACTGAATTAAAGTTAATTTTCTTCCTGGGATGGCGTGTTTTGGATTTGGCATGAGAATCGTGGTGATAACACACTGATGGTTTTAGTTGCTGCTAAGCAGAGTTTAAACTGACTCCAGAGCTTTTCAGCTTCTCATGCCTTGACAGGGAGAAGGCTGGAGGTGCACCAGGAATTGGGAAAGCACACAGCTGACCCAAACTTGCCAAAGGAATATTCCCTAAAATTTAGATTTTTTTGGCCAACCTGGCGCTGCCAACCCCGTGAGAGCTGCACCTCAGTGAAATACAGCAGAGAAACTCTCAGTGCTGGGGAGAACAGAGTGCCAGCACTGTCTGATGGCTTTGCTGGGGACAGGAATGAGATTTGGGACAGAAATCAACCTGACACTCTGGCTTTTGGCAATATTTCCCTCTCCTCAGTGCCCTGGACCTTTATGATCTCACACACACAAGATGGGATCAGCCACGTTGGGCACTGCTGGGATGTGGTTTGCTTGAAATCAGTGACCTTGGGTGCTCTTGCTACAACAGTTTGTTTGTTGGGGGGGTTTACATTTCCCCCGTTACTGTGATAAGGAATAATTTCCATAGATTTGCCCTCAGGATACTTTCAGGAGGCTGGGAAATGCTGTCACATCGTTGGAAGGTTGGGTCCCTTCCAGTTCAGGGAGTTCCAGGATTCCATAACACCCAGCCTTGGGGACTCACATCCTTGTCTGCTCCAAAAAAGAGAGTTTAACTCCGGTCTTTGGATTTCTAGGTTCTTTCCATGACCTCAAAACTCCATTCTCATTTCTGTGACGCTGAATATTTGTGTTCTTTCATTCAAGCCTCTGTAGCAAATTCCTGGAGGAGCCGAGGAATCGTTACAAACCTCTCTGCTCTCCCTTCCAAGCACAGAGGAGCACAGCTCTGACCTGCTTTTGCTGGTAGAAAAACCAAGTTTGAAATGCAGGCAGAAACAACATCCACATGCAGTTTTATCACACGGGAAGAGCTGGAGAAAAAAAGAAGAAAATCCCACACGTGGGGTGTGTTAATCCCATCATTTAATGCTCTTCTGGCACAGACACAGGTACCAAGGTGATGGGCAGCATCTGAGAGGAATAATCTGTGTGATGAGGGAAGGCTGTGCTGTCTCTCTGTCTCTTAACTCCCTTGCAAACAAACCACTCCTGAAATTAATCTCTTTATTTGGTATAAAGCTGCAGCTTGTTCAGGGATCTGTGCTTTTTGGGGAGCTCCAAAGTAAAGCTGCTCTGCTGTAGGGGTGTCCCCAAAGTGAGACTTGCCTTCAGCTTGGGCAGGTTGTGAGTTCAGGGAGAAAGGATTTAGCCAAAGTTAGAATCCGGCCTTTGTTGGGGAAGCTGTTGACAATGTCACTGGATGGGTTTTCTTGCCATGTTGGCTCCCAAAGAAAAGCCTCTATCCATGGTAATCAGGGTTTATTAAAGGAAACCATGAGAAAAAGTCTTTAGATGAGATTAAAGGGATTGTGTAGCTGCACTTGGTGCTGAATTGCTCCGTGCTGGCTCGGGCGCTGGGCGTCTGCCTCGTCAGCATCCCTGCCCAGCCTCCTGCATCCCGGGAATGAATAGCCTGAGTGCAGGGAAAGCAAACACAGGAACGTGCTGCCTGATTAGCTGGGCTTCATTAACCACCCTGGCACTGCCCAGGAGTCCTGGCTGCTCCTGGCTCCCTCCCAGCCAGGTGGGGAACTCACTGTGTCCATCCACCAGGACTCTGGGGTGCTGCCCGACCCACTGTCCATGAGGATAGGCTGAGTTTCCCCCCCCTCCCTCCCAGGGTTGTATTTCAGCTCATTTTGGTTGTATTCAGAGCTTTAATGTGTATTTTTGCTGAGAGCTGGACCCAGCAAAAAAGCTGGATCCAGCTTCTCTGGCTTCCTGTATCCAGGCTCTTCCCGCTGACCTTGTGGTGTCCCTGCTGCCACGTGTGGCAGTGGCAGGGGACCTGGTGACGTGGCTCTGTCTGACACCTCTGATGGCAGAGGGCTCTGTGTGTGTGTGAGGGAAATGCTGTTGTCTCGTGTTCACCCAGTGACGTGTTCCTTCCAGGAGCTGTCACTGGAGCAGGGTGGATTCGTCCCAGACTCCAGTACAGGGACGTGACCACGGATTTTGTGAGATTGTCAATCAAACCCCAGCTCTCTCTTTCCCCTCTCCCTGTACACTTCCTCTCGAGTCCTTTCCTCTCTCTCAATTGACAGATCAGTCCTTTGTGTCCTCTTTATTCCTGATTTATTCTTACTTCCTCAGGCATAACTCATCCTTGACTTTGTCCCCTTGAACGCTGCTGCATTTCGAGGATGTGTTCATCATTCCCTAACTTTCTCATCTAATAATCAGAGTTTAAAGACATTTGGAATGTTTCTTCCCCTGGGACTCTTTCACATCCAAACTTTTCTAGCCCAGAACCCCACGTATTTACCACAGACTTTCATGTTCTGGAGTCTTGGGATTGTGCCCTGGAAATCCCTGAGCAGAACTAAACTGCAGCCTTTAACTCAGTGGTCTCAAACCTTTGCTGGGAATGCTCAATAACAGCAAAAAAAAGTAACCAGACTGTGGGGTAGCACCATAACTTGATGTTCTCCAGGAGGAGACTGGAGGCACCCTTCACACGAGACTGAAAATGGAATAAAAGTTTTTAAAATGCCTCTCATCTCTGGGTCAGAAAAGGGCATAATCCAACAACTTAATCCAAACTCTGGGAATTCAAGGCATCTTCTGGGGGATGTGTTATTTGCAAGGCATAAAGTTGTGATTCCACAGGCAAGACGGTGATGTGGAACCTCCTGTGGGTGCTGACTCTGAGACCTTCCTCTGCCATGGATGAAATCCACTCTGAAACAGCTGAATTTGCTCTGTGACCTTCCCAGGGACCTTGGATGTGCTGCTGGAGAGGCTGCAGTGGCAGGAGCCACCTGGAGGGATGATCTGGCCTCATACAGGAGCCCTGTGGTGGCTCACGGCATCACTGCTGGCCCTATCCCTGCTGGAAAAGGCAGTTTGGGTTTATTTTGGAAACAGCCAGCTCAGAGCCCAAGTCCAGCCCTTGCTGGCTGGGGCCTTTTGTTTATTTGCTTTGTTTTTAGAATATAATTGCTCTCTTGTAGACTCTGCATGTCCGTGGCACTGTTATTGCCTTCCCAGCTGCTGTGATTCCTGCCATCCAGACACAGGGGAAAAAAATTCATCCACAGCCCCCTTTTCTCCTTGGTGCATCCTCTAAGGGGTTGTACAAACCCTGCTCTGTTCTGCAGGCTAAACATCCAGGCCTCCTTGCCCCTGACCTCTGCTGTTATTTATTAATTAAGCCGAATTATAAATTATAGCCCTCAGAGGCTCCAGCACTGATTGGGGCTCCAGGACAGAGGTACAGGGAAGACAGCACGAGCAGATGGGAGAGGAGAGAGAGCCAGCAGCGAGCAGAGAGAAAATCCTGCTCCTAGGGTCACTCAGATGGCTGCTGGAAGATGGCAAAACAGCCCCAAGCTCCTGCTCTCCCTGCTTTGTCCCAAAAGGCTGCTCCTCTGCATTCCTGGTGCTCTCAGGCTGCTGATGCTCTTTCCTCTGCAGCTGAACTTCCTCCCCCGTGAGGTTCAGTGTTTTGGAAAGCGCCCTTGCCTGCTGTAGGAGTTTCTCACCGGAGTCTCTCTGGATCCCAGATCAAATTTGCTGTCTTTGCCTGGAGGGATCACAGGATGGTTTGGGTTGGAAGGGATCTAGCAAGGTTTTTCTCACCATTCCCTTCCTCTGTGAGCGATAATCTGACCTCAAATCAATTCTCACCTGCTTGGGCCTCAAAGAATTTATGTCTGGAGTCTGTCTGCTCTCATTTTGTGTTGTCTGTTTGTCAATGGGCAGATTTTATCCCATTTTTGCAGGTGCTGTGATGAATTTTGGGCAGAGGGCTGCTCTTGGATGGAGGGGCTGCTCGTACCTCTTCAGTCTGGGGGTTGCAGCAGTTCCCATTTCCCTGCCCTGCAGCTCTGCTGACTCTGCAGAGCAAAATACAGTAAAATACAGGGGTAAAACAGATACCTTTCTAGTACTTGAAAAGAATAATTTCTTCCTAGATCTGCCTAGCTCCCGACCAAAGCAGTGCCTGTTAGAAATGTGGATCATAACTCATCAGTGACGGGAGCCGGTGTTCAGGGTCACCACGTGATGTTTCTGAACACAGGACTCAAACAGGGACAGCTTCCCTCTTCTGCTGCTCTCTCAAGGATGGGCTCCTTTGAAAGAGGAATGGTTGTGTAGGGAGAGCTCATCCCATCACTGCTCTATCCATCATAATAAAGGTTATTAACAGCCTACGTGACCAGCCTGCCTATCCCTGCAGAGCTCGCCAGGCAGTCCTGCAAACTCTGCACTATAAGCTGGGTTTTATTAAATATTTGCTTGACCAGAGAGGCAAAGCAGAACAGGGTAAACACGACTAAAGTAAATGTGGGCTGACCTTTGTCCGTCATCCATCCAGCGCCCGCGGCTGCCGCGGCAGGGAGGGCAGCGGGAGGTGAAGGTGATCCCACAACAGCTTGGAAATCCTGGCTGCTGTGCGAGAATTTTGAAATATTTGGGGTGGCATGAAAGTGGTGGCTGCTCTACAAGCCCAGACTTACCCTTTCCACTATCAGATCTAATCAGCCTACGGGTCAAAAAGGATGTGGGATTTATTCTCTGTATTATTTTTTGAGGTAAATTTTTCAGTTCCACTGCTGTTAGCAGAGCTGCACAGATCTGAAAAAGCTGCACATCCAGACCTGTGTCACTGTCACATCTCCCTCCCTGCTGGGATCTGCAAACAGGGATTTTTTTTTTTTCCTTGCCTCCTACTTGTGCGAGCCTGGCTGTCATCACTGGTTACACCCCTGATTTCAGCAAAGTCACTCTGTGACAGAGGGGTTGGGACCCTGCAGGAGTGGAGCTGTGTTTGGCTTGTGTCCTTTTTAAAATCAAATCAAAGAACAGCTTTGTGAAGTTCTGATGTGGATGATAGAGGGATGAAAGGCCTGGCCACCAGGTTTGTGTGGTCAGCACTCATTGAGGAGCTCAGCTTGTGAGGCCTGGGGTGGTAGAACTCCATCTCCCACACACTCATAAAGGGGTAAAACTGTTTTTGGTGCAGAAGCAACCAAAAAAGTGGAGGAAAAGGAAGCAGGTGGATGTGTTGAGTAGGAAGAGGTGTTTCCATGGGGCTTGGTGATGTGCCCACCAAATGTTTGAACCCCATACTGCTCCCATCACCATGATTAAAACCTGGGAGATTTTAAAGGACTGAGTGGTGCAAGGAAAGCCTCTTCCCTCTCTTTGGAAAGGCACCAGGCTGGTCCTTGGGTCATTGGTTCTCCCACTTCACAGTGCTTTAGGCTTTATCACAGCTGGTAGATAAGCAACCCCTTTCTCCTCAGCCACGTGAGATTCCCAGGAAAGCTGGATCTCTTTTAGATGATGTTCCCTTGGCTGTGAAGTGGGTGGAGAATGGTCTGTGGTGAGAGCCCAGGGCAGGGAGGACACCCAGCGCTCCGTTTGCTCCCAGCCCTTTGCAGATGTGGCAGTGACAGCTGGCACACCACAACCCCTGGTTCTGTACTCCAGACTGGGCTGGTGTGAGGCAGCTTTGATCTGAAAGCCACAGAGCTCCTGCTCAAACAGACCCATTCTGGACTGAGATCTCCCTGAAAGGACGTTAATGTCACACCAGAGCCGGCTCCTTCCCACTGAACTTCAAGGGCTGCGGGAGAGCTCAGCATCCATCTGGCCCCATCCCTGTAGGCAGATCCTTGACCTTCTCTAGGCTTCTGTGCCTCGTCCAGAAGAGCAGGATAATAATCCTTCTCCAGTTCTGGCGTCTCAGATAGCAAATACACAGTTGGGCTGGCGCTGGCAGTGCAAACAGCAATGCTGGGTGATGTTTTTACCATTACACTTCTGCACTTCCAGTCAATATTTATGCTGCACCGTGGGGCACGTGTGTGTGTGTGTAATGGAGAGGGAAAGGGTGCTGATTTATTACTCTGCTGTGTGATTTCTGCTTTTTCTCCCAGCATCTTTTCTGTCAGGAGGGCTCCCTTTGTGCTGGTTTTAAGTAGAGAGCTCAGAGTGGAGAAAGGGAGGATTAGCAATTAAATACGCTCTGATGATGGCATGGTTGTGAAGGAGGGAGGAGGAAGGAATACTCCATAGTAATGTACTTTTGTTTTCTTTTTTCTTTGCTTGTAGGACAGAATCTGCCAGGGAATTGGTGTTCTGAAGAGTTTTACAGCTTCTAATCCTTGTTGCCTTGGGAATACAAACCTCTCTAATCATGACGCCGGCCATGTGGAAATGGACTTGCCTGGTTTCTCACCTCCTGCTGTCCACCACGGTGTCGCCTCTTGGCAGACAGCAGCCACCCCATCCAAAGAGGCCCTTCATCACCTTCACCGGAGAGCAAGCAGAGGGAAACTTCAACCACTTGGTGGTGGACGAAAGAACTGGGCACATTTACTTGGGGGCAGTCAACAGGATCTACAAACTCTCCAGTGACCTGAAGGTCCTGGTGACCCACGAGACTGGTCCTGACGATGATAATCCCAAGTGTTATCCTCCCAGGATAGTGCAAACCTGCAACGAACCCTTGACGCCCACCAACAACATAAACAAAATGCTCCTCATAGACTACAAGGAGAATCGGTTGATAGCCTGTGGGAGTCTGTACCAGGGCATCTGCAAGCTCCTGAGGCTGGATGACCTCTTCAAGCTGGGAGAGCCCTTCCACAAGAAGGAGCATTACCTCTCTGGGGTGAACGAGAGTGGCTCTGTTTTTGGAGTCATTGTTTCTTACAGCAACATGGACGACAAGCTGTTCATCGCCACAGCCGTGGACGGCAAACCGGAGTATTTCCCCACCATCTCCAGCAGGAAGCTCACCAAGAACTCCGAGGCTGATGGGATGTTTGCCTACGTCTTTCACGACGAGTTTGTGGCCTCTATGATCAAGATCCCCTCAGACACCTTTACGATCATCCCTGACTTTGATATCTACTACATCTACGGCTTCAGCAGCGGGAACTTTGTCTATTTCCTGACTCTGCAGCCTGAGATGATCTCCCCGCCTGGCTCCACCACAAAGGAGCAGGTTTATACCTCCAAGCTGGTGCGGCTTTGTAAGGAGGACACAGCCTTTAACTCCTACGTGGAGGTGCCCATTGGCTGTGAGAAGAACGGGGTGGAATATCGATTGCTCCAGGCTGCCTATTTGTCCAAGGCTGGATCCATCCTGGCCAGGTCTCTGGGTGTTGGCCCTGAGGATGATATCCTCTTCACCGTCTTCTCCAAGGGGCAGAAAAGGAAGATGAAGTCTTTGGATGAGTCTGCTCTTTGCATCTTTGTCCTGAAAAACATCAACGACCGCATCAAGGACAGGCTGCAGTCCTGCTACAGGGGAGAGGGGACGTTAGACCTGGCCTGGCTCAAGGTCAAGGACATTCCCTGTAGCAGCGCGGTAAGTGAAGCCCCTCAGCACCCCACCTTGTCCTCCTCACCTATTAACAGATAACCAACCTTCTCAACCCTTAAAGCAGAGACCAAGAAACTGAGACTGCCTTGTCCCAGTCCTGGCTCTGCCTCCAGCTCACCACAACACCCAATTTAACCACTTCATGCCCAGGGGCAAGCTGATGGAGGTATCAACAGACAGGCTGTGTTTGCTGATGAGCTAAACCAAGGAGCCTTGGAATATTGAGGAGGAATATGCCTGTTGTAGTTACTTCATGGTGCAAATCACAGGGGTGAAATCACTTAGATCCAAGTGCACTCTCGGCTCAAACCTAAACCAAAAGAGAGCCTGGAGATGTTACACCTTGTGCCAGTTTCTGTGTATGCTGGGGTAATTTTGTTTCCCTGGGCCGGAGCTGGGGCAGGATTTATTCAGGGAACTTTATGAAGCCAGGGCTTCATTTCTTCCAGGGCTGAGAAGCACTGGTCATTAACCATCAAAGCCCCTCGCCTTCCGGTCTCCAGCCAGCTCTGCACTGAGAAATTAAGGCCTGGCTGCAGATCAAGGATTAAACACTGCAAGATTTAAGGGCAGGATTGGGGAAGAGGCCGGTCTGTCTGACCTACAAATGGTCTGAAGAAATTGCCTCGCGTTATTCCGAGTGCCATGGCAGGAATGTGCACAGGGCTGGCTTTGATAGCAGGCACAGACATGGGCATTACAGCCAGCACCGCACCCGGGGCTGCAGGAGCTGCTTCCCCAGGCTTTGATTCCCACCCTTAATTAGCTCTTTCAAGTGAGAGGCGAGCTCGAGTCTGAGCAAAGGGAATAGGGAGAAAGCCAGAGTGCTTTCCTGCCCCGTAATCTCCAGGCAGGCAGTGCTCAGGATATGAGATTGCTCCTTTGTGCCCAAACCTTGCTTGCTGGGGGATTCCTCTGATGCTCCTTGGTGGGACAAGGACAGACCGTGAGGAATGTGGACGGGAATCTTGTTGCAAGGACACTGATCCTGCCTTACTCTTCCCTAATTCCCCTTTACACCCCTCAGTGTCCTTGCTTGACCTTTCCCTGCTCTCATTCTCCCCCACTGAAGGGACAAGTCCTTGATTTTAGTTGGGATCTCTTCTCCCTGTGGAGCATTGCACAGGGAGAAAGGCTGTGCCCAAATCTGGCTTTGATTTTTTTGTTTAGCCGCGAGGCCTGTGCACATTCAAAGAGCTGCCTTTAGATTTAAGCTGGGAGCTTCCCACTGGAGTTTCTTTCCTGGGCTCTTAAGCCTCTCCATGCATTTGCATATTTGCTCTGCTTGTGCTCCACGCTAACGTTTGCAGTGCTGGACCTCTCCAATTAGGAGGTTTGAAACCTCTCAGCGCTGCCTTCTGTGGCTTTAGACAGGAGCAGAAAACGCCAACAGCTTTCTTGTGTCCCATGGGGTGAGTCCCAACCCAAGAAAACTGATGTCAGACTGAGCAGGGGCAGCACTGCAGAGGTTGGAGAGAGGACACAGCGGGGGAAAAGTGTTAGAGCATATTTATGAGTGTACGCCTTCACTGTGAATCAGAGACGCTGCAAAAGAACCTGGAGATGCTTGAATTAAAAGCAGGAAGTCTGAAGTGTGTGACTAAGTAGGCTGTCCTCTCCTTAAATGAGCCTGCTTAGAGCTGCTGGCAAGCCCTGCCTGAGATCAGCTGTGCTGCCTGAGGGAGGAGGTATTAGTGACTTGGCTGCCGAAAGGGGTTGCAGAGTCCAGCCGCTAAGCTTGGAAAATATTTGATGGTTGGTGAAGTATTTTGGAGGCTGGATGTGTGTCTGTGAGAGCCCGGTCTCCTCGGCTGATGTCCTGCTTGCCAGCCAAGGCCCAGCACTGCTGCTCATGTGTTAGAGGCAGCTCTAAAAGCAATTACAAAGCCAAAGTGAGCCTTTCCTTGGGTTTGTGTGGATGTCAAATGTTTCTCTGCTGCTGCAAACAGAGGCTTAACCTGCCTGCAGTCCTGGCTGGAACTGAACTTCAGCTTTGCTGCCCTGCCTTTGGCAGCTGAAATCCTGCATGAGAACAGGTCCAGCTGATGTGCTGGGCCCTGAGCATTTCAAAGTGACAGAGGAGAGGTTTGGATTGGGTGCTAGGGAGAAATTCTTTACTCAGAGGGTACTGAGGCATTGGAACAGGGTGCCCAGAGAAGCTGTGGCTGCCCCTGGATCCCTGGAGGTGTCCAAGGCCAGGCTGGATGGGGCTTGGAGCAGCCTGGGACAGTGGAAGGTGTCCCTGCCCATGGCAGGGGTTGGGACTGGATAATCTTTAAGATCCTTTTCAACCCAAGACACTCTGATTCTTTGTGGTATTAGCTGTAGGACTGAGCAGCTGGGTTCACTTCACTGTCCTTGCCTATCAGGTCTGGCTTTTAGTAACAAATATTCTTCTCTTTTTTCTAATATTTCTAACAGGGCAATAACTGACTCAAAGGGGATCCACATGACAGGACAGTTCTGCTCCTGCCTTGGTGTAATCCTTGCTCAAGGCTATTTCAGGAAAAAAAGAAATCTCCTGGGGACCATTCCTAGCACAACCTGCAATGTGCACAGAAATAATTCCAGGAATGCAGGGGAACAGTGCTCTGGTCCCCAGCAGCAAAGTCTGTAGCTCCTCTGGTCAGGCAGCTTGGTTATATCTGGAGCTGAGAGAGCTGAGGTCAGGCAAGACCTTGGCTGGACAAACTTTGTCTCATGGTCAATATTCAGCAGGAGGCTGAATTTCTATTCTTCCTTTAATTTTCTAAATTATAATAATTTGGAGGGAAGGGATTTGAATTATCCATTCCAAGAGAGGCCCTGCCCCTCTTTAGCAGATACCTGTCTTTTCAAACCAAGACAGGTCCCCAGATGTCCTGCAGAGTTGGATGTCCTGGACACTTGTCCCAGTCTGGTTTGCAAAGGTCAAGGCAAAGACAAAACAAAAGAAAACATCTCTGTGTGATGAGCCTGTGATTGCCCCATGCCAAGCACTTGTTGTAGATGTCAGCAGCGTGGTAGCAGAATTTCCAGAGTGAGAAAGGTGAAAGTCCAGAGATGAATGGAGAATCCTCAGTGCTCATTCCTCGCCCATCCCTGTGTTACAGCTGTCCTCCCATTCATCTTCAGCATAAATCAGAAAAAAAAAAAATGATAGATTTTCATGTCTGGGCTGCTGATTTGCAAATTGGTGATGTTCACTCAGGTGATGAATGGTCTCAGGTAATGCCACTCTGCAAAAGCAGGATAATAGCTGATATTTAAGCAGTACACTTGACCCCAAATGCTTAGAAATTCATATAATCAGAGAAAAATGAGGCTGGGAGAAAAGGATTCTTATGAGGTCATCTGATTTGCCCTTCTGCCCTACTTATAACGCTTCTGACAGATGTTTGTCTCACCTGTTCTTAACCTCTGGCTATGGAGATTCCTCTCTCTCCCTAAAACCTGTCCATGCTGTGAGGAAGCTTTCCCTCATGTCCAATCTAAATCTCCTCTCTGGATACTGAAGCCATTCCTACTTATACAGTCAGAGGGCACCTTCAAATCCTTTGGCTCTGTGGACATGCAGGGTGCTGGCAAAGGCAGGGCTGTTTTGGAGGGGAAAAAACAGATTTCTTAAAACAGAAAACCAGCTTCATGTTGGTTAAAGAAGGCTGAGGTTTCAATGCCCTTCATAAACTTTGTAATTTAGCAGCCTGGTCTAGCTGGAGTTATCCCTGCTCGTGGCAGGAGGCTGGACTAAATGAACTTTAAAGGTCCCTTCCAAACATTCTGTGGTTCTATGGCACTGTTGGGAAATGCTGGATTTCTTTAAAGAAAATAAAAAAGGGGAAAAAAGGCAGTTTGAGAGGAGGATGGAGATGTAAATGTGCCATTTCTGTACAGGAATTGATCGTTGGGGGATTTGTGGATTGTCATTACGATGAAATAAGATCAATGGGTGCATTTTGAAGCCTGGTGAGAGTTCCACCCCTGGGATGCTCAGCAGAGGAGGCAGGGGAACCTTCCCCTCTACCTTGGGGACCAGGCAGGTGAACTGCTGTGAGACAAAAAGCATGGATGAAGAAGAGGAGGGTACTGGAGACTGACCCCAAAGCAGTGTGAGGGTGTCAGGGCTGTGAGGAGACCGAGAGGAGCAGGGATCCTGCTGGGACTTCAGCTGGCAATGAAGTCCCAAACTCGAGGTGCTGCTGACTGTCAGCTCAGGAGCTGCTCACATCCCAGGGCTGCTCTCCTGGGAGATCCTGGCCTCCTCCTCAGCCTGAGAGACTCCAGTCCCTGCCATGACAAGGTTGTCACCTCCACCACTGCAACTCCTACCAGATATGCAGCACCAGTATCTGTCCAAGATAATCAAAGTGTCAGTCCCCAACTCCCGCCTGGCTTCTGCCTTCTGCTGGTATTTTCTTTTCCTTTTGGCAGGAAATGGGGTTTGACTGTTTAAATTGCTGTATTCAGACTCTTCCTGTTTTTCATGGCAGCGCTGTCACTTGGGGGAGGACAGAAATGTTTTCAAAGCTGACTGGCCAACAAAAGGCCTTGTGTGAAGAGATGGGCAATATTTTCCCAACACTTTGCTACCAGAAGTGGATGTTTGGGTCCCAAGCCATTGTCTGACGAGTGACTTGGCTGTAAAGGCTTCCTGTGCTTCTGGTGGCTGTTGGTAACTCCCCAAAACCTCTTTGCAGATGCTGCTGGTGAAATCTCTGAGAGTCCTGCACCATCTCCATGTGTTTGTTCCTCAAGTGAGCTCTGCTCTCCTGCTCACTCCTGCTTTCCCTGCATCCCCTGCCCATCTCTGATGCCCACCAAGCAATCATTGCTGTTGTCACAGGGTTTAGCTGTCAGGAAGAGTCTGGGGATCAGTCCTTCCATGCTGGGCATGTTTGGAGGCCAGCTGGGTGCAAAGACATTTTCCTTTGGCAGTACAGGGATGAGCACTGCCTGGTCCTTGGGGATGACCCTTGGGCTCCCCCCTGCTCCATCCCACCAGGTTAGGAAGGGCCATCTCCAGCTCAGGTGGTGGAAAAACTTTGTGTATGGTATGGGACAGTCAGCTTGACTCCTGGGAAGGGGAGAGATGGCCAAGATTTTTCAGCCTATTTCATATTCCTCTTTGTTCCAGGGCTTCTGTTTGTAATCACTGATGTTAACGGGGATGGCCAAGATTTTTCAGCCTATTTCATATTCCTCTTCCTCCCAGGCTTGTGTTCATCCTCCCCAGTGTTAACAGGACACAGAGCACCTCTGAGACACCAGGATGGGGAGCAGCAGGAGTTTGTTTTACAGGGGCATTGGCTAAGGCACAAAACCAAAATTTGTAGCCCAGGACCTCCTGGATCTCAGTGCTGTGCCCATCTGCTGCAGGAGGAGGGAATGTCTTCCTTGCTCTTGCATTCCTCTCTGGGATGGTGAGCAGAAGAACAGGGTCGTTTAGAAAGAAGGACCAGCTGGAGCTGCTGGAAGGAAGGGGTGTTCTGAGGGAAAAAACCACTTTACAAACAAAAAAGCAGGAACTGTCATCCCCATCTGTAATTATTTCCCATTTTCCCTTAAAAGCAAAAGGCTGGGGAAAAGGAAGTGTTAGCTTTTGCTTAGTCCTTTGGAAGAGGAATGTGTGGAAGGAGGTCCGTGCAACCCAGGGGCTGTGGTACTTTGGACACCCAGCCCTGCCCATTTCTCCTGGCTGGATTGGTGAGTATGTGAGCCTGACTCTTTCCCAGGGGAATGGATCAATCACAGGGATGAGTTATCAGTTTCATTTTACCTCATAATTCTCTGTTTGCCAATTGGGCTATCCTAAATAAATCCCTGTGTGTGTCAGTGCCACTGGTGCTTGCACAACAGCATTTTTTGCTCACCCCAGATGGACAGACCATCCACAAGCTTTGTGTACACATCTTTACTCCAGATTTTCCAGGCTGGCCTTTCTGATTCCAAGGCTTTATGGACAGCTGACATCAGTTCTTGGTCAATTTTTAACAGCGCTCTGAAAATGCAAATAAGAGCAGGAAACCCCCGCAAAAACAGACCAAGTTCAGATTTTGGAAGGGCAGTAGCCACAGAAATGCTGTAATGCCTCTCTGGGAATGCTCACTGGAGGCTGGGAGCTGGAGCAAACAGGCTGGTGGCTGCCAGATCTGTGTTTGTGCACTTGGTCACATCAGTTTGTGTTGGACGGTGCGTGCGGTGTCTGCGCAGAGCGCGGCGGCCCAGGGACCCGCCGGGCCCAGCAGCTGTGATAAGAGGTGACAAGTGTCCTCCTGCTGACACTGGGGGCTGGAGAGGGCGGAATCTGAGCTGGGGAGACAGAGGGACACTGGGGAAAGCTCTGGCTCAGGGTTTCTGCAGCTGAGCTCTGTGATTTGCAAATCTCACCCTGCACCTTCCGCCTCCAGCAGGCCTGAGCATCACCTCCCCTGCAAAGCTGGCTCTGCTCCGGGGTGAAAAACACTTCCACAGAGGGAAATTCCATGTTATCTCCCCACATGAGGCAGCTCTCTCCAGGGACACAGCTGGTATTTCTCATGGCTGTGGTCAGTGGTGGAAGTGGCCAGAGATGTCTGGGGCTGTGCTAAGGGAGAGCAACTGAGTTCATGTCTCCAGTGCTCCCAGTAAGGTCCTGGCCCCTTGGAACTGAGATTGGAAAAGTCTCCCCACTGCTTTCTCTGTGAAATGAGCCCAGGCAGCACGTGGGTTCATCGTCTCTTTTCCCTGGGTGATGGTTCTCTCTCCCAGGTGCCACCTCTCTGCTTTCAGCCAGCAGGGATAAGGACAGGTCCCTGCTTCTGCAAAGTGCTCTGCGCTCCAGGCAGAAAAGAAAAAGTGGCTTTGGATGCTCTGAGGGAGAGCAAAACAAAAACTCTTAATCCTCTACATCAACAGAAGCTTGCACTTAAGGGCTCTAAACCAGGGCCTAATTGCATGAAGAGGATGATTGCATTTGAGGTATTAAGTAGGTTTCTCAGTATTAAACACCTGTCCTTGAAAGGATATTGCCTGACCAGTGGATGCAGAAATAATTCTGGCAGTAATTAATTACCTTCACCCTGAAATACCCCCACCCTGAAACCTCTCCTTCCCAAATCCTCATTGTCCTGGGAGGAAAAAACCCCAAACACGCATTGGAAACAACCTTCTCAAAAACATTTATTTCCTTCCAAAGCATAAAACAGAAGGAAACCCTCTGCCTTTAAGTGGCTGGGTGCCAAACCCTCTCACAGAGCTGTTCTCTCCCGTCTGGGTGACCCCGCTCACACAAAATGTTCATTGAGGGCAGAGCAGGACGCAAGGCTGCAGAGCCGCTGTTGTGTCTGAGATATTCCAGGCACAGCTCCCTCCCCCACCATCCATCCCATCCCTGCACCAGCTCAGCATCACCCCAGCTCCTGCTGGTCCCCCCGTGTGCAGGTGAGCAAAGCGCCAGGCCCTCCATCCCTGCCCGCACCGTCCCCCCGCGCTCCTTGCCGCACAGACAATTAGATTTATTTCTGGGAACTGCTCTTTGTTGCTTCCCCTGCCAGCAATCCAGGCTGTTTTCTTCTGTGGTCGAGCCCTGTGGTTGCCTGTGGCTCAGCTCTGCATTTTTGGAGGCCTCCACATGATCTCCTCACATTCTCTTCCGCGCTGGGGGATCGGCGACTTCGCAAACCTGACCTCGCGTTGCCTCGCCAGGAGGTCGCCTGGCAGGCCAAGGGGAATGCTTGTGCAAGAGGATTTTTTTTTAAATTTAAAAAAAAAAAAAAATGGGCAGAAAGCAAACCTCAGATGTCCTGGAAGAGCCAGAAGCAAAATGACTCCAGCTCCCTTGGTGAGGCTGATGCTATTTAAAGCAGCCGGAGCAGGGGAGGTTGTACAATGCCCATTCTGTTGAGGAGGGGGTTGAGGGGGTGCTGGATTCAGCTTTGCTCTCTGGGATAAATCCTGCACAGACCCTTCCTCCCTTGCCTGATGCCAGTGGAGCTGTTGGGGTAAAAGACAGTGCAGGGTTTGTTTCAGAACTTGGAGGCTCAGTGAAGATATTCAGCCTCTGGGAACGATCTGATGCACGTGTATATCTATTTATATTCCAAGAATATAACATAAGACTTATTTATTTTTCCCATCCTGAAATTTCTCTATTTATCCAAATTGAAAGGATGGGATCCCATTGTACCTGGTAGGATAACACAGATATCGGAAGACTGGATACTGTGGAGATGGAGATGAAAAAAACTGTTTTAATCACAGAGAGATGCCTGAATCACATCTGGCCATATTTCTGTCCCAGCCTGACAACTGCATGGCTTTGCTGTTGTAGGATATAGTTTTTACGCTAAGTTTGTTTGAGAAGCATTTTATTAGGAATGGGACAATCTTTGGATAACCTGCAACAAATTTAGGACAAAATTTGGTGTTTGCTGAGCCTGCACAGATCTGGTTGTGTGTGGCTGTATCCATGTTCAGGATGGTGCTGGAGTTCCATCCCCAGAAGTGTTCAGGGCCAGTTTGGATGAGGCTTTGAACAACCTCTGTGAAAAGTGTCCCTGCTCATGGCATGAGGTGGGACTGACTGGTCTTTAGGTCCCTTTCAAGCCAAACCATCCTATGACTCTTTTAAAGAAATACTTAAATATTTAAAGAAATATTTAAAGAAATACTCAGCACTAGGAAAGGCAAGACACCTAGATAGGACTGGAGCTAAATGGTAAAGACAGAATTTCCTCTGTTTCCTGCATGCAGCACTGGGAGCTGGTGTGGCTGATGGAACATGTGGGTGACATTAGATCAGCAGGAACAACACTGCATTTCCCCGTTTCAATGTCATTACCCCGTGGTTGTCAGTGATCCAAAATATAATAGGATTTGTACAGCTGATTTATCCTGTAAACAAGCAATATTAGCCAGGCACGTATTTAGACAAGGAGAGTGGGAGAGGCAGAGTGAGGGAACGTGCAGCAGGGAACAATAAAAATTGACTCCTCCTAATGAGGGAATGACCTGGAACTCTTGGATTGGGGTTGTTGGTTGGGATTCCACGCCAGGAAACACAGGGCTGTGAATGTGATGTGTCCCTGCACCCAGGGCTGGCTGCAGCCTCCCAATTGCTCAGTCCTGCTTTCAGATTCAGGAGCAGTTGGAGTTTCAGTGGACTTACAGTGCCTGGTACAAACACTCTGAATTCCTCAAGCGCCACGATCTGCACAGATAAGCGGCTGCAAGCGGGAGATTTTCCCTTTCAGGGCTCGAGTGCTTTGGTTTGTTGTTTAAACTGATAACCAGGCTTCTTTAAATTCATCCTCTGTGAGATGATGGGACCAGACACATCTTGATTCTCCCCGATACAGATGCCAGCCCTGGATGTCGACTCTCCATTATTTGTTGAGCAAGCCAAGCTCTCACCATTTCCCGGTGCTGAAGAGCAGCAGCACATACATCTCACTCATTACAGCACTTAAATCACCTTTGCAGGACCGTGGTGAGGCTTAATTAATGCTTTTAAGAGGCTCAGGGCTCTCGGGGTGAAGGTGCTGCCTGCATGCAAAGCAGCCTTGTTGTTTCATTTTGGCAGCGCTGTTGGCGCGAGTGGCACTTTGCAGCCCAAATGATGATTTCTTTTTTTTCCCTGTTTAACAAAATAATAATTACAGCAATTGTGGTGCAGCGAATTGCTGGTGGTGCCATCAAAAGGAGGCAGCCAGACTTTATCTGACCAGGTGTTGGTGTGCATTCAATGGGAATGAGAGGGCTGATCAGTGAAATGTGACATCTAGAGCACCTTCTTCTAGAAGATGTCTTTCTGCTTACACAGAATTCCCTTTTCACCTAAGATTTCCCCTCTCTGGACTTGTTCTCCCTGTCTCAGCTACAGCAGCACCAGAGAATATCAGTGCTGCTGTGTTTCAGGTGTGTAACAGAGCTTTGCTGCTGCAATAAGTTCTTACAGAAGAGCTCTAGCAGCTTATTTGATCAATACTTCCCTTTTGAAAAATCCCTAAATGCTTATTTACCCAACAGTCCATGGCAGTTTCAAAGGCAGAGTCTCCACAGTCAATAATCTCTTCTTTTTTGGGGTGTGAAAAATTTTAAGTGAATTTTTCAAAGCACTGATCTGAGAGCCACAGAGATTATGTTCCTCTGTTTATTCTTCAGTGCCTCATCCATATGATCCTCTGAGCCAGCAAGGGGAAGTTTATGGGACCACAGGAAAGCTCAGCTTCCTTTTACACCTTTTACAGCCACACTTGCTGCTCTTCAGGTCACATCCATCCCTCTGGCTTGTAGGAATGAGCCTCAGTGACCACACAGCTTTGGGGTGTGATTTTCACCCTGCCTGCACGGCTTGGGGTGCTGATGCTGAGATTCGGAATCGTGATGCCAGAAATTTTCTGGGGAGATGGAAATGCAATATGCAAAAGGAAGATTTGGCTGACACACTGATGTTTGGGATTTGGAACGGGAAGATCTCCGTGAATGGAATGTTTTATTATCTCTCAGTCTGCATTGCTGCTGGAGATACTGTCCCTTCTCTGTGCCCACATCAGGCTTTTGGGGTCTAACCAAGGCACTGGAAATACCACTTAAATCACAAAATGACTCTCCTTCATGGGGACATGAACAATTTCCCTCTAATCACAGCATCAGAGAATGGTTAGGTTGGAAAGGACCTTAAAACTCATCCAGTTCCACCCCCCTGCCACGGACAGGGACACCTCCCACTAGAGCAGGTTGCTCAGAGCCCACAGCAGCCCAGTGCTGCTTCCAGAGCAGACCCAGCAAAAGAGGGAATCAGAGATGGAGAACAAGCAAAAAAAAAAAAAAAAAAATCTCTGTTATTGTGTTATCATGGCTGTGGCAGGGACAGAGGATGCTGAAAGCAGGGCTCTGCATCTCTGAGGTGTGACACAAAAGTAAGGAAAGCCAACTTTGCACCAGAATTGTTTAAATTTTGTAATATTGAGTCTAGAAAATTTGTAGGGGCTTGCTCATGGATTTAGTTGTGCACATCTTTGGGTACTGTAATCACCCAGACAGGCAGGACTTGGAGGATGCTAAATTTATAGCACAAATTTACAGCACAATTCCTTTTATCCACAATTACTGATATCACCCAGCTCTGCTGAGCAAAAGGCCTGAAGAGTGAAGGAACCTGTTGCTCTCTGTAAGAAAGGCAGCCTCCTCTTCAGGAAATTGCAAATTTTACGACGTGGAGGAACACGGTGTAGACTGTTGGGAAGCCTTACACTCACAGCAGAGCAGGAACATAAATGCAGGCATAAAAAGTCTGTACTCCATTAAGATTCTGCAGCACTCTGGAAACTTGACACCAGTCCTTGAACTGGTGCTTAAACTACAGACCTAAAAACCAAATGCCTGCACCCAGTTCTGGTCAATTTGAGTAACTTTGCCTCTTGTTCTTGCGTTCCTGATTTGGGTCTGAATGAAAACCTCTCAGTATAGTGGGTGCAATTTCCCTGTAATTGGTAAAGTTACTGTAACTGCACTGTCATTTGTATATGGTGATATGTAATTGCACAGTAACCACTGCTGTGGGTGCACAAGTGAAAAGCAGCGTGCAATTATAATGTATTTCCAAATGCTGGCTCTTTATCCAGCTCCTATTATATCACAGAGCACCCTGGGGAAACGGGGCTGGGTATTTTTGGATGTCATTAGGCTGCAGACCGACGGCTGGAGAGGGGTTGGTTGGTGATCTGTGCTATCTTTGGTCGCTGCCCATCTCTTTGTCTGCAGAATTTGGAAGTGCAGATGACAAAGATCTACAGCTGGGCAAACCTGCAGCCTTTTCCTGACCCAGAGTCAGGAATGCCTGGGATGGGGAAAGCAGTGACAGGAATCAGATTCCAGGAATGATGTGGCAGGAGGGGAAAGCCAGAGGAGCTGTGCCCATCCTGCACTGGGATTTCACAGCGGCAGGATGAAACGTGATGGTTCTGCTGAAGTTCTGGGGGGAGAAAGGGCAGGTGAACCAAAATCCATTGATTTCCCAGGAGGCAGAAGGGCCAGAAGCAGAGATACTGCAGGAAGTCAGAGGGAGAGTCAATCCAGCCTCAGGAATGCCAAGTACTAATGCCATGGGTAGGGTAAAGCAGTGTCCTGTCTTGGTTTGGGAAGACAGGTGTCTGCCAGGGAAAGACAGAACCTTCCTTGAAATGGAAAGTGAAAATCCTCTCCCTCCAAATTATTCTAAATGGTTCTTTACTAGGAATATTAAAAATAAAAATGTAGTAGCACAAAAAACCCAACCAAACAAAAAGGAAAACCACTGACAGAGTCAGCACACAGCCTGATACCCTGTTGGTCAGGGTGTTGGGAGCAGCCCAATTAAATCCTCCTGCAGTGACAGATGTGGCTCTGTTGGAGCAATGATCCTGTAGAAGGGGGAAGTTTTCCTCTGAAGCTCCAGTGGTGCTGAGATGGGTCTGGTTTTCCCCTAGGAATGCAGTGCACATAGGCTGTGCTGGTGTTCCAAATCTCAGATTTTATCCAGGCAGGAACGCTGGGCTCCTCCCCCTGGGTGCAGCATCTCCCATGGGATGATGGAATTGTATCAGCCCTGCAGTGAGCCTGGATGGCTCATGGACAGGAGATTCCCCTGGAGGGAGGATGGGTCCTGGAAGAGATAAAGAAAACACCTCCCCAGCTGGTTTCAACAGATGCTAAGAGAAAACACATTTTTGGTTACATCTTGCATTGCAACCCAAGACACGTCCAGCCAGGAGTTCACCTTGCACTCAAACCATGCTCAAACCACCAAGAGAATGTGCACAGGCAAACAGGAGAAGCCTTGGTATCATCCTGCTGCCGTTGGAATTTAAAGTCCTGTGGTTTGCAGGGAGATGGTTTCCATTATTTCCAGCTCCACTCTTTGGGGATTTATGGTTCACCTCTGCTGCAGGTGACCTAGACCCTAAATTTCTTAGCTTGTGTCTCTCCAGATACCCTGAAGTTCCTGTTGAGAGGTTTTTCTATGTCTCCCATCTCTCTAAGTTTTTAAATATCCTGTTGAGTGGACCTGTGCCCACCTTCACCCTCACTCAGCCCTTGCAGTCAAGCAGGAAAGGAGATCTTGCAGTCAGGAGATGGAAAAGACCTTGGATATCTCCTTGCAAAGACTCAAGTGCCTGCAACTGTTGATTTCTTGCTGCTGCTGGCTCCCTGGCCCTGCTGGCAGCACAGACATCCATTAACGTGTGTTCCTCCATCCTCTGCATCAGCCAAGCCTGAGATAACAGGAGAGAGGAGCCAAGTACCTGCCACCACATGAAGACAGGGCTGTTAGGTATTAGCTGTAAATCAAAGGCAAGACTTGGCCACTGGGACAGCCTTTATCCCTGGTGAGTCTGTGGAATTGCTTTGGAGCCTGCTGAGATATCTGGGAAAAAAAAGGCTCTGGTGCTTTGATTGAGGAGGAAGATTCTGCTGGAGTGAAAGCAAGGAGGAGTGAAGGGGTGGCTAATCCTTTATTGAGGCTCTTCCCCAAATGTGGATTAGGCTGTGTTTGGTTATCAGGGGCTGTTTCAAAGGCAAACAGTGAAAGCAGATGTTTAAGGGACAATTGGTGTTTTATGAGCACTGTTTGCCCATGTCCCCTGATATTTGGTGCTCCTGCCAGTGCGATGCCAGCGTGCTCACCCCTGCTGGGAATGAGGTGGGGACAGGCAAGGAGGTGATGTAATCAAATCTCTAACCCTTCTGCTGAATTTGGGGGTTTTGGGGGGCTCAGTGAATCCCTCTGGGACTGAGCCATCACCAAGCCTTTAGACCCATCCTCTCCAGGAGGGCTGGGATGTGTTAATTATTTATTTGATAGGCTTAATCCTGGAGGAGGCAAAGGCCTGCCAGAATCCTGTAAATCAGGGTTATTCTTTTGCACATCCTTCCTATTTCAGTGGTGACTGTGACATTTGGCCATGGTGTCACGGCTGCAGATGAAACCCTGGCTGGTGACACAGGGAGAGGTGGCAGGAGCAGAACACAACCAGGCAGAGAGGCAGCTGGTGGGGCTGGGGAGGGAATTGGTGCCCTGGGAGCTGCCACTCCACCTCAGATGAAGATTTTGGATATTCAGAGCACCTTATGAACCTGTGCTTCTCAGTTTCCTTGGGGCAGGGTGGTGGTGAGGAATATTCCCTCATGTGCAAGTGGGAATTTGGTTTGGGATGATGGAGTGATTGATTCCAGCCCAGTATTCCAACCCCAGTCCCCCATGTCCTCCTGGGTTACCTGCTGGCTGTGACTTTCTGAGTTGGATTTTAGCTGCTCAGGATGTGAGAATTGCTGATATTATTCCCACCTCTTTGGACCTTCCCTTTGCCTCTGCCTGCTATCCCAGCCACCCTGGCAGCAGCTTTGGAAGCGAATTCATGCCCTCACCTCCTCCTCCATTCTGGAAAGTCGTTAACATGAAATTGCCAGGCAGAGAAGCTCCAGAGAGTTTAATGCAGCTACTTTATATTGCTGCTAGGAGTGTCTGGAATTGAAAATAAACCTGTGCTTGCAACTCCTGACCCTTTCATCATAAATCCAAACTTCCTTACGTGTCTCTCTTTGCTGCAGAAGATGACTGTATTTCTGTCTCTACAAAGGCCTGTGTGCAGCTGAGAGCCACAGCTGCGCGGGAGCCGGGTGGTGTTTATTTGTAGGGTTTTGCTTGCTGGCGGTTTTTTGGCAGATGATCCCCAGAGGAAATAACCCAAATACGTTAAATGGAAATAGTTTTCGTGTGGCGTGTGGCTTGCTGGCCTGGCTCCTGTTCCTGGGGGAGGGCTGTCCACATGGCAAACCACAAGGCTGTGATTGCTTCTCTGGCACGCAACCAGCAGCACGTGAGTGGACGCAGAGTTCTAGAATTGTTTGGGTTGAGAGTGACCTAAAGACCATCAAATTCCACCCCTTGTCATGGGCAGGGACACCTTCCACTATCCCAGGCTGCTCCAAGCATCATCCAACCTGGCTTTGGACACTTGCAGGGATCCAGGGCAGCCACAGATTCTCTGGGCAACCTCATAAACAATTTCTTCTTAAAATCTAGTGTGACTTTACCTTCTTTAAAAAAATCTGCTCCCCTGTTTCTGTGTAAGTTTTTCCTATAAGGATATGCTCTTCTGTAAATAATGTCAGGGGGGAAAAAAGATTAAATAAACAAGCCTAAATTTAATTTTGTGTCTGTGTGGGATTATCAGCCCCATTAAGGGTAGGCCTGAGTTCAGCTGGAGCCCAATCAGGTGGAGGAGGAGCTACCCAGTGGCAATTAGATTAATGACATCTCAACAGGTTGGAGACGGGCTGCAAATCAGCCACAGGTGTTTGTGCTTAACGCTGTGATTTTGGGGGCTGTGTCCTCCCAGGCTCCTGCCTGTGGTGGGAGGGTTTGGATGGTGTAGGAAGGCAGTCAGATGATTGTGTGGATCCTTTCTGGTCTCAAGTGCTTCAGCTGGAGTAGTTGGTTTTGGCTGTGCTCCTCCAAGGAAGGATGCCTCCGGCTGTGCCAGCTCTGCTGGATTCATCTCATTTCACTGCTTTGTCAGAGTAATTTTCTCTGGTTTGGGATGGAGCTTTGTACCCTGCACCTTAGGTAAGATGTCTGCTGGCATGATGAAGCTTTTCATCGTCTTGGTGGTGAAGAAAGCTGTCTTGTTTTCCTTGAAAACTTTCCTCCCTTTTCTCCTCTTTCTGCCGGTTGGGAGTTTCCTTGCTTTCAGCCCGAAGTGATTCTTTTCAGCTTGTCAGGCAATTAGAGTGAGCACTTCGGCAGTTTGATTATACCCTTGAAACACTAATTGTGCTCATCTCAGAGCTTAAGGGTTTCTGGTCAAATTGGGCCTGATTTGAAGACCTGGATTCTTGGATCTTACATCCATCGGATAATTCAGGTTGGAAGGACATCAAGGGGCCACACATTGGGCTGAGGGGATCATCTGGAGTAGTTTCGTGGTCACCTGGCTCTGTTGGAAGCTGCATTTCCAGTTTGGTTGTGTGGTTCCTTCTCTGACACACCTCAAATCCCTGCTGGTTGTGGATTTCCATCTACCAGAGCTGGGTTGGAGATTTATCTTGGACTTTTTGCTGATGTTTTGGACTAGCAGCATCCTGCCTGCTGCTGCTGGAGGCTGCTGATCTGCTCCCTAATTGCTCTTTGAGCCGGTGTTTTAGCTCTGCTAAAAAGGGCAGTCCACAAACACTAATGACTCCTGCAGGCCAGAGCTCAGGCTAGCTGATCCCTCCTAATGGCTCTTTGAATTCCTCCTAGGTTTTATGTATTTATAAACACATTTAGGACACATTATTCTTCTATTCAGCAAAACCATCTGTAATTATTGCCCGTAATTGCTGGGTGAGGATAAAATGAATCAACTATCAGGCTTTTACTGCTGGTGAACTCAAGCAGGGAGCATCACTTTTTTTAGCCGTGTTTCCAGGAAGATGAGAGTTGAGTCAAAGAAAATTGTCATGGTCCTTTAGTACTGATATATCAAAACTAGGCAGCCTTCCTGTGCAGTTAATTATTGCTTTTCCAGGCCTTAGTCCAGCAAAACATTTTAAGTGGATGCTCAACTTGAAATCTATGAGTGGCCCCAGAGAAGTTAATAAAGTCTAACTGCTCTGGCAGTCGTGTGCTGGGATATTTGGAGTTTTATTTGATTTATTTGTGGAGAGCTGTGACCTGTATTAGCTTCACCTGCCTTGATGGTGCCTGAAGGTAGAGGAGTAGGTAGAAAGTATGCTGTGTTTCTGGAACTCCCTGAAGCCCAAAGAAACACCCTTAGGGATAACTGGACATGACATTCATTTAAGTGAAAGGATCCCAGTGGAGCATCTATGTGCTGAAAATGCTGTTGAGTTCAAAAGCAGTGGGTGTTGGAGCTCAGGCAGCAGTATTGGTGCATAGGGGTTTTTCTCTGGTTGTTGGGAGTTCATGGATATCTCCAACAAAAGCTGGAAAGCTCCCGCGGTAGCTGTGGAAGCTCCTTGCCTCTTCAAAGAACTTCAGGGAATTACAGCATCTCAGTAAAATGGAAAATCACAGAATGGTTTGAGTTGGAAGGCACCTTAAAGGAAGGAAAGATGAGTGCTAATGTCCTTAAAAACAAGGACACCTCACCTCGATGACTGAGGAGTTTTCAAAGGAATGGGTGTTAATGTCTCTGAAATGAGCCCTAATGTCTCTGCCAACCACAATCTTGTCTATTTTGTATTTCAGTGCAGAGTTAACTCAGTGCTTCTTACTCTGGATCTATGGGAATGGTGTGTGCTTTTTTTTCCCTTTTTTTTTCTTTTCTCTTTTTTTTTGACAGAACTTAGGTATGTTTAAGACATTTTCAGCAGAATTTCACTTGATGGGTGAGTCTTGACTGGTAAAAGAGACTGGTAAAGCAGTAGGAAAAAGGCTTAATGTAACGTATCCTGCTGGGCTGTCATTCAAGAGAACCAACTTTCCAGTTCTCCTCCTGGCTGTAACTCCTTGTGCAACTTTGGAGAGGTTTATTTTTTTTTCCACCTCTCTCTCCAGTCCTCCCTGATTTTTTGTCAGCCCTCACAAATTACAGACACGTTGCGCAATGGATGGACACTTCCCAAATGGCTGAAAAATCGGTGACTTCAGCTGTTTACCCCCTTCTCCTTTCTTCCTTTGCAGCTGTTAACAATTGATGACAATTTCTGTGGCCTGGATATGAATGCCCCCCTGGGAGTATCGTCCATGGTGCGAGGGCTCCCCATTTTCACCGAGGATGGGGACAGGATGACCTCGGTGATTGCTTACGTCTACAAGAACCACTCCCTGGCTTTTGTGGGCACCAAGAGTGGGAAGCTCAAGAAGGTAAGACCTGCGTGGTCCTCTAACTCAGATTTTCATATTTTTATGGTGATTTAAGTGTTGCATTGAGTGTGAGCGCAGCTCTTGTCCAAAGGTGCTCCTATATTCTGGATAAAAAATGGTTTGGTTGGCAAAAAACCACTGTGTTTCGCCCTTAAGGGATAGAGATGATCTGAGAAAGGATAAGATCCTTCCTCCAAATGGTATTCATCAGGAAATTAATGCTTCAGAAGTCAAACCACAGCCCCCAGTCGCAGATGGACGTGATGTAATTTGCATCCAACAGAATTTTCTGTTGTTCAGACCATCTCTAATTGAGTCGTTGATCACAGGGTGTCTGTGCACGCTGGAGAAAAACTGATTTGGGCTGAAGTTTGGGAAACAGGATTCATGCTCTGGAGATCTTCCTTCAGAGCAGTGTGACTGGGCTGTGATTTCACCACGAGCCCAGCACGGGATCAGTGGACGTCAGGCTGGGGGTTTGTGCTGGAGGAAGAGGGTTTGCATCAAAGGAAAGTTGTGTCCTGAGCCATAATGAGCTTTATGTTTGTGGCTGATGCCACACAAACAGAACCAAGAGTGTGCTTGTTCCTCTCTGGGCATTCTGACTGGAAAAATGTGCCAATTGCATGGCTGGGGATTGACTTGTGAAGCACTCAGAGGGGCTGGAGAGGTGGAATCCTCTCCCTGTGGCTTTCCCAAGGGAAGAAGAGTTGTTGGAAATGAGCTAATGGTGGGAGCTGCCTCCGTTTCAGCCCCTCTGTGCCAGTCTGACAATGTTGGTCTGAACATTCAGCCCAGGAGTGTGGTAAAACATTTCCTGTGCAAGGGAATGGTGGCTTTGCCATGGTAATGGAGATGGAAAAGAAGCTGGGAAGGGAAGTTGGGCAGAGCTTTGTGATGTTTTAGGATGGTGTTTCCTCTTTAAACACCTTTTGCAAGTAAAACTTCCAAGTTGGGGCAAATGAAGTGCTGTGAAAAGGTGACCCACTGTGGCCTGTGGGAGTGAAGGGAGTTGTTTGCCCACGGATGCTGAGGGATAGTCTGGAATCTCTGGTTTTATTCCTCCTTTTATACCTGTTCCTTCACTTGAAAAGCAACTTTGGGTTGTAAATTCAGATGGCATTTCCCCCATGCTGAGGGAGGAATGGGATCCTGCCCACTGGCAAATGTCTCTGGCTTTGTTCAAAACAGAGGAAAGGCTGCTCGTGCTTTTGAAAAGAAAATATGGTAGTTTTTTTTATTATTATTCAGGCATGTGAAAAAGGAGCCAAATTGTTTTTTAAATGGTCATAATAAAAATGATCTCCTCCTCTGGCTAATTAGGTTTTGCTTCCCTGTCATGTGTGATATCATAATAAACTGTTCAGTTCTCCAGTCATTCTCTTGGAGGGAGGGAAATGGGGTAGCTGAGATCTGAATGGTAAATATCAAAAAGACCTAAACACTTGATGACTGCTCTCACAAACTTTTGGTTGGTTTTTTTTTTTTGGCTTCAAGAGAAGAAAACTCAGCCACAGCTCTGTCTTTGCAGGTTGCAGTGCAGAATCCAAGACTGATTTCTTTTTAATAGGGGAAAATAGGAGAGAAAGCTTTCTGTGCTTTATGGAGAGTGGTAGGGAGCAGGGACAGCCTTATAGGGTAAAGAATGAGGAGAGGAGGGCTGAAGTGGCGGATGTAATTTGAGAAAGGGAATAAAATTAAGCTTTTTGCTAACGTGCTGAATATCCTGCTTGTGGTAGTGCTCCTGCATTGGGTGAGTTGGAGCAGGGCTGGAGCCTTGGGCTGAGATTTGCTCAGGTGAATAAATTTCCCCCAAAGAGGCAGAACACAAAACAAAATGAGGCTCCCCTAACCATGTGTGATTGTTTTGGACCTGTTGATCCAGACTCATGGAAACCTTTAGGTCCAGCCCAGCCCTTGCTGTGACTTCTGCAATCCCTGACTCTCCTCCTCACATTGTCCCCCTCCTGTGCTCCTGAAGGTGTCTGACCCTGGGACAGCACCCTGTCACCTCCTCTGGGTGCTTTGGCACTCAGGATTTTCCCTCCATGCTCCTTGACCCCTGCCATGGGCCTTTTGAAGCTTTTTGATGCTTTGTTTCCCACCTTGGCTCATCAATCAGGTGCTGCAAGGAAAATGCTGCATTGGGGCTGCAGCCCCAGCATAATCCACGGTTTTAGCAGGAAGTTTGTTTTCTGTTCAAAAACAGTGGTAAATTGGAGTAAGCCTTGTAGGATTAGATGAAACTCTTGGACAAATCCCAGGAGCTGGGGTTTGGTGGGGTTTTTTTGTGCTGTTGGGTCCTACCAGGCGTGTCACGCTCTGCTGCTTCTCCTGGTGCAGTGCAGCTCCTCAGTCAAGCTGCAGTGGAATATTTTGGATGGCATGAAACAGGAGTTCTGAGATTATCCCCAAGATAGCAGGATTTATTCTGTGCTTGGAAGACTCGCTGCAAGTCATTACAAGATGGTTTTGGGGAAACTCTGCTGCTTTTTTTTCCTGCAGTTTCAGTATTTTCCTCTCTGTGTGGTGGGGTTTTTTTATGTATGAAAGTGGCAGACTGTGTATCAGATTTTGATTTACGTGATCCATGAATGCTCTGCAAAATACCCACAGTCATAAAGCAATATCTGTTAGTTGATATACAAATGTCACATGTGTCAAAGGAATTTTATCCAGTGGCACACACAACTGAAGGAAAATATTGTGCTTTACAGGAACGTATCATTAAAATGAATACTAGCAGAGTATCAGGAATCTACCCATGTAACCAAGACAACAAAGAGAGAGAGAAAAGGGAAAAAACCAAGATAGAGATAGGGTAGGGAAAGTGTGAGTGAAACCGAATGACACGGTTGGCCCCAGCTATTTCTCTGCCCCAGGCAAAATACATTTTGCAACCCTTGCTCATTCACAAAGCTCCATGTGCAGTCCATCAGGAAGGCACGGAATAATGTGCTGGAGAAATACTCCATCCAATTCTACTGCCTTGTCCATTTCTCTGCAGAATGGAGAAATAAATAGGATAAAAATGAGGAGCTTCAGAAAAGGAAAAATTCTCCCTGTCCATATCTAACACATAGAAACCACTGTCCTTGGATTAAGGGTTAAATGGGGATTTGTGGCTTCTTGAGGATGGAGAAGGGTGGCCCAGGCGGGAGAAGTTCAGTCCTTTGCTCTGCCAGGAACTTCTGGTGTGTCCCCGTGTCTTATTTTCTCTCCTGCAAACGGCAGGAAGTATTTTCCTTGCTCAAAGAGTGCTGGAGAAAATGAATGCATTAAATGCTGTGGGGTGTGTGATCACCTCAAACAGCTTAACTCATCAGGTGTGATGGAAAACCAGCTGCTGAGCACTTGTGACATTGTTTAATGAGGAATATTCAATCTTGCTGTGCTTTGGTTGGAACCCAGTGTCTGTGACTTCCTCCTGTGCTGGCTGTGCCATGGTGTTCCCATGTGTCTGTACCACTTTGGTGCTGAGTGTTCCCACAGTTTCAGTGTAATCCAGGGATCCTGATGGGCTTCCTTGGCAGTGAACCCCCCTGTACCCTGGGGAATGCTTCAGGCAAAACCCATGGCTGAAATGCAGTTGGCAACCCTGGGAGTTTTTAGTGATTTCTTTCAGGAGATGGAAAAAAATTCCAGCTCCACTTGAGTTCAACAAATGTCTGTTTTGTCTCCCTACAAACAGCACAGGAGCTATTCTTGGGGATGTTCTCCCTGCAAACCATTTTGTTGTAAAACAGCCAGGTGCCAAAATTCCCTGCCTTTTTATTTTTCCTTTGCTCACTCTCTTGTTCCATGCTGAGCTCTTCACTCCAGTAGCAGGAGAAAAGCAGGGATGCACCCATGTGCTTGGTTTGGAATTTTTTCCTGGTGCCACTAATACCTGGCATCACTTAGGGAGTGCAGCAGTATTCCATATTCCTTGTATTCCATATTCCTCGTATTCCTTCCCCAGGCATTTAATTTATGGGTCACTGCTTCTGTGCAGATCATTTCCAGTCAAAGAGATACAACTTACCTGCAATAATTCTGTGTGTAGGTGCAGGTGTAAAGGGAAAGTTGAGCTTACAAATGTCAGTCTGGGAGCAGCCCCAGGAGTTGTGTTTCTCACAAAACAAAGTTCTGGTCTATTTAGAAATGTTTATTTGATCATGGAGCAGTAGAAATTTTCATTTATTTGAAGCTTCCCTGTAAGAAATTGTTTGGTTTCTTTTTATCCCATCCAAATATTTCACTCAAAGCCTTTTCTATGCTGAATTCCTTGCAGAGAGAGAACTTCAGCTTAAAAACCAACACTTTCACTCTGTGGGCTCTATTTCATTTTTCATCAAATGCAATCAGTTTGTGGTCTTTGAAAGGTTTTTAGATGTGGAATGTCATGTGGGGTGAGGGCTTTCATTCGGATCAGGCAGTTTTGGAATCTGGCCAGCACTTCCCACCAGGTATCAAGTCTGTTTAGGAGAACATCCTCAGTACTGCCCAGTTCCATGGGTTATCCATCCTCTGGATAACCTTGAACCCTTGGGACTCTGCTTTCCTCAGATGCAGAGACAAAGCACCACAGGGAGAATTTAAAATCTGAGAGCTGGGATTTGCAGCTCTCAGAGAGGTGCTGGGGAAGTGCTGAGTTGTGAATGGAAGTGTTCAAGGGCAGGTGGGATGGGGCTTGGAGCAGCCTGGTGAAGTGGAAGGTGTCCCTGCCCATGGAATTAGTGTCATAATTCCAGCCAGGGGATTGGAATTTACCTGGAGCTGAGGTGGCAGCACTGGGAATGTCAGTCTGGTGGTAACTGCAGGCACAGCCAGAGATCCTCACTGCTTCTCCAGGCCAGGAGGTTCCTGAATACACACAAACCAAGAAGCCCTGCTCAGTTTTGCTACTCCCTGGAGGGATTTCTGTGGCTGACAGCTCTGTGTGAAAACCAGCAGGGAAACTCATCTCCCTTCTCCTTCCCTCTGCTGCCTTGAAAGACACGGGGTTCTTTTGAATTTTATTTTTTTTCCCCCAACTGTTTGGCAGGTGGGCTTGACTGCTCTGAAAACACTCTGGAGAGGCTCTGGCTCCTGCTGGGAAGATGGTTTCTGCAAGAGGGGCTGGTTCACCCTGGCCTCTCCTCACAGCTGCCTGAGGCAGCGGGAGTCTGGGTGCTTCACTGACTTGTGCTGGAGCGACGCTGGTTCCTGTCAGAATTTGATGTTTGCAGTTGTTTGTGTCCTACCTTGATGTGCAGCCCCTCTCTGAGAGGTTGTTGCCAGCTTGGATGCCTGGAAATTCGTTAATTTTCCTGGCTGAAGCACTCAAAGTTGTGGTGTTGGTAGCTGTGGTGAGCTCGGCACTTGGCGCTCGTGTTGGGTGAAAGGGGTGGTGGGAATCAATGTGGACATTGGGCAGTGGCACAACTTCTCCTGAGTGATGTAATAATCATTGTGTAGTGATCATAAAGTCCTAAAACATCACCTAAAAATGAATGGATTCTGCTCCCATGGGGGAAATCAAAGAGGCAGGATATGCATTTAGGAGCTCTGCCAGTAAATGGAGGGAAGGTGATCACCTTGGGCTCCATTGCCAGGCCATGTCCAGATGCTGCACCCAGTTTTAGGCTGCTCAGAACTTTGCTGACAACCAGAACAAGCTCAGGAAAAGGTCAAGAGTTTGGCCAGGAGCTGGGGAACCTCTCCTGAGAGGAGGGGATGAGAGAAATGAGCTTATTCAAGCTGGAGATGAGAAAATGTGGAGGGACCAGGTAACAGCATTCCCATGCCAACAGGGAGGTTATGGAGGAGTTGGAGACAGGTTCTTCATGTTGGTGAGTGAGGATGTGAAACAACAAGCATAAGCTGGCATGAAAAAATTCCAATTGGATATAAGGGAAAGATTTTTGTCCGTGAGGACCTTGAAGAGGCAGCTCCCATTCTTGGAGATTTTTAAGTCCAGGAGGGACAGAACAGCCTGGCCTGATCTCACAGCAGAGCCTGGTTTGAACAGCAGGTTGGGTTAGAGACCCAGCCTGGGTTACCCTGTGAGCCATCCTCTGCCCTAAACCCACATCAGAGGGGCTCTGGCCAGGCTCTGCTACTGACCTGGTGCAGCCAGAGCTTGTTTGAAATACCCACTAAGGGTTCCAGCAGTGCAGGTGGCTGCTTTGCCTCTCACATCCCTCATTTCCATTACTCTGGAACTTCCAGCTACCACTTGTCCGTGTCTCACACTGCAGCTTGTTGCAGCAGCTAACTGCAGTAGGAAAACTCCCTTTTTTTTCCCCTCATGACATGAAGGCTGCTGTTCCTGGGAAGAGCTGGAGCCTGCTTTTTGGCAGAGAGCAATTAATCTTCCCTGTCTCTCCTTCAAGTACCCCTCTCTGCTTTCTGACTACTCAGCAATCTCCGTGCTGGTGTGCGAGGTTTGGCTGAGCTGTGCTTTCACTGGGTGCTTTTCCTACATGTGTTGAGTGCTGCTCTCTTTTTTTTGGATATTCTGGTTGAGCTGTGACTCAGAGTCTTGTCAGAGATGGAATCTTGTGATCATGCAGTGAGATTTGCAAATAACTGTCTAATCCCTCCAAACTCTACACCAGCAGTGCTGTGCTGTGTTTTTACTCCCAGCTTCAGGAGAAAGAAGAGGCTCCAGTGAGCAGGGAAGGCAGCAGGTTGTACCTTCACCTCCTCAAACCCTTCCTTTGACTGCAGCATGCATGGAACAGCTTTGCAGAGCCACAGAGGGCTGAGGATGTGCCTTGTGCAGGCAGGGGGATGTTAGTGACAAAACCAGCCATGAGGAGACAGGTAACAATGTCCTGCTGCCTGTTCCTTGCTGGAATCCATGGGTCCTGCAGCCTCCTGGGGGGCAGCTGGCTGTGCTGCCCTGTGTTGATTTTCTGCATGGTGTCAGCAGCTCTGTGGGGTGTTCAGGCTGTGCTGCCCATGGAAACTGTGCAGGGCTGGGATAGAAGGAAAAGCAAATTCATTCCTGTGTCCCTCTGGTCCATTTGCTTCTCTTTGTTCTTGGAGAAATGCTGTGGCTGGAACATCAGCTTTGGTCCTCACCTGCTCCTTCTGCTCTCCAGGGGGACAGAGAGAGGCTGTTTAGCTCTCCATACACTCCACTGAATGCCCGGATGGATGCCCAGCCAAAAAGGCTCTTGTGATGCCTTCCTCCTCTCTATCCCCTTCCTTTTTGACTGGGATAATGACTTTTCAGGGAGCCCTTGAAGTGCCTCTTGCATCTGCCTTTGATTTGAATGCCTCTTGCCTGCTGACCCTTCTTAAGGCAAGTCGGCTTAAGTGCGGTTCTCCTAATTAGTTTTGCTTTAATTTAATCTTTTGAAATAATTTTATCAAAAAGAGGAAACCTTCTCCCCACTCCCCCCATTTTATCGGCTTGTTTTCATGCACGGTCTCTGGGTTTATTTCTCTATTTCCCTTGTCTCCAGATAGGACACCATTTGCATATTTGATTAAACTCCATATGTTATCAGGGAGCCAGTTGAAAGAACAGCAAGTCCCTGATAAGGCGCTGTGCATCCATCTCCTCTTTCCACCATCCTCCACTTTGTCCCTCTCTCCACCCTGCTGCCGTATCTGTGCCCAAAATCAGCTCCTCAGCCTCTCACCTCCTCCCTCTCCTTTTGGCCAGGTGACTGATCTCTGCCCCAGCTGCTGATAGGGGGAATGCAGATATCATAATTTGACAGCTCCTGCCCTTAGGAAGAGGAACTGGGCACTGCTGGGGATGTGAACCCTGTCTTGGTTTAGGGCAAATTTGGGAGGAAACCTCTGAATGGGATCATTCTGGAAAGTAAACTTGAACAGCTCCTCTCTTAACTGGTCTGGGAAAGAATTTCTTTGGAGAAAAGTGGAAAAAACCTATTTATTTAATGAATAAAGTGTCTACAAGCACAAAAAAATGAATAATATAAAATAGTAAAACCTCTCACTGCTTTGAAGAGAAGATGGCAAAATTGAGAAAGTCCTTGCTGTGGGTGTAGTTCAGCTTCTTTTGTCTCTTATCAGTTGTAGTCTCTCTGGTGTTCCAAAATGCTGTTTTGGGCTGCAGGTGGGAGCTCCTGGTGCTCTTCTGGGTTTTTAGTCTAGAGCAGGTTTAAACAGTCCTAAGAAAAAATGGGGACAAAAACAGTCTAGGGAACTTTTCTGCCTCAGCTAGTTAAAAAGGAACTAAAAGAAAGGGAGATCTGTCCCACTGTCTGTCCCACTCCCACAGTCCAGGAGCAGAAAGTGTAGGAGTGAGTGCAGTTTCTGCAAACAAAATTGGTGCTTCTCCTCCCTTCATTCTCAAAACCAGTCTTAAAGGTGTAGAACTCAACATTACAGCATAAACAGAGCAGACAACTGGGGATACAAGCATTAAAAAGTCACCCAGGACACCCTGGCAGTGAGATCCAGGTTCAGTTTCCTGCTCTTCCAGCTCAATGGCAAGTGGAATATGGGCCAGCCATGTCCTGGAGGGCATCAGGCACAGCTTTGCTGGGTGCTTGAGGGAGGGGGTTGCTCCTTGCCTTGCTCTCACTCTGAGACCTGTGTGCAATTTTGGGTGCCACAGTAATAGAAAGATAACTATGAAGCCATTGAAGAGTGTCCAAAGGAGGGCAATGAAGATGAGGAAAAGGCATTTGAGGAGCGTCTGAAGTCGTTTGGTTTGTTCAGCCTGGAGAGGAGGAGTCTGAGGGAGATCTCATCACAGTCTGCAGCTTCCTCCTGAGGGGCAGAGACTGAACTCTTCTCTCTGTGACCAGGGACAGGACCCAAAGGAATGTCTGGAGCTGTGTCAGGGAAGGTGTCCTCCCAAATTTGCCCTAAACCAGGACAGAAGGTTTAGCTTGGAGGTCAGGGAAAGATTCTTCCCCCACAGGGCCTTCCCAGGGAATGGTCACAACCCTGAGGCTGCCAGAGCTCCAGGAGCATTTGGACAATGATCTCAGGGATGTATTACACCCTAAAATTTCAGGGTGAGATTTTAGGGTGTATTGAGCAGGGCCAGGAGCTGGACTGGATGATCCTTGTGGATCCATTCCAGTTGAGGATGTTCTGTGATTCTCTGAAGCTCTTTACAGGATCCCACGGTGCCCACGGGGAATGTTTTGCACAGAAGTTTCATGTCCCACACATTTCATGTGGAGTCTCAGCTGGGCTATTTCTTGCAGGTCTGGGCTGACACCTTCAGCTCATCTCCCAGGTGCTGGAAATCACTGCTGTGCAGAGACAGCAGAGTAGGGCTGGAGGGGCTGAAAACAGAATAGCCACAGAGCCATAATTTTGAAACGTTATTTTGTGCAAATATGTGATGAATGCAAAAAAATCTCTTAAGTAAACACATGCCTTGCAGGTTTTGTTCTCTGACTATTGCACTATGAAAACAATTTGCCTTAAGCAGCTCCCCCACCCCATCTCTAGGAACCCTCTAATTTGAGACCAGCTGTGGGACACTCCTGAGGAAATGCAGGGGAATGCTTATTTAACAGTAATTTTCTCCTCCTTACTGCTGGTGTTTAAGCTCAGGGAGGCTTTGTTTGGTTTGTGACCCATAATTAGGCAGTTGTGGTGGTGATCAGAGTCCAACTGCTGGCCTGGCAAAGACAGGGAGAGTTCATAGCAAACAAAAGTAGTGTAATTAGTTGTGCTGCTGGAGCTGGAGAAGGGACCACAGCTTGCAGGAGGGAGCCTTGGAAAAAGAGCTTTTCCCTCAAATGACAACGAAGTGTAGGAACCAGAGGTTTGATTTACGAGCCAGCTTTTAATTAGAAGGCAAAAAGGAATGTGCCTCCCTTTGTTAGGATAAACAACGTGGGGTTGGGGATGGTTTGAAGATCTCTCTCCACGTCTCCCCTGCACACACTCAATGTCCTGATGTGTGGCAGCCCCTCTGATCACTGCCGAGGTTGTGAACCCCTGTGAGGGAACTTCAGTGTCACCAGCATACCCAGGAGTTGTGAATGCTGCTGGTGAGGCTTTGAGAAATAAAAGCAGGAATAAAATCCCCCTTGCTCCTTTCCAACTTGAGCCCTTCCCCTGGTGCTTCTTTTATTTTGGTTTAATGACTCTTTGGCTCTGTCACATCCCGTTCCATGGTGGCAGCCTGGCTGGAGAGGGCTCAAGCTTTGGTGGATTGCTGCTTGTTGGACTCTGGTGTGAGGAGTTGTGCTGGTTTTTGTAGACCCCAGCCTATCTGGATGGATTGCTGGTTGTTGGACTCTCGTGTGAGTTGTTGTGCTGGTTTTTGTAGCCCCAGCCTATTTGGGTGGATTGCTGGTTGTTGGGCTCACATGTGAGTTGTGCTGGTTTTTGTAGACCCCAGCCCACCTGAATTCATTGCTCTTTGTTGGACTCTTGTGTGAGGAGTTGTGCTGGTTTTGGTAGACCCCAGCCTATTTGGGTGGATTGCTGGTTGTTGGGCTCACATGTGAGGAGTTGTGCTGGTTTTTGTAGACCCCAGCCCACCTGGATTCATTGCTCTTTGTTGGACTCTCGTGTGAGGAGTTGTGCTGGTTTTTGTAGACTCCAGCCTATCTGGATGGATTGCTGGTTGTTGGACTCTTGTATGAGGAGCTGTGCTGGTTTTTGTAGCCCCAGCCCATCTGGTGTCTGCAGGAGTGAAGATGTTGGTGCTGTGTGGAACTCGAGGATCTGTTTCTGCTTGTTCTGACACTTGTCTTTTTGTTTTGCTTTGGGTTTTGTTTTTTTTTTTCCTTTAACCTCCCAAACCCTGTCAGTGGCCTCTCACCTCTCCTAAATGAAACCATATGGAAGAGCTGCAGGTTCCTGGCTCTTTTTGGAATTAGAAAAGCTTTGATTTCTGGGTGAGGGGTGTAGAAATATGGACTGAGGGCTAGACCAGGGCAGTTAATCAAAGATGAGATTTACCAAGTCCTCCCTGGGATGCTGTGCCCAGGGTGACCCAAAAGAATCTTCCTGGCTGTGACAGCAGCAGTTAAACCTATAAACTTGACTGTAACCTGGTGGTACCAAATCTAGGTTCATGTCAATGACTTTTTTTCATGATTTGACTCTCATTGCCTGGATTTTTTCATCCTGACCAATGTCACTGTGGCACCAAGGATGGTCTTTCATCCTCTAAACTAAAAGAGGTATTGAATTACAAAGAGTTGGAGTGATATTTGAATTCAAAACCCTCCCAAAAAATAGGTTTGCCAGCTGGGTTGGTGTCCATACTTGACTAGAGATGGCAGGACTGTGTTTGTGGAGATATCCCTTAATCCCATTGTGAAAAACAAGGTTTACTTTTTTGGTAAAATCTAAAAAAATTAATAAAAAGATAATAGGAGCTAGAAATAAAGTAAAGGGTTAACAGCTGAGTGCTTGGTATTTAGTTAAGAGCACACTTGTCATCTTTGGCGGTACCCTTTAAATATTTTTCCTATTATATTAGCCTGTTGCATATTTATAGACTAGTATGCATATTCATATTTTTCTATAAACTAATTTTCATATTACAGGAACTGTTCAACATGGCTATTCTGGCTTTTTTTGGAGTATGTGTGTATTTTGGCAGTGGTTTTAATTTTTTTCCTTATTATTTTTAGTTGGGGCCTTGGTCTGTATTTTTTACAGATGGTAGGTGTTTATTAGTTGGCCTGTATAACACCATGGAACATCACCCCTAAGAGCTGTTCTTCCAGTAGTCACCAAGCTGGGATCCCCCTTGGAGCAGCAAACCTGGAAGTGTGTGTTGGAATCCAGTGGAACACTCCAAGGCTCTAAAGAGAGCTGGTTTGGGACCCCAGGGAGTGCCAAGAGAAGCAAAGCCTGGAGAGGAAAGTTGGGAGCAAGTCCTCTGTGGGTTTCAGATCTGGTTGCACTCTGTCATGCTGAACGTGTTCTGCTGGTGATTCACGGGGCTGGGTCACTTTGGATAACAAACCAGCAGCTCCTGGGGGGTTTTGGTGGCTTTGGAGAGCTTTGCTGAGGGTTGTTTTTGCAGCTGATGTGGTGCATTGGCAGAAGACCCCAGCACACTCATTCTGTGGCATCCTGGCAGTGCAAACCTCTGCTCCTCCTGCCAGCTGTGCTGGCATCCCACACCCTGATGAGCTCTGGAGTCATCCTTTTGACTTCTTGTAATTTTATTTAATTTTTTTCAACTGAAGTTGATAAATTCCAGTGATGTCAGAGGAAAAAGGCTATCACCGAGACGGGCAGAGACCTCACCATATGAATTTTTCAGGACCCCTCCTGATGAAATCTAATTAAACACCACGGCTGGCACTGTGCAAATCTCCCTGTGTTTGTCATGTGGTTGATCAGGGCTGGGTTATCAGGGAGAGTTTATGGCTTGTGATTTCTGCTGGGGTGGATGTGGTTTCATACACCACAGGCACTTTGATCTTTTCCCCCCCGCACTGCTCACAAGTTTCTGTGGGTTCCTCTTGGATTTCGTGCGCCATCGATTGATTTCCTCGGTGTCTAAGGGAAGATTTTGAGGGCAGAGAGACAGAATTTGAGTGATAAGGACACTTCTCCTGCCCTTCAGACTGCACCTGAGTTCTGGGAAGCGATGGGACCCTGGCATCCTGTTAGGCTGGAGCATCTCTTACAATGAGAATAACTCATTTTGTTGTTTCCTTGCAGAACGGAGCAAAATTTTACAAGAAATAAATAAAGCCAACCCAAACGCAGCCCCGTGCCAAATCAGAACTGATTGCTTCTCCCTCCTCTCTTTTTCAGTACAACAAACAAGCTGTGAAAGCTGTATGGTCTATGAAACAACCACTTATGGTTATTTGACCTCCTCCCCTCCCTTTCCCTCCTTTCTTTTTTATTTTTGTTTAATTAGTTCTCTTCTCACAGATATCTCCACTGTGAGATGGAAAAGTCAAAATCTTTTGATGCTTTCAAGCCCCTTCTCCCCTTGTGATGATGTAAATTAATTCCCCAAATCCCACCTAAATCCTGAATTTGTAGCTAATTTTTCTATTAATGGAGAGAGAGAGAGAGAAAAAAAAAATAGAAAATGTTTCCAAATTTGTATGTCTGTTTTCCTTGCACGTCTGTCTTAGTCTGCAATATGTGGAGAGGTGGGAGATCTTATGAGACTGCTGCCTTTAGTCTCTTTGTTAAACTTCTTCTGCCAGGTTAGCATTTTTGTCTGCTTGGAAGCTGGAGGATTGAACTCACCTGGGAGCCCCAGTAGTGAAATAAATTATCATAATATAGCAGGAAAAAGAATATATTTTAAGATGGTGAGCAGTGCAGGACTGCCCTGGTGTATTACATCTGTTCATTTTGAGATGTAAAATATGGCTTTGGCTTTGGGGCACGTGACTGGGATATTCTTGTTTTGAGGGGAGGGGGCTGAGGGGATGCAGGTAAATATAACATAAATACAGCCCCAAAAGCATCCTGACATTGATAGTAACTATAATAGCAAGCTAAAGCTGAGCACTGATTGTTAATTCATGATTTTTAAGCCAACCTTTCAGTTTTTAGAGGAATCTTAGTTCTTCTTGGGGACTGGCAGTGCTGTAAAGCAGAGATGAAGGGCAGGAAATTGGAAGATCTGTTGAAATTAATATTCCAATGCTCTGCTTTAACAAATTGTCAGCACAATGGGTGTGAGTGCAGGTGTTCACCAAGATGTTTTATGCCCTTCTGTTAAAAAAGGATTAATCTTTAGCTTGAACCAGGGTACCTGGCAAGGGGGATCTGGGTTCAACCCCTCCAGAAAAGCTCTGAGCAATCCCAGGCTGGGACGTGGCAACAGGAGCTGAATACCCCCAAAGTCATTACAACGATTCTGCCATTTTTTAATTAACCAATGTTGATATTCTGTGGGGTTTTATCCTCCTGGGGTTTTCACCTTGCTCGTTTTGCAGCCCCTGCCTGCCTCCTGCCCTGTGGTGTAGCCTCTGTGCTGCTTCCTTCCCTGTTAAGGAAATCTCAGGCTCTTCCCTCTCCAAGCTCTCCCTGACATTGCCATGGAAGTGCTGCCCTTCTCCTCACTGCTAGGAAAGATGAGATCACTGGCACTAAATATATCCCCTTGTCCATGCCAGGGATGCTCTGGCAGACTCTGAAGTGACTTATTTTCTATGTTTTGTCAATTCTCTGTGGCAGGTGATTTCATCAACTGCTCTTTAATTGCTCGCAGAGCTGAGCTCTTGCTTTTTGTTGTTTTCGCTCCTGATGGAAAGGTGCTGGTGGCCACCTTGCAGCTCCTCCCTTCTGGTCAGCTTTGTCACCCAGTTCTCAGATATACTTCTCTGTTTTTATTTTTTAATTAAAAATGAGCTGCAAGATTTGGAATTGGAGTCAAACTCCTGGAAAGTTCGCTCTCAGGGTTTCAGGCTGTGGTGGGATCTGCTCCCAGTTATGTTCCCTGTGTGATCGCTGGATGATCTCAGACTTGTCTGTCTGCTCTCCCTATTTATCCTGCAGTTGTTAAAATGAAGAGGGGGGTGGGAAGATGATGTTTGGGGCAGGACTGAGTGCCTCCTTTCCAATATTTGGACTAGAGGTGGTGTCTTAGCAAGGTTTTTTTCCATATCTATTCACTGGAACAGTCAGTGTGTGCTTCTTCTGGATCATCCTCATAACTGCAGTGTTTTATGAGCAGTGTGACCCCATTCTGCTGTCTTATCTATCCCCCTTTTCCCACTAATCACCTTGCCTGAATGTTCTTTTAACTTGCTTTTTAGGATATTCCAGTTTTCCCCTCCTGTTCCTTACCCATAAGCAGCTTCCTTCAAGCCCTCACAATTTTGTTACTCCTGGGGCGACCCTTTGGCTCTGTTCATCCTTTGATGTCCATTTACACTTTGATCAGACTAAAATTTAAGAATCCTGAACTCAGTTGCTGCTTTTTGCTACTGACTTTTATGGACCTAGCTTTTGGAGAGTTGGGGTTTCATCTCGTTTAATGGGGAAATCTCCATTCCCAGGAAGTTCTGCCAACTTCCTTCCCACTCCAGGGAGAGGAATCAGACCTTTTAGCACACAACTCATCTCATTCTGCTAGAAAATGAAACTGCCCTAAACCAGGGCAGGCGAATTATGTCCAAAAAGGTTCTTTTTTTCTCTCCATTAGAGCTAAGGGGAGCTGAGGACAACTTGTTCAGATGTGAACATCCCTTCTTTCTCTGTTCCCTGGCTGTAAGTGACAGTAATGGTGTTTCTCTGCTTTGATAAAGGTCTCATCAGTTTGTGGTCATGAGGTTCTCCAACATTATGATAATAGAAAAGCTCAGTGCAGGGTTATTTTATGCAGGGTTTTCCTGCTGGAAGTTGGATTAACATGTTCAGATAGGGCCATTTCTTTTGGTCCTTTGTATTTTCTTCATTCTATCACAGGTGGAATCCAACCTCTTCTGTGAAGGTCAGGGGCTCCTACCTGGACCAGGCACCTGGAGCTGGCAGAGAATAGAGAGGAATTGAGAGTAGGGACACTGAGCTGCAACTTCAGCTCAAGTGGTTTAGGGGGAAAAAGGGGCTGGAATAGACCTGGCACATCAGCACCCCCTAATCCATGGGTTTTGATGCTGTTACAAACTCCCCCTAAACTGCTAAAAGCTGAGGGAAAAGCCTTTAATCTCACTTAAAAGAGGAAGAAAGCCTGCAGAATTTATGGCATCTGCAGTGACCGGGGCACTGCCAGTGAGTTCAGGGAGTTTAGGAATGGCTGAGCAGGCTGGGATCTCGTTGGGATCACACATCTGACACTCACAGGTGAATTTTGCTGCACCAGCAGCATGGGATGCTTTGGGTGACACAGCACACTTGAGGATATTTTGGAGTGCCCAATGAACTTCCACGTGATTTGGAGACTTGAGTTGGCTGGATAGGGGTGGATTGAAGAAGTGAGGAAGTATTTAGGCTAAAGATGAAATCAAGATACTTTAAGGTGCATGATTCCAGTTGCAGGGGGCCCTGACACCCAGGAACCTGCAACCAAAAGGGCACAAGTAACTGGAGCAGGCAGACCCTGAAAGGGGTAAAGGTGGAGAGGAAGGAGTGGGTGGGAAAGGCCAGCTTGGGTTGGGGGTGATGTGGAGAACATCAGGAATGGTCAGAAAAAACTCAGTGTGACATCATGGCAGAGCAGGAAGCCTTGATCTATTCCTGGCTCTGTTGCTGATTGCAGCACGACCTCGGGCAAATCACTCCCCTCTCCCCATCCCCGCTCTGCTCCTCCCTGAGCTTTTCAGGGAATGGGCTGTCACTTGCAATGAGCCTGTCCTGAGCACAGCCACCCTTTGATTTCATCCTGATGCTTCCCAGGCAGCTGAACCCAGAGTTCAAACCCAGGGTGCTGTTGGGGTTCAGCTGCTTTCAGATACAAAAATTTCCACGTGCAAAAAATTCCCTGATGGGAGTGGGGGCTCCTCCCACGTGTGTTTGTGCAAAGGCTTGGGCTGAGCTCTGTCAACACGTGGCTTTGCCCAGCTCCCTGTGTATCCCAGATTTCCTTGCCCCCTCCCAACAGGTTGGTCATAAATTAGGTTCTGATGTGGGGATTGAATTTCACTCCAGCTGCCGGAGCCGTGGCACATCTGGGGTCCTCCTGTGGTTAATGGCTTCACAAAAATGAAGCAATAAAGGTTATGATGGCTGTGTTTTAACCCCATGGCCCTCGTTCTGCTCAACAGGAGGGTTTCCCTGGAACAGTTAAAAACCCGCTGTCTGTATTTAAATATCTCCCAGTGATGCCTCAGGGTTTGGGGTTTCAGTATCTTATTCTAATGGGTAGACTGCTTAATAGTCAGTGGTGCTGGGCCTTGAGCACAGGGTGATAGGGGCAGGATAGTTTGGGTTTCTCCACGGGATTCACTTCTTCAAGGACACTCTCTCTGAGCTCCGAGCCCCAAAGATAAACAACATAAGAGGATGGAACACCGTCGTTTGGAACTGTTGATTGGACGACGAATGGGGCATATGCAAATGGACTAAAACCTAGAAAAAGGGGGGGATTTTGTAACCCGCTCTCCTTTTGCTTGCATACAGGGAGCGACCCAGGCGGCCACTGCTGTGGCCGCCGGGGCTGGCCTTGAAGGCCTAAAATAAAGTTCACTTCAGCTTTACTCCGACTGGCCTCTGCCTCTGCCTCAGTTTCAGGCATCAGTTTTTGGCGAGCCAGGCAGGAGGGTTTGAGGCTGCTGGGAACCCTTGGGGACCAAAGCGCTTTCATCTTATCAGCGGAGGTCCTGAGGCGCCGGCACCAGAGCCCTTGAGACAGAGGCGTGAGTGATTGGGTAAGGGGCGTCTTGTTTAGCGTCCGGAATTGCCGCTGAGATCTTTGTAAGGCATGATTTTGTTGCGATCCTAGGCAGGGCTTTTGGAGTCTATAGCCTGACCCGGGGGAAGGGCTACCTCCCTATCAGGGTGCTGAGTGTCCTGAGGCCGAAGTGCGGCGCAGGTGATAGCTGTGGTTTTGAAAGTCCCGAGTTCTAATCCCAGGTCGGGTTTGAGTGCTGTTGTTTGTGGGATATCAGAATGGGCTGCATATATTCTAGCGAAAGCAGTAGCAAAGCAATTCCCAGGGACAGCCCTCTCGGGCTAGTACTGAGAAACTGGACGAGGTTGGTGGGGGAAGAGTCCCTGCTGGCAAGACCCAAACTGATCAGGCTTTCGGAGACATTGTGGCCAGCATATACATTAGACAATGGAGAGGTGTGGCCTCAACTCGGGAGTTTAGATAAAAGCCTGATATCTAGTTTAATGTCGTGTTTGCGCGGGGATAGGTGCTTTGAGGAATTGCAGTATGCCCGCTTATTTCTGGCCCTGGCCCGCGAACAGGCTCGGGATAGTAAAAAGGAAAATATTATGGTTGTACGAAAGAAAAGAGAAAAGCCGTTTCTCTGTAGCATGTGTAACCAAGACGAGCCGGAGGACCTAGTGGCCCCTGCGCTGAGAACTGGGTCTGGCTACGGTGCGGCCGCTCCCCTGCCCCCACCATCCCACTCGCAGCCACGGGGCCGGCCCGGGACTCGGGCAGTAAAAAGGGAGGAGGAGGGGTTGCGGCATCGCCAGACACCGTCTCCGTCCCCATCCACTTCACCCCCCCGAAGGGCGAGAAAAGGGGGGAGGGGAAGCCAGCAGCAGCAGCTTCTGGCCCCATCCCGAAAAAGGGGGGGTAAGGCCAGAGAATCCCGCAGAGAGGGTGCGGACTGTACGAGCCGTGGGGGGAGGGATCCCTCCCCCGATCTCGGGCCCGTCCGTTGCCACAGCAACCCCGAAGGCCAAGGAGCTGTCTCGGGGGATGATATCATCAAAGGCAAACGGGCAGCAGGAGCCGCCAAACAGAGGTCTTACAGTTTATCTGGGAGTAGAACTAAGCTGCTAGTTACAACAGAATCTGAGAGCTCTCGCTCAGACAGCTCTGAGGACGAAGAAAGTGAGGAAATAGACGAATTTACAAATAGGCGCAGGAGGGGAAGAATTGCAAGGAGGGCTATCAGAGAGCGGAGCCCAATTGCCCGTCGTACTAGGAAAGGGAAAGAGGAAAAGGAGCCAATTCTCCAAGCTCCATTAAGACAAGCAGTTGGTAATCAAGGGCCAGTGTATGTGAAGGTTCCGTACTCCCTCATAGAGTTAGAACAGTGGAAATCTACAGTGGGGAAGTACAAAGAGAACCCAGACAAGGTAGCCCAATTAGTGGAGAGGGCTATTAATTCCCAAAATCCTGATTGGGCTGACTTAAATTCTATGCTAGATACATTACTTGATCCCACAGAAAGACGAATGGTCAATAAAGCTATCACTACTTTCGTTGAAGGGGGCATAGCCAGTGGAATGCTTCAAGGCACTGTCACTCAAATCTTCCCCCAAGAAAACCCAGAGTGGAATCCGAATACTCCCGAGGAGTTATCGAGATTGAAACGATATCAAAACCTCGTGGTGTATGGATTGAAGCATGGTGTCCCTAAGGCTATAAACTGGTCAAAACTTTATGAAGTTAGGCAAAATTATGATGAGTCGCCTACTGATTTCTTAAACCGATTAAGAGAAACTGCTATCAAATACACAGATCTAGATCCTGAGTCGGGTGATGGTAAAGCACATCTGGTTCTGCTGTTTATGGGCCAAGCTTCGAATGATATAAGAAGGAAACTGCAGAAAATGGAGGGGGTCCGAGATATGGATAAATTGTTAGAGGTGGCTTGGAAGGTGTTTCGGGATAGAGGTCCGACGGAAAGGGGCAAGTCCCAACCTGTTAAGAATGCAGCACGGGAGGGGTCATTTAGGAAAACTTCCCCTACGGAGAAGGACCGGTGTACCCTCTGTAAGAATTTAGGGCACTGGAGAAGAACGTGCCCACTGTTGAAGGAAAAATCCTCGGTTCCCCAGCTCCCAGTGGTACGGACCTCGGGCGGTTCAGGGTCCGATTGATGCGGACCGAGGGCTTCCCCCCCAGCAGAGCCCTCGGTTATAGCTAAGCTGGGGAAAGAAGATATAGAGTTTTTGGTGGATACAGGAGCGGCTTACTCTGTGTTGAATACTTTGGAAGGGAAACTGAGTCACGATACCGTACATGTTGTTGGGGCAACCGGGGTAAGTGAAACTCGACCTTTCTTTCAGCCCTTGGACTTCAAATTAGGGAAGCATTGGGTGACTCATCAATTCCTTTATATGCCCAACTCCCCCAAACCATTGCTGGGCAGGGACTTATTAGAAAGATTGGAGGCAGAGATTAAATTCATGAGGGGGAAGGGTGTACAAATCATAATCCCTGAATCTAAATTTGTCCAAGTCGCTGCACTCTTTGTACAGGAAAAACACGATGAAATCCCCGCTGAAGTTGAGAATGTAGTAAACCCAATAGTGTGGGCTGGTGATGTCCCGGGAAGATCTAAACGAGCAGAACCGGTGAGGGTTACACTCAAACCAGGAGCTACACCAGTAAGACAAAAACAATATCCCTTAAAATTGGAAAGCCGTGTAGGACTGGTGCCTATTATTGAAAATTTCCTACAACATGGTTTGTTGATGCCATGTGAATCCAAATTTAACACCCCTATTTTAGCTATTAAGAAAGCTGATGGTAAACGCTATCGGTTAGTGCAAGACCTAAGGGCCATTAATAGAATCACTGAGGACATACACTCGGTGGTAGCTAATCCTTACACCCTTTTGACCACACTAACAGATGAATTGGGGTGGTTTACTGTAGTAGATCTAAAGGATGCCTTTTTTTTGCATTCCCGTACACAAAGATAGCCAAGAGCTTTTTGCTTTCGAATGGGAAAACCCTACAACAGGGAGGAAAAGCCAACTTACTTGGACGGTTTTACCACAAGGGTTCAAAAACAGTGCAACTCTCTTTGGGAATCAGCTGGCAAAGGAACTGGAGGACTGGAAAAGACTAGAGCCGGAAGCAGTTGTTCTTCAATATGTTGATGACATCCTGATTGCAGCTGGATCCAGGGGGGATTGTATACGATTTACTGTGAGTTTGCTAAACTTTTTGGGATCTAGCGGATATAAGGTTTCGAAAGACAAAATGCAGATTGCTAAAGAAGAAGTGGTCTACTTGGGACTGGAGATCTTCCGCGCACACCGACGGCTTAGTAAGGAACGGAAGGAGGCCATCTGTCGGCTCCCTGAGCCCCACACTGTAAGAGAAATGCAAGCCTTCCTGGGAATGGTGGGCTGGTGTCGATTATGGATAGCTAATTATGGATTATTGGTAAAACCCCTGTATGGAGCCTTAAAAGCAGCTGAGAGAGGGATTATTGAGTGGACTGAAACGTCCAGAGCAGCTTTCAAACAGTTGAAGCGTTCTCTCATGTCAGCTCCTGCACTGGGATTGCCAAACTTAACTAGACCTTTTGAACTCTTTACACACGAAAGGCAGAATATGGCCCTGGGGGTACTGGCACAGCGCCTCGGGGATGAACGGAGGGCTGTGGCTTACTTTTCCAAACAGCTGGACAATGTAGCCCAAGGCTGGCCAGGGTGCCTGAAGGCTGTGGCAGCTACAGTTATCCTGATCCAAGAAGCCCGAAAGCTTACCCTTGGGCAACACATGGTGGTGTACGTACCCCATGCTGTAGCCGCTGTACTTGAGCAGAAGGGGGAACATTGGTTATCGGGTAATCGGATGCTTAAGTATCAAGCGCTATTGCTAGAGCAGGATGACGTTACCTTGAAGACAACTTCTGTTGTTAACCCAGCCATGTTCTTGTCATCCACCTTAATTGATGGAGTGCCTGAACACGACTGCTTGCAAACAATTGAGGAAGTCCATTCTAGTCGACCAGATCTAAAGGACAGGCCTCTGGAAGATCCAGATTGGGAACTTTTCACGGATGGCAGCAGCTTTATGAAGAGTGGAAAAAGGATGACTGGCTATGCCGTGACCACGCTAGACAGAGTGGTTGAAGCCAGGGCCCTACCAGCAGATGTGTCATCGCAGAAGGCTGAATTGATCGCCTTGACGAGGGCCTTAGACCTGAGTAAAGGGATGAAGGTAAATATATGGACCGATTCTAAGTATGCATTTAGTGTCGTCCATGCCCACGGAGCTATTTGGAAGGAGAGAGGGCTTCTGAACACTCAAGGCCACCAAATTAAACACGCTGAACAAATACTTGCTCTCTTAGAAAGCATCCAGAGACCCAAAGAAGTGGCTATTATGCACTGCAAAGGCCACCAAAAAGGAAAAACCGTTCCAGAATTGGGAAATCGTTTTGCTGATAAAGCAGCTAAGGGAATTGCAGAAAAGGGCATCCTAGCAGTAATTCCATCAAAAGAGATTGATTTGTCTGAGTTCACCCCAAAATATGATCAAGCAGATCATAAGTTGATTAAGATCCTTAAGGCTGAAATCACAGAGAGCGGATGGGCTGTTACGCCCACAAATCAGGTTGTGGTACCACCCCTGATCTTGCGAGAAATAGCCCAGAGAGAACATGAGAACACGCATTTTGGGGCTGAAAATCTCTTGAAACATTTAAAAAAGGTAGTGGTAGGTAAAGGAATGGCTGACATCGCACAATCGGTAGTAAGTAAGTGTGAAGTGTGCTGTAAGAATAATCCTGATACGAGAAAAAGAGTGGTGTTGGGAGTAACAAAGGCAGGGGATCTCCCGGGAGATTATTGGCAAATAGATTTTGCAGAGTTACCACGCAGAGAGGGATACCGGTACCTCCTGGTATTGGTTGATACTTTCAGTGGATGGCCGGAAGCTTACCCCTGTCGTACCAACACAACTAAAGAAGTGGTAAAAGTCCTCCTTAACCATATAATTCCGAGGTTTGGGGTTCCCTTGGGAATGTCATCAGATAGGGGGCCACACTTTGTCGCAATGGTAATTAAAGAAATCAGCCAAATTTTGGGGATCACTTGGGACTTGCACACATCGTATAGGCCCCAAGCAAGTGGTAAGGTGGAACGCATGAATGGGACTCTTAAATTACAAATTAGTAAAATTTGTCAAGAGACATCTATGACATGGGTTCAGGCATTGCCTATAGCTCTGCTGAGAGTTCGTATTCAACCCAGGCGAAGGGATAACATTAGTCCCTATGAAATATTGTACGGGAGGCCCTATCAGATTCCACATATTCCTGGAGAAGTCCACATGAAGGGAAAACTTGATTTACAAAAGTATTTAATGGCTTTAAGTTCTACCTTGCAGAGGCTTCAAACCCACATCGTGTCATCGAGACCCATGGGATTGGATACGCCTGTACATCCGTTCCAACCTGGAGACTGGGTTTATGTCAAGTGGTGGGACAGTGATCCTTTGCGAGCCAGGTGGAATGGACCATTTCAAGTACTGTTGACGACTTTCACCGCAGTCAAGGTTGCTGGTAAAGGACCGTGGATCCACTACTCCAGAGTCAAAAAGGCTTCTGTCCCCAATGATAGTAAACCTTAAAAACAGCTCTCTTTTGTACTTGTAAGCATTGTTATTGTATCTAGGTAGAGACTCGACAAGGTAGAGGCCTTGTCAAGCCTCTAAAAGGGGGGAACTGATGCCTCAGGGTTTGGGGTTTCAGTATCTTATTCTAATGGGTAGACTGCTTAATAGTCAGTGGTGCTGGGCCTTGAGCACAGGGTGATAGGGGCAGGATAGTTTGGGTTTCTCCACGGGATTCACTTCTTCAAGGACACTCTCTCTGAGCTCCGAGCCCCAAAGATAAACAACATAAGAGGATGGAACACCGTCGTTTGGAACTGTTGATTGGACGACGAATGGGGCATATGCAAATGGACTAAAACCTAGAAAAAGGGGGGGATTTTGTAACCCGCTCTCCTTTTGCTTGCATACAGGGAGCGACCCAGGCGGCCACTGCTGTGGCCGCCGGGGCTGGCCTTGAAGGCCTAAAATAAAGTTCACTTCAGCTTTACTCCGACTGGCCTCTGCCTCTGCCTCAGTTTCAGGCATCACCAGTCATGTGCCATCTTTGAGCAGCTTTTTATGAAGTGACTTCAGTTTTGAAATTTAACGAAGCTGAAGCATTTTTTCGTTCAGGTTTCCCTTCACAAAAGATGAACTGGTTCTCTTTAGACTGAAAAAAACCCCCTTGTCTCTAAATTATGCCATGATTTAGCATTTATATACAACAGAAGAGGAAAGAAGAAAGGGGAAAAAACCCACCTCACTTTGTGGTTTTTTTGTGTGAGTAATGTTCTTCTTAAGGGATGATTTGTCTGTGAAAAGCAGTTCCCAGCTCTGGTCACCAATGATCCCTGCAAGGGATGATGCTTCCATTCTCTCACAAACTCAAAACCATGGCCGGGAAAACTCAGATGTGACTTTGGGCACTGAGCTCTCACTGCATCAGAAATGCTGACATTTTAGAATGTGTGGATTCTTAGAAATCAAGGTGTCTTTTCCCAGTCTTCCTCTCTTGATAAATACCAGTTCCCTAAAACAATCTCTACTGTTTTTTGGAAAGGAAGTGAAGTTTGGTGCTCCAACCAAACCGTGGTTGTCTCTGTTGGATGCTGTGGATGCTGCTAAAGGTGCCACTCTTGATTCTCCAGCTGTAGGATTTGGCTGCCCAGCAGATCAAATCAATAAATGTATTTATCCTCCCAGCTCTGCTGACAGGTGTGGAAGTGGGACTGTCTCGGAGCTGCAGAGAGAGCAAAACCATTCAGGCTCTGAGCTAAAGTGGATTTTAAAGTGGATTAAAGAGGCAGATATTTAATTTTTGAGAGTGGTTCACATCACCTCCTAGCCAGGATGTCCTTGTGTGTACAGTCAGTGGAGTTCAAAGCATCATTTCTGCCACCTCTTGGAGATATCTGCCTATTTTTTATATAAATAACTCCAATCCTTAAGGGGAGAGTTGTGAAATTCCCCTCCTGACATGCTGCAGTGGTGACAACATGGGGGACATCACAGCAGAAACTCTGGATTTGCACCAAGCTACACAACAGGAATAAACCTCAAGGTTCCTGGGTTGACAGTAGAATTATTCCCTTAATCACAGAAGTCATCCTTAACAAGTTATTCTGCATTTGGGGAAGAGGGGGATTTTACCTGACCCTGTTTCCACCTTGAATTTTGTTTTACCCTTGGTCCCAACATCTTCAGAATGCGCTGATGGTGCTTGGTGTGCCAAATTCTTGTTAAAAGGCAAGGCAGACAAGCACTCAGAGGAGATAAACATCTCTCATTTATTTGTTTAACTCACTATTAATTGCAAAGGACAGCCCTTCACTCATCTGTTATGAAGTGTATTGACTTCCCCTCCACAGGTTTCCAGGAGATTTGCTGCTCCAGCACAAATCCTGAGAGAGCCCTGGGTCAGTTTTTGAGGAGCAAGGGGGTTGATGTTGGAGTTAATGAGCTTGTTATGAGACATATCCTGGGATCTCTGGCAGCTCCATCCTCTGCCACCGTGTCCAGCCAGCCTGCAATTAGGAACAAGGTCTGTGACATTGCTTTATCCTAAATCTGCAACGAGACAGAAATGTCTGCTTTTCACTGAACACACAGAAATGCCTGATCTGCAGAGTGGGAACAATTTTTTCTTCTTTATGACTCGAAATCCTTAGAAGTCCTGAAGTCCCCAAGGACTTACCTTTAAAAATTGGATTTTTTTTTTTTAATTTTTTTTTTTTGTAGCGCTGTTGTCCATTTTTTCCAGGAATTCAGACTGGTGTTAGCCCAAGTAGTTGGAGTTAGAACCCTGGGCAGCGTGCTCATGAGAGTTTGTTAGGTAATTGATATTGGTAAATTGCTGTGGTAGAAGGTAAAATATTATCTGGATGGCTGTGATAGGTGCAGACACACAGACCTGGGGCTGTGTTGCCTCCTTGCCATGGAATCATGGAGGGGTTTGGGTTGGGAGGGATGTTAAAATCATCCAGTTTCAATCCCCTGTCATGGGCAGGGATCGTTAAAATCATCCAATTCCAATCCCACTATCCCAGGTGCTCCAAGCCTCATCCAGCCTGGACTTGGACATATCCAGGGATGGGCAGATGGCTCTTGACTGGAGCTGGAAGAGCTCAGTCATAATTCAGAGTTCAAATCCAAGATGCCAGAGCATTCCTGCAAGTGATTCCCTCTTCTTTGATTTTGATTAGTTGATTCAGAGAATACAGGTATGGAAGTGACCTCCAAAAATCCCCAAAGCAAAGCCACTGCAGCCAAACATTCCTCTGGGATGTTCCCATTAACTCAGCCACTGCAGAGTCTCAAGCCAGACCCTTGGAGTCCAGTGGCCTCTGCCTGACTTGGATCATTTCTGCCTGTTGGGTTTGCAGGTTTCACCCTTATTTTATTTTAATGAATGTCACAAGCCTGCAAGCTCTGTCCTATATCTGGGGACTGTGCTCTTCTGGGGGATTATCCAGCCATTGTCAGAGCATTCATCTGAATTACCCCATTCATTTCAGCCCTATTCACTTCCAGCCATCCATTATCCTCACCTTTCTTTCCCTACCCTGAATATCACCCAGGCTGCTCTTTCTTCTTGCCCTGGAAACTTTAAATATAGATAGATATGTTAATTGGTATCATTACAACATACGGTCCCAGTCACCCTGCAGTTCAGGGAACATTTCGTGTTGCCATTTAAATGATGAGGTTTTTTCTCCTTTTTTCCCTTTAATGCCACTGACAGCTACTTGTGTTTAATTCATTTTGATTTTGTTAGGAGGGGGAAGTTATCAGGATCGTATCATTAAAAATGCATGCTTGGGTTATTCATGCATGTTTCATATATCCCTGTGTATGATCCATCATAATTCAACATTAGCCAGTGGGGATACCAAGTGGAAAGGCTCTGCTGAGCATACACATAATTCAATTACACCCATGACGTCACATTGATTGGATTCTTAATGACACCTCCGAGCCCTGCTGGGAAAAAAGGAGGGTTCCCACCGAGGCTGCCCGTGCCTGGGAGCACAAAGTTCGTGTTACTGATCCGGGCTGGCAGGATTTGGACCAGGGAAGGAGCTGGGCAGCTGCTCTGGAGCTGAAGGATGGATGTGAAGCAGCTCGGGCAGCACAGCACGAACCCTGGGTGTTGGAATTCTGTAAACTTCGATTTGGGGGTTTTTAGTGTATAGTAATACATGTGAGTCAAGGTGGAGGGCTTTGGGTGTTGTCTGAGTCCTTCTTCTTCATGGGTTTAGGCGGTTTTCTGTCACTGGGTGAAAACCTCAACACCTGGGTGCCACAGGAGTTGTGCTGCTTGGGCTGTAACAGAGAAATGAGATGTTCTCCCTGCTGTTTTAGCCAAGGGCTCTTACCAGGGCAGCAATCCCCATGGCAGAGGGACAATATGTCATGCTGCAGGCAATCCTCCTGACCTGGGATAGCTCTGCTGGCACTGGAGCATTGCTTTGGTTAAAAACCAATTTTTTGGTTAAAAACCAATTTTTTGATTAAAAACCTGTTCTCCCTGGTGGGTGATGTGGAGTGGTGCATGGTGGAATTCTGTGCAGCTGAGGAGGGAAAGAGAGATAAGAGGGAAACAGATTGATTTTTGATTGATTGATTGAAAGATGATGTACCTGGTGGCACCTTTATCCTCTGGTCACAGATCCAGATTTAGGATGAATCAGTAATTACACCTTCCCTTCACCTCCACCGTGGTCTTTCACCCTGTTAGTGAAATGAATCCCTGCTTTCCAGAGCCTGCTGGCAATATCCATAAAGAGGCAGTGCCATTCCTGGGGCTCCGGGTGGCAGAGGTCAGAGAATGTAAAAAGTCCATTATTTTGATAGTAAGGACAGGCTGCCTCTGTGACAGGAGAGGTTTGGGCTGGATATCAGGAAAATGTTCTTCAGCCAGAGGATGTTTGGGCACTGAACAGGCTCCTCAGGTAATGAATGGACACAGCCTCAAGGCTGCTAGAGCTCCAGGAATGTTTGGGCAATGCTCTCAGGGATGCACCGGCTGGGATTTTTTGTGTGGTCCTTTTTGGGGCCGGGAACTGGACTGGATGTGATCCTTGTGGGTCCCATCCAGATTAGGATATTTTATCTGTGGTTCCCTCTAAGGCAGCACTGGGATGCTGAACTCAGTTTGGGTGTCCTGGCATTGCTGCTCCTTGGTATCAATCAGGTGGAGCAGGGATTGCTGATGCAGAGTTTTCTTTGATGGTCCTAAAAAAATAAAAAGAGGGAGGCTCGGCATCCCTCGCTGCCTCTCACTTCAATACATTTAAAAATAACTCCTCTGTGAGCGTGTCCCAGCACCTCTCTGCCTCAGCACTTTTGAAGCTCTATTGCATTCCAACCCAACGCTGGATTATCTCCATTTTATTGGTGCTGGCTTACAAGCTGAGAGAACTGGAATAAAAAAATATCTCTCCTTATGGTCATGGCTGGGAGAAGAAATCACTCCTGCTGCTGACTCCTCCTGACTCCCAGACCTCTGCTCTAAGCACACGAGCATTCCAGCTACCAATCCTATTGATTTTCAATTATGGCTCAAATGGGAAGTGCTTGTAGCTTTGTGTTTACCCTCGGGAGACTTTGCCTTGTCATTGCTGCTGAGGAGCAAGCGTGGAGAAATTCAGGGATGATGTGGATGTGTGGCTGTGGGGCTGGGACTCATTCCTGGGCAGAAATGGGGGTCACCACTGCTGGTTAAAACAACAAAATCCCTTTTTATGGGGCTGGATGTGCTGTTGGGGGCAATGCAGGGGGCTGTGGCGTGAAGAAATCATGGCTATAAATACAGAGCCAGTGTGGCGTGGCAGAGAGTTATTGTTGGCATGAGAGTGGGGTATTTTTAAATTACATGGGGAGACTTTATTTCGAACGGGAGCAATGCTGAACCTCGCTGGCATGTTTGGGACAGGCCAGGCAGGAGGCACATGAGAAGTTGGAAGCTGCAAAATTCACACTCTCCCTTCCCTGGTTTGCAGCTTGGGCAGTGTTTGCTGTGGCTGCTGTGAGCGGGTGGATGTGAGGGTGGCATGGAACAAACACAATTCAAGGTCTGAAGGTATCTCCCTCCTTGGATTTCTCAGCAATTTGCCAAAGGCAGGAAATGCTGAATCCATCCCCTTGGCTGGGGATGCAAAGGAGTTCAATAATTCATAGAGCCAGGTTATGAACTCTCAGAACCATTTAGGTTGGAAGGGACCTTAATGATCATCCAGTTCCACCCCCTGCCATGGGTAGGGACACTTTCCACTGTCCCAGGCTGCTCCAAGCATGATCCAGCCTGGCCTTGGACATTCCAGGGATCCAGGGGCAGCCACAGCTTCTCTGGGCACCCTGTGCCAGGCCCTCACCACCTGCCTGTGAAAAAAGTTACTTTTCCTCTTTTTTAAAAGCTTCCTTCTCTTCCTCTTTTCATAAAGCTTCCTTTAGGCCCTGGAAGGGGCTCTGAGGTCTCCCTGGAGCCTTTTCTTCTCCAGGCTGGACACCAGAGCAGAGGGGCTCCAGCCCTTGGAGCATCTCCTCTGGATCCTCTCTGACAGGCCCTGTCTTCTGCTGAGGGCTCAGAGCTCCAGCTGAAGCCTCACAAGGGCTGAGTAGAGGCCTCATCTTTCAGAGATTCCCCAAAAAAGCCCTCCCAAACCCAATGATTATTGTTCTCCTCAGCTTTGTCCAAGAGCTGGGATGAATTTCCCAGGGTTTGGTTTTGCCTGGGCCTTGACGTGCCCTGCCCCACGTGTGTGTCCGTGCACTGGTGCAAGGCCCTGTTTGTTCCCTTGGCTTTCCCTGAGAGCCATGAGGGTGTTATTTATAGCAGCTGGGCAGCTGGAGCCTGGCTTGGGTTTCCATCACCTGCTCCCTTTCCCTGCATCCCAGGGTGCAGCAGGGCTGGATTTCAGCCTGGGGTGAGGTGCTGACCCTGACCTGTCGCTGCCCTCAGCCACGGGGCTTTGTCCTCATCCTCATTTTTCCCCCTCAGGGCAGAGCCTGCAGGGAATGAAATGCAGCAAGGGCCTGAATTATATATTGCAGGATGCTCTGAGTAAGGACTAAAGGGAATATTCTTCAAGTGTGGTTCTACAGCTCCACACTTTCTGTGTTTGCCTTGAGCCAAAGCCATTTATTGTTAATAATATTAAAAGTGAGCACTGTTTCTCTGCAGCAGCAGGGTCTCTTTGGGATGGTGCTGCCCTTTTGAAGGTCCAGCAGATCTTTTTGGGGTGCTGCAAGTCAGTGTTGAGCATTCCTGAATGGCAGGAGCAGAAAATCTCTGTTAAATGGAATCAGGATCCTCACGGGGAAGGTGCCAGGCTGCTCTGAGCTGTGGTTTTATCTCACTTCTTCTCCCAGGGGGAGAGCAAGCAGCCCTACCTGCCTCTTTTCACTCCCTTATCAGCAGCATCTGGCATTATCACATTTGTTGTATCTCCTCCTTGCAGCGCTGACACCAGAGGACATCTCCCAGGGTTGACAACAGAATAAGGAAGTGGGGGGAATTAGCAAAGCCTGGATGCACCAGTCTCCTGAGGGTTTCCTTTCCAGCCTGAACATCAGCCCTGTGGTGTTCAGGATGTGACCACACTCCTCTTGCCTCTTCCATGGATATTTGCTGCTCTGGAGGATGCAGATTCCAACCACGTGTTGGCAATAACCAGGAGACAGAGGCTAGAGTAGTATGGAAAAATAAATTTTTTTTTTTTTTTTGCCAAGGAGGCTGCTGAGAGCTAATTTGTATTTTTTCAGCCTGAGTAGCATGTGCCTGTGAGGAGGGGTAACAGAGGTGGAAGGGCTGAAGCTTGATTATAGGATCCCTTTCCCTTGTTTTTTTTGAGTCCCAATTGGAAACAGCTCCCCGCAGTGGCTCTGCTTCAAACCCTGCTCCTCGGAGCTGACTCTGCATCCCGGTGGGAGGCCCTGACTTCCCTGAAGTTCACAACCTTCCCTCCCTGCTCCTTGCAGCTCCTGCAGCTGCACCACTCCCTGGAAAATCGCTGTGAGCTCCCTCCTCCCTCCGGCACGCTGGGGAAATGCCCTTTGTAATGCTCCGGGCTTTTGTTTTTTGCATGAGCTGTGTTGGGGTGAACTTGGTGAGGCTGCCAGAACATCATGAATAAGTTAGGAGGGGAGCTGTGCTCGGGGTGTGCACAGGCAGGGAAAGCAGGCTTGGTACTCAAACAGCCTCCAGAGTGCCTTGTAGTGGCATTTTATACCCCCTTCACTTTTATACCCTTGTTAAACCCAGATTTCTTCATGAGCCTTCACTGGTTTTGTGTTTCCCCAGCCATGGCTGGCTTCACACAAGGTCTGCCAATTTTGGTGCCCTGTCCTGATATTTCAATGCCTAAAATATTTCTTCAAACAAAATGTCCTCAAGGCACAGAATTCATGACAGAGTTTTGTGTCTCCTCGATGCCTTGGCCATCACAGCATCCCATTGTCCAAGGCTGAGGGCTCTGCTTTTCTACAAGAGAGAAATGTTGAAAAAAGTAGAGGGGACAGCGTGATCATTCATTGTCACCAAATGCACGTGGCCCTGTGGTCATTTTTATTTCTTAAGTGATTTTCCTGGGAGATGCAAAATCTGTGAGGTTGAGGTGAAATTTCCCTCTTTGCTCTTTCTAAAACCATCTTTGCAGAAGAATTGGCCTGATGAGGAGCACCCTTCTCTTCCTGGGAACATCTCAGCTCCTCTTCTACTCAGCTGCTGGTGCTTCTTGATTTCTGAAGGCCAAGAGTTCTCAGTTTCAGGGGTGTCTCTGTGCCAGCAAGGACAGCCACTTTCCTCTGCTCTCAGCCTCTGATGCATCAGCCAGATATTTTCCATCTCTTTTGCAGTTTATCCCATTCTCCCTCTGTCTTTGAGCCCCTTGTCACCACGATTTCATTCATGCTGTCCCCGGAGGGTCATTGCCAGTCACCTCTCTGCAGTTATTTCTGCACAGTTGGGGCTTTGTAATGAAAAACAAAACTCTTGATCTGCTTCGTTCCCAGAGCTGCTGGATTAGTTCCTGGTTTCTTCCTTGGCTTCATTTCAAACCACAGCAGGTCAAGGAAGGAGGTAGATCGATGTCCTCTCGAAAATGTGACCTGATCCATATTAGGAGGACTTTTCTGACCCCACACTGCTACATCAGGACTTGTTGAAGGGTCAGGGAGCAGAGTTCTGCCCCATTGTACAGAGATGTGGGACTGGAAAGGGCATTTGGGGTAAAATCCTTGTCCCTGCCATGTCATCCCCTTGTGTGGTTCTGATTGCAAACCTTGCAGGCTGCGTCCTTGCCTTCATCTGCTTCTTCTGCTTGCCCAGCCCAAGGGCTCCTCAGGGCTGGTGGTGCCACAGGGATGGAGCTGGTGTGTGGGACGGTGGGATGAGCTGGACCCAAACTGAGACACAGGAACTGGACCTAAAGTGAGGCATGGAATTGGACCTGAACTGGACACAGGAACTGGACCTAAACTGAGATCCAGAAAGGAGCCACTTCCACCAGATGTTGTCCCTGCTGGGGCCCAGAGATTTTGGGTAGGCTGGATCAAAGGCACTTTTTTGCTTGGTGTAGGGAAAGAAGATCACCCTGAACAAGGAGAGGGTTTTCATCTGTCTGTACAAAGTTGGTGAGATCAGGGTCCCCAAATGCTGCTTTGTGCAAGGTGCCTGTGGGATGCAGCTGCTCCTTTAACCCCACCCCAGAGTGGGGCTGCAACCACGGCCCCAAAGCCACAGGTGTCACAGAATCATTGTCCTGGAGTTGACTGGGTTGGAAAAGACCTCCAAGGTCATCAGGTCCAACCTGTGACCACCTTTCCAACTAAAGCATAGTGCTGAGTGCCTCCCCCAGTCATCCCTTGGACACCTCCAGGGAGGGACTCCAACACCTCCTTGTGCAGCCAGTTCCAGTGTTTGACAACCCTTTCCATGAAGACATTACTCCTGATGTTCCCATCCCCTGTTTGCTGCGATGGGAAGTGACTCCAGCTTTGGAGTGATGCTTAAAAATTGCTGTTTTTTTCATAAAGAGCAGCAAAAACTATGCATCAAGCGTGTCTTTTCTATAAATGCTTCCACCAGGAATATTTGATAGAGATGTGTGCTCACCTCACACGGAGCAGCCAGATTTGATGAAAGGATTTATTAGCAGACAATACAAAATGTGCTGCTGCTGCCTCCTCTGATATCGTGGTGCAGGACAGGGTCAGTTTTGCCTTTTTGTTTAGTTTTGGGTTTTAAGGGCTCCTCTGATGGCTGCTTTTCGTTCTGCTCTGTGTCCTGGGGGAGCTGAGTCAGCACAGAGCACCCAGCCCCTGCCCAGAGGAATTTGCACTAGTTTTGATTGTCATTTTGAGTACAGCCAGTTCTGCTTTGCCTTTAATAGACAAGCAGGAAATCTCTCTTGGTCTTCTCAGATAGCTGAGTCCATTGCTTGGAGGAGAGGGGAAGCTCATAGGAAAGTCGTGCTTGAGTGATTAGCAAACAGAACATGATTTTGTTGCAAATGTAGCTCTTGATATCCGAGGTGTCAAATACTCTGAGTAATGATCACGTTTTAAATATAGTTTATAACTTTCTTCTTGTGCATACACCGCCTACTGTATCTGCATGGTGGAATTTACACCCAGGGTGGCTGTGTATAGATGATGTCTCCGTATAATTACACCTCCAGAGGAAGAGAGAGATCTGTGCCTGTTTATTTTTAAATATTATCTATCTCTGTGTATCTAAAGAGAGAAGGTTTTACGCAGATGGAATCTCTTCCAGGTCGCATTTCAATAATAATTACAGCTTCATGATGCCGCGGCTATTTTATTTTATCTTGCATTATTTTAGCTGCTTCTAATAACTGCTAATTTCCCAACCACAAAGGTCACGGCGCGGGCGAGAGTAAACACGTCGTAAACTGGTTGTAGTAAATAAATAAATCCACTCCCCAGAAGCCGTGGTACTGAGCACAGTAAGAATGCAAGGACTGGGAAAAAAGCATTGCCACTCATCCTCTGGGTGTATTAATGGCAGTTGTGTAATGAAGGATCAGACTCTGGTAATTGATTGAAGTGTCCTTGAAGTGGGGTTAAACCCTTAGTAAGTGGTGTGTAGCTACAGGACCCTTTTGACAGGACCTGACCCAAAGTTCTTCACTGGTTACACCTCCACCAGTGCCTTCAGCTGGGATTTGTAAAGCTCCATCACCTATCCCCTTCCTCCTTGCTGTTGTGTTTGGGTGTTATGTGTCTGCTGGGATTTTCCTGAGCTCATTTCCTGCACTGGAGGAAAAAAATCAATCTGCTCCCTGTGCCATAAAATGTCATCTCTGATTGGTTTTGGAGACAGGAGAAAAGCTTTGGAGAGACTCAGTACTGCCAAAATCTTACCCTAAAACTTGTGACTGAGAGAGTTGCTTTGGTTTTATTTGTTTGGGCTCCTGGTTGAAGAAAATTTGATGGGCCCATAGGGGGCTGGGGCTGAATGGCTGCTGAATGGTGTAAGGAAATTATCAGAGAATCCCAGAATGGTTTGGGTTGGAAGGAACATTAGAGATCATCGAATTCTACCTCCTGCCATGGGCAGGGACACCTCCCACCATCCCAGGCTGCTCCAAGCCCATCCAACCTGGCCTTGGACACTTCCAGGGATCCAGGGGCAGCCACAGCTTCTCTGGGCAGCCTGTTCAGGAAATTCAGGAACTGTCTTTGATCAACACTGCCAGGGATAGAGCTCGTGCAGGGTGATGAGCTGCTGGCTGTGCCAAGGATTAACTGGAGAGAGAAAGTAATCCCAAGGCAACAGGTGGGATATGCTGAATTTTCAGGACAGAGAACCCATCCCATAGTGAGGGATTGAGCTGCTGAGGTGCCAATACCTTCACACAGAGCAGTTTATTTTGGATGTGTGTCTAGGCTGTGTGAAGCAGTCATGGTTTGGGATTTTTTTTTTAGCTGGAAAGGTAAAATCCTGGTCCAGCTGAAATTGCTGTCGGAGTGAACAGCCCTGGGGATGTCTGCAGGAATTCTGTGGAAGTGGAATGAAGCATCTTTTGTGGAGAGAATGCTTGTGGGAGGAGAGGAATGGATCGTTCTCACCTGCTCCCATCCTGCTTTCTGCACCGCTGCTCACATCTCAGTTATCTCCACCACGCTGTTGTGGTTTTTTTTTCCCCCTCCCCCTTCCAACTCCTCTCCACCAACTGTGCTGGCTCTGGAGGAGATAAAGCACGGCCTGACACATTTCTGTCTGCAGCTCTTCTCCTGCATGGCTGGGCTTCTCACACCTACCTGCTGGGAGGAGCAGACGTGGGAACAGCTTTGCTGGCTGGTGCCATGCCATCCTGCTCCCAGCTCTCCGAGGGGGAATGTTGATGTGAGACAGGGAACATCCCTTGTGCTGAGGCACGAAAAGCCTGAAGGTTTCAGGGTTGAGCTGGATGCTTGAACACCATTTTTGGGTTCATTTTTGGGTAAGTGTTTCAGATATTGGACCAAGACGGGGAAGCTTGGAGCTCTGTCCAGCCCCCACAAGTCTCTGATCAAACTCTCAGTCATGCTTGATCCTTCATTATCCCACCCAAACCATTCCATGACTTTGTTTTTATCTCCTCACCTGGCTAGGGTGGGTTTGGGGTGGCTGGGGGTCTCTTTGGGCAACAGCAGCCACTTCCTTTTCTCACACACCTCTATTATTTCAAGCAATACCTTCACACGCCACCTGAAGGGATTTTTTTGCATCCAGAGAACCTCCTGGACATGTCTTGGTTATGCTGGGGGCTTCCAGCAGGTGGGAGGTGATGTTGCAGGAGCTCCTGAGGATCCCATTAGGGCAGCCCTTGGCTTCTGGCCCTTCCTTCCCTCCTTTCCCATAGTTTGGAAACACCACAGAGGAGGGAGTGAGTGACAGGCAGTGCTGTGTGAGCACCCTGTGCTTGTGCTGCTGTTTCCCATTGATAATTTATCCCGGGATCAGCATTCACAATTAATTCAATTAAAGGGGCCTCATCACTCATTCATGAGGCAGGGAGGCTTATAAAGGGCTGTGCACAGGGAACATCTCTGTGTGTGCTAAGGATGGAGTTGTTTCTAGCTGGGTGGTGTCTGTGGTGGGGGACTGAGCATTTTCTGGGATGGGGATGGCATCAGACTGGGGACTTGTGTAGTGACCTAACACTGAGCTGTGCTTTTGGTATGATTTTTGAGGTTTTAGGTCAAATCTAAATCATTTGAGTGGGGCAGTGCAGTGCAGGGATCCCTCCTGGGGGTGCACAGGAGTATCTGTCTCTGAAATCTCCAGTTCAGCTCTTCTAACTTTCCTAATAGTCCCAAATTTTGTATGTTTTTTTCTCTCCAGCTCTGCGATGAAAATGCTTTTTGTGGTTTTATCACAGGATTATATCCTGCCTCTCACAGATTTTAGCTCTCTGTCCCTGTCCTCACTTGCATCCTGCCCCTCAGACCCTTTGTCCTCTCCAGGTAAAGCTGGAGATGATCATCACAAGAGCTCTTCTCTCTCTTCTCCCACATCCACACTGAGTCTGTGGCTGTTCTGTCATCAGGGAGAGACTTTTCCAGCTGAGGGTTTGGGCCCACACCATTGATCAGCTGGAACATGGATCTTTAGCTTTCCAGATTCTGGCTCACAATCTTTCTTTTGGAATGAGCTGGGAAGGGAGGGAAATTCTCAGCTTTTGCACTCAGGTGAGGCTGGATTTTTTTGAGATTTGGGAAATCAGCCTGACAGTGCAAAGGTGTTGTAAAAAAGGTGATTACTCTGCCCCTGATGCCTTTGGGAACTGGGTAAACACTTCTGGCAAGTCAAAGTCCACCAAATATCAACAGGATTGTGTCACCTCATGGGCAAAGCTACCTGTGAAAATGATTTTTTGCCTCAGATTGCTTTTCCTCCTGTTATTGTGGCTGGTTGAGGTTCTCCAATCACCATCACAGCTCCAAGCCATCTCCAGGATAATGAGGATGGAGCACCTTGCTGTGCCCAGCTCAGGGTGGCAGCTGCTGGCTCCCCACATTTCCTAGAAGTGACTTGATAGGGAGCTGTTCCCAGACTCTGTCTTTTTCCTTCCTTATTTCTGAGCAAAAAACATAATTTTGACAGGCCAGTGATGCAGAAAATAACTTGCTGCTCTCCAACTGTTGCATCCCATGACCCCAATTAGAATGTGGTGCATGTAGAAGTGTCAGCTTCTTGCTTTCTCTCCGCTCCCCATCTCCCTGACCAAAATTCCCATTACAAAGATGACACCTGAGTGCTTCACGGGGCAGAAAGCGCTGCTGACCAAAGGGAGAATCAGAGTGGATGTGAAGTCCAGCTCCTCTGGGGTTTTCCACCCTTGGTTTCAGGCCAAGGAGCAGGAAAACTGTCAGGAAGGGAGCATGGTGGTGTTTGTTGATGGTTGGACTGGATGATCTTAGAGATCTTTTCCAACTGCAATGATTTTATGATTGGATAAGATATTCCAACCTATGGGAATATTTCCCCTTCACGTGTCTTTATAGGGGTGGACCTATAGGACTGATTTATGCATTGAAATGTAAAGTTTCGAGGCCAAAACCTTGAAGTTGTGGCTGCTCCATCCCTAGGAATGTCCAAGGGCAGGTTGGATGGGGCTTGGAGCAGCCTGGGATAGTGGGAGGTGTCCCTGCCCATGGAAATGGGGTTGGAACTGAGTGATGTTTAAGGCCCCTTCCAACCCAAACCATTCAGTGATTCCGTGATAAATCTTTGTGTTCCTTGCTGACCTCCAGCTTGCTATCAGAGCTTTTCTTTTCAACAGCTGATGCCCTAAGGGCTCTGAAGGATGAGTTATAGTGTCTGTGGAAGGGGTGTGAGGTATCCCATGGATCAGTGGGATTTCAGTGGGATTCAGCCCATTTCAATGGGATTCAGGACAATCCAAAACTCCTCCTGTTCTTTTACCACCTCATGACCCTGCCCTTCATTTCAAGGACCCATTGGGCTGCTCCCTCATGTTCTCCTGCAAGTTTGGCATTGATATGGGGGATGTTTATGAATATAAAAATATAGGATTTTAGAAGCAGCTTTTGGTGATTTTGTAGAAGTAAAGAAACAGCTTGTGCTGAGAACACATAGAAGATGAGCTATTAAGCTTGGTTGTTATGTAGTTACTAAGTGGAAGTCATACAGGTAAGATGTATAATGTTGAAGCTCAGCAAAGCGGGACTGAGGTATTTGTCAAAAATCTATAAAGCAGATCTTTGTGGCTTTAATCAAGCAAAATCAAGCTCCTCATCTTTAGCAAGAGCCAAAAGTGATCTGAAAAATACCCAAACCTCCACTGTGCCTGCCCAGAAGTGAAAATCAACCTGAGGAAGACGTCAGCCTTCCTCCCAAGAGCCCAACTCACACTACCAGGAGGTGTGACTGCTAATTGGAATACAAAGTGGGAGAAGGCGGGTGGGGAGGTGTGGGTTTGTGGGATCCATGTGTATTTAAACCTGGGAGATGTGGGTTTCTGGGATCCATGTGTATTTAAACCTGGGAGATGTGGGTTTCTGGGATCAATGTGTATTTAAATCTGGGAGATGTGGGTTTGTGGGATCCATGTGTATTTAAACCTGGGAGATGAGGGTTTCTGGGATCAATGTGTATTTAAACCTGGCAGGTGTGGGTTTGTGGGATCAGTGTCTATTATCTAAACCTGGACTTTGTCTTGACCAGGTACACACGGTTTGGAGGAGATATCCCACCGTGTGTCCCAGCTGGAAATACAACATACGTGTGTTACAATTTCTAATTTTAAAGTCCTTATTTGGCCCTTCAGCATGACCTTTGAGGCCAAGAGAGCAGAAAGCAGGGCTGGGTTTGTGCCTGAGCTGGGTCTGACTTCCCCTCCCACAGCTGTGAGAGCTGAGCCGTTGGGATGGCGCATGGGGCGCGTTTCAAACCGCGGCTCCTCATGCTCCCAAGGCACAGCCTCTCCTCAGGTTGTCTGCCTGCGATTCCAGGGGATGGCAGGAGGGCAGACTTCCAGGCTGTGACTCATTCAGTTTTTTCCCACTGCTGCCGTAATTCAAGTGGAAATCTCAGAAGATGGTAAAACCTTCAGGCATGTGAAAGATGCCAGGATTTAAGCGCGTATGAATGAATCCAGGGCTCGTTTTTGAACTTGGGAGAGCAGGGTAGGCGTGCTGTGATCTCATTGCCTCTGCCTGCTGCCATGGAGGGACAGAACAAGAGGGAATGGCTTGCAGCTGGGAGAGAGAAGGTTTAAATTAGATATTAGGAGGAAAAAAAATCATTGTTGAAAGGGTGGTGAGGCCCTGGCAGAGGTTTCCCAGAGAAGCTGTGGATGCCCCTGGATCCCTGGAAGTGTCCAAGGCCAGGTTGGACATTGCGGTTTGGAGCACCCTGAGATAGTGGAAGTTGTCCTTTCCCACGGCAGAGGGTGTGACGAAATGATTCTTCAAGTCCCTTCCAAACCAAACCATTCTGTGATCTTAATGGTTCGACTTGATCTTAACTGTCTTTTCTCACCTAAATGATTCAATGATTCTGTGATTTTATCATGATAAAGCTCAGGACCAGCACAGGGGCACTGCTGAGCACGCAGAGCAGAATGATCCATCAAAGCTGCTTCCCTCCATGTGGGATTTCCCTCCCTGCTGCATGACCTGGGACCTCCCATAATCACTGAGGATGGCCCTGGCTGTGATTCCCCTCCCTATCAGGCCATCAGGATTCATCAGCATGCTCTGCACTCTCTGGGCACTCCTGCTGGATTCCTCTGTGTTCCCTCTGATGTTTCCTGTGGCCTTTTGAGGCAGATGTTGAGTTGAAGGTGGAACATCCTCCTGTCACAGGGTGATGGAGCTCGCTGCAGGGGTCAGTGCATCCAGACTTCCCTCGATCCTGCTGCTGACATTGAGTTTCTAAGCAGGCTGCTCATCCTGACCTTCCCTGCAGCCTAGGGCACAGGGAGAGTCCATCCCCCATGCCTGGGGCTTGGCTGTCCCTCACAAGCCCTTGCTTGGAGGCGAGGGAAGAGTTCCAGAAACCCTCCAGTGCTGCAGCAAGGAAGATCCTGCTGGCTGGAAACCCTGTGAAGAAAATCCAAGCTGTGATCAGAAAAGCTGTTACCATCAGTATTTTGATTTGGAATAACTGGAGGTATAACTGATGCCAAAAAAACCCACCCCAAACACCTTTTTTTTTGCTCTTTTGTCCATTAAACAACTGCAAGAACCACCACTGCAGCTTCCAAAGGTACTGAATGAGCAGAGCCCTCTCTTTGCTTTGTTCCTGCTGTGTGAGAAGCAGGTGATGCTGAGGTTTCAGAGTCTCAGCTCAGAGGAGGTCTTTAATCTGAAGGAATCATGTAATCTGTGAGTGACAGGAGTAATTATGACACTGATTGAGCTGTGGTGGCTCCACTCAGAGCACTTTTGTCTCTGCACTCGGGATGAGTGGCAGATAAAAGATCTGCTCCCTGATTTGTGCCATGAGAGAAGGAGAAATGATGTGGGAGGGAAGAACTGAGCCCTCTGAATGGATCAATCCCTTCATTCATCTTCTTCTGCACTCTGTGTTGGGATGATGGAAACTGCTCCTCTTGGAAGGACCATTCCAGCTGAGGAATGATGCTGGCATGAAGAAAGTTCAGAAACTTCTTCCTCTTTTTGACCATCTTCCCCAGAGATGATAAAAAAGCTGTTTTGGCCAACACTGCTGTCAGCAAACCCCTGCCTTGGTTCTCTGGCTGAAAAGCTCAGAACGAGGTGAAAAATTGTAGTAATGTTTATTTCACAGAAGATAAGCTTTAAGCTGAATGTATTATGGTGTTTTGGCTGACAGCAATCAGGGATTTTTTTTTTCCTAAAATAAGAAAATAGCTGCTCAATCTCCAACTTCATTTTAACCTGAAAAATGTTGGTGGCTTGACAATGGTTTGAAAAAGGATTTCTGGATGAAAACCTAATGAATGGCTCAAAAGTTGATTAAGAAGGAGGGGAGATGCGAAGTCAAAGTTTTCTAGCTAGAAATAGTGATTTATTATCCAGCTATCTTTGCAAATGACAAAATAACTAATTAGATACAATTCATAATCAGAACTTAAAGCTGCCACGGGTGGAAGATGGAAGGTTTTATGAACAATTCACAGTCTCAAATTCTGATTTAAATGTAGCATAGCGTGTAGTGAGAGTTAGTCAAACACACTGAGGGCTGGGAAAGGCTTAATAAGGTTCTACAATTCTGACCCCCTGCAGATTTTTTCTCATGCAGGATTTGAAAAGGGCGTTTTTGGAAAGATGTTTTATATGGTAGTAGTCTTTTCCCATAAAACATCAGCCATAATAATTATTTTTATGCAGATCCTGAGGCACAGAGAGATTAAATGACTTTCTCAAGGTCAGACAGGGAGTCAGAGGCAGAACCAGGGAATGAAGGCGAGTTTTGATGGCACATTCTCAAGTAACCCTCACTCAGATCTCCAGGGCTGGATACACTCAGTCTTTCTGGGTCTGATGTCCCAGCATCTCTTATCCCAGTCCAGGAGGATTTCAACCCTGGAATTGGAAAATCCCCACCATTTTTTGATTTATCTTTGGAATCAGCATGACCTTCACGGAGCCGTTGATGAGCACGTTGCCCTTGTGGGTGAACTCCCCAGGGATCTTTGTGGTGATGAAAAACTTCTTCAGTGGCCTCTCAGTACTTAAAGGGGACTTGTAAAAAAGAAGATTTTTAAATTTTTTTCATGGGCAGATGGTGATAGAACAGAGGGGAGTGGTTTCATACTGGCAGAGGGCAGCTTTGGATTAGATGTTAGGAAGAAATTCTTTATTCAGAGCGTGGTGAGGTTTCTCAGAGAAGTTGTGGATGTCCCATCCTTGGAAATGTCCAAGGCCAGGTTGGATGGGGCTTGGAGCAGCCTGGGATAGTGGAAGGTGTCTCTGCCCATGGCAGGGGCTGGAATTGGATGATCTATAAGGTTCCTTCCAACCTAAACCATTCTGTGATTCTTTTTTGGCTGTGCTGTCACTCAATATCCAAGGTGGAAGCTGAGGGAAGGGATCAGGCAGAGGCTTTCCTGCATGGCTTTCTACTGATAAAAGACCTGTCCTTGATTTCAAATCCCCACTGGATGATACTCCAAGCCTTCCCTGGGATCCCCTGGAGATTGGAAGCCTTGAAACGCTGCGACATTGCTGCTTGTAAGGACACGTGCAGTGGTGAATCTTGCATTGCTCCTGCTGCTTGGCCAGTGCTGGGGAGGGATTTGCATTCTGGCCTTTTTGCAAATGTTTCTGCTCAGCCAAGTTCAGCTGCACCAGCTCCCAGGGGGGATGCATGAACCGCAGTGGTTGTTCTCTCGCTCAGTGAAGTCGAATAAGTCAACTGCATTCCTCTCTGGACATTGTTTGTGTCTCCAGATATCTCCTGGTGAATTATTAGCTATGGAAAAGACTTATTGCCAAGATACTGGGCTTAGTTTAGTCTCCTGGTCACTGCAGGTTTCCTTCCAAATATATTTTGTTCTAAGTGGTTTGAATGCTGCTCCTGCTGACATTTCCCCCCCCGGCCTCTCCCCTGCAGTCTGGTGGTTCTTGCTGTCAGGAAGTTATCCCTCATGCTCAGGCTACTTCTTATCAGTCTGTCACTTTTTCAACTCGTTGGGCTAATAGTTCTCCCTGTGCAAGAGCTGTCTCTGAGTGTCCTTTTGCCCCAGACTCCCCAGGGGAGCCTCTTCTTGCACTGAAGGAGGCTCAGACTTGATGACTTTACAGGTCCTTTTCTACCCTCGTGCTTTGGCTTCTAAGAGTCTCAAAGATTCTGGATCTGACCTGCCATGAACTCTGGCAGAACGGGCAAAAAGATTTTATAAAACTGGATCATGGAATCATTTAGGTTGGAAAAAACCTCCAAGATCATTGAGTCCAATCATTCCCTCAGCACTGCCAAGGCCACCCCTACACATTGTCCCCAAGTGCCACCTCCACATGGCTTTTAAATCCCTCCAGGGGTGGGGACTCCATCCCTCTCCTGACCAGCCTGTTCCCAGGCTTGACAACTCTTTCCACGAATTTTTTTTTCCTAATATCCAACCTCAACCTTGCCTGGTGCAACTTGAGGCCATTTCCTCAAGAAAGCCATGAAGATATCGGAGTTCATAAATCCCAAGGGTTTAGACATTCTCATAAACATGAGAATTGTATCCATGAAGGGGTGAAATGGCCTTTTCTGTCCTGGATGTACATTGTTTTTGGGGGCTTTTGGTAAAAGCCTGAGTTATTCCAGCACTGAAACTGTTTCTCAGATTTGCAGCAGGATTTTCTAAGGATGGGAAGAGAAGGCGGGGAAAAAAAAAAACCACCACAAGAAAAATGATTTTTTGTTGCTCACCTGAGGAAACAGGAAAAAGCTGAAGGCCCTTTCTCCTCATAGATTCAGTTCAGGGCTGGGACACCACTGAAATCTTCCAGACACCCCATCCATTCAGGGCTCGCAAAGGCAGCTCTTCCATCTTGGCTCCAGATGTGCACAGATGTTGAGCAGAGCCTTGCCCTGCCATGCACCAACATTTGGCATCAGCAGCTCTCTCCTGCATCCTCAATCTCCTCTCTGGAGGACACCTCAGCAGCTGGACTGGAGAGGAGAGCAGCAGCTCTCAGTGCTGATGAAGCACTAATGTAATTAATTGCCTCTTACCATCCTTACATTACCGACAGCGTCAGCGTGTCAGTAACTATTTACAACGTAACTTACACAAATGTCATTTCCCTACGCCGAGCACTTCATATTTTGCAGTTCCCTGCCACGGTAATAAAATCAGCCAGTCGGAAGGGGAAACACACCCAGGAGATATCATTATTAATGGCACTGGGCCAGGCTCTGCACGAGCCGTGTGGGAGGCAGAGGAGCAGAGAGGAGCTCAGTCCTGCGCTGAGATGCCCTCAGGTCTCTGCACCTTCCAAGGGATTGCTTGGAATCCAGCTGGAGGAGCGCTCAGTTATCCGGCCAGAAAAGTTTGGAAGGGTTTGTCAGTTATCTCCTCGGAGTTAAAATCAATCCAGTGGGTTGTCCAGGGAATTCCAACCCTGTACCAGGGGATAACAGGTGGGAAAATGGGGGAAAAACCCCTGAGTATCCCCAGGAATGGGGGAAAAAACTCCTGGAGATCCTGGGAATGGGGGAAAAAACTCCTGGAGACCCTTGGGAATGGGAGAAAATCCCTGGAGACCCCTGGAAATGGGGGGAAAACTCCTGGAAATTGTGGGGATGGGGGAAAAAACTCATGGAGATCCTGGGAATGGGGGAAAAAAGTCCTGGAGATCCTGGGAATGGGGGAAAAACTCCTGGAGATTGTGGGGATGGGGGAAAAACTCCTGGAGATTGTGGGGATGGGGGGAAAAAACTCATGGAGATCCTGGGAATGGGGAAAAAAACTCCTAGAGATCCTAGGAATGGGGGAAAAAAATTCCTGTAGACCCTTGGGAATGGGGGAAAATTCCTGGAGGTCCTGGAAATGGGGGAAAAACTCCTGGAGACCCCTGGGAATGGGGGGGGTAAAACTCCTGGAGATCCTGGGAATGGGGGAACAGAACACCCCTGTTATCCAGGGCTCTGCACAATTCGGTTTTAAAGGTCTCAGATAATTTCTCTTGTCTTGAATCAATTGTTTCGTGCAGTGAAAGATCTTTCCCTGTGCTTCCTGCTTAACATCCTGAACCCTGGGCATCCAAAGGCCCCTTTCCCTGATGAGCTGGGGATTCTGCGCTGGTAATGAATGCAGGTGGCTTTGATGCCCTGGTGCTTTGTTTTAAAGTCATAACTTAGTAGATGGGTTGGATCTTGGCATCCCTAATTGGTCATTTGCAGGCAGAGCTGATCTCTGACATTGGGTTCATTGTGGCCTTGAAGCTCTTAGACTGCTTGGAAAAAAGGGAGGAAGTGATTTTATCCACAGGCAGAGAGTGAGGGGAAGTTTTAAACTGAGAGGAGAGGTTGAGATGAATTGTTAGGAGGAAATTCTTCTCTGTGAGGGTGGGGAGGCCCTGGTAGAGGGTGCCCAGAGAAGCTGTGACTGCCCCTGGATCCCTGGAAGTGTCCAAGGCCAGGCTGGATGGACTTGGAGCAAACTGGGATAGTGGAAGGTGTCCCTACCCATGTGGAAATGAGGTCAGAACTGAGTGATCTTTAAGGTCCCTTCCAACCCAAACCATTCTGGGATTCTGATTCATGGGGGTGTGAAGACATTTAAGTACTGAAGGTGCCCAAATCTCATTGTTTAAGGCAGAATATGCTGAAATATCCTAAAAACCTTCCATCAGGATGCTGCTCCCAGTGACAGCAGTGCAAAAATTCCTGCTGATTTCCCTGGGAACTACACAGATCCCAAAAGGTTTTTTTATATCCTGTTGTCTTCTCTGTTGAGAAGAAAGACTTTTCAAAGTGCCACCTTTACATGGGTCGTTCTGTTGGCATTGGTCTTCCAGAAAGGCCCAACTTTGCAAAACTGGGATCAAATAATTTCCTGCTGCTGTCCCTCCATTTTCCTCTGCGAGATCCTAAACCTCTCTATGCACCTCTGCCACATCAGGATCCAGGAATATTTGTGAAGGTGTGTGAGACCCATTGTTATGGGTCTCTCTGCAAGTAAACAATGTGAATTTGAAGATATTTTGCTGTGCTTTCAGATCTAACAGCAGCCATGACAAATTCACATTTCTCTGTTAAAAAGAAAAAAAAAAACAACAAAGCACATAGGAAAAGGAAAAAAAATCCCAGCACTTGATGGATTAAATAGTGCATTGACTGCCTAGAGCATTGGAGGTCTGGGTGGGATAAAAATGCACATGCCCATCTGGCACACAGCAAATATTGAAATCAGTAGAATTATACAAAATGTAGAATTTTTCCCCTCAATCCCCACTTTTCATTGTCATGTTCTGATTCCAAGGCAAAGCAGTTACAAATCATGTAGAGAATATGGAAATAGGGAAATGTGGAGCCTGTGTCAACCAACACAGGTGCCCGAGCTCCTGCGAGCTCTCGAGTTCTTGCAGAAGAACTGATGAGCAGAAGTGTCTGCAGAGAGAAATCTCAAAAGGTTCAAATCAAGCAGAAGTGTCAGTCAAGTAGCCCGACAATGCCTGGAAATCAGAGCTGAATTCTCCAGGAAGAGCCGATGCTGGGGGGAAAACGATTCCATTTGTTTGCAATTCTAATACAATGAATCAACAGATCACTTGCAAAATGCTCCTAATGAAAATGTGCATAACGGATGTGCACAGCCAGATGCTGTGAGGAGAGAGGGGATCTGGGTCCAGGCTTTGCTGCTGAAATTTGGAAGTGGTTTGGTCAAGCTCGGATGGATCAGGTCAAGCTCAGTTTGGTCAAGCTCAGATGGATCTGACGTATCCATAAAGTCAAGTCCTGGGAGAGCATGGAAGTGAAAGATCAGTTTTTGCTGCTGAAAAGGAGGTTTTGGTAAAGAACGAGTTGTATGGAGTGGTTAAGTGCATGGAAGTGAAAGATTTCAGTTTTTGCCACTAAAAAGGAGGTTTTGGTAAAGAAGGAGTTGTTATGGAGGGTTTAAGTGCATGGAAGTGAAACATTTCAGTTTTTGCTGCCAAAACCAAGGTTTTAGTAAAGAAGGAGTTGTTGTGGAGGGGTTAAGTGCATAGAAGTGAAAGATCTCAGTTTTTGCTGCTGAAAAGGAGTTTTTGGTCAAGAAGGAGTTGTTATGGGGTGGTTAAGTGCATGGAAGTGAAAGATCTCAGTTTTTGCTGCTGAAAAGGAGGTTTTGGTAAAGAAAGAGTTGTTATGGAGGGGTTAAGTGTTTGGTGAAAAACAGCAAATGTGAATGCAACATGTAAAGTCTGAATGGATTAAAAATCAGCTGGAAACTGAGACAGGTCTCCTAGCAGACATTATTCCTCTGTTTTCCTTTCCTGCTGAGGCGTCCAGCTTTTAGCACTGTTCGATTTTTGTTGTTGTTGGGATTTGGTTGGGTTCTTTTTGGGGGTGGAGGGAGGAATTTCCATGGAAATTGGATGGAGATCAATTATTCATTGTCTTTTCTGCTGTAAGAATGAGGGACTTCTGCAGGAGATGAGTCACCTCTGGGTGAAAAATTGCAAGTTTTCATTATTTTTTAATTACTATTTTTTTCAGTCATATCAAGGAAAAGCAGAACCTATATCTTTCTCCCAGTCAGAAAAAAAGCAATTAGTTTGCCATAGGAAAATAGGTGATATGGGATGACCTGTTGGGGATCTGAATAAAACTTCTGAGCCAGGTGACCTCAAGGATTACCTGGGATTTGTGCTCTTTTTGGGAATTTTTCTGCAGACAAGCAACAAGCTGCTTCTGAGGGTTACTGGTGATCTGGTTTCTGCTTCTTCTGGAGTCCCACCTATTCAGGCAGAGATGAGAATTGCTCAAAAAATTCTGCAGGATAATGTCAGTCCTAATGGGAGGTTACAAACATTTCCCTGTGAGTGGGAAGGTGTTCACATCCACAGTGAGGCTGGGAGCAGGAGTGTAATAGGACAGAATTCCTGCTGTGCAGTCCATTTATCCCACAAATTGTGTCTGAAAAACATCAGACTACACCCATGATAAAAAATGCCCGGTCTGGAATGCTGGAAATGCTGGAATGCTGTACCATCACACATCTGCTCATGTTGACTTCTTCCATTGCTTTCTCCCTTCAAGGACTACTGGGTAGCAGGACAAAAAATTCCTTGTAGGATTGGCCCAGTGTATCTGTATTTTTCTTTCCTCCACAGTGCAAATATGTGTATTGTGGCATTAAATACAGGCTGGGATGATGGGAATACTCTGCTGCTTTGGCACTGAGAAGCTCCACTGAAGAAGGGCAGGAAATTGGGTTCCCTGACCCTTCTTCCCTCCCTGGGATGATGCCTAAAAGATCAGGATTAATTTGTGTCAGGGCAGAATTTCTGCTAATTATATTTTTTTAATGTAGATTTTTTCTCTTTCCTTTTTTTTTTTTTTTTTGGTTTTTCTTTTTGTTTTGTTTTGGTCTCCTTCTCCCACTGCTTTCTGCTTCTTCCATTTCCTCTTTTCTCTAACACTTCCCTAAAGCAAAATAAGATGAATTTATGGTATAAAACACTTTTTATTGTCTAAACTGAAACTTGTGCTACTCCAGCTGACCTTTTTTTGTCTGGACTGGGAGAGGTTAAATAAGAGGTAGAATTGTCTTTCATCTTCACACAGGGGCTTGAAGTGCTGCCTGGTCGAGGTCAATTTTAGCAGAACCCTGAGGAAGAGTGTGAAGATGGACCAGCTTCATTTTCCCTGCTTCCAGTAGCATGAGTGTTGTAAGGAATAATTCTGAGGGAATTTTTTTTTTTTAAAGTCTTTGGGATTTGCCTCAGTTTTTCATGAGAGGCATCCGAAGTGTCTCAGCATCCTTTGGAGCATGGAGGTGGCTGCTGTCTCCTGGGATGATGGAGCTGCTCTCTTCCTTTCTTTTCTCCATGCTTTAGGATGGATGATGCTTTTATGAGCCCCGGGAACATAAAAGAGACCTGCTGGCCCAGAGACGAGGAAAGCAGGGGGGACAGAGGGATTTTAGGGCTGCTTGGAGGAAAACTGGGAAGGCAGGAGCGTGCTTTTAATTGGTTGTTTCCATCACTCATATTTCTGAGAAAACAAAATAGAGGAACTGAACTGGATTCATCGCTGGCTCTTTTCAAGATAGAAAAGCCCTTGACTACTTCATGGGTTTATGTGAAGGGTAAACACTACAGTGAGCTATTTGACAGCAGGACCTGGCTATTGTTATCACCTCTTGTCCTCCTTCTACTTTACATTTACATTTTTATTTAAAGCTATTTTCTGTCCTCCCAGCAGATGGAAAACCTAGAGTTATCTCCAAGGTTATCACTGGCTGTGTCTCTTCCCAAGGTCTGTAGCACAGGTAATTGGGGGAAAGTCAAGCAGCAGGGAGAATGTGAAGGGAGCTCAGAGCAGGCAACAAGAAGCCTCAGATTTAAGGAGGAGGAGAGTGAAATAACCATGAGATGGAGCTTTGCCTCTGGAACAAATAAAGAAGGCTCCCTCTTAAGTCAGATCTTTTTTGCTCTTTCAGAAAAAAGCAAAACTGGGAGAAAGGGACAGCCCAGGCTGTGGTTAATGCTCCAGATGTGAGGAGGACACAAAGAGAGGGAAGATAACTTCTCTCCTATCAGCACTTGAGGAAAACTCATTGCTGATGTCTCTGCTTGGATCTAGACTTGGAGGGGTAAAGCCTGTCCTATCACAGACCTGCTGTAAGCCAGCAGCTCCCTCCTGCCCAGGTGACGTGGAAGCTGAATAATTTCTTTCAAACACTTGCTTTTACTCCTGGGGATTGAAGCTTTCTTTTGAAACATCAAATCCAACAGTGGAATTATGGGTGGTGTGCACAGGAGAAATCATCTTTTCTGTCGCTGCTGAATTCCTCAGAATGGGGGGAGGTAAAAAAGGGACTCCCAGGAGCTGTTCAACTTTTTTGTGGAGGCTTGATAAAACCATCCCTGCCTCTTGTTGGTTTTCATTTTCTTTTAACACCCTGTAATAAAGGGAAAGGATTTCCAGGGGCTGCTTCTGGCTAAGGTTCTGCTGGGGATGGCTTTGTGCTCTTCGTGCTTTTCCCCCCTCTCCTCTGCTGTGCCACGTGGCTCTTGCCTTTAAGCCTCCTTCTTTTTTAATTTTTTTTTCCCCCCTTAAGGAGAGATTTTCTATTTTTTTTCTTCTGCAGAGATAAACATGATGACTTTTTCATGAGCATGGCAAAGCTCAGAAGCACTTGCAAAGCCCCAGCTCTTGTTTGATTTGTCCTTTGGACAAACAAGGCACAGTTCATAACTGTCCGTGGAGGAGAGATTTGATTGATTCCATCAGCAGCATTGCAGGGAGTTATGGTGGATTTGGGCTTTGTCTTTTTGTAGATTTTTTTTTTTTTTAAAGTGGAAATATATAAGGGAGAATTATTGATTTCACTCTCCCAGAACTGTTACATTAAACTTGTCTTCCACAGGTGTAACTGTTTTCTGATTCACTTGACGACCTCTCATCTTTAAGTGAAATTATTTTCCTCCACCACAGTATAAATTACATGTCAGCCTGTTTTTAGGCAGTTTCAGGCTGGTTGGTTCAGAGACAGCACTACAAAAAGAGGAGGCAAATTGGGTTTTATTGGGGGACAACTTCCTTTCTCTCCCAAGCTGGCTGTTGTGGATCATAATGGAATTTCCGATGCGGAGTCGTGCGTGCGTGGCTTGACAAACCTGGACAAATGTAATATCCCAACAGGATCCAAGGCAGCTTTTCTCTGTTATTTACTCTTATTTACTTATTTATTCTGTTTTGAAGTGGAGGTGGCTCTTACCTGATATAAAAACCCACACTGTGCTGTGTGATAACGGAGGATTTATTCCTGCTGGGCATAGAAAGGAGCCTCAGTCCACAACAGCATCCCAGTCATTTGTGTGCTGCACGAGGAATTTCCAGGAATGCTTCTCCCTCTCCCCCTTTTCAGTTCTTTTTCCTTCGTCTGAGGCTGGAATAATCCTGGAAAAGAGGGTTTACTCTGGATCTGACTCACACCTTGCTCACACCTTGCTCTTGGGAGCAGAGATGACATGAGCGGATTTTGTGAGGTCTCAGACCTTCACTTGGATGACACAGCTGACTTCGTTTGGAAAGACAGGTGTCTGCCAGGGAGAAGCTGGAGATTCCCTTGGAATGGAGAATGTAAACCCCCTCCCTCTGAATTATTATAGTTTTGAAATTAAGGGGCTCTCAGGCAAGGATATGGGAATAGGAATAACAGTTCTTGACTAGGAATATTAAAAATGTAGTAGTACAAAAAACCCCCAAATGAACAAAAAAAGAAAAGCACTGTCAGAGTCAGAACACAGCCTGACCCCCTGTTGCTCAGGGTGTTGGGTGCAGTTCAATTAAATCCTCCTGCAGTGACAGATGTGATTCTGTTGGAGCAATGATCCTGTAGAAGGGGGAATTTTCCTCTGAAGCTCCAGTGGTGCTGAGATGGGTCCAATTTTCCTCTGGGAATGCAGAGCACCCAGGCTGTGCTGGTGTTCCAAATCTCAGATTTTATCCAGGCAGGAATTCTGGGCTCCTCCCCCTGGGTGCAGCATCTCCCATGGGATGCTGGAATTGTATCAGCCCTGCAGTGAGCCTGGATGGCCCATGGACAGGAGATTCCCCTGGAGGGAGGATGGGTCTTGGAAGAGATTATGAAACACTGCCCCAGCTGGTTTGAACAGACTTTGGCCCATTATCAGATGACACCCAACCCCTCCCCTCCAGAGTTATGAGATAAAGAAAAAGAACCCTCTTCAACCAGTTTCAACAGATGGGAATAGAATACATCTTGCATTGCAACCCAAGACAACAGCTGAGATCCAGGGCTTGGCCACCAGGAGGTGGGAAGGGCAGGAGAGGGTGACAGAGAATAGGAGGTCACTTGTCCATAGCTTACCAGTGGAGGTTCAAGGCTGAGAGAGCAGAAAAATGGGCACAAGTTTCTCATGAACGTGGATTTCAGAGGGGAAAACATCCCTCTGCCCATTTCCACCACGTGGTTTCCTTCAAGGGGAAAGCAGGAAAAATCCTAAAACTGATCTGCCATGTCCTTAGGTCTCTTTCTGGAAACCCAATCCAGATCCAGCTAAAAGAGTGTCTGGTTGATAGCCTGGTTTTGGGTCTTCTTTTTTTCATTTCCCACTGCACAGGTGTCCATGAAGACTTGAAAAACCCATCAATTCTGGAATAAGTGCTGAAAAGTGGATGTAGGCAGGGTTCAGATTTCAGCCCCAGGGCACAAACCTGTAAAAAGCTTGAAAATTAAATACTTCAGGGTGATAAGGAACTTACAGCTTGTCGGTAACTGCAGCTTTTAAATAATAATTTATGTCTGTGCTTTTAGTCCTGTATTTTTTATCCTTTTGGTTGTTTCCTCTCCCTCTGTTACATCAGTGTCTTACTGGGGATAGAATGAAACCTGAGCTCAGAGGCAGACAGAAAACTGGAGATGGAATATTACTCACCCCTGTTTTACAACTGATTGAATTTGGGAATTCATCCCTGTGACTGTAGGACACAAAATATTTCCTCTGAGTGCCTGAATCTCCATTTCTCGCCAGCTGACGAAAACCAAGCAGAACTTGTATTCTCCACCTGGGAGGCCAGAAGGTTTCTAGTAAAATCCGTGGTGTAGGGAAATGAGGGATGCAGAATCTTCCAGGGCAGGGTGTAGGATTCAGTTAGCAACACACTGGAAAAGCTGTTCTGATTTCAGGGTTTTCTCTGTGCCATTGCCACCAAATTTCTCTGAATCCTTGGCCAAATCCCTTGACCTGGTGTTAAGGTCCATCTTTCTAGACAATGAGGCAGTTCTGATAACATGCATGTGACAAAGAGGGAAAGTTGAGCTCTCTAGGATGCAACAGGAAGTCTGTACTGAAGGCTTGGCTTTCTAACATTGACTAACATCATTTTGGGGTTTTTTTGCTTGGTTTTGCCTGAGGTTTTTGGGGTTTTTTTACCCTCATGAATGTGCTGGTCTAACTTTACAGATGTTACCCAACCCAGTAACCTCAACCTTGTAGCCGTGCATGTACTCTGAGAAATGCTGGAGTGATTATGCATGAACATTAATTCATCCCCAGCATGGTGGAGCATGTTGGGTGTCAGGGTATTGGGGGGCAGTTATTCCCTTCCACTGCTTGCCTTGTGCATGAAACTGTTGAAAAAAACCCCACAATATTTAGAATTTCATGTAATTTTTTTGCCTGTTCCCAGGAATTCCTGTTTCAATGGAGGTTTTCTCAGTCAGGGACCACTTCCAGCAGTGTGCAGTGCCTGGCACAATGGGACCCTGCTCTTGGTGCTGACCTCGAAATGTTGCCATAATAATAATAATAATAATAATAATAATAATAATAATAATAATCTGTGGCTTTTGGCACATCACCCATTCATCACAGCAGCTGTCAGGCAAAGCATTAGATGGGAATAGCTCCCCACAAGAAAAAACAAACACAACAACACCCTGTGGCTTGTGGAGCTTGAATCCACGCTCTGGAGGGTGCCAGGGAAGGAAGGGAAGGGCTAAGCCGTGACATTTCACTCTGATTTGTCAACCTTGGCTGCTGTTCAGCTGCTCAGTGCTCAGCCCAGAGGATCCCCAGGGATATCCAGGGTTTGAAATATTTACAGTGAGCACAAGCTGGAGTGGAGATGCACAGAGGCATCAGGGACACAGCTTGCCATGGGCAAGAGGTGTTCCAGGCATGGTTTATGTGCTGCTCCTGTGTTGAACGCCTGTGGTGGATTTTTCTCCCCCAAAATTTTGGTTTGTGCAGACCTCGAGCACCCAGGATGCCCTGAGGCGGGAGCTTCATGGTTTGACAGGTGTTGTGCAAAGAATATTTTTTTGCTTCAGGTCTGTAGGGTGGTGATCCCTGCTGGAAAAAGCAGGGAGCTTTATCAGGCACTCACCTCAATCCTGTGAAATTTGGTGGTCTGATGCCACAGATCACTTGTTTCTGCACAGGTAAATGTGTTCAAAAATTCGCTCTCCAGAGGTATTCTGTGAAAATTGCTCCCCGTGTTTATGCTTGAACAATTCCCTGGTGCTAAACTGGTCCATCTGCAGAAAGCAAACCGGTCCATTAGAACATCTGCAGAGAGCAAACCCAAACAAAACGAGATTACTGTCAATTTGTGTTTATTTGAATTACTGGATAAGTCCTAGTCATGGATCAGGGCTAAACATGTACAAATAATTGATTTTAGGTTCAGTGGCTCAAAGCAAAAACATGGAAAATCTTCTGGTTGACCTAAACTGCTCTTTTTTTCCCCCAGTTTTCTGTTAAAATGAAGGCATTTAAAAAGCAGCAAGAGAATGCAAAGCTTTAACACTGAACATTGTTCAAATATTTGAAGCTTTGTGAAATATTTTCTCCTCACTTTGATACTCTCTAATTTTTGTCATTCAAAAAAATCTACTAAAAATTCCTCCAAAATGAAATATCAACATCTTTAATGCTGTAATTTTACAAAGAAACTTTTCAAACTTTCAGAAGCTATTGAGAATTATTTTGCTGTGAGTAATGCTTGCCCTGTGTTGATCGATGACAAGTCAGCATCTCTGTCCAGTTTTAACTCAAACCCCAGTGTGACAGATGATGTTTAAAGAGTGAGCACGAAGATTTTTAACTGAGGATTCTGACACTTTCTGCTTGAGGAATTTTTGTTTTGGTAGAGGCCAAGGGCATTATGGAGTTTTGAGCAGTTGGGTTAAATTTGCACTGCAGAATCTTGGGGGAACTGAGGTGAACTTGGACTGGAAGTTGATTTGAACCCTCTAACCAAGACCTGCTGTTCTGGAGTTGAACCAGAGATGAATTTCAACCTTTTCTTCTTGGACTCCTTAGAAATGACACCATTACAAACATGGAAACTGCTGTGAGGCGTCACCTTGGGATTTGGCATCTCACAGGCTGCAGGCAGGAAAGAGCAAGTGTGCTTGAACCAGACCAGTGGGAATAACCAAACCCAAGATCCCCTGTGTGCAGTGTTGAGGACTGAGCTGTTCACCTCCTCCATGAGCCACCTCCATGAGCACAGTGTGTCCCTGTGTCCCTGTGTCCTCCACCACAGCAGCTCCTCTGGACCCTTTCCACCACACCTGCCTCTGCTGCCTTAAGTTTGAGGTTTCATATTTTCACATTCTGTGCTGCCCAGGGGTGCAGTTCCAAGCTCATATTAAGTGTTAGTCAGTTCGCTTCACAGAGTAGGCAGACAGAACAAATCCTTTCCTGCTGAAGACCAAGGACAACTTTCAGCCCAACAGCACAAACAAGGGTGGCTGGAGGCAGGAACAAGAAGGATGGGACCTCACAGCCTTAAGCTGGAATTGGACAATTAAACCCCAAAGTGCAAATGGACCAAAACTTATAAAAATGTGAGACCTTTTGACCGGGCGTCCATTTTGTGACCATTTTGGGCCCACCTTGGGTGTAGCACCTGCCCAAGGTGTACCCTAAAGGCCTTTCACTAAATATCTACTTTATTCTCTTAGGTCTGTCCAGTCTATTTCAGGTCAGCCTTCCCAAGGCATCACCTCCACCCTGGTTTGCTCCCTACAGGCACCACTGGCACCTGAAGGCTTTTGGGGCAGCTTTGCAAACCATCAAGGGCTAAACTTGCTGGTTGAGGAGGCTGTGAAGCTGCTTGGGTTGAGATTTTTCCAGGTGGAGAAGTGAAAATGAGGGTGGCTGTGGAGGTGAGCACACCTGGAGCACCCCTGGCACCCCACCCCTGCCATGGGGGAGGTATCAGGGCACTTTGGCTCCAGCTCAGGAAGCCCCATGGGACAAACCACCAGCATCATTTCCCAAAGGTTTTCCCTACCTCTGGGAACGCGTGGCCCCACCCATCCCAGAGCAGGTACTCTGGGAAGGGAGTGCAGACCCCAGCAGAGTTTATTGGTAAATGATTAAAACAGGCTTGAGCTGCTGTAGGAACAAGAGGTTGCCATGGAAACAGTCTCTTGATGTGTCCAGGTTTTGAAACCACTTTTCCCTCCTCTCCCGCCCTCAACGCTTCTTCTTCTTTTCTCTGCTGTTGTTTTGTTGGAGATTTGCTCTCCTGGGGGTGAGGTGGTGCAGGTGGGCTCTGGAGACCAGGGAGGCACCGAGAGGAGCTGTGAGGGTGGGAGAACCTCTCCACTTGTAGGGACCCTGGAAAATCTGGATGGACCCTGGAGGGTCACAGTGTTGTGGGAGCAGGGGAGAATATCCCAGGGAAACTCTCCTCCCAGAGGCAGCCAGCTGGGATGGTCTGAGCCTCTGCAGGGCTCTGCCCCACTGGGGTGTTGATCTCAGCAGTGACTCTTCTCCATCCCCTCACCCCTCTTGGGAATGGTGGCAGTGATGGGAAACCATCTTTGGAGCAATGGGAAATCAGGGCAGTGCCATCAGGAGTGGTTCTGAGAGACAAAAGAGGATCCATCCCCTCCTCCTCCTTCCCCACCCCTGCCTGGGCTCCCCACCTTGGGAGAGGAGCTTTCATTTCTCTCAAGTGGATGAGAAGCAGCCCCTCCCCTGTGGTGGTGTCATTATGCAGCTGTGGTGAAGGGCCATTGAGGACCCCTGCAAAGCTTTGAGGAGAATTTTCCTCCTAGATCATTCAGCCCCCCTTTCAGACGTGGAATTTTTTATTTTTTACCAAGCTCCTGCTTTGTTTTTTTTGTGTTTTCTTCTTCTGAAGCACAGAAGCATCTGCATAAGCACAGGCTCCTCCCTGTGTGTTGCTGCTTTTGTCCCTTCCCTGGGAATTCCCCAGGCTCTTTCCAAGTCCATCCTAAGCTCTTCAAATTCTGCATGAAACTCCTGTCTGCAGGAGCTAATGAGGATGTGACACTATGCTGTTTTTTATTATTTTGCTGTATTGTATGAAGGAGATATTTCAGTGTTTTACTGCATCCAGAGCAGGCCTGGAAAACCCTAAACCTGAGGTGGCTTTTCCATTGTGTTCTAAAAGTTCCAGAGATTTTCCTCTACAGCTCCCCGGAGGGTGGAGCCAGGTGGGGGCCAGGCTCTGCTCCCAGAGAACAAAGGACAGGATAAGAGGAAATGACTGCAAGTTGTGCCAGGGCAGGTTTAGGTTGGATATTTGGGAAAATTTCTTCACTGAGGGGGTTGTTGAACCCTGGGAAGTGCTGGAATTTCCATCCCTGGAGGGATTTAAAGCCCTGTGGATGTGGCACTTGGGGACATGGGTCAGTGGTGGCCTTGGCACTGCTGGGGGAACAGCTGGACTTGATGTTCTTGGAGGGCTCCTCCAACCTAAATGATAGCAGGAGCTGTGAAATCCGAGGTAACCTTCCATGGACTTGCTAAAATATATGGAAACTCTGTTAATTTTTTTCAGTATCGCATCATTGTCCAGATTTCCTCAGCAGGAAGGAAATTATTGCCACTGCAGTCCCTATTTGTGGTTTATTTTATGTATTGGTGGTAAAATCCTCATGTAATGCAGGTCCAACCTAAGTGACCTCCCAGGCCTCCCTTGGGCTCCATGGAATCACAGAATGGTTTGGAAGGGGCCCTAAAGACCATTCCAACCCCCTGCCATGGGCAAGGACACCTCCACCAGAACCTTCCACAGACTCTGCTGAGCCATTATAACACCCAGGTGTATTCCTGCCTGGGGTCTGAGCTGCTCTCCAAAGGTGCCTTCTGTGGGAAATGGGTTTGGAGAGAATTCCCAAAACCTGACAGAAGGCTCACACAGTCTTGTGCATCTGTATGCAAACTCTGAGATAAAAAATGCTGACTTAGAAAGGCCATGGAATAGGACAGACATTGTTGAGAGAGAGATAGAACTGGAAACAAGTTTCAAATGATGACCTTGCAAACAGACTAGATATTTTAGAGGAATAGAACTATGAAAGATGCATTGTAGCGAGACCAACGTGGGGTATTTTAATAGATGGTTGTCTTAGAAGCATTTAGCAGCATTGTGTGGCAAAAGCTATAGGCCAAAAACCACTTATAATGCATTGTAATTAGGAAATAGTTTGGCTTCTGATTGTGATGGCGTGAATTGTAACATCTGTACCATCTCACCCTTCTCATGAGATTGAAAATGGAATAAAAGTTCTTTAAAATGCCTCTCAGGAGCTCCATCTCTGGGTCAGAAAAAGGGTTTTTCTGACACCTTCTCCCTCTCGTTGCCTGATGCAGCAGCAGTGACTGGTCTCCTATATTACCTTAAACTTAATGTCATGTGAATCCAAGTCTGAACACTCCCTGTGATGATGGATCTCAGAGGAGTTACTTTGGAAACTTCTGCATCCTTTATCTGTGTGATTCCCCAAGCTTGGGCTGCACTGACTTATTTGAAATGATAAATTGAGTACTTTTGGATAAGTATCTCTTAATGCTTTGCTTGCCCAGCAAGACCTGTTGATAAATGGGGAACACCCAGCAGCGAAAATTGTAGAAGAAACCTCCAAAAAGCCCAGCCCTTTTCCTCCAAACTTGTAGGAACTTCTGCACATCCCCATATTGTGTGTTATTTCTCGGATTTTCAGATTTCAAGCCCTCCCTCAAAGCTTGGACAGCTCCTCACTTTCATGGCATCTTAAAAGGGACCAGAGAGGCCCTGGAGTCCTTCTGCAGGAACGTCTCAATCAAAGGTGTCATGAAAGGGGTTTAATTTCAAAAGCTCTGAATTACACCTCGATCAGGAAGGACGAGGTAATGGTGGAATTGCTGAGCTCAGGAGGTTAAAGAATGAAGGGGAATTCACAGTTAACATCTGTGACACACCGAGTCAGGATGAGAGAGCCTCTATCCTCAGAGCAGCTATCAAAGGCATTTCCCTGTTCCTGTGCTTTTGGGAGATTTTTTAATTACTCTGATGTTCGTTAAGAGTCACTTGCGGCCAAAGAAGTGGATACTTAAACTCGAAGATGCTTTTTTTAAAAATTTGCTCCCAGAAATAACGGCTGAGCAGCAAATCAACCCCAGCAAGGCAAGGAGGATGCAGCGAGCTCAGAGCTGCTCTGAAGCCAGATCAAATATCAGTTCACACAACAGCCCCTGCCTCCATCTGCACGAGGATGATGACAGGAGAAGGGCTTTGAAATCCTCCAAGAAGAAAAGCATCCAAGACAATGCTCTCCTGGGAAAGCCTCCCTTTCCTGGCGCTCTGTTCCCCGGTAGCTCTGGTGCCAGAGATGCCAGGTGGTGAACCTGTTGTGTGGGGAGGGGCAGGGGAATTGGAGAAGGGGAATTAGGCAGGTGTTTAGCCAGGGATGCAGCAGCCATTCAGCGCTGGCATTCCTGGCTTCACCTGCAGGAACCCTGACTCTGGTGTTGTGGCAGATAATTGGGAAAATGCTGGGACAACGAGGAGCTGGGGCCACACAGGTGAAATGCCAAGCAGGACTCGGGTGAGAGGGGTGGAGGAGAGCTCAGATGTGTAACCTGGGAGAGCTACAGCCACACAAGCAGGTTTCCTTGGAGCAAAACGTCCTTGAGGAATGGGTTTGGGATGGCGCTCGTAGATATGGGCACAGCTTTGTCCTAGTGTGTGGAGCTGCCCTCGGTGTTCATGATCTTCCTGCTGGCACATCAGAGCCTGGCTTAGCTGGGGAATATTGCATAAGCCTCACTGGGGACCTCGAGAGCAGATTAATTCCTTGAGCATCTTCCTTCTTGCCGCCGGTGCAGTCTGCTGCTCCGGCGAGATCCAGGGAGACAGCTGGGCAGGGCTGCAACCTCCCTCAGACAGATAAGGCATGGGAGGAGGAAAGAAATCCCTTCCTCCCAAACCCAACTGGATTTTTTGGGAGAAACTCTTGTAGCAGCTTGCAGTGTCCAGCTGCAGAAGGGACCCTCTCTCCAGGTGCCACGGTGGTGATGATGATGATGATGATGAAACAGTTGAGTTAAGGCAAGGACAGAGTGTGATCAGGTTCCTCTCCCTCCCCCGGGCAGAGCTCAGACTGGGAAAATGCTTTGGATGCGGTGGCCTGTAATTATGTAATTCTTCCTCGTTATCTTTTCTAATTGTTCTCAGTGCTGTTTCCCAAACTGATTGGAAACAATGGCAGATGGGGGTGAAGTGGGAGGCAGACGTGAGCGTGGCAGGCTGCCAGCACAGCACAGGGCTCTCCAGAAAGGGAGAGAGGAAAGGAAAAAGAGGGGAAAAAAAAAAATATCCACGGTGGAGACTTGGATGCCAGGACCTGAATGGAGGGGACACCTGAACCACTGCCAGGCTGGGAGGTGCTGGCTGGGGATGGCTCATTCAGGCTCATGCATATTCGATTTTTTGTGTTACATTCAAGGAATTCCAAGCCTTCCCCCATCCCTGGCACACCTCTGCTCCCACAGAGCTTTGCTCTTTTCTTTTTTTTTTCCCCAGTACTCCAGCAATGCAGTTTGAACCCTCATTGGGAGGGGTTTTGCCTGGAGAATCTGTGGTCTTCTCCCTCTGGCACTGAGTTGTTTGTTTGCTTGTGTATGGGTGAAATAAATTTAAAAAGAGGAGAATTTGGCTTGTTGCATTTGGGGGTGAGTTCAGGGCAGAAGGAGAGGCCTTGGGGGAAGAATTGCAGTGAGATTTCCTCTTATTTGGCACAGATTTCATGGGAACCGTGGGGTGCAGCTCCCCAGCAGCTCATTTTTGTCAGGTTGACTCATTTTCTCTGCTGCTCGTCCCCCACTGCCCTCTCCTTGTGTGGGTGAGGGTTTTTTTTTCAGGGATGTGCATCCCAGAGGTGTCTGGTGATCCAGCAGAGCCCCCTGCTCTCCCCTCACTGCCAATCCTCTTTTGCAGCACAGTGGGAAGGGGGAAGCTCACACTGCTGCTGTAATTTTTGTGTAGAGAAGGCCAGAACAAGCCCGGGTGGAATTCAGAGCAGTGCATGCATGGCAGGGGGAGAGAACAGATGTCTGTGGGGTGATGGGACATCCCACAGTGGCAGCATCACCACCCCTGTGACAGCAGGGCTTGCTTATGGGATGGGGAGTGCCCCTAAAGAAAACAAACCCTCTTTGTCCATATGGGATCAGCACCAGGCTCTGGAGGAGGCTCTGAGCCACCCCTGGATGATCTTGTGCTTCACCTGGTGCTGATTTACCTTCCTCATCCCAGTCTCTGAGTGTTTAATTTCTGTCTCAGCCCCCATGCCCTGACAGCGCTGGGAGCTGGGCGAGCTGCTGAGGGGGGGAAAACAGAATTCTGTCAGAGCTGCCCTCTCCTCCTCCAAACCCAGAGCTGTTCTGCTGTTTTTCCATCACTGCTGACACCTCTGTGTGCCTGCAGGCTGCTGCTGCCAGCACTGTCCCAGCTGGCCCAGCCTCTCTGGCTTCTCTGCACGGTTTTCCAGGATGGAGAGGGGAAATTCTGCCTGAGGCTAGCCCTTGGTGTTGGATTGGAGGTTTTCTCACTGCTGCAGGGTGAGTAGGGTCAGGGAGATGGGGCTGGAAGGAGCAGGAGCTGGAGGCTGCAGGTGGGGTGGTTCAACCCTGGCTTGTGTTGGGATTTGAGGGGTTTGGACTGTGGTGATCTCCAGCCACCCCTGGGCAGGAGTGGAAGAGAAAGACCCAGCAGGGCATGGCAAAGAGATGAATCCCAGCTCCCAGCACGGCTCCCTGGGTGCCACCAACCAGGTGGGCACCACCAGCAGTCGCTCCTGTGGGTCTGGACAGCAAATTTGCTTTTGCATGAACCTGGGCAGGGCAACTCTTGTCAAAGGCTGAAGAAGTTCCCTTTGCTGTCTCCTGAGTGAGTTCTGGGCTTGCTCAGTGCTAGCAGGCACACTGGTTGATGGTTGGCAGATATTTTCCCCATCAGTGCTTCATAAATACATGAACTTCTTCCTTTTGCTCAGTAGACTTTTTGCCTCAGAAGTTCCCATGATGGTAAAGCTCAGGGAAAAACCCAGTTCCTTCTATCAGTTTTGTATTTGGACATTTTAATTCCTTTTTTTTTTCCTTGTGGGATTGTCCCTTTCCTTGCATTATGAGGCAGAAAGTACAAAAGATCCCTCTATCCTTTTCTAATATACCTTTATCATCCCCCTTCACATCCCTCTCCTCTCTGAAATTCACAGCCTGAGAGCTCCTGCTGATCTCTCTTCACGAGCAAAGGTTTGCAGTGACCTTGATCAGCCTTGTCACAGCTCCCTGGGCTATATTTGGGGCAGGTCAGTGCTTTTTGGGGTGGTGGCACCCCCCTGTGCAGTGGCATGTTTGTGCAACTTGGGACAGTGAGCTTGATCCTCACACGGGGCACCACATTTTGTTGCCCTGTTTTTTAAAAGTTCTTCTAAGCCTTCTGATGTTTGCATTTTTTGTAACGGAGTTCTCACGCGCTTTCAGGTAAATAATCATCGTTATGCATTCCTTTCTAGAGGAGGAGAGAATTGATGGACTGTTGGTTTGACCGGTGTAGTTGAGAGGAGACAATTTCATCCTCCAATCCGCTGTCACTGTTAGAAATCTATAAATTCTGAGTTTGTAAATAAACTCTCTTTTGCCTTAGACATCTCAGTGCGTTCATTTTGTGTCCTATTGCGACATCATGTCAGGTTTTTGGCATGTCTTCATTGAAGACTATAGAAGCTGGGTAGTTGTGAAAGTAAAAGTTCTTTATTGCGTGGCTAAATCAGCCTCATGAAGGCAGAGTTGTTACAGTTTGTGCTCCTGTGCCTTCTAGCATAAAGTCCCCATGTCCCAAGCAGGAGCAGCAGCACCTTATCAGCAGCTCCTTAGCAGCAGCAGCTGCAGCAGCAGCCAAAGCGACATCTGTGATCGGTGTTTTGTGTGTGTGTTCTAGCATTCTCAAAGCAGTGCATCTTACCCTGTTTTTAGCCAGTCAGGTACTGTCTTGGTTTGGAAAGACAGGTGTCTGCCAGGGAAAGCTGGAGCTTCCCTTGGAATGGAGAATGTCACCCCCCCTCTCCTCCAAATTTTTATAATTTTGCAATTAGGGGCTTTCAGGCAAAGATATGGGAATAGGAGTAACAGTTCTTCAATAGGAAGAATAAAAAAAAAGGAAACAAAATACAAATGCAGTAGTACAAAGACAAGCAAGCAAGCAAAACAGAAGTCCTGGAAAAAATCCTGACAGAGTCAGGGATATGACCTGACACCCTGTTGGTCAGGGCGTTGGAAGCAGTCCAAATAAATCCTAGATGAGTTCTGTGGGGTACAGATAATGGAGTAGGAAAAGTCCAGTGGTGGTGAGATGGGTCTGGTCTTCCTCTGGTGGAAAAACCAGATCCCTGCTGTTCCTGAGCCTCAGTTTTTATCTAGGTAGGAACAGTTGGTTCTGCCCACACTGGGTGGAGCATCTCCCAATGGGATGATGTCATGTGTGATGTCACTGGTGAGCCTCAATGGCCCATTATCAGCAGATATCCCCCGGAGGATGGACGGGTGGTGACAGAGATAAGAAACCCTGCCCCACCTGGTTTTAACAGCTGGGCCATTATCAGAAGGCATTCACCCTCCTCTCCCTCCTGGAGTTACAAGAAATAAAGAAATATCTGCTTTTACAACAGATGAAATTGAATACAAATCTCTTGGCTACCCAACCCAAGGCAGATACAAACATGAATTTTCTAGTCTTGTCAAACCTATCCTAACCTACCCTTGATACGCGAAATATTTGAAATATTTGTAATTTCTCACACAAATTCTACGTATATAACTCCATCTGTTCCATGTAGGAATGCTGGCAAGGCTGCAGTATGTTTTCTACAACTTAGTTAACTTTGCAAAAGGCAATGCTGCTTGAACTTTAACCCAGGCTTTAGGGCTTCTCTTACTAACTAATACAGGCTCTTGTTTGTTTAAGGCACTTTCAATATTCTTTACTTATTTAAAATGAAACCTGCATTTCTGCCTCATGTCTGTGTGGATTCATGTGTTTTAGTGTCTCTGAAGGTTTTAATTCTGCCCTCACATCTTTGAGCACCTCTTGGGCCTGTGGGGATGGGGCCCAGAGGGATTTTGCATCCCAACAGGACAGGATGTCCCACCTCAGACAAACAGGGGAGCCCCACCAATGCTGGATTGCAGAAGAGCATCCTCAAGGGAGTTACTGGTGGATGTTCTAGCAGAAAATGTGATGCTGAGGGAGATTTTTTCCCCACACCAGCCACTGAAGCAGGACCTCAATGATACCTGGCACTGAGATGTCGGGGCTGGGGTTGGGATGAGGACTTTGAGAGGAGCAGGTGTAAATGGGCAGGAAATGTCACCTCCTTCCCTCTGGAAGAGGGAAATCTTCTCCCTCCAGCCCCAGGATTTATTTATTTATTAATCTGTGTGTGTGTGAGGTGTGTATTTACATCACTTTCACCACACATTTGCATTACTTTCTTCCCTCTTTTTTGCAGAACACAATCCCAGGACTGTCTGTCGGGAAATATGATCAGAGCAACTCATGTTATTTCAGTGTGTTTCACACAGTTGTTTTTTTTCTATTATTGGTCTTTTTCCTTTTTTCTCCTTTTCTCTTCCTTTCTTTCCCAGAGTAGAACAAATACAGTGAGACTTGGCAGAAAATTGGCAAGCTTCAGCAATCCAGAGGAAGTGATTTTTTTCTAAGTATCTTAATGGAGTCTGTATTTTTTTTATTGTTTTCTCAGCCTGCAGGTTTGAGTATTCAAAAAAAAAAGAGAGAGACAATTCATCAAACCCCCTGCCTTCCTCCTCTTACCAACTCCTTTTAGAAAGTCCATGAACCTACAAGAACTCTTCTGAGTTATTCTTACTTCAGAAATCTGCTGAATTGGTCTCAGGCATTAATGAAGGAGGTGGAATTATCCTCCAGGCTAAGTTTTGGATAAAAACATTTACACAGAAACCAGACTCACCTGCATCAGCACCCTTGCAGCACTCTGCTGTCCCTCCAGCCTTCTCCCTGTTTTTTTTCCCTGGAATATTCTGTTTTCCAGTTAAACCTCCTCCAGATCCCTGCTCCCTGCAGACCTTGTTCCCTTCTGCAGAAAAGCAACAGCACCAAAGCTGTTTTCTCCTCTTGGCCTCGAGTTGGGCCAGGAGAGGTTGGGTACCTGGAGGAATTTCTTCACCAAAAAGGTTGTCAAGCACTGGAACAGGCTGCCCAGGGCAGTGGTGTCCCCATCCCTGGAGGGATTTGGGGATATGGGTTGATGGCAGTGTTGGGTTCATGGTTGGGCTTGATGGTCTCAGAGGGTTTTCCCAGCCTAAATGATTTTGTGGTTCGTTTTCCTGGATTCATTTTCTGTGAGGGAATTGCTCAGCTGATGAAATCTCTGGATCCACACCCCTCCTGTCATGGTCTTGGGTTTCCTGATTTGAAGCAGTAAATGGAATTTGTTGTGAGAATGGTCAGTGTCTTGGTTTCTGGTCATAAAAAATCCAGAGAAATTTCTTTCAGAGCTGAGCTGGGAAATCTCAGCCTCTCTCTTCCAGCCAAGTTCCTCAGTAGGACTTGGGTTCTGTTTACCTGAATACCCCAGCTGTCTGTGGATTTGCATCTCATTTTACCCAGTACAAAATCCTAAGGGTTTTGGTGGTGTTTTTTCTCTTTTCTTTTTTTTTTTTTTTCAGGAGCAGCATTTTTATTTACTTCCTGTTTTTAATGCCTTTCTCTTTGGTGAGTCTGAGTCAATACACTATTTTTTTTTTTTTGGTGATGAATAAACTTTGCTGGCTCAGTTTATCCTTATGAAAGATTTTAACAATCTGCCAAACACTCCCTGCTTTGCTTCTGTGGCTCCAGTCTGATTTCTTGTGGTCCTACAAACCCCTCTGAACTCCATCCTGTAAATCCATATGGAGATTCCTTAGCCTGATTCCTTCTCCCATTTTCTCTGTCTCTCCTACCATGGCACCGAAACTGCTGGAAAATGGGTTTCAACCTTCAAAATGAGCATTCAGAGTTGTCTGTAAGAGTAAGATGATGAGGCAAAAAATTCACCAGGGGCTGTCATTTACTCCTGCTCCTCTCTGGGCCTCCTGATGACCCAAAATCCAGGGCAGAGGGATGAGGCTCTTGTTGGAATGAGCTTCCTGATGCTCAGCTCATCTCACAGAAGTGCATTAAGCATTATGGTGTGGACTTAAACAACACAGAGCTCAAAGGGAAATCCTTCATGTGATGAAGATCTATTGAATGACTAATTTGATTTAAAATGAGGCCTCAGAGCCATCCTTCAAGAGGTTCTGTGCCAATATTTCCAAGGAGCCTGGATTGTTCTGTCTCTGCTCTGCACAGGTCACTACTGCCACGAACTTTACAGGAGAAGGGCTGAGCTGCATCCAGGCTGTGGGATGTTCAGCGCTAACACAAAATGATAAATTATTTAAGATTGTCAAGCTCTCTGTGGTCTACAGAGCAGCGGTGCAGGGCTTCCATATTTTTGGATCTCCTTGGACAACATCGACCCCCTGAATCAAACCCCTGAATTGAGGCTCTCCTGAACCACCGCTCAAATGGGCTGTGACACTGCTGGTGCCATAAAAATATTGCCAAGGTCCATCACAATCCCTGTCCTTTCATCTTATCTTCCAGACTCATGTTAATCTCTGACACAAAAATCAAGAACCTCTAAACCTTCCTTACTTTCCCACTTAAAACCCCTCTTTTTTTGGGTGCAGCTCATTGGGAAGCCCACTCACCTCTGACCCCTGAGGAAGCATTTTCCAGGCAGAAACGCTGCAGTGAAAATCCCAACACGAAGTTGAATTCCTGGGGTTTATTTTCCAAGTTTGAAAGTGACAACTTGTTGGCCTTGAAGATTTTTCACCAGCACCAGAATAATCCGGAGGGAGAGATTTTCTTCTTCTTTCTCAGACCATGGGATAATTAGCAGATTTTAATGACTGCTTGAGAAAGCTGGCTAATGAGCTATTAAAACCACCCCTCACCCCCTCCCCATTACCCAGTCCCTAAATGAAAGCCCCAAAACAGTCGGTCATCGTTCTGACCGCGTGCGTCTTAAAGATATATTTCTTTTCAAGCTAATTGTGGCTATTTGGTATTTGCTGGGAAAAACTCCGACTGGGAATGCAGCAGGATGAAAAATGGCCTGTCCTGCTTCCACAGAAGTGTGAGGAACAGCCAGAGCGTGGTGCAGGAATCATAGAATCATTTAAGTTGGAAAAGGCCCTTAAGATTGAGTCCGACCATTAATCTAACACTACTACTAACATTAACTACATTAACTACTAATTTAACACTACTCCTGACTCACTCATGAGAAATCCTTGGCTCTCTGCTGGCATCTCCAAATCCAAACGTGTCCTGTGAGCCAAATTCCTGCCACATGGATGCTGATATCACGTGTAGCAGCAGGGCTGGGATGGTTTGGTGCCATGAACTCTTGTTTTTAGAGCCATTTTCACACCTGGTTTAGTGACACCTTGTCAGCCAGGCTGCTCTGCTGCTCTCTCCACTTCCTTGGGGTGTTCTCTTCAGGTAACAGGAAGAAATTCTTCCCTGTGAGGGTGGGGAGGCCCTAGCACAGGGTGCCCAGAGAAGCTGTGGCTGCCTCATCCCTGGAAGTGTCCAAGGCCAGCTTGGGTGGGACTTGGAGCACCCTGTGCTAGTGGAAGGTGTCACCTGCAGATTTTGGAAGACCTTAAGGTCCTTTCCCACCCAGTTCTGTGATTCTGAGCATGTTGAGTGTTGAGGTGAAGGGAGGACACAGCCAGGGTGGTCTGTGCTCCCCACGTGTCTGTCCTGTGTGACCGTGGACGCGGCGGGAGATCGCCCTCGGTGCCTCCCGTCTGTGCTCCTGGAGACACTGACAACTGCTCCTGCTCTCTCCAGTGGAGGTGGACAGCTTTGCAGAGCAAAATAGCTCCACGCCCTCTGGCTGTGAACTCTGATGCTTTTTAGCTCGGCTCTCTGCATGTTCTCCCTTCATTAGTGCTCCTTGCCTCCTCTCGGGGCTGTTTTCCTCTCTCTTCCCTTCTGCCCCGATGTAAAGTGGTTTTGGAGGGACAAAATGTTAGCGTGAGAAGACTGAGGCCCCTTTTCTTTTTGAGGTGACATCCTCCCCTGTCACTTGCCATTCCCTTCAAGAGCGCTGACGTTGTGCAGCCCATGGAGCTGGGGTGGCAGCTCCTGCTCAGGGGCTGTCACTGTCCCCATCTGCTCCCGCCACAAATCCTGCCCTGCCACGCCAGGGGAAGATCCTCTTCCCTGCTTTTGGGGAGATGCTGACCTGTTCCACCTCTTACATGAGGACAAAGGACCTCACTGTGACAGAAATCAAAGCATGTGGGTTTTTTTTTTTTAGGGATTGATAATGACAGGATTTGTTCATGGCTGAGTCCATCTCCTCCAGCTGCAGAGAGGCTCCACACTTGCTCCTTCCTTTGGTGTTGGTGAGCATGAGCTGGAGTCTCAGCTGGAGTAACTGGTGCCACCCCAGTGACTTTTCATGGTGTAGTTTGGGTGTTGCTTCTCCCCAGCTCCCATTCAGCAAACAAGAAACGTGGAGAAATTAAGTCCTCCTACGTGGCTGATTTCCTTTTCCAACCCCTCATGTGCAGCTCTCTGATCTCACAGTCTGTTGTTATGGAAATAATACAATTACAGTCACTGTGAGTAACAAGGAAACACAGTCTGCCAGAGGGAAGAAAATGAGACAGTTTTCCAAGGTTTCCTGAAGTATTTGGTGAGAGGAAGAGGAGGGAGAGACACAAGTGCCACAGGGTAGACCTGTATTGATTTCCAGCTCTTTCCCCCAAGAATTTGCATCATTTTTTACTCTTCTTGTAGATAATGACCAAACTTTGGTCAGTGTGTTCACTGCTGCTCTCTGCTTGGCTAATTAATATTTCTTAATCAAGCCAGCGGAGGTGGACAGCTTTTGAAAACAAAGCAGGTCCCCAGCCTGCAGCTGTGGGCTCTGATGCTTTTCAGTTTTGGCTCCTGATGTATTTTTTCTCTTCATTAGTGCTCCCTCAATTTTCAGGGGGCTGCTGGCACCTCCTACTATCATCCTTCTCTTCCATTTCTATCTTTCCCTTCCACTTCCATCCTTTCCCTTGCACTTCCATCCTCCCCTTCCTCACCACTGCTTCCATCACTGCTGTCACAAGTTCCTGCTCCTAAGCCGGCTCCTGTCACAGAGTTTCCAGCTGTCCACTCTTGCAAACCTCTGGAATTTCCTCCTTCAGACCATGGTAGGAGGAGTGATCTGTGGTGAGGTGATGCCTGAGATCCTGTGAGGGAAGATTGATTGAGAAGCTCTGTGGAGCTCAGGTACTGCTGACCTTTCCAGTGCCAACACGTCAGACATTTGCAAAGACAGCGTGAAAAGAGATGTGAAACAATGAGGGATGAGGCAGAGAGGAGGAGATGGAGGCTCTGTTTGAGTGTTGGTTATCAAGTCTGTAGGATTTAGGGGAAAAAATATTTTTATTTCCTGTGCCTTCGTTCAAAAAGTCTTTGAACAGGGAAGATGAAACCTTAATTTTAACTGTCCTAGGGACAGAGAGTATTGCTGTCTCTGGAAGCATCTGACTTGGGCTGATCACTGATTTCTCTGAAGATGAAAATGTTCTTTTCTTTAAACTATTTGCTGTCAAGCAAGGGCTTGAATGCCTCCGATTGCTCAGGCCTCGGGCAGTGACCCGTTCCTGAGGCCAGATTGCAAATGACTCCGTGCTGTTCGATCCGACAGCATCCATCCCTCTCTCCTCCTTCCACCCCAAAAAATGCTGCAGGGAGAGAAAGACGAGGAGAAACAGAGTGGAAGCTCTGGAAGGCTCGTCTCAGTTCCCAGCAGTCACATTGCTCTCGTCAAAGCCAGCCGAGTGGAACTGGTGACACTCACCAGAAGAGCTGCTCTAAATTAAGCAAAGCTGCAGAAACTTTGTAAAAAAAACAAGAGCTGACGGCTCCAGGCCGCAGGAGGGAGAGGTGACAAGTGTGGTTTGTCCCAGGGAGGGAACCAGTGTGGGGCAGAGCCCTCTGGAATGGCTCTGCTGACATCTGCACCGTGTAGGCATTCCAAGGGTCTCCCAGTTTGCTGGAAATGCTCCATCCCTGGACGTGTTCAGGACTGTTTTAGGTTCAATGCAAGATGTATTCTATTTCCCATCTGTTGAAACTGGTTGGAGAGGTGTTTCTTTCCTCATGGCTCTGTGGGAAGGCGGTGGGTGTCTTCTGTTAATGGGCCAAGGTCTGTTCAAACCAGCTGGGGCAGTGTTTCTTTATCTCTTTCATGACCCATCTTCCATTCAGGGGATATCTGCTGTCCATGGGCCATCGAGGCTCACTGCATGGCTGATACAATTCCATCATCCCATGGGAGATGCTGCACCCAGGGGGAGGAGCCCAGCATTCCTGCCTGGATAAAATCTGAGATTTGGAACACCAGCACAGCCTGGGTGCTCTGCATTCCCAGAGGAAAACCAGACCCATCTCAGCACCACTGGACCCTTTCTCCAGGATCATCTCCACTCTGACAGAACCACATCTGTCACTGCAGGAGGGCTTGATTGGTCTGCTACCAACACCCTGACCAACAGGGTGTCAGGTTGTGTTTGGACTCTGTCAGGGTTTTTCTTTTTTTTTGTTCATTTGCCTTTTTTGTACTACTACATTTTAATATTCCTAGTAAAGGTCCGTTATTCCTATTCCCATATCTTTGCCTGAGGCCCCTTAATTTCAAAATTACAATAATTCAGAGGGAGGGGGCTTACATTCTCCATTCCAAGGGAAGCTCCAGCTTTCCCTGGAAGACACCTGTCTTTCCAAACTAAGACAAGGACCAGTTGGAGGTGGGCTTGAGCAGCCTGGTTGAGTGGAAGGTGTCCCTGCCTGTAGAAGTGGGGTTGGAATGAGATGATCATTAAGGCCCCTTCCAACCCAAACCACTCTGGGATTCTGTGGTGTCCCCTGGACCAGTGTGAGGAGCAGGGACCTCACTGGGAATTTAACAAGAAGCTGACAAGATGCACAGGTACAAAACAAGTACAAGACAAAGAGCTGATGAGGTTTTGTTCACGGAATTATTCTTGGTTTTGAGTGTCCCATCCTTTATTGCCGTGAGGATATTTACCCTATTCTGGATAACAGGACAGAGATGGGCTGGGATGGATGCTCACCCTATTTACATCTTTTTATATCCATTTTACGGCACTAGGCAGAGTAAGGAGGATTTAATGTGAATTGGAGTCCCTGTTTTCCCTGTCTTACCCAACCCAGGTGTTTTACACATGGTCTGACCCCCTAAGAACTCCTCTAGAGGGTAGGAAGAGGCTGAATTTGCCAGGCAGGTTTCGCTGCTCTGTGGTTACCTTGCTCTGTGGAAATGCCCTGCATTATGTTTATTTTTGATGATTTCTTCTTGATTGTGATGGTGTTTGATGATTTCTCCTTAGGCTCTCATACAGTTGTTGGAGATGCTTTGAGGTTTTTCCCAACCTTAACAATTCTGTGATGCTGTGACCTGGTGATTTGGTTTGTAGGCACTGAGGGCAGGAAAGGATAAGTTGGAATGTCCCAGCAAATTGGAGTCTCATTTTCCTTGTTCTGCTTCCCCTCTTCCCAGCTAGAAAAGAGTCTCTCTTGTGTGCAACGTTTATCATGCACTTGTTGTGTCTCATCCTGGAGAAAACCACTGCCACTTGTGACTTGGGGGATCATTCAAGATAAAAGAGCCCTGTAAGAAAATGCTTTTACTGCTGGGCATTTCATTATAATTAAAATTTATTTTGAATCCGGTCTTACACCAGGAATTTAATCTAATTTTGATTATCCAGAGGATTTAAACCTCTTCAGCTCCTGTTTTAACTTGCATAAGATAAGACTCCTATCTCCCTTAACTCATGTACCCCAGAAAACCCTCCTGGTAGGGAGAAGTTTCTTCATTGTACCCCATTTCCAGAGCTATTGGCATGAGGATATTGTGCAGAGTGTAACAGACCAAACACAGAAGTCTGGATAACTTTTTCCTCGAAGAAAAAGGTCCCCATGGATTTTTTCTTGTTGATAAAAGCACTTTATCTTGCTGATAAAGAGCCACCTTTAATTCCTACAGACTGCTTAAAAAAGGATCCTAAATATTCCTTCCTTAAGGGGCTCTTGCCAAACCCAGTGCAGCCCTAAGCATGCAGTGAAAAAGTGGGATGGGAAATGAGAGTCAGGAAGGACCAGAGCCAGTTGCTGGCTTCCTTATTAACAATTAAAGTTTGAGGCAGCATTGAAGAGGGATGTGGTTGTCTCTGTCTCTGTCTGAGACAGAAAATTGCTTCTCGTTTCTGACGGATCCTGCCAGTCTCTGCCAAGGACAGGGCTGCTGTGGCTTACCTGGAAAAACTGCTGCAGCCAGCATGGATTTTAACTGTAAATGTCTGGGATAATGCTGCATCCAGAGTGTGGAGGTGAGGGGTGAATAGACTGGGACTGCTCTGCTCAGGTCCCAACTTTCAGAGTTTCACTGTTCCACCAATAACCCTCCTGCCACAAAGGTTTGTGTTCCATTTACTGGAAAACCACCTGATGACACTAAAGAAATCTCTTCTGGTGTCCACCCTTGACAGACACCATAAAATATTGAATGCAACCATGATAATTATATGTCTAATTCATTATTTAGCGGTGTGCATTTCCACTAAATAATGAATTAGACATATAGAACTGTATAGAACCACTGTATAGAACCAGCCTAAAGGCAGGTGCGGTGGGTACAATAACAATAAATATATGATCTTCTAAATGTCCAGTGTGAGTTTAGCCATGGTCATTCCAAACTGATGGAATGAATCAAATTTTCAAGAAAAGGTAAAAAAATCTTCTGCATCTCCAGATAGCACCCAAAACAAACAGGCCTCCAGTTTTCTATAGAAATCTCTTCATGGGATCTGAAAAGAAACAGCAAAATCCCGGTTAAATACTAGTTAGACACAATTATTGTTCTTCCTTTAATCTAATTAAGCCTTCAATTTAGTGAGAAAAGCAATTAGCATCTGAAAAGCCGAGAGGGGTGGTAGAAACAGTGGAGGAGGCAGGTCCCACACAGTGGGAGAGAGGAAAAAATGCTCTCAGTACCAGTGCAGAAGGGAGATGCCATCACTGTACATGGCCATAAAACCAATGGCTCTGAGCAGCCCATGGTCTTTAATTTCAGTCAAAACAGGAATTTTATTTTCCCAAATTGATTTTGAAAATATTTTGTGAATTTACCATAAAAGCCAGGAATGAAAAAATCAGAGAAGAGTTTTTGGTTTTGTTTTTTTTTTTTTTTTAAATGAAAATATGTTCCTCCCGTCAGTTCTGTTCGTGATCTTTTTTAGTTCATTTTTGTGGTGGAGTCGTGGTTTTGTGCTAACTCTGTAGTTTCCATGAGGACGTTGGGTTCTTTGGATGAAATGCGCTGCGTTTTGGAATGATCCCGCATTGGAATGATCCAGGGGTTTGCATGGATATCTTGTAGAGCAGTTACAACAGAGTTTGAGTTCCTTCCCAGAGAAACAAGGCAAGGATGGAAAGTGCCAAGGTCTGGTTTCGTTTGTGATTTGTTGGCGGGTGGAAAGTTTGATGGAAGAAGTGATCGTGTTGGAGAGGCCGCTGGGCTGCTTGGGAGCTGGGGGCACGGATTGGGGGAACGCTGCCACCAAGGCAAGGTCTTCACTCAAGACAATTTTTAATTGTTTAATTGTCTCTGCATGAAATCCAACATGGGGCAATATTTGGTAGTAGAAGTGTAGGGATGTTGGGAGACTTTTTTTTTTTAGTGTGGTATTTGTAGGAAAATACAACTGGAGACTCAGAAAATGGAATAAGCAGTTAAGACTAGGAAAGAAAAAATATTTGGAGGGAGGGGTCGAGAGGCAGAATAACCACACTTGGGGATATTATTGCAAGGGTCTTAATTCCAGAACATGAATTGATTCCAAAGGTGTTTTGAGAAAATACTGCTGCCTAGGGATGCCTTTGAGAGATGTGACCCAAATCCATATTAGCTGCATCCACAGAGGGATGTGGAGTTATCCTAGCAAAGACAGGATCCATGGGATGGCACTGAGGGATGTGTTGGCCAAGCAGCGAGGAGCTGCCGTAAAAACTGCCAAAACCTGAGCCCAGCTCAGCAGTAAGAGGATCCCAGCCTGGAAAGTGCTGGGATGGGATTATATCGAGTGCTTTCCACACACAAATGTATTTCAGAAAGTGCCACAAAAGTAATTGAAAAACATCAATAACCATTGATAAAAACACAGGACTGGACACGCCTGGCGGAACCTCTGTCCGCAGGAAGCCAAGAGCGAGGATCCATACAGGATTGAAATGAATTGTTATTCCCTTGCCACTTAAATGAGATTCACGGGAAAGTTGCTGATTTTTGCATGAAAAGATGACCTTGTCCTGCAACCAGATAAATCTCTAAAGTCTTTCCACCCGCTGGAATTGCTTTATTGGAGTTGTGTGAGGAATTTATTTGGTCCTCAGTCAGGCAGTTTTGCTGGAAGCAGAGCACTTAGCTGAAGTTAGGGATCCCAAAGCATTAATTTTCCTCTAACCTTTAAGCTATAGACTGGGTTAGCGTTTGGACAGGAGCCTTAAAACCCCGAGGTGGCAGAAGTTGGAGCAGTGGAACAATGGGGTGCGTGGTTATTTTCTGGAATGTGCTGATGTTTTGGCAGGATGTTGAGTTGTTAAAGTTCTAGTCCCGATTTCCTTGTGGTTGTTTTTAATGGACAGTGCCCCACAGCCCAAACCAGCAGACTGAGGTGATGGACCTCAGCATCCTGGCCAAGTACTTCAGAACAACTTGAGTGGGATTAACTGTTCTGTGGGCATTTTCAGAGTTCTTGGATTTATGGACTATTTTCTTATTAGGACTGTTGTCATATGCAATGTTTTTCTCATAATATCTATGGATTACTTTACTTTTTTCTCACCTTTTTATGTGGCTAGAGAAGGTTCCTGTGGACTAGAGACTAAAAAAACACCGAGTCCTAATATTCTCCAGATCTTTAGGTGTTGAGTAGGAAGGAGTATTAAGTGGAACATCTAGAGATGATGTGAAGAGTTTTAAGAACTCCTGTGGAAACCTCTTTGGGAAAATTTGGCGTTGTCTTCATGTAAACCAGGGCTGAGATTTGGAATCCTTTTAGGAGACTCAGTCTAAGGTCTTCACTAAATGACCCCTTTTCTCTTTTTCTGAGGTTTTCTGTCCAAGAGTTAGGACAAAGCTGTAGGAAGGGAAAGGAGACATGGAAAGAGTGGAGGCAAAATCGATGTGCAATTTAGAATCATGGAATTGCTTGGCTTGGAAGGGACCTCAAAGATCATTAAATTCCAGTCCCCTGCCATGGGCAGAGACCCCTCCCACTATCCCAGGTTGCTCTAAACCTTGTCCAACCTGTCCAACTTGAACACTTGCAGGAATAGGGCAGCTACAACTTCTCTGGGCAACTCTAACAGGGAAAAATTTCTTCCTAATATCTAATCTAAATCATCCTGGTTTCCCAGGTGGGTGTTGCATGGCTAGGCAGGGGGTTGGGAAGGCTGTAAAGATTCAGGGATGTTGGATGATTTGTGCAGTTGCAGAGAGAAAAAAGCTGTGCATCAGGATCAGGAAGGTAGGTGCAGGAACATTTGGGTCAGGGAATAAGGATTTGATTGTTTCACCCTGGGTTTTGAAGTGAGGAAACATCCTGACACTGCTTTGTTGTGGGAGGCAAAGGGGTAGAAATGGGACATTAAACTTGGGCCAAAGCAAACAAGAGGAGAGCCACTTGGATCCCATGGGAATGTGGGGCTGCAGGAGGCTGAATCCTCAGGCCAGGAGCTCTGCTAGGACTGGGCTCTGTTGTCTTCTCATGCGTAACAAAACATTTTGGCTGTCTCTGATGCTGTGCTGCTGATTCCTGCCTGTCTGAAATCCCTGTCTGATCACTGAGCAACACTTGGAACTCCTGTTCCTGCCCTCACCCTTCCCATAAATTTTGGATTGATTTATTCAGCCTCCATCTCAAATGTCCAAACTGCTTTGGTGCCTGATTGATTTCTGGTGGTGGCTGCTGGTCCCTCCCAGAGCTCTGATCTTTTTTTGACCATTTCCATCCCCCATCCCAGCAATGGGTCAGCTGAGGATGGTCAGGAAGAGACAGAGGATTCCTTTAGGAGGAATTGGAAAGGAATTTAGAAGGAATCTAAAGGAATTCTTTAGAAGATTCAATCTCTGTGCCTGTGATGAGAACTGTGTTTGCCCTCAGATCTCCTGTGGGTTGTTCAGTGGAACAGTTGAGTGTTGTTTGCAAGTGGTGTTTCCTCAGACAATTTTTTTTTTAATGCTTCTGCTTAATCCACACTGGAATCTCCACATTTCCCCCTTTTCTCTGTGATGTGTTTGATCAGATGATTTCATGTAACTGCTGGGAAAGGGCTCCCTCACCAAAATGCCTCTGTTCTTGGAAGCATTTTTTGAAGGATTTAACACAGAAGATCCCTCCAGTGAGCCACAGTCCTGGTGGTCCTGGGAGGGACCCTGGTTCTGCTGAGATTTCTGCCTTTGCTTTCACCTGGCAGTGCCACCTCTGTGCCCTGAAAGCCCGAGGTAAAGCAGCGACCTCATTTAGGACAAGATCTGCACTCAGAGTTGTGTCCTTTGCCCCAGCAGTGTTCCCTGTGCACCTTTGGGAGGAGGGTGTAAAAGCAGCAGCTCTTTAAAGGCATCTCCAGTGCCTGGAATGTTTTAAATCAGCTCCTTCCGTGGGTGTTAGCAGTGAGGATCTCAGCCCCTGTGTTCTGGGGATTTGGAGGGTTTTCCTCTGACCTTTACAGATTTCAGAGCATCCTGCAGGGACTGAATTCAAGGGTAGCTGAAGTCCCCTGTCCTCTGCCAGCAGCCTGCAGTCACTACCCTCTCCTGAGGACCAGTTTCATGGGTGGCATTTCCAAATCCAGCATAAAATCCCAAACTGTGTGAACAAGGAAGAGAGGAAAGCCAGGTCTCTATTAACCCCACTTAAAGGAAATCTGGGTCTGGATGAGGATGCAGCTGCAAATTCCCCACTTAGCTGAGTTTGGGTTGTGGGTGATGGTCCTGCAGCGTCCCAGTACTCAGAAAATGAGAACTGGGAGGGGAATGGGAACTGGATCCCCAGATCCATTTGGGATGAAAAGGCAGCACAGATGTGTAAATCCTCAGTAATATTGATGTGGGTAATTGTGGGCTCGATATTTCTAAGCCTGAGAGAATTTCAGCTTTCTAACCATTGCTAACTCCCTTCCCAAGGGAAAACTTTCAATTGTTTCTGTTCCCAACACATCTTTCTCCTTTTCCCAAAACATTTCTAAGTGAGCAGTGTTTTTTTCTCATAAAAATCTTCCTCAGCTGTTGTTTTCTGTTACTTAACTAATAAAAAGAGGTGTCTGTCCTATTAACCAATGAATCCCTTTTTTAGCGAAGCATGCTATATGAGGAGCAAAAAGATTGTAAATAAAACCTTTCTGATGTCCTCTTTGTCAAAACTGGAGTCAAACTATCTTTATTTTGTGTCCTGCTGTGACAGGTAATGCCAAAACCCACCTGATCATCCCTGACCACTGTGCTGTGAGCCAGGCTCAGTGAGGTTTAATGAGATGAGACTTTTCCCTGAACCTGATGCTGGAGACAAACTCAGTTTTATTTCCAATCTTCCAAAGCTGCTGCAGCTCTGCCTCTGCTCCCTGATGGCAGATTCCTGCTGGTGCCAGACGGAGGAGTCTCGCAGAATTAAGCAACAAACTTTTCATTTTAACCAACTTCTGGCCTGAGGAGTTCTGTGCCTACACTGAGGTCCTAGAGGATGTTAAAAATAGCTAAATACAGTAACTCTGTGCAGAGGGGCTCATCCTCAGCTAGGCCATAGAATCACAGAATATCCTGGGTTGGAAGTGAGCCACAAAGTTCATTGAGTTCAACTCCTGCACAGACACCCCAAAATCCCACCGTGGGAGCATTGTCCAAACTCTCCTGGAGCTCTGGCAGCCTTGGGGCTGTGCCCATTCCCTGGGGATCCTGTTCAGTGCCCCAGCACCCTCTGGGGGAAGAACCTTTTCCTGATATCCAGCCAAAATTTCGCCCAACACAGCTCCATGCCACTCCCTCAGGTTCTGTCATCTCAGTGACACTTGGATGCACACCAGGGTTTGTCTCTGCTAAAACCCAGAGGATGTTTCTCTGTCGAGCACCCTCCTTGCTCCTTCACATCCTGCTTTTTATCTTCAGAACTTCCAGTTTGTCAATTATTTTTAGTTTCTTTTTTTTCCTCCCCCTCTACACTTCTAAGCAATTCTAGAGAGCAAGAGGGATAAGGGGGACTAAAGCTGGTGGCTTGGGACTTGATAAATATTTTCCCTCTGGAAGATGTAGTGTTTGCAGGAGGTGTGTGATTGATTCCGCCGGTCACTTAATTGAAGCAAAATGAAAAGCGAATTTCCAATAAGCTAAACCATTACTCATCCCAGATCTCAGACCTGCACCCGGGCAGCCCTCAGCAAACCTCAGGCTCTGTGTGAGTTATCAGTGGAGGGCTTGGGAGGATCTCTCTCTCTCTCTTTCATTCCTGTGCACTGGAGGTGACCGTGGGTGCTTCCAGGGCAATATAAAAACGCTGCTGAGGATTTTTGTTCGGCTCTGGTGGGGTGAACACTCGGATATTGCAGTGACAGGAGGTGCAATAAATACCCCAGGAGATGGATGGCTGGAGGGGAAAGTGGAGTTGGAGTCCACTCAACTCTGTTCCTTGACATCTTGGGGGAAGTTTTGTTTGTGCCTGGTCAGAGTTTCAATGTTAACTCCAGCAGAGCTGGGGATTGGCTGCTGGGTTTCCAGCAGGGTGAAATGAGATGAATAAAAAAGACAAGTGTGGCACTTAATTGCAGCTCCTCCTGGAACCAAATCTGTCAGCCTTTAAACAGTGACATGACAGCAAACAACACAATACTCCACGCAGATGCAGCTGGGATGGGTGAAACGTGCAGGCAGGAGCTGGATTGGTTTTTATTTCCATTTGCAGTGAGCCTGCAGTCCAGGCAGCACATCCCACATCCCTGCCAGGCACTGAGTGCCAAGTCTACCTGGCCAGGACCCAGAACTGCTCCTCCTGAATTGTGCCATGAGAGAGGAGCTGGTGACGAGACAGGGTGACAAGGGCTGGCCAGGAATGTGGCAGGAGGTTTATATAGCCAGGTAAAATGTCACTGAAGGATTCCACAGCCCTGGAAGTGTCCAAGGCCAGGTTGGATGGGGCTTTGAGCAACCTGGGAGAGTGGGAGGTGTGGCTGTGGCAAGGGATTTGAGCTGGATCATCTTGAAGGTTCCTCCTGACCCAAATCCTCCTCTATAATTCTATTATATGGTTTTATGATTAGTGTTAATAGAGGGGTGTCTTCTCTGGGGGGAAATTCTGGGCAGCAAAGGATGGGCTGTTCCTGTTGAGCAGCTGCAGTTTCATGTCAAAGCCCAGCATAATCCCTTCAGAAGTCCTGCTGCAGTGCATGTGGGCAGGGTGGTAACTTGTTAGGAATATGATAGGAGTTTGGGGACTAAAGTTTAATATATAGCTCTTATAAAATATAATAATCGTGGCCTCCACATGTGCAAGCCAACCCCCACACATGGTTTGGATTAGTGCTGGGGGTGGGCGTAGTGACCATGTTGGAGAAGCAGAGCACCTTCAGCATTAACATCACATCTCCTGAGCTAAAATGTGATACCAGCAGCCTTAAAAAATGGGATATTCATCTTTATTCAGAGCCAAACACGAATGAGGAATGTAATCCCAAGCCCTGGTGCAGAGATCATGGGTGCAGAAGGGAAATCTTTGAGCTGAATGGGGATTCCAACATTAAAAAACCCGACCTGCAGCAGTGTGTTAGTGATGGTATTTCTCATTGTGGCAAATGGATTGTACAGAGAAATCAAAGCAAATGCAGAGCCTGAATTGCTCACAGAATTAAGGTTTGCCTTCAGTGAGGGACTGAATTTCTGGGGCTGGCTTTTGTCGTGCTTCCTTTGGCAACCATCCCTGTTCCTCTTTGCCTCTTTCCCTGCAGCATTCCAGTTCAGACTGCCAGGACATCCCACCCCAGGCGAGCAGGGCTGGATTGCCCAGACCTGCACCTTGCCAAGCCCTTCATAACCACAGTCAGAGGAGCTCAGGGAGCCCAGGGAACACAGCTCAGGATTCAGCTGTAACCATGGGCTGTGTGGCAGCAGCATCACACAACTCTGGCTGATCCAATTAACTTCACTCCTTGGTCATCGTGCTCATCAACTCCCCTCTATTAATGTAAAAATGTATGAGAAAACATAATGTAAAAACACACAATGGCAGGAGAGATTTGTTTGGGCGTGGGTGGGGATGTGTTTTGTTAAAATAAGCGGGTCCTGCTGAGTTCTGATTCCACAGATTCATCCCAGTGGTGCCTGAGACAGGTGAGCTGCTCCAATGCTTTGCCATCCATGACACCAGGGACTATTTTTGGGGAACAGCACAGGTTTCTCACAGTCCTCCAGAGAGATGCTCTTTTTTTAGGGGGTTAGAAAGTGAGGGATGGGTGATGAACCTCATGTGAGTGCATGTGCAGATGTAATCAGAGAGTACAGCCTGCACCATGTGTGATTTTATGTCAATTCATGGTTTGTTGCGTCCATAATATTTATGTGGTGACTTGCAGGTGGTTTTTTTTAAAATGAATTTGGCTTGGAGGAGTCACACCCTTGCTGAGGTGTGTCGTGGCTCTCAATGCCTTTGGCATCATCTGCCCTTTTCATCCTGGGATGGAAAGGAGCTCAAACCCCCTCCGCCCAAACTGCTCCAGCATCCCTGTTTCTCTGAGCCTGTCCACTCACTGGCTGTCTCCACAGAAGCCACAGGCTGCTGAGGAAGGAGGCAGGTGAGTGATGGCAAAGTTAGTTATATTTTCCAGTGGCTTTCCCTCAGTGCCGCCGCCATCGACCTCGGCTGAACCCGTGGCACTCACAAAAATGAGAAACATTTCTCATCCCAAGCCTGGGCCCTGGGCTCTGTCATTTTTTTTTTCCAAGAGAAATGCTTAAACACCCACCAGGCTGAGAGAGGTTGGGGAGCAGGTCCAGCGACATCCAGCTGAGCTCCTGGGAGCTTTGGGATGAAGCAGGAAAAGGAGCTGCTGCCCTCAGCAAGGCCAAACAACTCTTCCTCACCTCTGAAATCTGATCCAGTAACCTGCTGGATTTTTCTGCCTTGCCCCAGCCAGCTCTAGGTTATGGAGAAGGAAATGAAAATGATGGATGTTTTTAACCAGAGCTGCCCAAAATATGGGCACAGCCCAGGGATTAAAGAGTGTCAGCTTCATGCTCCACCATGGAATGATGCTGCCGCTCAGCTGCTGTGCTTGGGAGGGAGCAGCAGTGGCATCCAGGGTATCCTGAAGCCCCAGCAGCTGCAAACTCAGCAGCTTTCCTTCTTCCAGCCCTGTTGGGTCTGGCATCATGGGCCACGCCCCCCAAAATGCATCCAAACGAGTGGGAATAGCCACTGCTGAATCAGTGGCTGATTTTCTCATGGAATTGTTGAATGGAATGGGTTGGAAGAGGCTTTCAGGATCATCCAATTCCATCCCCTGCCATGGGCAGGGACATTTCCCACTAGACCAGGTTGCTCAAAACCTGGCCTTGAGGAGAGGTAATAAAACCTGGGAGTGTTTGTGCAGCCTCTGGGTGTTGTGTTGGAGCAGGTTGGTTTGGGGAGGGTGAAAAATCATATAAACCCAAATTTTGCCTCTCCCCTCAACCTCTGTGGAGGCTCAGCCTCTCAGAGTGGCAGTGAGCTCCTCTTAGGTCCCTGGAGTCCCATCACAGCAAGAGAAGGGATGGTAGTGTCAGTGCCAAGTTATTCCTTCATTTATTTTGTCCATCTGGAATGTTCCTGCTGAGGGTAATGGAGTTTCCCCTCTTTCCCACCCTCTTGGAGAGTGTTTCAGAGTCTAACAAATGCTACTCTCAGTATATTTTCAGTAGATACCACTCAAGTTCCTTCCAGCCATCCCTCGTGATAATCAGTCGATATCCTTCTTCAGAGCCATTTCATCCTGCTGCTTTCCACCTTTGCTGTTGATCCGAGCTGAGCTGCACAGCTGAGCCCTCCTGAACTCCACACACACTTTTCCCAGTCTGTGGAAAGCTGGATTAGCTTTTCAGTAGCCTGGGTTGTCTTGTGAGAGGAAAAAAAAAAAAGGTGTGTTAGAGGGCAACCAATTTATTTGTTTAATATTCTGAGTGCAGCAGCCTCTTGTTCCCTCTGTCACGTGTGCCTGTGTATAATAAATCTTCTGGGAAGCAGGGGTGGATAGATCGGGAAGGTTTTTCCAAACCAGCCCGTGCTGTGTGGAGTCATTTGGTTTGCTGAACGCCCAGGCTGCAGCAGAGCACACAGAAAATTGCTCTGGCAGGAGCAAGAGGTCTGAGGTGTTTGGCAGCAAGAGTTGTGGAGGGCAGAAAGTTTCCCAGCTCCTTGGTGCTGCAGGTGGGAGGGAGCCTGCAAGGACGCCTCATCTCATCATTTCCAGTTTTGTGTCAGTGTTTGCTGCAGTTTGGGATCACACCCAGGTCTCCTGAGGCTCAAACAGGGACCTGGGCACCTGGAGCATCTTTCATTTTCAGTTAACAGGCTGAGCGTGGCCTTTCCCTGTGATTGGCATGACAGCACATGATCCACAGGAGATGCCTCTTCCCAAAAAGCTGGTGGAGGTTTGTTTCCAGCCCAGCTGTTTCTGCTGCCTGTAAAACACATTGCAAACTCCTCATCTTAAAGCCCAAAAGGATGCAGCCACACGCCCCTCCGGTGGCACTAATAACATAATGTAAAATGAAATTAATCCACCTGCTAAACCCCAACATGTCACCAGATAATTATCAGCAACACACAATCTCCTCCAAGGAAGATCTTATTCTATTAAAAAGAAATTGGCCTAGGCTTTAGCTGCAAGAGTGACAATGTGCTCTTTAGATGAGGTTTCCAGTCTTGGAGTTAAAGCACACAGAGATCTCTGATAAGCAGCTTTTTTTTTGCCTGGAAAACTCTGAGGCTTATTCTAAAATAAGGCGATTATAATTATTTTCAATAATGATTGTTTTTGCAAACTTGCATCTGGGGTTTAGATGCCGTCTAATCTTGCACAGTTACGAGTTCTTGAAGGTCAGATCTTTCTACTGAGCACGGAGTTCATGGACTAACACAGCAATGAGTGCCTTCAGTACCTCTAACAGGAGTTAATTTGCAAATCCCACCTGATCTGAGTAATTAAAGGCTCCATGATACACTCCCTGGGATTACAAATCCAAGTCTTGGTAGAAGGATGTGATCACCTAATGAATGAGCACTGGGGCAGTCCCTGGCTTGCTGGGTGATGTGGGAACCACCCTCTCTCTGCATTCCCTCACCTTTTTTGGCAGGGAGGATCATTTGCTGTCCTTCTCTCCTCAGCACCCTGAGAGCCTTCAGCTGGTGAGATCAGCATGGGACAGATTTTGCTGGATTTTTTTGGAGTGATGGTACCACCCCAGTGCACTCCTGGCAGCTGGTACTATCCTTTTGAGTTTTCCACATGGATCAACTTAAATACAGACTCATTAAGGGCCTTTAAATGAAATAAAATGTCACTTTCCCTGTTTGCTGGATTTTGTAGCATTGTTGTGTGAGATCCAGGGGAGGAATGAAAGTTTTTATCCCCCTTCTCCAGCCCTGATGGGACTCTGACATTCCTGGTTTCATGAGAGGTGTCCCTGCCCATGGCAGGGGTTGGAATGAGATGATCTCTAAGGTCCCTTCCCACCCAAACCATTCTGGATCATGCTGAGAGCTGACTCAGGACCCTCATGTTGTCTTTTCCTTGAATGACAAGGCTGCCTGATCATCAACTGAAATCCCACCCTCTCCTCCATTACTGGATCATGGATCAGCTGGACAGCTGTGGATTGCTTTGGCTGAGCTGCTTTTTGTCCTGAAGCATCAGCACAAAGCCCTGCCAGAGGTAGGATGGAGCCTGGAGGGAGCTTTGGCCCATGCTGTGTCCCAGCATCTCCCTTGCAAAGTTTCCAGTGGTCAGTTCATGGATGAATTAAAGAAATCAACTCTCTTTCCACCAGGAGCAAAGGGGCTCCAAGATTTTCATTCAGTCACAGGAGTTTATGGCAGCAGGTGTCTGGACACAGCAGAGGGACACAAAATCAGAGCTGTCACTTGGGGCAAACCTCGGTGTGAGCACTGCTCTGTTACAGGACACCAGAGGCTCCACGATGTGGGGCTGGCAGGAGGAGCTGCTCTGAGGGAATGGCAGGAGGAGTGAGCCTTTGTAAGCTGAGCTTTGCACTGAGGTATTTGTTTAATAAACCTGTGGCCAGATGTTGATGCTTGGGAAGGCAGAAATTCCCCTGGCACGTGCAGCAGGAGCAGATGAGGTCTGCAAAGCCTTTGAATCACAGTGAGAGTTTATGAGCCTTTCTCCAGAGACTCAGAAAAACTGGGTTTAAATAATTTTATTCTTTTTTTTTTTTTTGTATGAAACTCTTTGAGTGTGGGGACCTCTGTGTTCTGCCCCAGCCCATGGAGAGGGGAACAATACATGTACAGCAACAGCAGCTGGATTTCTGCTTCCAAGGATGGAATGTTGGTGTTTCCTGGATCTTGAATGCCTGCTCACAGGCAGCCAGAGCCCTCCAGCCACGGAGAGGAGCTCTGCCTGAGCTCTTTCCACCCAACAAACATCTCTCTTTCCATGGCTACCATACTCCCAAAATCCCAGTGCAGCCACTGGAGGGTTTTGGGATGCCAAGGCAGAGGTCAGGTTTTGCTGCCTGGAAGGGGAGTTTAAGAAGAAACACATGAACATCCTGTGGGAGCAGGTCCAGAGGAGGCCACCAGGATGCTCAGAGGGCTGGAGCCCCTCTGCTCTGGAGCCAGGCTGGGATAGCTGGGGGTGCTCACCTGGAGAAGGCTCCAGGGAGAGCTCAGAGCCCCTGCCAGGGCCTAAAGGGGGCTGGAAGAAAGATGGGAACAGACTATTTATCTGGGCTTTTTGCAATAGGACAAAGGGGATTTGTTTTAAAGTGAAGAAGGTTGGATTTAGATAAGTTATATAAGAAAGTTTTTTACAATGAGGGTGGTGCGGCCCTGGCACAGGCTGCCCAGAGAAACTGTGGCTGCCCCATTCCTGGAAGTGTCCAAAGCCAGGCTTGGAGCAGCCTGGAAGAGTGGGAGGTGTCCCTGCTTAGTGCAGGGGCCTTGGATTAGGTGACCTTTAAACATCCCTTCCAACCCAAACCATTCTGTGATTCTGTGATGGGCAGGAGGTTCCTGGATAAGGATTGTGCTCATCCCACCTTCCTTCCAGCATTTCCCATTTGGCTTCCTCAAAACTCTGACAGCGACCCACCAAAACATGACAAACCCCTTGGAATCCCTGTCCCTGGTGACTCTGTTCCTGCAGGGCTCCATGTCCGTGACAAATGCATTGCTGAGGATAACCTTGCATTCAGAGCTTGGCCGTGATCAGAACCTTTCCCTGCTCTCCTGTTGAAAATAAAGGTCCCTCATGGCTGTCAGAAATGTCACCCGGATCGTGTGACATGGAAACGGGGGTGCAGGCAGGGTGGGCAGTGGAGGAAGCATGTTTCCTTCTCCAGGCAGGCAGAGCAGGAGCTCCAAATTGATTTGGGAAGGTGCAGGGGATCAGGCACTATGGATAATCCCTTTTCTGAGCACAGCTCACCTCTGCGCTCTCCTCCTCCCCTCTCCTTTCTCCTCGGTGACTGATTTCCACCCCCTCCCCTCCCTCCCCTCTGCACATCCTCTTTTAACTTTGCCTGGTGATCCCTGCTGCAGTGGCCACTGTGTCCTGCAGCTCTCTGGGTTTGCACGTGTCTTGGTTTGGAAAGGCAGGAGTCTGCCAGGGAAAAGCTGGAGCTTCCCTTGGAATGGAGAATGTAAACCCTCTCTCTCCAAATTATTGTAATTTTGTAATTAAGGGGCTTTCAGGCAAAGATATGGGAATAGGAGTAACAGTTCTTTACTAGGAATATTAAAAATACAAATGTAGTAGCACAAAAAAAAAAAAAATCCAAGCAAACAAGAAAAATCCTGGAAACTCTGAGAGAGTCAGAACAATACCCTGTTGGTCAGGGTATTGGTAGCAGTCCTAATAAATCTTCCTGCAGTGACAGATGTGGTTCTGTTGGAGCAATGATCCTGTAGAAAGGTCCAGTGGTGCTGAGATGGGTCCGGTTTTCCTCTGGGAATGCAGAGCACCCAGGCTGTGCTGGTGTTCCAAATCTCAGATTTTATCCAGGCAGGAACGCTGGGCTCCTCCCCCTGGGTGCAGCATCTCCCATGGGATGATGGAATTGTATCAGTCCTGCAGTGAGCCTGGATGGCCCATGGACAGGAGATTCCCCTGGAGGGAGGATGGGTCCTGGAAGAGATAAAGAAAACACTTCTCCAACCAGTTTCAACAGATGGCAAAAAGAATAAACATTTTTGGTTACATCTTGCAACCCAAGACAGCAGGTGACCTGTGCTGGGGGACAAATCCTGCAGGGACACTTCAAATGCTCTATTACCCACAATAATGATGATCAGGAACCAACAGCTCCCTAAAGTGGGGATGAGGAACACCCCTTTGCCACTCCCTGCACCATCGTGAGGAGCACTGTGATGTTGTGGGGTTTTTTTGAGGAAGGAAATTTATGTTTATATCTCCAGGCATTTGTTTTTGAAGCAAGGCCACACAAAACAGGGACTTTGGGGTAGAGCATGGAGAGACAGGACAAAAGGGAATGGATTCAAGCTGCCAGAGGACAGGGTTAGATGGGATATTGGGGAGAAATTCCTGGCTGGGGGGCTGGTGAGGCCTTGGCACAGGGTGCCCAGAGAAGCTCTGGCTGCCTCTGGATCCCTGGAGGTGTCCAAGGCCAGGTTGGACAAGGCTTGGAGCAGCCTGGGACAGTGGAAGTTGTCCCTGCCCATGGCAGAGGGTGGAATTAAAAGCTCTTTAAAGTCCCTTCCTATCCAAACTCTTCTATGATTCTATAAATCTTTCTGTGAGGGCTTATTGATTTTGATGGGGGGGCTTTTGTGCTGCAGAGCAGCTGCTTTGTTTTCGATCAGGAGGTAAAATTACCTACTTTGCATTTTTTAATGAACTTTTGCCTTGCAAGGAGTGTTGTTTTTTCTGCCATGTTCATTCAAGGAAACACAAAGCAAAGCCTCCCCACTGACAACAAAGAAGCCCCCCAGTCTCACTCACAGAAATATCCCAATATGACATTTTATCTGCTTGAACAAACACAAACAGAAGCCCAAACTTGTGGAGCTTGCTGTGAATCAGAAGTTGGGGTCCCACATAACTCTGGTTTCCCAGCTGAGGGCACAGAAACTTGGGGTTTCAGACCTAAACCTTCCTGTGATTCAGGTGGGAGCTGGGATTTCAGATCAAGTCTGTTTTGACAGGAGGATCCTGAGCTCTCAGGCAGCAGCAAATCCAGTCCTGCTGGAACCAATTTTCTTTGAAACCTCAACCCTTGTCAGTGATATTTCTCCTTGTGGATTTTCCAGCTTCTTTGCTCCTTTTAGGCTTCAAAAAAGAGCAGGGACCAGGCTTGAAGGCATGGTCAGGGCAGGGTGGAGGTGTCCAAACCTCACTGCCCATGGAGGTGTCCTTTGGTGCCTGATCCCAAATGTCCCCTCATGCTGACAGAAGCCTTCCCCTGCCTTCAGCGTGTTTCTGGTTGTGAGTTCAATCAGGGCTCTGCTAATTACTCTCCTTGATTAATTGCTGAGTGATTTTTCTGTGTGTTATGTATTAATCCAACGATGCAGCAACTGCTGTGTCCTGCTGCTCTGTGAGTTTCCCCTGGCCCTGCTCTCCCAGGGAAAGCAGAGGCTAAACAGGGACAATCTGCTTAATGAAGGTGACACTGCCAGCCCCAGACCCTGTGGTCACCTCTGCAATTAAACCTCAACCAAGGCCAGTCCTGGCTGGGCAGGAGATCAAGGCAGGTGCGGCGGATGGAGTCAATTTTGGCAGGTGCCTAAGAGCACTGACCTCCAAATCTGAGGTTGCTGATGGTTTGTTGAGATCTCCCACCCTGCTGAGGGACAGGGAGATGTCCCATGTAAAGCCTGGCTTGGGTTTTTGGGCTGTGCCAGGGACAGGAATTCCACCAGGCACAAGCTGTGGCTCATGGCTGTCCCCAGAGTTTAACTCCCAGCTCCCAGCTGATGCCCTGACAAGTTTTGTGGTAGTTTGGGCTGGAGTTCACCCCAAGCCAGCAGTTTAGTTCAGCCCTGGTAGGAGTGTGGCCATGAACTGGTTTGGGAAGCAAGGGCAATATAAGCTCTGCTGATTTATTGCCTTATCTATGGATGTAGCCACCAAGTCCTCCAGAAAACACAGGGAAAAAGGGGTCTGGACCTACTCTTCTCCATGGTAACTGCTCCTCAAAATTCTGCTGGGATCAGGCAAGGTTTGGCCATTTTTTGTGCAATTTCATCATCATCTGGATGTCCCTCTCATTAGTGAATGAAGTGCACTCTCCCCACATCTTTTTTTGAGATTTAAGTCACACTTGGCCAGGGGCCCAAGCATGATCACTGCAAATAAAGCTTCCTCTACTGAGCCTCCCTATAAAGCATCTGTACTTATTTAAACGAGCAATAAAAGAACACTCAGAAGCCTTATAAACCCTGGGAACTCATTGAATTATCCAGAAAATAGTAAATGCTGTTTTCCATGGAAAAATTATCCAAAGACTTAAGACTATTTTGGGTTTTTTTGTTTGTTTGTTTGCTTGTTTTGCTGTCAGAAATCAGATGGATGGGGGAAATCAGGCTTTTTGCAAGTGGTTGGTTCAAAATCCCCATTCCCCATCCTAATAATGCTTGATGGGAAATTTTCAATTAGCCCCGATCATTATCAACATTTTGCAAATTAGGGAGACTCAGGCACAGCAGCGTAATCATTTGTTTATGGGCGTTGTGCATGTCAGAAAGCAGATTAGGGCTGTCCCCTGGGCCATCCCTGATAGCCTGGCCAGTTCCACTGGGGCCTCTGGAACTGCTGAACTCCACACAGACTTGCCCTGAATGAGAAGAGGCTGTTTGTTCGAGGCTAATTTTAATTATTTTTGTGTTTTTAAAGAGGAAACTCTGTCATAGATCTGGGAATCCAAGCTGTCCTTGTGTGTAGATGTTCCTCCAGCTCTGGCTGGTCTGGTCTCAAACTCAGGTGACACGGGAAGTGTAGAACGTGTGACTTCAGTTTTCCAATCAGACCTTCCTGCTATGGTATAGGATCTTCATTTTTTGTTTGATCTCCTAAATAAAACTTGGAAATTAAAAGAATCTTCCAAAGCAGAGGAAAAAAAATAAACAACAACCCAAACTCAGTTTCCTTTACGGTTCTTAGAAAAATCAACCCAAACTCTGTTTCCTTTATGGTTCTTAGAATCATGGCATGGTTTGGGTTGGAAAGGACCTCAAAGGCCATCTCATTCCAAGCCCCTGCTGTGCTCAGGCACACCTTCTACTACTCCAGATTTTTAACTGCAGCACTCCGGAGCAGCTTTGATTCAAACCATAACATTTGGCAGGTGATCAGTCCATAAATATCCTAATTGCTGATAGAGTTTTAAATTAAATGTGTAATGAGATCCTTTCTCCCCTTTTCGTCCTTTGAAAAAAAATTTTTTTTTCACTGCAGTTGCAGAAGGAATTTTTAATTTTTTTTTTTTTTTTAGTGAATTGAGTGGGAAAGGGGAAAATAAAGTACCACAAATGTGCTGCAGTTCCAGAGCTCGATTCAGCTCTGCTTAGTGCCTGCTCATGCTTTATTAATTGTGAGAGCACTGCTGCCCCTCATAGGTGTTGAGCTGGCTGCGGGTCCCTGGGGGAGCTCATCTGTGTTTGTGTTTGTGAGGAAAGACACGGCAGGGTTGTTTGGACAGATCCTGGGATGCACTAATTAGAAGTTAAAGATCCACGTTCTGGCACGAGACGGGAATGCATTAGAGCAGGGAGCACTTCCTAATGCTCTGACTCCTCGGCAGCACACGCCGCATTAAAGCCCGTGGTGCTTCTTTGATCCACGCCACCAAAATAATTCCAGGGATGAACACAAATGAGGGATAATAACTAATTTAACTGGACTTATTGGAGAGCGACACTGCAGAAGATTAGGATATCCAGAGCAGGCTGTAATTGCTGAGAGATTGGGGTCTGATGCCTGTTTATCTATTCTATTAATCTCTCCCTGCATCTGTCCTTCCACTCGATCAGTTGCCCATTAGCCATCATTTAGCTCCTGCTCCTGAGTTTCCTGCCTTCGGTGTCTCAACCTTTCTGTCTGCTTGTTAGCTAGAACAGATGCAAGGAAATTGCATTCTGCACAAATGGGAGCTCTGAACGGGCCAGATTTGGGGTTTGGATGTTCTGATGTGACTTTGCAGAAGTTAAGAAACTCTTCAGCATTCAGAGTAGAACCGTGGCAGTGAAATTGGTCCCCCACCAGTGACCCACCTGTTAAATCATCTCTACAGGATGCTGGTGGATGAGTGAAATTCCAGGTTTTAAGGCATTGGGATCGTGCTTGGGATTGTGTCCATTTCTGGGGAAGCACTTTCCCCCTTGCATCTGTTTTTTCCCTTTTTTTTGGTTATCTTCTTGTGAGCCTGACTTGGTGTGCAAGTGCCATTTTTTGGGAAATGCTGAGGGGTGAAGAGCCAGGACAGGTCCAGGTTGAACGCAGTGGAATTGCCAACATTTTGCCATCTGATCATCCATCCATCCATCCATCCATCCATCCATCCATCCATCCATCCATCCATCCATCCTCCTGCTGAGCCTCTTCCCATTCCTGCCTCTCCGTGTGCTCTCCCATTCCTCTGCCTGTCATCCCTCTGCTCCTCTCCTCAGCCCTGGACTGTTCATTTACCTCTTCACTGTTGATTTTGCACGGTAAAATCCTTGCCCATCTTTGCTTAGCTAATGGGGATATTCTCTGGATCTCATTTTGTAATAGGGCGTTAATTAGACTTTTCTAATGGGATCCCTTTGGAATTGCACGTTGCATCCACAAGAGACCTTAATGCTTATATATATTTTTTTTTTTCTTGTGGGAACCAAAGGAATTGGATGTGTTTTTACTCTGGTCTTGAAGCCTGGCCACCAAGCTCCAAAAAACCAAGGTGCACCTCAGGAGTGGGGCCGTGAATCCCCCTGTCTGTCATCAAAAACTCCCTCAATTCCAATCCAGAGGGAGCGTACACGACACAGGAGGAACAATGAGATGGAATTAGGGGGATGTATTGATGTGTCTGTGTAAAAGGAAGAAAACACAAGCCTTGGAGACCTCTGGGAATCTTGGGCTTGAGTATTCTTAAAGCTTCCATGGATTTTTACCTATGTGTTAAAAATATTGTTAACCCCTGAGGAAATTTAGTGCCCGAGATCAATGAACATAACACACAGGTGCCTAATAATGGAAAATGGGATTGATGGGTTGGGCTGGTAAAATCAGCCCAGCAGTTAATTCTGCTGCCACAACAAGCCTGTCAATAAAGCTCCCTGCTGATTCCTGCAAGGATTTAGGGAATACAGCAAGGCATCTGGGAAGGCAAGAGTTGGGTTTGCCTCAGCAGTGTTGGAAAAAAGGTGGGAATTAAGCTCCAGCAGGGAGAATGTGTTCTCTAGAATAGGTCTGGGCACTGAATCAGGGACAGCACATGGCAGCACCTCCCACTCCCAAATGCTGGAGAGATATTCCCCAAAAACCCCACAGCTCCAGCCTCTCGTCTCCCTCCCAGCTATTCCTGGCTGCTTTGGGGCACGCTGACAGACTTTCTGATCTTTTCCAGGTTGGTAGAGTGAAAGAAAGTTTTCACTGCATTTCAGTTCCCTCTGGATCTGACCTTGCGCTGAATTTGAAATGTGAGCAAAGTAATCCAGAATTTCTTGTTTTGTCAGGAATGACAGACTCTGAGAAGGAGTAAAATGTGCTTTTCTTTTCCTGACCCTTGTACAGTGGCACTGAGACCGCATGTGAAAGGAAGAGAGGTTCATTTTGTGGGAGGCAGAATTTGGGAGACTCTGTCCTGTAGGAAAACATCCCAAATGATGGGACCTTGGGAAGGTGAGCTGGTGCCCCTTCCAGTCTCAGCACATCAGGGTCATCTCACTCCTGTTTGGAGCAGACCAACTTGCCTCTGGGTTTCTCTTCAAATGATGAAGTATTTGGATCTCTCGTGCTTCCCTGCCCAGCTCTGAGCTGGGATTTTTCTCCTGGATGTGTCCAACACCTTGAGCCATTGAGCAGGAGAGAAAGCAGGATTGAACCAGGCTGATGTGGCCAATCTTTGAGTTCTGTGCCTGATGGTTTTTCCTCCTCTGTGCCGCATGAGCAGGAGTGGGGTTGGGATTGGGATTGTGCTTGGAAAGAGAACACCTGTCAGTCTTGACTTACAGATGCTGCTCCTTTTTCTCTCTGTAATTTGCTCCATCAGGGGTTCAGGTTGGACCTTTAAAGATCACCAGGTCCAACACCCCTGCCATGTTTTTCAACAAGAAAATGTTGCTCAGAGCCCTGTCCAAGCTGACCCTGAATTTTTCCAGGGATGGGGCAGTCACCACCTCTCTGGGCAACCTGTGCCAGTGTTTCACCACCACCATCAAAATCAAAAAATTGTTCCTTATATCAATGTTTCATGAGCCTGAACTCTTTGTTTGCTCAGAGGTTGTCCTTGTTTTGAAGTTGATCCTCTTTTTTCTTCCTTAAGCTCTGAGCTCGTGAGGAAATCAGCTGTTGGTTGCTAGGCTGCAGCAAGCCCCAAAGTGCTGATGGAGCCGGGCTGTGTCTGGGAAATTTGGGTCCGAGGCCAAATTTCAGACTCTCACAGATTTCAGGGCAGTCTGGATGTGACTCTCCAGTTCTTTGCCTTCATGGGAGGTGAATCTCTAATCTCTTCCTCAGCTCTTTCCAGACACAGGGATTTTGGGGTTGCGGATCAGATCCACCTCTGTGTCTCTAAATAACAATAAGGGGATTATCCTCCTCGAGGGGGTGGGAATTGGAGGGAGCAGTGGGCTCTGCAGGAGACTCTCTGGGACCCATATGTTGGGTGGATGGTTAATTTTTTTGCAGTAGGCCAAAGACCAGCAAATCTGCCTTGTGTCAATGCTGGGTGCCCCAGATCAGGGGAAAAAAAAAAAAAAATTGCTGATGGTGCCCGCTCCATGGAGAGGGGGGAGGTGTCTGTGCAAGTCTTTTACATCTGGGCTTGCTTCCAGAGTGAATAAAAACGTTCTGTATGTCCGGAGTCATCAACATATTCTTCTTTATTCCTGTCAATTAATCTGATCTGAATGAGTCGCTGCTGCTCGTGGAATAATAGCCTTGAATGTAAAGTCTTATTTCTCATCTGCTTCGTGGACTACACTCCGATGTTGCTGGCCCTGGAATGATGCTGTTCAATTATTTTGAGCTAAATCAAGCCTTCTTTGGCCTAAAAACCTGCCAGGCTTTGCTGAAGGAGCTCACTGGTGAGGAGGGAGCATCCCAGCTCCACCCTGCTCCAGACACTTTTCCAACCCTGTCCTGGCTCTTGGCACCTCTTGCCCTTCTCCCCGTGCTGTTTATTTTTCCTTCCCGCAGATGAAAGGCAGAGAAGCAAACTGCACCAAGGCTGGATTGTTCATGGCTTATTGAACAATTAGTTTCAGCTCGGGGTCTAATCTTCCGGCATTTCTTTTCTTCCCTTTGTGAGCCAAGCGTGCCTGGGAAACTTGTTGGCTTCAGGACTCGTGTGGTGCTGGGGTTTTGGGCTCAAACTTGGCTCAGAGTGCCCAGAGCAAAGCAGGTGTGAGCTGCTCTGACAGGAGGAGGATTGGGGCTGTAAACAAAAAATAAAGAAGAAAAGGCTGCAAAAAAAAAAGTGTAGCATGGTGAAGCCGCCTGCTCAGGCTCGGATATTCCCCTCTGGCATTCCTCTTCCCATCAGCTGGATGAGGTTTTCAACCTTTTAACCCCTTTTCAGGTCTCCCCGTGGTTCCTTTGGCTGGTGGGATGTGTCAGGGATGCAGGATCTGCTGGTGCACGGCTCCCTGGAATGCTGGGAGGGTGTCAGGCATGGGGACACATCTTTGTAGGGTGGGACAGTGCCAACACCCTCCTGTGGCACCACAACGGGGCTGCAGGAGCTCGCTGCTGTCCCCTGAGTGAGCTTTGCTGCCGTGTGCCAGGAGCTGGAGTGTTTGAGCTTCTGGAGGAGGGAGGGTTTGGATGTTGTCTCTCAGAATCTCAGAGCCCCATCCCAAGGCTTGGAATGGGGGGAGGAACCTGGCTGAGAGGAGAGTTGTGCCTCATTTCTCACCCAGCACCTTCCTCCTTTGGGCTCTGCTTTGTCTTGCTCCAGCCTGGCACATTTCTCGTCCCCAGCATTTGTGGCACTGTTTATTTGGGATTTTTTCCAGCTGTAGCAATTCCTGACCTCTCTTTACACAGGCTCACACATGAATGGATTTTTTTCCTCCTCCCACATTTGGGCTCCTCCTGCCCTCCCAACCCGAGCTCAGCAATCTTGCTACTGTTCACTACTCCATAAAGAGGGTTCAATTCACGTGACACCCCCCCATTAGCCGCTCCAACTTAAGCCTCGGGCAAATAGTCATTGAGGATTTATTTTTATTTAAAAAAAAAAAGTCGGATTAAATATTCTGATGAACAAGAATAACATTAGCAGCTGTGCCTGCTCAGCCAGCGTGATCCCATCCCTCATATCATAAGCTGATTGCCTGGATGGGTCAGTAAGTTGTGCCAGCAGCCCCGCACTGATAATGCTTTACATGTTGTTTTCATAGTGCATGAGGGATCTGGGAAGGGTTATGATATCCAGAGAGGCTCTGTGGGTGCAGAAATCCCTTCTTCAGTTGCCTTTGAGTGTTGTTGGTCACATTTGAGGGCTGTGGCTGCAAGAGGCCACCTGGCAGAGGTGTCTGGGTCTGCTCCCTGCAGCACAGATGCATCTCCATCACCTGCAGGGGTGATGGGGACACTGGGGAACCTCAGCTGGGGTGGGGAGAGCTGACCTGAGGCTTTCTGCCTGGACATTGTGGAGCTTTTCACCTGCAGGGGGTGATGGGGACACTGGGGAACCTCAGCTCAGGTGGGGAAAGCTGACCTGGGGCTTTCTCCCTGGACACTGTGGAGCTTTTCCCAGGCTGCAGCCTCTGATGGCGCAAAGGGAGGCACAGGGTGGAGGGAATGTGGGGCTACAAATCTCCTGTCACACCCTGAGGAGCAGGGCCTGAGTGATGCTGTCACCCCCTGACACGAAGCTGAGCAGTGTCCTTGAGTCAGCCTCATTTCAAGGTGCTCAGCTATTGCTTGAAGCAATAAAATCCCTTCCTCTGCCTCCACAGCACCCAGAATTCGGGTTCCTTCCCCCTGGTGAGCAATCCCCAGGCCCACCCTCTCCCTGCTGGCTGTTTGTACATCCCAGTGTTTTTATTAATGTTATCAACCTTCAATCCTGCTGATGCCGAACCCTGGGCTGGCTCCTGCTTCACACAGGGCCTTGCCAAAAGCTGTGGGATGCCCTTTGAAGATGGGCAAGCAGGAGCCATAAAATTATGCAGCCTTATTAGCAGCATTATTGTTTGTTCTCTGCAAACATCTGAGACTCTCCTGCATCCCCCGCCGCTCCCAAATCCTGTGGCAGCTTTCAGGAACCCGCAATCAGAGGCACCACTCAGCAGCCCCAAACTGCACGTGGGGATCCCGGGGGGTGTGAATTGTCATCCCCTTCCCATTTTCATCTCTTCAGGAGGGCCGTGTGTGCCACAGAAGCCGCTGTGCCACGTAGCTCTGCTGCCAAGAGATAAATCCCAGCGTGGGCATTCAGCCTGGCAGAGGGGGAGCATCCTCCTGGGATGCCAGCCCTTGGGAGCTGGGCAACAGAGGCAGAGGAGAAAGCCCAATTTTCACTGGAAATCACAAAATTTTGGAATGGTTTGGGTTGGGAGGGAACTTAAAGATCATCTCATTCCATGCCTCCTTCAGGGGCACCTTCCACTATCCCAGGGTGCTCCAAGCCCTGTCCAACCTGGCCTTGGACACCTCCAGGATGGGGAATTGACACCTTGGAAACCTTTCCCCAGCTGTAAAGTTGTCTGTACCCTGCAGATCTTGCCCTGAAGTGTGGGAAGGTGGATGAGGTCTTGCTGGCTTGCTGAGGTTTTCACCCTCACTTTGTTATTTAAGGTTTTGCCAAGGAGGAAACTTCCCTGTTGGAAGTGGGAACTGCCACAGAGGCACTGCTGGGCCACGTTCTCCTTGAGGGATTGGTGTAACCTCCAAAAGACAATCAGCATCAGTAGCTTCTGGCTGAAAATCTGTTGGTGTTTTTTGTTTTGGTTTGGGTTTTTTTGTGGTTTTTTTCCTATTTTGTTTTTGATTTTTGGAGGATTTTGTTAGTTACAGTGTAAAAAACCAAGACTGTGACTTTGTCCATTTGTCAGTCTGGGCTTTTCTCTTTTATCTTGGAATATCTTGCATTATTGCAGGACCTCTATTTCAGTGCTACAAACTATAAAAACTGCAAATATTACATTTCTGCCCTCTGTAATCTTCCAAGAACTTCTAGCGGATGCAGGATTTCCATCAGGATTTTCATCCCCGTGGCAGGGAAGTTGGAATCAGAAGATCTTTCCAACGCAAAGCATTCTGTAATTCTGTAATTCTGTGATTTGTGACGTTTTCTCTCCATGGGGATGACACTGTCACAGGGGTGAAGAGCAGAGTGTGTTTGTTTTCAGAAGGTGATGGATTTGGTAGGAAATTATGAATGAAAGTGTTGCTCCCCTTATTCTGCAGAGAAAACTCCTTTTTTTTGGTGATTGGAGAGAAGCAGTTGCTCTGTCCCAACAATGCAGAGTTTCTCTGGTGCTCTAGGAAGTTGTTCCACAAATATCCCTGAGTCCCTTGTCAACAGGATCCACGTAAACATCGTGACCTGTGAGCTGGAAGTTGACCAGAATTTAACAGACAAAAAGAGTCAGGAGAGGTTCTCCCAGCCTGAGACAAATAACCCATATCCAACATAGAATTGTGGTGGTGTTCAGGCTGGAAAACCCTTTTAGAATCATGGAATAAAATCATAGAATCTTTTAGGTTGGAAAAGCTCTTTCCAACCCTTCCCCAGCACTGCCAAGGCCACCCGTGTCCCCAAGTGCCACACCCACAGAGCTTTTAAATCCCTCCAGGAATGATGACCACGGTTATGGGAATGGGATAGGAGCAGAGAGTGGACCTGGTACCTAACTCTTGGCTTCCACCAAGGAGATGAGGAATTCATACAAAAACTTGAATTGGGATGGTTGTGTTGAGTTGCTGTGGATGATCTTCCACCTCTGCACATGTTTAACTCATTTTCTGAACCCTTCCTCCTATCCTGAACCCTCCAAATCTCCTGCACCCAAACTGCACCAGGGTAATACCTGTTCCATATTCTAGTGCGGAGAGAATTGGATGGGGAAAAAAAAGGGGCAGAAAAAGGAGCAAAAGACCCACTTATGACACGGGAAATTAAATAATTAGCAAATGTGGCAGGAAAGACGATGAAAAACAAGCGAAATGATTCATGTTCTGTGTCTCCCACTGTACAGAACACTTTAAAGTGTCAGACAGCACTACAGTCACTCTTTAAAGCCAATTAAAGTTTCATAATAAATAGAAGCTTTTTATTTTTTTTAATCTCTCTCTCCCCATGAGATGGTGATGGAGTTCACCGGAGAGAGAGCTAGGTGTGATGCATTTGCCAGAAATCCACAACAAATGGGCACAGAGACCTGCTTTTCAAAAGCCTCTTTTATGCCAATTATTTACCTTCCTTAAATTCAGCTCCGGAGGAGGAAGTAGCCGTAATAATATCGCATTTTTCTCGTTGTGCTTTTCATTCGAGGAGATTACAGCCGATAACCTGGAGAGGGCAGGGACTGGGGCTCTCTTTTCATGCTCGGGCAAGGTGATTTTCGGGAACTCGGAGAATGGCAGAGGAATACGTGAGCTGGCAGCAGATTTTGGGACCCCCGTGGGCAGGGATTTCATTTGGAGAAGGCAGGTGGCTCTTAAGCTCTGCAGGTGGAGGTGGGTTTGGAGGTCAGGTAGGGGTCCAATTAAGTGAAGCAGGGTCATTTTGGGGGCCAGGAGAGCAAAGGAGGCGAGAGAAGGAGCTGGAATTTATTTTCTTTGTGCGCCGTCTCTCTGAGGGAGACTGGTGCTTGTTGACCTCTTGGACTGGCGGTACTGGAAGATGCTGTAAATTGTGAGCAGCTCTGGTGAAGGCTGTGCAGAGGAGGGCTCACTGGGAGCTCTGGTTTTGCAGCTCTTTTTCCTTCCCCTTTAAGGTAACGTGGACTTGCACAGGATTCATTTCACCCAGCTCCTCTTTAGCTCCTCCTGCTGCACAGATCATTGTTGTTTGGTCTTTGTATTAATGGTACTTCTTGACAAAAAAAAACAAACAAAAAACCAAAACAAAGGATTTCCCACCACTCTGACTTGGGGTAAATCAAGTTCACAGCTCTGAATAAAGAGATCTTGCTTTCTCCGAGCCTGGGGAACAAGCTTTGGGTGATTCTGCTCTCTGATCCAACACAGCCTCTTCATCCTCCTCTTCCCCCATTTCCTCTCCCATCGACAGCGCTCGTGTTTGTGCGCCTTTATCGCACACATGCAAAAATACACCTCAAACCAACTGAAACGTTAATCCAATTAACATTCAAAGGAAAATGAAAGGACACTGAAATTGAAGGTCCCCCTTCCCCTAGCCACCAGTCTCCCTTGGCTGCAAAACCTCTGTGTGAAGCTCCTCAGAGTGGAGCCCGCGGTTCCCCGAGCGGCGCCACTTTCATGTTTTGGAGTGGGCAGATCTCAGACGCAGGAAAACATCTCCTTTGTTCCATATCTCCTCAGCTTTATTCGGGAGGGTGATAAAATTATTCCACAGCTTTGCTGCCAGAGGGGAGTTGGAGGAGCGGTGTTCTAGCTATAAGCAAAGATCCCTTTAATTGGACAGAGTGAATATTCACTCTTTAATAACGCCGGGGCTCTAATCCTTCGTTAGGTGTCTACATCCCCCCTCCCGCATGGTTTTTAATGACCCGTTGCCTACATCATTAATATCACAAGTGCTGACACCGGGAGGAAATGCAACAATCAAAGGGAAGACCCTCAGAGGTCTGGGAGCAACAACATTTTCCATCTCCTCTTTGTTGTGGGGAGAACGTCGGGCACGGGTGCCCTGTGCGAGTTCTGGCCTCCCGCGGTGGGCACGGGGAGGGTTAACTCCTGCAAATTGCAGGAGCTCAATTAGTTCAATTAGGAGCTTGATAACTAAAGCAGCTCTTCCTGAACACTGTCTAGGACCCTGGGCTCTGCCTGCAGGCTCGGAGCACTCCCACACCGCTCCGTTCCCTGGGGTTTGCAGCTTTTGAGGGCAGCCTCGCTTCCAGAGGGAAGGTGGGATTCCCACCGTCTTTACTCCATCCTGGGCTGGAGCAGCTCTCTACAGGAATCCATGCTGTTACTCCAGCATATTCTTGAAGGCAGAGTCTGGTCCAGAGAGCCCCAACTGGGGGATATTCCATAAATCAGAAGAAAAATGGTAAAATCCTTTCTTTTTCCCTCAGTTTTTTCTAATGTTCTTTTGAGTGCATTCCCAGCAGTGCGTGAGCAATAAGCACCAGTCACATCCATCCATCCCCAACTGTAATTTTTTTTTTTTTTTCCTGCGTGACAGCACTTGCCTTTTGATAATCTCAGAAGGAGACGAGGGGGTATTAACATAACAAATCTGTGGCTGTCTAGAGAGTTCCATGTTGCTGGCACGTCACAGGATGTGTACACTGAGCGCTGCTCAGTTCTCATTGTTCTAAATCCACCCTGTGTATTAAGACCTAATGAATTACTACCTGACAAATTAAGCAGCTGCTGCAAGGAGCCCGTGTTGGCAGTGTCCTTCTCTCCCTCCTCCTGTGGCATTTGGATTTTACAGCTTTCATCCTCGCGCTGTCAGCCTTGGGAAACACTTTGGTGACTCTGCATCATGGTGAGTGCAGTGGATGCTCTGCAGAGCCGCTGAGTTAATGGTACACGTGGTGATGTTGGGGGCTAGATGTGGCCAGTATGATCCTTTATGAGGTTTTTAGGCTTAAAATGGGAGGGTTTGTTCATAGAATTGTAAAATATTTCAAGCTGGAAGGGACCCACAAAGTCCGATTCTGTGTGAACAACCAAATCTGGGAAAGGGCCCAGGGAAGGGGTCTGGTCTATCCCAAGCTGCTGCACCCAGGAGGGAAAACCTGCTCTCCCTGCAGTGGGGGAGCAGCCCAGCAGTGCTTTTGACAGCTGTGGAGGGAGAGAAGTGACTCATCTCTCTGGGTTACATTAGATGAGAGAAAAGTGTTTGTCTAAGCTAGAATTTAATGAGAAAATAGGGGTTAATAACCTCCGAGTCTTGGCTGTTCTGGGAATATTAGCTTCAGTTTTCCTGTCCTTTTCCATCTAATTTATGCTGGGGTGGGTACAGCTCACAGAGATGCCCCAGCTGTGATCCCTCCCTGGTGCAGCACAAGGTTGGGCTCAGAGCTGTCATACTCTTCCATCAAGGCACAGGATGCTGCTTTGAGGAAAAAGAAAAAAATTTACTCCCAAGCTTTCTTTCACTTTCTAAAGTGCTAAATTATTAACTTCCCAGTTTCCTCGCACTGCAGACAGTGTCTGTGCAGCTTTTATTACCTGAGCTGCTCCGACATAGGAGGTTTTGTGCCCTGGGTGAACCACTCGTCTCTCCGGAACGTCTGGAGCAGCCGCACGTCTCCCCTTCCATCCTCATCCCGGCTGCCTCCTCGAGCTGCTGCAGGAAGAGAGGCAGACTCCTCTTGCAAACCACAGGAAGATGCTTTTCTCTTCCACCCCATCAGTCCTTTCGTGGCTGGCACCACCACAGCCTGTGCCAACTCAACCCTTTTTGGGGCCCAGCATCCCGGAGGAGATGCCGTGTGGAGACAGCCTGTCTCAGCCTGGCAGGGATGGATGGTGTCAGAGGTGATGGGATGTTGACACCTGCTTATCATCCCATGCCTGGCAGCCCCAGCCTCTTGATTAGATCTGTTTGCAGCAGCTTCTCTGCTCTGCTCTTTGTTACCGTGGTGTGTGCTGAGGGGTGTGGACTGGAAAGGGTGAGGAAGGTGGGATGTTGGAATTTAGGCTTATCAGGGCAAAGCCTGATGCTGGAGTGATTTTTAATCACACCAATCTCCCCCACAGACCCTGTAGTCTCAAAGGAGCTCCTCACATTTATTGCCAGGTGGGATGGGGCTTGGAGTAAGCTGCTCTGGTGGGAGGTGTCCCTGCTCATGGCAGGGGGTTGGAACTGGATGAGCTTTAAGATCCCTTTCAATCCAAACCACTCTATGATTCTGGGAGTCCTTTTCCTGGAAGGTGTGAACCTCCAGGCTGGGCTTTTCTTTTGAATTATAAAATCAGGCACACCTCAACTGGAACATGTCCTGGTAGTGGGGCTGTGACACTGCCCAGGGACAGAGCCATGTTCCTTTCTATGCCACAGAAAACAGGTGGTACTTGTGCCTTAAATTTCAGCTTTCACATTTTTCATATTCTGTGCTGCCCAGGGGTGCAGTTCTGAGCTCACAGTCAGTGTCACTCAGCTCTCTGCACAGAGTAGGGAGAAAAAACAAATCCTTGTCCTGCTGCACACCAAGGATAACTTTCAGGCACAAACAAGGGTGGCTGAAGGGAGTAATAAGAAGGATGAGACCTCACACCTTGAAGCTGTAATTGGGCAATTAAACCCCAATATGCAAATGGACCAGAACTTATAAAAATGTGTGACCTTATGGCCAGTCAGCCATTTTTTTTGTGACCATTTTGGGTCCACCTTGGGTGTAGCCCTGGTCAGGCCCTGTCCTGCCCAAGGTGAATCCTGGAGGCCTTTCAATAAATCCCTACTTTATTCTCTAGCTCTGTCCAGCCTCTGTTTCAGGTCAGCCTTCCCAAGGCATCAGTACTGGCTGGGTTATCATCTGCTCTCAGATTGTTTGAGCATCATATCCTTGAAATGTGGATTCACACACACCTTATTGCAGAGCTCAGAGTAACACCAGGGGCTTTATCTGTGCAGGGCTCACTGTTCAGCTGCTCCAAGAACCAACTCCCAGGGCAGAAACATGTTCAGATATCTGTGTACAACTTTCACACACTGGTAACATCCCAAGACATGTTCTCCCCTCCACAGTGCTGGAGGCAATTCCACATTTTTCTGTGGCTCCTGGCAGGTTTTCCCATGCCAAAAGTCTCTGACTGTGCCTTCTTTGCAGGTGCCACGCTGTCTGCAAGCACAGACGTCCCACAGAGGGATCTTGTGTGGCCAGGAAGCCCAGCTGTCCCCAGGCAGTGTGACAGCCCTGCCTGTGGCAGCAGTCACAGCCACCCTGAGCACTGGGGTGCTCGGGAGTGACGCAGACCAGCCTGGGAAATGTGTGTGCACCTTTTGGGGGCAAAATGGGGATCTGGGGGGTCCTGCTGGCTTGGCAGACACGGGGTAAGAACTGGAAATCCTAGGGAATGTTATTATGGTTTGCTGTAATGTCACAGCTCTTTTTGACCCCTTCCATGCATGGAGTCATAAAATAATTTGGGATCTTCCAAGGTGTAGTTCAACCCACAGCTTCCACTACACCAGATTGTTCAGAGCCCCGTCCAACTTGAACTTGAATTTTTCCAGGGATGAGGTATCTACCACAACTCTGAGTAATTTGTACCTCATCATACCCACTGTAAAAAATTTCTTTTATTATGTCTGATTTGAAGAGCTCCTGCCTGTGTAGCCGTGCCTGAATATTCCCTCCCTCCGCAGTGCTCAGGGAAAACACCCCCAAATTCACAAAATAATTGTTCTCGGCCAGCTGGGGCCCTGCTCTCCCAAAACCAGTGGTAGGGGCTCCTTGGTAAAGATGTTGCACTATTGGTGGCTCTCAGACAATAAGATGAAAGAAGATAATGGAACCTCTAAGAGCACCTGGCAAAACTCCTGATCCTTGGAAGGAGTCATTACAACTTTTTGTGATATGTCAGGTCTAATAAAAGACCCAACCACATGAACTGGAACAGCTTTACAGGCCAGTGGGGACTATTTCTTGATTTATTTCCTTGATCTGCTGCAGACAAGTGTCCCTTTCCTGCATTTGATGACACTTTATTGATATCACCTTTTTTTTTGCCAGGCCGTGTTCAATCATAACCATCAATGACAGTGTTTGAAAAGCTTCTTGCAGTTAGTACAAACCAAACCCAGCTTTTCCCAATATCAATGCACTGCCTTCCCCTCTCCAAAGTAAACTCTCTGCCCCAGCTAGCCCAGTTTAATCCACCTGATTGTTTTTTCTTCACCTTGTCCCATGTATCTACTATGTCCCATCTTCCTTCATTCCCACCATCCTTCCCTTTTCCCTTCACTTCACAGTCTAACCCTGTGGCCTCTGTGGCCATCCCTTCTCTGATGCTGATCCCTCTTTGTCTTCATTCATTCCTGTCTTCCCTCCCCGCTCCATCCTTTCCCCAATCTGTTCAAGGCTCCTGTTGCAGACACTCTCTCAGCTCTGGAACAGCACATGACACTCCTGGCAGTCGTTCTGAGCTTGGCTGCTGTCCCCAAGTTGTCTAAGGCTCTTCTGAGAATGATGAGAAGCTGCTGTGTGCCTTCAAAGTCACAGCTAATTGCATTAGCTCCAGATCATGTAACTCCTGTAGATGACAGCTGCCAAATTTAGGAGCACTAGAGAGGTCTTATGGAAGATGACGGGGATGGTGTGCTGGATTCAGCAGAAAGGAAATCCTGGGTGTTTTTTCAAAGGCATTGGTGGTGGGTTCTGTGTTTTTCAAAATGGGTTATGCCCTCTTATTATGTCTTTATGGGAATATTATCAATATTATCTGTATATTATCTATATTATCTATATATTAACTGTTTATCAGCCCATTCTCAAGCCCAGCATTGCCCACCATCCCCACTGAAAATTCAGGGTATGGAGGAATATGATCTAAACCCTCATCTCCCTCATCTTCCTCTCTTTGTTCTCCTCCCTGTTTTCCTGGTGGTCTTTGAAAATAAATTGCATTTCCAAACCATCTCAAACCCACTTGCACCAGAGGCATCTTGGTGTTAAATACTGGCTTTGAGGTCTGCTTTGCTCATCTCTCAGTGCTTTTATATCCCTGTGTTTGCAGAACCTAGGAGAAACAGGATGAAATTCACCCACCTCCACCAAAAGCTTGAGGTGGTTTGGATTAATATTTCCCTCTCCCATGGCACTGAAGCCATAGCTGGGAGTTTTCTCTCTGTAGCCAGTCTCACAAGCCCAGCTGCTGTGTTTTCCTCCTCATGGAGGATCTTAACAACATCTGAACTGGAGAACACAACTTTCTCTGGGGAGGTCACGCAGAAAAGTTCACAGAAGGTGGCTTCCTTTTTCTCTGAGATCATTGATGATTGCTCTGTCTGGAGCAGTCCTCTCAACGTGAGAGCAAAACAAGCATCCACAATGCAACAGGAGATCTAAACCCAGCTCTGGCAGTGCTGAAATGAAGGCTGTGATCACCCAGTCCCTGTAGCTGGAGGGCAAAAATGTCACAGCCAGAGTGATCTGGGATAAGGGAGAAATTTATCTGCTGAGATCTCACCCAGCTCTGTTCCCGTTCATCTCAGGATCAGATACAAACTCACACCCCAGTATCACAAAATGCTGTGCTTTGATTTGGCCTCAGAAAAGACATTGATATTAAGAGACAAGATTAAATATAGCTCTTGGCCAGCTGATTGCCTGGCTTCTATTCCTCCCTGCACTTGCATTGCCTCCTTTGAGGTCTCATAGCAAGTTTAGCTCCATAGGAAGACCAAGGAGAACTTTTAAATCTTGCCCAGTTCCAGGTCACCTGAGGTCTCTGAGTCCTGCTGGGCAGGATGATTGGTGTGAAGAGATGAGCTGCCTGGTGTTTGCAGCTCATTTCTGTCTGCTCTGTCTGGGCACTCTCACAAAGTGTTTTTTTAGCACTCTTACAGATGACTTTTTTTTTTCCAGGTACCACAGTTTATGTTCATTTTTGCAATGAAACCTGACTCTGAAAAGTCAGTTTGTCTGGTCAGGCTGTGAAATTAATATGGGGATCATGCCATGCCTTCAGTCCAAATAACTTGAAATTCATTCATGATCATGTGTAGTTGCATCTGCTGCATGGCTGCATCTGCAACCCAGGCAGATTAGGATTGAGATATTTGAAGTCACCTAACAGATTTAAGAGAAATGGGAAAAAAACCCCCATCCTAACAACCCATAAGTAAACCCTTCCTGCTAGTTTGAGGGAAAATTATTTTAAATCCCCTAATCGGCTCTGAGATGAACCTCTAAGCAACATGTTCAAGGTCAGATGGGAGCCTGTCACCAGGGGGGTGCTAACCCAGATCTGTGGGGCTCCAACCATGCAGCATCCTCTATTCACCTGCCTTAGGGAACAGGAAATCCTTCAGAGCAGACTTTTCCTAGGGAGGAGGGACCACAACCACCCTCCTCCCAGCACCCTGCAGGGCCATTCACTCCATGGATATCATCAGCCACTTGTGGGCCAGATGAGAATAATAATAACAAAAAAAATTACCAAAAAACACCACAACAAAAAAAAACCCCAAAAAACCCACAAAAACAAACAAACAAAAAACCCCCCCAAAACCCCCAACCCACTAAAAGACTAAATATTAAGGAAATTTTTGCTTAACTTTCCATGGAGTAGGTGAGAGGAAAGGGTGAGAGGAAAGGGTGAGAGGAAAGGCAGCAACTCTCCTGCCTCAGTGGAGTGTTGGATCCAGGGAATATCACTGTGATGTTTCCCACGTTTCCCAGCCAGACGGCTCCAGGCCGTGTTAATCTCCCTTCCTTGCCTAAGCCTTTCCCAAATAAATCCCTGTGCTCACAATCCCCCGGTGGTGAGCGATCACCCTTGTTAGGGAAGGAGGAGCTGAGGTGCAGATCTGGCAGGGCACAGATGGGAACTCTTGCTATATCCCCAATTTTCCCGCTGAGAACCCGCACACGGAGCTCTCCCATCAATAATCGTGGGCCAGGGGTAGATTAGTGATTTGTTTTATGCAGAGAGGGCCACGGATAAAAATAACCTGCTTGATACAGTTGTGGAAACCAAGCTGAGGCTCTGGGCTGTGTTTACATTCAGGGCAGGGCACGGGGATGCTTGGAGGGAAATGTTCCGAAGGTGACTCCCAGTGCTCCCGGTGACAAATGGCTGCAAACTGATCCAGCAGATTCTTCCCAGTGTGGAGCAGGCTGAGGGATGTCAGCGGTACTCTGAGGTGATGTGAGGGCATTCTGTGCCAGAGGTTTTTCAGTCAGTCCCCACTGTACTGTCACATGGACACGGAGCTGTTCAGCGTCTCTGTCAGGCACTGGGAGCTCATGCACAAGATGCTGCCGCGGCCTCATGGGGTGTGGGGGAGGTCACTTGGTGTAGTTTACTCTGCATTAATTCTCCAGAGAGATGTGTTTGCTGTGTCCCTGTTTCCCCAGGGTGCTTGTGGATGGCTGAGAAATTCCATGATTTCCTTGAGTATGGGCTGAATCCTCCCAGGCTGGCACTACCAGGTGAAGGCGAAATGTGGTTTATAAGGGAGAGGTTTTTAACACAGATTTAAAAATATTTGTGCCACGTTGGACAAATCTCAGAGGGTCCATTAAGTGCTCGAGGTTCAGTTCTTCTCTGGCGACACACGTGAACCTTTGGGATATTTGGTGGTGAACCCAATGTGCCCAACTTGCCTGAGATTTTCAGGTTTGCCACTGAGCCAGATTTCACATCTGAAAAGCCTTTCTCATGTGAGCTCAGATGGCTCAACTTCTGGCTGAGATGGAGCTGTGAGGAAACTGTGAAAGGAAAAGCAAGGGAGTGGATAGGTTTGGAAACAGTCTCGTGAAGCAGAGGCACATTGAGGGGAGGGAAAGCTCCGTTTCCTTTTCAGGTCAGCTCTGATTTTCCTTGTCATCGTCTGGGCACAGGCAGCCCCTGGAAAGACATCCCTGTCTTGGGCTGGATGTGACTTGCTGATGTCTCGTGTCTTCCAGTGCCATCTGGACCACATTTAGCTCAACACCCCCAGGGGTTTAGGGCGAGCTGGAGATTGGTTGGGCGAAGCTTCAGAGCAATCACATCTTGGTCTGTGATGAGCTGTGCTCAGAAAAGGAAATCCCACATCTCAAAACCCCGATACCTTGGGAGAGGGCCACAGACTTGTCATGTGGGCAAGCTGGCAGAGCTGGCACTGGAGATGCCCAGCCAACCTCTCCGGGCATGTGGAGCATCCCACACTGCCAGAGGAGCAGGGATATTTGAGCAGGGAGAGACCACATGAATCTGAAAGCTGAGGAGTGGGAGGAATGAGTGCTGGGATCAGGAATGGATCGGGATTATGTGTCTTCTCTTGTGAGCTGAACTCGGATTTAGGATGTGAACTTTGGAGAAGTCATAAGCAAAATGTGGAGCCTTGCCTAAGCTCAAAGCCTGCCCCTGCTCTCTGTAGGAAGATGAATCCAGTCTGGAGCTCATCTAATATTTGCCTGACAGCCCTAAAGTCCAGGATTGACTCATTTATTCATTCAAGGCTATAATGAAAGGTACAATACAGATACAAATTTATGCTTCCCACCTCTGATTCCTCAGTTTAAAGAGGGCCCAAGCTTTGGAGAGGCAACAGGACCCAAACATCTGAATTTTACCATTCACCCTTTGTCCTTTCTTTGAACCTTTGCTTCTTTTTTATAGAATCTTGAAATGGCTTGAGTTGGAAGGGGCCCTAAAGACCATCTCATTCCAGTCCCCATGCCATGGGCAGGGACACCTCCCATCAGATATTTTTTATCTTTAGATCCCTTCCTGCTTCCCTCCAGAGAGAGACAGATTTCACTGGCCACAGTGGCTGTTTCACAGTTAAAAAAAAAAAAAAAAAACTTCTCTGCTTTTGTAGAAATAAAGCTCAGGAAAGGCTGGATTAGCATGGGCTCAGATGTGAAAAGGAGACAGGATGGAGAGAATATAATCCTTTTCCTGGTCCTACATGCTGCCTTGCTGACTTGGGCCTGATTCTTCCTTCCCTTCTGACGTTTTCTTTTTCACCCTCATCTCTCCTCTTAGGAGGTATTTAAGGACAGATCTTTAACATGCAGATTTTTTGGGGGTTCTTTATGACCTGGGAGGGTGGATGGGACAAAAAATATCCCCTAATTCCTGGTGTGCATCCCTGTCTGTGTCCCTGCAGCCCAGCCTTTGGCTCTCAGTCAACCTTGGCTCCTGTCCAAAGGCTCGCACCAGGTCCGGCATGGCTGGGACGGAGAGCCAGAAACAATCCTCAGATCTCCCCGCTCCTGAGTTAATTCAGAGCTCTCCGTGGATTAATTCCAGAGACAGATACGGAGAGCAGTAATTACCTCTCTCTCCCACACATATCTGTTCCCCGAGACGGCACACGCGATATTTTTTGAGTTGTGGAAAGTTTCTCAATGGTTGAGCTCCTGCTGTGCTGCCTAATGAATTAAAAAAAAAAAAAATAAAAAATTGAGGGAGATAAAATGGAAAAAACGAAGAAAAAAAGGGAAAAAAGGGAAAAATGGAAAAAGAGGGGAAAAGAAAAAATAAAAGAGAAAAAAGGGAAAAATGAAAAAGGAGGGGGGAAAAGAAAAAACAAAAGAGAAAAAAGGGAAAAATGAAAAAGGAGGGGAAAAAAGAAAAGAAAAGAAGAAAAGAAAAGAAAAGAAAAGAAAAGAAAAGAAAAGAAAAGAAAAGAAAAGAAAAGAAAAGAAAAGAAAAGAAAAGAAAAGAAAAGGACCAAAAAACCCCCAAAATACAAAAAAGGAAGGAAGGAAGGAAGGAAGGAAGGAAGGAAGGAAGGAAGGAAGGAAGATAGATTAGTTCAGGACGTTCTTGTGAAGAAATCAATCAAAATTGGATAATAGTTGGACTTGATCTTCAAACCTTAATGATTCTATGATCAAAATATTGTTTCCAGCTAAAAATCACACCATAAATCCCCATTCCCATTGGAGCCTTTGTGATCTGTTCCCTGTTCAGCTGCCAGTTTGAAGTGCCCAGACATAATCTGGGAATCCCAACACCAAACTTCAAGCATGGAGAGAAACTCCAGGAAGTCTTGATGGCCTGGAGGTGGAGGGGATGAGGAGTCTGCCTGCTCAGCTGCTTCCCCCTGGGGGGAAAATCACCCTGCTTGGCTTTGCTGGATGCCCCGTGGCTGGGTTGGGGCTACAAAACCACGTCAGATGCCCTGGTGCGTGTCCAGGTGGCCCAGCCAGGCTGATCCCAGGCTGCTTGGAGAGGGAGATGCTGCTGCAAGCGGCTCCCCTTGCAGGCACACACGCGGGCGGCTGTTTTTAGAAGCGAGCAGATGATGTGCTAATTAGAAACAGGGCCGGAGCCATCCGGGCTGGTTTCGAGTGTCGTTCCTTTCATCGGGACCCAGACAGGGAAAAGGAGCTCCTGGCTGGGGAACAGAGCGTCTCCCTTTGTTGGGAGGAACAAAAGTCCCATGGAGAGAGCTGGGAAAAGAGCACCGGGGGTGGAGGCAGAGAAAGGCCACAACAGTTTTGGCAGGGCTGTGGGAAGAGGAGGAGGAAGCTGGAGTTGAGGCTTTGGGGTTGATGGTGTGACCCCATGGGGAGTGAGAGTACAGGGATGCACTCTTGGGCTTTGAATCAGGGCAGGAAAACACCTGCCTTGGGAGCAGAGGGTTGGGTGGTTTTGGTTCACAGGACGTGGTTTAGTGTTGGGCTTGGCAGTGCTGGGCTCGTTGGTCTTTGAGGGCTTTTCCAACCTCAGTGGTTTTGTGATTCTGTGGTTCTTAGGACCCATCCCAGCTCAGGTCAGGGTTTAAATCAGTGCATAGTGCTGGGTCAGATGTGAATGTGAGGTGTGTCCTGGCTGGTATTCCAACCTCACGGAGGAAAAAGCTTCCCATGACTGTTTCACATCTTGAGCTTGACTCAGTCCTCCGGAATTTCTGATCCTACTCAAAGGCAGGCACAGAATTAGGCAGGGGAAGAAAAGGGTTCAGACTTACCCTAAATCTTAAGCCTGGATCCTGCAGTGCTCCACAATCACCTGTACTTCTCTTTACTTGCTCTGTGGGTGAACTCAAAGTTTCCTTTCAAGTCCATTTTCATGGTGCCTCTCCTAAAGATGAAATTGTACCATGCAGGCACAGCCCCATCTGGGGATTCCCTGCACATCACAAATGGAGGAGAAAAGATTTGCTTCAGTTCCTGCAATTTTCGGTTTTCTGTCAGCACAGGGAAGTGGAAAAACTCTCTGTGGGTTTTGCCTACAGCCTTTTGAAGTCAGTGGGAAACTCCTGTTACTTCAGGAGGCTCCAGGCAATGTGCAGACTAATTTTCTTGCAGCAACATTGGGTGAGTTTTATTCCAATCCCAAAAATCCTCCTCTCCTCCTGCAAAGGCAGCATCTACCTGTCACTCTTTTCCATGGTGCTTTTTGCTCTCTCTTTTATATTATCCCATTAAAGTCTCACAAACCACAGGGGAGTTTCCAAACACACAATTTGAGGCCTTGTGGTCAATAAGAAATTTATTGGCAGACCCTACTGAGGCAAGAATGAAATTCAGCTCTTGCACCCAGGTTTTCTTGGTGAAGGGTTTGGCAACTGGATGATGATTCCCACTGGCAGCTCTGGGAAAAAGGGGTGGGAACAGAAAATCACCAGGGATTGAAGAGGGTTGTGCCTCTTGTAAATTCACACCAAGGCTCTTGATTTATCATGTTTCTGATTAAAAAGGCAATCCTATATCCATGATTTTCATGTCAGGGTCATGGTGGGGTTCTTTGGGGTGTCCTGTGCAGGGCAGGACCTGATGATCCTTGTGGGTCCCTTCCAACTCAGGATATTCTGTGCTGGGCTCAGGGAGATGAACGAGGAGCAGGAAAAGCAGCTTTACAGCCCAGACCATTGAGCCAGCACCTTCCACAAATCCTCAGTTCACTTTGCCCTGAACTCTGGAGTGCCTTGAACTCCATCTGCCCCCCTTCAGAGCAGGCATTTGCTCCGTTCCCATCCTCTCCCAGCGAGCTGCACAAACCCTCTTCCTTCCCTGCTTTAAATAAGTCCCTGTTGCTCTCTGGGCTAATAACTTTCCCCTCATTTTTGCAGCTGTGAGGTTGCTTGATGGAGAGGATAATAAGTATGTCTGAGCTTTCAACTAAAAACCCAAACCAACTGAAAAACAACCCGACCAAAAACGAAAACACCCGAAGGAGATAAAAAGGAAATCTTCATTGGAGAGAAGTGAACTAAAGTTTCCCATGCAGAGCAGCAAAGCAGCTCTGCAGCCTTCTCCCTGCCACTATAATCAGAAAAGCGTTTCTTTTTTCTTGTACCAGCGTGCATATCAGCACTTAAAAAGGGAAAATAAATTACGAGGAGTGGAGCTGGAGGCAGGAATCATCTTCTAGGAAAGAGGAATGAAGCCTGCAGCTCCATTTAGTTAATATGTTTTCACGAGGCGGGGGTGCTTGAGCGTTTTATATGGGCTCCTAAGCCGGCAGCCACTGCTAGCAGGGAGTTTCTAGAGGTGGAACCACGGAGAGTTAAGTCACTTGGAGAGCAGGTGTTATTTCTAAAACAAAGATTATGGTTTATGGCATTGCAATTACAGACTTCTTCCCAGCACTGTTATTGCTACTGCTGTTGGCTTCTGCATTCAGGCAATGTTTGGGTTTCATTTCAAAGGAGAAATTGATGATGCAGTTATTATCCCTTTGATGAAATCCCAGTCTCCTATAAAGGATGCGTAAAGTTCTGCTCCCTGAATACGTCTGGCAGTTGAACAACGGGAGTAAAGTTGCTTGTGGCTCCTTTTTCTAGTTAGCACTTCGCCTGAAAACTTTCCCTCCACCCTTCCAGCTATCTATGGGGAGCCCAGCCTGATGTCTTTATGTCTCTGGCACATCAAACCCCCAGGATCTGAATCCATGTGCCTCCCAATCGGGCTTGGCCTCTGGGGCTCCTCCTCTGACATTGCACTTGGACTTAGTTTTGGGCATTGTTTTCTGCTGCTTTTCTTTTCCTCCCCGTTCCTGGGTGCTGAGCAAAGAGCAGCTCTCAGGGTTTTCCAAATTTAATGAGGTTTTACCCAGCCCTCAGTGCATTGTTATTTATAGAGGTTTCCAGGAGGAGAACTCGTAGCTGGTGTTCACCAGAGCAGATGTTCTTTAGAGAAGGCTGTTGTCTGCAGACAGTACCTAAAATATCTGTTACTTCAAGGGAAATTTGAGGGCAGATGTTGGGTTTTTTTATGGACCCAGTGCTGTCACCTCCACTTTTATCAAAGCAACTCCTTGCCTGCTGGTCAGCTTCCAGTCTGGGGAGGGAGAGGAAAACGCAGGCGGAATTTGGTGTTTCCAAACCGCGGCTATTTGGAGGAAAAGGATTTGATTTCTGAGATTTCAGCCCACATCCAAGCAATTTTATCCCACTGGGATTTGGCAATGCACTGCCTGGAGGGAACAGGAGTGAAAGGACAGGATAAGTCATGGCAGTGTTTCTTGCTGAGAGCAAGAAAAGAGCATTTATTTGTGTCCTCAACGATTTGCTTGAAAAATCAAGCTACTAAAAGAGGAGCTTAAAACGTGTTGTAAACACTAAGGGAAGGCTGTGCAGGCAGTGCAGGAGCCCTCAAATCCCCACAGCCTCCAGGAGTTTTAGTTTTCTCCTGTTTAATAGAGACCTGAAGGTGCCTGGGAAGTCACGAGCAAAGCCTGGCTCCTAATGGTCGATGATATCAGAAACACGGTTCCAGCTCAGCAGCACCAAACATTCCACGTCTGATAATGGAACTTCCTGGTGCATTCAACCAGAAAAGTTGGAACTAGATGGAAATAAAGATGCTACTGCCCCCCTGCCAGGCTCGGGGAGTGGGGCTTTGCTGCGTTCTGCACAGGGACACCCAGCCTATCTCAAATACATCTGGACTCTGCTGCTGTTGTTACTTCATCGGAGCGTGTCCGGCCAGAGATGAAATAGCTGGATACTGGTGAATGCACCATGCTGGCTTCTGACTCCTGGGTTTGAGTCTTAAGCAGGTCAAAAGGAAAGAGAAATTCTCCTTTTTGTGCGTTTTCTTGTCCCAAGGGTGGAGTTTGTCTGCATCATGTAACTAGGCTGATGATTTGACCTCGGTGGATTCAAGTGTGCAAGAGGAAGCCAAGGCTGTCCATGCATGTGAACACAGAATCAGGCTCTGGATCCTTCCTCTAGGATTTTAGAAGAGCCAGCCAAGCATTATCTGCCTAAAATAGCTTTATTCCTTATCATTATTATTATTATTATTATTATTATTATTAATATTGTTTTCAGCGCAAAGCCAGCTTTTTTACTGAGCAGGTTTTATTTTCAGAAGAATGTGGACTATGCAGAGATTTCTGGTATTTCTAGCAAAAGCAAAGAAAAACCCAATGGAAATACAGAAGGAGGAGAAGAATACTGGAAAAGAAAATACACCAGCTGGGATTGGTGATTGCTGTGGTTTGGTTGCTCGTCCTTCTTTGCTCCAGCAACAACAGCCCCAATTTGCCAGAGAATCGCAATTTTCCTCATTTGAGAGAGAATTTGCCAATTTTCCCCATTTGCCAGAGAATGACACAATGCCATAATTCCTACCACTCAATGTGTCCTATAATGAGGAGTGGAGTTCATCTGGAGGCCTCAGGCTGCACAGGAGCATGAAATGTGAGAATAAACTTAAATTGCAGCTTTGAATGGGCCACCTGGATTATAGAGATATCTTTTTTTTGGGGATGGGATTTCTCTGGACACATCCAGTATCTTTTGGCTTTCCATAGCTAAAATCTGTTCTTGCTGTGTATTTTTCAGCAGATCCTTTTGCCTCCTTCTGCTTTTTGTAAACTCCTGGAGGACATCTCTTGAAGCCTAGGTTGTCTCCAAAAGCCTTGTGATGTCTCCATAGGGTGCAGCCATCCCAAACCTTTGTATGGAGAGGAATGGGAATTCCTAAACAGAAACCATCTCATCCCACCTCAAAGAGCTCAGGTGGATGGTGCCCAGAGCTGCCCATTTCTCTGTTGGCTGAGGGAGAGGAGTGACCAGCTCAGGATGAAGGAAAGCACAGTGGAGCCTGAGTTTGGGGTTTCCAAGCAAAGCTGTGAGGTCTGAGGGGTCACGGAGGGCTTTGGGACCAGCATGTTGGCGTCAACACCCACTTGCTCCTGAGCAAACCCCAGCAGGAGTTGAGATTAAACCAGCCCCACACTTCCCTTCTGGTGACCAAGGCCAGGAGACCTCTGAGGTGCTCAAGGCCAAGCTGGACTGGGCTCAGAGCAGCCTGCTCTGGTGGAAGATGCTTTTCCACGCAGGGAAGTTGGAATTTGATGATCTTTAAGGCTCTTTCCAGCCCGAGCCACTCTGTGCTTCTGTGACCATTTCCACCGACCCACCTGGTGCACAGCTCCACTTTCATTTCTGATGTTTCCAAGCTGAGCTTCTCTCCTAAATTCCAGAACCCCTGAGACCTGCACAGGCTTCACATGCAAAAACAAAAGTTTGAAAAGCAGTTTAAAACCCAAAGCAGTTCAGGGTTGAGACTTTTTTTCTCTGCAGCCCTTCTGCCAGCTTAAAAAGCTTTATATCCTCTGTGCCCCGCTGACCTGGCCCCAGCACCTTTGCTGCAGAAAGCATCCCAAATATTGATCAGGGCCACGATGGGGACACTTCCCTGCCTGTCCCTTCCTGCACACAACACGTCCACACGCACACATTGACATGCAGGGTTTCCATCCCTGCTCTCAACCCAGGCATTTACAATTCCTCTCGCGCTCCTCGCGCTTTCTTCTTAAGGAAGGCAAATAAAAGTGTGAATAATCAATTTCCTAACTGGAATTAAAAACGGCTCCAGTTAAAATAAGGGAAAGCGTGAACCAGCATGTAAAGTAGGATGGAGGGGTTATCTGAGCCCCGATTAGTATCCTGCTCATGCAGGAGAACAATTAACGTGTGCATGAGAACGATTAAGCAGAAGGTAAATTACACGGAACGCGCCCGTTCACCAAACAGGAGGGCTCGTGGTCAGGACTGGTGTGAGAGTTTTTATCGCTCAGTTGAAACAAGTGCCAGGAAAAAAACACGTTGTTTCTCAGCTTGCTCAGGGCTGGAGACCAAAATAGGGTGATAAAGATCCAGTCTCATCTTGGGCTTTTATCAGAAGTCGGGCTGCTCTGTCTGAATAAAGGCAGAGATGGGATGGGTTTCACCAGCTCCTTAAAGGGAGATTTTATGTTCTCTTGCTTGTGGAGTGTGATGTCGGTGCTAGACCAGGAGCTGGGGATGGGGTTTAGTGTGTGACTCACCAGTGGACATTCCTGGGGCAAATCTTTGCCTTTGGTTGTCTCCTGGGTAGGGACATGAGGGTAATGGCTCCTTGTCAGCTTGGGATGCTCCTTGAAATATTCCTGTGAAAAACTACCAGACAAAATGAAATGTGGGCCTGCCAGCCTGGAACCTGAGGGGTACAGGAGGCTGCATGTCCCCAAACCCTGTGCACAGCTCCCCAGGCATGGCAGAAAGGGTGATGAGAGCTGTGACCTGCAAAGTGGCCAATTTGAGGAAGGATAAATCCAACCATAAAAGAGAAAACGGTGCAACAGGAGGCGTTTGGTTGCTTCTCCATGTGGAAGATTTCCAAGATCTCTCTAGTGAGAGCAGGTAATAGATTTTGAAGGTGATCTCAAACATAAGAACAACTCTGCTCATTAAAGTCTCCACAGCCACTACAGCAAATCACAGCAGACGCCTTCCAGGAGTTTTGACAACAGACATCAACCATCAACAAGGATAAAATAAGGACAAGTCAAAGGCTAGTATTGATTCCAGGAGCCTTTGAATTAAATCCTCGTTGGCCCACTCAGCATGTGGAGCTCAGACCAGTTTCAGAATGCCTGTTCTTTGTGGCTGTAAGCCTCAGTGATATATATCCATTAAAAAAAAAAAAGGGTGAAAAAAGCGGAAAAAAAAAATAGATTGGCTCTTGCTGTAATCAATAAACAGAGAAAGGGCAATAGAAACAAAGTGGTAATGGGAGAAGTGTGTGTAGGGGAGCCACTCTACTGGTATTTGTAGCCAAAGAGGGTGATAAATGAAGAATAAAGATGAGATAGTTTTCAGTAAAAAAAAAATTAAGAAGCAATAAAAAGCAAAAGCCTAATTTTTAAGTGGAAAGGTTCTTCTAATGAGGGCTTTGTGTGCAGTAAAAATATTATCTCCATGCTGTCAGATAAAGGTAAAAATGTGCTTTGGTGCAATTTAAAGAAAAGTCACAATTTTAAAAAGTCTCCCCAGTCTTCCACTTTTTTCTTTTCTTGTTTGGAATTAAAATTTTCCTCACGGGTCTGGAAAACTCTCTCCATAGTACAGCTCAGATCTGTTAGAATGAAACCCTGAAATGACTGAAATCAGTCAGGCTCATCTTATCATCCCAGCAGAAGAAAGTGCCCAAAATAACTGAACCCCAGTGCTGTGGAGAGGGTGAATTCAGATGCCAAACTTGCAATTTCACAGCCTGGTTGTTTACAACTTTCTCATCATTTATGGCTCATTAGGACGTGATTTAGAGACTGCCTTGTCCAGGTGATGTCCTCATCCAAGGCTTTGACTGGTGTTAAACACCCAGGGGTGTTCCTGGCCTCTGGAAGGGAATTGTGCCCTTTCCTTCTTCCCAGGGATCTGTAGCTCCTTTTCTTTGCTGCATTTGAGGTCTGTGTGCAGCCTCTGCTCATCCTCTCTCGTGGGGGGTTGCTGTGTGATTGGTGTCACGTGGAAGACTTTTATAATAATTTTATAGGGGGTCAAGAGGCAACGAGGAAGGCTGTGGACCATCAAACTCACAGGCCTGACGTAGTGACCTCCGTAATAAAACTCAACCATTTCCCTTCTGGGAATCCCAGGGGAAGAGAAGGAAGAGATGAAGCAAGAAAAAAAAAAAATACAAGAAAAATAGAAACCAGAAAGAGCTCTTTCAAAATTCATGAAGGAGGAAAGTGAGGTTTTGTTGACATTCATGTTTGATGAAGAGCAAAGCACGCAGGCAGGACGAATTCCCCCGTAAGCAAACACTGCTCTGGGCTGTATCCCGCTTTTCCTGCTCCAATCAAGTGATCTAATTAACTCCCAGAGACTTCAAAGCATGGGGGGGCAACAGAGGGGAGAGCTCCCTGTTTACCAGGTGGGGTGAAACCTTAGATGGCAGTGGAAGAATGGACTCGGGGTGGCACTTTGTGGGTGGGAGAGGAGGGGGCCATGTGAGGTCTGCACAACCCGAGCACAATCAGGGAGCGGAAAGGAGCTGATTTCATCCCTCGCTGTTCCCCGTGCAGAATGAAAGGGCAGGAGATGTTAAGTCGAGTCCATTGAATCAGATTAAGGGAGATTAGCTCTTATGCTGTTGCTAGACCGGCAGATCAGTTGACCAGTTTTTTACTAATTTTCCCTCTTGGGGGTTCAGCGTTATCTGAGATTGATCAAAACCCTCAGAGCATTTTTTATCTGGAAGGCAACGGCCTCCCGGGCCTCAGATCTAAGCCCTGCATTCTGAGTCTTGATGAGTTGCATCTTGCTCGACGCCCCTTCGCTTACAAAGCCTGTGTTCACTTGACACGGCTTGAAAGGTGCTCATTCAAAAAGATTTTCTTCCTTCCAGACGTATTTTTGAAACAACTCTGAATGAGTTGTTTCAGAAGGTTGATGGAGAATGCTGTGGGCTCGGGGTACCCCATTGTGTCTATTCATGCAGGAAATGGAAAAAGGGATTTTGAGGTTGTCTTTGTCTGATGCCATTATATTTTTTTTTTATTTTATTTTTTACAATCAGAGGAATAGGAAACGGTTATCTTTAATAATTTTTGTTTAGCTGTTGACATATGAACGTCCTTCCAGAGCATAACAGGGTGTGAATTTAAAGGCAGTGAGTTTTTCCAGAAGACAAGTCCTCAGGGAGGCAATGTTTCCACTGTTTTAATATAAGTGGATGAGCCCCTGGTTAATGCTTTGGGCTGCAATTTAGGAGTTCAAGGTGCAATTCCCAGCTCTGATGTAAAATATCTGCAGCTTTTGATGAGTCCCCAAAGGTCCCATCTGTTGCTGACCAGGACGATTTACAGAAGCACAATGTGGGTATGAACCACACAGACCAGAGGATTCCTGGTTTGCAGCAATTATTGCAGCTCTGCAAGGAGCTGGGTGGGAATTCACTCTTTAAACCATTGTTCCCTACCTGTGACATGAGATAATCCTGCCCTTTTTGCACCTTTGCCCACTTGGTGCCTGCAAAACCCTGAGTTAGAAACAGCAGCTGCAGTTTCACAGAACCATGGAATATCCTGAGCAGGGAGAGACCACAGAGATCACCCAGTCCAACCCCTGACCCTGCACAGACACCCCAACAATCCCACCCTGAGCATCCCTGGGAGTGTTGTCCAAACGCTCCTGGAGCTCTGGAAGCCTTGGGAATGTGCCCGTTCCCTGGGAAGCCTGGGCAGTGCCCCACCACCCTCTGGATGAAGAAATTTTTCTGATATCCAACCTGAACCTGCCTGACACAGCTCCAGCCATTCCCTCGTCTTCTGTCCTTGGTCACAGAGAGCAGAGCTTGGAGCTGCCCCTCAGGAGAAACCTGCAGCCCTTGATGAGTTTTCCTTCAGTCTCCTCCAGGCTGAAAGAGCCAAGCTGCCTCTTAAAACTGTGGTTCTGCTTTTGGGAAGAATTTTAGGCTGTTTTTTTCTGCACCATTCTGGGTTCCCCTTGTTGCAGCTGCATGGAGGGGCATTGTGGTGGAGCTGGTGGTTTCCTCCAGGACAGGAGGGAGGCTCAGGAATTTCAGCTGGAAGTAGGGAGCTTCCAAATTAGGCTGGCTTCTAGGGGAGCACTGAGGACAACTCACCTTGGATTTCCAGTGGAGAAATCCACTCCTTCCTGCTCCCTCCACAAGAAAGTAACACTGGAAGCAGGAAAACAAGACTTTCTGAGTCCTCTGCCACAGATCCTGACATTTAAAGCTTCTCTGCCTCATGGAATCCCAGAAGGGTTGGGGCTGGAAGGGAGCTCTGGATTCACTCAGTCCAACCCCGCTGCCAAAGCAGGATCACCTGGAGCAGGAGGCACAGAGTCACATCCAGGCCAATTCTGATTGTCTCCAGAGGAGGGGACTCCACAACCTCCCTGGGCATCCCATTCCAGTGTCCTGGAGTTCCCTACCTCCTCATGAAGGATGGTGTCTTGCTGGCTTCACAGAGAAGGTTGAATTTCCCTCAGACTGGAAGAAATTTTGTGGTCAGAGAGGATGGATTTGTCACCTTTCCTTGCTTGGCCATTTCCTTTGTGCCCATATTCACCAACCCCATCTCAATTATTGCACTTTAAATATCCCCACCACACCATCCTGGCTATCAGAGGGGTCCTTTTCCCATCTGTCCTGGTCTGAAGGGACCTGTTTTGACCTTGACTGGGATCACCAGTGTGTGCAGATCCAGGAATTCCTGCCAGTTAATCCTGGGCATCTCTGACTGTGACATCCTATATTTGGAAGGCTGCAGGCAGGGCCAGAAATTCCTAAATCGATGCTCAGCAGGGCACCACAGATCCATTATGTCTTGTTTAGCTGCCCCCTGTGTTGTCCCTTCTGCAGAAACAACCTGGCTGTGCCTCCTGGAAACGCGTGGAGGAATATCACAGGGCAGAAAAATGTCACAAATAAAATCTGAAGTTTGCTGGACTCAGTTTTACAACCAGAAAAAAGAATTTCCTCCAGTGTTGCATCAGCTCTGGAGGTTCCTCTTGGTGAGCTGCTCTTGGGAACACTCAATTTAATGGAATAGATCTTTGATAACAAACCAAGAGAAGCAAAAACCAAAATGCCCTGATGCTCTCGGGTGGTGCTGTGGCAGAGAATGTTTCTCTATACTGAAATCCACCCCAATTCAGGAATATTTCTTAAAGAGCTGGTGAGTGATGCTGTGTGACAGAGGATCACCCTTGGAACTGTAAGTGAAATCCACTTATGGAATCGTATGTGACAACAAAAATGAATTCATCAGGACCAGTGATCCTAATGAACGTGATATCCTTATCCTAATGAAAACTTAAAGGAGTTCTGCGGGGAATAGAACAAGAAGGGTTCACAAAAACACATACCCTTGAAAAGAAAAATAACTTCAAAATCCAGCCAAAACACAGCAATCATTTGCAAAAATCTTGAATTTTTTTTTTTTTTTTGGATTTTCATTTCTTTGTTGCTTCCATCAAGGAAAAGTGGGTGTTGATTGTGCTCCCTCCCTTCACGGCTGCATGCATGTCTCTTTGATTTGGGCTGGCTGGCTGGATCATTAATTGAATATAGTAAGGTCTTTTCAAATCTTGGAAAAGAGAAAGAAAGGAAAAAAAAAAAAAAAGGGAAGAGCTTTTTATTGCTGTTTATATTCCCCATCAGGGCTTGACAATCCAGCCCGTCTGTTCCAGAGGGCTCGGACCACCTGAGTCTAAGTTTAGATCATATCCTGCTACATTAAACTCCACACATAATACGTTGGCCACATGGGAAAATTTAAGGAAAATGAGATTTTATTAAAACCAGGAGACCGCCTGACTGCAGAGGGATATAATAACAGTGTTATGAGGTTCTTATCTCACATGAAAGTTTCGCATTTCCCTGGTTTCCTTTCCTTTATGCTACCGTGGCCTCCCCCTCCCCCAATTCCATATGGGCGTCTCATTATTTAATGCAACAGCTGAAAAGGCAATTAATAGCCCTATCACCCCAAATGTTTGATTGTTTGAGGAAGGCCCCATAGAAGTTCTAAATTAGCACAATGGCATCAAAGATTCCTGTCGGCATCCCGAGCACTGGTGGGTTGTGCAATCCACCCTCCCAGAGGGAAGCAGATGGAAAAGGGAGAGCAAAGTTGGGTTGTGTGTCCAGGAGAACGTCTTGGGTGCTGTGCCTGAATTCCTTCCGCTTTCACATTTTGAAGGTGTTGTTCTGTGAGGTTTTCTCAGGTTCTGGAGGACATCTGGACTTCTGTGCTGGTTTGAAAGCAAAACCAGTGAGAGACTCCAAGTCAGGAACACAGTTTCATAAGAGGAAAAGAAAAGAAGTAAAATAAAGTAAAATAAAATAAATGCAATAGTACAAAAGACCACTGACAGAGTCAGAATACAACCTGACACCCTGTTAGTTATGGTGGTGGTAGCAGCCCAGATGAGATGGTCTTGTCAAAGCAGTGATCCTGTAGAAAGGTCTGGTTGCTCTTGTCCTCTGGGAGTCCAGTGGGTAAAGGCCCCTGTGCTGTCCCAAATCCCAGATTCTATCCAGGTGGGAATGCTTGGCTCCTCCCCCTGGGCGGAGCATCTCCCCATGGGCTGATCTCATTCTCTGAGCCCTGCAGTGGCTCCTTGCTGGCCCATGAACCAGAGACAGCTCCCGCAGGGAGTTCCCCATGAGCCATGGGCACGGCATTGCTGGGCCATGGACAGGAGAGAAGGGAAACACTGCCCCAGCTGGTTCCAGCAGCTCATGGAGATGGGGATGGAATACAGACTTTGGGCACAACTTACATTGTAACCCAGGACAACTTCATGGTCATGGTTTGCTCTTAAAGCACCACAGATCTCTTGCTGGGGTCTGAGCAATCTCCTTGTACAAGTCTGCTGGAGCTGGGGGTGACATCCCTTCCTTGGGGATGTTCCACTCTTGGATGGCTCCATGCAGCTCACATTCATACCTGATGTCCTGCTCTGCCCTGGACACGCTGCCTGTGCCCATCCTGAGACATTTCTGGGATGTCAAAGGACTTCTGGCAGCCTCGGCTCTTCTCTTGGCTCTGGTTGGATTCCAGCAGATTTTCTTTAGCTGATGATGTGGTGGGATTATCAGAAAAAGGGGACAGATCCAGACTGGCACTGACTGTTGGAAGTGGCAGATGGAAGTGAAAAAAACTCCATAATTCATCTTCCCTGGTGAACTTGTGAACTTCCTTCATGAAGCCTGAGGATTCTTCTGCTTTTTGAGATTTTTTTTTCCCCTTACTTTTATCACCTTCACTTAGATAATTGCAGAAGTCACCAAAATTCACTAAAAACCGTGTGCTTGATCACCCCAGTCTTCAGAGACTCACCTCAGCCTTCCCCAGGGAACATCCTTCCAGCACTTCCCACAGGTTCTCTGATCCACACATCCCTCTGCCTCCAGTTTGCTGCTTTAATTACCCTCCTGAGATCTGTTTGGTGGCTGGGAGCTGTGGGAAGGCTCTCCAGAGGCAGCAACAGGGAAACCTCTGGCATTCCCAGACAGCATTCCAGATAGGTGAAGTCTGAGGAGGGTTTTCTAACACAGTTCTTTATTTCTTCTGGTGGGGAAGGGTTTTGTAGCACTGCTGGATTACATCTCTGCTCCTTCCCAGGCCATTCCCAGGGCTTTGTCGGGAACAGATTAGATGTTAGATTAGGCATTCTGGAGAAACTGTATGAGAACTAAATGCTTTTGATGAGTTTTATGTTCAAAGCAATGCATTCAGGGCAGGGAACGAGCGCTGGCTGCGCACTTTGCACAGTTATTACTTTTTATCAGTTCGAGTCACTTATCGCTTAAACGATTTCTTTTATCCTTTCTGGGTTACTCCACTCCTGGAATTTTGCATGGCCCCGGTGGGATCGTGTCTCAGGGACAGGAATGCAGCTGCTGTGGCTTCTCCAGTCTCACCTTGAAGCTGGGGAGATTTTTTTTGGGTAGCCCGTCTGGGGAGTCCTGGGTTGCCTTCTCTGGGGATTGGCTGTTTACAGAGCAAGCAAGGTATTTAATTATGTTACTTGCACCCTGGTGGTTTGCTGGGAATTGTAATCAAAGAGGAGGCTTAGTGAAAAGCTTAATACAGCCTGTGCAAGTGATTTTTGCCTGAGGGGACGGGGAGAGCTGAAAGGAGCAGCAGTGGTCAGAAAAAACAAACATACAACTCAAACTAATGAGACAATTGCCTCTTCCTATGCCAGGGCTCCTGTGGAGACCTCGCTGCTTCCTCACAAGGTCCATGAGACCTTCTCAGGGTGTAAGGTCATTTTCTTTCCCTTGCTAATGAACTTCCAGAGAGGAAGAGGTGGGGAGAATGTATCGCTGTGCTTTTGAGGGATCTGTGCTATTCTGAGCACATCTCCTGTATCAGACTCCTGGGCTGTTATCTCATGGCTCTTCTATCCCTGGGATGAGCTGGATCAGCTCCTGGTGTTAGGGATGGATGTTCCAGTGTGTTTTCCTGTGGGTTTTCCTCAAGATGGGACCACCCAAGGGCAGGTTGGAGGAACCTGGGTTGATCAGAGATGTCCGGGGATGAAGACATCAGACCACTCATGGGTGAAGGGGTTCACCCACTCTCCGTGCCTGATTTGAGTGGGATGAGAAATCAGAGGACAAAATTGCAGCAGAAGCATCCAAAATTCATCTAACTCTTCCAGCTGTGGGGAAAACCCCTGGGGTGGCAGCAGCCTGGAAAGGCTCCCGGGGGGGACAGGTGACCTGGCGTGTCCCACACAACGGGAGCCAGGCTGGCTTTGGCCACCAGCAGCAGGAGCAGCTGCGGGTGTCAGAGGGCTCTTGGCACAGCAGGGCTCCCCTCGGTGTGGCTCCTCTTTGTTCCACGTGTTTCTCAGAGCATAAATATGCAACGACCCAAATGCTAATGGATTCCTCCCACTGGCGGCCCTCCCTCCACAACTCCCAGCCCACGCGCGCATGGATCGGATTGCCCGGCGCCTCTCTGAGCCCTGTAATCACCCATTTTAATCACTCCAGCCTTTCTGAGGCCTTAAGTCTGAGCTTTCGTGCTTTTCAGATTCTGTGCTGCCCAGGGGTGCAGCTCTGAGCTCACAGTCAGGGTCACTCAGCTCTCTGCACACAGCAGGGACACAAAACAAATCCTTGTCCTGCTGCACACCAAGGACAACTTTCAGCCCAACAGCACAAACAAGGGTGGCTGGAGGGAGGAACAAGAAGGATGGGACCTCACAGCCTGAAGCTGTAATTGGACAATTAAACCCCAATGTGCAAATGGACCAAAACTTATAAAAGTGGGAGACCTCATGACTGGTCAGCCATTTTGTGACCATTTTGGGTCCATTTTGTGACCATTCTGGGTCCACCTTGGGTGTAGCCCTGGCCAGGCTCTTGTCCTGCCCAAGGTGTACCCTAAAGGCCTTTCAATAAATATCTACTTTATTCTCCAGCTCTGTCCAGTCTCTGTTCCAGGTCAGCCTTCCCAAGGCATCATTTCCAGTTCCAATCCTGACAAGCTCCCAGGCTCCACTGACACAGGGATGGCCATGGTGAGCTGTGGGGCTGCTGTGACCACTGTGGGTCAGGTTTTGGGTGGGATAATCCACGTGCTGAGGTTAAAACCTAAGGACATCCCATTATTTTTTACTTGGAATTCTTGGCTGCTATTTCAGAGCGTGGACCCTGTGAAGAGAAACGTGTCTGAAGCTTGCAGTTCTTCTGCTGAGAGTTGGTGGATCAGGAAGGGTTTGTGTCCCTGGATAGGGAGCATGAAGGACTGGGAAATGTCTTCTTCACTCTCTGCCCACTCTGTGGATTGCAAATGCAGTGGTCATTGGTGGAAAAAGTGCATGTTTGGGGAAATATAGACACTTGTTCTGCAATCATGATGTTTGACTTTTTATGGGATTTTTTTTTCCTGAAACAGGAATCCCAGATTCCAGAAGGCATTAACCCACATTCTCAGGCAGGCACTTGGCTGTGTAAGAAGGGCCTTCCCTTTGGATTTTAGTGTTTAATTTGTCACTGGGGCAAGAGGTGGACACGCTGATGGATCATGTATCCCTGGAATTGGGGTTGCTGGTTGGCTGGGAGACACAAAACAGCTACCACATAACTTGGGAGAGGAACACCTGGAAGGAGGAGGGAGGAGAAATGGCAGCAGACATGGGAGGATGGGGTTGGGATGAAGGGTCACCCTCATCCTCTTGTGTGTCTCATCAGTGACCCTTGTCCCAGCAGTGGCACATGAATTGTAATCCTACAGGGAGCAAAGAGAGAGCTTCTGAAAGCAGAAATCTTCCCCATTTTCTTTGGGTTTTTTTTTAAGGTTAGGGGGCCGAACACTTCAAAAATTCCCACTCTTAAGCAGTTGGCACATTTGTTTCTAAAGGTTTAATAAAGGAGGAGGGGTGTCATCACTCCTAATTTGTAAATAGAGATGTGTGTGTGACCCTGCTCCAGTGAGAGATGTCCCTGATCATGGCAAAAGGGTTGGAATTAAATGAGGTTTAATTTAAGGGTTCCTTCCAACCAAAATTATGATGTGGTTCTATGTGGACAGTGCTGCTGTTGCCTGGAAGTGTCCAAGGCCAGGTTGGACAGGGCTTGGAGCCACCTGGGACAGTGGAAGGTGTCCCTGCCCATGGCAGGGGCTTGGAATGAGGTCATCTTTAAGGTTCCTCTCAACACAAACCATTCTGGGACTTTGTGACTTGTCAGCAGAGTTGGGAATGGAATTGGACTTGTGCATCCATTTTTCCGTACACACCAGGCAGCCTGGGACCCAAGGTTCACATTTATATTTATATTTATATTTATATTTATATTTATATTTATATTTATATTTATATTTATACTTATATTTATATTTATACTTATATTTATATTTATATTTATATTTGTATTTACTGGTGTCCCACAGGACCCGCCGGTCTCATGCCAAGAAATGCAGCTCCCACGGCTGCTGACGGGCAGTGTCCCTGTCCCCTCTGAGGCAGATAAAGTTTGCTCTGGTGGCCACAACAGCCTGGCTGTGAGGGGATGGGGGCAGGGAGCCGAATCAGCCCAGTAATTTGGTGTTATTGGAAATACTGCTTTTGCAGCCCAGCATTTGGTTTTCATTTGGTGCCTTGCTCAGCTCATTTCTGCTGGCGCTTCACTTCTGATCCAATTGAGTTATCGATGCAGGCAGGGAGAAGGAGGCAAACAAGATTGGTGTCACTTTTATTTTGTGGCTTTTTTTTTTTTGTTTCCCTACCTCCCTCTTGCTTCTTTGCTTTTAAAGATCAAAAGAGGACAAAATAAAACTTTCTATATAATGAAACACAGGCAGAGGGAAAAATGGCAGCGCACAAAATTGTTTTCAGTCTTCCTTTAAGGTTGCTGTTGCTATCTTTGATTTAGGCACCAAGGCTTTAATCAGAGTGTTGGAGACGACACAAAAATTATTCATCTAACCAAATTCCCCTCTCACTCTCTTTCTCTCTGTTTTTCTGTCTCTCTTTTTTTATTAATGTGGGTTTAAAAAGATTCTCAAACTACAGTGCTGGCTCAATTTTGTTTTCCCAACTAATAACCCAAAGCAGGATCAGCTATTTTGCAGCTGACAGATCTGTCTCTAAACTAGATTGTCTTTCTTGCTGAGTTCATCCATCATGTATGAAGTAAAAAAAAAAAAAAAAGAAAAGAAAAGAAAAGAAAAAAAAAAGATAGAAAGAATAATAAAAAATTTCTTTTCCACGGACTCATCCCTCCCTCCAGCAGCAATGACCTGAGCTCATCCCTGCCTTGACAATCCCACTGCCAGCATGGGATAACCAGGACACCACTGCAATAGCAGACTTTTTGGGGGTGGTTTTCCTGCTCCCAGGGGGTTCAGTGGGGCAATCTCTTAATGGGATATTTTCTAAGGAGCAGCCAGTGCTGCTTGTGCCTCTGAGGGAGAACTGGAACATCCTTGGGCAGTTCTGTTGTCACTTTGCCCCTCTTGTGACACTTGGATCTGGTTGTGGAGAGGCCAAAAAATGTTGGTGGTGAGCATTGATGTGCTTAAACTGCGCCATGGGCACGTGCTGGAAATTCAGCTGAATGCTCCTTGTCCTGGATATCCTGTGGACTTCCAGCAGATAGTGGTGTAAGGACTTCCTGAGGTGAAGGTTATATCCTGAGCAGTGTTTAATAGCTCTTAATGGACTCATCCTCCTTCAGTCATCTGAGTTTTAATTTATTTTTTCTTTAATTCATTCATATTTTGTTGGCCTGCCTGACATCCTGCCCAGACCAGTTCTGTAATTAAATTACACACTGGATGAAAAAGTGCTTCCCTTCTTTTGTCTTCAACCTGCTGCCTGCTGCTGCCTCTGCCAAATCCCTTTGCTCCTGTGTGCTAGAAAAGCAAAATATGTTTGGTCTTTGCTGTCTCTGATCTGTGATTTCATAGACACCTCATCACCCCTCTCTTCTCCAGGCTAAGAGCTGCTGGTCCAATATCTCCTTTTCTGAAGCTGCTTTGTACTTTTGCTTATTTGATGCCCTTCTTCTGCATAAATAGAACAAAATAAATATGAGGCATAAATATAAAAGCACCTGTTTGTGTCAGACCTTCTCTCATGCTGGGTGTAGCAGATCGATTCCGCATGGTACCAACCTGGAGCAATCCTGAGCCGTGTTCTCCCCTCTGAGGGACGGGAATTATCCGCAGGGATATGAGGAGAAGGAAGGGGAGAAAATTAACAAAGAGGTTTTTGAGGAATCCTGTAGCAAAATTTCTTAAAGAGCAAGGGCACAATTTACTTTGGGATTGGGCCTGAGCTATCCTGGGCAAGGCCTCAGATTTGGGCCTGAGTAGTGGTGAGTAAGCCTGTGGCGCAGTAGAAAATTTAATTAAGGTATACTTAGTATTAATTAGTATAGTTGTAGCAATTTTACCGTGATGGCCTTAAAGTTTAGACTGTTTACATTCCTTTGTATCCGAATACCAATTAGAGAGCACCTGTTAGTATAAACTATCTGAAACTGTATTTAACCAACCATCTTGTGACAATAAAGGGAGAATGCATGCATTAACCACATTGATTGTCTCGTGCATTGCTCTGTCCAGTCTCCCACATATTTTTTGGACCCCTGGCTTTATTCCTGCCAGGATAGCTCAGGCCCAATCCCAAAGTAAATTGTGCCCTTGCTCTCTAAGAAATTTTGCTACAGAATCCTATTGGATATCCAGGCAGCAGGGGCTGTTAGAGGGGAGAACATCCTTCCTTGTGGGGTGGGGAGAGTGTGGTCACAATCTTTAACCCAAAGTTGTCTGATCTCTGTGGTGTTTGCTGAGCTTGGTTTCTCCTTTTCTCTAAAACTGCCTTTTTCCTTGGTTAATTTCTTAGTTAGCTCTTTTTTTTTTTTTTTTTTTTTTTCCCTGTAGTCTCTGCCTCTCACCTTCCAGGACAAGATCCAATCATTTTTTGGAAGATCAATGAGAAATTCCAGAAGGGAGAGGCAACCCTCAGAATTTGCTGCGCTTGGTTTCTCCTTTTCTCTAAAACTGCTTTTTTCCTTGGTTCATTTCTCAGTTAGATCTTCTTTTTTTTTTTCTGTAGTCTCTGCCTCTCACCTTCCAGGACAAGATCCAACCATTTTTTGGAAGATCAATGAGAAATTCCAGAAGGGAGAGGCAACCCTCAGAATTTGGTGGTAGAAGTGCACCGTGAGGGGAAACCAGGACATGGTGTCTCTAACTGCAGGCCCCCGAAGGGAATATATTTGTTAAACATTATAATTACCCTTCAGTGCTGAACTCCACAGCAGTTGAAGCCACGGCAATGCACATTATCATTTCTGAAATGATGCTTTCATTTAGATAAGGCATGCAATTATACATCTTGATTAGGTCACTGTTCCCAGGAGCTCCAGCTTATTTATGATGAGTTGCCCCCTTTTGTAAATCATGTGGTGAGGCTGTGAATAAAGACACATTCCCTCTCTCTGCTCCCTTACCCCTTCCTTACCCTCCACAGCCCCTTTTGCTCTTCTTCTTTCCTCACTGCACATTTTGGTGTGGCAAAACCAAAAAACCAGGAGAGAGAGAAAAATGTGATGTACATAGTGGGGACATTGCCATGAGAAGGCAGATCTGGGAGTTCTGCTCACCCCTTTTTTACTTTGTGAGACCTGCTGGCTTTCCTAGTGGTGGTATTAAAGCTGGGATTCCCACTACTGCATTTTAGACCCCTAAAATTGTGGGATTTTTTTTGCACAGCAGTCAGCCCAGTGATCAATGGCACCTCCTGAGGGTGCCTTGTCTTAATCTGGGACCTGGGGATGTGTTTCCAGCCAAGCTGTGGGTTCTCCAGAGCTCAAATTACTGCACTGGCAACAGACCCCACACAGGACTCCCCTTCCCTCCTCACTGCACAGTTTCACTGAACCATTGCTGGAAACTCCCCCAGTTCCCATAAGACAAGTGGAAGTGAGGTCTGCTCTTGTTGAGTCACATGAGAAGTGTTGATTGGGGCAAGGAAAAGTGGGATGAGAAAGTTCCCAGGGAAAGAAAAGTGATGTGGAAAGAACCAAAGAGCAACAGCAGGAAAATGATATTCTTGAACTGTTTCTGGAGTACTTCTAAATTGCACCTAACTCCCTGCTGGAAACTGGAATGGTCTTTTGTTTCTCGAGGCTCTTCTAGTAAATCCAAGTTCAGGAGGAGAATATTGAGGAAGCACAGTCAGGATGCAGCCACTCTGCTTCTATTATATTTTATTATATTTATTTTATTAAAATATTATTTTATATTTTTTATTATATTATATATTATATTTTGTATAAATGAGGATCTTATAATAGAATCATTTAGGCTGGGGAAGAACTTTGAGGCCAACCATTCCCCCAGCACTGCCAGACCCACCATGGAACGATGTCCCCAAGTGCCACATCCACATGGCTTCTGAACACTTCCAGGGATGGTGATTCCACCACTGCCCTGGACACCTTGTTCTGATGCCTGACCACTCCTTCAGTGAAGAAATTTTCCCAATATCCAACCAAAACTTCCCCTGGCCCAGCCTGAGGCCGTTCCCTCTCCTCCTGTCCCTGTGCCCTGGTAGCAGAGCCCGACCCCCCCGGCTGTCCCCTCCTGGCAGGGAGTTGTGCAGAGCCACAAGGGCCCCCCTGAGCCTCCTTTTCTCCAGGCTCAGCCCCTTCCCAGCTCCCTCAGCCTCTCCTGGGGCTCCAAACCCTTCCCAGCTCCATTCTCTGGACACACTCCAGCCCCTCAATGTCTATTTTATCATAAACTGACCCCAGGATTCCAGGGGATCCCTCAGCAGTGCCCAGCACAGGGGGATGGGCACTTCCCTAATCCTGCTGGCCACTCCATCCCTGGTAAAATCCAGCTGCCATCAACCTTTTGCCCACCTGGGAACACCTGGGGATGTCCAGCCACTGCCACCAGCACCCCCAGGGCCTTTCCCAGCTTCCCAGCCCCTCTGCCCCAGCCTGTGGTGCTCCATGGGGTTGTTGTGACCCAAGGACACAACAGTTGGCCTTGGTGAATCTCATCCAACTGTTTCCAACCCATGGATCCATCCTGTCCAGATCCCTCTGCAGAACCTTTCCACCCAACCTGGTGTCCTCCTCAAACTGACTGAGGGTGCCCCCATCACCTCATCCAGAAAATTGATGAAAATATTAAGTCATTAAAGAGAACCCTTATCCCAAAGATTTCAATTTGGATCATTGCCAGGGCCCAATCAGAGGCAATCCAGAGTGTGTCTGGGTACAGGAATGAGAACTGGGACAAATCCACCAGGCTCAGGAAAGAGTGAGCAGGACCTGAGCAGTCCTGAGAGGCCAGAGAGTGCCAAGGACAAACCTGCACGGCTGGGGGAGAGATGGGCTGATATTGATAGGATTTTAAACAGCTCTCAGTTGCCTTAACTGTTTCCATCTGCCACTTTCCAAAGCTGCCTTGGGGCCAAAGTGGAAGTCCTCAGAAAGATCCATCCCAGCTGACCCGGAGGCTCTTTCCTAACTCTGGCTCCTCTGCCTCCACAGCTCCTAAAAGAATACAGCACATCTTAAGCAGATTAATGTAATCTTGATCTTCCTCTCTTGCAGATCTCTGATCCTTTCTCCCCCTCTGTGCACTTCAGCAGCTCGTAATCACCTTTTGGGGTATTAAAGAGGTGTTTTCACTTGGTGAACTTGGGCAACCCCACTCTCCCCTCCCAATTTTTAGAGGCAGAAGCAGGGAGAGGAGAGGTGCTGTCAAATGGGACAGTGCTTCCCGTTTGCAAATATTTATTTGCAATAATTATCCCTCTTTTTTTGAGATTAAAAGAGCTATTCACATGTGAAAAGCAAACTGTCTTATCGCTCTTTTTAAATAATATGTTTAGAAAGTTTGACCGAGCATGAAAGTTCATCCCTCAATATTGCTACTTGTAATCCAACAAGAAATGTTTACTGTGTTATAATTGGCATCATTAAGCTTAGGTGACGTTATTAATACTAATTAATACTAATTAAACTGCTATAAATCTAGTTTGCAGTTACATAAACACATCATCTCCTGAACCGCCTGCCTACATGTTTTGGCATTGGAGGGGGGGGGGGGTTGTGTGTGGATAAAAGCAAATTCAAATGCAAATGATATGAACATACTTTAATCAGAGGATCAGAGAAATCAGACACAGGGAAGGCTTATTAGGTCTGCTCCGTTCTCCAGAGGCAGGGCTGAGATTGTCTCCCCACGGAGACTCCCAGGAGCTTTGGGCAGTCTAACTGTAAATGCCCCAAGCAATGGGACTTCTCCTGGGTCTCAGGAGGGAGCTGCCTGCAGACTGACAGGAATGGGGCTCGATATCCAGCCTCTGTTTTCCTGCTGAGGCAGAATTCAGCTGCAAAACAGAGAAAATCCGTTCCCTGCTCTTGAGGAAGGTCTTGAGATCATACCCAAGGGCAGAGGAGAAGAGAAAAGCACTTTTAAGGCATCTCTAAAGCTGTCTGTTAGTGCAGCAGAGCTGGAAAATCATCTCTCCCTCTTGGTTTGGTTTTCTGGCAGCTCTGGGCCAGTCCTGGCACCGCTGGCAAGGACTGGCCATAGGCAGCAGCAGAGCACCCAAAAGCTCAAATGTTTGACCCAGTTTCTCTACAGCTGGGAAATCCATCTTCTGTCTAGAATTTCCCTGACTTTGGCTACTTCAGGAATATCATGAGGACAGCATTTTCCCTGATCCTTTGGTATTTGGGTCCCATCTGGAGCCAGAAATTGCAGAATCATGTGGAGCATTAAAAATAGGAATGCCCTGAGGAGGCAGCTCCTGCTTGCTTCAAGTTCCTGCTCTCTCCTCCTGTTCAATCACCTGTTTCCCACTGGGCCAAAAGGGTGTGGGAGCACCTAGGGCAGAGACCAGAGCAGCCCTTTCAGGATGGTGTTTTTCCAAAGGAGCCCATGTCAGGGGCACTTATTTCAGAAACTGCTTTAAAGCATTGCAGGTCCATTCCTTGGCCTGTCTGTGGCTCATCTGCAGTTCTACAGATCACCAAAACCTCCCAAACAAGTTTTTCTCAGTCCAAACTGAAGGAAAAAGATCCCCACAACCACAGACAAATAACTCCCCAAAGCAAGGGCAGGTTTTCCATGGTGTCTGCACTGCAAATGTTGCTCTGTTGGTTGCAGGCGAGGTAAATGAATAGTGCAGGTTCCTCAGGGAGACTTTCAGGTCTCAAGTTCACAGCTGTGGCTCTCAACCAGCAAATCCATCTTTATTCCTGACGTTCAGTAGCAGGTTGGGGGTTCCCAGCTTTGTTTTTCCTTCCTCTGCCTCCCCTGGGCACTGCCCAATGAAGTTATCTGGGCTTTTCTAATGGATGTGGTTAAAGCCAAGCACAGAGATTGAGATCTCAGTGTAATCAAAGATTTTTGTCCAGCTCCAGCTACTCTCATGTAGCTTTTACTGACCACTGAGTGGTCCCTGAGTGGCAGGTAGGTCCCACACACTTCAGACTGGGCTGGGTGAGTGTCAGGGAGCCAGGAGAGCAGGGATAAAATCGTGTCCATTCAGGCCACTCTGAAGGGATGTGACAACAAAAGGTTTGTGGCTGCTTGGAAGCCACAGAGCCTTGCTGGTTTGCATTGCCACCCTGGATCCATCAGCCCCATTTGGCCTGTCTGAGCTCCCTAGATACATCTTGAAGCAATCCCCGGGCTGTTAGAAAAGGAATAAGGTTTGTTTCATCAGATGAAAACTCTAATCTTCCTGGGCAGCTCCATGTTTGTGTTAATGGGCTGCAGCTGCAGAGCTGTGACACGTCAGATCTCACCACACACACACACACACACACCCCATGTGTGGACAAATGCACCCAACATCTGGAACATGAAATTACAAAATTTCTCCTGAAATCTACTTTACAAAAATGTCCATCCCCACCTGGGAGCATCCTTCGAGATTTCTTTGAAGCGTAGGACCAAACTCTTTCCTTTTCTTAATAATCCACTAATGATGAACATGTTTGTCTAGAGACTGTGGACTGGAAAGTTCAGAAGGGAAATTTTGGTGGCATCCCCCAAAACCTAAGAGGTTGGGAAAGGCTCTAAAGCTTCTCTAGAAACTCCATGGTCTTGGAAAGATGGATCGTGAAACATTCTGTCAGGAAAACCTTAAGTTTGACTTGAACTGCTTTCCCCTTGGAGGATCTACTTTATGGGATCCCCATCCCTGACCATGTGGAGTGGTTGGTGTTGTACAAAAAAGGTTGTTTTGTTTAAGAAAATTATCACAAGATGTCACCAGGATGTGGATAAGCTCCTACCATCAAGTACTGATGTACAAAGTGGCATTTTCATGGTGGAAGGTTCCTCTGTGTCTCTGAGCCTTCAGAAGGGCTCAGATGCCTCTTGGTAGAGCCAGTTTTGGCCCATTCAGATGTCAAATAAGGGACATCTCTCACGGTGCAGGATGAATGATCACTCAGCCTGTTAAACCTGAGGTGCTCCACTCAGTATTGAAGCGAATTTTATTATCTCCTTCCCAAGTTCCCACATTTCTTTCCATATTTCACACAGGGAGGCTGACTCAGGAGCAGACAGAAAATAAAAACTCCTGATTTCTGCAACAGCTTCTTCAGAGGAGAGCGGCCTGGGGACTGCTGAGTGTAAAAACCCACCACGTTTCACATGCCAGGAGTGTCTGTGCACGTCTCAGGGCCAGTCTCAGGTTTTTTTTGGGAGGAGGAGGGACGTGTCACCGAGAGCCCCTGACCTCCAAGCTCCTGAGACCCTCCCGTGTCTAATCAGGGGACACATGAAACAAGCCAGGTCGTGGCAGTGACTTCTGACTCACACTCCCAGCACGGGGGGACCGGCGGGGTTATGTTTTCATTACTGCCTGTGGCTCTGATGCTCTCAGCTCTTTGGAGGTTAAGTCAAGGTCTTGGCTTTGAGAATTTTTTTTTTTTTTTTTTGTTATTATAACCTTTCACGGGCAAACGCTTCACGTGAAGTCTGGCAGGGAGGCTGTGGCCAAGAAAATGCCATTTCTGCCCAGGCTGCCAGAGAACCAGAGCTCTGGCCGTGGCAGCCAGGCTTTGGCCACAAAACAGTGGTGAGTGTTGAGTTTTGGCAGCCAGCTTGCTTATCAAATTGATATAGGAGCCTATAAGCAATTGCATCTGGATTTCAATGGCTTACCCAGCCTGCTCGGCTGCTTGGGACCCAGGCCAAGGGAAAGTAGAGGAGTTGTGAGGAGAATACCCAATTTCCCTCTGCGAGGACTGATTTTTGTTTAATGCAGCCTCCTCGCCCTTCAATCCAATTAAAGGCCTATATTATGTCAGTGGAAATTTATGCCAATCCTAATATAGTCTAATAAGCCTTAAAATAGCACTTTGCTAGTGAAAAGTCCTGTGGTTTAATTTGATTCTGAGCCTAATAACAGGCTTAATATGCGGGAATTGGCCCCTTTTTCTTTTCCAACGGGGCTCCACATGCCTGCTCCCTTTTTAGGAACGAAAAAGTTCTCTCTAAAGCAGGGACAGGAGACAGCTCACCTCAGCAGGTTGCCTCTTTTCCACTTGCTTCCTTTGTTGGCTGTGGGAAGTCTCTCTAAAAGCATCCCAGGTTGGAATCTGTAATGAAAAGCAGCGAATATCAGCCTGCAAAGGCTCTGGTTTCACCTTCAGCTTTTCTGTGCCTTACTTTTCTTAGGCACTGTGGTCAAAATCATTACCTTGACCATCACTCAGTCCCAGCTCAGGATCTGGCCTTCAGAAGAAGTTTTTTGCAGGTGTCTTTCACTGGCAGCTTCAGAGACACAGCCCTTCCTATCCATCCATACCCCTAAAACTTTCAGGGTTTCTGTTGCTGAACCTCCCTGTGCCCTCCCTCTATGCCAACATTGCAAGGTCCATTAGCAGCCCATGGTGCCCTCCTCCCTGGCTCGCTTGGGAGGTGTTCATTCTTTTCCATAAGTTTAGGATATTTCAGAAAACTTCTCTTCAACAGCCTCGTTATTGTCCCACAGCTCGTTCTCTGGGATAAATTACATAAATCCCTGATTCCTTTAGGCTTGTTAGGCCACAGCCTCCAGCGTTAACACTTGAGAGAATCACAGAACCATAGAATATCTCAAGTAGGAAAAGACCATAAAGATCAAGTCCAATTTCCTCCTCCTCACAGATCTACCTGAAGTTAAACCGGCATTGTCCAAATGCTCTTTGAAATCTGACAGGTTTGGTGAGACTTCCTTTCCCTGCAGGATGTTCTCATGAGATAAAGGCTGCAATGTTTAGGCAATGGTCATTCTGGGGGTGCTTTTAAGGAGCTTGTTTGGGTGGGAATCTGATCTTTTCAAGATGCTGATTAGAATCAGAGAATCACAGGATGGTTTGAGTTGGAAGGGACCTTCAATATCATCCAGTGCCATGGACAGGGACACCTTCTACTATCCCAGATTGCTCCAAGCCCTGTCCAGCCTGGCCTTGGACACTTCCAGGGATCCAGGGGCAGCCAAAACTTCTCTGGACAACCTGTGCCAGGGCCTCTCCACTGTCCCAGCAAAGAAATTTTTCTGTAATATCTAATCTATAATTGCTTGGACCTGCTTCTGGCTGCTGAACCCTTTGCTCAGCCCATCTGCTCTGAGGTACCATTTGATTTGTAGGGGGGCTGTCAGCCCCAGCCTCACACCCTGCTCCCCTCCCCTGGCTGTCCTGGGCTGCTGCTCAGCTTTCCTGCACACAGTTACCCAGCTGCTGCTCTGCAACCCACAGATGACTGAATTTCGGGGGTGGGTGGGGTGATTTTGATATAGCACTTACTAAAATGCGCGGAGATAAAAGCCTCGGCAGAAACATAAAAGGCCCTTTGTACTCACAAGTTGTTACTGTTATTTTTCGATTAAGAACAATAGTAAACAGAGGCCCTCAAAGCTGCCTTCAGGAAAAAAGTAATAAAGGGGAAAAAAAATGAATGATTTGATCTTAAAATAAGAGCAAACGCTCTCTTTTTTTGGAGCACCTAGTAGATTTAAGTGCCTAAGCCCCTTTGAGTCACGCAGTCTGACACCCCAGCTGACACAGCTCCGCTCTCCTGCCTGAACCAAAGGCCATAAACCCTCCCCATCGGGTCCAATTCATCTCTGGGTTACTCTCCTGGCATCAAACAGATTTATGCTGGTAGGAAATTTGGCCCAGAGCCCTGATGAGCAGCGCCGTGGCTCGGCAGTCCCAGGTGGCAGTTTTGTGTCTCCGGGATCTCTTACTCCTCCGCTCCTTTGTATGGACGGTGACTTCACGCCGCCGCTTCTTTATCCCCATCCCTGCCCAGCCCAGCCCTGTCCCCCCATCTACCTAGGGGCAGGCTGGTGGGTTAAGGGAGCTTTGTTAATGCCCTAATCCTCACGTGCGCTCAGCCTGACAAAGCTGCTGCTCCGTGGGCCCGGCCGCGCTCGCGGATCCGTAATGTCCCGTGTCCAATCGATTGCCGCGCTCGCTCCGGCTTGCCGGCGCTCGGCAGCTCCTCCAGCCAGGGCCAGATTGCTCTGGCAAGCTCATCCATCCTTCAGGGATGAGGGCAGAAGGCAGAAGAGTGGGGGATGGATGCCTGGGATTGGGTGTTTGGGATTGAGGGGGGGAGGGAGAGCTGGCAGGTGGTGAGGAAAGGAAAGGTTGGGGTGGTGCAGGAGCTGGTGATGGGCACAGTTGTCATTTCTGCATCCCAAAGCTTTCCCTGTTGATGGTGGCCCCAAGCCAGATCTCACGGAGCGTGTGGTGTTTAATTCCACCACTCCTCACGGCCGCTGAATGCTCAGCTGACCCCTCCTCCTCATCCATGTCCCTGAATTCACTCTGACCCCCCAAACTCTTGTGAACCCTCAGCGACCAAGGACACGGAAAAATGAAATTAATCTGCCGAGGTTTGTGCTTCACATCTCTGCCCCAAAGTTTCAATTCCTTGCCTAATCCTTCCCATAGCTCAGGACAGGCAAGTTACCAAAATTTCTTGGGCCTAGAAGTGTCTTTATATGCGAGATGGAGAAGTGGAAGTTCTCTGATCCAGGGGACTGGGTCTGCATTAGGAAATGTCATATTTATTTCTAATCCTAGAAGCATTTAAGTGCTAGATATAAAAATGTATATTTATTTTTTTTATGCATGGTGAAGCTGTTCAGGGTTCTTTTCAAGGTTTTTACGGCTCCTTCTGTGCTCTGCACATTTAAGCCCAGAGTGACTCAGTCATCCAGTTTCATAGAGGACAAGAATCCTTGTCCCAATAAATTGCTTTACAAACTTCCTGAAAGGTTCCTAAAGTTTCTTAAATGTCTCTGGCTTATTGAAGCAAGATAGAAAAAGGAAGAAGCAAGGGGGAAATGGATTTATTTCCAAAGGCTGTGCACTGAGAGCCTCACGTGTCAGGAAATTGCACTCCTGGTCTTGTTGTTAAAGCTTTGTGCAGCACCACAACTCATGTTGGTGTGTCCTGTGCCCCTTCCCTGAACTTCACCATCCAGGAGTGGGCTTTGCGGTGCTTTTCCATGGGAAAAGGTGACATGATTTGGGAAATTTCCATTCCTTGCCTTTCCTGGTGCTGGGTATTTCCTCTCTGCTTTATTTACCTGTGTTCCCCCAAGGTTCCTGAACGCAGCTCATCAGCAAAGACTGACCTGCCTGTGGCTCCAAGAGAGCTGGGGAGGGACTTTGGACAAGGGTCTGGAGTGGCAGGACAGGAGGGAATAGCTTCAGAGTGGCAGAGGGAAGGGTTAGCTTGGATGTTAAGAGAAAATATTCCAGCTGATAGGAAGGAAGATGTTCAAAGCCATGGTTGCCTCCATGAACCTTTCATGGAGTGAAAAAGCAGCTCTGAAAGCCAGTGGCCATCTGGGGCCATCTGCTCTGCAACCCCTCAGGTTCTGAAATCAGAGTCAGGAACCATCAGATTAAAAAATTGTCATAAATTTGAACTTTTTTGGTTGTCTTACAGTTTTTCTGTGTTTGTGGCTTATTTCCTACCTCCTTTCTTTATCTTGGTTTCTCCTTGTAATCTGGAACCCCTCGAGGCAGTGTTTTCTGTTTGGTGGTGTACATAAAATGAGTGGCTGCTTCAAGACTGGCCCTCCTCAGTTTGAAGTCAGTGAGGTCATATTTTCAGGCCTCACCCACCCGAGAGCTCAGAATTTCCTTTTACACAAAGAAGCCAATGTTGGGATTCCAAATGAAACAGAATTCATTGAATTCAGAAGCTGGAGAATCCAGAAGCCTGGAAATATTTGGATTGGGGCTCAGAGCAACCTGCTCTAGTTGAAGACACCCCTGCTGATTGAAGGGAGGTTGGACAAGATGACCTTTAAATGTCCCTTCCAACCCAAACGCTTCAGCGATTCCACGAACTCCAAATAAACTCCGAGCTGCCGTGAAAACCTCCCCGGAATCAGGAGAGCAGACAGGGAATAGTTCACACCAGACAGCGCCTTGGACAAAGCCAAACTCTCTGGAAAGCTCCAGGTCAATCCTTGCTCCGTGATGGTTTAGTTGCCATAGAGACAACCAGGTCTCACTTCATCCCCCAGCACTGTTGCTATTCACCGGCGACCCCTCCGGATTAAAGTTGGAGTGTTTTGGATCATTCTCTTTATTTTATCAGTGCTGTAGCACACCGCCTAATCCTAGCTGTACCTCTCAGGAAGGGGAAAAAATAAAAAAGAAAGAGACAAAAAAAAGCCCAACCTCCTTCCCCACTATTTGTTGTAGAGGCCAATTATCCGAAAGGGTGACAAGTAGAAGAATGAATTAACCGGAGCTTTGTAATGTCAGCGTTATTTATCGTGTCTAACTTTGCCCAGCTCAGCTGTGGATCAGCAAAGAAGTGCTTTCATTCTTCCCTCCTCTCTTTGATGCTGATTTTCACCTTTCCTCCCTTCCTTGGCCTTCTGTAGGTCCTTTTCTCCTCCACACCATCCTTACGGAATCTTTTTCTCCTTCTCCAAACCAGGTGGGTTTCCCAGATGAGATGAGGGGCTGGGGAAGAAATGCCCTGCAGGAGGTGAAGGAGGGGAGATCTCCCAGCTCTCATCTTGCCCATCCTTCCCCTCTGCCCCTGTGATAATCCAACCCCTCCGTTGTGTTTATTTCCTTTGATCTCTTACTCACACAAAAAGTAGGTGCTGAGACTGGAACCGGCCTCTGTTACCCTTTCTTCCCCCCCTCTGCCTTTTCCTGTGCATACTCTGCTGAGTCTACGCCCTCTCCCACCTGCTGCAGCAAAGACTTTCAAAAGGAAAAATGGCACTTGCTGGCAGGAGGCAGGAAAACAAGGGACTTTCAACCGGCATCCAGCCTGAAAGCAATGCCCTGGCAAGAAGCCCACAAACACTTCAGATGTGAAGCACCGAGTCACAGAGCAAAAGAGGCAAAAAATGCATCCTTGTGAAGCCACAGTGAGGCTGCACCTGCTCGAAACGGCTGTAGCCAGTACACTGTGACACTTCAAAGCTGCCAGGGAATGAGATACTGGAAGAAGATACCCCTGGCAGGGTGTAAAAGTAGCCAAATCTTGCACTGAGGCAGCCGGAGTGCTGCTTGACGTAGGGAGCAAGCCTGGAGGATAGTATGTGTGTATCCAAATGACAGATGATGGGGAAAGAAATAAATTATCTTGCAGTGTGTCTGTCCCTGTATGAGTGTTGCTGGCTTCCTTGCATGGATTTCGGGACCATCTTCACTGTGAATTTCTCCTTCCAACACCCACAGCCTGCAGATCCTACAAATGCATTAATAAATCAATCAGGTTATTGGCTGCAGAGGTCATTGCTGGGTTTGCTGGTTCAACTGGGCTGGTTTTTGCTGTTGAAAATCCAGTTGTTTCCTCTCTGAAGGTATCTTGGTGGGGTAGGCCAGCCCAGATCCGACAGCACGTCAGGAATTCTCCTGGAGGAGTGGGCAGCTGCACCAGTGTGGCACGCAGGCTGTCAACTGGCAGTAAATCTGCTTCGAGCTCTTTTGTTGTGCCAAGCAATTGCTGAATAACTTCTCTGAATTACTTCCAGTCGATATCTCCTATATGAAAAAGCTCACAGAAAGCTTATTATGTTCAAAATTCGGCAGATACGGATTCTCACGCGCTAAACATCCATTAGCAACTGGATAAAGGCAACTCCTGGGATCACATTTCTGCAGGGGCAGCTTTTCGCAGGCGTGCAGGTGAAGTTGGCTTTGTGTGAAGCATCTCGGATGCATTCTTGTACATGGGAAGATAAATTCTTAATAAAATCTGGTGGTTGACGCCAGGCATGAGACGAACAGGGCTGCAGGCAAAGCCAAAACGTGGTGTTGGATAATCCTGAAGAGGAGGGAAAATTTAGTTTGTTTGTAGGTGATTTTTAGCCCCGTGCTTGAAGGGTTAATTTTGGAGAGATGAGATCTTTGAGTGGTGAGGAGAACTTCTCCATCCTTGCTGCCCGGGCATGCTCTCAGTGCACTCCTTGCCACAAAGGCTGCCCAGTGGGCATTTCAGTGGATTTGTTTTGTTTTGTTTTAATTGTGAGGTTGTTGTTAACATGCTGGATAAAATGTCATGGCAGGATTTTTAAAAGTGGCCAGCACAGGGCTGTCACTTCTCTAATTAGAGATCCTGGGGAACTGGGGAAGCAGCAGAGATGACCTCTCCCAAAATGACCCCTTCCAAAGCAGCTGCCCACAGTCAGAGTCCTGCTTTAGAATGAACAAGAGGCTGTACAGCTGAATCTCATGAAGGTGAAATTATTTCCCATTGTCCAGCTGCTGGAAATGACTTAAAAATAACCAGTTAAGTCAATGCACCCATTACTTTGTGGTTACAATCTCCAGAAGGTAATTCACATCTCAGTTGCCCTGGAAAGGGATCTGTCTTTTTCCTGTTGACTGGATGGGAAGCCTGAGATGACAACTCTCAGCTCAACCTTGTGGCTAACTAAAGCTCAGTGGGGTAAAGCCATCACAACACTGGTTTTGACTTCATTTTTTGGCAGAAACCCCCTTTTTCTGACCCAGGGATGGAGCTCCTAAGAGGCATTTTAAAAGATTTTATTCCATTTTCAATTTCATGAGAAGGGTGAGACAGTACAGATGTTACAATCCATGCCATCACAATCAGGAGCCAAACTATTTCCTAATTACAGTACATTATAAGTGGTTTTTTGCCTATCATCAGCTTTTGCCACACAATGCTGTTAATGCTTCTAAGCAAATCATCTACATGGATCCTACTACAATACATCATTCACAGTTCTATTTCTCAAAAATATCTAGTCTATTTTCAAGGTCATAATTTGAAACTTGTTTCTAGTTGCATTCCTCTCTCAACAATGTCTGTCCTATTCCATGGCCTTTCTAAGTCAACATTTTTTATCTCAGAGTTTGCATACAGATGCACAAGACTATGTGAGCCTTCTGTCAGGCTTTGAGAAGTCTCTATAAAACCATTTCCCACAATTTTTCTATGCTAGGATCATTTCTTGTGAAAGGGGCTGTCAGGTCTCAGAAAGGAATAAAAAAAAAGTGGAGTGTTGGAAAATGTAGAAAAGTAAAAACTAGTAATTTATATAGCTTTTAGGGCCTCCTATTTGAACCTTGTGTTTGAAACAAAAATTACCTCTGTTAGACTTGATATTGACTATGATGGATTCAAAACAGAGCCCTAAAATCTCTAATTTTTCAGTTTTGAGGAGTGATGAACAAGACTATTTGGCCACTGCAGAGTTGATGTTTTGCACCAAAATCCACCATCCAAACTGCCACCAACCTGCTGCTGTCTGTGATCTGAACTGTTCAGAGTTAGTCCCTACCATTTTCTTCTGAGAAGACAAACCTTGAGATGAGTTCAGGCTGAGTCACAGCTGGAGGAGACCCTGAGATCAGCTCATTTGGTTGGAGGATGGTGTTAATATTGCCAAGATTGAAAGTTTGATCCCCATAGGGATTCCTTTAGGAGCTGGACTCAATGATCCTTGTGGGTCCCTTCCAGCTCAGGATATTCTGTGATTTGGTGTGATTGTTGAGGTGAAAAGCTGGATTTGGCTACAGTGAAAGGGAAAATCTCCTCTACATGGGCTGGTGGCTTGAATACACATGCAGAGACTCAGGTCTGTGCCCTGAATGTTGGTCCACCCAGGCTTGGTGACCAATTGCTTTGACCTCTTCCACCTTTGCCATCTTTTGCAGTCACCTCTGGTCTCACCCTTTTCATGCTCCAGGCCAACTGGACATCAGCCTGCTACAACCTGGAAGCCACAGAGTGGTGCTGGTTTAATTTTCATCCCGTGGCTGTCAATGCCACTGGGAGCCCAAAGCACGGACAGTGGTGGCAGCAGGGACTGGGAGGGGGCTGGTGTGATGTCCTAAATCACTCTGTGTGTGTTTCTATGCCTGTGTGTTCATTCATCTGGGACAGCAATCTGAGCTGGACCCACATTAACCCCTGCCCAGTGACCATGGATAACACGGGATGTACCTGTACCACTGCTGGCCATAACCTCTCGTGTCACCAATTTGGCTTCATGGCCACAGATGTGTCAGGGAAAGAAATGAGTGGTGATTCAGGCCAGTAATATTTGCTATCATGCAGGCTCTTTGCCAGCAGGGATTTACTCAGGTCTGATCTTCCCTCTGCATCCAGCAGCTCAGGTGATTCAGCCAGCAAAGCATCCACAATTCCAGCATCACCTGATGGATTTTATCCACCTCTCTTCCTCCCTCTTCCCACTCCCCTGTCCTTTCATCTCCTTGGTGCTGGCAGAGCGGGAGTGCAGGCTGCCATGAGGGCAGCAAACTCATGTCCAGGGGAATTAAAAGGATCTGGGAATGTGGGATGCTCCCTGGTGCTCCTGGCCTTGACTCCCCGCTGCTCAGAGCCTGACAGTGCCGCTCCTTGCAGGCAAAGGATCAAAAATCATCGTGTCCCTTGTCAGCCAGCTGTCCCCAGGGTCCTGGCTGCAGCAGGGCACAGGGGCAGGATGTGATTTATTTACTCACTGCTGACTCCAGCCTCTATTCCTGGAAGTTTCCAGGATCCTGGGGGATGCCAGTCTGGCTTGGCAGCTGACACAAAGCCCTGGGCACCCGTGGGTGGTAGAGGAGGAGGGCAGAGGGATGAAGGAGCTGGAAGCACCCACAGCAGTAGGGCTGGGAAAGGACATTGCTCCAGTTTGCTGTTCCCAGTGAGAGCTGGAGCTCCTTGCCCACAGCAAATGCCTGCATTTATCATTGTCAGGGTGATTCGTTGGCCACCCAGGCTCTTCTGAGAACGAGAGGTTGTCCCATCTCTACTTTTCAGCTGCCACCACCTCTGCAGAGCAGGGCTGCCCAAGCCCTTAGGGAGACCACGCTCCATTGCTTGTTGAACAGCAGCTCCCCAATTCCATCAGCTGCACCTCTGATATCCCTAAAAATTCCCTTTCCCAGTCTGGTGATGCAAACAGCCTCACCTGTTGGGTGAGCAGGTATCACCCAACCTGCAAGTAATGTGGGACCTGCTCTAGTTTGGGAGAAATGGATCTCACATCCATTTTTTAGATCTCTCCATGCCTGTGCATGGAGAAGTGTGTTCAACATATTTTGTTTGCTTGGTACAGGTTGAAATACACCTGCTCTTCCTGACATTTTGATCTCCACAACTCCCTGATGTTGTAGACAGCTGGGGGTTGGTCTTGTTTCCCAGGTAACAAGTGAGAGGACAGGAGGAAACGGCTTCATTGAGCCAGGTGAGGTTTAGGTTGGATATTGGGAAAAAAATCTTCATGGAAAAGATTGTTAAACATTGGAACAGGCTGCCCAGGGAAGTGGTGGGATCACTGCCCCTGGAAATGTACCAAAAATGTGTAGATATGCTGCTTAGGGACACATTTAATGATGAAAATAGCAGTGTCAGATTGATGGTTGAACTCAATGATCTTTTCCAGCTTTCATGATTCCTTGATTCTGTTCTTTGATGGTGGTTGTATCAGGCTTGGTTTGAAGCCATGGCTTTGTTTGCATATTTATTTTCCCCACGTTTACCCCTCATTTAGGCACCCTGGGAACATCTGTGAGAATTTCAGAGGCTGAATAAACTTTCAATTGCTGTTGTGTCTCACCCTGGAATTACCTGAGTTTCTTCAGCGGATTAAGTGATTTTCTGTACTTTCTAATTTATAGCAATCTTGATATTCTCAGATATGTGCTGGGTTCTCCCCCCACTCACCACTGCTGTAAATTGGCACACAAGAGGAGTTGTCCCTGCATTGAATGTCCCTGAACTTTTTACATGGGCAGGTAGTGACAGAACAAGGGTTAAGTGTTTTAAACTAGGAGAGGAGAGATTTAGATTGGATATTAACTAGAAATACTTGTGAGGGTGGTGAGGCCCTGGCACAGGGTACCCAGAGAAGCTGTGGCTGGATCCCTGGAAGTGTCCAAGGCCAGGCTGGATGTGGCTTGGAGCAGCCTGGGATAGTGGAAGGTGTCCCTGCCATGGCAGGAGGTGGGGCTGGATGATCTTTAAGATCCTTTCCAACCCAAACCATTCTCTGATTTTAAGAACTTTCCCATCTGTCTGTCTCCTCTAAGAGGAGGAAATAACTCTGATTATGCTGTTCAAAATCACAGTGTGCCCATCTGAAGTTTAAGCCTGGCATACTGGTATGTACTGGTTGATTTCTAACTGGAATGTGCATTGGCTGTAAATCCCCTGGAGGCACTTGGGATGGAAGTTCCTTCAGCAGAATAATCTGTGCTATATTAAGTTCTGTGTGTAAACAGGTGCACAAGGTTTGGCTTTCTAGAAATAAACTCAGAGGTAGCAATTTTGGGTGTGTTGTGTACTAGGGCAGCAAAGTGCAAGGGAAATGTGAGACTGGAGCCTCGAGGAGTTAAATGAACATTTTGGAGCTTAAGAACCTCCTGATGCTTCATGGGAAAATGGGAAAATATTCTATTTAGAGACTGTACTGCTCACACATCAGATGTTTTCTCCAGTTCTCTCTCTCTCTCCGTGTAATTTTTTTTTTCTTTTTTAAATTATCATCGGGGGCAATTTGCATGAGAGGGAATCTTTGTCTGTGAAGTGCCCATCTGCTGTGCAGCCCCACCTCCCCCCTGAAGACACAACCATCTGCTTTTGACATCACAGCCACGCGGGGCTGCGGCCCAGGGAGCCACTGGCACCTGAGTCACACCTTGCCTCCATGCCACCCTGCCATCCAAAAGGATTCCCAGCTGCTTTCCCTGCCCTTTACCCTCCAGACAGGGATGAGCTGGCTCAGGATGGTCTGGGCTGGTGAGTGGGAGGTGCAGACGACCAGAGTCACGAGCAGATTTGAGCAGGGATTGTGATTTTTGATTCGCCTTTGCGTGACACGTCATGTGAAGGAGAAGTCCCCTTGTCTCTGCCTCCTGGGAATTGAATAATAATAATTATGAGCCTGATGATCACTCTTGTGAAGCAGTGTTTGATTAGCTTCACTTGCATCTGCTTGAGACACTTCTAATTACACAGCAGTGTCCTGGTGTCACTCATCCTCCAAACTAAAACTGATTTGCCCTTCAGAGCTCGTCCCACCCCAGTTGGGGATGCTCAAAACCAGGCTGAGAAGGGAAAATATCCACGACAGACCTCACTCTTAGACTGATTTACCTGCTCAGGGATTAGGTACTACAAGGATAAACACAACATATCTGAAAAAAAAGTGTATCCAACAGCCCAGATGGTCGTGGCATGGTGAAAACAGTGCCACCTTCCAAAATGCCAGCACTTGTCTGGCTGTGTGTCCTCGGGTGGGTAACAGCACGAGCTGTCACAATTGCTGCACATTGCAGGAATTTGCTGTGGTGAATTAAGAGATTTGCCTTCAGGTTAAAGCCCTGCTGCATCTGGATTTCTGGGCATCTATATTCATTTTCCTACCTAGTGTAGTTGTCTGGGTGGTGTTTGAGGTTTGAGGTTTTCATGTGTGGTTTACTCTTGGTTTTTTTGTTTGTTTGGCTTTTTTTTCCCCTCCATATAAATCTGCAGTGGGTTTCTCTCCTTTGGGAAGGAGCAGAACCACTGCAAAGCCTCTCTGGTCTGGCTGCCATCCACCCAGAAACCCTGAGCACCTCCCAGGCACGTGTAGGGATCAGCTGTAAATCCAACACGTCCGGGAAGGGCTGTGCTCTGCACAACCCCTGTTGGAACAGGCTGGGAGATCCCACTTCATTTCATGGAGTGTGGAAGTGCTGCTGCAAGCTCTTTTTCCTGGTATTTTAATCACCAAAAAGTGCAGGGTGATGCTAACTGAAAACTTGTATCAAATTCAAGGCGATTTTTTATTATTTTTCTTTTTTCAATGAAAGCAATCTGTAAGCAAGGCTTGGATAGGAATTTGGAAAATGTTGTGGGCTTGGGGTTTTGAAATGAAACTTGTGAATTACTCCTCTGGGAATGGAGCTTATCTTCAAAATTCACTGAAACAAAGCAGCCAACTGTAATATTATTGATTAACATCAGCATGGTGGTGACATTAGTTTTGATGATAATAATAAAAGACTAAGAACAGAAGAGGGAAAAAATATGTTTTGTTTCAGGTCAAGCGAGTTGTTTTGTTTTACCTGACCCATTTCCCTTCACTAATCTTTCATTTAAGTCAGAAAAGTGCAGGAAACAAGTGGTGTGGATTAACTTTGACCAAAATTAAGACCAACAAGAGACGTTTTCCTTGGCTTATAACCAGGATGTTTGATCCTGGGAATGACCATGGCATTAAATGTGTGCACAGCCACTCCTCACCACACTCCATCAAGGCAGGGGGGTTAAATCCTGGAGTGAAGTGCTTCTGAGCAGGTTCCCAGCCTCTCCAGCCTCTCCTGCTTTGCATGGGAAATACTGATGCACGACCCTAAATTCCTCTTGAATCCAGACCTATTCTTCCCCCTTCTGCCACGGCTGGGGTGGAATTGAAAAGAGCAGCAGGGCAAATTCTTCCCCAAAGTTTTCCTTGCCCGTCAGCAGGTCCATTAATCTCACTGCAGAGCTGCTGCTGCACCAGGTGCACAGATTGTCCTAATATTGCCACCATGCCTCGCCAGGAGAGGCTCGTGCTGGATGATAACACTCCTCTAATCCACTGGAGGTGGCTTCTCACCGCGGTTTGGATACAGCTTCTCCCTCTGATCGTGTCTCCGTCAGCGCCGGCGCCACTCTGAGCCACTGCAAACTCTTAATCCTTTGCAAGCATCTGTCAAATTCTTTTCCCACCTGGGACACCCCTCTTGTGGTGAGCCCTGAATTCCGTGGGAGATGAAAGCCAGCAGCACCTTGCGGGATCAAACGCGCCTTGGCGAGCCGCACGAGAGGCACACGGCCGCTTTGAAGGCTCATGGGGAGCGGGGAGAAAATCCTTTCCTTCCTAAATCTTGTCTTGGAGAGGGCATCCTGATGATGGAATAAATCCACCAGCAGTCAAACGCTGAAGCATCCCTCCCCCTCCCTTTTCCTTGTCCTGTTGAGGCAGGCTGGGAGCTCCAGGAATGCCAGTGCTGGTGGGAGCTGGCAGGATGCCGGGGCTGCACAGAAGGCTGGGGGGCTTGTGCCATGTGGGAGCTGGGCAGACTGGGAGCAGCTGTCGGAAAGTCAGGGAGTTTGGGTTTGTTTGCAAAGCGGGACGCGGGGGTGAGAGGCTGAGGGGGAGCAGACAGCCTCCCCGTCTCCCCCTCTCCGAGGGTGGTGTTGCTTTTCTTCTGAACTTAAAGAGGGTTTTTTTCTGTGCCCCGTGAAATAGGGGAACGATGGGGTTATTCAAGTCTATTGAAAGCAGCGCACAAAAGCTTCCCCAGGCTGCTTCACTTCGTGGTGCAGGTCTCCACCCAACGGGCTGGGGGGCTTGGGGGCACTTTTAGCTTTTTGCTGGGGTTTTTCTCCACCCACCCTTATGGCCAGTCCCTTTCCGTGCTAGGGTGGCCTTCGCCCAATTTCCTTAGTTGGTCAAATTAATTGACTCTGTTTTATTAAACAACTCATAATTGAAGTATTGAAGGCTTTTGGGGCTGCCTTAAAGCCTTGATCTATTACTGTGCTCGTCATTGTTTAAAACATAAAATGTCTCAGTTATCCCTTTCTTCTCCTTGGGAAGTCCAAAGGAGTGAAGCTTTGCAGATTGTGGATGTCACAGAACATCATACATTTGTTTTCCCCTTTTCTAGCAATTTAACACATTGTGCTTTTGCAGAGGTTCAAAAGTTCGCTCGGCAACAGTTGGTTCCTGGAGCTCGTTGCAAAGGCCTGTGAGGAAACTAAAAAAAACCCCAACCAACACCATTCCATGGCTGCAGGACATAACAGCAACAAACCACATGTAATGCCCTTAATACTGCTCAAATTATGCAAGAATGCAACCCCCAAACCCCAAGCAAATCCACGTTTGCTGTTTCCTTACCATATGTCAGCGTGTTCTGCGAGTCGTTAGAGGTGAAGCCTGACCTTTACGTCAGGCGCTTTCTGACTTTCTTTTAATTTGACCCAGCAGCAGGGATCAAAGTTGTGGTACTAAAATATGGGAAAAATCCTGTTTGTCCTTCAGCACGCTTTAGTATGCAGTGGGGAGAGCGCTGTGGAGAGTGGCTGGGTGAAAGGCTGGATTAGCAGATGTTGCCCACATCACGTTGACAGCGCCGCGTTTGAGATCCGTGCCACTTCCAGAGCCCGGAGCCAAGCGCTGCGCTCTGCTCTCCTAAACACTCACAGATGGGACCCAAAATCGTGCAGAATGCACCCAAACAGCCAAGTCACCAAGTGGGGACGGCTGCTGGGGACAGACGGGTGTTGCTTTTATCTTCTTTTTGTCAGGGTCGGTATTTTGTGTTCGGACTCAGATGTTTATTAATTCTTATCTATATTACAGCCTCACAAACTATGAGTGCTACAGCACTTCAAGCTAACAAACTAAAAATGGCCCCTACCTCTCTCTCTACAAGGCCTTTTAAGGATAAACTGTCCAATGAACAAGTGACACCTAAATTATTTTTACTTTTAACCCAATAACCAACCACTCGTGGTCCGCAATGTGGACTTTTCTATCCAATTACAAAATACCACGCAGACCCATGAAGAAGAAGGTGAAAAAGGAATTAGCCTCTGCCCTAAAACCTCCATCTTGCTTTATATATGTATTTCTATATTCTAAAACCTTAAACTCTAAGTTTTCCACCCTGTGAGATCACACACTTCTATTCAAACTTCACATCCATAATCCCAGTTCTATCATTCAGTTTTGGAAGCCTTCTCCACAGCCTCAGGTGGAATGCAGTGTTTTCTTGGGGGTCAGTGCCTGTCAGCACAGAAACTCTGAAATTCTCAGTGACCAGGGTTGCAACAGACAGGGTTTGATGGATCCTGGGGGTGGTTCCTGAGTCAGCTGGAGAGATAAGGGGGATGTGGACAATGTCGTGGGATGTGAACTCATTCCCTCTGTTGGTTGTGAAGGGTGGCGAGCGAAGGTTCCTCCTCAAAGATGGTTCAGGAAAATCACTGATTCACTGTGTTTTATCTTGTTCCGAGATAATTCAGGAGTGGGCAGCAGTGCACGGCCTGCCAGGGAAAACTGGGATGAGCTGGGAGCTCCTGGGGAGTGATTCTGCCCTCTGGTTTGGAGCTGGGAGGGCACTCAGGGTGATGGGGCCATGCTATTCCTGATGCTCCTAAGGGTGACAATAATGCCCCAAAGCATCAAAATTATGACAGATCTGATGAACAGCCCTGAGTTCATTAACATTGCCAAAATCAGGCTCTGACCCTCATCATTGCAGGGGAGCTGGAACATGTGACCTTTAAAAGTCTCTTCCACCCCAAACCGTTTTATGATTCTGTAATTCTACAGTCAGGATTCAAACATGCCCATGCATTTATCCACAGATTGTTGCATGCAGCAGTCCCTGGGTACACCCTGCCACCCCCTCTTGTCCCAGTTCCAGCAGAGTTTTCCCCACAGGTCCCTTCTGTAGCTGTAAAGGCGTCCCCAGAGCTCACCAGCCTGGCTGGTGACATCAGGGGCTCACACCGTGTGTCCCCAGACCTCTCAGCAGCCCACGGGAGCATCCTGTGCACAATGAAGGTGGCAGACTGTCAAAACTTAAGCTGTGCTTTCCTGACTCCTCAGCCAGCTTCCTGAGGGGGGCTGCGGTATCTTCTGGGCTGCCAGCCATGCCAGAGAGCTGGAATTCTGGAGTTTTGTCTCCTGGCACTGCTGCTGGCTGCCGTGCCTCCTCTGTCTGCTGCTGCTGCAGGCAGTTTGCCGGTTTTGTCTATGGGAGGATGCTAAACACCATCCCCGCCCCTTGATTGCCCACTTTGTTTAATTAGCAGCACATTTCCCGGCGTGGTTTTGGCACGAGCCAATCTGTCGAGTCTGGAGGTGAAGCCCGGAGCTGTTCCAAGGGTTAACACCTCCCCAAACCCATCCTCAGTTATCAGAGTCGGGGTAATCCCCCTGGTTTGGTAGCAAAAGGATACGAAAGCACAAACCCAAGCTGTGCCATGTCATTTGGGGACAGCAGAAGCGACTGTGGCTCATTTTATGTTCCAGCTGGGAGTTCACAGAGGAGCCAGGATTTGCAGTTTGACTTTTTGCTCGGGTGCTCCTGCTCTCCCGCGAGCACCTTCCCTCCAAACAGAAAAACCAGGAACACCTCCTTTGAGGAGATTTATGAGCCAGCAGGGCTGACACCACTTTGCTCAGTCCCTCAAGGCACAAGCACGGCCCCAGCCCTTATTTTTTTTCAGCGTGAAGGGTCCTTGTAGCAGTCATAAATGCAGCGTGGCATCGAACTTCAAAGGATTTTGGAGCAAACTTCTCTGGTCTGGTGCCACATGGCGAGGAGGGACAGGGCTGGAGTGACAGATGCACCCCCAGATGCACAATCAGGGGACAGATGTGCCCCTTGGCAAGGGGCAGGGTTATAGGAGAAGAGGTGCAGACCCCAACTGCTGTTCCACACCCCCTCCCTGTTACAGGCCATCCTGTATTTTGTAGGGGTTTTACTTTGATGGAAATTTGGTGGCCCTGAGCCAAGGAGGAGCAATTCCTGCTGTGGGGTGGAGCCTGTTCGCTGTGTTCCCATCTTCTGGTTGGGATTTGGCTCCTGTGGTGTGACCCGATGAGCAGCACGTGGTGACAACTGGGGGATGCTGGAGGAGTCGCCCCTCAGAGCATCCCCAGCTCCAGGATGGTGTGGGGACAAAAGGATTGAGACGGAGTGAAATAAATGCCATCAATTTCCCCTTAAATGGAGATTTCTTTCTCTGCCCTCTCTAAGCACTTTTTCTGCAGAGAGGCTCAAGTGCCCACACACATGCTGCTCCCTCCTGGGGTGCACTGGGACCCGCTAATTCCACCCTGGAGGTGTTAAACTGCGTCTGCACTAGGTGCTAAAAGGTGTTCCGTGAAAGGAAACATGGAAAGAAAAAGCACTTATTTCTCCTGTCTGTGCACTCTGTGTGCCTGGGCCGTCTCCCTTGCTGCTCTTGGTGTTTTTCAAGTCTGGAAAACACCAGAGAGCGGGAGTTTGTGTGTCTGTGAAGGCAGGAATTCTCCCATAGCCCAGCAGTGAATCTCTTGGTCCAGGCTGGGAATGAGCTGTATTCTCTCTGCGTCGTCCCTTGTTTGTTTTCCATATTTTGCCATTTAACTGCGAATCCTGGTGGACCTACCTGACAGGAACACTAATGCCGTGTGCCCTGCAGCCACATTGCTGCAGCTTTTCCATGGTGAATTATCCAGCATTGCAGTGCTGGGAATGCTGTGACTTCTCATCAGAGTATAAAAGTGGAGGGGAAAATGTGGCTTTTATTGCCCTATTCTCCATGCTTATCTCCCAAGTGTCCACAAGCAGGGAAGCACCACCTTCCCTGGCTGCAGATTGACTCACTGCATCTCTGACTTCTCCTTGGATTCTGGAATTTCCTGCCTTTGCTCCTGGGCCAGAGGTCAGGCTGCCCAGGGCAGACCCTTGGAGGCTTCTGGGCAGAGCTGAACCAGTCTCGGCAAATTTGAGCAGGTCCAGGAGCAGCTCCTGCTCTTATACCCCAACCTGCAAACAGTCAGGGAGGCAAAAACCCTACAATTCACAACAAAACAAAGCTGTTTGGATTCTCCTTCGTGCTGTTAATGAAGGTAATTAGGCTGCATGCAAAGAGAGAGGTTGGAAGGAGTGGAGAGCAGAGCATGATTTCACCAGAACATGATTTTTGTGGTTTCATTCTTTAGGCAGGACCTTTTATCCTTCAACAGAGTGAGGGGAAGGGGCTGACAGGAAGAGCAGAGCTCATCCAGGGTTCTAGGAGATGAGCTACAGCTACAACAGGTTGGAGAAAGGGTTTTTAGGGGTGGGTGTGAACAAGGCTGTTCCTCTATCTGTGGGGCTGAGTTTTTCTTTACTGTCAGTGGTTTCCTCCTGCCCTGACCCAGCTGGTGAGGAAATCTTACCCATCCTTCCACTGGGACAGCAGCTGGCAGCTCCCACCACCTCTGGCTGCATTTATTTGGAGGCCTGGGGACAGCACGGTGTCCTGTCTGTCCATCCTGACAGGCAGAGGGGTTTGGAACTCGATGGTCCTCAAGTTCCTTTCCAACCTAACCCAACTGTACAGGAAAAGTGGGATGTGACTTCTTTACCACAAAATCTCCTCCCTTCCAATAAAACAGGACAGAAAGAAAACCCCAAACCACCAGCCAACGAATAAATCAATAAATCAGTGTCCCATTGCGATGGTGGCGGAGGAGGAGGAGGAGGAGGAGGAGGAGGAGGAGGAGGGGGAGGAAGAGACTTTCAAGGCAAGTTGTGCCAGTGGATCCCGGTTAGCAGAGCTGTCTGGCGCCTGAGAGGGATGTCTGTGAATGAAGGGAATTTGTGAAGCTGTTGCCACACGCTGCCGATGACTGTGGCGGCTGCGCTCGTGTTAATGCACATCCATCTCACCCAAACTTGGGGATTTCTGTCCCAAATCATGCGGGCTGGGAAAGCAGAGCCGCTTCACAATGCAGCTCACCTCATTGTGGATTCCCGGAGAGTGCAGGGTTGGAAGGGGGAGCAGGTGCACGCTTTGGAGGAGGTGGGACCGGCAATTATCAGCCCGAGCGTTAATTGTCGAATTAACATCACACTGTGTAACACAAGAAAATAAGAGTCGGCAGTTTGGGTTTCTTTCGGAAACCTTCATTCCAAGGGCTTTGTGTGTGCTCTGATCTCTCTTCCACCTCACGTTACAGAGCCTGGCAGGAGTGGCTGGTGTTGTCTAAAATAAAGTGGTCTTTTTTCCCCATCTTGCACTGCAAAGCAGGATTCAGAGTGGGATGAACATGCAGAGCTGGCCTGGACATAATTTCTGCAAAAGTGCCCATATTAACACAGTCTATTATCTGGCTGCAGATTGGGTGTGGGTGGCTCTCCATCCTTTTGGCAATTTCTCTGGGTTTTGTGCTGGTAACTTTGACCAGAAGCTGTTAAAAAATCTGCTGTACATTCCGCACTCAGAGGCAGCTGCATTTCAGGAGTGGAGTGACACTCAGAGCCGAACCCCCCTTTTCTCCAGGCATCTTCATCTGCGAGGCACTGCAGGTCCTTCGGGATGATTATAAGGTATTTATAGTTGAGGAGATGGATGACTTAGTCCTAACAGCCTGAGTGATATCGCAGCGATGGCAGCCTTAAACACAGACAGCTAGAGGTCACATTTGATTACATAAAAACTGGATTCCAGCCGAAGCAGCTGGGAGAGATGTTCCTCCCTCCTTGAGAAATGACAAGTGCAAAAAAAAAAAAAAAGAAAAAAAAAAAAATCCTTCCTGACTCGGGTTCCTGAGGCAGCCAAGAGCAGAGTGCGGCGTTGGGCGCCAGTGGCTCTGTTATCCTTGGCAGCTGAAAGCAACTTGTTAGTGGTGGCAGCACAGCCCAGCTGGCAGGGTGGAGAGGCCGTGGCAAGCTGAGTGTCCCCAGTATCCATCTCCCTGTCCCCTTCCAGGGAGGGCACCAGGACGTGTCTCGTTTCTGTGCTGATTGCTCGCCCACGCCATTTGTGGCCGTGTAAATTCCTGTTGCTCTTACACAGGGTGGTGCAGAACAAAGCTGCTGATTAACACATGCAGGAGCCATGGATGCTCCTGGGGAGGGACAGACACTCAGTTCCAGTCTGGCCAGTTCCTCCAGAAGGAAACCCCTAAGGCTCAGGCATCCCCCGTGCCGGGGATGCTGGGGTGAGATGTGGAGGTTGGCACTTTGCCCCCCATGCCCCAGAATAAAATAAAATGTGTGTGGGACAGGTCTCCTGCCTTAAATGAACTCATTGGAGTCTTCTCTGTGGTCAGCCTTTCTCACAGCCTGGCAAAAAGGGACTGGTACAAGTTGGAGAAGATCTGTTTTTGTGTGGAGAGGGGCAGGAATAAAACAGGAGGAGGGACAGGAGGGTGGGAAGTGGGAAGAGAGAGCCAGAGCTGAAAGACCAGGAAGCTCTGCTGGTTGGGAGCCAGGCACCTGCATGTGAGGGGAAGAGAACAGGACAGGTGACAGCAAGGTGGGGCTGGCTCTGAGCTGTTGAGGTTTGCTGGCTTGGTTCCCTCTTGCAGACAGCACAGAGCAGAGCAGATCCATCCCTGGGTGGATTTTAGCTGGATGCTGCTCAGATGGAGAGCTGCCAGAAAAGTGACTAACCCCAGAAGAAGCCAGGACTGGGTCTGGGAGGGGTCAGCTCCTCCTGGGGCACAAGACCAGGAGCCACATGATTTGCACTTGCTGTGGCCCTCTGGCTTTGCACATCATCCAAATCAAAGAGGCTGAAGCTGCATCCAGGTGGAGACGAGGGTTGGAAGTGCTTCCAGCCAGGAGGGCAAAAAAGGTGTGATGGTGTCTTGCTTATCACCTTTCTCTGTCAGAGTTTTCCTCATTCTCAGTCCCTAATTCCTGCAGCTCCAGCCACCCCTTGCCTACAATCCTCCACCCCCCTGAAATCTGGGGTGCTCAGCAAGGCTGGGCTTTTCCAGACCCTTTTCCAGGTGTCTGTGAATGGGGTTGATAAAAAAAGGGAGGGCTGGAGGTCCTGCTCTCTTGCTGGAGCTGAACAGTGATGGGGAAGTGAGGTCAGATTTGGCCCCATGCAGGCAGAGCTGCCTGGTTGGGGGGCAGGAGGAAACACACCATCAGCAGCTCTTTTGTGTCCTCCTGCCCTCGAGCTGGAGGGGCAGTGGCAGGCATGAAATTCCCCATCCAGCCCTGTCAGCCTGATGGACAGAGTAGCCCCTTGCCCCTCCTGAGGGTGTAGGGAGGCCAAGCAGAATGGAAACGAGTCGTGCCTGGAGGGGAGGAGCAGCTTTGTGTGTCTGGGGTCCCTTCTGGAGCCAGTGCTGGGCTTATCTCACCCAGTTATATCACCAGGATTGGACACAACCTCAGCTCTCGGGGTCACTGGGTTCATGGGCATGAGTGCTCACATTTTGTATGTCCCTATGGGTAAGGAATACTGAGCTAAGCTACTCCAGGTTCATCATCACCCTTCCAACAGCCAGCTGTGAAGGCTGAACATTTTTCCTACCTCTCAAGCAAGCCCAGATTCCTGCCAGGAGCACCACCAAAGTCCCTGAGGTTTGGTAGAAACAAACAAAACCCATGTGGAGTGAGCCCAGATGCTGAGCCCAGATGTGGGATGGTGGCCACATGCTGCACCTCTATGCAAATCTTGCTGTCACCTGTAATAATACTCAGTTCTGTGAAGCATGAGGTGTTAATCACAGTGATGTGAGAGACCTGGCCCTCACCATTTGTGCAGTTCTCCAGCCCTCCAGCAGTGGTATTTGACCCTCCAGGGGCAGGGAGATGTGGATGCTGTAATCAGGGTGCAACAGAACTATTTTTTGCAAGCTGTCATTCCCTTCAGATTTGTATCACAGAGCTGGTTTTCCACAGCTGGAAAATATGTGTTGGGTATCTTGATGGGCCCAGGTGATGCTGAGCTTGTTGTCTCCAGCTTTGTGCATTAAACCAGAAATCAGAATTAATTAAACCAGAATATTTGTGTATCAAACCAGAAACCCACAGGTGCACGAGCAGAGGGCCCACTGGGGTCACACGTGGACAGACTCTGACCTGTCCACCTGGACATCTGCGTCCCACTGGGCATGGAGTGACTTGTTCAAAAGCCCAGACGTTTCTCAGCTTGGAGCACTTGGTGTCCAACAAAGGAGTGGTCCCAGACATCACAGAGCCATGGAATGGTCAGGGTTGGAACGGACCCTAACGATCCCATGATGAAGTTCTGTGTTCACTGGGCACCACTGTCCCAAGGCAGAACCCAAGAAACGAACCCTGGGGTCTGGTAATCCCTTGGTGCTGGATAAGCATGGATTTTGGGTGAGTTCTTCTGGATTTTTGCTTCCTGAGGATTCAGTGTCCAAGTCAGCTCCCAGCACTCCGTCGCTTATTGCTGGCTCTCGAGCTCAGTGGTTTTGCTGCTTTGAGAAGTTATTCCCAACATCAGACTCTCTCAAAATGATCCTGCCAAGATGCTCTGACTCCTCCTGTTAAACAGCAGGAGAGTTCAGGCTGTGCCTCAGAATAATTATGCACAAGGCACAGTGTCAAAACAAAGGTGGAGGAGCCTGAAACATTCACGGATGTGCTGTGCTGTTCCCATCCGTGTCCTTGAGACGCTTCAGTACCTTCCAGAAAAGGAAGGATCAGGTGCCAAATGCTGGCTGCAGTCCCCTTCTCTCCCAGGTGCTGTTCCTCAGGAGATTTAGACTTGGCTGGGAGGAGAGCAGGGGTTATTCAAGGCTGTTTGCTGTGGGATGCTGGGGTGAGGCTGGGACAGGCTGTGGCACTGGAGCCTCACGGGGTCAGCACCAAACTTTTTCTGTGGGAAATCCACAGGCTCTCCTGTGAGAGAACACTGACAAAGAGAAGCCAAGGTCCTTGCAGTCTAACCAGGAGCACTTCAGGTCCCTCCTGTTTCAGACCCCCGAATTCTGTTTGATTCTGCAGTTCTCTGCTTTTGAAGGTGAGCCTCTGCATCCTGGAAATGCTGGCTCCAAGGCCATTTGGGATGTGAAGGCAAGTGACAGCACCAGATGTTTGGGTTGCCCTTACATCAGCTCTTTGCCTTAATTCCCACACTTTTATTGCATTTATTTTATATGGAACCTTCTGAGGGAGGCACAGACACGAGGCTGTCACAGAGCAACAGCCCCATGGCTCCCCCAAAGCCTGGCACCCCAAATCTGCCAGCTGGTACCATCTCCCCAGGGTGAATTTAGTGCTCCTTCCAGCTCATCCTCTACTCCTTCCCTGTTACCACTCACAGGAGGAACTTTGGAAGAGGCGTGGATCTCACCAAGACATTTTCCAGGCCATTTTGACATCGGGCAAAGTGACAAAGGAATCAGCAGAGCTGTTTCTCTGGAGGATGCCCCTCGGGGCAGGGGTTTGGCTCTCCATCCTGCTCCCACGATCCAAGGCAGCGGCGGCAGTCGGGGCTGTCTGGGAGCCACCAGCTAAGAGAGGCTGATGTCACTTGTGGCACCACGTTGTGCTCAAAGCTCTTCAGCCTAAATTTACAGCGTGGAGGCAGCCAGGGCTGTGTCCCACTTGCAAAGATTCCCTGGGTGGATCCATCCTCTCCTGCTGCTGGTGGGGCCAGTGCAAGCCATGGAGCAGCTGAGCCAGAAGTTCCTTTAATCAATGTTCTTCCTTGTGGTTTTCAAATGCGGCCAGTCAAGGTGATTTTTAGGCGACTTAAAAGCATAAATTATCTCAATAATTGGTGAATTGCCACTGTCTGAGGTTCTTTGGATGCTGAAAACATCCCAAACTGGCTGTCACTGGAATGCTGGTTATGGTTTAGGCTGTACATCAGGCAGGTGAGACCACCAGGCACTGACAGATATCTGCACCAAGGAGAGATCCTTTTATCCAACCTATTCCCCAATCCCTTTGATATGCACTCCTGGGTCTTGGAAGGGGATTTGGGATCCTGCAGCAGAGATCAGCCAGGGGGCTGAGGAGGGGGACGGTGCCTCTGTGCTCCCAGGGTTTCCAGCCTCCTGTTGTTCTGCTCTGATGTCAGGGAGGCAGCTCTGCCAGGGAAATCACAAAGGCAGCCACAAGTGGGACTTTAAATAGCTCTCCATGCGAGGAGAGAGGGGAGGGCGGAGGGGACAGGGCTCCGCCTGCCACATTGACAACTTTCCCAGGGAGGCTGGACTCTGCCTGCCGGTGCTCTGCCTCTTCCCAGGATGAAAATCCCAGAGGGAAAAGGAATCTGGTGCCTCTTGGATAATGCAGACCTGCCTGTGCAGCGGGAGGTTTCCTGCCGGCTGGGAGAAGGGAACACAATCCAAGTGGTGTCCCGGTGGAGGAAGGGGGACAGCCCCTTCCTGGCTGGTGGCTGGGTTCATTCCAGAGCCAGAATCCCCTTCCCACATTCCCACTCCTCCTGTGGCATCCCCAAGATGGCAAAGGCAGTGATTCCACAGTGTTTGGCTCAGCCAAATCCCTGCAGATGCCAAGGCTGGAGGCTTCAGGGATAAATGAGGTGGCTCTTCAAGCAGAGAATGTGGCCACCACACTGAGGGCTCTGGATGGGCAGTTGTGAGGGTTTGTGCTTCCATGTGTTGGGAATTATGTGGAGGAAGCACCACTGTGCTTATGCTGGCTTTCTTGGGAGAGTCTGGGCAAAGGAGTGATGCAAGCTGCATTTCAACCCCAAAAAGTTTGAAGTGGGGTTTGAAGCCCTGCCCTGCCCCAGGGGATGTCCCTCATCACCTGAAAATCAGACTGGATCACAGCTGGTTTCCTAGCATGGTGTAAGAATTCTCCAGGCAGCTCCAAGGGGCAATTTCCTACCCCAACAGGTCACACCAGGGCTCTCTCACCCCATCATCTCCATCAGGGTGCTTCAAATCCAGCTCATTTTCTTCTCCCACAGCAAATATCAGGTGTGATATCTGGGAATGTCAGGGAAGCTGTTGGTTGGCAGGGGGTTCATCCTGTTCAAAAATAGGTGCATGGAGCTGATGGGACAAATCACTTTCAGGAGCTGCCATTGCACTGGGTTGGTGCCAGTTTTGAGAGGTGTGGAGTCAATCCTGACACATCTCCTTGTTTCTGAGCTGTGGAGATGTCCCCTAGAGGGTGGCCAGCCTGAGGCCCCTCCTGGGCACACAGCAGGGGCACTTCATGGTCCAGAGATTTATTTACTGTTTTCCTTTTTGGAAACAACCAGCAGAATAATGGCCTTGCAGCACCCTGGTTCTGTCTTCTCTCCACAAGCTGGCAAATCCAGAGCTGATATCCCACCCCCTCCTCCAACCAGTTTGTTTGGTTTTTTTTATCTTTCCTTTTGCCAAGCTGCAACCTGTGTCGTGTAGTCAGTGCTGATCCTTGTCTTGCACTCATAAATATTCAGCGTGTGCTGCAGGAGGCTTTGGGCTGAAGCGTGTCACACAGCAAGGATCCTGACTTTGCTGGGCACACGGCCTTACAGGAGCTTCCCTGACCCTCCTCCCAGGGGATAATGCTCCCATTCTGTGTCCCTAAAATGGGAAACTTCAGCCAGACAAACCTTTGGTAGGTCAGGGTTTGAGGGGGTTTGTGTTGGTGGCTGCATGGGGCAGGCAAGGTTTGCACACAAATTCTGGTACAGAGAAATTACAAAGCGTCTTTATGTGCTCTGAGATAAGGCACCTACCCTCTACACGACTCCAAAAATGCACCTTTTCCTTTATGATTGTCCCAAACCCAAAATGCCCTCAGTTTTTGACATCTGGTTCATGCCCCCAGTGCCAAATTTGACCTGTCCCAGCCTGGCTGCTGGATGCTCTCCTTGGCCAGGAGGTTGGACACACGGCTAAACATGATTCATGGCAGTGGGACACGTGTGCAGCCTCAGCTCAGACATTCTGTCCTGCTCTTTCCCCAGTTTGGGGCCTCATTTGGGGATTCCACATCTGTTATTACCCCAGAGCTTTAAGCTGATGCGAGGCTGCAGCCAACTTTCTGCTTTGGATTAAGTTTACCAATTTAAATTTACAATTTAAATAAGATCATTACTCTTCTCCGTCCTGTGATCAAACCTGGGATTTGGATGTATCACAGAGTCATAGAAAGGCTTGGGTTGAAGGGGACATTAAAGATCAGCAGTGACACCTTCCACTAGGCCAGGCTGCTCCAAGCCCCATCCAACCTGGCCTTGAACACTTGAAACAGATATTTAGTGCAGCATAACCCTCAGGCTGTCTGTTCTACCTCCCCAACCTCTAGTTTAGGAACTTCGTTGCCTGAATCAGATTAAATTCTCCCTCAAATTTCCTATAAAATCACACACTTTGTGGAAAGGATTAGGAATTTTGTAACATGTGAACTGCTTTAAAATCATTGCATCATTGAATGGTTTGTCTTGAGATGGGCCTTAAAGATCATTTTGTTCCAGGACCCTGCCATGGGCAGGCATGCAAAACTCTAGACCAGGTGGCTCCAAGCCCTGTCCAGCCTGGCCTCAAACACTTCCAGGGGTTTTGAGCAACCTGGGATAGTGGGAGCTGTCCCTGCCCACTGCAGGGAATTGAAACTGGGTGGGCTTGAAGGTCCCTTCCAGCCCAACCCATTCAATGATTCTGTGATCTCTCTGACAAGACATTTTCAATAGCTTGGTTTGGAGTGTGTTCTTTACTTTTTTGAAGCATTGGAGCTCTGGCCTGCCCTGCTCTCTCCAGGATGGGAGTTTGGGGCACGCTTGTCTTTTTTTCTGCTTTTCTGGCTATCCAGAGAAGATACACTGAGAAGTTCTGTTCATTTCTGATTTTATCATCTTTGCCTGTGGCATTTAAAGTGTGACCATCACACCTTCCACACCCACTCAGCCCACCTGGGTGAGAGATTTGCTCTGGCTGGTTTTACATCTCCAAATCTCCTTGCCTGGCCCCATTTTGCATTTTTACGAGGAACAAGCACTTTATAAACTCTGCTGGACCCCCAAACCATGAACCTGAAGGAAAAGTAGAGTTAAATACATTAATGGAGTTGCACAACAAGCTCTGAATTTGTCAGGTAAATTGTACAGTTATTAACAACAAACCTGACTCATGATCAAACATGATCCATTACCAGGGAGGTTTGGGAGGTGCAGGTGGGGATGGATATCAGCATTCCTTCTCCATCTCTGTGTTGGGAGGTTCTTGTATGTCCAGCCTGGGCAGTCATCCCTAAATCCAGCATCTGAAGTGAAATTCCACCTGAATAGATTCACCCTGTTTCCAGCCTGACCTAGGAGGGGTCCTGGGTGGTTTTTGGGGACCAGGAGATGTTGCACTGTCTCCAAGGTGTATTTGCACAGTGTAAGAGAAATCCTAAAGAGAAATCCACCATTTTTGCAGGTGGTGTTACTTTTTCTGTGCTGGGAAAAGGGCCTGGTGGTATTTCTGATGGACTCTAGGGACTGGTCTCATTCCCTGTCATGGGCAAATATCCTTTGGTGTGCTGGTGCTGTTCAATCAATCCAGGAGGGATGCAGATGGAATAGGCTGGAGCAGAAACCTGTGACAACACAACACCACATTATCCCCCCCAAAACCCATATTTCACCCCTGTGTGCACAGAAAAACACACCCCATGGTGTCCAAGGAAAGAAGCAATTAAAAAGTGCTTTGTTTTCCTGCAGCCCTGAGAACAACAGGGTGCAGCAGGATGCAGCCCATGCCCCGGGATAAATGTCCTCGTGAGAGCCGTGGCTCCCTGGAAGTGCAGGTGGTTGCTAATTTGAACAGTATCCACTCTTTGAATGAAGCCAGCAGGGGTGAGGAACAGGGATTTGTCATTTCTAGGAGGTGGCTTTGGGTCCCTGCCAGCTCAGCGGGGTTGGGAAGCTCCTCTCATCCAAAGTGGCAGCTGCAGAGTCAGCCCCAGCCAGAACCTCCCCTGTGCTTGGGGAGGCTCTCCAAAAAGAGTGGATAATTGGCTTGGGAGACACCTGAGAGCTTGTCCAGCCCATCCCACTGAAGGCAGGATCCACTCTTCCCCATATCCCACCTGACAGAAGCTCCTCCAGCCTGTTCATCAACTTCCAGGCTCCCCAAACCACTAAAAAGCTTCTTCAGTGTCTAAAGCCAGCCTTCCTACTGTTATCCACAGACTATCCACCCCAGACAGGGAGAAAGATTTATATTCTTCATTTTTCAGCTCCACATTTGAAACTGGTTATTCTTCAGCTTCTCCTCTAAACAATCCCCCAGTTCCTCCTGCGTTGCCATGGAATTTTGGGCTCTCCAGGTCCCCCCTGGGTCTGGTGTCCTGGAGTGCCCCACTCATGGCCTTGGCAGTGCCATCAGGGCAGCTGGACTGTGCCATGAGCCCACGTGCCCATTATCCCTGGGATTTGGGTCTGAATCTCCTGCAGCACTGCTGATTTAAGCACATTCATCCCCCTTTTGCCTCAGTCCCGCAGTGCCACCCAGTCCTGCTCTGCCTCTGTGCTCTCTGTTCTTGTTGCCCAAGAATATTTGTCCTCCCTGAGTCGAGTCCTGTTTCTTTTTCCTTTTCCTGAACCATTCCTTCAGTTCATCCAGCTCGATTTGCATCCCAGGCTCTCCAGCGTTCTCACAGCCTTTCCTGATTTACCAACCTTCTTCCTTCCTCGTGGTCATTCAGGGAATATCAGCCAAAGGGCTTGGATGCCTTCCCACAGCTCCCAGGAGCCTGATGCACCCTCCAAAAGCTCAGGCTGCCTTAGCTTGGTGCTCTGCAAATGAGGGATTGAATTCCCAGAGGCAGCAGAAGGATGAGATCTCCTGGAGATTGCTCACCTGCATTTACTTCTTCCTGCATCCCAGTATGGGAAGGACTCCTTCCCTCACCAGCAGCAGCCTGTGGCATCCAGGACTCTGGATCCACATGTCCAAGGTCTCTCAGGTAGTGGACGAGCAAGGAAGGATCGTTTTGAGCCAGGCAAGCAGATCTGGGTCAGGGATCCTGAAAACAATGGAGAGTTTTCCTCTGCAAGGTGCCCACCACCCTTTGAAGTGTCAATCACATCATTTGGCATTGATTTTTATTTAAAGATCTCCCTGCTGCTGCCCTCCCAAGAGCCAGGCTTTCTGCTGACGGGCAGTCTGGCGTGGGAATTTCGAGGATGTGCTGTGCAAAACTTCCACAACCTGCCTTGGATTTGGGTTCCTGGAAATGGGGCCTGCTCCCCAAATGAGAGTGTTCCCATATCCTGCTGCTGCACGGGCTCTGAGCTGGGCTTTGCACCAAGAGGGGATTGGGTGCCTGGTCCTGGGGATTCTTCTTGGCAGGGAATGGAATTTAGAAGATGATTTTGCCATTGAGCCTGTGGGACAAACCCAGAAAACTTTCACATGGCACAACAATGGAATTTTCCCCATGTCCTTGGATGGCATTAGACTGACAAGAGAATAGGTGTAGATTTGACATTTGGAAAAAATTCTTCCCTTTGAGGGTGGTGAGGCCCTGGCAGAGATTGCCAGGGAAGTTGTGGATGCTCCAGCCCATTTAATGTCAGATTGGATGGAGCTGTGAGCACCCTGGGCAAACAGAAGGTGTCCCTGCCCATGGAACTGGATGATCCTTAAGGTCCCTTCCCACCCAAACCATTCCATGATTTTATGACTTTTGTTTCAATATTTTTTTTTTCTTTTTTGCTGGACTTACATCAAACTCCAGATCCTTGTCCTCTCCAGGACATATTTAAATTGCTTTTCACATCTTGTAGCAGGGATTCTACTTTTTACTAGAAGCGGTGGATGTCTCTGCATTTAAATCATGATTTTTTTTTTTCCCTGGGACTGACAGCTGGGAAGTTCTAGGTGGCTCCAGCTTTATAATTACCTCTGTCTGTCTTGCCTGTGTGTTCACGCACACTCACACGTGCACTTGTGCTCAAGAGGAAGCAGTGAATGCAAGGAACAGCTGGATCCAGTATGTGACACGTCAGGAGGAATTGTTTTTTCTTTAAACATCTTTTTATCTCCATCTCAGTGCTGCTTTTCCTGGCTGCAGCATCCTCTGAATGAAACGCCCTGGAAATCCTCAGCCTGTTGGGGGAAAAAAAAAAAATGGAGATTTGCTAAATATTGGTTCTGTCTGTGTGAACTTGGCTCCTGCCTGGGGATTGTGTATCAAGGAGAGATCCCCAGGGATTGGGCTCCTGGGAGTCTCGTGAGGAGGATGCCTTCAGGTTAAACTTCCTGACAGGCAAGGCAGAACAGCACTGGAGATGGCTGGGATTGAACCAGATTTGTGTTTGTGCAGCATTCCTCTGCTTCCCACTGTCCCTCACGCTCCCTGCTCCATCCCAGTAGTATTTCCTGATTTTGAACCAACAATTATTGCAAAGACATTTAAATTTTCCATCTTCAGCACGTGTCCAGCAGAGAGATATCTCCTGGCCAGAGAGGTCTAATCCCTGTGGATGTGTGAGCAGGCAGAACTGAGGGTGAGATTTTGGGAGGGAGAGCTTTCCCCCACCAACCTGAGAGAACACAGAGTGAGGTTTGGAGAGGCCTCATCTCGTAGTCTGTTTCCTTTTCCTTTTAATGTGTTTGCTCTCTAATGTGTGTTGACACAGTAAACACACGTGTTTGTACAAACATCCCAGCTGAGGGTTGCTTTGAGAGCCCCTCGCAGGGGATGGAAAATGTGCCTGGCAGATGTTGGGAGCCTGGCACGCTCCACTTGTGCCAGTGGTGCTGGGGGTGGTTCCCACTGGGAGGAATTCCATGGGACAGCAGGAGGCAGAAGAGATTTTGTGGGATTTTTTTTTTTGGGATTGCTGCAGGAGTACAGGGGATCCCAGTGCTGTCCAGTGGCAGAAAATGATCCACTGAGGATTTGAACTGGTATTGAATGTGAGGTGGTGAGGAGACCATGGAAAAGTGTGTGGAGAAGGGAACTGGACAGAGCTCCCATGGAGGAGGCACTTGGATGGGGATGGAGCTGAGATTGTGGGGAGTGATGGGCAGATACAAAGCTTTTCAGGAGGTGCTGCCAAAGCTCCCTTCAAACCAAACACTTGGTGTTGAATGGGGCAGGAACCGAGTTTCCCCATGCAAGTGGTCGAGTAATCACCCCTGGAGGTGTTCAGAAAGCAAATAGAATTTGTGATATGGCTTAGTGGGTGTGGTGGTATTTGGTTGGACTTGATGATCCTGGAGGTCTTTTCCAATCTTAACGATTTTATGATTCTAATTTCTTCCAGATTCCCTCAGAGCTGATCAATGTGCTTTGGCACCTGAATCGATGCTTAGAGTTGTCTGTGGCATTTTATTCCCAAACATAAAATGCAAGATCCAGGGTCATTGGGGGGCTGAAAATTTGTTGAATTGTGTTAAAATTGACCCCGTTGGGGAATTACAGAATATCCTGAGTTGAAAGGGACCCCAAGGATCATCAAGCCCAACTCCTGGCCCTGCACAGCTCACCCCAACAATCCCATTGTGTGCCACTTGAGTATAACAAGAAAAACAGAGATTAAGGCAAGGTTCTTGGACCCTCTTGTTGCAATAGGACACATTGAGCGAACAAACACTGCCCTCAAAATTAAGATTTTCTGTACCAACCCATCCATGCACCTTTTAGCACAGGGACATCCAGGAGAGAGTTGCTGGCCCATCTGTGAGAGATGCCAGACACTCGCTCAGGCTGAAATTTGTCTCACCCAATGCTGGTCATCAGCACTGAATCGAAATGAGCTGCTGTTTATAGATAATGGAGAGAGGCTGGCACCTCCAGCAAGCAATTCACTCCATCTGCCTGAGACACCTATTTAGGATGGCACAAATGGCCCCTTGGTGAAACCTGTCTCTTCCCATTCACTCCAGGGGAAGCCTGCCTGACTCATTAGGCGAGATGTCTAATTTTCGGGAAGACCATGTTAAACAAGATGAATCCCACGTTCAGTGCGTGCCTGGAGGGCAGGCAGGTGACTGGTGACAGCAAAATGTCTCTGGAGCTGGGCACAGCCTGGCTGCTGTCTCCTCAGCTGTTTGTTTTCAGGTTGGTTTAGTTTTGCCCCTCTTTGAACCCGAAATATCCCGCTTTGAGCTGGGTTATTGCAAGTGACACCTCATTTTGTCGCAGTCAGGGGAGTAGATGGGGCAATGCTGTGACAAACGTGGAGTTTGAGGGGTTTCTGCCTTGTTTCTCCATCCTTGAGGCAGCTCCTCCTTCCCAGGAAGGGAGGGGAGATTTCCCTGCTCCCACATTACAGGTGGGACACTCGAGGCACAGAATGAGTGACAAGGAAGGGCACAGTGGGACAGGCACAGGACTCCAGATGTGCCTCCAGATGCTCCTCAGCACCAGAGATCATGGCTGGGTGTGCCCGTGGATTTTTTTCCCTGCTGCTTCCCTGCCCAGGTGGAGCTGGGAAGGCCAAGGGCAGTTTTTAACTCATGGATGGAACTTCTTTTTGGGTTAGAAACGCCCAACCCCTGTGTTAATGAGGCTGTACAGGTGATGTTTGATGTGTGAATTGGCTCTCCCCAATCCCACTGATGTCCCTCTGGGAATATTTCTCAGGAGTTGGCCTCAACCCTTCAGAAACACAGAAATTTGGACATTGAGTCCATTTTGTTGTCACAACTGTCACCTCTGGGTTTTTTCTACTTCTAAACCCTTCTTCCAAAACTAAAAGCCCTTCAGTGCCAGGACATGCCACCAACTCATGGATCATTTTGGATAATTTTGGATAGTTTCTCCTCTGAGGAAGAACTGAGATCATCCTAAAATCCTCCAGATCTTCTGTGTGAGGGGCTTGGAGCAAATTCTGGCCTCAGCCTGTGGGACAAAGCTCTCCTCTGCCCACTGGGATCTCTGATGGGAGGACAGGGCAGGACGAGACCCTTCCCAAAACATTGGTCCAGCTCCGGGACATCTCAAGGAATTGGGAATCCTTTTAGGAAGCCACTCCATAGAGCTGCTGACACCCTGTGGCTGCCGGGAAGAAACGCAGCGACTTTCACGGGAGGGTTGGGCAAGTTTGGGTTTGAAAAAATGTTCTTCCAGGAAAAAAAGAAAAAAAAAAAAGTGACTGTTCTAGGAATTAAAAAAAAAAAAAAAAAAAAGAAAGAAAGAAAGAGAGGGAAACAAGTCCACCAGACATTTCCCAGCTGTGCTTTTAGTGCTACCACAGGGACAAAGGTGGCAGCTGGCTGGCTGGCAGGCTGCTTGTGGCTGTCCCTGCTCCTCTCCCAAGGCCATGGGCCGAGGGCAGGAAGCTTTGAAGAGCTCCCAGTTTGGAGGATGGGATGGGAAAAGGCCACTGCCAACAGAGATATGAGACATGACCACTTCCTCACCAAAATAACTTCTTTAACTCTTTCTCCTTCCTACCCCATGTCCCTCCCCTCATGGTTTGTCACAGCCAAGATGCTTCCACACAGGATAATATTTTCCTCTTGGTCTTGTCCTTCCCAGCTGCCAAGAGGTCTGAAAACACCAATCTCTCCCTTTAATAAGTGACCAACTCCTCCTGCTCCAAGGAGAGAGTAACAAAAGGAGAGGAAGAATAAAAAAATAAGGAGAAGGAGAGACAGGATCATGCTCTGCTCCTCGACACAAAAGGGATGAGGGGGAGAGTTGCTGGCCTGGGATAAAATTGGCAGTGTAATGAGTTTTAGCTGCAGCCTTTGAAGATGAGAGAAGAAGCAGCCGATTGTCATAGGGGGAGCAGGCTTGGCCCTTTAAACAACAAAGCCTGCAAAGATAGCCCCGAGTCCCAAAAATAAAGGCTTCACACTGCCTTCCTCTGTCCCTGCCCGACAGAAATAGGAGCCCAGTGGGAACCATTAAGGCCACGATGAGAAGCTCCAGTCTTCTGCCATGAATGCAGCCGTGCCCAGACGGGTGCAGCTGGGGCAGCTGGTTGGGGTCTGGCCTCCATCACCCAGGCTGGCACTGCCCTGCAGCAGGGACACGGCTCTCCCCCTCCTGCTGTGGAAATGAAGCACCTGAGCCAGCTCTGGATTGCTCCCCGTGGTCCCTTTTGGGGCTTGGCCTTTGTCTCACCCTGTTTTTAACGTCCTGGGAAGAGCTGGAGGGCTCAGGGCTGTGAATGATGCCAGCGGCCCCGGGAGGCACCGAGGTGAGGCTTTAATGGCACATCCATCTCTGCGTGATGCCTCCTGCATCTCTTGTGGGTTTGTCCCCCTCTTTGGGACAGCTGGTGGCTTTTCATCCCTGTGAACTCCTTGGGGAGTGCTAAAATCCAGTGCTGGGGGCTGCACGGTGCCGGGCTCAGCCAAAAAAAGGGCAGGACGAGACCCCCAGGCAGGGAGGGACAGCCTTTGGGGTGGTCCTGGGGCTGGCGTGGGGACAGTGGGGACAGAGGTGGCAGTGGGACAGCCACTGCAGCTGCGCCATCTGCTGCACACGTGGAGAAACTCCGGCCAAAAAGGAGCGGGTTTGGGTTGGTAGCTTCCAAAAATAATCAACAGTCCTGCCCCAGACCCTTCTCCTTCCCCTCCTTTTGTACCAAATGTTGAGGCAGAGATGCTTTTTCGCCATCTCCCATGGACCAGGGAAACTTTTGATGCAGCTTGGGAAGGGTTGGGTTAATAACTATTAAAAAACCTTTTTTCCCCTCCTTTTCTGTCCTATGAGGCAGATCTGGAGAGAGAGAATGAAACAAGGGAGCTCCAGGCACTTGTCCATCAGTTTTCCCCAGGACTCTGTGGAGCATCCTCAAGGGCTTGTGGTGATCTCCAAACCTGGGGTTGCTGTGTTTTGTTTCAGTTTCGTGGAACTGATCTAATTTCATCACAACAAAATGTCAGAAACGTGGAAGGCTTTTCCTAAAAAGGAGATGAAGGTTTGAGAAAGAGGGAGCAAATGGCAATTCCTGTAAAAAGTCTGTTTTTCAGAGAATCCTTGATAGTGCAGATGTTTCAAGCTGTTGTTTGGGTAAGGTCAGCGTGTACCTCAACATGCACAGGGTTTTGCATGTTATGTCTCCTTAACTCAGGATTTCAGTGAATAATACCCCAAATTTTGGGAATGTGGAACACTTGCACTATCCCACTCTGGAAAGACTTCAAGGAAAAGGAGTCACTCCTACTCTGGAGGTTTAAGGTCCTTTTCATTTTAGCTGCAGTCACCAGCACACATGAATGTGCTGCAGTCTCTGGTGCTACTGGTGTGTCAGTGTGGGATAACCTTGATGACAGATTGGGATGACTGGGGGTGCTCACCTGGAGAGAAGAAGGCTCCAGGGAGAGCTTCCAGAACATTCCAGGGCCTAAAGGGGCTCCAGGAGAGCTGCACAGGGACTGGGGACAAGGCCTGGAGGGACAGGACACAGGGAATGGCTTTAAGCTGAAGGAGGAAGATTTAGATTAGATTAGATTAGATTAGATTAGATTAGATTAGATTAGATTAGATAAAATATTGGGAAGGAATTCCTGGCTGTGAGGGTGGTGAGGCCCTGGCACAGGTTTTCCAGAGAAACTCTGGCTGCCTCTGGATCCCTGGAAGTGTCCAAGGCCAGGTTGGACATTGGGGTTTGGAGCACCCTGGGATAGTGGGGATGGAACTGGATGAGTTTTAATAACCCCTCTAATCCAAACCACTGTGAAATTCCATGTTTTACTCTGCCACAAAGCTGGAGCTGCTCATGGATATAACTGGCTGCTCTTAGGAGTGATTCTGCTGAAACTTTCAGTGAAGGGGGGTCCATCTCTGACACCCCTCACCTTTCAGCTCCTGTGCCAGCACCTTTTTGGTGTGCCTGTGCAGGGGGGACCCTGCTGGGACACAACCCATGCAAGGACAGAGCCAGGAGAGCCGTGTGAACCGAGGGAAAGAGCAGCAGGGATGAAAGGAGCAGTAATTATGCGTCTCAATGCCTTCCCTCCCCAGCAGCCCTCGGCAGGTACATCTGATCCCGGAGCTTTTGTGTCCCGACTGGCACTCGCTGTATTGACGCTGAACTCCTGACCTTGCTTTGTCTCCAGCCACGACCTGATGTCAAAGTGGCTTTGGGTCGAGTTTCATTGCCCGGGTTACCCGGAGGTCCCAGAGGAAAGCGATCCCTCTGCTTGTATGAGGGACATGATCCTGCTGTCCCTCCCTGCCCACGGGAGGGAGGGGATGGCTGTGGAGACAGGAGATGCTGCCCAGGCTGTCCTTCCATCACCTTCCCATCACCAGAGGTGCAGCTGAGCTTGCTGCACGCTCTCCTCCTTGATTGATGTGTTCAAAATAGTGGGAAAATATCCAGTTTGGGAACCCTGGGGACCTCAACCAAAGCAGTGCTATGATTGTCATAGTGAAGCATTTTTTTCCCAAATTCTGCCATTCTCCTCAAATGCATCAGGGGAAGTTTAGGTTAGACATCATGAAAACAAAAATTCTTCACTGAAAGAGTGATTGGGCACTGGAATGGTCTGCCCAGGGAGGTGGTGGAGTCACCATCCCTGGATGTGTTTAAAAAAAGCCTGGACATTGTTCTCAAAACAATCCCCCACTGGGTGAATCAGAAATCAGCCAGAGGAAAAGGAATTTAGAAAACCTAGTCCAGGGAGCTCCCTGCACTTGATGAGGTAAGGTATGAAATGTGACTCTATGGATTTCTGCAGTGTCCAAATAGCCAACAATTTCTGAAGGCAGAAAGAGAAATGAAGGCCACAACACTTTGAGGCTGATATTTAAGCTGCTCTTTCAGAAAATATCTACCAACCCTATAGGGAGCTGGCACTCGGCGCCGTGGTTTAGTTGGTGAGGTGGTGTTAGGTCATAGGTTGGACTTGATCATCTCAAAGGTCTTTTCCAGCCCAGTTCATTCTGTGATTCTGTAAGTCTGAGATTCTGTGACTCTGTAACTGTGATTCTGTGACTCTGTGATTCTGTGACTCTGTAACTGTGATTCTGTCATTCTGTGACTCTGTGATTCTGTGACTCTCTGACTCTGTGATTCTGTCATTCTGTCATTCTGTGAGTCTGTGATTTTGTGATTCTGTGACTCTGATTCTGTGACTCTGTGACTCTGTGACTGTGACTCTGTGATTCTGTGATTCTGAAATTTTGTGACTGTGACTCTGTGACTCTGTGATTCTGTGATTCTGTGATTCTGTGATTCTGTGACTCTGTGATTCTGTGATTCTGTGATTCAGTGATTCTGTGATTATGTGATTCTGTGATTCCGTGACTCTGTGACTCAGCAGTGGTGTCTGGGCCCTGGCAGTGACCACCCCAGGAATGTTTGCCCTTTGCCCCCACGGGTTTTCAGGCAGGACCTGTTTGTTGTTCTCTGCTGATGTGTCCCAGGGATGAGGTAAAGAGCTGTGCAGGTAAACAGCAAACCCCAGTTTCAGAGGATGGGGGAGTCCTGCAGCTCATGGGATGCTGCTGTTAGAGCTCAGACATCTCAGTCTCTGACATTAGAAGAATATCTGGCTGGTTTGCCTCAGACAGGGCATTGCTCTGGTATTGACACAAGTTTGGGGAAAGATCTGAGGCACAAAGGGAGCTGCAGACCTGTAAGTTGGCCCTGTTGGAAGGACAGTGACACTTCTCAGCTCTGCTCTGACTCCCTGACTGGGCTGTGGTCCTTGTGCACCACTTGGCTCAGCTGAAGCATCCCTAGAAATGGTCTGTCAGGTCCCTTTTGTGCTCAGCTTTTCCAGACTCTCTGCTTCCTGAATTTCCCCAAGGTTCCTATTTTGCCTTCTGTGGAGAAGAGGTTTTGGGCTTGATCGATGCTGCGTGATGGTTTTAAGTTCATTAATACCATTGATGCCTTGGGAAGGCTGACCTGGAACAGAGACTGGACGGAACTAGAGAATAAAGTAGAGATTTATTGAAAGGCCTCCAGGATCCACCTTGGGCAGGACAAGAGCCTGGCCAGGGCTACACCCAAGGTGGACCCAAAATGGTCACAAAATGGGCGGCCAGTCACGAGGTCTCACACTTTTATAAGTTTAGGTCTGTTTGCATCTTGGGGTTTGATTGTCCAATTACAGCTTCAGATTATGAAGTCCCATCCTTCTTTTCTCTCTTCAGTTCTTGGTTTTTAATGCTTTTGGGCCTGAAAACTTGTAACAGTTGTCCTTGGTCTCCATCTGGGAAAGGATTTATTTTGTCTACCTACTCTGTGCAGAGAGCTGAGTGACACTGAATGTGAGGCTCAAAGCTGCACCCCTGGGCAGCACAGAATCTGAAAAACATGGAAGCTAAAACTTAAGGCATCACCATTTAAACCAATTTATGGGGTAACTTTGACTCCTCACCAGCTGGATTCAGGGTTTGATTCCCAGCTCACGCCCCAAACTGTGTGGCTCAGGCAGCCTTTCTCCCCTCCCAGGAGTCTCCTGCCTCTGCCTAAGTGGAAAAACATGTCAGCACTCCCCTCCTAAATCCCTCTGGCTCTGTTAATTCTCCCTTGGACATGCCTTGTGCCTTGCCCTCTGTGCCATGCAGCTCCTTAGGGCAGTTCCCAGCAGACCTCCCAATCCTTTGGAGTGCACGTGGAGGGCTCTGCTTCCCCCATGGGGTCATCAGCTTCTCTCCCACAGACCTGGCTTGGTGCTGGGTGTGCTTGGCTGAGAGGAAATCACTCCCTGCCACCCTCACCTGCTGAATTCCCACCTTTTGTTTTCTTCTGAATGGAGGCCTCACACTGATGGTCCTGGCTGGTGATTTGCTGACATTAAAAATTGGCCTGCCACAGTGTTATTTCTAAATTCATTTGAATTAGTTTTGGATAATTCAATCAAGGGGTTTGAATACACTTCTGGTTAATTCTGATTGATGTGTCAGGAACCCCTGTGACTAAAGGTCTGGGGATATGTGCCATTCTTGCACTATTGGAGGTAATAATTAAAATGATACAATGATAGAGTTGTTAAGGTTGGAAAAGACCTCTAAGATCATAGAGTCCAACCATTAACCCAGCTTTGCTGAGACCACCACTAAATCATGTCCCCAAGGGCCACATCTACATGGCTTTTAAATCCCTGCAGGGATGGTGTCCCTGCCCGTGGCAGGGGGTTGGAATGAGATAATCTTTAAGGTCACTTCCAACACAAACCAGTGATTCTCTGAATGGAGAGGACCAACAAATTGTTCCTGGAAGGAAAAAAAGCATGAGAGACATCTTTGGGTCACTAATGAGGGAGCAGTGGGAGATGAGAGGAGTTCTTGGGGAGGCAGAGGCCTCAGTGAGACCTTTGCTGAGGGGTTTGCTCTGGATGGAGGTTGGCTGATGGAAGAGCTGGAACTTGCTGGGGTCAGTGCTGCTCATTTGGGGCTGGATGGGAGAAAGGAGGTCTGTGCTGGGGCTGGGCTGCAGTGAGCCATGCCTGTGGTCAGGTGTCAGAGACAAAAGCAGAGGAACCTGCGGTAGATTGGGAGCATCCTTCAGTCTGTGGGAGGTGAATGGAAGAGGCCTTGTCCACTGTTTCAGCGCTGGATCAGTTTTCTGGCTGCTTTCATGAAAGGGGAGAAAGGTCAAATGTGAAGTTTTGTCCCCAGATGGTGCTTCCCTTTTATCTGAGGCAATATTGGCAGATAAGCATTCCCTTTCTCTTTTTCTCTCCTCCCTCTATTTTCTGTGGATAAACATAGATTATGAAGGTTAAAAAAGCTTTGAGGGATGTTTTTTTTATCTGATATTAAGTTCTTAATAGGTCACCTTGGTATTGAGAAGCCCAGGAGCTGAAAGAGTCAGCAATTGAATCACAATAACCTTTGCAGAGCACAGCCCTGTCAGTGGGGCTGGGGCCCAGAGATATGTGGGACCTCATTATCTCAACCTTAGCCCCGGGGGTGTCAGCTGACAAAAGGGGCTGGGGACAGCTTTTCTTTCAGGTTCCCCTTTCCCCTGGCCCTGGAGATAACCTGTCCCCGCTTTCCTGACAGGAATTGTTCCCAAGACACTGTTCCACCCACCCAAACCCTCTCAGCAAGGGAGTGAGGAAAGAGCTGTGGGTCCCAGATTTCTGTTTTCAGTGAGGCACTCACAGCCCATCACTCTGCATTTCTGAAGTCATTTAGTACCAGCATCTGACACAAATATCAGTGCAAGAACAGCCAATCTCACTTGACTAGGTGATATCATCTCTGGGATACGATTTTTGATTTGTCTTTTTTCTTTTTTTTAAGAGAAATTGGCGAAAGTGCCCAAATCCTCAGCAAAGCAGGAGCTTTAGTCTGCCTCTCTTAAGCTTGAAAGGGAAATTGCAAATGTGTCTTTCTATCTCCGAGATTGAATGTGACAGGCTGTGATTGAGTTCGCTGCCCTCGCTGATGCCTGGAGCTGCCCAGAGCACTGCACCACCCGAGGTGTGGAAATGCCCCCCTTCGGATCAGATTCCCTGGGTTATCTGCTACAGGGGGCAGATCCTTTTGGGGGAATGCCTGCAGTCTCCACAGACTCTGCTGGGTGTGATAGGACAGAGGGTGATGGTTTTATCCTGAAGGAGAGTTGATTTAGATGAGATATAAGGAAGCTTTTTACAACTGGCTTGTGTTGTTCAGAGAGGTGGTGGATGCGCCTTCCCTGGAATCATTCATGGCCTGGCTGGATGGGGCTCTGAGGAACCTGATCCAGTTGGAGATGTCCCTGGTTGTTGAACTAGGTGACCTTTAGAGGTCCCCTCCAACCCAAGCATTCCATGATTCCGTTTTTCTGTCATTTTAAGTCAGTGTGTGTGTGTGCTCATCTCTACATCACCCCTTGGGTCCCGTGGTGAGCTCATCCTCAAGCCAGGACGATGATCCTGAAGTGCACAGGTACTGAATTTCCCAAAAAGCCAGATGTAATAAGCTCTGTGAGTGTTCAATACCTCTGAGGATGTCCAGCACCTCACAGAAAATGGCTTACATAACTAGTGAGATGGCATGATTGAGCATGTCTCGAAAAAGAAAAAAGGTTTTGATAAAAGAAGAAAATACAAAAACCAAAGAACAAAGCTGAGCACAGTGTAGGGACAGGTCCCACACAACTGCTACAACACCCCAAAAATGCACTGAGGAGCCTCATGCTCTCCCTTAAATATTGAATGATTTGGGTGCGTTTTTTGGTAAACAGCCCAACAGAGAATAGCTACATTTCTGAGGAACAGGTAAAGAGACCTATCAGTGTTTTTGTCGTGGCATTGAGCCTATTACCAGGAGAGCAAAGAAACTTCTGGGTCCTTTACCTTATTAAAACAATATTGATTGAGTCCTAAACCTTTCCCGTTATGGAAACACCTGCTCGGGTGCGGGATGCATTCCTACACCCAAGTGTTTTCTGGGTGCCTCCACACCCCCTCTTTTGCCTGCCTGGATATTCCCATCCTTTCAGCCTCTGCTGCGCTGACGAGTGCCCTGCTGTCCGCGTATCCATGAGAAATCCCGCGTATCTGTGAGAATTCCCGCGTATCCATGAAATTTATCTCTACTCGTGCCTCCCGTTGCCGAAGGGCAGCTGGCTCCCTCTCAAGTGCCACAGTGTGGTGAGGATCCGTGGGTGTCTCCAAGCTTGCCCCGTCTGGCCACAGTCAAAGGACCCTTTGTGGTGCTGCTCCACGGCTCCCAGCCCTCGGGGTCACCGCATTCCCGGCGGGATGAGCTCATCCCTGCGGGAATCTGGTCCGTCAACCTCGTGAACGGACACTTATAAAGGACTTGCATTCATCACCCAGCCTGTGTTGTGGTGCATCTGTCTTCATTCCATCCCACATTACTCCCTGCCTCAGTTTTGGAGCTGTCCCACAGAAGGGTTTGTGCTCCAGGCCAGCTGTGTTGAGATCTTTGTGTCTGGTCAATCCTGTTCACACACACGCTGCACTTCTGGGTGTTTCTGAGGCAAAACTCTGAGTCTTTCTGGTGTTGCAGCTTGTGTGAATTATTTTTATCTGCAGTTTGTCCCCTGCTGAAGAGCTGACCAGATTTTAGGGAACGTTTTGGGTTCTGCAGCTCACGAGGTGACACCCATGCTCCCACGTGTAAAAACGTAATTTTTTTTTTTTCATTATTGTTCCCTTAATCTCAATCAGAACCACTGTGACCCAAAGCATCCATTTACAATCTCTTTATGAAGAACCAGGAGTGATGGCAGTAACAACCATAAATATTTAAAAGTTAACAAGTTCCCAAAATATTTGCCTTGTGAAAGAAGTTCCTTCGGGTTTCTCGGGTTGGGAGAAACAGAAGCACCTGAGTGGCACTAGGATGACCTTTGAGGTTATCCACTAGGATCATAAATATGAACATCCAGCAGCAGGACCAGCTCTGTGAGACCTGAACTTTACCTCTGGGAGTGTCAAACAGAGAATCCTTATTTTCCCTGAAGGACCTGGAGTTGCAGAGCACCCGTGGTAGGATTTGTGCCTGAGAATGACCCATGGATGAAGACACTGCTCTGTTGACAGTGGGATTGAAATCCTGCAGAGCTTGGGAGGCAGACACAGAGCCTGTATGAGCTCCTGTGGTGCAGGAGCAGAATTGTCCCATCCTTGTCCCCTCCCTGTGCTCCGACAGGATAGTCAGTGGTGGCATATCCTTCCCTGATGGAGTTCAACTCCCACAAAGCACTCGCTCAGTTGGACAGAACTTGTAAGAGCCTGAAGACAGAAATTTGGATGTTAAATCTGGTGGCTGGAGCACTCAAATGGCCTCTTTATTTGGCCTAGCACAACTTGATGCAGACATTGTCCTTTAGAGATGCCACTGATGCCAGCACAGAGTTTCCTAGGATACACCTGGAGGTCAATGCTTGACTACCCATCTTCATTTTCCACTGATAAAGGACAGAGCACTATTTTTTAGTCTTAAATAGCTTTAATTTTAGGTTGCAGGGGTAAGTGGACAACAAATATCCAGAGTCTGTGGGAGCAAGCGCACTCCAAATGCCTTGGTCTAGGGTGGCCATTGGCAGCAGAGCCAGGAGCTGGGGAGAAGAAGGAGGAACAGCAGGTTTGGAGCTCTTGCACTGACGATCACAGCCCAGTCCTTGGTGGGGACTGGACTAAAAAGGCTCAGCCTGGTGCCATAGGTGAGTGCCAGCAGCCCGTTAATGGATTGCCTGGCAGGGCTCGTAGCTGAACACGGATGCTTGGCAGGCCATTACCTTGAAAAATGAGCTCTGCCGAGCTTGCCTTGTGTTGTTACAAACTAATGATTTGCATTGATTAGCACATGGCTCATGAGTGTCTAATTTATCAATCAGGGAGCGCCGGGGGAGCGTGTGTAAACCGTGCTCTCAAAAATGATGTCATCTGTCAGTGGGCTCCTGGATGTGAGAGCTGCACATACCTGACATGTTCTCTCCCAGGGAGAGGGACTTGGTCATGTCCTTCCCTTTTCCCTCTTGTTTCCATCTCTGGAGCTGTGTCACTTTGGGGTGAGCCCTGCAGTTCAGGTACAGCCTGACTGGACACACTTCAAGCTGTAATTATTAATTTTTATGGTGCTGGGAGCAGCAGTCAGAAACTCACTGTGTTAGGTGATGTCCAAGCCCAGAATGAAGGGCTTTGGACAGAAGGTTGGTCTTTCACTTTGTCAAATTTAATTCATAATGCCATTGCAGCCAGGAGGATCTCTTGCTATAAATGTTAGTGGGGATCCACAGTGGGATGGGACAGCAGCCCTGTTCTGTGGAAAAAAGGAGATCTCTGTCAGCTAAGAATTTGTCTTTGGACTTGAAGGACCTTCTGGCCCAAAGCAGGCAGCTTGAAGCTGAAAAAGGGTAGATTTACACTGGATATGAAGGAGAAATTCTTCCCAGTGAGGGTGGTGAGGCCCTGCTACAGTGGCTCAGAAAAGCTGTGGCTGCCCCTGCATCCCTGGAAGTGTCCAAAAGCAGAGTGGACAGGGCTTGGAGCACCCTGGGATAGTGGAAGGTGCCCCTGCCTATGGCAGGGAGTTGGAATGAGATGATCTTTAAGATCCCTTCCAACCCAAACCACCCTCTGATTCCATGAATCCTGTGCTGGATCTGTGTGAGACAGTGACCCACCATGAGACCAGAACACCCAGCAGCTCTGTAAGGGCAGGGTGACCCTCGTGTCTCCAGCAAACAAAGCAGATGCCCACCAACATCTTGTCCCATGTTCCTCTTGGACCCCCTCTGCCCCTCGGTGCTGTGCTGGCTCTGCAGGGCTGATCTCCCATCCAGCAGCCAGGCACAGCTGTGTTTGACCCAATTTGCCAGGATTACACGAGAGGTCAGTGGGTGACCCCTGTGCAGGGATTAAACCCTGTGGCCCTGACCAGTGAAGCCCCTGGGTCCCCTGCCAGGCCAAGGGCGTGCGGGGTGGGGATTACATTGCAGATGATCAGGATTAGCCAGCAATTATTCTAGGAGAGCTGTCTTCTTCAAAACCCTGTATTGCTGCTGGGGGAAAAGGCCCTGGGAATTGTACAGCTGGAGAAGTGAGGAGGAACCATTTTCCCTGGCTGTTGCTGTGCTGTAGATATAGCAAATATCTATATCTTGTTTGCTGATATATATAGCAAATATCTATCTTGTTTGCTGATGACAAGATTTGTTCCGTGGGATGGGATTTGGTGATCTTGGAGGTCTTTTCCAACTTTAATGATCTTGTGATTCTGTCACATGAGACCTCCTGGACAAAAGAAATACAAACCAGGAACCTGATGGGATTGCAAGGCAAATCTGCTTTTCTGTCCCTCCTGTTCTGTGGTGTGCACTCAGGTGCACCTACATTTTGGGAGAGTGACTTATACACGGGTGATAGAGAAATGACAAAGAGGAACCCTTCTAAACTAAAAGAGAAAAGAATTCTTCCCTATGAGGTTGGGGAGGCCCTGGCACAGGTTGCCCAGAGAAGCTGTGACTGCCCCTGGAACCCTGGCAGAGTCCTAGGCCAGGTTAGACAGGGCTTGGAGCAACCTGGGGATAGGGGAAGGTGTCCCTGCCATGGGAGGGGGTGGAAATGGATTGTCTTTAAGGTCCCCTCCCACCCAAACCATTCCATGATTCCATGACTCTTCTGTCCAGATCAGCTCTCACCTCTGCTCAGAGTGGCTCCTGTTGTGACACTTTGTGTTCTGGACAGTACTGAGAGCAGGAGTTTCAAGAACACTGTGAACACCTGGTTTTCCAGGCTCCTGCTCTCCATATGGCTGGAGGTGCTCTGGGATCTGTGTTTGGATGGGCTGGCACTGTCCAGGCAATCAGCACTTTAGAACATGTGTACAGGAGAAGAGAGAGAGCTGCTGGCTGCTGACTCAGGCAGGGGTAAAGGATGCCTCATCCCTTCCTTTTTCAATTAGCGTTTCTAAAGGCCTTTAGGATCGGTGGGTAGACAGGGCTATTGAAATGCCATGTTTTATTAGGAATTGATCTCCTGTTAATAGGCTTTAGGCAAATTAGAACGGATTATTTCACTGGAAAACTGAGGGAAATGGGCAGAACATGGAGTGTCACTGGCCCCTTCCCTGTCTTTACTGAGATCGATACAGCTCCATCATGCAACCCGAATCAATGGAAAAGCAGGAAAAGGTGATCATCTGAAGGGCCTGACATGAGATCATACACTCCTGCACCGTGTCCTTTCTCCCTCTCCGTGCCAGGAACAGCAGCCAGCAGTGCTGGCATCCTCTGGGGAACATTAGGTTCATAAAACAGGGAGGAACAGCGATTGGAAAAGCAATGAAGTATTAGTGGTCCCTGTGCAGTCATAAGGCTCTGGCTGGGCCTTTTTCAGAGCAGCCTGGATTGATGTGCTGGGCTCCAGGGCTGCTTGGATCTCCTGGAAATGGTGTTTGCAGATCCTTAATCCAATAGTGAGAAATGATGATGGTGATTTCAGAGAGATGCCCTGCAAGAAGGAGAGGCAGGGATGGCAAAGGAAGGATTCCTCAGGGGATGGAGAGGACAAAACTTGTCCTCCCACCTCTTGCTTTCCCTGTGCAAAACATTTTCCCTACTTTCTGAGGCAGTACCACAGTCGTGGTTGCTCCCTCTCACGCAGGCAGAGGTAGCAGGGCCTGCTTCCACGACCTGAAGGATTTTCGCTTTGAAATCCACCCTTGCAATCTTCCTGGCAGCCATTTAATCCCCTCCCCTGGGAACTGGGGCAATTTCATGGCCAAAATAAGCCACCAGCGTGACTTGAGCGAGAGCTGCTGGAGCAGGCGATGATGAATTCCCTGGAACTTCATCATCCCGGGGGCTGCTGACGCTGCACAAAAGCAGAGTGGTGGGGAGGGATGGCTTGGCTGAGCGTGCCATGGTTCACCAAGCTCCTCTTCTGCTTAGTTACTCATTTAATTATTTGTAATGACTCTCATCCACCCAGCGTCTGCTCCTGCTGCCCGCCTGGCTGGTCATCGTGATCCTGCTCCCCACCACGCTCCCAGCAGCCCTGGATGGTTTTCAAGTGCTTTATACAGAGATATTAATTGAAGGGGACTTTATTTTAACTCTGGTGGGCCAGGGATGATGCTCTTGGGCAGGAGGTGATGGTTTTAGAGGAGTAGGAAACAGCTGAGCCCAGCTGGCACAGTGGAAATGATCCTTTTTTTTATTTTGCTGCCAGAGGCCAGTCCAAGCTGCTTGGACAAATAAAACAGAAGTGAGGTTGTGGCAGGAGTTTGGGTTAGGAGTGTGTTTCTGAAGTGAGTCTGAAGATAAGTTTGAAAGGACACTTTGCATTAGATCAGGCTCCAAGCCCCATCCAACCTGGCCTTGAGCACTTCCAAGGATGGGGCATAAAAAACCTCTCTGAACAACCTGTGCCAGTGCCTTTTTCTTGAATAAACCCAAAATAAGACTGGATGATGTTAACATGCTCCAAACACTGATTCAGTCTATGGGATCAGACTTTGATGGGTCTGGAGTAAAGCTCCTGAAGTACATCTGTGTGGATGGATTTTAGCAGGAAATGTCACTTTGTAGGAAAGAATAAAGGTGCTGACAGAGGTGTGTGGCCCTCTCTGAAAGGCAGGTGTTTCTGTTGCTCTGCTGAGCTTAAAGATATTTTCCTTTTTGCCATAATCATGATTTCTCTTCCAGCAAAGGCACCAGGTTCTTGCTACCACCATGTCCTCCAATCCTACTGCTCTTTCCTTGACAAATTTGAGCCCATCCCCATGATTTGGAGAGGATTATTGTCTCCCTCTCTTTGATAACTGTGTGATACCAACCTCTGTGTCCCTCTTAGAGGCATGATTGAGGCATCTGCCACCAACTTGCTTGGTAAACTGTCCTCGAGCATCAGCCTCCTGTGGATCCCTCAGCAGCTGGGGAGGCCCAGATAACGCTGAAAAGCAGTGATGGAAGGTATCTTTTACCTTCTTTCATCTACCAGACCCGTGGGCTGCTTGCCAGGATGCCTGTGGGTCTAGCCATGGCCAGGGTGGGAGCTCAGAGAAGGCCAGAGCCTGTGCCTTTAAAGATTAATAGCGTTATTTGCTCATTAAGGGGATCGTTTTGAAGTCAGAACTAGCCAGAACATTCGAGTGCAAGCATCTGTTTGCTACTGGGAGAGGATATTTATTGTCTGATACTTCAATGGATGTAAATAAACAGCCAGCTCTAGATAATGTTCAGACAAACAAACAAACAGCTGCCAGAATGGGTCCCTTGGTAGTTGACCTTTGGGAAGCATCATGCTGATGTTTTAATAGCAGCCGGCTCTGCAGAGCCAAGCCCAGTGAGTGAAGCCTTCCAGGAAGAAGAGGGATTAATGTGCAGCCTGAAAGTGCTGGGCCCTGGGAGCTCCCACATGGGTTGGGGGCAAGGGAGCTGAGCTGAGCATCTGGGGGTCTAAGGGGTGTGCATGTCCAGGAGAGACATTCAGGAAATGGGAGCAGGGAGAGGATCCTGGTGAGGAGGTGATGAATTGTGAACTGTGGGTTGTGGTGGACTGAGCATTTTGAGATTCACATGTGGTCCTGGAGCCCCCTCTGTCACTTGTTCCTCTCCCTCTTGCCTTGCAGAGGAGCTCATGGTTCACAGGCAGCTCCCAGAGGCGATCCAAATGGGACTGTTAGTCAGCTTCTCATCCCACAGCTCCCAAAATACGTCTAGAGTATAGGAATGCCCATCATTCAGTCAGAAGAAAACTCTATCCATGCCAGCACCCCAGCTCCAGGTGGGGCTTGTGGCTGATGCCAGCAGAGAAGAGCAGGAACAGAGAGAATGGATGGTGCATTCTTCAAATTCCCTGAAGCTGGAAACTTGGGGAGCTTTCCAAGCAGAGATTGTTTCTGTGTCCCTGACTTTGGTGGTGATCACCTGCAGGCTTTGATGAGAATCTTCTCATTTTTCCTTCACAGACTCTTTGATTTTTGTCACCAACCTAAGTGCCCTGGTGCTAGTGGGACCCTTGGAGCCAGGAATAAATCTCTAAGAGGAAGTGCAGTTGTGTTGTCTGATTCCCAGGACTGTGAAGAATGTGCAGGGAAAGTGGAGATCCTCAGGGCTCTGTGCCTGGGTCTAACATAAGAAGGACAGTGTTTAAGACAGGTAAAGGGATGGTTGGAGTTAAGGGCTAGACTTCTGGCTGCATTTTCCAATAATCACCTCATGGGCTGTGCAGTGTGGGTTGATGTCTGCCAGATTTTCTGGCCTTTTCCTGAATTTTCCTTTTTATTAGCTACTAGGTTTAACTAGAGAGAGGGGTTTCTGCACTTGGAGCTGTTGGGCTGTGGGTGTGTAAGCACACGTGTGTGTGTTTGCACATGTACAGTGCAACAAGCCCATCCCTCCTTCCCTCCCTCCCCCTCTGCAAAATAATGACTTTTCAGGCTATTAGGCCAGCAATAGCTGTTAAATCACTTCCGAGTAGCTCTGTATTCCTGGTGCGAAGCCTCTGCAATCTTTTACCTGCACCAAATGCACAGGGGAGATCCCTGGGGGCTGTGCCTCCTGTCTCCATGGTTTGTTAACTCCAGCCGGCTGTTCCTCCAGCCTGCCTCTTCCATCTCCCAGCTCTTTCCCCTCTAATGGGGCCTGGCAAGGGCTGAGGACAGTGACTGAGCCCTGCAGTGATAATTGGCTGCTTACATATCTGGCGGCCTGCAGATCTGACCCTGGTGGTGCTGGAAAATCAAGGTCAGAGCAGCGAAGATGTGAGGTTTGTTTAGCACAGGGATCAGCAGAGAGTGAGGATGCTCTGACGGGAATGAGAAGCCACCAGGGACTGGGGGGAGGCAGAGTGGAGGCAGCAGACAAAGCTCCCTGACTGCTCCCTGAGAGGGAGAACTTGGAGCTGGAAAGCTTCAGTGGGAAAGAGGAAAAGCTCCTGCTGTGGGGGTTTTTGATGTGCTCAGGGCAGAGCCCTAACAGGGAGCCTCCTGTGCTCCTCAGCCTGCAGCCCTTCCTGCCTCCTTCCTTTCCCCTGACTGTCCTAAGGGGAATGACTCAGCCCAGGCCTGTTGGCATCTTTGCCCTTGACCTCATGGATGATTTACATCAGTGTCCACTTCCAAGAAGGAAGAGTCAGAGGAGCTGAATTTCCCTTTGAGGAACCATGGACAGGCAGCCAGAGCTGGTGGGAGTCAGTGATTCTGAGTGCTGAGCTTCAGACCCTGAATTCTTTGTGTGTCAAGGATGTTCAGTGCTGGGCTTCAGTTCCCTGAATTCTTCACGTTTCAAGGATGCTCAGTGCTGTGCCTTAAACCCTGAATTCTTTGTGTTTCAGGGATGCTCAGGGCTGGCCTTCAGTTCCCTGAATTCTTTGTGTGTCAGGGATGTTCAGTGCTGGCCTTCAGTTCTCCGAATTCTTTGTGTGTCAGGGAGGTTCAGTGCTGGGCTTTAGGCCCTGAATTCTTCATGTTTCAGGGTTGTTCAGTGCTGAGCTTCAGTCCCCAAATTCTTTGTGTGTCAGAGATGTTCACTGCTGGGCTTTAGGCCTTGAATTCTTTCTGTTTCAGGGATGTTCAGTGCTGGGATTAAATCTCTGACCCCTTGGTGCATCAGGGATGCTCAATGCTGGGCTTTAGGCCCTGAATTCTTTGTGTGTCAGGGATGTTCAGTGCTGGGATTCAGTCCCTGACCCCTTGGTGCATCAGGGATGTTCAGTGCTGGGCTGCAGGCCCTGAATTTTTTTGTGTTTCAGGGATGTTCAGTGCTGGGCTTTAGGCCCTGAATTCTTTGTGTGTCAGGGATGTTCAGTGCTGGGATTCAGTCCCTGACCCCTTGGTGCATCAGGGATGCTCAGTGCTGGGCTGCAGGCCCTGACCCCTCTGTGTGCTGATGTTGGACGTGTGCTGCTGCCATCAGCAGCTCCATCAAGATGACAAATGAGCTGCAAATCCTCCCGTGTCATTGGAGCAGCCCAGCAGCCAAGGCCTGCACGTGCTCCCACTTCTGTGGAGTCTGGTGGATAACACGTAGGATCTGAGCATCCCTGAGCACCCTCCACACCCTCTGCTGGCACAGAGAGCCCCTCTAACTCCTTTCTGCTTCATTTTCCTTATCTTTGCTGGGGAAATCATATTCCTTTGTTGTCCCATAGCAGGTGAGTACATCAAGGAAGGACGACGATAACAATCTGTATATCATTGCTGTCCTTTACTCATACAGACTTTCCAGACCCTTTATCATTCCCTCTCTTCCCTTCTCTTTGACTTTCCAATACAGAAGATGATTCAGGCTCTGTTTCTTGGCTGAGAGGTTGATACAGAAGGAACAGGCTCAAGGGCTGTGCCAGGGAACAGTGGGAACAGGTCTTGACACCATAAGTTCTCCACAGCTTGTTATTTCCTTTGGATGGAAAGGGTGCTTTTTTTGCTCAGCTATCCAACTGCAGACTGGGAATCTTTGGTCAGGAAGGAATGGAGATTGTAATGTGGGGCACAATGAAGATCTCCTACATCTTTGTTTCTTTTAGGGAAAGGTACTGTGGTGTTTGTGTTGCTGCAGGATAGAACATTTTCAGGAAGTGAAAGGCAGCACATGGGAAACAGAGGGAGATGAGGAATGTGGATGCCCCTCTGATTGTGGGGTTTGCTGCTGTACAGAGCCTCACAAGATTCAGGAGAACTCCTGAGAATAGCTATTTTATCATGACTTGTTCCACACTGAAAGGGATTACAAACCTTCTCCAGCATCTTTCGAACCCAAACTCTAGAAATTGTTTTGAAGCAGGTAAAGAAAAATCTGTTGTTTTCTACATTTTCTTCTGTATCACTGGATCATTGTCAGGGGTAGACTGGGACTGTGTGTCTGGTTCCTCCTCATAATCCCAGTTATTGATGTCCCTAAGTGACACCCTGTTATGAGATGTGTCTGGAATCATAAGGTGCCACATCGGTGCAGGACTGATTTCAATACCTGATATATGCAATCAGCAAGAGAAATAGTCTGTGTTGCACTGAACACTCTGCAATAACAAATTGCCCCGTGGAACATTAGCAATAAGAGCAATAATATTATCTGAGTAGCGTTCGAGTGAGTCAGTCCTGCAGATTTGTGTGGTTTTTTTATCTTCTGCTCATCACCACCACAGATCCTTCCCTCGCTGCCATCATTTTGAGCGTGGTAGATTTGTCCAGGCGGTGACAGGAGCACAGTGACAGTGCCAGATAAAAGCCAGAAGGCTCTGCATTGTTCTTACAGTGCTCTTGTGTTGATGGGAGCAGCAGAAGTGATGAAATCTGCTTTACCCTTTTGGTGAGGACGCTGGGAAAAGTTCACATTTTGTTGACAGTTGTTGTTGTCCGAAAGACCTGGGCCTGTCACAATAACCTGTCACATTACATTTGTCCAATGATTATTTTGTATATATATTATAAATAGATATATCTTACTGTGAGGGTGGTGAGAAAGAAGGTTTCCCAGAGAGGCTGTAGCTGCCCCTGGATCCCTGGAAGTGTCCAAGGCCAGGCTGGACAGGGCTTGGAGCACCCTGGGATAGTGGAAGGTGTCCCTGCCCATGTCAGGGGGTTTGGAATGGGATGGTTTTAAAGGTTCATTTCAACACAAATCACTCTGTGGTTCTGTAGTTATTTGTTTCCAGTGGAAGGAGGGAAAATCCTGATGTTCTCCCTCTGCTTCTGTTGTTGCTCACAGATCCGTGTGGACGGCACCACCAAGAACACGCTGGAGTACGAGATCGTGCAGGTGGTGGACACTGGCCCCATCCTGCGGGACATGGCCTTCTCCATGGATCATGAACACCTCTACATCATGTCTGAGAAGCAGGTAAGGAACTCCAGCAGCCCGTGGTGCTTTATAAACCTTTTACCTCCATCATGCTGAGGACATCAGGGCTTCCCAGCTGTGACCACAGCTCCTACAAGGATGTGCTTTGTTGTCAGCCTCAGGATTTTTATGTTCATAAAACTGTGGCATTTATGTACTTTTGCAATATTGAGGGGCCAGGAGCACAGAACTCAGGGGGCAGGAAACACCCCCAGAGTTGCTTTGTCCTGCTGGCTGCAGGACAAGGAGTTGCTGCTGCGTTGTTCTCCACCCCCACCCAAACTGTGGCTGCATCTGCCACAGACCCAGGAAGGGAAGGTGTAGCACTGAATGATTTGGCTCTAACTGGAGATTTTGGAGAGGCTGGAGCCTCTTTGGGACACAGTGGGCAAGAGTGCAGGACGCTGTTTAGTGCAGGCCAAGTTTAGTGTGGTGTTCCTGTTGTGTTATCAACGTGATGATTGAAAATGCTGGCAGCTACATTCCAGGGAAGGGCCAATCTGGGAATTCAGCATGGAATCCTGGCTGATTTCAGTGGAATTCTTGGCCTTAGGAAGTTTGTTCCTCTGGGGGAGGAACCACTTTTACATGAGAAATGTACTGTTTGTACTTAGTCCTGTGGGTGTGCAGGATTACTTGAGCTATCATACCTGGCTGACTCACTGGTGCTCATGAGGAGCTTTAAATCCAGAAAAAGAGTGGGAGCAGTGAGGGATTGTGGTAGGGTGATGGCAGTGGCCCTACAGTGCCACTTCAGTGGGGGCCACCAGTCTGAATGGGACATGTTCACCCATGCATGTTCACTGATTTATTAAACAACTATTATTGGTTATATTTTTTAATCTAGCAGTGTCATTTTTTCTGCCTGCACCACTTAAAATTAAGCGTTTTGTGATGTGTCCAACCATTTCCCTCTACTGTGGATATTTATACCTAAAATTTGGTGTGGAGAGGTGAAATAATTCCCTGTGCCTGCTGGAGATGGTGTTCCAGCGAATCCCAGCTGCCCTGGCAGGGAATTGTTTCAAGTCTGGTTGGGCAGTGGCTAGCAGACCGGCCACTACCTCCTTAGTAGTTCAGAAGATGCACGAGAGCTGTTAGTGAGGCTCGACGAAGGTAAGAAGAAGGAGGCTTCATGGCAAGACAGAGTTTATTGTCACATGCACCCCATGGTGCAGGCACTCACGTGTCCCAGGAGAGAGAGAGCTAAGAGGGCCAAGGCCAGAGCCAGGCCCAGGGGCCTGGGCCCTGAGCGAAGCCCCAGCCCGAGGCAGAGGCTGAGAGGCAGAGAGAGCGAGCAGGGGGAGGCTCACTGCTTATCAGGGACCAGGGGAAGGGGGTGGACACAAGAGGGAAAACCAATCAGGGAAACGGGGAGGGCACACAGCCAGCAAATAGGAAACGAGGGGTGGGGCATTCCCAGCCTGCTCCGATCCGGGACCGAGCCCCTCTCCGAAGCCTCTGGAATGAGGGGGGGGCTTCCCGGAGGAGGGCAGGCACTGGGAGGAGATTAACAGATGATTGACTACATATAGTAACAGAGGGGAACAAAGGGAATTTCCCAGGCAGGAGATTGTACTAAATGGGGAGAGGTACAGGGGGAACTTGGGAAAAACCATTGCAGAAAAATGATTATTAACAATACGTAAGAACTATAAAACGCGCCGCTACAGAGAGGGGAGCAACTTTGTAAACTCTTCCTGATGAAAGAGGCTGAGAGATACCATAACTCAGGAGAAAGGACAGGATGACAGAGCTGGGATTCCTTCTCATCTGCTCCATGCTGGGCAAGGATGGGATTTCACTTCCAGTCCTGCTGTGAAAACAGTTCTGGTCACTTTTTGAGATGGGATGAGAAGCTGGAGGCAGGTAATGCCTGAACTCCTGCATGAATTTAAGCATGACACCATTCCTTTTCCTCATCCTTTTAACTGTCTGGGCCCTTTCTTTTTCCTTCTGCATAGAATGGGGCTCCTTGAGGGTCAGAGCTCTGGAGCAGAACAATGAATGCACCGATAACCAACCCAGTGTTTTCAGGTTTGCTCAGTGTCCTTTCTGTGCAGGCCCATTTCAGGTAACCCCAGACACCACTGCTGCCTTTGCACAGCCCTTCAGATTCACAGAGACTCCCAGGAGCTGTCTCAAACCTCGGGGGAAAGGGCAGTGGGACAGCAACGTTCTTTCCCTCACATCCTTAAAATGTGAAATCTGGAACAAGGAGAACAATTAGTTTTTCCTCCAGAGACTTCCAAAAACTTATTCTTGCTACCTGCACTTCCCTGATCTTAACAGCATGAGCAGATTCATTTTGTGCTTGGTTATTCCAAAGCACAAGTCAAAGCTGGTGTTTTTAGGACCCCAAGCCCTGGGGAGAGCTCAGGAGCTCTGAGCCCCCTGTGATTTATCAGTCATCTCTGACGCCCATGGGTGTCTCTGTGAGAGAGGCTGGTGAAAAAGGCAGGGAGTGCTGTTATTTAAAATCTGATGTGAGCCTGTGAAACACTCAGCACTACATCAGCCTTTGCCCAAACCTGATTTTATCTGAGGCAGGCGATGTGAGTGACAGCGCTGTCACTACCTGTGTGCTCATGATAGAATGCACTTTAATGCTTGGATAAATTAATATTTGTAGAGCCTCAGTGAGTGGGTGCAGGGGTTTGCCTTTGCTGGAGGCAGGATTAGGAACAGGTTGCCCTTGGGGAGCAAATATCCCACCCACTCTACAGGCCGTGTACGGATCTTTTATAAAAGGGTGAAAATTTGACTTATCAGAGGTTTTCAGTGCCCAGAGTGATACTGGGAGATCTGTGGAGATGAGGGACAGGGGGTGATGACTTAACCTGACCTTTTTAAAGATAGGCAGGCACTGGTGCTTGGGCCATCCCTGGGGAATGAGGAGGTTTCTCCTTCCTCTGCCTGCTGAGCTCAGCCCTGTCTGTGCCCCAGAGATAAGAGTGGTTCTGTTGTTATCTGTGTAGATATTAAAAGCTGTTTTCATAGAATCACAAAATCATTAAGGTTGGAAGAGGCCTCTAAGATCATCAAGCCCAACCTTTGACCAAGTACTCCTGTGCTCACTAAACCATATCATGAAGTGCCACTTCTGCCTGTGTTTTGAATAATTCTGGGGATGGTGACCCCACCACTGCCCTGGGTGGTCTCTTCGAGTGCCTGACCTTTCTTTCACTCATGAAATTTTTCCTAATATCCAACCTGAGCCTCTCCTGGTGCAGTTTGAGGCCATTTGCATGTGTCCTGTTGGGGATTGCCTGGGAGAAGACACAGAGCCCCACCTCACAGAAACCTCTTTTCAGGGAGTTGTGAATAGCAATGAGGTCCCCACTGATCCTCCTTTCCTCCAGGCTAAACATCTCCATCTCTCTCAGCCACTCCTCACAGGACTCGTGCTCCAAACCTTGTGGTTTTGCCAGACTTGGTTCCATCTCTCACCAGCCCCCCACAAAGATGGAAGCCCCAGTGATAAAGTCAATTTCTCCAGCTTGTCCCAGCCTTACCACAGCTCTGGACATCCCAGCGAGGCACCCTTTAACTTGGAACACCTACAAAGAGCTGTCACTGTAAATCTGGATACAAGGAACATCTTTCTCATAAAAATAAATATAAAATAATCCAAAACAATCCCCTGGCCTTTTGGAGGTCAACTTCTGCATGGGAGCATTTTCCCCAGTGAACGTGGGGGTCCTTGGGGGTTTTCCTCTGGAGCTGAACTCTCTGGGCTCCAAGGGAGGTGGAACCCAGCTCAGCCTTGTGGCCTGTGGCTGAAACAAATCCTCCCTTGCAGCTCCTCTGGACACTGAGAGGTGACAATCAGCACTTGCTCACTCCATCAGATATACAATGCTCTGAGGAGCAGAATACAACAGCTTTTCACCATTATTTAGAAATACATATTTTATACGGACAGTGATTGAAAGAGGGAGAGGAGATTTGTCACTGAAACCCAGAGACAGAGCGCACAAAGGTCCCATCATTTCCCAGAGGTGTGGACATCTCTGTGTTTTAGGTGTGAACGTGTTTCAAGTCCCTGTTGACAGGGCAGGGAAGGGTTGGTGCGCACATGGGATCTGTCAGGATCCATCAGGAGATCAGCCCTTTAACTCCAGCCCTCACAAACACCCTGAGGGAGCTGCAGGAACTATCCCAGCTTGCTCCAAGCCCTATCCAGCCTGACCTTGGACTTTCCACGGTTGGGGCAGCCACAGCTTCTCTTGGCAGCCTGTGCTCATCACCATCACAGCCAAGAATTTCCTCCTAATAATCCCATTTAAACTACTCACTTGGTTTGAAGCCATTCTCCCCCTGTCCTGTCACTACATTCCCTGTAAACAGCTCCTCTCCACAGTTCTTATGTCAGTGCATTGGAGGCTGGGACTGTTTCTTTCTCCCTTTTCTGTTTCTGGTGTGCAGAGGAGCCCTGTGCCTCACATGCTGATCTCAGGGGATGAGGAGCAGATGGGAAATGCTGGGGGAGCAGGAGGGTCTCTGCTGCAGCTTCTCTGCATCTTCCCTGCTCCTCACCACACGTGCCTGTGCTTCCTTGGGTCCCCCTTCCCTCACCTAATCATCTCGGAATTTCTTCCTCTTCCTGGCTGAGAAACTCCCTGGAATTCTTTGCAGGGATGGAGATAATTCTTCCACCCCTTTCTCATCCTCCCTGCCTCTCTCTCTGATCCTTTGAAGCCCTTTCCTCTCATTTCCGGGCTTGTGCTTGCTCTTCCACCACTCCTGCATTCCTGGCATCCCTGTTTCTTTGCTCTCTGCTCTCCCACCTCTGGCTGATCATCCCTCCTCGTCTCCTCACTGCTCAAATGTTGACACACACACAGAGCCCACCTCTGCATGCCAGGAGGTGCAGGATACTCATTCCCCTGTCCCTCCTTTGGACTAACATTTGGAAGGTCACCTCCATCCCCCCCTAAATAACTCTGTTTCACCATGTTGGACTCCTGGGTCTCTCCCAGCATTTTGCAAACCTGATGCAACACATGGAAGTAACTCCAAGACAGGAATCTCGTCCCTTCCTTTTGATACAGAGGGATCAAAGGGAAGAGCTGGAGGAAATAACCTTAAAGGCTCAAAATCCAGAAGATAAAGGGCAAGAGGTGTCAACTTCATATTATTTAAATCTCAAGGTTTTGAGCTTCCTCTTACTTTTGGTTTATTGAAGGTTAGGGAAGACTCTTCTGCTGCCAGGTTTTGATCAACCTTATGTTACTCATGAGCAACTTTACCCATCCCTGGAAGTGTCCAAAGCCAGGTTGGATGGGGCTTGGAGCAACCTGGGATAGTGGAAGGTGTCCCTGCCCATTGCAGGGGTGAAATGGGATGCTCTTTATTGTCCCTTATCAAACCATCCCCTGATTCTGCGTTTGCCTCAGGGAAGGAGATTTGCTGTCCCTCTCTGTGCAGGCAGGTTTGTTCTGTGGGTCAGCTTCACGCTCCAGTGGAAAGCTGTGCTTTTCCCCCTGTAAATTAGCAGAAAGTCACCCACAATCTGTGCATAAATCACATCTGTGCAGTGCTATCATTCCCTAAAACCATTACAGTGTGTCGGAGGTGAGACTGGTAGGGTCATGCGTAGCAGAAGCAGATGGGTATTTTGGAGGCTCTTTTAAACTTCGCCAGCGAAATATCAAATAAATATGTACCTCAACTAAAGCGTGGCAGAAAGCACATTTGGTAAAAATTAAGTAACTGTACTGCAAATCATGTTGACAGGGTCTTTTTGGCCTTTTTGTGTCTGTTTCTCATTAAAATAGGGAAGGCTTATACCTATTTGTCTCCTGAGATTTATTCTTCTCCCCTCTGCCGCTGAGTCACTATCAGCAGCAGAATTATTGTTTGCAAATTAGCTGCCAAAGAGGAGGGGGTGTCTGGCCAGTTTACTTCTGGTTTCATGACCACTGATTAAAATCTTGTCTGCTGCTTGTGTTATCGTATCAATTAGTTAAAGCAATCATTAATAACTTTGCTTAATTATGGCTTAATTTCTTCAAATGTGGTCTTTGCACAAGATATCAAGCGGCATTAACTCCGGGGTTTGGAGTGGCTGTTTCCTGGGGATTGTCAGTTTGACAGAAACACTGGCTCAAGATCACAAGTTTTAAAAATAACTTAAGAGGTTTTATTTTTTTTTTTCTTTTAATTTGCATTTGTTTGTTTGTGAGCCATCAGGTTGTGTGCAGACCACGTTTTTCATCATTGGGCCTAAAACAGAAAACGCAGAAAGATCTTGTTTGAAAACAGAAAGCAGAGATTATCTCATAGGTGTGACTTTTTGACCTGGGGATTTAAAAGCAGAAGAGACACCCAGGAACTGTAAATTTTGGTGCTGTTGTTGCAGATTTCTGTTGTTCTGCTGTCTCAGAGTATTGATTTAGAAGGGGCTGTGAAAAGTGACCACTGTGCACATCCAGTCTTTGGAGGTGGTCAGGTCTTCTGCAGGACTCCACTACTCCACTTCAGTAAGGGTATTGGCAGCATCATCTCTTCCTTGGATTAATTATCAGTCAGTTAGAAAGAAATTTTTGGCTGTGAGAATGGGGAGGCCCTGGCACAGGGTGCCCAGAGAAGCTGTGGCTGCCCCTGGATCCCTGGAAGTGTCCAAGGCCAGGCTGGATGAAGATTGGAGAAACCTGGGATAGGCGAAGGTGTCCCTGCCCATGAGAAGGGTGGAACAGAATGATTTTTAAGGTCCTTTCCAACCCAAACCATTCCATGATTCCATAATTGGCTGTTCCTAAACCAGACTGACATCCTACATAAGATCAAGGCCACCAGAGCCTCTAACCCAAAACATGGTTGAATTAATTTTCTTTGCAAAAATGTGTCGCATTCCTCTCCCTCTAAATCCTCCAAAGAAGAGGATCTCCAAACCGCCCATTTCCTTGCCAGCCATCCCACTCTTGGGCAGCCCTGCAGAAAATTGATAGGGAAGAGCAGTTCCTAGAGTTCACTCAATCCCTATCAAGCAACGAGTGTAATCCCAGTTGGCAGCAAAGGCAACTTTTGTTCTCTTTGATTGTTCTTTGCTGCCCCTGGAACACTCCTCATTACCCTCAGCAATATCAGAGGCTGAACTCCGCTCTCCCTCGAATTTGCTTTCACCTAATTAAGGGCCTGTTAAATAAGGTCAGATGCCCTCTGAGAAATGTCTGAATGGATGGAAAATCCCGCATGGATGCTCGGCTAAGGATGGAAAAGACACTGTGTGAGTGCCTCTGTTTCTCAGCCAAGAACGATAAAAGTGATTTGGCCCACTGGCAAAACTGCAGCGCATTGTGCTGCTGACTCTTTTGAAATAATTCTTTATCAGCAAAAGGCAAATTATTGCAAAAAAAGAGTCATAATTTAGCTTGATTTTAACTCATTTGCTGCTTTCATGTGGGTGTTTTGGAGTAAGCTGGGATAATTCAGGGAGTAGGGAGTCCCTGAACCTCCTGCTGGGTTGGTTGTGTGTTCCAGAAGGGATGTGAGTAACTGAGAAAGCTGAGCTGAGCAGGAGAGGAAAAGATTCAAGGTCTTGGAGGTGTCCCAAATGCATCGTTCATGGCAAGGGAAGAAATTCCTCTTGGGGCTGTCTCCATCCCATGAGATACACGGGCAGCTGAAATTCCAGCTCTCACCTTGGGCTGAAATTCCAGCTTTGGGCTTTTCACACTTGAATTAAGCTCTTTTTATGCTTTGGAAAGGCTTTCATGAGCCAGCTGATGCTGTATTGAAGTTCCTCACTTTACCCTAAAACCAGGACTATGCAAAGCGCACTGGGAAGGAGGAGAGGATGGAAGACAGTCCAGGATTTGGGAGACCTTGAATCATTCCCTGCCTTGCTCACAGACTCCTGGCACTCTCAGACACACAATGTGATTTTTGGGGTGGTGCTGTGCAGGCCAGGAGTTGGACTTGATGATCCTTCCAACCCAGGATATTCTAGGAATTTATGATTCAGTGACATCAGCTGTGGGCAAACCTCTGTAACTCCACGTGCCCTGAAAGTACAGAAGATATTTCCAAGATCAGGACCTCTTTTGGAACTCTCTGTAGGACCTACCATGGATTATTGAAAACTCAGCTGTCCTCCTAACCTGTGTAGATGCCCTGAGGAGAGCTGGAAAGCTCTGCTGGTTCCCAAAGTGCGGAGGGAATTTTGCTTTGTCACCATCAGATGTCCCATCTGAGCTTTGCTGTGTATCAGAGAGGGAAATGCTCCTTCAGAGAATAATTTGTAGGCACCCTGTCCTCTAAGTGACATGAGTTAAAGCTTCCTTGAGCCCTATAGAGGAACCTTGACAAGCCCAAGCTGTGTGGAGAGGACCAGCAGGGAGCAGTTGTTCACTGGAGGGAAGGATTTCACACAAAATGCAGGTTGGGATCCCTTTCCTTTGTCCTTGGCCTTGCTGATCCATGCCAGAACCATCCATTCCAGGCCTGCCCCATCCCACAGAAATTGCTTCCCTGCAAGCACATTGCATTAATCACTGGGTCCAGCTGTGGGGGAGGATCTGCAGCTGCTGCAGTACTTTGAGTCCATGGATCTTGGTCATGGACAGAGTCTAAACCCTGCCTGCTGGCAGGGCATGAACTCCTGTAACTCTGGGTCAAAGCACTGCTGGGGAAATCTTGCAGCTGATAAGCAGAGAGGCCGAGTGACACATCCTTGGTTGTGCCTGTGAAAGAGCAGAGCATCAGGGCTGAGCCTCTGGATCTCCCCATGGCCAGGATTTGGGTGCACATCAACACAGTTTCTTGCCTGTCACACTGTGGACCTGTGTTCAGCCACAGTGGTGGCACATTTGTGCCTGAACTCTCCAGTTGTACCCTGTTCTATGTGTTCAATATTTGAGGGTGGAACCACAGCTTTCCCAGTGCCATCTGTGGATCTGCATTTGGCTTGAGCTGCAGCCTGAGCTAATGTCAGCACATCCATGTCTTAGCCTGCCAAAGATCCGTGTCCCCATGCCAGGATGCTTCCTCCACAGGCTGCTCAAAGCAGCAGCACAGGAGCTGGGGGATTCTCAGAGGGTTCTGAGGGTGCTGTGCTCTCTGGAGGATGGTTTAATTCATCTCTGGGATCCCTTGCCTTAAGGTATTCATGAGGGGGACACACCTGAAGGGCTTTGCCTGCTGTTAGGGCATGAGGAATGGGATGAGTCACTCACTCTAACCAGCTCTCCTTCCCCCTGCACCAGGTTTTGAAGTTTTAATTGTTCCCTCTAGCTGATGGGGTCCTGCTGACAGCTCCCCCCTGCCTTGCACAGGAGACAGAAAACAAGAAAGGGCGGAGGAAGGAGTGAGCAATGCCCAGAAATGCACAGAGCGCTTGCAGAGTCATTCCCTGGGTGAGGAGAGGCAGGGACTATCGATCCTGGGGAGAGGTGAGAAGCCATGCAGACGTGTCCCCTGGGGCACGGTGCTGCCCAGCACACGGCCTGGGGGTCACCTGGCACTATTGATTGTGGTGCTGCTCCTCTGCCCAGTCGAACACAGGCTGCTCAGTACAGCTGCTGTGCTGTTCTGGGAGAAGGAAGGTGGATGTGTGGGGTTTAATGCATCCCTCTCATGTTTTAAACAACAAAAAAAACCCCACTCCCATCTCCCTGAGTCCTGTCAGACCGGTAGGTTGTGTTTTCAGCTAGGAATAGGCCAGAGTATTAAGGGCAGCTCAAGGAATTTAGCTGGAAATCTGAAAATCTCCCTCCTCCCTTCCCCCAGCCCCTGACCCTGTAACAGACCCAGAAGAAGGGGAGAAGAAAGAGGAAACCTAAGAAGCTGGTGATTACATGTGAAGCCTGGCAGATCTGTAATCCTGGACTCCATTAAACATCTGTCTGCTCCAATCTCCCTGACAGCCAGGTTTCCTCCTCTCACACAGATCCTGCGTTTGCAGGTCACTCAGAGGCACTGGTTGTTAATCACCATCCTCTGCTTTGGGGTTCCACAGCCCAGCCTGGGCACCAGAGCTCTCAGGGAGGGGGGATTTGGGCAGGACAGAGCTACAGGCACATCCACACCTCTGGGGTTGGAGCTTTTCCATCTAACACATCCTTGAGTGTTTTCCCGGATCGGTGCCCAGTGCCTGTCTGGGACTGTTCTCTTAATTCTTGCATTTTAAACATTCTCCCAAAGTTGTTTCCATTACAGGCTCATGTGTCTTATGACTTTCTTTGAGGCAAATATTTGCTCTCTTGGGGCATTTCCTTGCACCATAACTGTGCAGAGTTATAATTTTCCAGAGCATTTTCTATTTTTCGTGTGATATCCCTGAGCTCCTGAGCACAATCCATGTTAGTGGATTAATAGGAATTTCATTGTAAGACTCAGGGAGAATTTTTTTTTTTCAATGCTCCAGAGTTTGCTGCGTCTTCTGCACTCATGGCTTTGAGTTTTTCTTGCTGTAAGGCCCCTGCTAAATATCTTTCATCACTTTATATTACTTGATACAGTCATTATCATCATATATAATAGGAACTGGAAAATGAAATCCATTCCAGAACCTGCCCTTGAAAGGCAAACTGGCTTTTATGGTCTTTTCTATTAAAAAACCCTTTAAAGTCATTCTGTAATGTTATTTTTTCCCCCCTTTTTTTTCAGGGTTTGTGTTTTCTTCCCAGTTCTTGTGATTTTCCAGTTTGTGACTGGAGACAAGAGTACTCAGCTACCCTGAAAATTATTTTCTTGTTTTATTTCCTAACTGGACAAAGAAGTAATGGGAATCCTTGAGACCTAAATTAGTCTGTCTTGCTTTGTTGTTTGTGTTTGATTTTGTTTTGTTTTCCTTTATCAAGCTATTCTGAACTAGCTGAGCACTTGGTCAATACCCTGCTGTATTTTAGTTTGTAGTGTAAACTCGGCTTTCACTTGTGTTTGGGTGATTGGGAAGATTTGAGAGGACAGAAAAATCCATGCAAAAAGTTGTGTGGATAAATCAGTGGTTGTTTGCCTGTCCCCTTTGTGGATGTTGCACATAGAAAAGGGAATTCCTCTGCCAAACGTCCCATGTGTCATTGCCTGGATAATGCCCATGTTAAGATTTTTTTAAATAAGGGGATTTTTTCGAAATAATGGTCCCTAAACTTTTAGTTTTACTGTCTCATCCCAACTGCAGCATTTCTCACATCATTCCTAGGAATCCTCTCCTTTAATTCAACTCCTGATTTCACCTCTTTTCCCTTACCTGCTCTTGTGTCCCTCCTCTGAGAGTCTGCATCCACAGATGCCTTCGTGATGGATTTATAACTCGCAAAGCCCTTTGGATTTCTGGAGGATGAAAGACAGTGTTTGTACAAGATCCCTGCCCTCATGACATAATTTGGGAAGCTTTCTCTGGAAGGAACCTTCCAAGCACTTGTGAGTTCACGTGTCAGTAGTTTCTGCCCCTGAGAGCGAAGGTAGCCCATGTGTTCCCTCCAAGCATCACATCAGGAATGTTGTTTTGATGGAGTGTGGACTCCAGGGTGATTCACATAATTAATGTTGGATTCACAGAGCACTGGAAAGAAGGAGATGTTTGCACTGACCTGGGCTCCACCAGGACAAAGCTTCCTTTATTCCCACAAGCTATAGCCTTGTTTTATTCCATTTTTTGGTTAAGTGCAATAAAACAGCGAACAGTTTCTGGCAGTGAAGCCCAAATGCTGCCTTGTGCCTGTAGATCTCAGCTTTCTTCCTTCCCCCCCCAAAAAAAAGGACAATTCCATTCAGATTGATAGGGAATAAACCCAAGCCATTCCTGGACACCTCTCCAAGAGCATTATTTCCTCCTGAATTCTTCCACCTCAGGCCATGAACTGGCAGCTTGGCCATTTTGACCCACTTGGCAGTGACTGATTGTGGGGATCTCTTTTGCTGTGGAAAATGTGGAACTGATTGTCTGGGCGACCCCGCTTGACCTGGGGAATTCTGCATTTAACCTGGCTTTAGACATAATAAACTGGAGTAATTAGCAGAGAAATTCAGTGGTGACACATCTAATTGATTGGAAATGCCAGTCCCCATGATGAGAGTGGGGCTGTGGTGAGGGCTGTGCCGTGCAGGGGTCATCGGGATGCTGTCAGGAGGCAGGGAAATGCAGGGAAGGAATGTGGAGCCTGCTGGAGGTTTGCTTTTCTTTGCAGCTGAGAATGCTGCAGGTTTGCTTTTCTTTCCATCTAATGGCCTTGGTGAATGCGTTATCCATCACTAATTACTGATCCCTCCACTCAGCACTTTCCCGAGGTTGAGCTCACACCTCTGGGAAAATCCACCTCACTCTCTGCACAGTCCATCTCAGCCGTGGGCTTGCAAAGAGAAAAAGGACTTTTGTGTTGCTCCTCTGAAAATCCAGCAGTTTGTGCCCCACCAAGGAGGCAAGGATGGGGCCTTTCTGGGAGAACATTTATTTCAGGTCATAGATTCATGATATCTCACCTATCAACACAGATCTGTGATATCCCTCCCCAGGCTTTGAATTTCCGCTTCTAGATTGATGACAGTTGAAACATAAAAGATTTTAATTTATTTCTCTTTAAGATTTGTGCTTGGAAGTTGCATTTTACTTTCCTGGTTCGTGGCAGGGCCTCAGCACTGTGTGTGTGCACCCCTTGGAGCAAGGTACCCTGTGGCACAGAACCAGGAATGGCCTGGGAGTGTCTCCCAGACAGCCTTGGACGTGGTTCAGGGATGACCACAGCTAGTGACAATTTCTGAGAGGCAGTTTGGCTGCAGCTGCTGCATTTGCAGGCTAAGGGAGCCAAATGAGGTGTAATTCTGATGTGCTGCACTCAGTGGCCTCAGGAGCAGAGTGTGAGGCAGGCACGTGAAACCTCTCAGTGCAGGCACAACTGCCCAGACTGGCACAGAGTTGTGTGGTTTGTGTAGGAGGGTTCAGAGTCTCTGCTGCTCATTGTGGACTTCCAGTACTAAAGGGGAGCTTGTAAAAAAGAGGAAGAATGATTATTTACAGGGACAGGTAGTGATAGGACAAGGGGGGAATGGTTTTAAACTAAGAGAGGGGAGATTTTGATTAGATAATAAGAAGAGATTTTTCCTGTGAGGGTGGTGAGGCCCTGGCACAGGGTGCCCAGAGAAGCTGTGGCTGCCCCTGGATCCCTGGAAGAGTCCAAGGCCAGGTTGGACAGGGCTTGGAGCAACCTGGGATAGTGGAAGCTGTCTCTGCTCATGGCAGGAGATGGAACTGGATGATCTTTAAAATCCCTTCCAACCCATTCCATGATCCTGTGATACTTCACAGGACAGGAGCCATTGCAAGCTGTCAAGCATTCAGTGGTTTTTTGCTTGTGGTGCTAATTAAGCATTTAAAATCTTGATGAAGAGCTTCTTATAAACAGGAGTAAAAGAGAAGAGTGGGTACATGTTTGGGGAAAGCTGAAGCAACACACTGGTGAGGGATACATCAATCATATCTCATGGAAAAAGGTGAGAAAATAAAATGTGGGGGTCAGTGGCCTCTTTTATCTCAGCCTCAGAGGTCATGTTGCAGGTGTTACACCATGAGGACTCTCCACTTGCTAAGGTTTTGTTCTTCAAGGACTGATTTTCTTGAGGTGCACCCTCCTCCCATCAACAGGAACCTCTGGAAACCAATTCTGGGCTTCAGGGACACTTTCACATCCTGGATCAAAAAAATAAAAAGGGGAAAGGCAATGCAGTGACACCACCATATGCACGGAAGCGTCCTGTGGAGATTGTGGAGTCTCCAAACAAACATTAGATGTGTAAACATCAGGATCAGCATTCCTTCACTGCAGACCCACTTATTGCCTTCCCTATGATTTATTTTCATTAATTTCCATAGCTAAACAGACAAAAGTGCTTGTGGCAAACATCGTAGGCTCTCCCTGCTCCCACACAACTCAACATCCCCCCTTTCCTCTTTTCCAGATTTTCTTTTTCAGCTGACAGCCAATCCATCCTCTACTTTTTATGGCACGAAGTTTGCACAGCTCAAAATTTGCAGGGACTCCTTTCCCCAGTTTTCAGCACTCTGACACTTTTGGGAATGTTGTTCTCTCTATTGACAGGAGCAGTGGTAATGGTGGAGATGGAAAAAGATATTTTAAATACTGAAGTATTTGTGTTTGATGGGTATTTTTGAGTTTGTGGCCTTTTGTTTGCTTCCTCCTGTGTTGTCTGGAAGGAAGGAGGATTCACACATGACAACTGCACTTTGGAATATTTTTTTCTTAAAGCAGAGGGACTATTTGTAGGTTTAAGCATTGACAGTTTTACCCCAGGATTCTAGAAGAAGAGAAAAAGCATTTTTACTGGGCTGATGAAAAAGATGAAATTTTTTTGCTCAGCTGAGTCAGGTCATTGGAAATACCCTGGAAATTTCAATGGGGCAATTCTATTCCTCTTCTGCTTGCATTTATTATGTATTTTCTGCCATCCTGCCTCTCCAAGATATTAATGTGGAGTTTTTTTAATTTTGCCAAAAGTCACCCTGAATTTTGTGATCCATTTGTGAGTCACCAAAAAAAAATTTTTTTCTGGCTCTGTGATTTGCTCTTATCCTGGTGAGTTTTTTCCTGTTGGCAATGAAAATAGTCATGTGGAACAGGGAAGTGATGAAGTTATTTATTTATTATTAAATATACATATAATACATATATCTACAAGAGCATGTGGTGACAGGACAAGGGGGAATGGCTTCAAACAGACAGAGGGCAGGATTGGATTGGATATGAAGAGGAAACTCCTGGCTGTGAGGGTGGGAAGGCCCTGGCAGAGGTTGCCCAGAGAAGCTGTGGCTGCCCCTGGATCCCTGGAAGTGTTCAAGGCCAGGTTGGACAGGGTTTAGAGCTCACTGGGATGGTGGAAAGTGTCCCTGCTCATGGCAGGGGGTGAAATGAGATGATCTTTAAGATTCTTTCCAACTCAAACCATTTTATTATAAATAAACAGCTAATATTTATATCTTATCAGTGATTTCTTCAAAGATTTCATGAAAGGCTACAGCGTTTCCCTAACAAAATTCCCCAGCCTTTGTGTGGGATTTGGAGCAGGCTGGGGGTGAGTGAGGTTCTTTCCCTCACCACTTAAGAGGTTTGTGGTGGGATGATGAGGAAGATGATGGATGAGTTCATCAAAAATAGAACAGAGAACCTGAACCTACTGCACACGTGGAGATCTGCTCTAATGTTCATGCCAGGCCAGAGGGCAAGAGGAAAGTCCTGTCACAGAGGAATTATGTGGCACTTTTACACATTTCCACATCCAGCCCCAGCAGGATCACCTTATCTGCCAGGGAAGCATGGCAGGGCTGGAAGGCAGCCTGTGCCTGGCAGGGCACAGCACCATTGCACTAATGCATCTGCAAACAGGAGCCTGCTCAGGGGCTCTGGGGATAATGGAGTGGCTGGGCTAATAAAATTAGCCTGGCATTCACAGCCTGAGTGGGGAGGAGGAGAACTGTCCCTTCCAGTCTTCCCGATCATCCCCTGACATCTCATTCCAGCCCTGCAAGGGAAGCAGGCGAGGGGGGAAGCCTTCCATCAGAGTGAAAACGTGCTGCTGCACCACTGCAGTGTTGGAAAAATTGCTGGGGCTTTTTGGGAAACCAAAAGTCTGGGCTGTGGTGGCCCTACCTCGGTGACAAAACCAGCACAGGCTCAGGGAGCCCTGAGCCACTGTCACGCTCCGCCGGCCACCCTTCCCTCCGCCGGGGCAAGGTTGGGAATACATTTGTCACTCGAGCTCCAGACAGCAAACGAGGCTGATTTAATTAACCCAGGGAGCCCTGCTGGTCTTGTCTGCCAGAGCTCAGGACAGCAGGACGTGGATGAGCGGAGGCAGGGAGAGGAGGGAGAGGAGGAGAGGGCAAAGGAGCGAGGCTGGTGGAGTGTCAGGAGCCATCTCAAAGCACTTTGCTTCTCACCACCGAAAGCCCTTCACAATTAGTCTTGATGTGATTTACATTTACTTTAAGGAATCTGCATAATGGGGTGCAATGCGCAGAAAATGCAGTCATGAGCTTCTGGAAGCTTTTGGGGGCTGGCAATTCCCACAGAGCACAAAATCTCACTTTTTCCTGCAGCTGGAAGCAAGTTTGGCCTTTATAGAGTGTGTGCCTGTGGGCTAAAATGCCAAAAATTTACCTTTCAGTGTGTCTGAACTCTCAGTTCTATTCATGAAGTGCCCAGACTTGCTCTTCTTTTTCCACCTCTCTGATGGATTTATTGGACTTCTTACTTGGACTTGGACTTCTTACTTAAGCACCAAGCTGGAGGATTTTCATCTCTAGCAGAGTCAAAACCAGGTGAATGCTGCTTTGCTGTCAGTCAGGGACAGGCTTGGGGCTGGGGGAAGCTGGGCCACCTCTGCCCACACCTGGCAGGCTTTGGTGGGCAGGTTTGCTGTGAGAGACATCACTCCTGCTCGTGGAAAGTCACCTTGGCCAAGGAGCTCTGAAATTTTAATGCTCCCCACCAAATATTGACTCTCTGAGGGCGTCTGAGTAAGTCCTTAGTGAAGAAGTCGATATTTGTCTGATGTTTCAATGGATAATGTTGCTTTTCTCTGAATTTCCTCTGGACTCTGCTGGCCTCTCCCAAACTTGCTGCTCAGTGGCAGAGGCGAGATAAAAACATGGGAGGAGGAGGAGGGAGTGCTCCTTTTGGAGGGTTGTTTTGTGCTGTCCACTTCTCCCAGCTTTAATGAGGCTCTTTGTTGGGTGCTTCTCTCTAAACTCAGCATCTAAGCCTGGTGTAATCACTTCCAGCACACAGCAGTCCTTCCCCATTTGGCTCTCCCTTGCTCTCTAAGGAATTTGGACAGCCAAAATTTACCATGGACGCAGCAGAAATGTTGCAATAAGTGCAAACACATCAGCAATTTACCATGGAACACATCCCTCTTTCTACTGGATATCAGTGCAGGATAATCTTGTCACTCCATCCTGAGTGGACTCAAGTGGGTCTCATCTGTCCTGCTGGGAAAAGAAGCTCCAGGTGAGATTTTAGGCAGGGTTGGAGCCATATATTGGTCACAGAAGACAAATATTTCTCTGTTCTCCTGCTTTACAGTAGCTCCTCAGCTGAGTTCTGCAGCAAGGGCTCCGTTCTGCCCTTGGACATGGTCATTCTGCCTCCTTGGGCAATTTAACGTCTGTCCCCTACAAGTCTGAGCTGCAGAAGGATCCCAGTGGGGTAGAAGTAAATATATTGCCTTGCAGGTAGCAAAATCACTGCTTCAGGTTAGATTTCTGCCAATTTACCATTCCATTAGGGACTCGGTCTAAGTTGGCCGTGCCTCCTAAGAAAGAATAATCCTGTAAACAGTGTAGCTCTAATATACTGAACAATTAAAGAACTTGTTCCTGATTGAAGTTGAAATTCATTATATTTCCATTTGCAAGGCGAGCTGGGCAGGTTTCAAAATAAGTGAAAAAAGGAGCTAATTTATATTTCTGTCTGTGCTTGTAGCAGCTAGTAAATAAATCCAGGTGCACAAGGGGAGCTGGGAGACTTTAATTTCGATGGCAGCTTGGGCGTCTGGTGACTGTGGGAGTCTGGACCTAAAATAAATGCAGAGGAACAGTTTTCAGGAGCAAAGGGCACGGGATTTGTGGGTGCATCTTCTTTGCTGTTTCAAATTCAGTGACAGAGTCCCAGAATGTTTTCTGTTGGAGGGGATTTAGAGATTGTCCAGTTCTACCTCCTGCCATGGGCAGGGACACCTTCCACTATCCCAGGTAGCTCCAAGCCCTGTCCAGCCTGGCCTTGGACACTTCCAGGGATGGGACAGCCCCAGTTTGACTCTCCAGTGCAGATTTTATCCTGCCCAACTGCTGGTTGATGCCTTCACAGATCTGTGGCGTGTCTGAAAGGCATCCCTATCTGGGATTGACATTTTTGGGGTGGTCACCTCAGCAGGGCAGCCTGGGCTGGCAGGAGGTCTGATCAATATTTATCTGGCCAAGAAAGGGAGTGAGTGATGCTCGTGTGAGCAGTGTCATATTTAAAAGGTGTCTCCACTTAACTGGAGGTCACAGTGTACACTCTCCTTGAGTGGTGGCATCATTTCATAAAAAAGCTTTTTCATTAATTAAAGTCCCTTAACCTTGCATCGTGCTCAGGGTTTGGTATGGGAGCTTATTTTTTTTTCTGATCAATATATATTACCATATTTCCTAGAAAGAAGCTTTCACCCCCTCAATTAGATGAGGAAAAAATAATTGTGTGCATTTGAAAGCATTTTGTGCCCCTAGTATCCATTAAGTAGATCAGAGCTGCAGTTTTCTTGTTCTTATGGACTTTTGTCCATATCAGTTACCCAAAGGAGCAGAAAGCATTGTTTGTTCTCATTCAAATGACATTTCAATAAATGCCAGAGGAAAATGATGATTCTGTTCTGCATTTTTATTTTTATTTTTTTTAAATTTAACTTGAGAGAGTGGGGATGAACTCATGAAAATACCCCAACCCATAAATCAGGAATTTTGGGGTTGTGATTTCTATGTGGTCTCCATGTGACCCCTCAGAAGTCACTAAAGGCCACAAACAGCTCCTTGCAGCAGGGTTTGGCATTTATTCTTATGTAACACCCAGGGCCACTGATTTTGATGAGGTTTCCAGGCAGGAGCATGCTTATTAATTTACCCTCAGAATTAATGGAATTGGGCAGGAGAGGAGAACAGTTTCATCTCCCAAACCTTCCCTCACTTCCAACTTTCAACACTCTGGGAAACCTTTGGGCAACTTTGCACTCCCAATCCAGGGGCAGAGCCCTGCAGGTGGGCTCACCCCCCCAGCAAAATGTCCTCCTTCCCTCCTGCTGGGCTGGAATGAATATTCCTGTTTCCATCCCTTTGTACGGGAAAAGCTAAAAATTAATTGCCTGTGCACACCAGAGGTGAACAAGCAGATGCCCAGGAAAGCACAACAGAATTATTGAGTGACTCTGCTTTAATTAAGTGCATCAGAGAGCTGGGAATGGTGGGGCCCCGTGCCTGGTGCCAGTAACATCATTGAGAGGAGGATGTGAAGGGTTGGCTGCTGCCAAGGGATGATGGAAGGTACTCAAGGAATATAGAAAGCTATTTTAATTCTGGCTTCCTTTGAGAAAGCTGGAGCTAAAGCCAATAACCATAAAACTACTGGGGCAAAGCTGCAAACGCACCAAGGGCATCCCTCAAGCACTTATCTCTGTGAGCCCTGTGAGAAGGGACACCTTTTATCAATGAGAGGGGAGCACAGCAGAGCTGCAGCTGTGAATTCCCTGCCAAAAAACAAAAAAAGGGCTGCAGGCAGCATTTTCAACCTCTGCCTGAAGCTGGCACCATCCAAACCATCCAAGAGGGTGGAATTTGGGGGCATTGTCCCTTCTGAGCTGGTGAAGCAGATAAAGCAGCCAGAGAAAGAATCCAGACACCTGTTGGCAGTGGGAGAGCAGAATTGGTCCTTTCAGGGTGAAATACACTTGATTTCCTGCGGGTTCAACTTTGGGATAACATGAGGTACCCTCAGCAGTAGCTGCTTCACAGCAGGGCTTGCAAAGGGAGCCAGAGCAGCTCATTTTAGGGAGTTATTTGCAATGTCTGTCAAAAGTGATTTTTCCTTCAAATCTCCTTTATGCCACAGCTAAGGGATCTTGGCTTGTCTCCAGTGTCCATGTCTTTTCTCCTCAGGATTCCATGTGATCCTTACAGAGATGCTGGAGACTCTGGCTCTGCCACCAAGGAGCAGCTCAGATTTTTGTCCAAGGCTCATACCCAAAGCAGAGACCAGACCTCAATAATTGTTGACAATTATTCCAATCATTCTGCCACAGTGTCAGCACATGGCTTTGTCTCTGCTGGGCAATGAACACTTTTCCCCCCCAGGGAATTAATTCTCATCCCTTTTGGAGGGTGCAGCATTTCCACTTTCATTTCTCTCTGTCCTCATCTTGCCCAGGTCGTTGCTCTGTGCATCTGAGGTGGCTTGAACAGTGACAATTTTGGGGTCTGCTACTCAAAGAATGGCCAGAAATGGATTCTGACAAGTCACATAATCACTTCAGCTCTAAGTCTGAGTGCTTGGACTGAACATTCTGGCAAACTCAAGCTGTGCTTTACTTTAGAGATCTGGAGATTTTCTTGTCACTTTCTTCTATTCTGGCTCTCCTCTGTAAAGGAGAGATCCCACTCCAAGGACTCAGATCCCACACTAGGAATGACCCACCTGGAATCAGCAGCATGGCTCGGACATCAAGGGGTGTCAGGATGATTTCAACTAATCCTCCAGTAATTAAAGTCTTTTTAGCCCTCAGTTCCAAGCCTTTAAAGACCCAAACCCACATCTCTGCTGTAGGAAATGTGTCCGGGGATCCCAGAGGCGAAAGTGCTGACAAAGAGCTCCAGAGAAATTAGGAAAACCAGTGATCCATGGCAAAGCCCTTCAAGGACATTTGTGGGGCTGCTTCTCCGAGTGCATCAAGCACAGAGGGAAACAGGGAATTTGTGGGAATGGCTCCCTGGGGGAACTGAGGTTGTGGAAGCTCCTTGGCTTGGTTCTTACGGACAAATTGCAGTAGGGATCAGGGCATTCCTCCTAAAGTTTTGTTCATCTGCTGGGTTATTTCCATTCTCCTCTAACCTTCTGGGCACTGCACTGATTCAGCTGCTGATCTTTAGATGTTGGAGGGTATTCTGTTTAAATTGTTTAAATGTTTCAATGCATATAAAGTTGTTCTTCAAATCACAGAATCATTAGGGTTGGAAAAGCCCTCTGAGGTCATCAAGTCCAAGCATTAACCCAGCACTGCCAAGCCCAGCACCAAACCATGTCCTTAAAAGCCACATTCATGCATTATCTGAACACTTCCAAGCTTCTGTGCAACAGGAAAATAAACTGAACAAAAACGCCCAGATCAGATGCTAAGGGTCTAGAGACAGCTAAAGATGAACTTTAAGTTTGAACTACACTGAAGGAAAAGAAAATGTAAATTTTCTCCGTTTATCACCATAACTGGAACCTCAAAGGTGCTGTCAAGTTTTGGTAGAGGTGCAGTGGGAAGGCTGGGCATGGCTTGTGAATGGAATAACAGAGCTGCAGGAGAGCAGTAAAATTGAGAAATAACTTGGAAACTGTGGAGATTTTGGCACATCCAGTGTGGCCTTGCTACCCACCAGCCTGGGCCCACTGGGAGCCTTTGGGCAGCTTTAGGATTGTGGCCAGAGAGGAAACTGCAGTAAAAAATTAGGAGGATATTGGGGTCTTCACTGGAGTTTTGTGCATAGAGAACTTTTGGGGCAGCCCTAGTCACAACTTATCCTCATCACAACAAATGTGCATTTTGTCACATTTTGGGGCTGTGTCCCAGGTCAAGCACAGCATCTCAGGGCCTGAAGGTAGACAGGAGAAAAATCACCTGGCAAAGATCAGCTCCAGCCTAGATAAGCTGAAACTCAACAGCCATTTCCAGCCTCCAAAGCAAACTGGACCTCTTCCTTTTGATGTGCCCACAAAGCTGCTGCAATTCTGCACTGCTCCTTTAATTTTTGTGGTGTTTTGCTTCTTTCTGTGGTGTGCAGGAACTTGCAGTCTGCTCGTAACAACATCAGATCACAGCGTGGTCTGCTTTATATCTGCATATGCACAGAGACACACAATGTTTCTCCCAGCATGCAGAATGAATAAATTCTGGAGTAGTTTTTCATTGTTGCCTTTATGAGCTTGAAGAAAAAAAAAAAATAGAAAACCTCCAAAACCCTCAAAAACTGATAAATAATTTATTCTGATGAAATTGCAGTTTATTATGCTAGACTTTAGATAGCCCAGAGTGCACATGGGATCCAGGACATTTTGTCTATATTCTCATTATATCAATTTTTTTTTTTTTCAGGGAGTCCATGAAGTTTGTGTGTATATTTCCATTTGTGGGAGGGCATGTGGATGTGAAGGCAAGAAACAGGGAAACAGAAATGTAATTTCTTTCTATCTGTACATGAATCGTAGAATGGTTTGGGTTGGGAGGGACGTTAAAGATCATCCAGTTGAATATTTGTAAAAAAAGAGATCCAACCCTCTGTTTTGGATGTGCAGGCTCCCCTCATAATCCAACACAAATTATGGATTCTTGACACCTCTCTCCAAAGCAGGACTGGTCATCGTGGTCACTGGGGCTCCTGGTGAGCTTTTTTTTCATTCTAAACAGCCATTTAAAGTGCACCAGGTGAACTGTGTCATCTCTGTATGTGCATGTATGGGTAAACATGTGTGGGGTTTGTGCAGTGGACCATATTAATATGATTTTATGTGGCTGTATAATCAGCAAATTTCAATTTTCTCATCATGCCTATCCAGGTGAGTACCTGGGGTGGGGGTGCTGCATGTACAGAAGTGTCTGACCACAAGACACTTAACTCCATAACAGTACCCAGTGTCATGAGACACTAGGGAAAAGAAACCCAGAAGAAAAGGACAAAAAACCCTAATCTGTGTGGGCTTTTTGAGGGTCTGCCTTAGAAGTACCATAAAAATGATGTTCAGGGTTATCTTCTTGCTGTAGCTGATGGGCTGAGGTTACCCACAGAGTCACAGGATTGTCCCTGTAGGGCTGGAAAGAAAGACTCAGAACTCCAAGATATTTTAGAAGGCAAAGCATAGAAAACTTTATTGTCTAATTCTTACTACATTTTATAAGCTGTTATGATACAGACGTAACATGATTGGTGAATAGGAACAACACTTCTCTAATCCCATTGGTTAAACTGGAGAAACAGCAAAACACCACCTGGGGAAGATTGTTTTGAGAAAGAATAATTGTTTTTCCAAGGTTGTTTTGAGAAGAAAACCTTGTTGAGATGTTTTCCCTTGGGAAAGAGTCAACATATGCTAGCAGGCTAAAAATTCTCTCAGACTCAGAAATATCAGGCCCACATTGGATGGTTTGGGATGGAAGGAACCTTAAAGCTCATCCAGCCCAAGCCCTGCCATGGGCAGGGACACCTCCCACCAGACCAGGGTGCTCAGGGTCTCATCCATCCTGCATTAGCAACCAGGGAGCTGGGCCTGGCCTTCCAGAAACAGGGCTTTGCCACTGACCTCCGGGGTAAATCATTTCTCTTTTCTCTCTTTGTTATTCTGATCTTTAAGAGATCAAGGAATTTGATTTCCAGTGCCTTGAAGCTCCTTTCTCCCTGAATTTTCTGCTACTCTTGTCCATTTAGATGTAGACCAGAACATTTTTTAGTCCATGTGTGCATCAGGGTTGGGGTGAGCTGGCCTTGGCTGGACACCAGGTGGTCACCATCCAACCAGTCTATCACTCCCCTCCTCATCAGGATGAAAAACGAGATGTAAAAAAAACTTGTGAGTCAGCATAGAGGCAGTTAACTAAAGCAGAAAGGAGAATTCTGCACAGAAGCAAAGGAAAACAAAAGATTTATTCTCTCCTTTCCATCAGCAGGTGATGTCCAGACACTTCCCAGGGAGTAGGACTTCAGTAGGTGTGACAGTTTGTAAGACAAATATTTTGCTAACAAATCCAACTCCTCTTCCTTCTTTTTCTTAGCTTTTATATCTGAGCAGACACCATATGGTCTGGAATGTCCCTCTGGTCAGTTTGGGACAGCTGTCCTGGCTGTGTCCCCTCCCAGGATCTTGCCCACCCCCAGCCTGCTGGTGAGGGGGAAATGTTGGAGAGACAGCCTCGATATTGTGGCCAAAACACTGGAGTGTTACCAACACCTTCCCATCTGCCAGTCCCCAGCACTGCGAGGGATCTGGGAAAAATTAACTCCATCCCAGCCAGGCCCAATTTGAGGGCACAACGCCGTGGGATTCTCCTCTCAGCAGGGAAACCTTACCACATAAATAAAAGAGCAGAGATAAACGACTGCTTTGCCACGGGGCTCGTTTCACGGCTGATTCCTAAAATGAAACAACCCACAAATTCACACGGAGGCGCGTGGAAAACAGGGAGCTGGGAAAAGCAAAGCTTGAGCTCTTCCCTTGTTGATTCCACGGGCTGGTTTGCATTGGTAAAGACAGACTAAAACCTGGGCTGTGACATCCCTGCAGGGTGAGGTCTTAGGGAGATGAGAGAGATGAAGCAGAAGGGGCACAGGGTCGCCGTAGCTCCCGATTGCTGCTGCCCATTGCTCAGGCACGCTCCAGGATCACCATTCCCAAGCAAACCCGGATCTGTGTTTCCCTTAATGTGCCACTGGCTGCCTCTCCTGACCTCTTCCATGCTGCCTATTACCTCAGCTCTGCTTCCCCTCCCTTCTGATCGAATTACTAGAGCACACAGTGGAGTCTCTTGGCTCAACAAAATTTAATGACAGTGACAACAGAGGAGGATAATAAAGATAAATCAGCTGCTCCCAGGAAGGAAAGATGAAGTAAGAGCAGAGTGAGTTAGAAGGATACGCCATGTAGTGACCCTGGTGTGTGCATGTCCCTCGTCATCCCTTTTCCCTCAACATCTGTGAGAGGAAAAGCAGTTTTTTCCTGCTTTTTGGGGGTTTGACAGGGAAAGCAGAGAGCAGAGGGGACTGAGGCACTGCAGGTTTCTGCCTTAGGCTTGTACTTGCCATGGAATTTGGGGCACATCACCACCTCCTCTCCATCTCCTCTTCGGGCTGGAGGCTGAGAAGAGACCAGGAGAAGTTTTTCACTATGGAAAATTGCAATGAAGATCAGATCTGGGGTTTTCATATCATGCCTAGCCCGATGTATTGATGTGATCCACGCAGTTTGTAAAGGGAAATGGAGTTTGTAAAGGAGCTCCTTCATTCTCAATGCCTATAAATCCCTGGGCACACCAAATCTTTTTAATCCAGCCTTTTCTGACAAGATTTCTCATGGAAGCCAACGAAAGCAGAGCCTGCAGTGACTGTGACTACTGAAATCTCTTCTCTGGTGATATTCACCACGTTTCCAGTTGCAGAGCATTTCCTTTTTAATCATAATTCCTGGGGGAAAAAAAAGAAAAAAAAACCCCTCACCCTTCAATTGCAGTTCCTCTCTCCCCTCCCACCAGGTTGTTAAATGTTTGCAGCGTTGCTCTAAACAGCCCAGCACAAAACAGTGAGCTGTAGCTGAGACCTCCTGCAAGCTCCATAAACTTAATGGACATCCTCAAGAACTTTAACTGGGAAGATTTAGTTCCCGAAGAAGAGGGAAGCAAACAGCCAGAGCAGCTTTGTCTGCCTGTTGTCCCTCATTTTGCCAGAAACAGCTGTTCACGCTGGGATTAGCTCAGAGGTTTGTACTGAGCAGAGTCTGACTCACAAGAACAAAAACAGGAGATCATTACATCTCAGTGCAGGCTCCAACTGCTGCGGGCTGCACAGGGAGAGAGAAAATTAACTGGAGTGGGAGCTTGATCTGCAGAGACGCTGCACAACTTCTGCGTGTGACAGAGCAGAGGGAGGAGGGAGCACATCCAGCTCTGCGGGGCTGGGATGGAGCTCCAGCCAGGGAGATGGAGGAGATGGCTGCCAGACTTCCCTTAATAAAGCCCCTTTGGTCAGGATTCATGTGAAGCAAATGCTCAGAAGAGGAGGAACAAAATTAATTATTTCACTGAGATGCTACTTATGCAGAAATTCCACTTCCCTCCAGGCAGTGAGTGATGGGAACAATTTCCCCATCTTTTTGAGGCAGGTGGCAGAGTCTTCGCCCTCACATGAATTTCTCTGTGAAGGATAATCTCTGAGTTGGATTGGAGGCATTATTTCCACACTTTAGGGGAAGGTGTCTCTGTCCATGGCAGTGGGGCCGGAAAGAGATGATCATGAAGGTGCCTTCCAACCCAAACCATTCCATGATTCCATGGAAATGGGTGGTCTGCTTTAGGAAATCATGCTGGAAAAATCATAAGGGTTGGAAAAAATGGGCAGAAGCACAAGACAGAATCGAGTGAGAGCTCTCCATCCTCACTTTATTATTGTTACAAACAAGGAACCAGCATCCCTCTACCCGCCATGACAATTTAATAGCACATGGAATATCAGAGAGCAGCTACTGATTTAACAACCACTTCCTTTCTTCTAATAACTTATTTTCTGACAGTGAGGAGAGCTCTGGAGAGGGGGAGAGGAAAGCAGGAGGTTAAAAGGTTGCTTGGACAGTCTTTCACATTAAATCTGTGCTTGCAGCTCAGGGGCTCCTCTCTCCTCATCCTTGTCAGGGGGTGGAAACAGCTCTGCAGACTGCTCTTATAAGTCCTGAGGAGCCCACAGGGCTTCACCAGACAGGCTCTCAGCCCCAGTTCGATGCTGATGTGAACTCGGGGTCACCTTTCTTTGTGTTTCTGTCTTTCAGGCAGGACTGCCCCCCCCCCACAACCCTTCAGCCCTGTAACATAATAAACAGTGCCCGAAATGCTCAGTAAGCCCATTCCCCCATGGGTAAGTCATCATTGCCTGGAACAGAGCAGGCTGCACTTCCATCATCTGCTGATGGCTGCTGCTAGGCCTTTTTTTTCTTTTCCTTAATTTATTTTTGTGCTACTCGTCAAATAACTCATATTGTCATGGCCCGATGGTTAAACCACAGAGCACCAAAATTCATGAGAAAACCCTCCTGACAAGACCTGGAGCTGCTGGCTCAGGGTTACCTGGCACCTTGTCTGTAATTAATGCTCCTGAAGCCCTGGCTACCCTTCCACATTGGCCAAAGACCTGGAGTTGTGTTTTACTGCTCAGCCCCACCAGTTCTGCCCTGCAGGAATGGTTATTTATACCCCAGCACCATCTCTCTCTTCTCAAGTGGGGAGACAGATGCAAGTTCAGATTGCCCCTCTGTTAAGTCACCAAGTGTTATTTTGAGCACCTCCTGGAACAGATTCATTGTCATGTCACAGAGTCAGGAGGTTGGAAGTCTCTGCCATGTGCTGTATTGATCCCTTGACTTGATTAGTCGGTGTATTGAATACCCCTGCTTTTCTAATCTAATTAATGCAAGATAAATACTCCATGCAGGGGCCTGGAGTCACGTTCCAAGAGTAATCAGGGACTGGGACTGATTAAAACCAGAAGGTTTCAAGGATAATTTATGGACTACTTGACACTGCTGGCAGGTTGGGGTATTTTGGAGGGCTCTGTGTGGTCTCTGGCTCAAAATTGCCTCCTTGCTCCACAGCCCTCGGTTAGACAGCTTTGGGTTTGAAGTGGTTTAATCTCTGGGGTGAGACACCAGCCTGGAGGTGAGGACATCTGGTTTCACATCTCACCAGCAGTGGGAGGACACTGTGCCAGAGAGGCAGACGAGTCACTGCATCTCTGACCTTAAGAAAATCACCACATGTCATGGTCTGATAAAAATACTGAGCACCAGGCAACTGAGGACTTCACTCTTGTTTGGGAACCTGTAAGGAAACAGAAATAAATTATTGAGACGGAGCTCAGTTCCAGTTTGTCCCTGTTTCAATCCAGATATTGGTGTTTCAGGACAAATGGATGCTCTGGATCAAGAGAGATAACTGGAGTAGGGGAGGTGATCGTGGTAATTCATGTCACATGCATTAATTAATAAACTCACTCCCTCTATCAGGGAAGTAACACCTCCACTGCTGTGAGGAACAGGGAGAAGAGGCAGTGGGAATTTTCATGCCCAAACCAGGGCAGTGTGTGCTGCAGATGCGGTTGAGATCCTGGGGGTGAATTAATTCCAGTCATTCCTAAGGTAAACCCTGACTTCTATGGAGGGAAGGAGTGGATTATGACAGAGGATTCACTTTCCCTCTGCTTTGTCCTCCATCAGTGGTGGTTCTTGTGACACCTGGCCATGGGATATTCATCCTCCCACACCTTGATGAGCATGCAGGAGAACTGAGGAGTGGAAAGGTGGAATTCCAGTGCAGTCTGTGGAGAAACTGCTCTAAAATATCTCCAGAGTGTGGGACAAGAGCCTTCTGTGAGATGTGGTGGGCACTGAGGGTTGGGCCAAGCTCCATTGCAATTACCCCGTGGTTGGAATGGCGTGAAAATTTTTTCCCAGGGAATAGGGGGCCCGGGCACAGGGTCACTGATAGGAATGGCAGGGCCATCTATTCCAGTCCCTTCCTTTTGCATGTACGTTTTCCCAGGCGAGAGCACAGCTCGTACAGCCAGGGGAAGGCAAGGGCAAGTTCAGCAGCCAGATGTAATTGCATTTTCCTCCACAATTGCCTCCAGGGCTGAACCACGGCCCTTCTGCGCCTGCCTCTCTCCTCACAATGCATCAGAGAGAATTGGTGTAAAATCCAGTTAAAAGGCCACTCTCGGGTCTCAGCTGCTGCAGCACAAATTGCGGATGAATTTCCCCTCTCCCGCATCCGCCTGATGGGTTTTGTCACCCAGCCCCATATGGCTGGGTTGGATTTCTTCTCTCTGGTCTTGGTCTCTCCTCACAGCCCCCATAACTGCTCGTGAGCTCTTTCAGGGCAGGGCTGCACTCCAGGCTCCCTGTTTTACAGCGGTGTCATTACACAAAGATTTCTCTTCCTACACGTGTAAAAGGGAGCCTGAGATTAATGGGGTGTTGGAGTGGATAATCACAAATCCAGCTGCCCCAAGGTAGCTGAGAGCAGAGATGGTGCAGGGCAGGGGGAAAAGGGTAGTGGGGCCTGAGGGAGCTTTGTAGGGTGCATTTATCACACTGCTGGCAGAGAGATGCAATTTGTATGGACGGAGCATAAATCCTGTTGGAGTTGCAGGAGGCTCCATATGGGCAGCTGAGCACTGGGGCCTGCTCTGGTGCTGGAGCCTGAAATGTGCTGCTGTGCTCATCCTGCCAGCTCTGCTGCTTCCCTTCTCTTTCCTGCATTTCCTCCTCCCTTTCCTGCATTTCCTCCTCCCTTTCACATCTTGGTGATTTCCATTCTCAGCCCACCTAAGAGCCAGCCCCTCTCTGTGGGTGCAGGTGAGCAGGAAGAGCATTTCCCTGTGCTCTGCTCACCAGGAGACATCTCTGCTGGAGTCACTGAATTATTGGGAATAATTGGAGTAATTGGAGTTATTGGAAAAGCTCTGCTTTCTCCTCACCAAGCCATTCCCCAGGAACAGGTTCTGCTCCAGGAATTGCACTCAAAAGACCTCACAGAATCCCAGAATGGTTTGAGTTCAAAGGGACCTTAATTCTCATCCAGTGCCACCCCCTGCCATGGGCAGGGACACCTCCCACTGTCCCAGGGTGCTCCAAACCCCAATGTCCAACCTGGCCTTGGACATTCCAGGGATCCAGGGGCAGCCACAGCTTCTCTGGGAATTCCAGCCCAGCCAAGAATTCCTTCCGAAGATCCCACCCAAATCTCCCCTCTTCCAATCTTCACATTCCCTGTGTCCTGTCCCTCCAGGCCTTGTCCCCAGTCCCTGTGCAGCTCTCCTGGAGCCCCTTTAGGCCCTGGAATGTTCTGGAAGCTCTCCCTGGATCCTTCTCCAGGTTGAACAGCCTGGGAATAAGGCTGCTGTCCCATTGGTTCTTGCTGGGTTCCATGCTGTACCTCCATACCCTTCCCAAAAATCTACCAAGCACATCTCCCCACGATCATTAATTTTCCTCTTAACATCTGATGGAGAGGCTTGTTTGTTTTTTCACAATCCCGAAAAAACCTTTTCCTTTTGGTTTTACTTTTTAGAACATAGAGGACCAATTTCTCCATTATTCTGTCCCTGTCACTATACAGCCACTCTTCCCTGGATTTCAGCCATCCTTTGTGCACCCTCAGTTTTCAATTCCAATTTAACAACCACAAATTCGTTATTCAGCTCCAGTCTGCAGACACACACACACACACATGGAGGGGTCCCAAGAACTTGGAATAAGCTTTGGAAATGAAATAATAAATAGAGACCCTCTCTCCCTCCCTTCCTCACACATTCTACGTGTTGCTCCAGCAAACGTTGAATAAATCACTGAGCTATGGGGTAATAAATCTTTCATGAGATTAGGACCATCTGAACTTCAGCGATTGTGTGGGGAATGTATAAATTCACATGCAGATATAGAGTGAAGGGAAAAAAAAAAGGAATCTTTAGATTAGTTATTAACTTTGGAAACACTTGATGAGTTTTGATTCATTAAGTGTTTCAAAGTCTTGTTAATTTAATAAGTACCGATGAGGCTGTAATGTAAGACAACAATCAGTAATTTGGAGGGGGGAAATAATAAAGTAGTCATTACACAGCAGAATGTTTAATCAAAGAATGTGGAAACTTACAGTTTCACATTAATTTGAAAAGGTTGGAGATTTAAAATTAATATTAGCTCTGACACAGGGAGGCTTTCTCTACGAGCAGATAGGGTTTATATAATTGCTTAGAATTAAAATGCCTGTAAATTTAATGGCTTCACCTCTTTAACTGGATCCTCAGGCTCTATAGGTAGAATTGAAATAGACCTAAACCAGTCACAGTCCTTCAAATCCATTTGGAATTTTGGCAGCAAACCTCAGGCTTTGGTATACTTCTGGTGCCCTGTGCTGGAATGGAAAGAGCTCCCAGGAAACTGAGACACACCAAGGAAAACTCAACTAACTTTTGTCTACCATGGAAACATCTCTTGTTGCCCAGGGAAGTTTTGGAGGCCCCTGGATCCCTGGAAGTGTCCAAGGCCAGGCTGGATGTGGCTTGGAGCAGCCTGGGATGGTGGGTGAGGTCCCTGCCCATGGCAGGGGGTGGAACTGGGTGGGCTTTAAGGTCCTTTCCAATCCAAACCATTCTAGGATGATTCTGGGATGAAGATATTAATTTAATTTTTTACCTGAGTATCCATTGGCAGTTGATATTGGAGAGACAAGGTTATTTTTATCAGTGACCTCTCTCACTTCCTTAGGTGTTTGTGCCAGGATTCCACTGAATCCTTCCCCAGATCCTTCCCAGGATCCTTCCCCCCATCCTTCCTATGTCTCTGTGCTCTCCAAGGAGGGAGCATGGACAGCTTGTTTACACAGAGCCTCGGGCATTTCACACATTCAATTTTATCCCCATGCCTGTGTCTGCCTGTACCTGTGAGTGCGTGGGATGTGTTTGAGCTGTACCTGTTTGTAGGACGGAGAAGAGAAATCCAGGTGGGCACTGGTGCTGAATGTCCAGCCCCGAGACAAAGAAAGTCACTGCAAAACTATTTCTGGAACAAGGGCAGCTGGATGAGTTCTTGGAGCTCTTGATGCTCCACCTCTTTCCAGGCAAGCCCCGTAATTCTAAGACTTATTATTTTCACATTTCTCCTCGTCCTGACAGGGTTCATTCTACCCATGACTCTTCATTTGGTGTGGCTCTGTAGAGGACAGGGTGACACTCTCCGGCTAAGCAGAGTGGGAATGATGGTCTGACAAGCAGCAGGAGCAGATAAATGTGATTTAATTTGTCCTCTGTCTGGACTCAACTTAGGTAAGCAGGACAAATCTGTCCAGACACAGTTTGTCACTCTTTAAGTGTCTGTCCAGGCTTTCTCCTCTTCAAGGACAGAAGGAGCAGGGAGCAGTCTCCTCTCACAGCCAAGCTGCTGGGAAATCCAGTTGGGATTCAGCTTGGATTCACCATTAGCAGGCTGGAAAGGTGGACTAATTAAATGGATTTCAGGCCTGTGTGGGCTCAGCTTTGCTTTGCTGCTGCTGCTTGTGTCCTGGGGGACTGCTGGATATGGAAAAGAGCTGACTTTGGGAAAACCAGAGCAGAAACCCTGCCTGGCTTTGCAAGGCTCTGCTTCCAGCATGCAAATCATCGGCTCTGCTCTTTGGGTGCAAAGAAACTGCAGAAACTCAAGAAATTCAGTTTGTTTCTGCTCTCCCTGGGAGATCCTCATTGTACTCTGGAAAGAGAAAACCCTGGGCAAAACAAAGTTGGGCTATTTGAAGGAGTCAGGGTTTTTGGAAAGGAAGAGTCTGTGTTTTTGTGGAGTTCAACCACTTTGGAGAACAACCACCCTCTAAACACTTCTTTTTTTTGCATCTTGGATGCATATTTTGTCCTGAAAACTATTGTTTAAAGACATGTTGACTTTCTCTTCTCTTATATATAGCAGTTCGTTTCTTCCCCTTCCTTGCAGGAGACTAAAATGAAATTATTTTTTCCTTTACAGACCACTGGAACCATTCTTGTTGTTTTTCATTAATGCCCTTTTGGTAAGGGGAGGGGAAAAAACCCAAGAAGTATCCAAATTTCAGTTTGATCCCAGCTCAAAGATTTATTCTTTGGGCTGGCAGACATAACAAGAGAAAATTTGTTTACTATATATTTTTTTTTCCTAATTTCTATCCATGTACAGCTTCAACATTCTCATTTGACATTATTTCCTGTGCCCACTGAACACTTCTGCTCTGTATTTTTGACCCAGTTTCCATTGGCTGCACCCTTGGGTTGACAGGTCATGCTTTTAAATGATCTCTGTTCTGCCAAATAATGTCCTCTTTGAGATTTTTTTTAATGATTATTTTTATTATGTGCTTTCATGGCACCAGGAGATGAATAATAATAAGGAGGCAAAGCCACCTAATATTTATAAGATCATTGCAAACTACTGTGCGTCCTCAGGTGGTTTCATGCTCAGCAAAGAGATTTATTTTGGGGTGAATAGTAGTTTCCAAATATATCTATATGGAGGGACAGATGATTTGTAAGCTCTACTGATCTTCCTACCAAAAAAAAAAAGCAAAGGAGATTTTTCTGAGGAGAACTGATGTGTGAATTTTACGGCATTCCCTTGATGTAGGGATGCACTTTGTTCTTCCTGTGATATCCATTAATTCCATGCAACACTCAGGTAAACTGGAGGGCAGGCGGCCTCCAGCTCTGACCTGCAGCATCACAGCTCCTGCCAGATTCTGGGCCAGTGGATAGGGAGGGGAAAGGAGGGGGATGAGAGGAATTGTAATAAAATTTGACGTTTTTCTTTGTCAAAAGTCCCGAGTCCTTCCGTGACAATGGAGTGGGGATGAAAGGATCGGCTTTGAAGAGGGAACTAGAGGGAGCAAAAAGGTATAGAAGCCTGTAATGACCATGGACACAGGGAAAAACGTTGATGTAGGTGAGGGAAGATGAAACTGATGATTCCTGAAGTGAGTTTGATCAGAAAAGTGGCACAGAAGGAGACCTGGAGGGGCTGGAGTTGAGTTCTGTGCGCGGGCACATGTTGGGGTGTTGGCGTGAGTGTTCAGACACCTGGTTCAGCAGCAAGTTGTTACAAGAGTTATTTTAAGGCTGGAATTGATAATTTAATTTCTCCTGCTGTTCTGTTTTATTTGTTGGGGGGAAAGGAGCATATCCAGCGAGAGAAGCTCTAAGCACAGGGTTTTCTCTGGCCTGAAACTGCATTTTTAGAGCCTTTTCTGTACAGCTAAATGGTCAGAGCCAGACAGGGAAAGCTCTAGATTTGAGTCAAATTAAAGGATGGGAAGAAAGTTGTTGGAATGCTGCACTGGTCACCTGCAAACTCAGAAAATTACTTTTATTTTTTCTTTGAACTTTCTTTAGAAATTATAGAAGTTACCATATGGACAGAAAAGATGAAAATAGGTTAAAAAATGTTACAGTGATGCAAAACACTCTTCCCATTCACCTGTCTCCATAAATTCATCACTGCTAACCCAATAGTACAAATTAATGATGGTATGCATGGGAAGATGTTTTCAGCAGCAGAGGTCAGATTATACCACAGAGTGAAGATAAAACCCCAAATTTCCTGGTGGTTTTGGGGGAGTTTTGGTGCCCAACCAGAGCCTACTTCAATCTCAGCTCTTCGGCTGCCCTGTGGGGTGTGGGGGGAGCACTGTCCTCACCCTGACACTGTTTCAGGGCGAAATCTTGTTCCTACAGTCAAACTGTTTGTATCCCTGCCTGGTTTTTGCCATCATCATAAAGGTCCAGTCTCAGGGAGGGATGAAGTTGTCAAGAGCTGCATCTTACACCTGTAGGAAACACTTCAGAAAGGAGGAGAAGCTCTGGTCTTGCAGCAAAGAGGGGGAGGAAGGAGTCCTCAGGTGACAATGACAACTTTTAGTGATGGGGAGTCCCCAGGGTGTGATTTCATTGATTGGCCCCTGTCATGGCTCAGGGATTCCTCATATGATGGGGAAGGTAGAAGTGGAATGTGAGAGCTGGAAGCCCTTTGTGTGCCTGGTGATGGATCTCCAGGGAAATCCTGCAGCTTCTCTGGAGGGAGGATGCTCTGACCCCAGAATTCTGAGGGATTCATCCAGCACTCAAAGCATCAGGCACAGCCAAGAGCTGTAAACAACCAGGAGTTTTCAAACCCACCATTTCCCCACCACCTTCCCAGGAGGGATGGCCCAGACTGTGTTTTGGCAGGAGCAGGGCTGTTTTTATCTCTCACAGCAAAGGACTTGGCTCTGTGACCTTTGGGATGCAGCCTGAGCTGGGGATGGGGACAAGGACATTCCCTGTGGTCTGTGCTTGGCCATGCCGTGGAGTTTGGGATGCTGTGGTGAGTCAGTGGCAGCAGCAGCAGCTCTGGCTGTTCCTGGGAGTGTTTGCAAAGCAGAGGCTGGCCTGGAATTCACTCCATCTGCTGCAGAAGCAGGGATTGCACTGCCCATGTCATTTAATGCCAGGGATTTCACACCAAGCTGAGCAGTCCTGGTTCACTTTCCAACAAGCTCCAGAAGCCCTTTGCAGGACAGCTGTCCCAGAGAGAGCATCCTGCTGTGTCCTGGATGGACACACAGACCTGGCCAGCCTGGCAGACGGGTTTCTTGATCAAACCCTGCAGGAATTTCTCAAATCCCTCTGTGGTCCCAAACCATATTTGACACACCAACTGTGATAACGTTAAGGGACAGTCAACAACCCAGCCTGCTGCTCCTCGGTGCTGCCAGACGCTGCAAGCAGCAGAGAAATGTCAGAATTCTCTTCAAAACAGCCACATATTTCAGGACTGTTTCTCTCTATTCACTCTGCCAGGACCCAAAGCCTCGTATTCCTGGCTGATTGTCCATCTGAAAGGGTCATCAGGGGCACTGGACTGGAGGTTGGGTGTCTGATTGCAACAAATTTTGGGGTTTGATATCCTATCCCCCTCTAAGACACTCAATAGACCATAAGATGGTCGTATTTTTATAAATTTTGAATTCTCATCCATTGCATGCCTGGCTTTAGTTATGATTTACCCTTCCTTGCTCCATTGTCTCTTTTTACCAAATCAGGTAAATTAAAAAACCCTCAGTCACCATTTTTGACTTTCCACTATTTTTCCCCTCTGCTGGGAATCCTGCTGAAACACTGGGATGTGCAGTGATGGATCCTACAGAGGAGATTCTTGTTATTGCCCAATATTCCAGACATCATCTGCTACTAAACTTCATCATTTTCCTTTGGAATACCTCACCCAGGATGGGATCTGAAATCCATTAATGTTGCATCTATGGAAGGGCTTTAATTCTGCTCTCGATGGACAAGGCCATCCTAGCAGCACATGCCAAAATTCTAAGCAGCGAGTGCTTACTGTGAATAATGATGAAGAAAACCAGGAATAAATAGCCTGTATATGCCACAGGAAAACGTGGGGGGATTTTTCTACATCTACAAGTCAGATAATGTGTTTAGAGAAAATGAGTTAAATGGAAGTATCACCCTGTAGCAGATCTAATAATCAGCGTAAATGTCTGCAAAAGAAATGGAAAAAAACATTGTGGGTATTCAAGTCTAACCCAAAACTGTGCCTGATTTATTCAATTTTGAGTTGATCCAATAAAAGGTGGCAATTTAATCCATTCTATTCCCTTCCATTAACATTTTATACACAAAGACACAGAGAGAGAGGAGCAAGAGATGGGTTGGAAATTGCTGATGAGCTTGAGATGGGAGTTGGACTTACACAGTCTGAGTTCCTATGGGCATCCCTGTAGCCTGTGCTAGAAAAGGGAATTTCTAACAGTAGAGCACCAATCCTTCAGTCATTGTAGGAAGAGAAAACACTCAGGAGGTGAGGGATGAGATGGAAGTGAGACAACCAATATTGTCATGGGTAGTGTGACAACCCAGCTGCTCTGATCACATTCACAGCTTTGTCTTTTTGTAATTTCATTTTCATTACTTTATTCACATTCATAACTTCCTCTTTTACCTGCTTTTTTTTTTCCCCTGTCCTGCTGCCTCCCTCCATGGCTCATAACATTTTTTGGAAGGAGTGAGACAGAGAGTGAAGGTTCAGAGTGTCTCATGCATGCAGAGCTTTCCAGACTGCTGCTTTTGCCATCTCCACCCTGGAGATGAGATGCAAGATGGATCTTCTTTTCCCTTGACTTGTTTGACAAACCTAATGTGCAGCCGCATAAAATATTTTCCCTCCAGGCAGTGGAAATGTCACACTGTGTCTCTGTTGGTGACATGGGCGTATTTAAATAGGGTTTTTCTTACCAGACAGCACTTCAGGGGACTTTGTCCTGTCAAGTATCCCCCGGTGTTGGACACTGAACGGGATCTGGAGCAAAGTGCACACACACACAAGCCTGGCACAGGGGGTGACACAGCATTGTCTCTGATGTGTATTGAACATTATTATTATTGTAAGATTCGTGTGATTGAAGCACACTCCTCAATCTAGATTACAAACTGAGAATCTCCTATGAAGGCAGGCAGAGAAAGTTGGGGTATTCAAGCTGGAGAACCTTCCAGTGTCTAAAGGGGCTCTGGGAGAGCTGGAGAGGGACTGGGGACAAGGGCATGGAGTGATAGGACAAGGGGGAATGGTTTTATATTGACAGAGGGAAGGATTCGTTTGGATAGAGGGAAGAAATTCTTGGCTGGGAGGGTGGTGAGGCCCTCTCAGAGGCTGCCCAAAGAAGCTGTGGCTGCCCCTGGATCACTGGAAGTGCCCAAGGCCAGGTTAGATGGAGCTTGGAGCACTCTGGGCTAGTAGAAGGTGTCCCTGCCCATGGCAGAGGGAGTGGAATGAGATGAGCTTTCAGTTTCCTTCCAACCCAAACCATTCCATCATTCCATCAGTGCACGAGCTGGCACACACGTTCATAAAACACCGGGCACATAATCCACGAAACACGGAGCACAAAAAGGCTGCAAAATGGGTGAAACACCAGCAAAATGCTGATGGGGGGAGCTGTGTCTCCCCAGACACCACAAGGACCTCATCTCACTGACCCCCTACACCCAGAGCTACACCCCCACACCCTGCTCCAACACCCTCCCAATCCATCCATGTGCCACCCCACGAGCGTGACGCTCTTTGCACACGCGGTGCCACGTGCTCCAAGTGAGTTTTCTGGGAAGGAAGAGTTTTCTGATGTCTTGGTTTGGAAAGACAGGTGTCTGCTAGGGAAAACTGAAGCTTCTCTTGGAATGGAGAATGTAAACCCCCCTCCCTCCAAATTATTATAATTTTGCAATTAGGGGCTTTCAGGCAAAGATACGGGAATAGGAATAACAGTTTTTTACTACTACTAGTAGTAGTAGTAGTACAAAAAAACCAAGAAAACAAACAAACAAAAATCCTAGTAACCCTGACAGAATCAGGGATATGACCTGACGCCCTGTTGGTCAGGGTGTTGGGAGCAGTCCAAATAAATCCTTCTGGAGTAACAGAAGTGGTTCTGTTGGAGTAGAAATGATCCTGTAGAAAGGGTCCAGCGGTGGCAAGATGTGTCCAGTCTTCCTCTGAAATCCAGTGCACACAGGCTGTGCTGGTGTTCCTGAGTCTTAATTTCTATCTAGGTAGGAACAGTTGGCTCCCCTCCCACTGGGTGGAGCATCTCCCACTGGGATGATGGAATTGTATCAGTCATGCCGTGAGCCTCGATGGCCCATGAACAGCAGATATCCCCTGGAAGGAGGATGGGTCCTGGAAGAGATAAAGAACACTGCCCCAGCTGGTTTGAGCAGCTGGCCCAGTAACAGAAGATGCCTGCCCCGTCCACCCTGGAGTTATGAGGAATGGGTTATACAAGAGATAAAGGAAAAAAACCTCCTCCCCAAATTGGTTTCAACAGATGGAAAATAGAATAAACATTTTTGGTTACATACTGCAACCTAAGACACCTGAGAAGGATGAGTTTTCTGGGAAGAATGAGCTTTCTGGGAAGGATGAGTTTTCTGGGAAGGATGAGCTTCCCGTGCACTACAGATGTCAGCTCATGTTGTGGGGTACGTTCCTCCCTGTTCCTTAAATTCCTGCCCCGGAAAAATTGTTTGTCTTGGAGGTGTTTTCATGCAGAAGTGGAGATTTTGAGCCTGGAGGGGAACACATAAAGAAGAAACCCACAGGGGAAACAGTGAATCATGCATTAAAACATGCTGGGAGTCAGAGATTTCATTTTAATGCCATGGGACAACATGCACATGCCAGTGCTTCCAGGATGGCCAGAAATGCCTGATTTGCCCAAAGAATCTTGTTCTGTTGTCTCTTCTGATTCTCTTCTGATCCTTTAAGCAGAAGAGGACTGGCTTCCTCTGTTGATGCCCAGTATCCATTTGAAAATAGTGTAATCACACAGTGCCAGGCTGACCTCGGGCTCCCAGCTCCTTCTCTCCAGGGAATCAGTGTCAAGCAGCTCTGGCTAAGAGTTGAATGGAATCTTCCATCATTTTCTCAAGAGAAAGCAGAGTAAGAGATTTTTCAAGCACTCCTAGGTGCCACACTAAAATCCAGACATCCCTGGACACTCAAGATTTATTCCAGGGTCCATTTTTAAACGGGTGTGTTTAGATCTGCTCAGCATTTTTTATGGTGTGGTTCTATTTATTTATTCATCGTTTCTGTGTCTGTTTAGCTGCTGTTGGATGATGCAGAGTAGTAGCTCAGCTAAAAAAAAAACTCAGCAAAAGAAACTTTTAAACTGAAATAAAAGTCAATGAACAACATGCTCGGGTTGAAATATTGCAGTTGAAATTAAATTCTGCTTGAAATATGCTCGTTTAAATTAAATTAATGTAAAGCTTGTGTGTAAACAAGTCCAAAGTCTAACTTCACTTCTGTGGACAAATAAACTGGTGGTTTTGGATATACAATTTATAGTGCTAAAGTTTTGCCCCACGGTGTGTGAGCTCTGTTGATGAAAGTCACATTTTTATTATGTTGTAAGAGGAGAAACCAATGAAAATTGAGGTTTGAGACTTGGTGCATAGAAGAACATGGTTTTCCTTTGCTTTTACTGGTTTGTGACATTTTTACTAAACAAATGGAAATTAAAGGAAAGCAATGCAAGCAAATCTTTTCCCGGGGTGGAGGCTGCAAAACTTGTGCAAACAGCATTTGCAAAAGCAGCCCTGCAGGATTTACATCTTGTCACCAACACCTAGAGCATATCAGCATTTTGGAGCTGGCTGTAACACGTGCCTTGGGGAATAAACACAAGGATACAGCTAAACCAGGAATATAAATATAAAACTAAATATAACTCCGAGGAAGGAATGCAGGAGCTGTAACTTGTCAGGTATTTGCTCTAATGAAGGTTGATCTGTGAGGAATTAGCACCGGGGAGATCTGCACACCAGATGCTCCATAGTCCAGGGGCTGGGGAGTTTTAACTCCAAAGTCCACCCAGTGCCAGCTCTGTGTGGCACAGAGGTGTCAGGAGGAGCTCTCAGCAGCCTCTCACCCCTGTGGATCTGTGGTTTAACTAATCCAGGACTCGACCACCCCTGACTAACAATTTGCTGATGTACATCTGACCACTTCTACACAGCTGATCTTAATTCTAGCTTTGTGGCCAGTTTAGGCTCAAATCAACGAGCAAGATCTGATTTGTTTCTCCTGGAGATCATTAATGGACAGCTTTTTTTTTTTTGTGGGGGAAGGGTTGTTTGATGATCAGCGAGCTCTGGAATTCAGCAATAGGTAGGAGACAGTTAAAAACTCTCCCATGGGAGAAGGAAGTCCTTGGTTTTACTTCAAGCAGAAAAAAGACACCACAAAATCAAAAGTACAAACCCCCCTCTGCCAGAGGAACAGACGTGGCCCAATTTCCCACTGTGCTGAACGACCTTGTTGGAAATGCAGAAAATCAGGTCAATGGTTAATTTTCATCCTTGGTCCTCACTGCCTCACTGACCTCCTGGCCTTCAGGAGCTGTCTTGAGCTGTTTACCCTCACCTCATGCTCATCTCTCTTTTTTCCCTTCTGCCTGCTCTGTCCCTCTCGGTTCTTGGGCTGATAACCCCCGAGAATGTTGTCAAAAGTCCTTCTCCCAAGCCCCAATGCCAGAAGAGAGAGACAGGATGCATCTGTGTAGGTTCTCAAGGTTGTTTATTATTTCTTATCTGGTACATTGTGTTCTCACCCAGCTTGGGTGCTGGCTACAGTGCTGGATCGTCATCAGCTGACCACCCCGAGGGTAGTTGTAATATTTTATACTAAATATTACATGAATTATGTTTATAATAGCATACCAATACCTATCACCTATGTTAGACAGTGCACCTCTACACTAAACCAATCCAAAAGTGCCACCACCCCAGCAGAAGATGGAGGACAAGAAGAAGGAGAAGGACAGGGACACACGCAGATTCCTCCATCTTGCCTCCTTGAACCTCCTTTATGAACCCCAAAAATTCTATATTATCACCCAGTAATAAGCTAATTATTACTCTAATCAAACTCTTGTGGTTTATAATTCTTCATACAAGGTTGATAGCTGCTCCCATGGGCTAAAATTGAAGGCACTTTGGTATTTTTGACTTTGTGCCGGGGTCTCAGGACCCCTTGCCAGGGTCTTGGACCACCCAGGGCAGCCAGAGAGATGTCCTGGGTTCTGACATGTCCCTTCCTCCCATCCTCCTGGATCTGGTATCCAATGGTTCCAAAGGAGAACCCCCCCGTGTGGGCAGGGGGTGGAGCTGGATGATCTCTAAGGTCCCTTCCAGGCCATTCTGTGATTCTGTGATAATCCACATCTGGCTCAGCACAAGCGATTCCCTAAGCTCAGTCCTCTGGAGTTCTGGGATGGGATCAGCCACAAGGAAACGGATCCAGGACAAGCTGAGTTACAGATGTTTTATCCAAGCAGCATCTCATTCTGTGCCTCTCCAGCTGGCTTTGAGCAATTCCTTGCAATTGTGCACTCATTTCTCTAAGTTAATTTCAGTGATAAATACCTGATATGCAGCTTAACAGGGAATCTGTTAATCAGGTAAATAATTGACTAATAGCCAGGATTCTTGGAAGTCTTGCTGGGATTGCCTCTGTGTGGGGACAGAACAATTTATGCCACCAACAGGATACTTACCTGGCATGAAATTGTTCATTAAAGAAGGATCAGGATTATGAAGCATAAATTGCTCCTAATTTCATCAGCTTTCTCTGCTGCCCCAGGAGCCTTTCCTTGTTTGTCTTCCAGACTTTGTTATTTAACCAGACACTGATCAGGCGACGATGAGATAATTTCTAGGTATCAAAATTAACAAATCAATTAATTAAAAAGAGACCTAGGACTGGGGTCTAGGTCTACTACTTCTGGCCAACTATTCTCCTCTACTTTGCTGAATTGGAACAGGAATCACTGCCAGCTTTATTTGTTCAGAGTTGTGTGATTATCTGGGCAGCACTTGCCCTCTTGGGAAAATTACATTTGTTTGTATTTGCTACGCTTTTCCAGAAGTTCTCCAAAGGTTTGTTTGGGAATGCGAGCCAGCTCCAGATGAACAAGCTGAATAGATAAGGTTGTCCCAGCCAGCTGGGGTCCAGGAATTTGCTCATTGTCCCCTGTCTCTGACCCTGCTGTCACCACCCAGCCCATGGAAATTGTGGTTATTTTCCATTCAGAGGCAACTGGGAGAATGTTCTGCAGGATATTCATCTCCCAAACTTGCAGGCTCCTGCCTGCCCACGGTCCCCATTCCCCATCTGCTGCACAGCCTCCCATTATGCAAATGGAGGCAGCTCGCCTCAAGTTTATTTCTTAATTTAATAAATGTAATTTAATAAATCTTAATGCAATACATTTCTGGTGAATGAAAGGATAGCTGAGTGCATAAAACAGCATCAGCTGTCAGACAGCCTGAGTGTTCTCCAGGCTGCTCAGACTGCTCCGGGAATTGTTTCTTTTAAGAAGAATTTGCCAAATCAGATCTGTAGCCATGCATGAGCTTTGCTTTTGCTCATGGCCAGGAGGAAAAATTAACTGACCCATCACTGAAATGGAGCCAGGACAAGGAGGAGATGGCTGGAATGAGAGGGACTTGTGTGCAGTGTGACTCTGGATGTGGTTTTCTGGCTGGGGCCACAGTGTCACATCTCGTTGATCTCCCCTCTGTCCCTGCACTAGAGATTGCAGCTCAGTGCTTTCCCCCCGCTTGTGACAGCACAAGGGAGTGGGCATTGCATTTATCCCCCTCTGCAGAATTAAATTCCTGCTGCATCCCACCCAGATTTGGGTGTGCAAGGCACCAGAGCAAGATGTTTGCAAGGATTTTCTCTTTGGGTGTGAGGCGACACACACACACGACAGTTCAGCCTCGTGATCCCTATTTCCCAAGAATACCCACAGGATTTGATAACACTTCACTTCTGCAAGGTGGGAGTGGATTGTGGCAATCTCCTAACCAAAAAAAAAACCAAACCAAAACCAAATCAAATCAGGGACTTCCCTGAATGAACTCCTGTTTGAAACAGAGCAAAGGGTAAGAGGGGCTCAGGTCTTTTTAATGTCTCCACCAAGGGGACACATCAAGATTTCCACTTTGGGCTAGAAAACACCTACTTGAAGGCCAGCAAAGCTCTTGTCTTAAGAGCCAGCTCAAGTGAGGTTTTAAGTCCAAATTCAAAGGAATCCTGAAGAGGAGGGACACCATTTAAGAGATTTGGACACCTAGCATCAAGCTACACTAAAGGAGTTTTAAGGTTTCTGCACAGGGGGCTTTACTGACACCACTGTACATGTTTGGATAATAAAACAATCCCCATGCTGATAACCAGAAAAATCTCTAAATATGATCAAAACCACCATCCACAAGTAAAATTTCCCTGCCAAGTAGCAAGGATATATCCTTCAGCTGAAGCAGGAAACCAAAAATGGGAACTGAACTATTGGAACTTTGGCAAAAGCAGAAAGGAAAGAAGCAATTCTTTGGAATCTCTTTGTTTGGATGCTATTCCTGCAAGGACGATTATTCTGACTTGTCCCATGTCATGATAACCTCACACAAAAAGATGGAAGAGTCCAACTTTTCCCCATTTTTCTCTTTCTTTTTTCTTTTTTTGCATCATTACCATGAAAAAAACCCAACCAAGAAAAACCTGCCCTGACTTCGTAAGGAATCTTTGGGTCAAATATTCAGCCACTTGAAATAATATGTAAAATAAAACACATGTATGTGCTGTGGAGGCAGTTGCTGGGTGATGAGTTACATATGCAAGAAACCAGCATCCAAATGCAAAAGGAGGCTGTGGAGGCACCAACAAAGACATATATTTTTGGTCACAGAGACAATTGTGCCTTTTATTTTTTACCTCATTCAAAATTTTTCATGAATGCATTCATCTCCCTCTTAATATCAGTCATATTTATAGACAAAACTTGACTGTCATTGTTCGGGGAAGACAATGAGACCAAATTTGTGTCAGTTCTTACTCTTGTTCTCTGTTTTTTCCAGGAAGAAAAAAATTCTGTGTCTCTGTGTAAATTTATTAAAGTGGAAAAACCCAAACCCAAACCAGAGAAAAACAAACCAAAACAACCAAACCCAGAAAATCCTTAGATTTCTTTTTCTACAGAATCAAAGAATTGCTTGGGTTGGAAAAGCCCTCCAAGATCACCAAGTCAAATCATTTACAAAGCATTGCCAAGGCCACCACTAAACAATGTCCCCAAGTGTCATGTCTATAAGTCCTCAAACACAGTGCAGAAGAGCCATTATTCCACCTGCTGGTCCCTTGTTAGGCTTTAGGGTTGTTAGGAAGATAAAAGGGAAAATTCCTCTCCATCCTGACTTTGAGTGTGTGGGAGGAGGGTTTGAGAACTCATATTTCAGGCCCAAAGCTCTTTTCAACCATCCAGCAAACCCTCGGCCTCTTTTTCCTGCAGGTGCTTCCAGTAAAACTTCCATGATAAGCATGGGAATGGAGTTCCTGGTTAATATTAGCATCTGGGAAGGGCCCTGAGCACAGAAATCCACTCTGGAAAAGGGAGACCACGGCAATAGGGACCATCTGTGGAAGAGCAGAGTCATCCCTCCTTTCAATCACTCAAATTCCCGGAAAATTCCTCCTTGAGCATCGGGCTGGAGCGTTGGGAGAGGACACGTGGGGCCGTGGGTGGGTGACAAGCACACAGACTTCCAACAGCTGGCACTCCTGCTGCCACCCACGGCAGAAAAAGGGCAGGAGAATTGTGTTTGGAAAAACACCAGGCCCAGCAGAGACTGCCAAAAATCCGCCTTGTTCCCGCCGTCCGGCTCATCTGCAGTGGGGTCTTGTTGGATTGGGATAATTGGAGGATTGGGTTTTCCCTGTCCTCCTGTGTTGGAACTTTAGGTGTTGAAAATTTTAGATTTTTTTGTGCTGATAGGCACTGATTTTTAAGAAAATATTTAACTTGAAGTTGTGAAAAAGGCTTTTAAAGTTAAACGATAGGACTAGGATTATAGGTGTGTAGTTTAAATAGAAATGTGCAATATTATTTAATGGAAAACTTGAGAGTTTAAAGCTTTAGAATATAGTAATATATATATGAAGTAAGATGAAAGTTTTAAGATGTATGCTAATCTTTCTTTTTTACTTTTTTTAAATAGGTTTAGGTAGTGTTTTGTAATTGGATAGAAAAGTCCACATTGTAGAATACAAGTAGTAATTTATTAAGTTAAAAGTAAATATAATTTAAGTGTCATTTCTTAATTAGATACTTTATTCTTAAAAGGCCTTGTAGAAAAGGAAATAAGAGCTATTTTTTTTAGTTAGTTAACTAGAAGTGTTGCAGAACTTACAGCTTGTAAGGCTACAAAATAGATAAGAATTAATAAACATCTGAGCCCGAACACGAAGTACCATCTCGAGCATTTAATCCCAACTCTAGCAGAAAAAAAGATAAAAAAACAACACTCCTGCACCTTGATTCACTCAGGGATGAATGCCCCAAATGGAGGTTGAAATTCTCCTGGTTTATATAACAGAGAACAGGATGGCCTTGGTGAGGTTACAGAAAAAAGGGAGCATCCAGCGAGGGCTCAGCTGTGTGCCATCCATGCAGGGTGAGCAGGGGGAGATGCAACAGGAAGAGCTGGGCTGTGAGGGGGAACTTATCACCCCAAATAACTCCTGAGGGTTCAGCACTAGAGGAAACTGCCAGAGATCCAGCCAGGAGCTGTTATCACCTCTGCTGGGAGGGTCTGGCTTGGTTGACCCCGTTTCTCTGGCAGCATCATCTGGGTGCTCATAAAAGATAAAAGAGGTATCTCTGCTAGAAACGTCTCTGTTGACTGCCAAGGAAGCTCTTTTTGCTCACAGGAGCTTTGTTTTCTCCATCTGAGTCTGATTTTGTCTGACTCTCTCTGGTTTGGATGCAGTTCCCACATTCAGGATGCAGGAGGATTGTCAAGGAAGTCTCTGGGTTTTCCTCAAATTCACCATCTCTCACCTCTCTCTTTTTGGAACTGCTCTCTGTGTTTCTCCTGGTTTTGCCCTGTTGGGAGTCCAAGGTGGGAGTTACCATTTATTCCATTAAATTCCAATTTATTTATTTGCTGCCTGGTACCCTGCCTGACGTATCCATTAGAGGGGAAATGAGAGCCAAGGGAAACAACTCTGATGGATGAGACAATGTGTGTCTGTCCCCAGGTGCTTCTGGACAGCTCCCTGAAGACAATTATTTTACCCAATTTTTCACCAAGTGTCCCTCACACTTGGCCTTACCAGACTTGGTCTAATTTTGCAAGGGAAGATGCAGAAAGTCTTTGGCAGTTGTGCATCAGCAAGAAAAGGACAAAACTGATGCTTTTATTTTAATTAGACTTTTCTCAGGAGATACAAATTTACATAAATCCCCAGGGTTTGGCTCTGATAATGTGGATTCCCAAAGAGCTCAGCCCCAAGTGCTGAGAAGTGTCCAGGGAAAGGGTCTGGGGTTGACAAGAGCAGTGAAATGCTTGTGCCTATTTTGGAGAGTTGATGTGATCGTGGCTTTTTGCTGTGGGCTGATCTCGGGTTATTTAATCTTTTTCTCCTAACTGATATCAGTGATGGCAACCCTCTACATCCCTTTGTGGGTGTGGACACGAAGGTGCCTAAAAATTGTCAAATTAGGCTTGATTTGGCTGTGGTGGCCTCTCCAAGGGTGCCTAAAGTTTGGCAGTGGGTGGCCTTTGGGTTCCTTCTGAAGAAAGGTTTATTTATCCACCATGAGATGGAGCCAAGTACCTTTTGGGATACCCCATATCCCAACCAACTTCTGGGAGCCTCTTTCCTCTTCCAGCTTTGGGCTTGTCTTGGAAAATGTTGGAATAGAAAGAAGAAAATCTCTTGAAGGAGCACATGTCCCAGTAGGGGTGACTCTGGTAGAAATGGTGATAGGTAATCACAACTATCTTAAATGTATATTTTTAAAAAGGCTCTGGTCATGAGGTCAGTGGCAAATCAAGTTTCAGCCAACACAATTTGCTTAAAACCGGCTCCAGTTTTATTTGTGTCCCATTTATATCACTTTGCATATTAATACAAAAGATAATGACACTGATGAATATTTCCCAGTGAATGCAGGCAGGGGCCTGATGGGAAGATGAGCCATTATCTCCCCTTCCCTCCACATCCAGGTGCAATCTTCTGTCCGTGTCTCCAAGAGGCCCCCGGTGATTAATTGATACAGCAATCTGATTTTGGTAATTAAAATCGATTTTCAGCTTAAGCTTTGTAGATACAACGATCGATAACAAATGTGTGTCGTGTTCTTGGGGAAAATGGGAAGAGGGAATACTGGAATGAGGATGCCAGGAGGAGTGATGTGGATGACAGACAAGTGCTGGAGGAGGAGAGAGGCAGGGTGAGGTCTGTGAGCTCTGCAGGGCATCCCATAAAAGCCTTGAAGAGTTCCTGGGAATGTGCTGATCCCGCTGTTGTGGGGTGGCAGCAGGGCTGCCCCAAACCTGAATCCCAACATTATCAGCTCTAAGGGCAGCCAAGAAAAGCAGCTGGGACTGGGAGCAAAATATTTCTTGCTGCTGAGACACGGTGTGGAAAAGGAGCACAGGGAACAGCTGGCTCCCGGGGTGAGCTCTGGGGATTGATGTGAGCCATCACTCACATCCTCTCCTTTAACCTCCTCTGGATGGAAATCCACAGATCTCAGAGCAGACCCAGAGGAGGCCACAAAGATTCTCCCTCTGCTCTGCAGCCAGGCTGGGAGAGCTGGGGGTGCCCAGCCTGGAGAGGAGAAGGCTCTGGGCAGAATTTATTGTGGCTTTTCAGTACTTAAAGGGAGTAAGAAATATTCATAATTTCATAAGAAATAGGGAGAGCGGCTTTTTACTGGACACATCCTTGATAGAAGTGGTTTAAAACTGAAAGAGAAGAGATTTATATTTCATGTTAGGAGGGGATTCCTGGCTGGGAGGGTGGGGAGGCCCTGGCACAGGGTGCCCAGAGAAGCTGTGGCTGCCCCTGCATCCCTGGAAATGTCCAAGGCCAGGCTGGATGGGCTTGGAACACTCTGGGACAGTGGAAGGTGTCCCTGTCCATGGCAGGGGGTGGACTTGGGTGATTTTTGAGGTCCTTTCCAACCCAAACCACCCCGTGACTCCATGAAATTCATCTGTGGCTACAGCTGAGGGTTGAGAGCAGAGCATCTCCTGCTGCAAGGCTCTGTGCCTGCTGCCACCACCTCCCCTCTGCCCACTCCCTCCTTGCAGCATCCATCTTTCCCAAAACCTTTCCTCTTTCCACGTGGGGGTGGCCTCTCCTGTGGCAAGGACAGGCTGTGCTCACCCTGCAGGAGCACAAAAATCCTCTGCTTTGGACAGAGGGATCTGTGCTCCTTTTGGCATTGATCTGGGTGAGCTCAAGCACCTTTTCCTGCTTGTGCCTGGGTTTGCTCACTCATTCAGGGCAAGGAAAGTTGTTTTTCCTCCTGTGAGCAGCCTGTGCTGCCTTTGAACTGCACCTCTGTCTGGAGGAGGAATGATCTCCCAGGGCTGTGCCCATCCTGGGCACTGATAAACTGAGCTCTGCTGGGAGGTTTGCACATCACAGAGGGCTGGGAGCTCTCTGAAATCCGAGCAGAAGAGATCTCCAAGCCCGAAGCCCTCCACCTCCTTCTTCCCCAGGCCAAGCACTTAAATCACTCCCTTTTGAGGTTGAGAGGGAACATGGCAAGCCAGCCCACACACTGGCTGTTTTCTGCTTCTGAGCCATTTTTTTCTAAGCCAGCCCACTTTTGTAGCACGGCTGCTTCCATTAGCTGATAATCTCACTGTACAACTTCTCCAATTGCTTTTGGGAAATCTCAGTGCATAACATCTATTACATTTCCTTTGGCCTACCTTGGCAGTAACGCTGCAGCTTCAAAGAACTCCCCACTAGTTAGTTAAGCAAAAGACCTCCTGCTTGTAAATCCATGCTGGCTGTCTCCTCTAATCCAATTATGCTTTACAAGGTGCTTCCCTCACTAAATCCTGAAAAATTGTTTCTGATATTTTTACCCACAATTTATGTTAAGCTCCTCGGTGTATAATTGCTCGTCTAATCGCGCGCTCCTATTTTTGAATAATGGGGTTAGGTTTGACATTTCTGCAGTTCTCCTGTGTCATCTGAGAGCTGCTAAAATGTTATTACTCAAGACTTCACTCACGTGTGTGTGCTCCTTTCCTCCAGATCTGGTGGAGTTCAGGTGTCTGAACCATGTCATTAATGTCGTTGAACCTTCTTTTTCTTTAGAAATGCAGATGAAGCAGCCCAAGTCCTACTCACAGTTTTAGTTCTGCTTCTACTCTGAGTGTGAGAGGTGGGACTTAATTCAGTCTCCACCTTCAGGCATGAGGAGCCTTTATGAAAAGATGTGGGGCTTTCTGCTGAGGGTCTTGCTGGCAGAAAGAAGAATTCCTGTTGTTTTCTGGAGAAAAGGATGCTCAGGGGAGACTTTGTTACACCCTACAACTCCCTAGAAGGAGGTTGTGGTGAGGTGGGGGTCAGTGGGTCAGGCTCTTCTCCTGGGCAAGTGACAGCACAAGAGGAAACAGCCTCAAGTTGTGGCAGGGGAGGTTCACATTGAATATTAGACAAAATTTCCTCACTGAAAGAGTGGTTAAGCATTGGGAAAGGGTGCCAGAAGCAGTGGTGGAATCACCATCTGTGGAAACATTCAAAAACTGAGCAGATGTGGCACTTCACCCTGTGGTTGAGTAGGTACAGGGGTATTTTGATTGAAGGTTGGATTTGATGGTCTTGGAGGTCTTTTCCCACCCTAATGATTCCATTCCAAGGGACAATGAAGTGGGTCTCCCACACTTCAGAATCTGCAGGTTTTGCCACTCAAATCTGGGATTCTTTTGGGTTCAGGAAGATGTAATACCCCCGAGGTAGGAAGCTGGCTTTAAATTTTGATGACACCAGCAGGTAACAGGCAATATCAGAGGGAGGGAGCTGTGTGGGAGGAGGTTTATTTGCCTGCCCTTTTCCTGTTTTCAAAGACAGCAGCTCATTCCCAGGGAAATGTCCCTGTCTGTGACAGTGGCATCAGCTGGGAGTGTTTTTTCCACAGCATTGGCAGGCAGCTCTGTTGAGATGTCACATCATCACACGGCCGAGATTTAGGGAATAATCCGTGCTGTACCATCAGCAACACCACGGGGTTGGAGCCAGATGAAGGAGAGTGGCATCCTCTCGCTGGCAGCCAGGCAACAAAAGGGATGGGGCTGCAGTTGGGGAGCAGCAGATGGGTTTGAACCTTAAATAGACTGGTCTTTTCAAAGCAAGAGGAAGGGTGGTGGTTCCTCATGCTAGAATCCTTCCTAGCCAAATATCACATTTGCAAATCCTCAGCCTTTCCTTAAAGTTTAACAGAAGAAAAAAAATTGAGGAGAAAAATTGAGCAGAACAGCTTCTCTAGCAAATCCCTCTTTTGAGGCCAATGTTTTTAACTTCTAAAAAGGAGGAAACAACTCCCCAGACCTGAGCTCCCACACAGAGGTGAGATCCTGCCACACAAACATCACTGAGCAGATTCCAGTTTCCAGTCCTGGCTGCAGGGACCTGGAGAAAAGAAAGCAGAGAAGGTAAAAAACTGAAAACCAGTTTGTTAAAGGTGGAGCTGCACTCTGACTCCTCTCCTTTCCCAATAATCCGTGGGGTTTGTCCTGAGCTTATCAACATCCGGCAGCGAGAGGAGCTCAGGGATGCTCTGGGAATTCAGCTTTGTTTACCAAGCCTGGGAATTCTTGTCTAATAACCAGGAGAGGTTTTGGGTTCCTTCCTCTTGGTGGACAATTTGAAGAGCATCTCTTGTTCTCATGAAAGGTGGAAATTCATTGTCCTCACTCACCATTTCTGCCTCTCAAAATGTGAAATCCAGGATTTCAGTGATCTCTTGTAACAGGGACACTGATTTGTCAAGCAGGGAACACTTCTCCCAAACTTTTGCCCATTAATTACTTATTTATGCTGGTTCACATATATTTATCCAAATTATGATCTCTGGAGGATTATTCTGCCTCAGACCATTCATCTCCTGTGCTTTAGGTCCAGGTTTTGCTCACCTCCCACCCCTCCAGCTGTCCCAGATAAACTGCTACCACAGGTATTTCCAGCATAACTCCTGATCCTCTAATTCCTTTCTGGGGGAAAGGTTTATTTGGAAAAAGATTATTCTTATTGCTCTGAAACCAGCTCAGCATTTCTAAGTTCAGGTGCACAACTTGCAAATTACTGAGTTTTTTTACCTCCTCTCTGATGTGCTGAGCCTAAAAACAGCTCCTTGCAATCTGTCAGGGCTCAGGGACTGAATTCTGTGAACCAGAATCTCCCCATGGAAGTTTAATTTCAGCCCTTGCAGTGGGTCTTGGCAATGATTCTCTCCATTGTTGGAGAGAATTTCTCCAGGACAAGGACTAAGGGGGTTATTTATGTTTTAATCCTCATTCTTTCATTCTAAACAACATTCGTGGAGATGCATTTGCAAGCAAAGGCAGAAAAAAACCTACCAAAAACCTCCAAAAATGAAACATTTTGCAGCTTAATGCTTTAATGTGATTTTTAATTTAAAAAATAATAACTGTCTAGACATTTAGAAGACTTAAATTACTCAGATTATAAACCAATCTCTAGGTATTGGAAAATACAGATACCTAATACAAGGCCCTGGTTTTTGTAGGACACTTTCACCTTTTATGAAGCATCTCACTGGAGCTGACAGCAGAAATAGGAGATAGAGAGGGCTGGATATTAGTTTTTTATTAAATCTGTCAATTCCTATGTAATTAAGGAAGCATTTGATATAAACTGTACTTCTAAATCATGCTTTAATCTCCATTATTTTGCCAAAATGGTTTCTCAGTGAGTCTTTATGCCTAAAAGCACCCCTGGGCATTTGCTCCCCATCTGTGGGATGGTGGGGGAGCTGGTGGCCTTTAGCTCTGCCTTTGGCTGCTGCCACCTTGTCACTCAGAGAATAAACCTGCTGATAGATGGCAGTGTCAATAAAAAGGTTAATATTCTTAAAAGCTAGATAGATCTTTGTTCAGCTGCCATTTTGTGGCAGTCCTGCCGTTCTGTTAGGAGGAGTTTGCCCATCCCTGGGTTGACTAATTGGTCTCTGAGCTATCCTTTAGCAAGGAGGGCCATGCATCAACTTCTGCTTGACAAACTGTATGAAAAAAATAAATTAAAAACCACAAACAAAGCCAAGGGAATGGAGAAGTTAATGCTAAACTATAACTAAGTGTTCTGGTGAAATGGAATTTTACTGAGATCTGACCTGTCTCGAGTCATAGGAAGATGAATTAATTAGATTTCCTTTATGAAAGGATTATGATTTCTGCAGACATGATCTGGGGGGAACTGCTCAGTCTATATTCAAAAAAACCAATTTTGATGATTTTTCATTAATTTGAAATTAGGGATTCAGATGAGGTCAAGTTGTAGGAACCACCAGTGATGGTCTCATGGATGCTACAGACCAATGACTTGGAGGAAATGGGAAATTGTGATTGTCCCATCCCTGGAAGTGTCCAAGGCCAGGCTGGACAGGGTTTGGAGCACTTTGGGACAGTGGAAGGTGTCCCTTCCATGGCAGGGGGTGGGACTGGATTAGCCTGAAGGTCCCTTCCAGCCCAAACCATTCTGTGATTCTGTTAGATCAGTAGGAGAAGACTGGGGGCTTTTTTGAAGCCCTGCTACCTGCTCTAATTAGGAAGGAATTAAATTAATTACTCTCAGCTTGGTAAATATCTTTTATACCACCAGTCAATATCCTCCTCTTTCCCAGAGTTTCCAGCACCACAAATGCTCTAAATCTGTAAGAGATTCCAGAACAGCAAAGAATTCAGATTCGTGCACTAATATTTGAGGGTGCTGGAATTGCCACGGAATCACAGAATCATTCAGGCTGGAAAAAACCCTTCAAAGATCATCGAGACCAACTATTAACCCAGCACTTCCAAGGCCACCAAGTGCCACATCCAGGTGTTTTCTGAACACTTCCAAGGATGTGATTCCACCCCCTTGGGCAGGCTGGCCACTCTTTATTTTCCTGTGAATTGTCTTAAAAGCCTGTGCTGTCAATAGCCCACAAAAACTCTGATATAAAGCCTCAGGAAAACCAGGTGGAAAAGGGAGCCCTAACACAGCAAACTAATTACTGGGATGTTTATGCATCAGCAGAAAACAAAACACATTTAGGGCGATGATAAACTTCATCCCTGCTGTCTGTGTGGCTCATCTGGAAGAGGCAATTCATCCTTGTCTGGCAAATATGGCAATTACTGTCCCAGTCCCATTACTGGCTTGGTCATTAGGTCAGGCAACTTGTCTTGTGAAATCTGCATCCTGATGGAGGAAATGGAGTTTAAAGCTGAGTGAGATGAAACCCGTCTGCAATAAAAATAATAATAATAATAATAATAATAACAACAACAAAACTTTTCACTTCACAGAAAGCCCGTGTGCCTAGCTAAGCTCTTTTCAGCCCAGGCTGACAATTATGGTTGGAACTATTTGGTGACTACTTATAAATTCATGGAATTGAAAGCTAAAAAGAGACTGGTGTGATTGTCTAATGCGATCTGCATAACTCAGGTCACAGAGCTCCTCGGGGAGATGTCTGCTCTGAGCCCTCAGCTCAGAAATATTTCATATCTTTTAGGAAAACAAACTGGCTGAGCTAAATGTTTCCAGGGATTCAGAACATGCTTTTCTAAACATCCCCCATTAGCACCAGGCAATCCCACCAGTCTTGGAGCTTCACAGCATCCTTGGGAGCTGCAAATAGGATCTAAATCTTGCTGTGCATAGGGAGGGGAGAAAAAAAAGCCTGCTCCAGATTTATCCCACCTCCCTTCATAAGGAATGGGCAGAAATAGTCCTGAGTGGGGTTTGTGTCCGTTTCAGAGATGCTCTGGCTGCATGGAGGGAAATGGAGATGAAATAAATTCTGCAGATGTGGGTCTCTGGCCAGGGAAGGATTTGAGCTGGGCTCCTACCTGGTTTGTATTCCCTTCTTCCCAGACTGTTTCCAAAGGTATAAATAAGATCTTCAGACAGGAAAGAATGTTTGGAGTCGCTGATTCAGGGAGTGAAGGCTGAAACAAAAAAATAGGTGTTAAACCTCACTTTGCCTTCACCTCCTTTTGGGACAAACACCTATAAAATCTGTGTGTCCTCTGGAGGAGATAAAAGAACAGGGGCATGAACTCTTGTGTTTTCCTGAAACATGAGCCAAAAAAGGTGATGTTGTAACTCCTGGCATTAAGGCAGGACATCTACAGCTCTCCTTCGGTAAAACCCCAGGCAGATGGAAGGAAACTCTCCTCCCCACCTATTATTTTGGTGAGATTTGAACCTGATCCTCATCTGGCTTGATAACACACATTCCTAATTTCCTGCCCTCCATAAATGCTGAGGAAACCACTCTCCTGCCTGTGCCGGGTGAGGGCTTTTCTCCACGCCTGCTGTTGGGTTAATAAACCCGGGGCAGGGATTGCTGCCTTGGGAAGAGGCAGGCTGTAATCCTCGGCAAGCAGAGGTGAAATTGCTCCTTCAGGACATCCATTATTGCCACCAGGCTGCACCCGTGTGGGTAGGAGAGAGACAGACAGACAGATGTCACGGCTCCGTAACAGGCCGGCAAAAGCTGTGGTTATAATTTTATGGTTCACCGGTGTGAAATGGAAATCTGATAAATAAAAGGAACATTCCCCACAGCCCCTTTGCTGCGCTGCACAAACCTGACAGGGCTTACAAATGCCGTGAGCTGGCTGCCAGGCTGGGGGTGTGCACACACAGGAACGGCTCAGGAGGAGAGGGATTCAGGATCATCAGAACCTCTGCTCATCCTGTGGATGCCACAGGCCTGTTGGGGCTGGAAGGAGGCCAGACCCAGTGTCCAGACCCCAAGAGAAAGGATATCAGCTCGCTCAGCTTCCCTGCACTTCAGCCAGCCTGTGCATCAGAGGGTTTCTTGGCCAGGCCATGTGTGGCCACAGCAGTATTTAGACAGTGGCCAGACTGCTTTAATAAAACCGGTGTCAATTCTCACGCCAATAAAAGGACGAGTTTGTTTGACCTTCAGGCAGCCACATCAGTGCTAGGCCTGGCTTTCTTCTCATCCCTGATGTTTTTTATTCCCTGTTCCCTTCCTGGAGGGGCCTGAGAAGAACTGGCCCTGTTGTGAGTCTGTCTGCATTGGATGGAGAAAGGAGAAGCAAAGAGCAGCAATGAGAAGGTCACCTCTGCTACTGAGATGGAGAAGTCAAGTGACCTGAGCTCTGCAAGGAGACTCCAAACTCTTTGAAGCCACTGGCTTCTTTTTGGGATGAAGGTGATGCCTTAAGTTTTAGCTTTCATATTTTTCAGATTCTGTGCTGCCCAGGGGTGCAGTTCTAAGCCTCACATTCAGTGTCAGTCATCTCTCTTCACAGAGTAGGGAGACAAAACAAATCCTTTCCCACATGGAGACCAAGGACATTCATTACAACTTTCAGGCCCAAAAAGCACAAACAACAGTGGACTGCAGAGAGAAGATAATGAGGATGGAACTTCACAACCTGAAGCTGTAACTGAACAATTAAACCCCAATATGCAAATGGACCAAACTTATAAAAGTGTGAGATGTTCTGACCAGTCATCCATTTTGTGACCATTTTGGGTCCACCTTAGGTGTAGCCCTGGCCAGGCTCTTGTCCTGCCCAAGGTGTGCCCTAAAGACCTTTCAATAACTATCTTCTTTATTCTCTAGCTCTGTCCTGTCTCTGATCCAGGTCAGCCTTCTCAAGGCTTCAAGGGTGAGACATGGATAAAAGGGTTCAAGAGACTCCAAACTCTTTGAAGCCACTGGCTTCTTTTTGGAATGAGGATGAGACACAGATAAAGGAGTTCAGGAGGGTCAGCAGCATCCTGCCAAGAGGCAGAAATGTCACCATGTCACCTGCTTGTGAGCCAGCCCTGCAGGGACGTGCTGGGGCTGCCCCAGCAGTGAGGAAGCTTCGCCCTCCCAGCTGCTGGAGGTGGAGGGGAGGAGAGAGTCCTTTGAGCTGCACAGGGTGTCTTGTGTTTCAGAGGTGCTCTCTGAGCAGCTGGCACTGCTCCTTGCTCTCCTTTCTGTCCCCTTGCATTACAAGCCAAGCACGGCTCCCTCCTTTGTGGCCAGGGACAAAAGGGTATTTGGGGGTTGTATTATTTGGGATTTTTTTTTGATGATCACTGTGAAAAGCACCTGAGCAAATCCCCCAGCCCAAACCCTTTTGTAAGGGATGCCCACGAGGGAGGCAGGTGTAACCAGAGCCCCGGAGCCAGCGTGCCTTTGATCTTTGAGGTGGAGAGCTCCTCTAAGGTGCCTTAGCGGGCTAATCCCGCTCTCTTTCAGGGTGCCAGTTTGGGAACCACCTGGATGGAGTTGGCAAGGGCTTTGTGGGGTCTCTCGTGTCCCCGTGCTTTGTGCAAGGGCCAGCTGGCAGCGTTGATCTTGCAGTCATCCAAGAACACCATCCCCAGCCCCTGTCCCTGCTCCCCTGGACCGCGCTCCCGCTCGGCAGCGCCTTTTGTGAGCTCAGGGCTTGGCAGCCAGGAGCTGAAACGGGATCTCCCTGTTTCAAACAGCACCAGAGCTGTACCTCAAATCAAACCTGAGTCGTTCTCTGCGGGGACAAAAGTTTTGTTTCTCTGCAGAGCCTCATGCCAGCTGTTTTTCCCCAAGAAATCTGGGCGCCGGGTCTGCCGTTCCGTAAAAAGAAAGGTGCAGTGGGAGTCTCCTCTTTCTGCTTTGGCTGGAGAGAAATGGGAAAAAACTCACCAGAGGAGAAGTGAAACTAATTGGAGAAATAGGAACCTTGTGTGCTTGTTGCTCAAGCTTAGGGATCGTGCAGAGGCCAAAATTTAGGGTTGTTACCAGGAGTCAGGAGATCTTTACAACTCCACAGGTTTCCCAGGGACCAGGTTGATCCTGTCTAACTTTGGGAATTTAGGTGTAAAGCTACAATAAACAGGCACTGGTTAATGCATGGCTCTTCTGAGGATGACCTTGTACACCTGAGATCTGAGTTATCCTACATCTAAAATGACAGGGAATAAATTCATGGTTTAGGAGCATCCAGCCTCCCACTCTAATGATTCCTGAGGGCTAGAAGGGGGAATATTAAGGAATGTTCAATAAATCTGAAGCTCCTGATTTGGAGCAAATGGCATCTGGGCAGTATGATTTTATGAAAAAGAGGATATTTTTCAGTCTGTGAGGAAATAGGTGATCCATTCTTGAAGGAAATAATGAAGATTTCTTTGTGGATGCCGTGTCTTTACCTTTCTACACAGTGCTGGAGACAACTCCACAGCCTGTTCCCATTAGAAAAAAAAAAAAAACCCAAACCCTAAAAATAGCATGAAAAGATCTCTGAAATGGTTTAATACTTGGCAGCTCTCAAAGAGCCTGAGGGTTTTCCTAGTAGTATTCTCCAGGGATCAATATTGGGCCCAAATCTATTGAAAACTTTCATGAATGAGCGGGAGGTTGATATTAAACCCCACAGATAAAATATTCAGTGGAACAACGATTATCTCAGCGTTAACCACAACCAGGGCACAGCGGTTGGGCCACTCTGGCTCCCTCAGACAAAATAAACACAAACTTTGCTGCCTCACAGGAAGGAATTTAGGTCAGGCTGGGAAGTGGGAGACCTGTCCTAGAAAGCAATGACTGAAATGGATGAGGGGCCCATTTCTTCACATCCTTCCAAAGGGTTTTTCTTTTTTCCCCATCTGGGCTGTGTTAGAAGCAGGTTGACATCATCCTGCACCCTTGGAGGAGTGCAGGGAGAGCTGCAGTCATGCTCTGTGGGCAGATGGGAAAAGCAGGACTAAAGACCCACAAAAATTATTTGTAGGAAGTGGGAAGGTCCTCATGGGGTTTGAAAGCATCTCAGTGTTAATTTATCAGTAGGAAAGTTGAGGAATAACTCGATCAGGATCTCCGAGTATCTTCACGAGGCGAAACCAGCAGGTTAAAGGGCTTTACAACCTGGAAAAGAAAACAAAAATAAAGATCAGTGGCTGGAAGCCAAAGCCTGATGAATTCACATGAAAAGTAAGGAGTGTGCAAGCTTTTTATGGTGTGAGTGATCAGCTGCTGGGACAAGCTGCCATTTGGAGAATTCTCCCTTTCCTGGTACCTTCACATCATAATGGGAGCTCTTTCTAAGGCAGGATGCTTCAGCTAAACCCAGATTATCTGGTTCAGCCTAAGAGTAGGTGGGTATTGACCTGTGACATACAGGAGGTGAGGACAGATGATGTAGTGGTCCCTTCTGATCTTAAAAGTTATGCATTTATACAATCCCTGAATTAAATATCCTTGGGCTTTCATTTTATGGCAAGATGAATGCCTGGGAAAGCTGGGAAAAGACGTGTAGTGCTTCATCCACTGAAATATGGGCACTGGGATGGAGCACTCTGCAGGAATTCTGCATTTCCAGCCCCCTTTGTGAGTTAAAACCACATAGAGATGGAGCTGGGCTTTGCTGGGATCTTCTTCCCTCTAATTCCACGCCAAAACGAACAGCAGGGATATCTAAAAACAAATGGATGTGCCCCAAAAGAGTGGCCTGCACCTCTGCCTGGCCGCTGCCTCTTTTGGCAGCATTAATTACCCCCCCAAACCTTGAGGGCTCCCACAGGTGCCAGCTGAGCAGGGAGTGCTGGCTGCTTTTCTCTCCTTTCATAAACTGAGACATAAATTTAAGGGCTTGGGAAAAGCCTGGGTCACATTTCCTCCCTGGATCCTGCTTAACTCTTGAGTGAAGCCCTCAGGAAGGCTGCTGGTGGTGGGAGCTCTGGAGAGGCAGAGGGGCTGTGATAGCCCTGAAAGCCCCAGTTTTGGGGTTGGTGTGTGTTTGCTCAGGAACAGCCTCAAGGAAACATTATCACGGCTCTCCCCACCTCATATCTGAAGATTTTGGGGCTGCAGATTAACCAGTGTGACCTCAGAACTCCTCGGCTGATGTTATCACTCTGATTGATGCTGCCTGTGGAGCTCCTGTCAGAGAGATTTGAGGGCACTGCATGGAGAATGAGGTGTAACAGGAGAGGGGGTAGTGATAGGAGGAGAAAATTTGGAGTGAGGGGTGTGTGAAGGCATCTGGGAGAATCCAAATGCCCCTTTTTGTGGCAAGAAATGCGGGCTCTGGGGAGCTGTGTGAAGATCAGAGCCACTGCACACTCCCTCAGCTAAAAGTAATCAGGTTTTATGAGTTACCTGCCTCTGATAAAACAATCACAGGTTGATCTGATATGTTGTGTTTGTCACCTGATGAGCCTGAGGGATGTGGACTCAGCCCTGTGCCTCAAACTGAGAGGTGACACCCTGCTGAAGGCAGTGGTTTAATAGTTTTTGGTGAGATCAGATGGTGATGGCTACAAAGAGATGACCTCAGCCACCACGGAGCCTCTCCTTTTGTCCCACATGTGGCTAAAAAGGGTAAATAAATGTTTAAAAGAGAAAGGATGAGCACAAGACTGATGAGGAAGGGCTGGGGGAGCTGGGGAAAGGGCTGAGCCTGGAGAAAAGGAGGCTCAGGGGGGCCCTTGTGGCTCTGCACAACTCCCTGATAGGAGGGGACAGCCAGAGGGGTCAGGCTCTGCTCCCAGGGAACAGAGACAGGATGAAACAGCCTCAAATTGTACCAGGGTAGGTTTAGGTTGGATATTAGGGAAAATTTATTCATGAAAAGGGTGGTCAGGCATTGGAGCAGACTGCCCAGGGCAGTGGTGGAACCACCATCCCTGGAAGTGCTCCAAAGCCCTGTGGAGGTGGCACCTGGGGACATGGTCAGTGGTGGCCTTGGCAGGGCTGGTTGGACTCGATGGTCTTGGAGGGCTTTTCCTGCCTTTATGATTCTGTGATCAGAGGTAGAGCATGGTTTCCATGTGGGAGGTGGCTGAAGAAGCAGGAGCTCCTCAGCCTTGAAGGAGGTGAGCTGGGGGATATGGAGAGATTGGCAAACTTAGGAGGGGATGGATAGGAACTGACTGCTCAACACCTCTGCAAATACAAGAATTACAGGGCATGAAATTAAACTGTTGAAAAATCAAGTCCTGAACAAATGAAAGCAGGTGATTCCTTCAAGCAGAGGGCTCTGGATCTGTGGAAATCCTTGGCAGTGCAGGCTGTGGATGCACCAAGGCAATTTCAAGGATAAACCAAAATAAATAAAGAAATAAATAAATAGCTCTTTGGGTTGTGATGGAGAGACAGACAAGATGCAGAAGTTCCCCTGAATGAAAATAGCCAAAGGCTGGGCAGCCATAAATGTGTTTACCCTGGTCTTCTGCTTTCCTTTTAGGCCATGGCTGAAGGAACTGGGATATGTGGGGTGTTGGTCCCATCCAGAGCAGCTGCTCCTGTGTGGAATTATGGGGGATTAAAAATCTGATTGTAACTGAAAAAAAGGGGAATTTATCAAACTGCCCCAACTCCTGCAGCCTGACAGTGCTGGCAGGGATTGTATCCTGCACAAGGGAGCTTGATCAACACAAGGAACAACAACCCAGGAACTGCCTGGGTCAGGAGTGGTGGAGCCAAAAACCTTGGAGAGGGTCAGGGTGCTGGGGGAGAGAGAGGAGGCAAAGTTCCTCGATCAGGATGAGGACTAGGGTGGAACTTCATAGCTTGGGGAGATGTTAAATGTGTAAAGATGGAATTTGTGGTGGTGGCAGGATTGAACTGATGGGGATGGACACAGTAAGGTACCTGAGAGGGCTGTTGAGGAGAATTAATCCATGGGCAGATGCTCACTGATAACTGAGGATTAGGATCCCTTCCCATGATGATCTTTAAGGTCCCTTCCAACCCAAGTCTTTCTCTGATTCTGTGGTGGGAAAAGCAGTGAAACAACGGCCTGGAAAACACCATCACCACCAGCAGAAACAACTCCTAACTTCTCCCTGTGTTCAAGCTTCCACCAGGAGCCTTCAAGGGGTGCTGGGCTTTGACAAACCCATTGCAGTGGCACGAATTCCTTCCCAGGTCCCAATTAAATCTATTTATAGCCTTTTTGGAGCCTGGGTAACAATCTCTCCCTTGCTCAGCAGCCACGCTCCAGTGGGCACACAGGCACCAGCTCTCATTAGGCCCGGGCTGGCCCTGCATTAATCGTGACATGAGGCTCTTTTTTTTGGAAGGCTTTTGAACACAAATGTTTGGCCAAACCTCATTTGTTTCACAGTTTACAGAGTGAAACACTTGACCACAGGATCAAGATTTAGTGTGAACAAGGCAGGGGGTGTGAAGCTACCTGGATGCAGCAGGGAGAAACACTGATGGAATGCTGCAGAGGAAGTTGGCCAGAGCTGATGGTTTGTAGGGTGGGGAAATGACAGATTATCCCTTTTTCTGACTCAGAGATGGGGGAACTGAGAGGTATTTTAAAATCTTCTATTTCATTTTCAGTCTCATGTGAAGGGTGAGACAGTACAGATGTTCCAATTCATGCCATCACAGTCAGAAGCCAAACTATTTCCTAATTACAATACATTGTAAGTGGTTTTTTGGCCTATCAGCTTTTGCCACACAATGACTTAAAGCCAATCATCTAAAATTACCCCATGTGGGTCCCACTACAATGCATCTTTCATAGTTCTATTTCTCCAAAGTATCTGGTCTATTTGCAAGGTCATCATTTGAAACTTGTTTCCATTTCCATTTCTCTCTCAACAATGTCTGTCCTATTGCATGGCATTTCTAAGTCAGCATTTTTTATCTCAGAGTTTGCATACAGATGCACAAGACTGTGTGAGCCTTCTGTCAGGCTTTGAGAATTCTCTTCAAATCCATTTCCCACAGGGAGGAAGGTGGTTGGTTTCATCAGGTTTGGGTAAAATCACCTCTCTCTCCTTCCAGAGCTGATGGACTCTGATTTTTACAAGGAAATTTAAAGATTTCCCTGCCTTGTGCCAGTGGGATGCAATGGGAAGGGTTTGGCAATCTTGGTAAGGGAAAAATGAGTGAATTCAGTGGAAATCCGAACTGAAACCTTTGAGTGTGTGAAACACTTCTCAACCTCCAGGATGCCAACCAGGCTCCCAGCAGGATGCTGTGTCCCCTGGTCCTCCTGGGGTGCTGTTTTTGGGAGAGGAGTCACTACAGAGAGGAGGAATTCTTTGAAGAAGGGACAGCATGAGGTGGAGGCTGAGCAGTTGTAAAGGGAAAACTGGGAACCTGCCAAACCTTAAAGCAAAGGGCTGAGATAATCTTTGTTATCTGCCTGTTCCCTTGTAAATACAGCCAGGACAGAGAGCAGGGATGAGGTTGGTGTGAGGGCTGTGTGACAGAGCAGGTGGGGAGAGGCTCTTGCTCAAACCCAGCCCCTGTCACCACACCAGGGCTTCGGAGTTCTGCAGTGGTTTACAAGCTATGAAACACAGGGGATTTCCTACAGCACTCTCCAAAAAATGAAAAAAAAAATGTTTATTATTGTGACTGGTTATTCTGGTGCTGCAATTAGGAAGAAGAGAGGCCTGAATGTGTTTGAGTGAGAAAATTTGAGGAAGAGCAGAAAATGAAGTGTGGCACTGGTGTGGCAGTCACCTCAGCCAGTGACTCTGGTGTACACTGTAAATGTCTCCACCTGACCTGGCTGTCCAGATTCCTTTATATTCTGTGAACAGACACAGGCACATCCAGGGTGTGATTTATCTCATCCCTGCTTGACATCTGAAACAGAGAGCAGACAAATCCTGCCCTGCAAAAGGTCTCTCCTTCAACAGAGCACGAGTTTCCAGCTTAGATTTGGACTCTGATGTTGCAGACAGAGTTTAGTGAGAAGGCAAAGCCCTCACTTTTCACACCTGCCATGACAGAGCTGCTCCCCACAAGCTGCAGGACTGACAGACTTGATAGATCAGAAATGAAGCCCAGCATGGTTTGTACAGAAAATGCCTGATTTGAGGGGTTTTCTGAGCCAGCTGCAGGGCAGGGTCCTGCCAGGGGATGTATGAAGAGAAGAACTGCACTGCAAGGCTTGCAGAGCAAATTTTACTGCTCTAGGAGCAGCAAACTCATCCTGAGAGCTTCTGCCAACACTCAGCCTCACCTCAAAGTTTCCTGGAGCTGCTGCCCCAGAGGCTGTGGGCATCAAATCTTTTTATTCCTCTTCTTGCTGTACCTCTGCTGGTGTGAGTGTCGTGTGGTTGTGGCTGGGGATTTGCTCTGGAAATGAGAGAAAGTGGAGAAATCTCTCACCAAAGGCGCCCAGAACAGAGACAGGAGAGGAGGAGGAACAGCAAACTCACATCTGGAGGTAGGGGGCCCTTGGTGGACAAGGACATTTGATCAGGTAATTTATCCTGCCACCTAGAAGGACACTGACCCCCACTTTAATTATTGTGTCATTTGTCCTTGACAGCTACTGCTGCTTCCAATTAACGCTCCTAATTAAAGCCCCCAGTTTTCCAAGGATGTAAGCATGGATTTACTGGGAAGAGGGCTACAATGAAGAGGCAGAGCTTGGGGGTGTCTGATGAGAAATGACATTCCCTGTCCCAGTGGGACTTGCATGTGCTTATCCTGCAGGAGTGGCAGGCTGGAATCAAACCCAGACCCTCATCTCTGTCCCCACAGGGGCAGCTCCTCTCCCAGCAGCCTGACACTCCCTGTGTGTGAGTCCTGCTTCTCACCAGGGTAAATAATGTCCTTCAGCTCCCTGGGCTTTGCTTTTCCCCATTCCTGCTTTTTTACTGGGTCTGTAGGTCAGTTAATAAGGCACAGGATATCAAACATGACAGAGGAAATCCAAGTGCCTTTGTCCATAATTCAGGCCAGAATAAAATCAGCATCTTGAGATGCTGTGCAGGTGACTGAACACCCTCACTGACTGTAAAGGTGCAGAAAGGCTTCAACCTGTGGTTCTTTTGGGTAGGGTTTTTTTTTTTTACCCTCCTCTATTTAATAAACTGTATTATCATGAACACTCTATTCAGGGCTTTGAAATCAAATGAGCTCCACTCTTAATCTTTTTTGCAGTTTTTTGGGGCTGGCTGAGCCTCGAAAGATAGCAGCATTCACAGAACCCACATGGCTTGACAGAGCCACTGTTCAGTGTTTTGGAAATGTATCTTTTGACTGTTGGGAAGGAAATTGGCTACTTAAGATGCCTTTTTGTACATTTAAATTAACTTAGTCCATCAGACTGAATAAATCCTGCCACTGTATTAACATCCAATTATAACAACAGAGATTGAGCAATGATTCAGGTTTGGACCAGAATGTTGGCAGTTTAAGGGGAAAAAGAAGGAATGTATATTGAAATAAAAAAGTCAAAAATGGGAGCCAGAAAATTGTGACTGAGCACATAGCAGGAGCTTTTGTGAATGTATAATGGCAGAAGCAGGAGCCAAATTTCTAACAGGATTAGCTGTTACTGTCTATCAGATCCAAAAAACTCAATCATTTTGTTTTAAATGACTTTTTGTAACTCATTCATACTAGAAATAGGGAGGGAGACTGGGAGCTGGAGAATCTGCAGTTTGGAATTCAGGCAGGATCAGAGGTGAGGTGGTGTGTGAAACACCCTGAAGGAGCAGTTGAGCTCTGAACCATTCAGCACCTTGCAGATTTTGCCAGATTTTTAAGATGTCCTTGTGAGCCAGAATCTCGTGAATGATTTCTTTGGGGACCAGTGAATGAATGTGTTGATGAGGTGAAATATCTCTTCAAATCCTGATGCAGCCATGGTGGCTGGGTCTGCTCGTTGTTTCCCTCTCTGCCCTTGAGGAGGACACAAGATTCACCTTCCCCTTGTCCAGCCCTGGCTCTGGGATTACATCTCACTCTGGGTCAGAGATCATCTGTCCCTCTGCTCTGCCATGGACAGATCTTTGGAAGCACAGCAGCTCCTGGATGTCCACTAGGTGTGTGGACAGGCATCTGAAGGGACCTTACCTTCATATCTTCAATATCCCAATGAACCCAGAGCTAAATGTGTTGTACTCAATAACCTGGTGCTCACTGAGCAGGTGTTTCACCCTCACTGAACTTCTCCTCAAACTTGCTCAGATGCCCTAAACCCCACACCCTCAGAGACATTGAGAGCTGCTGAGACCTCACGTTCAGCTTCAGCTCTCCTTCATAAAATGGGGAGATGTGGGGACAGAATCAGGGAATATCCAGCTGGGAGGGACCTGTGAGGATCATCCAGTCCAGACACCCCAACGATCCCACCCTGTGCATGCCTGGGAGCATTTTCCAAACCCTCCTGGAGCTCTGGGAACCTTGGGAATGTGCCCATTCCCTGGGGAGCCTGGGCAGTGCCCAGCACCCTCTGGGGAAGAACCTTTTCCTAATCTCATATATTTTCCTAATATATGGGATGTAAGCCCTGAGAATAACATCAGTCTGGTCTTACATCCATACATTGCTCTGGCACTGTGAGGCCAAAGTATCAGTGAAGCTGTGACCACTGCAGGGACATAAATTACTCCAAACTGGCCCCCAAATAAAGGACACTTTCCTTTTCTAATCCTGCTGAATCCCTGGTTCAGGGACAGCAGTCTCAGGCACATGGTGGATTCTTGGAGTTGTCCCATGCAGGGCTAAGAATTGAATTTCAATGATCCCTGTGGGACCCTTCCAGCTCAGGATATCCCAGGATTTTGTGATATTTGCTGCAAAATGTTGAATCCAGGTTTCATTCCCATGAAGAGCCAGGGGTAGGGACCCTCACCGAGGTTGGGAAATCACCTTGAAGAGTTTGCCAGGCTTTCCAAGGATGGGGAAGGGGTGGGAGAAGTAACCACAGCCTGGTTTGCCATGGAGATTTCCACCTCCAGCACTGCCCTTCATCCAGTGAATACTGGCAAGGCTCTGTAACTGGGAGGCTGCATGGACTTCCCTTTTGCTGATATTTTAGTGGCAGCACAAAAAGCTGGCTGTTCCCTGGAGGGACACAGTCAGCTCTCAAACCCTTCAAGGTGGAAAGCTGAGCTGAATTAATTACAGTTTATGTTCCAAAAAGGAAAATAAGGCCTCTGATGTGCCTTATTTGCTTGATGTTCTTTCTCTTTTCAACAGACAGCCCTTAGGTGGCTTTTCTTTCAGTTGCAGCTCCTTCGTTTTTTGTGGTTTCTTTCTGCATTAATTGGAAGGTCTGACACTTCCAGCCCAAGACATTTGTCAGCGTGGTACGGTTTTAATTAATCTCACAATCAAGCTGCTAGAGGTGAACTCGTAAAAGGACTTTTAAGGCAGGAATGATGCACACGGTGACATGGGACACGCTCTGGTGGGACTGACAGGATTTGGGATGTGGGAAGCTCGTGGCACATCCCTGTGGGCTCTGGGATGGCAGCACAAGCCAGGTGTTCTCCTAAAAAGAACACATAACCCACAAAATGTCCCCAACCCTGAAAAGAAAACATTTCTGCAAAGATGAAGGTCTGGGTTCCCAGTAGGTTCCTCCTGACACTGGAACAAACTTGGATATCCTTTGATGGCTAATTAACTAATAAGGATAAAGCATACAGATTCCACCTTTTATCTATTTTTTTTTTTAGCAATTTGCCAAGAAATGGCAAATTTCAGTCCTCTAGGACTTCTTTCTTGTACCTGTGTCAGAGCCACAAGTGGATTTTGACTCTGAACATTCAAGCCAGGACCAGCAGGTGTTGGAAAAGTTTCGTTTTCTGATCTAAACTTCTTAACCAAGGCTCACTTCTATCAGACAGGTGTAAACTGGCTCAGAAATGAAGTTGGATGGAACTATCTGGAGCTAATGAGGATAAATCAAGCAGCACCATATGTCAAACTGAGGGTGGTTTGGGTGGGAACTGCAGAGCCAAACCCAACTGTGCTCACAAAATTCTAATTACCAGGTGGGAATTGCATCTGCATTGAGGAATGGCAGACTTTGAGTCTTTCAAAACTAAATTATCTGCTTCTTCTTCAAGTCCTCTGGTGGCCACAGTGCAGACATGGCCAAGCTTGATGCGATCGAGGTAAAATGACTCACAGTATATTTTTCTCAGGTGAAAATAAGAGGTGAGAATGGCTGACATAATAATGTCTCCACCTTTTGGTATCTTCTTGTAAAAAATTTTATGTCTTCTTGGAATTTGAATTCAACACAGACTATTGGGTTCAACAAGTTTAATTGGGTGAAACCCTGAGGCATAAAATTTATTCTTCATGAATAGGTGATACCTTCTTGATCAGAAACTTAAGGAAGGTGGAACAACCTCATTCATGGCCAAACAATTTTTAAACTTCTTGAAAGAATCATAGAGTCTTGGAAAAGACCTTTAAGGTCATCAAATCCAACCATTAATTCACCACTGCCAGGGCCACCATAATTAGAGAAGTTTGAATCACTCCCTCCCTGTTTGTTCTTATACCTTTCATTGCTCTGTGGTCTGTTCTGGTTATGTTTTTATGCCCATGGCAATAGATTCCATTGAGAAAAGTGAGTTTGTGTTGGTTTTTGTTTGAGTTTTTCCCCCTATTCTCACTTTTTCATTAAAGGCTCTCAGTAGCCGCAGTTGGTTCCTCTGGGTGACTTGGCACAGTTAGTGGTGCAATGGTAAATAAACCTCATCATGCATCTACCTGAAATTTTCTAAAGCTTCTGCCACTTGCCAGAGGCAAAACTGCACATTTTCAGCTTTTTCTTACAGACTATCAACTGGGATTTGTGGGTAGGGGTGAGAAAAAACATTTCTGATACAACCAGAAAAGGTCTTCATATGGAGCTGGAATTTTGTCTGAGATATATTTGTATTAGAATAAAAAAAAAATTTAAAAAGGCAGTTCTAGGTTCATTTACAGATGCAATCAAGATGGATCTTAGTCTGTCACTGCACAGCTCAAACTCTCCTGAATGTTGCGCCAAGTGAAAAATTGTCCCTGGGATCCAGGTGTATTCCCTCGTCATTTGTCAGGAGTAACTGTTCTGCAGTTTAGAGCTGGCAGTTCTCCGTGGCGTTTCATCAGGATAATACCACACTCTATCATCTGAGGGAATAAACTCTCCCTGCTGACAGGAACTGGGGTGAAGACACCAGCAATTGACTGGATATTACAGAGGCTCTCTGAAGCTTATTCAATGGAAAAGGGACTATCAGGTCATTGGGCCCAAATTGTGTGTTTGGCTTCAAAAGCTGCGAGGGGCTTACAAAACCTAAGAGGAATCAAAAGCGCTGGTCTGTGAGACAGGAGGGCAGGCTGGGCAGTCCCTTCAACCTTTGAAACCTCTCGCTGAAATACTTTAATTAAAAAGGAAAAATGAAAGAAAAATAGATGATAAAATGCGTCATTTTGGCAGTACGTGGGTGTTTCGGGTCCTACTCTAATGCCTTCTGAGCTGCAAAAGCAAGGCTACAGCATCCAGAAGATATCCAGCCTGGTAGCCTTTGTCCTTTTCCTGCTGGGAGCAACCTCTCCAAGGATGGGATAAGTGATGGCTGGAAGGATGCACGGGCAATGGGGAGTGAGCTAACACTTTCCTGGGACCAGCAGTGGTGGTGGCAATGGGGACTGGTGGTGGCAGTGGGGACTGGTGGTGGTGGCAGGAGGTCATGGAAGGGAGACAAAGACATCACAAGACCTCAGTTCTCACAGGAATCCAGAAAACAACAGAATCCAAAACCAGAGAGATCAATGAGATCCAGGGAGTTTAACTTGCTGCAAAAGATCTCCTGTTGTCCAATTGAAATTAATTAATTTAATCTCAAGGTACGATGTCCCCACAGCCTGCCTGATTTGCTGATTGCTGGGAAATCCTGCAGGTGAAGGCATTTGGCAATGGATGAAGGGATACAGGGAGAGGGAAAGGCCACAGGGGACGTGGACCAGGATGTGGGCAGGGACTGCAGCAGGCTGAGCTCTGCAGCAAACCATCCACATCCCTCTGCCTGCCCCAGGCCTGCCCAGTGCTGCAGGGATGTTCCTGAGGGAGGACAAGCACCAGGGTGTTGGAACCCTGGGCACTGAGAATTTCAGACTTTCTGACAGGCACTGACCCTCAAGCAAACACTGCATTCCACCTGCGGCCTTGGAAAAGGCTTCCAAAATTGATTTATAGTACTGGGATTATGGGTGTAGTTTGAATAGAAGTATGTGATATCACAGGGTGGAAAACTTAGAGTTTAAGGTTCTAAAATATAGAATATATATAAAGCGAGATGGAGGTTTCAGGGCAGAGGCTAAGTCCTTCTTTTTCACCTTCTTCTTCATGGGTCTGGGTGGTATTTTGTAATTGGGTAGAAAAGTTCGCATTGCGGACCATGGGTAGTTGGTTATTGGGTTAAAAGTAAAAATAATTTATGTGTCATTTCTTAATTAGATAGTTTATTCTTAAAAGACCTTGTAGAGAGATTGAGATGGCTCCATTTTTAGTTTGTCAGCTAGAAGTGCTGTAGAACTCACGGCTTGTGAGACTGTAACATAGATAAGAATTAATAAACATCTGAGCCCAAACACAAAACACCGTCTCAGACATTTAATCCCCACTCTGGCAGAAAAAGAAGGTAAAAAGCAACACTGGGGGAAGGGGACAGGGAGGGTGGCACTTCCATTGAACTGAGCTGTGTGACAGAGAAGCCTGACGGGTTGTCCCCTTTCCTCCTGCAGCTCACCAGGGTGCCTGTGGAGTCGTGCAGCCAGCATGAGACGTGCAGCGAGTGCCTGGGCTCGGGAGACCCCCACTGCGGGTGGTGTGTCCTCCACAACACGTGAGTACCTGCTGGGTGTGTTGGTGTTTTGCACAAACGGGACGGCACCACTGTGAGATGTTCCTTTGGGCCTTTATTGCCACATCAGCCTGATATGTGGAAAGACCCTAAAACTCAAAGGCAAAATGAGTTTTAAAGTAGGTATGTATTTTATTCAGCAGCTGGATGCATGGAGGATATCTCCATCAAAGTTGTGCGTGCCGACACATTTGTTGCGTTCTCTTTTATCCTCTAAAAAGTTACACATACATTAAGTTTCACAATACCCCCATGCATATTCATTCCCTGGCTCCACCCTGTTATGCTTCCGTATGCTAATTATCTTATCAGTCCTTTGCGCCTGTGCAGTTGTTTCTGATGGTCGTTCAGTGGTCATAAGGAGGAAGTAAAGAAGCCTTTTTTGGAGAACAAACTTTTGACCCTGTCTGCTGGCTGTCTTGGTTTGGAAAGACAGCGGTCTGCCAGGGAAAGCTGGAGCTTCCCTTGGAATGGAGAATGTAAACCCCCCTTCTCGCCAAAATATTATAATTTTGCAATTAGGGGCTTTCAGGCAAAGATATGGGAATAGGAGTAACAGTTCTTTACTAAGAATATTTAAAAATACACATGTAGTACAAAAAAAAAGCAAGCAAGCAGGCAAACAAAAGTCTTGAAAACCCTGACAGAGTCAGGGATGTGACCTGACACCCTGTTGGTCAGGGTGTTGGAAGCAGTCCAAATAAATCCTCCTGGAGTAACAGATGTGGTTCTGTGGAGCAATGATCCTGTAGAAAGTCCAGTGGTGGCAAGATATGTCCAGTCTTCCTCCTGGAGCCCAGTGGAAAAAGCTGGATCCCCAGATGCTTGGTGTGTCCTGAGTCTCAGTTTTTATCCAGGTAGGAACAGTTAGCTCCCCTCACACTGGGTGGAGCATCTCCCATGGGATGATGGAATTTTATCAGCCATGCAGTGAGCCTTGATGGCCCATGAGCAGAAGATTCCCCCTGGAGGGAGGATGGGTCCTGGAAGGGATAAAGAACACTGCCCCAGCTGGTTTGAACAGCTGGCCCAGTAACAGAAGACACCCACCCCATCACTGCACCAGCAAAGCAGCCTGATGTGTTTGGAATACAACACTCCAGCAGCTCTTCTCTGGGTCACATTTTCCTGGTGCTTTCCATTCCATTCAAGGGAATTTGACTCTGACCATTAGCCCTTGTCTCAGCACCTCCAGCTTTCCGCTGTTGACCTGAACCTCTCCTGTTCTGGACTTGTGATCTCCACTGTGATTGCCTTTAGAGAGGAATCAGATCCCAGTAAACAACATGGGATCCACCCCAAGGTGGTTTTCATTGGGACCTTATGGTTTCACAGGCCAAGCAGGGGCCTCATTCCACTCTTCCATTATTTTTTTTTACTAACAAAATAATGGAACTGGTTTATCCACCACCTCACAAGGAGCACTGGATCCAGGTGTCCTCAATATTGGGATATCAGTTCATTGGCTTGTTTTTCCTTTTTAATGACGCCTTTGGTGTTGAAGTTGCCTCTCTGCAGCCTTTCCCTGAGTGATCTCCTCCTGCAGAACCCTCTGCCAAAGCCCTGGGGAGGGAGGTGTCAGCTTGGCTGAGCTCCTGGCTCTGAGTGGCAGGGAGGTCTCATTTGCCAAGCCCCTCTCAGCAGAGGCAGTGGCTGGGAAGTGCGTTGGATCTGTCCATCCCAAGGCTCCAGCTGAGAGTGGCTCTGCAGGGTGTTGTCACTCCAAGCCTCACGGTGTCCTTGGCAGCCTTGGAGGGATTTTTCTGATGGGCCCTGCTCTTGCAGTGTGTTGGTCTTCTCCCTCTGAGCTCACCTGGATTCCTCCTGTGGAGTTGTAAACTCTCCAGGTGGAGACAGGGATGCAGCTGAAGTGATAGACTTTGCTACCTCTCCTTGCTGGAACAGAAGGGAACAAACCTGGACCATATTCCAACCTTCTGTCGATGCTCTGAATGCTCTGCTTCTGTCAGCTTGTGTGACCCTCATCCAGAACCACGGCAGTCTGCCTAATTTCAAATCAGATCTGGGGGATCCATCCCAAAACACGGCCAAAAAAATGTGGCTCATGCTCTGGAATTGTTCAAGAGAACCTTGGCAAACCTGTCCTGAAGTGTGGTGTGGTGGGTAAGAGCCCAGAAACCTTTGATGCTGCTGACATGAGGATATTTCCTTTTGATACAGAGCTTTATAGTGTGCTCCCATCCCATCTCATCCTGCACCCACCCTCCAGGACACCGTGTGTTTGCTGTCAGTGAAGGGACAGCACAGATGTGTGCAAGCAGCAAAGAAAGGCATGAATTTGTTCATTGATTGCACCACAGCAGTGCTGGATGTTTCATCTCCTTGCATGCAGGGTCAGTGGCAACAAACAATCAAAACATGCAGCAATAAATCCCCAAAAGGAGAGAGAAGGGGCACAGAGAAGTGCAGAGTGTGCAGCAGCTGACCATGAGGAGTATTGGAAATGAAATGGAGGGTGATGGGTGGGGTTGGCAGACTCAACTTGGTTAAAAAAAATTCCCTGTGCAGGCTCAATCCTTGAGGGAGAAATGTGGCTGGAGTCTGGACCTGGCTGATGGCAGCATCCCTGTGCCCTCCTCCCTCTGGTCACTTAACCTCTGATTATTCCTTATCTGGAAAAGAGAAATTACCTCTTATTTATGTACCTCTCAGCAGGGTCACTGAGATTGATTCCCTGTGGGGTTTTTCTGAAGCACTTTGAAGGCAAATGTTATCAAATCCCACTTCAAGCCTGTTGCCTCCCTCTAGTTTTCCTCACAGTGAAGAAATCTGATTTTCAGTCCTAGTTTGGGAGGGATTTTCAGTGCAGCCTCAGGTGTTCCTTTCTGAGTCTCAGTTTCCTCATCCTTTTGGGCAGCCCTGAGAGCAAAGGAGCCAATTACACCCCACTCAAGGAGTTTTGGCTGCACAGGATATTCAGGGGTAAGGACGCTGGAATACTGAGTCTCTAATTAGAAATTTTTGCACATCAGAACCCCTCAAGACTCATTAACAGACTTTTCCTCAAGTGGGACACGTCATCAACAAGGATCCCTGGGGAAAAAATGCCATAAACATTTTCTCTCCTGACTGCTAACCCTTCCCTCTTCCCTCCCAGTCAGGAATCCCAGGGGATTCCCAGTGCAGGGCTGAATCCAGGGATGTGGGAGCTGCTGGGAGGTGTGGAGGAGGCAGCTGGGGTAGAGTGGGGCTGGGAGCTGGATCTGTGGGCAAAGCCACGCAGTTCCCTCCTCCTCCTCCAGTACAAACCATCAGGAGGAACTGTGGTGGACTGGGAGACAGGTGAAAGCTGCCCAAAGGGTTACAGCATCTATTTTTTTGTCCATCCCATGCACAGCTCTCTTATTTTGGGATTTTCCCTCCAAAGGCTGATGCAGCTCCTCATCCCCAGACCCCCATTTCCAACCATCCTCATCTCCCACACCTGAGAGGTCCGGGAACAGCTCCCCATCCATTTTTTCCCAGCAGAGCTGGGCTGTCTGTGCCGAGGGCAGCGTGCCAGGGCTCGGGAATCGATTTCCACAGCTCTGCTGTCCTAACCTTACACCGAGAAACCCGAGTCCTCTGAGAGACTCAGAGAGACAGACAGACCCACAGACAGGAGAGAGGGGGGAGGATTGATTGGCTTCTGCCCCGAGGAGAGGAGCTGATACAGAGCAGCTCACTGGAGCTTCTCATCTCTGTATCTTTACCTCGATCTTGTCCTCCCCCCCCTCCCTTTCCCAGCTCTGCTCCCTCCCGGGCTCTGCTCAGGCCTCTTTAGGCGGTGATGAATCATTTACTGGGTGTAAATTGAAAGTGTGGCTGGGCTGGGAGCAGTGGGGATGGACCAGGCTGCAAAGCTGCGGGTCCTGCAGTGTCACCAGCTGCAAGGTCACAGCAATGTCACCAGCTGAGAGCAAAGTTTTCTGCCACCCTGAAAGGATTTCAGCAGCTTCCTCCTGTGTCAGGTGCGGTGCTGTCTCAAGATGCCACCCAAATCCGACCACTCTTCCAATCCCCTGGCAAATCACTCCTGTCTCACCCATATCCAAGCTGCAATCATTCCCTCTTCCTTCTTTCCCAGCAACAGCTCAAGCTCTTTATCTCCAGAGGAGGAATAAACCCTTCAGCAACTGAAAGAGCCCTCCCTAATTCTAGATTGGATATTGGGAAGGAATTCTTCCTTGTGAGGGTGGGGAGACCCTGGCACAGGGTGCCCAGAGAAGCTGTGGCTGCCCCTGGATCCCTGGAAGTGTCCAAAGCCAGGCTGGATGGAGCTTGGAGCACCCTGAGATAGTGGAAGATGTCCCTATCCATGGCAGGGAGTGGAATTGGATGATTTTTGAGGGTCCCTTCCAACCCAAACCATTCTATTATTCTATGTACATTCACTGGTCCATCTGCACGTGGTCACCACACAGGTTTACAGCCCTGCACAGCACCCCTGGGTTGTGTTTAACACCCCAGCTGCCGTAAGGATGGAAATTTGGGGCAGAAAAGGAGCATCCCTATAGAGAAGGGCATCATTTTATTACAGGGAAATCCCCTGCTGGGTGCAAAGGGACCTGTCCCAGGCTCTGCTGTGTTAGTGACACTCCTAGATTTTGGCTTTGCTGCCTCATTTCATCCCATGCAACATCCATCTAATTCCAACAGGAATAGCTGAACACATACAAGCTGTCCTTAAGGAGGATGCACCCCCAGGCACCAGTCTCCTTCTGCTCTGGAATCTGCCCTTGCAGGTCTGGGGACTCCTTGGCTGGCAGGTCATTAATTGCAATCAGAGAGGGAAACAGTCTCATTTTCTGGGAGAACTTCTGATATTTCAAAACTTTTTTTTTTTTTTTACCTCCAGCTCGCAGCGGCCAATTATTTTTTTAATAAGAAATGTTCTTGAAAGCTGCTCTGGAAGGGGCTGATTCCATTTAGTAATTGGAGAATGATTCATTTAGGCTTCGGGAGCCCTCATTTTGGGGGTTTGATTTCAGTTTTTCACAAGTCGCTCGAGATTTCAGAATAAAAAGTCATTCTGAAAGGAAGCATTAATATTTTTTTTAATTATTATTTTTATTTTTCCATTAGAACGAAACATTTGGGCATCTGTGATTTCTTTCTTCCCCCAGAAGTCTTTACCAGCCCTAGAGGCTGAGCAAAGCAGTCAACAAGCGCTGTTGCTTTGGAGGAACTGACATTTGCTGCGGAGGGAAGAGGGATTGTTGAAGCATCCCCCAGTCTGTCCTGCTTGGAGATATCGGAGCCAGGAGCTGGCTCTGCTCCCTGCACTCCTCTGCTCAGCTCTGAGGAGCTGCTGGTGTCCTCTGAGTGTCCTTCTGGCACCCAGAGCCTCCCCAAGGCACCCCAGCTGGCTCTGTTGGCTTTGCAGAGCATGTGCCAGCAGATCCCGCTGCTCCTGAGCCTTGGGAATAGGATCCAGTGGCCTCCTGAAGGCGTCCTCACCCCATGGGAGAAGCAGTGATATAAGAGTCTCACTTCTGGGTCACACCAGAATCCCTTTGGCTCTGGGTTAGCCAAGGGATGGCCAAAATCTCCCCCACACAATTCCTCAGGTGGGGCTGCTCTGGATTAAGTGGATCCCTGTTGTTATGAGACACCTCAGAAAGCATGGGAGAATTTTTTTTGTTTCTCAACAAAAACAACAGCCCTGTTCAGAGGGGTTTGATGCCATTCTCTGGCAGCAGACACCCACCCCAGTGCCTGGGCAGTGACCCTCCACACCCTCCTGCTCTCCACCTCTTCCCATCCACCACAGCCACTTGTGTGGGCACCTCATACACCCCAAAAACTACAGCTCTCCTAACATGGTATGAAGGGGAAAAAAATGCATTTAAACAAACTGTTTTCTAGTGATCACCGTGGAGGGGGAGGGAGGTTTGTTATCCACACTCAGACTCACTGCCAGACCACGAGAAAAAAAAAAAGAAGTTCCAAAGTGCAGCTGGAGGTGTCTGGGCTCAGCAGGTAACCCAATGCGCTGCCTCTGGCGGGGCTCATTGATCGTCCCTGGCTTTCACTTTCTTGGTCAAAGTCTTCTGAGCCACCAGAGAGTCTCAGGTAACCCCAGCTGCCTACACAGGCTGCAATAAGACCTTCCTTGAAGGGTCTTTTTCTTGTTTGACTTTCTGCTGTCTGAAAGCCTGTGACTCTTTCAGGCTGAGGGGTTTTGTTCTTTCTCTTTCCCTTTTTTTTTTTTTTTTTTTACCTCCTTGTTTTTTGCTTCCCAGTCTTTTCCTCCAGTGCTGCTTCCAGAAGGGACTGTGTGGGGACAGGGACACAGAGGGACAGGAGGTTGGAATATCACATCCACTGCTGGGCCACTTGGAGCTCTGACAGTGAGAAAAGAGGGATTTCCTGACTCTTGCAGGGGTCTGTGGTCCTATAAATACTCAGCTGTCTCTGTTTTGTACTCCCCATGCTGTTTTTGTCCCAAGGTGCCAATAAGGCAGCAATTTGGAGGTGTTCTGCACTTGCCTGGAGTGATGAAAAAGTCATAGAATCAGGGAATATCCTGAGCTGGAAGGGACCCATATGGATCATCAAGGTCCAGCTCCTGGCCCTGCACAGAACAGCCCCCAAAATCACACCAGGTGCCTGAGAGCATTGTCTAGACTCTTCCTGAGCTCTGGCAGGGTTGGTGCCATCACCACATTCCTGGGGAGCCTGTTGCAGTGCCTGATCACCCTCTGGGTCTCACAATCATGGCTGGGGCCATCTGTATGGGGAAATCTTTCTCTGTCCTTTCCTGCCTCAACATTGTCCTGCCGTCATGGGGCAGCTCTTGAAACCTTCAGACACCTGGGAGACTTGCCAAAGGCACCTGATAATTGTCCTAACTATCCTGAGGACAGAGCAGCCATGTGGAGAACATGATTTCCAGCTCAAATCCTGATTTTCCTGGGAAATCTGTGCCCAGCTGGGCTGTGCCCCCTTCATCAGAGAGGAGGCTCAGAGCTACTTCAATTTTTAAGTTCAACACCCTGGTGTGTCCCAGGTATTTGTGGACACTTCTCACTGCAAAGGGGATTTCCAGTTCTGTGCTGCTGCATGACGGGAAGAAAAACATAAATGCAGGGAAGGAAAGTAATGCCAGGAAAATCTGAAAATTTGAAAATCTCCAATCATTTGTTTGGCAGTCAGTGGTGGCAAAGGGAGGAGTGAATGAGCTCTCAGGATGTCTTGGTTTGACTCCTCCCGGGTCACAACTGGCCTGAGAACCCCTTCCACCTGACAGCAAGGGAAAATGGAGTCATTTTCCCCAAATTGGCCTTGGCACGGAGCAATTCCCTTGGTGGGAGCAATTCCCACCTCTTCCCAGGCAGTTATGGAAATTGGAGCCGGTGTTTCAGAGGGTAGAGCTGCAGGGGGGCATCAAAGCATCCAGGGAATCTCTAATCTGCCTGCTGAGGTACAGCTAAAATACCCATCCTTTCACACCTTTGGAGCCCAGGAAATAGCCCCAAACGCGACAGCTCCGAAATGGCCTTTTGAAATGAGATCGGGGCTCTCAGCCCGGGGAGGAGGAGGAAATTCTCGTGGCTGTTGATGGTGATAAAGCCCTGAGTGACTCAGAGGCTCCTGGGAATCCTGGTTTTTTACAGATACCATTGAATAAACCCCTCTGAACCAGCGCTCTGAGCACATCCCCAGTCCTGGAGAACCGACCCATCGCTGCATCCATTCCCTAAACAACATCGTGTCCCCTTTGGGAGCACTTTCCCTGCTCTGCTGAGCCGAGCAGTGCAGAGCTGTGCCCTTCACAGGTTGATTATTTCAGTGCCTGTACCTGCCTGAGGCAACTCAGGGACGGCACTGGGCACTGTGGGCCATAAGACGCAGGCGTGTGGTAAATGTGTTTTGATAACAACCTTTCCTTTGATTAGCTTATTTTGCTAGAGGGCAGCGGGGAAGGGTGGGAAGATAATTAGTTTGTGCAGTGGGTTCCAGCAGAAGCTTTCTCCTCACGCAGCCCCGTGAGTTTGGTGTCCTACTTGGGATTTGTCTCCGTCACCGGAGCGTCGGCAGCTCGGGTTTAGCATTGCAGAAAAGCTCAGCCCCTTCAGAGGAAGATCTCTGGGTGAAATATCTACATATCCCACAGGAGGGATGGGGGAAAGCTGCATGGGCACCCCGAGCAGCCTTAAAAACCTTAAAAATCAGGTGTGCACTGGAGCTGAGATGCAAAGTTGCAGGGACTGTTGCACAAACGAGTATTCCCTGACTTGAATTGCAACGTGGATGTTGACAGAGCCAGCAGGGGGATTCAGACCTCAAGAAGCAGCAAAATAAGGAATAATTCAGGTGCTTAAATGCAGATATATCGAGAATATAAGGAGGCTTTGAATTAGAGGTGGTTTTATTTAGACAAGGAATTAGATTCTGTGGCCCATCCCTGCTGTGCTCAAAATGGGGAAGCTCAGGTGTGAGACGTTCACCTGGGGGTGACAAACATGGCACAGAGTCTGCTTTTCTTCTGGAGGATAAGATGGGGTCCTGAGGACATCTCAAGTGGCTTTAGAGCTCTGTATGTCGGCAACAAAATACAGTCTAACCCCAGTTTGGGATGTTCTCCCCTCTCCAATTCCCAGAATGGACAAAATTCCATGGGTTTTGCAGCGTGACCACTCTCACTCCTCCCGTGAATTTTGAAGTCTTGCAACGCCCTAAATTTGCAATGGAGCAGGGCTAGGCTTTGCTGCAGGGTTGTGGCACTCAGTGAGTGTCAGGAAATATGGATGGGCCAGGGAACACGGATGTTTCAGGGAACATGGACGGTTCAGGGAATATGGACAGTTCAGGGAATGTGGATGTCTCAGGGAATATGGATGGTTCAGGGAATATGGATGTTTCAGGGAACGGATGTTTCAGGAAACATGGATGGTTCAGGGAATGTGGATGGTTCACGGAATGTGGATGGTTCAGGGAATATGGACAGTTCAGGGAATGTGGATGTCTCAGGGAATATGGATGGTTCAGGGAATATGGATGGTTCAGGGAACATGGATGTTTCAGGGAACGGATGTTTCAGGAAACATGGATGGTTCAGGGAATGTGGATGGTTCACGGAATGTGGATGGTTCAGGGAACATGGATGGTTCAGGGAACATGGATGTTTCAGGGAACATGAATGTTTCAGGGAATGTGGATGGTTCACGGAATGTGGATGTTTCAGGGAATATGGACGGTTCAGAGAATGTGGATGGTTCAGGGAATATGGATGTCTCAGGGAATATGGATCGTTCAGGGAATGTGGATATTTCAGGGAATGTGGATATTTCAGGGAATATGGATGTTTCAGGGAGCTGTCTGGGTCGCTGTGCTGTTTGTAGGGATTCTCTCTCTTTTAGGGAATCTGTCTTGCTGTCAGGTGCTCCCCGGTGCCTCTGCAGCCAATGAGCTGCCAATGAGGGAAAATGGCACATGAAACGAGCCCTCCCCAGGGCGGGGGAACATCGGCCTTGTGCTGCCACTGCTGCTTCTGTGACATTTCATCAGCCTCCACCCGTGACAAGTCTCAGAAGGGAATGGAGCAGGGGGGATCCAGGAGAGAGTCCTCCTAAGGAAAAACACAGCAAACCTTTAAGGTGTGTCTCAGTCTCTCTGCACACACTCCTTCCCATAAATTCAGCCATCAGAGAATCATTTGCAGGGAAGAACCCTTCAAAAATCATCTCATTCCACCTCTTGCTATGGGCAGAGACACCTTCCACCATCCCAGGGTGCTCCAAGCCCTGTCCAGTCTGGCCTTGGACACTTCCAGGGATCCAGGGACAGCCACAGCTTCTCTGGGCACCCTCTGCCAGGGCCTCCCCACCCTCCCAGACAGGAATTCCTTCCCAATATCTTCTGTTGCACATTTCCACATTCAGTGACCTGCCACCCAATCTCTCTTGGTGCCACCAGCACAGCCCCTGACTTTCCCTATTGCTCACACACCCCCCTGCACTCCATCCCCCAGGCAGAGATGCAGAGGTAGATGCTTTCCTCTTTGACTTCTGTTCCAGAGATATTTTTTTTAAACTTGTTTAATTTTTAAAAAAATTTAAGATACTTTTGCATACAATCATTGGGTATTTTTGGAACCATCTCTGCAGGGCAATGGTCACAGCATGAAGCCTGCCAGAGTTCAGGAAGAGTTTGGGCAACACCCTCAGGGACAGGGAGGGATTTTGGGGTGTTCTGTGCAGGAGTTGGACTGGATGATCCTTATGGGTCCCTTCCAACTCAGGATTCCCTTCCAAGCAGAACTGTGGTCCTGGAGGGAACTTCTGGGAGTTCACAGGAGCTTCTGAGCTTGAAGCTGATTCTCTCATCCTGCTGTGGGGCTTAATTTTATTTGTTTTATTTATTTTATTTAATTTTATTATTTTATTTTATTTTATTTTATTTTATTTTATTTTACTTTATTTTATTTATTTTTTGTTATAATTTGAAGACTCCTTCCTGTGCAGGGAAGGCCAAATTCCCAGTGAAGAGCAGAGGTATTGGCTGTGAATTTCTCCTGCAATGGGTTTCCCTGTGTGCTGTAGGGACATGGGGCAGCCCCACAGCAAACAGCTGGGCTGTGTCTTGCAAGAAAGGTTTCTTTTCATTTCCCTCCAACATTTTCTTCCCTGCCTGGGAAGTTACACCAGCAATTAGCACGTCTTTTTGTTGGTTGTCTTGTGGCAAAAAAAATAGAGAGAAAGCTAAGGGAAAGTTGAGACAAATATTCTGAGGAGGAGGGAAAATGCTGAAAGCTCTGCTGGGGACAGAGTGGAGGAGCTGGAGGATGATTCTGCCGAACCTGGATAAAGGGATTTGGGAGGTCAGGGAAGTGGGAATTGCTGTGGGCTGAAGGACTGAGTCACTGTTGTAAGACAAGGTCTGGGACAGGTTTTGGCTGGAGAAAACACGTCCTGGACCCCTTGGTACATTCAGAAAGGAACGGCAGCATGATCCACTGGTTACAGGATTTTCCTTAGGCAAGAGAGAGCAGAATTAATTTCCTTGCTCTCCCTTGCATGATTTTGGACAAATTCCTTAGGATGGGATTTATCTCACCTGCTCCTCGGTTTCCTGTCTCTGCAGACAGTGAAGACAAGGACTTTTTCTGGACACATTCCTCCTAACCCTGAGGTGTTGAAGGAATGAATTGGAAGTGCCAGTTTCTTTTAGTGGCTACTGAGGAACCTTAAAGGACCACACCAAACAATGCCTGACTTAAAATGACTCCAATCCCTAACTTCCCTGTGTTTTAGCTCTTTGTTTGTAGGACAGGAGTAACAGTTCCTCACCTCATGAGTGGGTGTGAGATCCTAAGGCTTAAAGTATTTTGGACAAGGAGTGGATTGCAGAAGTTCTGTAGGGAACTGGATGTGATGACTGCACTACAGACATATATATATATATATATATATATATATATATATAAAATATATATATATGCAAATATAAAATATAGATATATAAAGTAATTATATATATAATATAAATCTAAATATATAATATAAATCTAAATATATAATATAATAATATATTAATAAGATTATATACTATATAATATATTATCTATATTATATATTATGTAATATTATATAATAATATTACATAATATATAATATATAATATATTCTATAGTAATTTATTAATATAATAATGTAATATAATAATATAATATATAAATATATATAATATCTATATAATATATATAGATATAAAACATATATAAAGCAGGTATAAAGCACATATAAAAATTAACAAATAATAATTTCAAATTATTCAAATCCAAATTCAAAAATTCAATTCAACTCAAATTCAAATCATTCAAATATAATAATTTCACCTCCCAAGTGGCTGAATAGGTTTGGAGTTTGTTTAATTAGAGCAGAAGGAGCCTTGGCAGACACGACAAGGTGGAAACACACGTGCAGTTCCTCCATTATCCCAGTGAACACCTTTTTGTTACAGCAGGGGCAGCACCAGAAGGGTTAAGGCAGACAGGGATGAAGCAAACACTCCCCTTGCTTTGCTTCCCCCTCCCATATCTCATTCCCTCCTGCCCCTCTGCCCCAGGCACTGGAGGAGATCTACATTTTAATTGAGACATGCAAAGAAAATAATCTCAATCTAACTCAGTCTAACTTCCCATGCCTGCAAGGCTTCTCCCTTGGTAGCTTGGTGCATATTTTGGGGTAAGGGTGGGTTAGAGCCCCATCCAACCTGACCTTGGGTGTTCCCAGGGACCCAGGGGCAGCCACAGCTTCTCTGGGCAGCCTCTGCCAGTATTTTACCATCCTCATTGTAAAAAAAATCATCTCATATCTCATTTAAATTGACCCTCCTTCAGTTTAAAACCAGCATTAATGAGGGCTCTGGATTAATGGGAGCCCTGGATTAATGAGTCCCCTTAATTAAGGACACCCCACTCTCATGGCTCAGAGCTGAGGTGAGGACCACAACAAAACCAAACTCCTTTCATCTTTCAGACCCAAGTTCCCCCCACAAAGAGGTTTTGTCTGCAGGTTTTCTCAGCTGTAGCTGAGGGACAGGAGCCCCCCGGAGCTGTCCTCCCCTGTGGCTCCCCAGGAGCTGGGAACAGGCAGCCAGACACACAGTTTGGAGGGGATGCCAGCCAGCCCTGCCAGGGAGCACTGGGTTGTTTTGTGCAGGGTAAGAGGGCAGGATTTCAGTTCAGATAACTCTTGCCTGCTTTGTCTGCTCCCAGTCTCTCAGAGCTGGCTGATAAGGTGTTATCAGAGCAGGGCATCTCTGAGATGTGGCAGGGCCAGAGGTGACTTTTCTGTAGGTGGCCCTGGCCCTTTTCCACCCAGCTCCTCTGAAGGGGCAGCCAGTTAAAAACAGGAGGAGGAGGATGTTGGGATGATATCCAAGAGCTTTAGCTCTGTGCTTTTCTCAGGGAGAACAGAAAATGCAAACACGGATACCAGCAAACCAACCTAATCCCTTCCTCATCCTCACCCAGCCCCAGCCCTGCAAACAAGCTCATTAATAACTTCCAGGGTATGATTAGCCAAGAAAACAGAAATGATTTTTCCATCTTGAGGCTATTGCCTTGAAAAGTTTATTTCCAGGAATGGTTCTGAATTTTTCAGTATCTCTGGGTGGGGTCTCAGTGTAGCTGGACATGACAGTGATTTTTTGTGTGCTGGGGAGTCAATTTTTACCAGAATTGTAGGGCAAGAGTAAATCTTTGTTCTCTGTTCCCCTCTCTGCTTTTAAGGACAAAAGAAAAAAAAAAAATCCTGACCTGAAGAATTCCCTCCTGGCTTTATCTAATAGAAGATCACAGAATTTAAGAGTCCTAGGATGGTTTGGGTGGAAAGGGACCTTAAAGATCACCCAGTGTCACCCCCTGCCATGGGCAGGGACACCTTCCACTACCCCAGGTTGCTCCAAGCCCTGTCCAACCTGGCCTTGGACACTTCCAGGGATGGAGCATCTGGATTAGGATCAGAAAGGGCTGATGAGAAAGGAAGGAGATTCACCCACAGCATAAACTCATCTGTCCAATTGACAAAATATCATTTGATGGCCTCTTGAGCTGTTGAGGAGCACATCAGTCCCGTTATTGAGTGTTATACTTAATCTGCTATCGATTGGGGTGAGCTGGAGAGGACAGCCTTCCCCACTTCTACCCATTCCCAAATTAAAAAAAATAAGAGGAGAAGTAAATGCTTTGGCTTTTTCATTCTGCCTGGATGTTTAGGGAATTTACTGCTAATAAAAAAAACACGAAAACCCCCAACCCTTAAGCGTGAAAACATGAGTAGAATGAATTATAGCCAAATCAATTAATACTAACAGTATCTATTAAATATTGCACTCTGGAGCTTTGCAGGAGTACATTGCTGCTCTGATATGATCATGACATCATTAACATAATATAAAGAATCAAAAAATCAATAGCTTGCTGGAGCCCAAAATTAAGGCCAAGCAGTGTTAGAGCGTATCTTCAAATATCTGAAATAGCAACTTGTCTCTGTCGTGTACAACCCATTTGCAGATGAAACATCTCTCCCAAAGTGGATGGGAATTTGTTGGCCTGCCTGTCACTCCTGCATCCACCCCTTTGGGACACTTGGCATGAAGTGATCTCACATTTTACAACACAAACGGAGCAGGAAAACTGGTCAGGGTTACACTGGCATAAACCTGGAGCAGGAAAAAATGATAAGGGTTACATTGGTGTAACCCTGGAGGAGGAAACCTGGTCAGGGTGACATTGGCGTAACCCTGGAGCAGGAAAACTGATCAGGGTTACATTGGCATAACCCTGGAGAAGAAAATCTGATCAGATTTACTTTGGCATAATCCTGGAGCAGGAAATCTGGTCAGAGTTACATTGGCATAATCCTGGAGCAGGAAAACTGATCAGGGATACATTGGCATAACCCTGGAGCAGGAGAACCGATCAGGATTACATTGGCATAACCCTGGAGCAGAAAATCTGGTCAGGGTTACATTGGTGTAACCCTGGAGCAGGAAAACTGGTCAGGGTTACATTGGCCTGGAGGGGTCCAGAGCAGGCCCAGGGTCACTGCACTGGTGGACAGACTGACAGATCTCTGTAGGGTGGGAACATGCACTAAGTGTCTTCTGCTGGCTTGGTTTGCATTTTACAGTGTAAATGTGGAGGAGATTTTTTCTCTGGCTTACCAGGTTAGGGCACTTAAACTCTTCTGTTTGCATTGGGGAAAAAACAAACCAAACCAAACCAAAACCAAAACCAACCCCCAAAAAAATCCCCAAAAAACCCCCCAAAAAACCCAACCAACCAAAAAAAAAAAACCCACCACAAACGAAAATCAACCCACAAATAGAAATAGGAGAGGTTTTCAGGTGGACTGGAAGAGATGTTTGGGTGAGAAGAGACTGGTGTGGGTCTGCCAGAGTCATAAACTGGTTTGGGTTGGAAGGGACTTCAAAGACCTTTTCATTCCACCCTGTACCATGGGCAGGGACACCTTCCACTGTCCCAGGGTACCCCAGGCCCATCCAACCTGGCTTTGGACACTTCCAGGATTCAGGGGCAGCCACAGCTGCTCTGGGCAACCTGTGCCCTAACCCTAACCCTCCCCACCCTCACAAAAAAGAAGTTTTTTTCCTAATATCCAACTTAATCTGCCTTCTGTCAGTTTGAAGCCGTTAGCTGATGGCAGGAGAACATCTCTGAGTGTTTCTGGGAACAATCAGAGAGACTCCTGAGGGAGGAGTCCTGTGGCGCTGGGCTATGTAACATGTATTTATAGCAGGAATTAAAACAACTCCACAGAATATTATTAGGCACTGGAAGACAATTCCTAATGCTGCAAATTTATTAGGATGGAGTTTGGCTTGGGCCAGCTATCACTCCTTCAAACAATTCCTGGACGTGTTTGGGAATTAGATGGGTCAGGGAGGGTTTCCACAGGGTGTTTAGAAAGTTAATAGGGTTCAGTAACATGGCTCTGATCAGACCATGTCATTAGGCCCCAGGATTAGGGAATATTTCCTGGTATTGTTCCATGCACTAATGGGATGTTGCCACAGCTCCCAGTTGCAGGGGGACAGTAGGAGGAAAATCCTGGAGGAAAGGCACACGCTGTTGAGATAACCAAAAATCAACGTTTTTATGGAGGAATTTTTCTCAAATGCAAAGCCAGGAACAGAGAAAATGTCTCAGTGCATTAGTTAAGAAAACAGAGTAGGAAAAGTTTGGGAGGAATGAGGAAACCTTTTCAAAGAGTGGGAACTGACAGAGGAAGGAAGATATTTGTTGCCAGTTAAATAAAAAAATTAAGCAAGGAAGAGGTTTTAAAGGTTGAAACTCATTGTCTAAAGGTGAAGTCATAACATGCCTTTATCCTTGGAAGGCGATTGGATTGGAGCTTGATAAAACTCAGGTTAAAGCATCAAAAATCAATCCCAATGAATGTCCCTCTTAATCGAGGCACATGAGAAGAGGCAATCAGACAGAATGAAATGTATACTCGCTCCTGTGCACAGTCTGCCTTAAATGAAGATGCTAATGGGATACACAGCCTGAAACCTCGATAAAGGGAAGCTCATTTAGGGCATAAATCACCCAAGAACAATAGAGGAGGCCACAATGATAAAGGAAGGCCTTTCATGTTAAAGAAAATGTAAAATCAAAGGAAGAAAATAAGGTCAATGTGTGCACAAGTGACAAGGTGTCCCCAGGGAAGGGCACGGTGTTGAGGCTGGTTTATTGACCACTTGAAGGCAGTGACAGTGACAGTGACAGGCTGAGAGAAATGCAAAAGGTTGGGAGGGCAGAGAACGTGGTAATGAGAGACTCCTGGTGGCTTCGTGTGCACCGAGCAAATGTCACAACACTCAGAGCTCCTACCTGTAAACCCAGGAAAAAGAGACACAAATCTGGATTTATTCTTGATTCACTCCCGGGATGTGCTGCAGGACGCAGACATTCAGTGCATTGCTCTGAGAGAGCGACCACGTGGTGCTCAAATCCAATGTCCTGTAGAGGCAGAATGCAATAAATAAATAAAAATTACTGTGGAGTTCAACCTCAAAGCGGAAACAACGTGAAATTGAGTAGCTTGTTAAAAGGAGCAGATAGTGTAAAAAAAGAAAAGGTGCAGTGCCTCACGGTATCCTGCATAAAAACATGATGTAAGAGGCTTGTGAAGTTATATGTCCTATGAAAAAAGATCTAAAGATAGAAGATAGTAAAACTGAATGAAAAAAGAATCAAAATACCTACTTAAATTAGTAAAAAGTTGACTTAAAAAGTCAAGAGACATTATTAAAAATTAGAAGTTGCACTCAATTGAAGCAAAAGAAAGAATAAAAAGATCACTAACTCTGGGGTGTGAATTGCAAAACAATCATCAGGCAGCCCACATAAGAAACACATTGCTAACCTCATAAAAATAACTGATTAAAATGTAACGAGGTTTCCCCGGAAGTTTACTTTCCAAAGGGCACAAGCTGTGTGAAGTGGAGGCTGCTGAGGGCTCAGCAAAAAAAAAGCTTTTGCAGCATTAAAGTGATGTTCACTGCAAAATCTTGGGAAACTCCGGTGTGAAATTGCCACGTTGTTAAATCTGCTCTACACCTCATTGCCTATTCTGGCCTTGATGGAAGAATGAAAAGTGGAAAACATATATATATATATTTAATTAAACTCCTAAAAGGTCCAAGAGCTGGAATTTGAAACCATGAAATTTGAATCCAGGTTGTGGCTGCCACATCCCTGGAAATATTCCAGGTCAAGTTGGATGGGGTTTGGAGCAACCTGGGATAGTAGAAGGCACCCATGGCAGAGGGATTGGAATTAGATCATCTTTAAGATCCCTTCCAAGCCACCATTCTGGGATTCTATGATTCTATGGATTTTATTTTTTCCCCCCAATTATTTTGTTGAGCTGTGATTAAGAATAGATGAATAAAAAAGAGCACATGACACGCTGGGGGAGGGCAGTGGGTGTCACGAGTCAATTATTGTTCTTTAAATAAATCAAGGTCCATGTGATAGGGATGATGTGGTTAATACAAAGGAATTTATACTTTTCCCATAGACAGGACCCTCAACAATGCTGTCATGGGACAGGAAGATGAGTCCTCTGATAGATCAGCAACCAGTTCAAAGGTGGGAAATAAAGACCATGAATAAAGGGTTGTGATGGAGGGAGGGAGTATCTGAGAGAATCCCATGGGAATGTCTGCTGAGGGTGTTTGGTGCATTTATAAATGAGCTAAAAACGGGTGAAGAATGAAGTAGAAAAGGTAATTGGTGCTGGAGAGATTTTTTCAGGATTGTCAGAGGTACACAAGGAGAGATTGTGTGACTTGGCAATTTTCGTCTTAAAAGAGAGATGACTGAGAGGGCCACAATAGCTCCAGACAATCAGGAGAGCGGTGAAGAAAGCGAGGAGGGGATGATTGCTGCCCATTTCTCATAACACGAGATCTGGGGAACTTTGTGTGAGATTATCAAGCGGAATATTAAAACAAACCGAAGAAAGGACATTTTCATACAGCACATCATTCATCTGTGCAGTGCTGAGAGGCACATTATGGAGGCCAGCAACACAACTGGCTGGAAAGCAATTAGACAAATTAATGAAAGAAAGATCTGTTGAGAGCTGCTCAATACAATGACATCAGTGCAGGCTCCAGGGCAGGCAGTCCCTTGCCAGTGCTGGCTGGAAGCTGGGAGCCTAAACCAGGAGAATTTTCACTTTATTATCTTTGTTTTGTCTTTTTTTTTTTTTCTGCCATTGGAGTTGGAGAATGAATGAACGGCTCTGTGGATGTTGGGGCTGAGCTGTTGCAGCCATTTCTATGTTTCTGCATTTTCAAGAGCCTCTCAAACATCATTTTTGCACATGAAAACCCCCTGATCTGTGCCCTTGCTAGTCCAGCCCCCAGCACTGACCCAGAGCTGCTGATGGAGAGCCTGATGAGCGCCTTGGCCATGCCCATCCAGCCAGGAGGAGTCTGGATGTCCTCTGCAGACATGGAGTCACCAAACTGCTCTTCCCCCTGCCCAGCACTCCTTGGAGGTGGCCCTGACTCTGCTGTTGGCAGGATGGGCTGCTCTGGCTCTTTGGGGTTGGTGTTTGGCCATTTCCCTGTGCTGCCTGGAGCAGAGGCTTCTCTCCCATTCAGCCACCCCGTGGTCCTGCTCCCAAACTCCCTCTCACCAGCTGTGGATTTTGTTTGGCTCATCCTCCACACTGAATTGTGTTTGATTAGCTCAGTAAATCCAGGGAGGGGAAGCCAAGATTGTTGCAGAAGCCTTTCAGCAGCAGCAGCGGGGAGTCCAAATCCCCATTAAAATGTGTGCTTGGCTCATCTCGACTCTCTCATTTTTGCTGTCTCCCTCCATCCCCTCCTTTGTTTTCCTGCCTTTGATTGCAGTTGGTGAAGTTTGGATCAGTGCTGTCGTGCTGGGTTTATTATCAAGTGGTCTTTTCCCTGCAGACCAGGCACCAGGATTCCTGGTTTCCATCTAAAACTCGAGGTTTGATGGGAAGGTGAAGTTTTTCCTGTGGATCTCAGGTTCTACATCCTGAAAAAAAAAATAAAAGGTGACTCCAAAGTTTTCCTCCCCCTGCCCCCGGCATACAGGGAGGACATGTGCTGGATTTATGGATTTCCTTTGGATGTGTGATGGGGGATGCTTTAAGGATGGAGTTTGAAAGACAACTTTATCCGCCCATCTAAACGATTCCAGCGTGAGGTGTGTCAATGTCACAGCCACCAGCTGGTCTAAAATTCAAGCTGCCAATCACTGTGACAAGGTCGTGAGAGATAGGAGGGTGGAGAAATCCCTGAGCTGAGCTGCAGGGAGTCTTCAGGGAATTACTTGGATCTTGCTGGACCTGAGACTTAATCAGAGATTTGAGAAAACCTTCAATGTGGATGTTCTGTGAGCTCTGGGATGAGCTGGTGGGCAGCTATTCTGGTCAGGCTGGGAATAAAGGAAGAGTTATTTTACCAGGATCAGTTTCTTGTGCCAGAGAGGGATCTGACTTGCTGCTGCTGCTGCTGCTGGCTCCTCTTTCCCAGCCACCTCCTGGGTGCTGAGGATCCCCTTTCCTTGCATGTGGTAATTGCCAAAGATATGAGGGGAAAAATAAGGAAAGGGATCTATAAAACAAACACAAACTGGGATTGGGCTGTGTTTGAAGGGATGGAGGGAAGCTGCAAGGAAAAACAAAACAACCTTGCAGCAGGATGGAAATAATCATCAACCACCTGAATCACCCAGCATCCCACAGACCCTCCCAGTGGCAGTGCTGAATTTCCTCCTGTGTTGCAAGAAAAGCTCCTTGGAGGAGTTTCTCAGGATGCATCACGATTCCTGTTCCAGAGGAATTAAGTTATTAAATATCTTTAGAGCTCTCTGAGCCTCTCTCCTGCCTCCACCCAGGTGTATATATATGTCACTGCAAACTGGCACTGTCACTCCTCAGATGTAAGGATTTATTCTCTGAATTTTGGTTTTTGGGCCTAGGGAAGGAATTATGGCTGGGATTAATAGCCTGGGCCTTGATGAGCATTCCAGTTCATCCCTGTCCTCCTTGGCAAGGCCATGGGCAGAAATCTCTAATTCTTTCCTTTAAACACCCATGAAATCAGAGGGAACAGATCAAGGTTATTACAGAAACACAAAAAATAAAATTTGTACCTCAATTGTACTGTTTGAGACCAGAGAGTGGGATATTCCTGGATGGGGATAGGGATTTGCATCTCACAAAGTTCTGGTCCAATTGGTGCCTCCTCAGAGCACCTCCAACAAATCACTCCATGGGTGCTGCACATGCTTTAATTAGATATTGAATCACTGACGAGAAATGAGGCCCTGCATAAATCTGAGGTCAGCATCTCCCACCTGCTGTGCCTGAGCTGGCTGCCTCAGTGCAGGCAGAAGGTCTGTACCTGCCCCTGACCTTCCTCTAATTATTTGGAATCCATATTATGGACCTTGCTGCACAAGGCAGCCAATGCCAGGTGTTAAATTAATAAGCTGAACCAGGTTTTCTGATCAGCGCTCTGGGCCGTTTGCCATTCCTTTTTCTCCTCAACATCTGACAAAATAACCCAGGGCTTTGGTCAAAAAGTATTTTGTGGTATTGATAGCACTTTGGAAGTGTTGGGTATTTTCCCCTCTGGGTAAGAAAGGGAAAAAATGGGGGAGAACTGATCAAGTCAGGGAGAAAAGTAACAAAAGTAACCAGAAAGCTGATGCTGGGGGAGGACAGAGTGTAAAGGTGATCACAAACATCTCGTGAAGGTGCAGTGCTGCTAATTTAGTGCTGGGGAACTGAAAATACAAGGAGAGAAAGTGCTGGAAAGATTTTAATCCATATTGGCACGCATTCAGCCATGGGATGAGCAAGGACAACTCCCCAGCTCCTACCCATGATTGTGAATTAAAGTCTAATTTATTAGCAGGCTGAGGAACATCTCATCATTATGGCCAAAACAGCTAAATCCACGTGCTGGAGGGTAAACAATTTACAGGTTGGGGGAGGGAATATCAGTGTGGGACAAGGATTGTGCAGAGTGGCTGGTTGGAAGTGAACCTGTCACCTGAGACTGCCACCAGGGAAATCCCTGACACGGGCATTCCTTTGCTTGTGGAGTACTTTTCCTAATAGAAGAGGCAGCAACACATCAATAACACAAAACATCCTGGAGGAGATGCCTGGAAAACACAGAGGGGGAGCGACTTGGGATCAGGTTCAGATTTTTGGGGTGAATAACTTAAAGGGGACCAAGGAGCTGCCACAGGCAGAGCTGGTGGGCTGGTCCCACTGTGCCATTGATTTGCTGATTTTGTGGCAAGGTTTTATGGCAGAGTTTGGTGTGGGAAGGCTCTGGTGTGTTCAATGTGGTTTTTGGAATGGTTTGGCCACCTCCTCCCTATGGAGGAAGGTCCTGTCACTCTCACCCCGCAGGGTCTCCCATGAGGACTTTCTTTTTGGACTCAATGATCCTTGAGGGTCCCTTCCAGCTCAGGATATTTTATGATTTTATGTTTTTATGCTTTAACAGTTCAAGGTTAACCACTTTGAGGCAGAGGATCCTCCTCATGCACCTTATCCTCTGCTGCACAGAGATTTTTGGCATCAGAACAGGGGATAGAGGGCAAAAATAATTCTCATCCCCACCTTGAGAAGGTAATAGTTGATTGGTGTCTCTAAAGGTCACGGATATCTCTGTTTCTTACATTCAGCACATTCCTTTTGGTCACTGTGCCTGCTGCAAATGCGTTAAAAAGAGCAAACTCGGAGATAACAGAATTTCTGCTGGAATGGACAGAGGGGAATGTTCCCAGATCCAGCTAAAAGGCAGCAGGGAATAAATCAGATCTTCTGTCCATCCATCCATCCATCCATCCATCCATCCATCCATCCATCCATCCATCCCTTACCATTACACACCTATCTCCAGGTATCTCTCCACTCCTTCCCATCAGAACAGAAATCCATTCAGAACACAGGGAGAGTTATTGGTGTTGTATGGATGCTCCAATAGATTTTTTTATTGCACTTTCCATGCAGTTTGCAAAGCCCCAGCCATGCCAAGGCTGCGTTGGCTTCATCAATTCTTGTGACTGCTTAATGCTGATGCTGTAGGGTTTGGCAGCCTCCATTAGGAATGGTTTTCCCCGTGATATTAACAGGCAGTGAAGCTTTGTGCTGATGGATAAAGCCCGGTGTTAAACCTGATTGGAATCAATCAGAGTAATTGTCTGGATGTGTGGTGCTTAATAGGAAACGTCCTGCATATTATTGGCTGGTTTGTACAGCACGAGGATTAACTTCTGCTGCCTTTCGTGGCTCACATCCTCTCCTGAACTGCTGGGGGAGGTGATGGATCTGTTGGGAGGCTCATGGAGCTTGGGCAGAGCCCTGCAAGCTTGTATTTGTCCCAGGGATTATTCTGCTTTTCTGTCCGTGGCTACCTACAGGGCAAAGGGCAATTGTCAGCTTGTTCCTTGAGTGATCCGAACCCAGGGTAGGGCTTGGGGAGGCAGCAGGAGGCACAGAGCAGGAGCAGAAGGTCTCTGAGCCTCATGTGTGCCTCAGACACACACTGGCCATTAAACACAACCCTGAATCCATGCAGGCCAGCCTGGTGTTCCCACAGCTGTGTTTGGGAGGAAATACCCACCAGGAGCCTGGCATCCCTCAGGATCAGGGTGCAGAGGCAGCATGGGAGGACTGAATGTGAGCAGGCACAGGCTGATCCAGCAAGGGAACCACCCTGGGACAGGCTTCAGAGACAACAAACACTGTGAGATGTCACCCACAGCCCAGCAGGACCCAGACAGCCTCTGCCTGGTGAGACACTCTGTGATCAAACCCTCTGCAGCTCAGCTCAGCCCTCTGTGGCTGCAGGACCACAGCGCCCAGCATGGTTACAACGTAAACTGGGAGCAGCTTTGTTTTCCAGCATCCTTTTCTTCTGGGAGAGGCTTAAAGCACATTCAGCTTCCTCGTGGAAGCATCTCCCCAGGCTCCTGGTAGCTGTGGAGGCAGCCTCCTCTGACCTGCATCTGCACCCCCAAATTCTGCTGAGGGTGTTCTTGGAGAGGGGCAGTGACCCAGCAAGGACTCAGCTTTCTCCCTGCCACAAGGATTGGGCTTTTTTCCCCTCTGTTTTGGAGAATTTATCATTATTAGGGTTGATAAATCCCCACGAAGCACAGAGATATCACTTTCACTTCATGAATAAGGGGTTGATTCTTGCCTGAGGTCAGGAGCAGTACCTTTAATTTAAATTCAGTGATAGGAACTTCTGAATCCCTGGAAAGAGATCTGTCTTGCCAAAGAGCAGGATTTTGCCAGGAGAGGCCAGCTCCCCTCAATGACCACAGCCCTGGGTGCCACCTGAAGGGCAGCAGGCTGGGATCTGAATGAAAGAACTTCCTGAGCACTCCTTTCTTCCCTCAGCGAGTCGAATACTATTAACCTTTAAGGCAAAATTGTATTTTGTGCCTCTGGGAAGCAGTAACATTTCACAGAGCTGCGCTGGGGAATCAGGTAAACAGTTGTTAACTCTCTCCAGCCCCATTTCGAGGCCGTCTCGGGGCAGCTGCGTGTGCAAACCCAGCCAGGCTGGGAAGGTCTCTGAGCTCAGGAACCCCTGAGATGGAAGGGTCAGCTGGAGATCCTCTGTCCCTGACTCAGCCTGATGTCCCAATTTCGTGTGGCTATTCACTTGAACCCATAATCCTGGCACAGAATCAGAAAATCCCAGAATGGTTTGGTTGGCAGAGACCTCAAAGATCATCCAGTTCCTACCCCGTACCACGGGCAGGGACACCAACCACTAGAGCAGGTTGTGACCAAAAGCTCTGCATTGCTATTTTGCCATTTCTGAGGTCCACACAGATTTTGGGAAGAAGGTCTGGCCTTTCAAGGCTGAGGATGTGGATTTTGGGAGTCAGGTCATAAGAAACCGTTCATGAACCTGTGCTATCTCTGACAAGAGGGGACAGATCTGCTGTTTGTGTCACTGCTGTTAAATAAAGCCGTGCTAGCTTTGAATTCAATATCCAACTGTGTTTAGAAGCTGCTTCACCCTTAGACAGTTCAGAGGCTTTGACCAAGTCCTGTCCTGCCCTTGGACAGGGTTTGGGATCCCAGTCCACCCAAGGCACATGGACATTTTACTATCAGGGTGGAACAGGCTGGTGTTGGCTGTGAACTCCACCAAGCCTTCGTGTGCTTTGCACAAGAACTTCTAAACCTGTTGGATACTGGGATCCATTCCTGTGGGGAAGAATAAAAAACCCAAAAAACCAACCAAACCCAAAGAGAATTAAAAAGTGAGGCCTTTCCCTTCCAGCCAGTGCTCCCCACTGGGCCTACCCAACACCAGGCATTGCAGGTTGGGCAGCCAGGGGTAGTGAGGGGGCTCTGAGCCACTCGAGCCTTGGCAGGAGCCACAATCCCAGGACAAAGTCAACACCTTGGGTGGAAAATTAAATCAGTGAAGCAGCAGGAGCCAGAAAGCAAAGGACGCACCGGCAGCAGAGGCGGCTTCCAAATTGAAATGTGTTTGCTGGGGATTGTCCATCGGCTTGGGGAGTTATTATTTCCATTCCTCTAGTTATGAATTAATTTCTAGAGGACTTAATCATCCTCTCCCTTTTCCCCTCCACAACCCCCTCTTCCCTTCTCCTTCTAATTTTCCACTTGACTGGGGATCCTCTGACAGTGAAAATTCAGGCTTAGAGAAGGTCCACGCAAGCTGCTCCATTAGGCTGGATAATCTCATTGGAACCAGTGGCTTGGATAATAACACCTTCACCTCCTGCACAGCACCTGATTCCAATGGCACTTAACACCCCGGGCTGGAGGGATGGATAACAGGAGAAGGGGAAGGGGCAGGGGTGAGGCAGAGCCTGCACCCAGCACCCTTTGTCCCCTGGATCTGCCACTCTACCAAGGACACTCCTGCAGTTTGAGGTTAAAGCCTTCTGCACTCCTGGGGCATCACAGAACCACAGAATCATTGTGTTGGAAAGACCTCAAAGATCATCAGACTCAAACTTTGATTTAAACCCCCCTGCCCACTAAACCATAGATCCAGGTCCAGCCACATCCACTTGTTTTTTGAACATTTCCAAGGATGGTGACTCCACCACTTCCTTGGGAAGCCTGTTCCAATGCTTAACCACTCTTTCAACGAAGAAACTTTTCCTAATATCCAACCTGAACCTCCTCTAGCACAACTTGAGGTCATTTCCTCTTCTCCTATTGTCAATTCAGTGTCAATAGGACATGAATTGAACACGCACTCACACTGAGATGTCTAAGGCAAAAAAGAGGCAGTTTATTTTACAGAATTTATAGATTTTTAACAATAACTGTGGATTGGAGGGTGAAATCGTCCCTTCTCAACTACACTGGTCAAACCAACAGTCTATCAATTCTCTCTTCCTCTAGAAAGGAACGTAAACAATGCATTATTTACATGAAAGTGTGTGAGAAACTCTATTACAAAAATGTGAACATCAGAAGGCTTAGCAGAACTTTAGAAGAACAAGGCGACGTCCTACTGCTTATTACCTGGAAGGAGAGACTAAAAACTGGGAGGTGCAACTGAAAACCTGAGTTGTGTCACCAATCCATAAGATGGATAGTTTGAATCCAGGATTCTCTATTGGATGTTGATCCTGAAGGACTTCAAGCAGGACATTTTTTCCCTTCAAGTGCATAGCTGGACTCCTGTCGATCACAAATTACCACGTTGGGAGAAGATGTCTGGTACAGGTGGATGAGGGACAGCACCATGAAACTGCACTTGAATTCCTACCTCCTTCAGCATTCCCAGCCTTTTCCAATCACCTACCCACACTGGATCCCTCCTATCCCAGCCTGTGCTGTAGCACTGCCTCAGCCAGAGGGAAAAACCTCTTCCCATGGTCACTCCTATCACATCCCCAGCACAGCCTGTCTGCCTCTCCCAGCACTCCCAGACATGCCCAGAGAGCAGCACCACACAGAAATTTTGTGCTTTTAAAGGGCAGGGAACTCAGAAATGAGCCTGGCAGATGGACACCTGGAGCGTGTAATGGATGGCTCCATCGCCGTGCATCCGACAGCCCGGCCTGCTGGAGGTCACCCACGGCACCACAGCCATTCCTCAGTGCTTAACCCACCCCCTGCAGCCATGCACAGATGGGGGGAAATCCATCCATCACCTGCTGACAGCGTTCTCCTTGCAGCTGTAGCGTGAGCTGGGGCTCCTGGTGTAGCCTCGGGTCAGGGAGTGCTTCCCAGAGCCTCACAGTGCCTGATTGGTTTAGAAGAGTTACTCCAAAATAATAATAATTAAAATTTAAAATAATAATAATAATAATTCCTTTGCAGCTGTAGTTGAGCTGGGGCTCCTGGTGTAGCCTTGGGTCAGGGAGTGCTTCCCAGAGCCTCACAGTGCCTGATTGGTTTAGGAGAGTTACTCCTAAAATAATAATAATTAATTTTTTTTAAAAAAAATAATAATTCCTTTTGGCTGTATGTTTAAACCACTAGAAGGACGAAGCTAGGATTTTTTTTTAGGGTGTTTTGGAGCCCAGGTCCTTCTCTTTCTTATGGCTCAGCTCAGGTTGTATCTTCCCTCCTCTCCAAACCTCTCTGCTTAGGAAGAGAGAAGCTCAGCTTGTTCCCTGACTTTTTGGCTGGAGCAGGCTTGGGCAGAGTAAGGCAGTGAGATTAAAATTAAAATCCTTCTTGTTCTATTTTTCCTTTTATTATTCTGTCCCCCAAATTCCCTTTCCTAGAGGGAGCTGAGCTGTTGAAGGCAGAATTTTTTGTTGTTGTTTTTGTCAGAGTTGGGGTGAAATTCTGCTTTAAGTAGCCGGGAAGCTCCAGCTCTGATCCAAAGCCTGTGCTTTGGTCATGTGAGACTCTGCAAACTGCCATGGAAACACAGCTTCTCCTTTATTTCTCATCCCCATTCACCTGTTGAAGGCTGTGCATTCAGCTCAGCCCAGGCTTTTTCCTTGCTCCAGGGAAACAAATAGCTTAGGGATGGATCCAGAGCCTCAGGCATTGTCTGAGTGGGGTTGGTGGAGATGTATGGAGATGCCTTTTCAGGTAGCAAATCCCATCCCACTGATTCCACACCCCACAGGGAAAGCCAAGCTGGGCTGAGAGGTTCCTTGGCTTATTTTTCCCAATTCCCTGCACAGTTTCCTCTCCTACCAGAGCCATGGATCTGCTGGAGATGCCCATACCAGGTCTGTGTGGTAATGGGGATTTGCTGCAACTCCCTCTGTGCCATCCTGTGGTTTTTCTGGCTGCTAATCACAGGAATTTTGCTTTTCCTGCAGAAAAGTCTGGGCCCAGAGGGAGGAATTGTCTCTGCCAGGAGCAAATATTGGAATTACAGCACCCATCACTGTAGGCTCTGCTGCTGGGGGACGTGGGCAGAGGCAAGGATGGAAGGATGGATGGATGGATGGATGGATGGATGGATGGATGGATGGATGGATGGATAAGGAGAAGGAAAGGACCTTATCAGCAGTGTGAAAATAGAGATATTGATGAAGATCAAAAGGAGCAGTGGGTTGGGAGGATCTGGTTTGAGGAACTCTCTGGGATCCCCTCTGCCTTGCACCTTTCTGGGTAAAACTGCTCAAGAGGTTTCCAGGGTTGGAGGATTTGGATGAAAAGGGTTCAGGCCTGATCAGTCCATCCCGTGGGAATGTTTTCTCCCTCCTTGCTGTGCTCCCCCAAGGCAGGACAGCAGATGCTGATGGCAAAAGAGGAATGAGATGAGGTGCTGGCTGAGTCTGTGTGAGTGGAGACTCTTTGCAGTGCCCTTCCCATGGCTCCCTGACCTTCGTGAAAACCTCCCTGAGCACAGATCCTCGTTTGCCTTTCAAGAGACAAGGGCTGAAGTGGCCCCAAACCAAACCCTCCCACCTGGAGGACTTCCAGGTCTCACTGCAATGTTGAGGAAACTTCAGCAGTGCTGATCAGCTTCAATCTCTGAGCAGCACACCCCAAATTTGACCTTTCTGAAGGTGAGGGCATCTCCCATCACCTTCACCAACAGATATTTGGCATCTGGACCACGGTGACAGAGAAAACACCAAATTAATTTCCTTGGAGTTACTCGAGAGAAGCTCCCAGGAAGAATTTGGGGATGATGTTCTGAGTCAGGCCAGGAACAAAGAACCTCAGCCCCTTTGAGCGGATTATTTGCATCAGCCCTTGCAGAGGAGAGCATGTAGGAGCACGGGAGAGTGTTGGTGTTATCTGCCCAGGTGCTGGGGAAGACACTCACAAATATTATTAGCATGAATAGGAAGCACCATGATAGGATGCTCTCTGGGAAAAGTAATTTTGTTCATTAATTACTTGCCTTATCTAGCAACCTCGTTCCCTTTCTCTCGCTTTCTTCTGCTTTTAATTTTCTTTAAAAGGGCTCTAAGTGAATTCAGTGCAGGGGAAAGGTATTTTGCTGTCTCCTCAGAGACAGGAGCTTGTGTTACTCAGGTAGCCTTCAGCTGAGCCTTCAGGGGTTTTTCCATCTTCATTTGAAGCTCAGCCTTTCATGGGCAGGTGGCAAAAGGCAGATTCCAGGCAGATCCTGTGATTCCTTTCTTGTGGACCACCTCAGTGCCGTGGTCTGGCTGGAATTCTCACGCCTTTGGCTTGAGTTCTGCCTCCTGCTTGTGATTTTTGTGCTCTGAGATTCTCCTGCTTTAAGCTCCCAGGCTTGTGTTGTGCCTGCTAAGTTGGGCAGCAAAAGGACCTGGAGGGCTGTGATTGAAGAGGCAGCAAAGCAGAGAGCCTGCAGCTTCAGGGATTTCCTTTCCTTGTGTCTCTGACCCTTGCAGGAGGTTGGAAAGGGTCAGAGGATGGAGGCAGGAGATCCCCATCCTCCCAGATGTCACACACTGGTGCTGGCTGTGTTCAGGCTGCTTCTACAGCAGGAAATGCTTTAGGAACGGATTTTAGGAAGGAATTCTTGGCTGTGAGGGTGGGGAGGCCCTGGCACAGGTTGCCCAGAGATGCTGTGGCTGCCCCTGGATCCCTGGAAGTGTCCAAGGCTGGGTGAGGCTTGGAGCAACCTGGTGTGGTGGAAGGATTCCAACCATGGCAGGGGGTTGGAGTGGATGATCTTTAACGTCTCTTCCAACCCAAGCCTTTCCACGAGTCTGTGATCCACGGAGGAACTCCACTTTTCCATAACAACCAGCTGTGAAGTGGATTTCAGCATCACCTTCCACAGATCCCCTCCCTCATTCCCACACCCTCCTCCACCCCTCACCCCGTGCCAGCAAAATTTCCAATCCTGCCTTGGACAAAGGGCTCAAGTTTCCAGGGATTTGCATGTGAAATGCTCCCGTTCATCCATCCCAGGCTGGAATGAGCTGCCCGATGTGCCTGCAGAGGCACACGCGTGTGCACACCCAAATCTTGCTGGTCCCTGGTCTCACCATGGCCATGCCTGAGCTGGGGTGGTCCTTGGGGCCACCTCTGGAGCTCTGTCCAGCCCTGGGGGTCAGCAGGATGTTGCACTGGATGCTCCAACCCCGCCTCCCCAAAGCAAGATCAGCAGCACCAAGACAATCCACAGCTCTGGAAACTTGGAGAGGGGGGCTCAGGGAAAAACGAGAAGGGGCATGAAATCCCCCCAGTGATGCCTTGGGAAGACTGACTTGAAACAGAGACTGGACAGAGCTGGAGAATAAAGTAAATATTTATTGAAAGGCCTTTAGGGTACACCTTGGGCAGGACAGGGCCTGGGCAGGGCTACACCCAAGGTGGACCCAAAATGGTCACAAAATGGACGGGCAGTCACGAGGTGTCACATTTTTATAAGTTTTGGTCCATTTGCACATTGGGGTTTAATTGTCCAATTACAGCTTCAGGGTGTGAAGTCCCATCCTTCTTGTTCCTCCCTTCAGCCACCCTTGTTTGTGCTTTTGGGCCTGAAAGTTGTCCTTGGTGTGCAGCAGGACAAGGATTTGTTTTGTGTCCCTGCAGTGTGCAGACAGCTGAGTGACACTGACTGCGAGGCTCAGAACTGCACCCCCAGGCAGCACAGAATCAGAAAAAAAACAGGAAAGCTCAAACTTGAGGCATCACCAAAAGCAGGGGGGAGGGATGCTGTTTGTGGAGCGCTTGGCTTTGTAGGGCGGGAGGTGGAGGAGTAAATCCCTTGCACCCACGCCCCCGTGGGGCTCCGGGGGTGGGCTGGCACAATTGCCGGGATGCAGGGAGGAGCCCACCTGGGGACAGAGATAAGGGGGCGGGCGGGGGGATTGCGGTTCTGCAGCATAAGCCGGCGGAGTTATCAGGGCAGAAACTCGGCTTCTATTACCATGCATTAGAATAGATTAGCAGGCAGAGCAATTAGCGGCCTCGCTCCGTTTGGCCAAGTGACAGAGGCAGCTCTGGCAGGGCAGCGTTTCCCTCCCCAAACTGCAGCCCGAGGATGAGGATGGAGTTCTGACCTCTCACCCCAGGGCTGCCCCGCTGGGACATTGAGAAGAGCAGTGGTGTGAGCTTTGGATGCTGGTCTGAAACTTTTTTGTGGCTCGCAGGTCCCTTAAAAATTGCCCTGGGGAAATGTAAAGCTTCAAAAAGAGTGAATTTCAGATTTTATTTATTTATTTATTTACTTCTTCCATGTCTCTTTGAAAAAATCCATGGGCCACTTGGTGGCCAAATAGTACCCAATAAAAAACCCACTGCTCCTTCTTCCCCCAGTGGCTTTTCCTGCTTTGTCCCATTTATCTTTGATGCCCCAAAAAGCAGCTTTTGGGGAGTTGAGTCTGTTTGTGGTTAGATCCAAAGGTGAAAGGATTCAACTCCTCCCTCAGACACACATGAACTTGCTGAGAAAACTCCTCACTACCAGGAAAGGTTTCCCAGGAATAATCCTGTGCATTATCCAAGCTCAAATTTGTCACTTTTCCTGGAGCATCTCCTGCCATTTTTTTTTTTTTTAAATCCAGAATGGAGTATCCTGGGCAGTTGGTCAAATTTAACTTCTTGGTGCCAGGGAGAGCTAAATTTCAGCCATGCCCTGGGCAGTCTGGAGGCCAAACGGAGAGGGCAGGGAGGGAGTGGGGTGTTCAGCACACGGCCATGTAAAGTTTAAGGTCAATTATGTCTGTGTCTCGACATTTATGGCATTCCTGTTCTCAGGACCCCGAGGGAACCTGGAAATGTCAAAACACTGCTAAAACTGACCTTAAACTTTACATGTGAGTGGGACTGAATCTTCTCCCCTTCTCCTGGCTCCAGCCACAAAATTGCTTTGGCTCCAGCAGAGGGAAAGGCAAATTTCAGCTGCTCCCTCCTTCCCCAGCCTTGCTCCCCAAGGTGATAAAGCCACCTCAGGAGGCCCAAAGCTGGCTCTGCACGTTGGTCAAACTTGGGCTAAAACAGATCTTTTAATCCATCCCCAGATTCTTTTAATTGCTCTGTTCTTGTCTCACCCTTCTTTCCGACTGGGAAATAATAATAATAATAATAATAATAATAATAATAATAATAATAATAATAATAATAATAAACCTAACCAAAAAACCCCCAAAAACCAAACAAACAAAACCCAAAAAACAAAACCCAAACCCCAAAAAAACAAACAAAAAAAACCCCCCCAAAAACCCCAAAACCCCCACAACAACCACAAAACAACAACAACAACAACAACCAACCAACCAAACAAAACAAAAAACCCACCCAAAAACAAACCCCCCCCCCCCAAAAAAAAAAAAAAACCAAACTCCACCACAAAACCAACTTTTCCCCGGTAAGGAACGAAGCTGTCTCATCTCATCGCGTCCTGAAAGAAGGACCAGAGTGATGGGACTGAGCCGGGTACCTCGGATCTCCAGAGCCTCCCGAGCATCTGTGTCCTGCCGTCCCTTTCCCGGATTCCTGTCCCCGGTCCTGGCTGGAAATGCCATTCCCGGGGTTTGCACTTGGCTTCCGCCGAGCTCCCTCTGCTGATCGCCTTCCAAAAGGCATCCCAGACCTGCCTGTTCTTCCCGGGAACATCCCCGGCCGCCGCGGGGCAGGGACACGCACCCCGGGGTGATGTCTGGGCATCCTGTGGGACATCAGCCCGTGCGTGTTTGGGGAATGTGACCCTCTGCCAGGAGCTTGGGCTTTGTGGAGAGACAGGGAACCCAAGGGCTGCAGCAGTGCCAGAAATCCCTCTGTCACCTCCCAGGTTCTGTGCTGCTCCAGCTTTGCCAAGGATAAAAATTCTGGTGTGTCACAAGACCAAAGATTTGACAAAAAGTCACTATTTCTGTTATTTCATTTGGTAGGAAGCAGAGAATCTCAGAGAATGTTTTTGGATTGAAAGGGACATCAAAGCCCACCCTGTGCCACCCCTGCAATGGACAGGGACACCTTCCACTGTCCCAGGCTGCTCCAAGCCCCATCCAACCTTTCCAGAAGCAATTCCAGGGATGGGACATCCCCAAATCACCCTAACCCCCAGGGACAAGGAGAGATGCTACCAGGCCATGCCTGCACCCCCTCTCAGATTCCAGATTCCCAATTTGTTGATCTGTTCAGTTTTTTGTTTGACTCTTGCCTGCAGGAACAGCCTGGCTTGCCATGGGCTCTGGCTGGGCTGGGAATCCTCAGATTTTCCCTTGGAGATGACGAGATGGGAGAAATGGAAAATCATTGTCTCTTACCCTGTCTTGATCCAGGACAGGTGGGATCATCTGGGATACTCGTGGGCTTCCAACTGAGACCTAAATCAGATATCCCTGGAAGTTTCTCTTATGTCTTCTGAATGAATTCTTTTCCTTTGATGTCTCTATCCAACACAACCAGAAAGGAGATCACTGGAGATGGTGATGTGGGTGAGGGAGGCAGATGGGTAACCTGAGGAAAAAAGGAGGGAGCAGGGTGAATTTTAAGGGGAAAAACTTAAGAGAGGTGAAAAAATAAAGAATGGGAACTTTGCCCATGCTGAAAACACCATTGGGAAGAGGTGAGGATGGGGATGGGGCAACATCTCCATCTTGCACAAGTGGAGGACCCCAGTGTGAGGGACCTTACACCACAAAAAGCTTTGGAATAATGAACAGTTTGGGGATAAAAATGGGAATTCCAACATGAAACTTGTGTCCTACCAAAATATCCCACCCTGGCCTGGTGACCCCACCTCACTGGTGTGACTGGGGGTGCCCTGATTGCCACCCCCAGCGCTGGAGGGATGGTGTGAGGAAAGGGAGGGCTGAGATGATTCCTTTAGAGGGTGAGAGAATTTATTCCCCGAGGGAAATGTCACTGTTTAGAACCAGAAAGGAAAGCTGAAATGTCAAAACCTTTTGCAAAAGAGTGGTTCCAGCAAATTACCCATTTGGAGGTGGTGGAAAGGTGTCATTTGGGGTTGCTGGGATGACCCCAACCATTGAGCTTTGCCATCAAACACAGATTTTTCAGGTCCTTCTCCTTCCCTGAGAACCACCTGAACACCCAGAGTCAAAAGAAAACTGCTGTGCAGCAAATGGTGAGGCTTCTCCAAAAAGGATTTATTTCTTAAGAATTTATTTCTGGGCATTAAAATTTTTTGATGGTATTTTTTTTTCCTGAATTAAAAAAAAAGTTCATCGTGTGCTAATTACCACTTGTAAAAAGCCCCCAAATACTCTGTTCTGAGTAGCAATTTCTGATCAGATCCAATCACCACTCTTTTGTCTTGGAATTTGTTATTAATTAACAGAATTGCAGATAAGACCTTTTCAATTGCCAGAAAACTGACTTTTTTTGGGTCTCACATTCAAAAAATTGGATATTTTAGTCTGCTTCTTGGAAAATTATGGGGAAAAAATAAAACAGAATCCAAATCTTCTCCTTTTTCAACATTTATAGTTATGAGCAAGCAAGGCTTGGTCAGGTGAAAAATAAAGATCATTTTTTGGAGGGGCTGGGAAGGGTTTATGTGTGTAGGGTGGTGGTTTGGGGTTTTTTGCCTACAACAGGATGATGGAGATGTGTCTCCACTGAGAGTCTGGGCTTGGTTTGACCAAGCCCAAGCAAGGCAGAAGAACCTTTCCCATCCCTCCAGAGGTGGAACAGCCTGGCCCCTCTGCAGCCTGGGTTTGCAGGGTGTGGTCCCACATTTATGCCCCTGATTTAGGGATTTAATGGTGATTTATGCCCCTGATTTAGGGATTTAATGGTGATTTAGGCCCCTGATTATGGGATTTAATGGGGATTTCTTGTGTCCCAAACCAGGAATTCCACTCAGGCTTTACCCTGCTCTCAGTCTGTGCCTCACTTTCCTGTCTCCGCCTGTAATTCCAACCTCGTGGAGGTATCCTGAAGTTTAATTAGCTGCAGGCAAAGCCCTCTGAGATTCTTGGGGGAGAGAGACGCGGGAGAAGCGGAAAGTATTAATTTAACATTATTAAAATAATTGGTTGGTGGCTGGCGAGCAGAGGGTGAGCACCAGTGGTATTTATTCTTCAGGGGAGGTGAGGAGGAAATAATGTTCCTCATGGTTCAGCAGCAGGAGCAGCTCCTCAGTGTTTGTGCTAATGGCTTTGGACAAAGCAGGACACTTGGAATTGTTTAAAGACAGGGCTGGTAATGAAAGAGCAGCTGCTGGTGAGGCACCTAGAGAAGTGTTGTGTCTGTACCACAACCAAAACGAGCTCAGGGGTGGGAAATGCTCTTTTAGGGGCCTGAAGTAGAACTGGGTGGGAGCTACACATCAGCAAGTTGTGGTGTGACCAGCAGGGAATTGGGAATGTGGCAGTGGAAAGCGATCTGGGTGTGTCGACACCCTCGGAATATTTGGGGTACAGATATTTTATTAAAGCAAATTTGGCAGTAAAATGGGTTTTCTTCTGTATAAACAATAATAAACACACCAGGTGAGAGTCACAGGAGCTCCCAGAGCCCAAAGTAAGCAATGACTGTCACCAGAGACAACAGAGACAAGGAGTTGAGGTTGGGATATTTCATTCTCCCTCCCTCAGCCCAGCTGCTGAGTGCAGGCAGCTGCCTGCCAGGTGACCACTTTTATAGGCAGGGTCTGGTGTCTGGAAGCATTAATTCATTAAAAGTCCCATTAGTCTTTATTTACAGTTTGCTGGACTTACTCCTAGGGCTGCCATGGCCCCTCTGGGCAGACGCCTTCTGTGACCAGATCCTTTGTCACTTTTTCTGTGCCTCAGCCTTCACCACCCAGGGATTTGAGGCTGGTGCTGGAGGGAAAGGCTTCCCTCTGCACACATTGGAACAATTTTCTCTGCTGTTTCTTCCTCTCTTTGGTGAAAACAGAATGTTTTTGGTGGTGCAGAGGCAGGCTGGAGGGAGAAGGTTTCTTTGTGTCAGGTCTCTTTTTCTGCTCACCTGAATTGTAGGAACACAGAAGGATTTGGGTTGGAAGGGACATTAAAGATCATCCAGTCCCACCTCCTGCCGAGGGCAGGGACTATCCCAGGTTTCTCTAGGCCTCATGCAGCCTTGGACACTTCAAGGGATGGGGCAGCCACAGCTTTTCTGAGTAACCCGTGCCAGGGCATCACCACCCTCTGAATAAAGAATTTTTTTCATAAAATCCAACCTAAACCTCCCTTCCTTCAGGGTAATCCATCAAAGCAAAACCCACCACGTTTTGCCTCAGGAGAACCTCAGCTGCAGGTGCTAGGCAGACACCCTGGGTGATGTGTGAACCCACAGGATGCTCAGCTTAGGACAGATAATGTGGTCATGGGAGAGGAGATGGGGGAAACCACAGACAAAATGCTCTGGAGAAGAGCCACCATCACTCCTTTCTGCATGTACAAACCTGCCAAACCCACTCCAGGTGGCTCCATCCTTTTAGATGTGATTCCTGAAGCAGCTGTGGTCACTCACCTGGGGTGTTGACCCCAGAGCCTGAGCACTGACCCAGAGCCCAGCTCAGCAGAACTCCCCCACCATCAGATTCCAGCACCAGGCACAGGAATTTAGGGCTTTTCCAACTGAGGAATTGCATTGAAAAAGTCAGACAGTGAAAGTCAAAAGTTAGGAAGTGGCAGAATTGAGGTCACCGTGGAAAAAAGGAATAATAACCTGTGATCCTGTAATTAAAGTCTGGCTTGCAGCGTGTGAGTGCAGGGAGCAGATTTGGAAGTGCAGAAGCTGCTTTCAGTCTGGCAGTCCCTAATTCCTGAGACCCTGACACAGCAGCCTTAACATTACATTAAACCCAGGCTTAACTTGGTTTGGTTTTTCATAAATTCATTATTTGGATGAAGTTATTTTCACCTTATGGCAGATATCAAGGCTGCAAGGCACATCAGTCTAATATGGAGCGAGAGTTTGGTCTCAAAAGTTACATGTTTTAAATGTGTATGACCTGTAAACAGTAAGGTAAAATGTGGATTATTGTATTCCTGCTCAGTGGTGGGATTGGGAATACAAACCACATTCCTGGATGCTTAATCCATATCCATAGATTTGAACTGAGCCTGCATATCTGCCTGTTTAATTTTAAAAAAATCCAGATATTTCTGTTGTGCTGCAGCTGGAGGAAATAAATGGGAGGTAACGGAACATCTTGAAGAATTTGGGCACTTGTGTTTTGACTCCGAGCCCAAAAAGGTTTCCCTTCCAAGCTATCCCCAGGAGAGGAGTTCCCACACCCTGTGGAGCTTTAATGGGATTGCTGTGGCTGTTTGGGGTTTTATGGAAGTGCTTGGAAAAATCTCAGGTCAGCATTTTGCCTTTTGGCTCTCATGCCACCATGGGGGACTCACAGTTTTGGGGGTATTTTATGGGCTATTGGTCCAACCCTCTGGAGAGTGCCCATCTAAAATTCCTGATCCAGCATGTGGCAGTGCCAGAGGAGATTTAATGAGATGAGAGCTCCCGGGGAACAGGGAGCAGGAGCTGCAGTGCTGCTTTTGCCTTCTCAAACCTGTAAAATGTGTTGAGAATGGCCAAAATATCCCTTTATGGATCCTGCCTCTGGAAATACAGAACTTTCCTCTGCCAGAAAGATGGAGAAATTGGAGTTTGGAGATGGGGTGTTCACTTTAGATAAAGTCAGTCACTAGAGATAAGCCGAGCCCTAAAGTTTTAGGCTGCCCCAAGCTTTGAAACATTTGAATTAACCATATATTGAGTTTTTGGCATGTGTTTCCATGGATCCTCATCTGCAAATCCCCATGCACAAGGGTGCAGTCTCTGCTGCAAGGATGCTGAGGGGTGATCTCGGAGCTCCAGCAGCCCCCAGGTTCTCTCACAAGCGAGGCTCTGAAGTCTGGGAGTGGGTGAATAATTTAACATCCACACTTAAGACTTTATAGCTGGTTTTAATGGGGGGTAATAGCACTGCTAATAACAAAATCCATTGAAGACACCCTGTGCAAGTCCATAACATTAACTTAATGGCAGGAGGTAATTGGCATGCAGCTGGAGCTGTCCTCTTGGATTAACCCTGTGGATTTCCAGGCAGACACCTTCCTCGAAGCAATGGCCTTGGCAGCGTGCGTGGAGTGAAATACAGATGTGGTTTATGTTAAACGAGGGCAAACCTGGGTGGAAACGGGGCAAACAACCACCAATCAACATTCCTGGGTTGTGTTTGCACCACACAGGTGAGACGAGGGGACACTGACTGCACTGGAAACATCAGCAATTAGTGGGTGGTGTGAACTTCATGCATTTGTGCAGCCCAGGTGTGTGCACCCACACATTTCACTGAGCTGTCACTCATTGGGAACACCTGAACTTTTAAGATGCAACTCTCAGCACTTCATTTTCAAGCCAGATGCAAAAGACTCCTTAATCTGCAGGAACAACTGCTTGGGGGATGCCCCATCCCAGAGGTGATGCACCAGCAGCCCAGAAGCATCACAAGGGTGCAGCATTCACAAGGAGGGACAAAAAACCTGTGTCACCCTGATTTTTCATCCCTCTGATATTTTCATAGTTTCTGAATTCTTTCTCATGTGAGTGTTACAAATAGAAGACGTTTTTGTTAAGATTCTAGCTATGTTTTTCATTCCTCTTTTGAGGAGGGGACAATTGATGGACTTTTGGTTTGACCAATGCGATTGGAAAGGTGGCAACCTTAACCTCCAATCCATGGTCTGGGTGGAAAAACTACATAATTGGAGTCAGACAATAAAGAGCTCAGAGGGTTTATGCCCTGTCAGCTGGAACGGAGTCCATGTCTTCTTTTCGTGTCCTGTTGTGACAAACCTGGGCTGTGCACGGCTTCTCTACAAGGACAGTCCTGCCTGAGGTGTCCCACAGCCCTTGGACAGGAGAGTTTGAAGGGCTGGGGGGTTTGGCCCAGAGCAGGTTGTGCTGGACCTGCTGTGGGGGTGTAGTGACAGAAAATTTCAGCAGCAGGGATGGAGCTTTGACCCATCACCCTCCCTCCTCTTACGGGTTCCTTGGAGCTCCCCAGCCTGCTTGAGCAATCCCCCAGCTGCCAGCACCAGACATGTGGTGGAACTCTTGGGAATGTCCTGTGCAATGTCAGAACCCAGGACATCCCTCTGGGTGCTCTGGGTGATCCAAGACCCTGGCAAGGGATCCAGAAACAAGCCACAAGAGTTTGACTAGTATAATATTAATTTATCACCAGGTGATAATGTAGAATTTTGGGGTTTAAAGGAGGTTCAAGAAGGCAAGATGGAGGAATTTGGGCATGTCCCTGTCCTTCTGCTTCTTTTTCTTCTTGCCCTCCATCTTCTGCTGTGGTGGTGGCACTTTTGGATTGGATTAGAGTAGAAATGCACTGTCTAACATAGGTGATAGGTATTGGTATTTATCTGTAAACATAGAACACATAGTTCATAGTATAAAAGATTACAATCACCCTTGGGGTGGTCAGTCAGAGACGACCAGTACTGTAGCCAGCACCCTCATCAGGTGAGAACAGAATGTACCAGATAAGAGATAATAAACATCCTTGAAGACCAAGACAGACGCATCCTGACTCTTTCTTCTGGCACTGGGGCTTGGGAGAAGGACTTTTAACAACATTCTCGGAGGGTTATCAGCCCAAGAACCGAGATGCAGGACCAGGAGTTGGATTTGGTGATCCTCATGGGTCCCTTCCAGCTCAGGATATCCCCTACTATCCCATGAGCCGGATCGCGCCAGGGCACGAATGTGATTTTGTCTGGTGCTGTGCCAAAGAGCACAGAGCTGACTTTCCACCCACCCTAACTGCTGTTCCCTCACCCCAGAGCTGTCCCCACGCTGCCAGCCTGGCCGTGTGTGCTCACCCTGTCCCTGTCTGTTGCTGTTTCCCCAGCTGCACCAGGAAGGAGCGGTGCGAGCGCTCCAGCGAGCCGCGCAGATTCGCCTCGGAGATGAAGCAGTGTGTCCGCCTCACCGTGCACCCCAACAACATCTCCGTGTCCCAGTACAACGTTCTGGTGAGGAATGGCAACCCCCTGCCCCTCTCCTCGGGTTTAACCTGCCCCTGCAGCCTGGCAGAATCCAGGGATTCAGCGCCAGTGGGAAGGACTGGCAGCAAGAGGTTCTCCAGACTCCGTTAACTTCCCCGGCAGCTCCTCTAGTGCAGGGAGAGATTTGCCACAGGAGGACATTTTGGCATTGGTTGTTCTCTGTTTTGAAGTCTAAAAATGGACTACAAAGAGCATTCCTTGTTGTCTGTGAGGGCAGGTCTGAAGGTTTGCTGTGTGCTGCCCTGGGAGAGGAATTCATTAATAACTTTAGGCAAGGGACATTTTCGTGGTTAGAAATTGCACTCTAGAGGAAAGCCAAGTGAAGGATGATGTGAATTATTTCAGTGAGCTCCAAGCTCCCATCATTTTGGATGGAAATATCCCCTTCTAACCCCCCAGGAACTCCATCCTGCTCCAGCACTAGGCATGCAGAGCAGAGAGGCAGGATGCTGTGCAGAGGAACCCAGGGCTCCTGCTGTCCCCTGTGACCTTCCACAGCACAAAGTTTAACCTTTCTGGCCCCGAGCTACTCAGTCAGCAGCCAAGGAAAACCACACAGTGAATGCTGGCAGGGCAGCAGATGATCCTGATTGTTCCTGGGCTTGAGGCAGGAAATCTCTGCTGAAGATCTGACCACTTTGTGGTTTCTCTCCTCACTCATGGCAGCAGTACCAGACATGGTGAGATCTCAATGTGCTCCAAGAAAGAGACAAAACCCCATTTCTCTCACACTACCAGTGCTCTGTCTTTTTGACCACGCTAATTTGGGCTGCAATTAAGTTGGTAACTTAAAAACTCCATCTCTAGACAAGCTGGCCACCAGCCCTACACCCTGAAAGGCCTAAATGGAATTGCTCAGGGTGCAGCTGCCAGACACCTTCCAGGTGACAGGTTTGGATTTCTCCAGGGCTAAGGGAATCAGCCTTTCAAAGCCTGCATGTCCAATCATTGCTGCTTTGTTTCAGCCTCTTAACTTTGCTGCGACTTTACTTTCCCCAGGCTTCAAACAAAACTGATCTGAGACATCTTAGGTTCTTTGTTCTTCTGGGAGTTCAAGGTTTCTTTCCCGTATTCTCTCAGTAGCTGTTGAATTCTTTCATGTTGGAATAAATCCTGGGGGACTGGCTGGCTCGGGGCGACTGAGAATGAAAACAGAATGAGAGACCTTTGCCTCTGGGTTACTCCCAGGGTGAGTCAGCCCAGAGCTGCTGGGATCAGAAGTTGCCATCATCTGTTACCCAACAATCTGCATGGGCATTTTGATGGAAGTCTCAGCCCAGTCCCAGCTAAACTGGTGACCCAGCTCATCCCCTTGCCAGAGGGAAACCAGGAGGGGAACAAACAGAGATGTGATGGTGTCCTTAGCAAATCTCGAATCTAGAATGCCAGAATCTTGAGTTCTAGCAAAGCATAATGACAGTGAGCTCTTGCCCATGGAGGCAGAGCACGTATTTGTATGGTCAGCCACACTTTTAATTTTGGGCACTAACAGGGTCTTGGAAAATCTTACCTGAGTCTGTTTCAGCCCAGGGCTGCCACTCTGGGCTCTCTGAGAAGAGCTGCTGGCTGGGGGAAGGCTCCATGCTTTCCATGCTGTCCCAGAAGTGTGGGATGTAGGATTTCTTGTTTGCTTGGGGTGTGCACTGGCTCCTGGAATTTGTGGCCAAGCACTGGTCTGCCCACCAGTGTCATCTTCTGCATGGCACAGCTTCCTCCTGCATCATCCCTGCCCAGAGGGAGATTTGTTAAGGACAGATTCCTCTTCTCCATTGCTAGCAGGGAGAATGGATTCAGCCTCAGTGCTAAATCCATCCAAATAACCAAAGCTTTTTCCTTTTCCCCATCTGAGACAAAAAAAAAAATCACCTTTCCTATTGCTATTCCCACAGCTCAAAAATGACCCTACTCTCACAAAGGCTTAATGGCATCCAGGGCTAAGGTCTGTCAGCTCAGCCTTTCTCCCTGATGGTCCTCAGTGTGGAGGAACAGCTCCAACCTTTCCCTAAGTGAGGAAAACACAGAGTGTGGGAGCACCGAGTGCCATGTCATGTTCTCATCCTGTCCTGCTTTGTCACCTGGACTGACCCCAGCTCTTTGTGCTGGTACAAACAACACCTCAGCATGCACCTGGGTCTCCTTTCAGTGGCTGTTGCCTCAGAGGGGACCTCAGCCAGCTCATGGAGGAGGAAAGTGTGGAGAGCATCTGCATTTGTGCCTGTGCTGAGTGCTTGGCTCCAGTGTTTGGTCACAAAACCACCAAATTTACACCAATTACCAGGTGATAGGAGGCCACTGTGGTGTCCATCTGTGTTCAGGCATGACCTTTGAGCAGGACCCTCAGTGATGGAGAGCTGCAGGACTGGGAATTTGCAGCATGAATGGGCTCCTCCAAAGCATGGCCATGGTGGAAACCAGCCCTGAGATTCCTTTCCCCACGACCATGAGCAATGCCAGAGGCTGCTGTGAACTCTAAAAACACAAGCAAATCCTCCTTCATGGCTTTTTTTTTCCATATGGAACCCCAGGACAGCATGAGGAGCCAACTGGTTCTTCGGTGGGATGGGCAGTAGAGGTTTCTGTGCCTGCAGAGACAGGGGAATTTTTTGTGGCAGACTGAAGGCTGTAACTAGACTCTCCTCACACAGGACCTTGGGGGCAGAGTGCTCCCCCCCTGCTGGTGCTGGCAGAGCAGGCCGTAGAGAGTTAGACTGGAGCGCTCCAGTTTCTCTGGAGTCTGCAGAGTGCCTCTTGTGAGTAGCAGTCACCTTCCTCAGAAACCGCGGGGCCACCACAGCCCCAGAACCCACGGCCGGCTCCAAAGACTCCCCCGCCTAACCCGACACCTGCATGACAGACAGCGAGCACTCCCTGCCCTGCACTGCCCCAGCCAGCACTGGGACAGGTGTCCCTGCACAGCCACCTGCCACCTGTGCCAGCATCTCGTGCCTTCCTCCCCTCCTCACTCGCCCCCGTCCCCGAGCCGCTGCTTTCTGCTGAAGGAGGATGCTCTCTCTAGCAAGAGGCTCTTTGTCCGACCTCTCCAGTGTAATTCTCTCCTGCTGGCCCAGCTCTGTTGTTTGGCTGAGTGTTCTCTCCTTTTTTTTTTTTCCTGCCTCTCCTTCTCTCCCTCCGTCTTTGCCTGCAGCTGGTCTTGGAGACCTACAATGTCCCCGAGCTGTCAGCAGGGGTCAACTGCACCTTCGAGGACCTCTCGGAGATGGATGGGTTGGTGGTGGGCAGCCAGATCCAGTGCATCTCTCCAGCTGCCAAGGAGGTGCCCCAGATCATCACAGAGAACGGTGAGTACCCCACAGCTCCTCTGTCGTTGTTGGACACGAAATAAAGACGAAGAACTCTAAATTACAAAATTACAGAATCACAGAATTTCTAGGTTGGAAGAGACCTTCAAGATCATCGAGTCCAACCCATGCTCCAACACCTCAACTAGACCACAGCACTGAGTGCTGCATCCAGTCTTTTTTTAAACACATCCAGAGATGGTGACTCCACCACCTCCCCGGGCAGACCATTCTGTACCTAATCACTCTTTCTGTAAAAAACTTTTTCTTAAGATCTAACCTATACTTCACTTGACACAGCTTGAGACTGTGTCCTCTTGTTCTGTCCATTCAGAAGGCAAATGAGCATAGAAAGTTTTATTGTCTAATTTTTCCTGCTATTTTATAAGTTGTTCTGATACAGACCTAACATGATTGGTGAATAGGAACAACACTTCTTCAAACTCCTTGGTTAAACTAGAGAGCAGAAAAACACCACTCAGCAAAAGAGTGTTTTGAGAAAGAATATTGTTTTTACAAGATTGTTATGAGAAGGAAACCTTGTTGAGAAGTTTTCCCTTGGGAAAGAGCTAGCAACTGTTAGCAGGCTAAAACTTTTCTCAGACTCTAAAATTTTCTCAGAAATATCAGGCCCACACTCCTCCACCTGCACCTCTCCCTCCTGTCCTCACCCCACACCCTGCATCCCTCCTGCATCCTCACAGGGCAGGATTTGGTTCCTGAGAGCCTGAGGAGAGGGCATGGAAAGCCCTGGGAGCAGGAGGGGTGCTGGAGGTGCACAGCAGCCATGGCATGAGCTGTGTGAATGTGAGGGTGTTTCAGGAGTGACAGCCTTGAGCTGCAGCACCTGCACTGAGGTGTCTGTGTGACACCAGGTGTTTGCAGGCTGCCACCGAGTGGCAGTCACATGGATCCAGCAAAGACAAGCCAGGGATGTGGGATATTCCCTCTCCTTTTGGCCAGGCTGGTGTTACACACCGAGGGTCAGGCTCTCAGCACATCCCATCCCGTGTAACAGACAGAAATTCCTGCACAGCTGGGCAATCCTGTCTGTAATTTCACCCTGCTCCTCGTGGATTTAAGTCTGTGTGCTCAGCTTCCTGTCTCAATTCCTGGCCCTTATTCCCTTCAGCTGTTCCAGGTTTGCTTCTGGCTCCTTCTCCTAAAGTGGTCCAGCACAGAAAGATACCTTGTCTCCAAGGGTGCTTCCCCCATCCACAACTTCCTGCACTTCTTTCTTTCCCTTTTCTAACAAACTTTCTGGGTAATTTCAAGAACTCCTGGGGCTCTTTACAGGGACTTACTATAAAAACCCTGACCATGCTATCACCCCCATGAGACACAGAGAGGATGCTGCCAATTTTTGTCCTTGGCTTCCTGTGAAAATTTGCTGTAAAATTTGCCTCTGGGGATCCTCAGACTGCAGAAAATGAGGTGACATGAACTGTCACCATCCCCTCTGTGTTACCTCAGCTGCACACAGCTGCTGTGCTCTCCACTGCAGTCCCAAAACAGGCTCCCAGGAGGTTGTCACCACTTTCAAGTTCCCCTGAGTTATCAGTCATGTTTGCTTACCAAGACAGGTACCAGAAATTCTTTCCTTGGTATGAACCTCTGTCCCAGGCCAGGCTGTCATCAACCAGCAGACAAAAATAGCAGTGAAAGGTGGAGACAGCATGAGAGGGAGAGATTTATCTGCTTTCAGGGCACCTGCAGCTTGAATCAGCTTCAGGGCTGCTGCGCCTCTGCAAAGACCAAGTCCTCCCCGCAGTGCCAGAGGCTGGATTTGAGCCAAAGGATGTGTGACTGTCACACCTGGGGCCATCCAGTCCTCACATCCTGGTTTGAAATACGTGCCAGACGCTGGCAAAGTCATTAAATATGGCAGAGGAGATGAGTACTGGCAGCAGAATGTGTTCAGTGAAATGTGTGGGGTGTGTGTGCCCCAAGGTGGGTGAGTGAGCACGAGGTGCTCGGTGTGACTCACTGACAAGTTTGCTTTGGCCTCATTGATTGATGAATCTTTCAGGTGAGGAGGGAAATAATAGAATTACAGGATGGTTTAGTTTGGAAGGGCCTGAAAGGTCATCTCATTCCAATCCTCTGACATGGGTGGGGACACCTCCCACTATCCCAGGCTGTTCCAAGCCCTGTCCAGCCTGGCCTGGGCCACTTTCAGGGATCCAGGGGCAGCCACAGCTTCTCTGGGCAACCTGTGCCAGGGCCTCCCCACCTTCACAGGGAAGAATTTCCTCCTAATATCCCATCTAAACCCACCCTCTTTCAGTTTAAGGCCATCTCCCCTTGTCCTATCACTCTGTGCCCTTTTATAAATTGCAGGGAAAGGGCCACTCAGGTAAATCTGTAATTAAACCTGGGTCACTTCCCCACCAAATTACTGCAATTGCCCTCTCTGAATTGTGGGAAGAAGCATCAGCCCAGCTTGGGGGCAGTGGGAAAAGGGATGAGGAAATGGTGTGGAGGAGCTGAGCTGAAAAGGGGTCTGCTACAGAAATGGGAGGATCCCTCTGGAAGTACAATGGATTTTAAATCTCTCACACTGAGGTGGGTTCTTTCAGCTACAGGCTGAGGGGAATGGAGTTTGGGGTGAGTGAACATGGAAGGAATGTCCACATGCCCTTTTTTTTTCTGGGAATATTTAGTGAACCAGCAGTATGGAACAACTTTGAGGACAAAATTATACTTTAATTAATTTTTAAAGTCCTGATATCTGCACTCATTCTTTGAGCTTAGCATTCCCACCTGATGAATTCAATCACCACAACTTTGAAATTAGACCTGTTGTCATCCTCCAGTCCCAGGCACAATAATTTCCAGTGGTGAAGCCATACTCCATCACCCCATAAGAGTTGGGGCTGTACCTGTGGGAGAGCTGGGCTCTAGAAGGATTTTATAACACTTTTTACATCTACAGGAGGACAGCCCAGCCAAGGTGCTGTGGCACAGCTCCAGGTTCAGGCTGGTGGCCTGGCCAACAGGGCTAACAAAGCAGTCACACCCTGACGTGCCTATTTTCCCCACAGGTGACCATCACATTGTCCAGCTTCAGCTCAAGTCCAAGGAAACGGGGATGACCTTTGCCAGCACCAGCTTCGTCTTCTACAACTGCAGTGTCCACAACTCGTACGTTCATTTCGTTTGGTGCCAGTTCCACGTGTCCCTCAGGAAGGGGTTAAAGTGTGGAGGTGACCAGGGGCTGGGGTCACTTGTGTGGTGGCCTGAGATGACTCAGGGTGTGGAGATCACTTTTTCTGCAGGCAGAGCATCAAATTAGGAGCAATTTCCCACATAATTGAGTCAAAATGGAGCTGTGCCCTCAGCACATCTTCCCTTATCTTCCTATTACTCATCCTTTTGTGGATTTTTGGCTTCTCAAATGCACCTCCAACCATCATCCGTGCTGCCAGTCCCACCAGTGGCCTGTCCCAGGTGGTTAACATAGACTTGGACCCTCCAGCCTGGAAAAAATAAAGCTTGTGGTTCCTGCAGGATATGCACTGAACCCAGCTGATTCCCTCAAGACCACGTTACCCATGATGTGAACGCCTTCTCTGCCTCACACCTCATTTTCCTGGGGTTTAGCTGCCACCCAGGAGCTGCCCCAGTGGAGCAGACCCACAAACTCCTGCAGGAAGATGCCCTTGCAGCAGGGTGATCCACCCTGAGCCAGGCTGAGTGTCTCTGTCCCCACCACCGAGCCGTCAGAAGTGCCAAAAGCAGATAATTACTGCGGCTCAGCAATTCACAAGGAAAGGCAAATCCTATTTCCATGTTCCTGCTGCTTTGACAAACAGTGTCAGAAAGCAAGTGTTGGGGGGGGGAGAGAGAGCAGGAGAGATGGCGCTGTTAAATATTTATGGCATGTTTTGGTTTCTTACTTGACAAACTATAATACGCTATCCATTTTTAATTCGATGTATCAGAGCAGGCACTTGTTACCAATTTGAAGAATAAGTTGCTGTAGCAGAGCTGAGGGTGGATTGGGGTTGAGCAGGATTTCACAGAGACAGGGGAGAGGGGGGTGTATCTGCCTGCTGGGCTCACACAGGAGCTCTGGAGCTTTTCCCTCTTGCCCATTAAAAACCCAGTGGCACATAAGGACCAGGAAAATTTGTTTCCCTGAAGTCTCCTCAAGGTACCCTCCAGGTACTGCAGCTGCATAGAATCATGAAATTGTTAAGGTTGGAAAAGCCCTCTAAGATCACCAAGTCCAAGTCAACCAGCACCACCACCATGGTCACCATCAAACCTTGTCCCCAAGTGCTTTTAAACACTTCCAGGGATGGTGACTCCACCACTGCCCTGGGCAGCCTGTTCCAGTGCTTTACAACCCTTTCCATGAAAAAAAATTCCTAATATCCAATCCTAACCTCCCCTGGCACAGTTTGAGGCAGTTTCCTCTCATTTTGGCACTTGTTACCTGAGACAAGAACCCAACCCCCCCGGCTGTCCCCTCCTGGCAGGGAGTTGTGCAGAGCCACAAGGTCCCCCCTGAGCCTCCTTTTCTCCAGGCTGAGCCTCTTTCCCAGCTCCCTCAACCCCTCCTGGGGCTCCAGACATTCCCCAGCTCCTCTAGTCCCTCCAGGTCTTTGCCATGAAGGTCTCCAGAGTGTGCACAACCAGAATTGTGCAGAGGACTGGGTTTGGTTGCTTCTGAGCAGACATCATATTAAATTTAAAGGGAAGTGTGATGTAGGTCCAAGTCAGTGCTGTAACACAGCCAGGGGAGGTGTTTGCAGCTCTGACTCTGCACAGCCCCTGGGGCACAGGAGAGCAAAACCTTGTAAGATGGAGGGAATGGCTCTTTCCTGCACCTGGAGTAGGTGGTGCCCTAAATGTGCCCTCTGCTTCCCAGGTAGCTGCTCCAGTAGTCTTAATTTCTCTTCTGAGATGAAGAGTATGAGTTAATTTGCAGGAACCTCATCACCCTGATCAGAGCTCACACCAATAAACCTGTGGGATATAAAGGAAGAAAATTCCCTGCTTCATCTTTGGTTTTCAGGCTTTGGTATATCCCAGCTTGTCTCTGGCCTTTGTGTCATGTGTGGGATTGTTGGTGCCCAGGGCAGACAAAACACAATAAATATTTATTATTCCTCTATCTGCAATGATAGGGATGCAATCTAAATTATTTAATCGTATGAGACATTCGAGATGCCAGTGACAACCAGCTCAGGCCAGAGCAAATCCAGCACCACCCTGCTGCTGTTGGGTCAGTGCAAAGCCTGTGTCCTCCTGCAAAATCAAAGTTTTCCAGCTGTACTTCCCTCTGGGAAAGGCTGTCGGTGATGCCTTGGACTGGCTACCTAGAACAGAGGCTAGACAGAGTTAGAGAATAAAGCAGGCATTTATTAAAGGCCTTCAATAGATGCACCCTGGGCAGTGCAAGAGCCTGGCAGAGGCTGCACCCAAGATGGACAATGGTCACGAGTTTTTTGGGCAGATATAAGTTTGGTCTATTTGCATATCAGGGTTAATTGTCCAATCACAGACTCAGGTAATGAAGTCCCATTCCCCCAGTTTGCTCCTCCCCAATTCACTTTTGTTTATACTGGTGCTGTGAGGTGGCCTGGAAGGATTGTTTTGTCTGACCAAACTGTGAAGAGATCTCACAAAAACTCTATGCAGAGCTCAGAGTTAGACACTAATGCAGTGCAGGATCTAAAAAATATAAAACCTAAAAACTTAAGGCACCATCAGGCCCTGGCTGGCCAAGTGATTGCTCTGTGCCTCTGTTGCAGGTGCCTGTCGTGCGTGGAGAGCCCGTACCGCTGCCACTGGTGCAAGTACCGCCACGTCTGCACCCACGACCCCAGCTCCTGCTCCTTCCAGGAGGGACGAGTCAAGATGCCCGAGGTAGGCAAAGGGTGTCAAGTTTTTCGGGGTGTCTTCATTGAAGATTATAATTGTTACGATTTGGGACGATTTGGAGTAACGATACGAGACTCTGAGCCTTCATTGGAGGGCATTAGCCAAAGTTTATTGGAAGAAAAGTTCTTTTATACAGTGTTTCGGTACAATCAATATGATTGATCATTTAGAGCTTACACCTCTTTCTAAGTATCTTTGCCAGTAAACAAGTTGGAAAAACAGCAGGTGTCAGGAAAAGACATATACAAGGATTGTTTGGGTTCCTCCTTATGAATTCCTGGGCCAGAGTTGAGATAGTTATGTATTTAGCTTTTCCCACAGCCCTCAAGCTAGTGCCTGTAGCCTAAAAATCTATTTTCTGACCACTGTCAGTTCCCACAGACTGTGGCGGTGGGTAGTTGTGAAAGTAAATTCCTTTATTGCATGGCTAAATCAATCTCATGAATTAGAGTTGTTACAGTCTGAGCCAGTGTGCAGAAAGCCTCTAACACAGAGTTTTTAAGTCCCAAGTAGAAGCAGCAGCCACAGCAGAGGTGACAGCACCCACAGACTGTGTCCCGTGAGCGTTTTTATCAGTAGCAGTCCATGCAGTAGCAACAACAGTGGCATCGGTGTTTTCATGAGTCCTGTGTGTGTGTGTTCTCAAAGTAGTGCATTTTTATTCTATTTTTAGCCAATCAGGTTTAACACAAATTTTCTTACAACAACGTTGGACCTATCCTAAGCTAAAATTGATGTGTGACAATTTTTGTGAATTCTTACACAAATTCTATGTATATATCTCTATCTGTTCTATCTAGGAATTTCTAGCAAGGCTACATTATTTTTGTTATGACTAGAATTTAACTAACTTTGCAAAAGGCAATGTTACTGAATTATAAACTAGGTATTTGGTCTTTTTCTTACTTATTGACCAGGCTCTTATTTGTTTAAAGCACTTAAAAATCCTCTATTTATTTAAAACTAAACTTGCATTTCTACCTCATGTCTGGGTGGATTTATGTATCTTAATTCCTCGGAAGGTTTTAACTCAATCCTCACATCTTTGGACACTCCTGGGCCTGTGTGGATGAAGTCCAGGGGGATTTGTACCCGGACAGGATGCCTCACAAGTTTCTGGACTCCCACAGCTCAGCCTTTCATTTAGGACTCATTCACGTTCTCTGACAGGACCTTGGGGTTTTTGCTTGTATTTCCTTGTAGTGTGAGTTGCTGATTAGTGCAGGATGCTGGATGGATGTGAGACTGATCCAGAGGGACAGCAGAAAGGCTTTGGCTGTGACCCTCACTGTCCAGAAAATGCTTTACCTGCCATCCAAGGGCAAGCTTTGAACTGCCTCGTGGATGGCTGGGATCAGCCAGCCCCAGGCTGGGAATGGCAAAACAACCAGAGAAGAAGAAAGGTCAGAAAACGCCTGTTCCCTCAGCACCAACACTGAGATGTGACTTTCTTACCTGCCACTTGTCAGGTGAATCAGTTCTGTCTGTAACAGATCAGGATCAGCCGCTCTGGGAGCCTTGGGAATGCCCAAGTTTGCTCCAGTGAAGAGCTCCAGCTTAGTCATAAAGCAAGAGTATTTATGACTATGGCACTGATCTTAATCACAGAGGGTTCATGATGTCCCCAGATGATTTGTGGAAGAAATGCTTCACCTTGGCGTGTAATTTCCCTTTACAGCAGGTTTTTGAAAGCCAGGCCCACTCACTTGAAATATACTGACTTCTTGCTTTAGAAAGGGGAGCTGATATTATTGTTACTGAGGCAGGAAGGGAAAACATGAGGGGAGAAAAGAACATTTTAATGTTGGCGTGGATTGTTGTTGCTGCTGTTGTTGTTTTTTCCAAAGAGCTGATGGCAAAAGGGACAGAATTAGTCTCAGAAATAGAAGAGAGTAGACTTTTGGTTTTTTTTTTTTGTCATCCTGTCTCTGCTTTTGACATCTGCTGCTGACCAGAGTTAAAGTTGGAGTGCAGGCTCAGAGTCTGGGCACATACCATTGCATTTCAGATTCCCACTCTGAAATCAGCCCTTACCTGACACAATCCCCAAGCAAGAGATCTCAGCCACTTCCTTCTGTAAATGGGCAAGACAGTCAACAAGAACTGGGGGAAACTGAGGCAAGAGGTGTAAAACAATGGATCTGAGGGTCTCCAGTGTGACAGGGGCTGTAGAAACAAAATCTGTCTCCTGATATCAATTACCCAATGCTGATTGCCTCATCTGTCTTGTCTCCATTCAGATCTGCCCTGATCCAGGGAGCAGTTTTCACGTCAGTGTTTCTGTACAAGGATGGGATGCTGGGATAGCCAGCTTGAGTTGACGGGATAAAAGAATAAATCTTTTATTTGTGCCTTTTACTCTAAGATGAACATTATCTTGTTCCAGGCCTTGCAAGGATTTTAGCTTTGTGTAGAGGAAAAAGAAGGGGAGAAACAACACAAGCCAACAGCAAGCCTAGATAACAAATCTGTTATTCACCAGGTTTAACAGATACATAATCATTTAATTACCTTGAAGGAGGTTTTCATCTTTCCGTGCTCAGCCGACATGTGCGTGTGTGTGTTTCTCTTCCTCCCCCAAACAAGCCTTTCATTAAAAGGGTTTTCATCTGCTGCCTAAAAAGGGAAGAGAAGAAAAGAACTCGCACCGAGGTGTTTTATGTTGAGTTGTACGTGCTAATGACAGCAAAGCCCACATAAAAGGAACAACTGCTTCAAATATTCATTTGTCAGGAGTGATGGGGAGCCCCGTGAGCCACGTGCTGGCGAGCAGCTGCCGAGGAGCAGAGCAAGGCTTTGCCCCTGCCTTGTGCCAAACCAAGAGCTGTCCTGGTGGCCTCCATCACCAGGGCACTGGTTCAGCTCTGCCTGGGTGCTGGTCCCTCCTGGGAAGGTGTTTGTTGGGGAATGGGGTGGAAGGAAAGGGGGAAAAAGAAGGTGGAGGGTGATGATGCCTGAACTGACAGGCATCTAAGAGGCATTTGGATAATGTCCTAAAGAACAGGTTTTAAATTTTTGTTAGTCCTGAAGTGGTCAGGAAGTTGGGCAGGATGATGGTTGTAGGTCCCTTTAAACTGAAAATACAATTTTTTATTCTATTCTACTCTACTGGGTCCCTTTGAACTGAAAACTATTCTATTCTATTCTATTCTATTCTATTCTATTCTATTCTATTCTATTCTATTCTATTCTATTCTATTCTATTCTATTCCATTCCATTCCATTCCATTCCATTCCATTCTATCCTGTTCCGTTGCATTTCTATTCTATTCTATTCTATTCTATTCTATTCTATTCTATTCTATTCTATTCTATTCTATTCTATTCTATTCTATTCTATTCTATTCCATTCCATTCCATTCCATTCCATTCCACTCCATTCCCATCCCATCCTATTCTAATTTATTTGTTTAATGTCCGTGTCTCCTCACCATGGACTTTTTAGTAAACTCAGCCTTCCCCATCCTGCTGCTTCCTCTCAGACCCAGAGACAACTTTGCCCCAAGGTCTCCAAAACCCAGACAGGTTTCCAGGCCCTCCAAACGTCCTGTTTTGTCCTCTTTTCAAGGTGCACAAGGAAGTCACAGCACCCACCTGCTCCCAAAATGCACCCCAGTGAACTGGGTGGCTGCCCTGGGGAGGGGACAGAGGACCTGCCGGGCCATCGGGTGAGCGTGGCCAACTCCTCATTCCCTTGCATCAAAAACCCCTTGTGGTGATGCATCTTCAGCTGTTGCTGTGGCAACTGCTTGGTTTCCATCCCTCTCCTCTTTCCAGCTTCACTTAACCCATCCAGAGAGGCGACTGCTGGGGAGAGGGAGAAAACCCATCCCTGCTCGAATGAGTGCACCTCTCCCTTCTCAGAGGCTGCAATGACAGCTCCAACGAGGCCAATCCCAGAGCTCCAAACCCTTTCCTGGCTTGTCAATTATCCCTTCATTTATCCTGGCACCTGTCTATCATTAAGGTGGAGTTTCTATGGCAACTGCAGGCAGCTTGCTGGGCAAGGCAGGGGCACCGGCAGCTGCCCCATGCAGGTGGGATCTGCACACATTCCGTGGCACCTGCAGCACAGGGGGTTGGTGTTTTGTTGGAACCCTGGAGGCTGAGAATTTCAGGCTTTCTGTGCTAAAAGGCACTGACCCTCAAGCAAGCACTGCATTTGACCTGAGGCCGTGGAACAGGCTTCTGAAATTGAGTGATGGCACTGGGATTGCGGGTGTGAATTTGAATAGAAGTGTGTGATATCACAGGGTGCAAAACTTAGGATTTAAGGTTTTAGTATATAGTAATATATATAAAGAAATATGGAGGATTTAGGGCATTGGCTAAGTCCTTCTTTCACCTTCTTCTTCATGATTTTGGATTTTTTTTTCTCTAATTGGGTGAAAAGGTTGGCATTGCAGACCTTTGGTATTTGATTATTGGGTTAGAAGTATAAATAAATAGGTGTCATCTCATTATTGGGTAATTAGCACTTAAAAGACCTTGGAAAGAGTTAGAGCCATTTTCTGCCTTGTTGGCTGGAACTCACAACTTGTGAGACAATGCCATAGATAAGAATTAAATATCTGAGTCTGAGCACAGGAAAACTGCATCTCCTGTGCTTTAATCCCAGTTCTAACAGTAAGAAGAGAAGAAACTTATGGTGTTTAGCATCTATTTCACTCTTGGAAGGGTTTCCAAGCACGTGTGGTGGAGTTCGGCCTGCTCTGCATCATGTCCAGGGAAGGCAGGGGTGATCCAGGAGGAGGCTGCAGCTGATGGTTTGGATCCAGCTGTGCCTTGGGACTCCCGGTGGTTTGGCATTTCAGGCTGTGGCATTTCAGCCCCCATCCATCATTACAGCACTTTCCCAGAAAAGGAGATGTGTTCATGTAGTGGGTACATCCTCTTCAGAGGGGGTGCTTCAGATAATGGTGAGAGGAAATTAAACGCAGAAATTGGAGGCTGGACAAAAAGCTCCCCCTTGTTCAGGGAGTCTTGTTAGAGCACGAAAATGCTGCTTAGTGTCAGAGCCACAGGTTTGATTTCAGCAGATGAGAGTTGTGTTTCTAACTCTGAGTTGGCTTGGACATGTTCACCTTTCCATGCCCCTGACTCCCTCACGCCTTCTGATTTGGGTAAGCACTTGCAGTTAATAGGTGCTTGTACCATCCTTAGTTCCTGGAGCTGTGATCTCACAGTGGGGGCTGCTCATGAGCAGCCTCTGAGCACGTACAAACAAATTAGATAATTTGCTGTTGTTTGCCAGTCACGGTGACTTGCACCGAGGGGAAGAAGAAGAAGGAAAGTGTGAAGAGGTTTCTTCTGTTATTTTTGGGTATCTTTTGCCATCTCTGAGCCTTTCTGCCCTGCAGTCATCCAGCTGGCTGGGGAAAAGGCTGGTAACTTGTTCCATTTCTGCAGTGACTTTCAGCAGGGTTTCAGAGATTTATTAATTCATAGAATCATAGACTGGGCTGGGCTGGAAAGGACCTTAAAGATAATCTCATTCCAACCCCCTGCCATGTGCAGGGACACCTTCCACTATCCCAGGTTGCTCCAGGCCTCATCCAGCCTGGCCTTGGACACTTCCAGGGATGTGGCAGCCACAGCTTCTCTGGACAACTTGTGCCAGAGCCTCTCCACCCACAGAATAAATAATTTCTTCTTAATATATATCTCATCTATTTAATATCTAATCTATTATTCTGATAATTACGGTGGTGGATCTTCAGGAAATCTGGTGCACAACAGCCCCATCCTTTCTCCTGTCATCGAGACCTCCAAACCACCACAGAAACTGAGCAATGATGGGAAAAGGCTTTTCTGAGAGCAGTACATCCTACCTTAATGCACATCTTGTTTTCTTAGAGCTCAGCCTCACCTTGTGAGTCACTAATCAAGGACCTGCTCGTGTGATTTCGAGGAGCAGCTCAGGGAGCTTGGTTGGAATGAGAGATACAAGAAACATCTGACACGCAGTACTGTGTCCCTGCTGTTTTTCATAACAGTTGGGCTGCTCATTTTTGTCATGCAGGATTATCTATCCCACAGGACAGAGTGATCTCAGAATGCAGCAGGGTAATGTTCATCTGTCCCCGCCAACACAGCATCCTTGAAAAAACACCGGGAAGAGCTTATGTTGTTTAGAAAGCCCAGCTCAGTGCAGTGCTATTGTAATGCCTCAAGTGGCTACAGGGTTTTCTGGATATCTGTCAGGGCTGCTGAGATCCTTGTGGCACCCCAGAGTCTGAGGGAGGAAGGACAATTCCCCATTCAGACAGTCCAGAGTGATGTCTTGGTTTGGAAGCCAAAAGAATCAGCTGCATTCACTGCCTTGGGGCCTGGCCAAGGAGAAACATTCTCAGGATGTTGAGGCTGCAGATAAGAGATGAGGCTGGAATGTGTGTCCTGCCTCACTTGGGGCATCTCCAGGAGCCTCCTTCCCTGCCTGGTCTTTGAGCACGAGTCCATTTGCTTTGGCTTGGGAGTTATCTCATGGTGCTGTGGATCTTGGGGAGGGAGAGGGTGATAAGAGCCGTGATATCATGGTCCTGACCTTCCCACTGTGGAAGCCAAACTGTGATGACTCCCTGGGCTTCTGTCCTGGTTTCCAAAGGAAGTGGGTTTGCATCAACAGGACCTCTGTGCAACCTCCAGCCCATCTGTTGTTCCTCTGCCTCCTCCATTCCCTTCCCAACTCACTGACCATTCTTGGCCTCGTTGGGCCAAATTCTGGAGCCCTCAAAGTTCTGGAGAGTCTGGAGTTTCAGGTTCCTCCTGACTCTGTAAAAAGGAAAGCTTTAGAGGAGAAATAGACTTTCAGTCCTCTTAGGAAGAAAGTGCTGCAGCTTGGGCTCAACCGTGGTTAGACCCCAGAAATCCCCAATGGGAGCGTGTTGTCATGGGAATGTCTCCCACTTCTGAGGAATTCTTAGTTGGATAATGTCCCTTATGTGTGCCAAACCCATTTCTTGGCACTGGTTAATAGTGAACTTTGTTGGGGAGTGACAGGTCAATGTCACTATCATAGAATCAGAGTGATTTGGGTTGGAAGGGACCTTAAAAATCATCTAATTCCAACCCCTCTGCCATGGGCAGGAACATACACAGAAGTTCTTGAGAACTTCTGATAGAACTCCTTATAGAAGGACAGAAGGCTGGCTGGGAAGGGTGCAGATTTATATAGGCATAATTAGAGAAGGAATTAATTACTGATTTATGAGCCGCCTGTGCTCTGCTCTGTGCATTCCACAGCTTTGCCCAGTCCAGTTCTCCCGTGTGAATGTTTGGAAGAACTCTCTTACACCAGGGTTTTTCTTTAACAAAAGACAGATTGCCCAAGTAAATACGTGTTTTTCTTGTCTCTTGCACACACTCCACCTTCCTCAATGCACATATTCATATTATTTATGACTTCCAAGCTCAGGAAGCATCAGGACTGAGGCTGCTCACATGTCCCCAGTAGCCACTTTCCAGCGAGCAGATGGACCTCATGACAAAACCATCGACTATTTTTGTCACCAGTCCACTCCCCTAATCCGGTGACCAGAAGGCTCCTGCTCTCTGGATCATTACTTCTCCTTCTGAGAGTGTGTCAAAGCAGCAAAGGGCTGAAAGAAAGCTAATGTTGTGTCTCTATTTAAAAAGGATAAATGTGGCGCTTGGATAATTATGGCAGCCTGACCTTGATCCTCCTGAAATAATGGACCAGCTAAGAAGGACTCTATTAATAAAGAATTAAAGGAGGGTAAAATCATTAATGTTCATCAGCAGTGATGTGTGGACTGGCTTCAGAGGCAGCACAATCCTGGGTTAGGATCAAGCTCTCAACAGACCTGGGTCATTTCCCAGCGTGGCCTTGGGGGAATCACTTTGCTCCCAATCTCCAGGAGTGGGCAGTGAGCCATGGCAGGGGAGGTTGGTTATCTTCATTCAGATCCTGCTTTTGAGCAGCCACTCTCTGGTGATCAGCATCACTCATCACTCCCCAGCCTCCACAACACTGAGCCCAAGGAGCCAGGGCAGCTGAGCTGATGATCTCCTGTCCATCAGTGAGGAGACTCTGGAAGAGGTCTCTCAGAAAAATTTTGGATGTCCCATCCCTGGAAATGTTCAAGGCCAGGTTGAAGCAACCTGGCCTAGTGGAAGTTGTCCTTGCCCATGGCAGGGGGTGGAACAAGATGATTTTTAATGTCCCTTCCAGCCCAGCCTGTTCTATGATCTGCTGGTCTCTCTCCAGCTGTGGCATCTGTGCCCTGATCTGTGCAAGCCACCACTGAAAAGTGCAGCTGCCAGAGTGCACAGAGCTAAAACAGAGCCAGATCTCTTCCCTGGCCTGGCCACCAGCCTCCAGGCCAACCACTTTTTGCCCTTGCAATGCCTGACAAAAGAGAGCTTGAATTTGCTTCTGGGTGCATGGAAGACTCTTAACTAGAAAGGAGCCACCAGAAGTGACAGAGATGCAGGGACTCAATTATTCCTTTGTTGTCTCTGCAGATGTTTACACTTCCCATCAATCCTGTTGCTTTCTCCTCATCAGCTGCCTTTAAAGTTCGGAGCATTTTCCTCATGTATTATTACTTTTGCCGTGCCAATAAATAAGCACTCCATCAATCAAACTAACAACACTGTAAACTTAGGGAGTGCAGATAAAATATATGGTGCATTAAAAAATTCTTTGACCGGGTGAGCTTTTTTTTCAGAGCTGGTTTGATTGCTTGCTGGTGCTGATGTAAATTTGGGGGAAGTATATCCAGAAATTTATGGAGCTTGGATTCCTGCCTACAAGGCATTGACCTGATTCCACTTTATAACATAATAACGTTCCCCAGCGCTGTTTGTGTAAATTTTAAATATAATTTTTACGACGCTAAGAATTAGTGGTATAATAATGTAAACACAGCGTGGACTGTAACTCACCCCTTCTTCTCCTGCACTGAGGATGGAGAGCTCCTTGCTGATTCCTTCTCCAAATTATCCAGGATCTGGGAAGCTGTGCAGGAGTTTAAAAGGAACCAGCTTGGCAGCCCTGGAGCCCTGGGTTTGCAGCAGTACAGGGTGGTGACCCCGTGTACTTTGCAGAGGTGTGAGAGACAACTTCAGGAAACAAATTCCAGGCAGTCCCTGCTGCCTCTCATTTGTAAACTTGCTTTTTTCCTGCGTTTTATCCAGGTGAAATCTGATTGCTTCAAAGTCAATGAAAGGTTAGGGAGTTCTTTTGCCTCTCTTTTGCCTCTTTTCCCTCTCCTTTTCCTCGTTCCTTGCCTTCCTTTTCTTTCTCTTCCTTTGGTCTGTTTTTGTTTTGATGATTTTTTTAATCTAGTTTAATTTACAGAGCATCCAGATGCTGTGGTCTAGATATCTTTATAAAAAACCCAATCCCTGCCTCTCAACTCTTACCCTCTTGACTTGATTACAGCAGAGTGGGCGGGTGACAAAGCCAGAGGGAACACAGAGAAAACAGAAGATTGCAGCTCGGCAGAGCAGATGAACAAAAGATGTATTTATTTACGTAATATCTGAGTAAATAACATTCTGAGTTTCATTTCTTATGGGGTCCCAAAGGGCCTGAGTGAGTCACTCTTGGTCACCACTTTGATTCACTGCATGGTCATTTTTTTTCAGGCAAGATGCCTTGGATAAGGCACAAAGGTGGTTGCTGGGTGAGGGATATTGAAAGGAAACTATTAAAAAAACCCTGTAAAGTTGAGGAAAAAGAAAGGGATTTTAATGGCAGAAGAAAAGAGGAACTGAATGCTTTCAGTAATGAAGGAATTAGTGCTGGAATGAAGTAATGAAGGAGCAACTAAGGAATTAGTGGTCTGTTCCTGAATGGAAGTGACTCCTGCTCTTCTGGGAAAGGAAGGGTGAAAATCCATTGCCAAGGGTTGAGTTTACGTGGCCAGTGGTGCCCCCAGTGCCCTCAGCATTAGGTGAGCTTTGGTTTCCTTCCTTAGAAAGTGGAGATCCAGCCAGTGCTACCAGGGATCATGAGGGAGGAGTATGAAGGAGAAGTTGGAAAGGTTCCCTCCCCTGAATGCTTTGGCTGACAAGAAATGCAGAAGTGGAGAATGTACTGGTTTGAAAGCAAAACCAGTGAGAGACTCCAAGTCAGAAATACAATTTAATAGGAGGAAAAGAAAAAAAAATAACAACAAAAAAAGTAAAATAAAATAAATTCAATAGTACAAAAGACCACTGACAGAGTCAGAACACAACCTGACACCCTGTTAGTCAGGGTGGTGGTAGCAGTGCAGATGAAATGGTCTTGTAGAAGCAGTGATCCCATAGAAAGGTCTGGGAGCTCTTGCCCTCTGAGAATCCAGTGGGTCAGGGCCCCTGTGCTGTCCCAAATCCCAGATTCTATAAAGGTGGGAATGTTTGGCTCCTCCCCCTGGGCGGAGCACCTCCCCATGGGCTGATCTCATTCTCTGAGCCCTGCAGTGGCTCCTTGCTGGCCCATTAACCAGAGACAGCTCCCGCAGGGAGTTCCCCATGAGCCATGGGCACGGCATTGCTGGGCCATGGACAGGAGAGAAGGGAAACACTGCCCCAGCTGGTTCCAGCAGCTCATGGGGATGGGGATGGAATACAGACTTGGGGCACAATTTACATTGTAACCTAGGACAGTGAACCAGAACAAGGTGGGGTTCATTGTATTAAACCCTCATGGATGTGTTCCCTGTTCCCATGTGGAATGCCTGTCACCCAAGGCAGATAAATCTCCTTTTCTCCTGGAAACTGGAAAACACTTTGACAATCCTTTGGATCACAATCCTGGCCAAAAACACTAACAGAGAGTGAAATTTTGCAAAATAAGGTTGGAAAAAAACCTGTGCAGTGTCACCAGGCTGTGAAACATCCCGACATGCCTTTGCCTGGGAGAGGAACTCGGGGTATTTGATCAGTCTCCAGCTTACACTGGGAAAAGCACAGTGAAACCCCCATGAAATCGTAACTCTGGATGTATGAACCATAAAGAAACCAAACTAATTAGTTCAGGGCTAAGACCAGACGGCCTCAGATGCTTTAGCAGCATCCTCATGATGTCTCTCACTGGAGACCAGCTCGGGCTCAGTTCTGATGAAGGCCATAACACACATGTGAGAGAAAAGGTCCTCATATTTCTGAGGCTTTATTATTCCTGCAAGCTACAACAAAAACACATTTGCAGGCGCTCTATGAGGAGTTATAAATAAAGAAAATTAAACTACCATCGACCCAATGAGTGCAGCCCATTTCGTGCAGTGCTTTGGCTGCAAAAGCTCTCTGACTTGGTAATTGGCAAAATTTTGGTGATGTGAGGTGTGCATGGCTGCTGATACCAGTAATTGGCAAGGGTGGAGGATATTATTTTAAATGGACTGACTCATTTGAAAGCATTCAAGAACTAGAATGAAGCTACACACACAAACTGAATCAACGATTCTCCGGATTGGGAATCAGCTCCCCTTAAATTCAGGCAAAAAATTGATTTTAATTTTTTTAGGTATTTATTATTTTTTAATTATATATCAAAGGTAAAAAGGGATGTGATTGTGCCCTTCTTTGGTGCAGTTGTTGGCAGTCTACGATTTTATTTCCCCTCCATCCTGTGAAAACTGTATTTTTCCAACCTAAGTGATGTCCATAGCAAAGGAGAAGGGTGAAGAGAAAGTGCCTCCACTGTAAAATGTCCAAAATAACTCTTTTTTTACAGAGCCTTCTTCTTGGGTTTGCTCTGGCCAGCTCGATGTTTTCCCCTCAAAAATGCAAACCTGGCCAGGCACCCGAAGCTTGACACAGGCTGCAAAATGAGTTCTGTGTTTGAATCTGAACCCGGAGCCTGGTCCAAGCTCTGAGGTTTTATGCAGTACATCACCCAATGAAATTGCCTTTTCCCCTCCCCGTTTCAATTAGAAAGAACATTAGGTCAATCAGATACAGCCACATTGGGAGGATTTCCTCTTTATGGCGCTTGCCTCTTCAATTATCTATAATGAACTTCCTCACAGCATTGCGAGGCTTTTTATATGCAAACGAACCCTGTTTTGGGGCTGCCTCAATCACGGCTTGTTAATGAACTTGAAACAAGTGTTATCGGGAAGGTTACAGCACCAGCGGTGGAGGGGGACGGGATAAAGCCACACAAGAAAGACCAGGCTGGAGAGCTGGGATTGGCCTGCAGGTACCAGAGTGGACTATCTCCAGCCTCCATCCCGCAGCCCCCATCAGAGGCTTTTCTCTGTGACAGACATCAAGTGAAATTCCCACTCCTGGGAGACGGCTGCTCGGCGGCAGATAGGGCCTTCCCACCCTCCTGCCCCACGGATTCCCTCTGCCAGTGCATCTCTCTCTCAATTCCTGGAGCTGGGGAGGAAAAAAAACCCAAAAAACATGGAGAGGCTGCTGCCAACATCTTTCCTTGTGCCAGGAGAAAGAGAGGGAGCTGAGGCAGAGGCCCCAGGACACGTTGGGCAGGTGATGGGGAAGGGTCAGAGGTGTTGAAGCCATTAAGGGTCCCAAATAATGTTTGAATGTGGCATCTGCTGGTGTGATCAGTACTGAAAACTCTTTAATACAGCCTAGATCTCCTCCTTTTTCTGCCCTTTGGGGTTTTTATTGGTCTTAAATCAGCCAGAATTGCAGATCATGCCTCACTTTTGCTGAGTAGCTGCAGGGAGCCTTAATTCAATGGGTCCCTTGCACAGGTGAGCTCTGGGCACCCAAATCTGCCTCACAGGTGGCTGCATTAAAAGTGTCATTAATAAGCACAGCTTAATTAGTTAGAGTGGCCATGTTCTGCTTGGCCACTGCGGTAGAACCATTGAACCCAAGCTTGGGAAGACTTCCCACATGGTCAAGCCTTGCTCTTTTATCAAGAAAAATGCTTCTGTGACACTTTACCCATTGTGTTTCATCATTAGGAGTTCCCTGGAGAGGTTTTATCAGAGAAAAGGACAGCAACGAGGCTGGGGAGTGCTGGGACAGGGTGCAGCTCCTCAATCCTCCACCCCAAAGAGTGCAGAGTGTGACAAAGTTCATCCCTGCAGTGCAGAACCCCATGAGTGCTCCACCTCCAGCCCTTCCACCTTCCAGCCACACTCATGGCATGGCCTGCTAAGCCTTGGCAGCACACAGCCAGCCAGGTCTTGTGCCAGGTTATCTCAGGCAAGGAGCTGCTGTGTCCAAGGAGGTTTGGGTCCACCCAGCTCCAGGGGCTGTGCTTGGCTGTCCTGGTTCTGCTGCCAGCCTGGGCAAGGCCAGTTGGAGCCCATCAGCAGCTCTCAGTTCCTTCCACCATGATTATCACCCTGTAAGCACAGATGAAAAATCATCTCTCAGACTCCTCAGTCTGGCACCCCCTTAGGACAGACCCTCAGATCCTCTTTAGGACTGGGGAAGGTTCTGGACTTCCCTGCAGGGATGCATTGGGTGGTTGCTGGATTTTCCCCCTGCCCCTGGCCAGGGGTGAGCTCACATCCTCCATGTGATGGGTGTTGGCTCTCGTAATTCTGTCCCTGGTTGGTGTAACTACAGATGTTACACGTCTAATCCATTTCTTTATCTCCCTAAGCTATTTGCTTCAGTAAGATGCTCCCACCATCTGCTCTAATAAGATCTCAGGCTCTCAATGAGCCATAAATTCCACTTTTGAATCCTTCAGTCTCTTTCCCTGCTTTTCTGCCCCAAATCAGTCATTTTCCTCTTGTTCACACCTACAGTTCCCTGTCTCTGCTGGCACCTGGCTTTAACTTCGGGCAGGACAGGCAAAGGCTGCAGAGATAAAGAGCTGATATCTCCCCAGAACCCACGAAAGGGACATCTTGCAGTTGTCTGACTGTGCTATGAAGAAGCAGAGCATGGCCACTCTAACTAATTAAGCTGTGCTAATTAATGACACTTTTAATGCAGCCACCTGTGAGGCAGCTTTGGGTGCCCAGAGCTCACCTGTGCGAGGCACCCATGCAGAGGCACCACATTAACAACATCCAGTTGGCATTTCTCCTTTTGTGTGCCAGTGGAAAGCTTTTCCAAAGGGTCTCCATGCTTTTTGTGACAGTTTTTTCTTGGCAGCTGGGTCTAGATCTCTGTAATGAATATTTTGACCTCTTCTGAGCCAAAATAAACTCTCTTTCTAACAATACTGTCTCCATGGGTTCCAACAGGTCTTGCTGGAGCTGTGCCTTTTGTACAGAGGTGTGTCGGCTGTTGGGAAGTGAGGAATTGTGCTCAGATTTTTGCTTTATTCACTTTTATCATGGCACTGTGGCTGGGTTAAGTCTGTGGAGGGAACATGATTGCTTTTCCTTTACCTGAACAAATGGAGCAGGCATTAAAAAGCACCAGAGATGGATTCCCTGGGTCCTGGGGGCTGAAATAAGCCAGGGAGATAGGAAAGGACAGTCTGTGAAAGCAATCCTTCCTCACCTGTTTATCTGAGCCTTCCCAGGAACGCTCCTTGAATGGCTCTGTGACAAACCAAGGCCCAGGGAGCTGCAAAGGCTTTGCAATCAGGAGAACTGAGAAGGCTGAGAAGCACCACAGAACTTTTCCTGAGGCTGGGAAACCCATGTGCTGACTGTGTGGGCTGTTCTGCTCTCTCCCCAGGACTGTCCCCAGCTCCTGCAGGCCGAGAAGATCCTGGTGCCCGTGGAGGTGATCAAACCCATCACGCTGAAGGCCAAGAACCTGCCCCAGCCCCAGTCTGGCCAACGGGGCTACGAGTGCATCCTCAACATCCAGGGCAGCGAGCAGAGGGTGCCAGCCCTGAGGTTCAACAGCTCCAGCGTGCAGTGCCAGAACACCTCGGTGAGCAAGGGACACACACATGCCCACAGCGCTGTCCCCAAGGGGTCTGGGGTGGTGTCACAGCCCTTCTGACCCAATTGAGGGTGCTGGAGTTGTTTAGTCTGGGGGAAAGAAGGATGAAGGGAGATTTTATTGCCCTCCAGAACCACCTGGGGGTTGTGGTGGGGTTGGGGTCTGGCTTTTCTCCCAGGAAACTGGATATAGGACAAGGGGAAATGGTCTCAAGTTGTGCCAGGGGAGGTTCAGGTTGGATATTAAGAACAATTTCTTCACTGGAAGAAAGGTTAAACATTGAAATAGGATGAAGGCAGTGGTGGAGTAACCTGGGAGTGTCCAAAGGAGGTGTAGACATGGCACTTCACAATATGGTTTAGTGGGCACGGGGGGGTTCAGTTAAAAGTTGCACTGGATGATCTTGGAGGTCTTTTCCAGCTTTCATGATCCTGTGGTTCTAAACACAGTCAGGAAAAGGTTGGACTTGATCTTGGAGGTCCTTTCCAGCTTTCACGATTCTGTGGTTCCAAACACAGTCAGGAAAAGTTTGGCTGGGTGCTTGAAGCTGCCCTTTTTTCTCCTTGGACTGGCTGGTGCCACCCCTCAGTTGTTGCTTCTGCCCCTGGATCCCATCCTCAGGCTGGGCTGGAGCTCCTCAGCCGTGACCCACAGGCAACAACATCAGCTTAACCTGCTCATAGCCCCACAGTGCCACAAAAAGGGGTTCCAGTGGGACAGGTGTTCATGTCAATGTGAGAGTGAAGGTTATTTTGGGGGAGTTTGATGATAAAACCCCATTTAAATAATCTGACACATTGCCAGCATGTAACAGGTCAGAAAAAGGGTAAGAACAACCCCAGAAAGGGCTGAGTTGATAGGGGCCTTGAAGATATCCAGTTCCAACCTCCTGCGTGGGCAGGGACACTTTGCACTGGACCAGTTCGCTCCAAATCCCATCCAGCCTGGCCTTAGGCTGAGTCAAACCTTCCTCCAGCCCTCACATGCCCTTTGAGGAGTCCCTCTGTCTCTTCCCACCTGAAGTGCAGGACCTGTGACCCTCCTTGCAAGGAGCCTGTGTGAGTCACGACAGCTCTGTCACCACAGCAATGTCACTTTTGGGGACAAACCAAATCATCTGCCAGCACCCAGGAGCTGTGCCCGTGTGCAGTGGATGTCTCTGCTGCTCCGGAGGTTTCTCCATGAGATCCATGTCTCCAGGATATGCATCGAGTCATTTTCATTGCTGCTACTGTGAGATGATTTATTAGTCAAAGAGCTAATTACAGGCTTTAGCCACTTCACTGCAGCTCTGCCACTCCACGCTGGGCAGTGCTTGTCACAACATATTCTGCTGCATTAAGCAGGGTTGAAGATTACAGGCAGTTCACACATTTTACATCTGTTGCAAACAAGCAACTTCCCAAGGATGCTCTTTTATTTGATTTTTTTTTTTTTTGTCTCCCTGTCTCCCATCTCTCCCTGATTTTCATTACTGGTTAATGACCTGTGAGCATTCAGGTTTCAGGTTAAAAAACGGACGGGCTGGGAAGTTAAGGAGGTGTGCACATTTTCTTTAAAGTATTATTTTAAAATGGTGGAAGCTAAGGGGAAATTGTATGGTTGTGGGCAGAGATTTTATCTGTCCAAGGAGCCTTAGCAGGCAAGACAGACCTTTAATGACCCTTTGGAGTCACGAATTCTCTGGCACACACAGGCATTCCAGTGAATTATCTCAGGATGGTTTTAAGCATAGTTGGGCTGAGCAGAAAAGTAACTTCAGCCAGCCTCAGCAGCCCACTTTGCAGAACCCAATAAAAGGCTGGTTTTGACAGGTAATGGTGATTATTCCCACGCTACCTGCATGCTCCAAGAAGTTGCCAGTGCCTGGGAATGGAGAAGTGGGGTTTGATGAGTCCCCAGATGGATTTGCTCATAGGATTGCCTGAGTGCTGTGACAGCACCACTTTGACTTGAATGCCTGTTTTCCTAAGCCAGAACACTCAAGGCTCTGCCAGAGCTGCAGAGGGTGGCAGGGCTGAGCCTCAGGCTCGTGCCAAGGTGCTCCATGACCTTACTGCTGAGTGTTGTCTGCAGGATGCTTGTCCTGTATTTAGTGGTGGCTCAGGTGGATTTCTTTCATCTCCAGGGAGAGAGGCTCATTTGGCAATAAAATCAATTCTTTTCTATCCTCTTTCTGCCTCTTCTCTCCCTCTGCCCTCCCCTTTCCCTCTCCCTCACTTTCCTCCTTTCTCCTTCTCTTTGCTTCCCTTGTCTTTCCTTTCCTCCTCTTTCCTTCTCTTGTCTTTCCTTTCCTCCCCTTTTCTTCCCCTTCCTTTTGAAGGAGCTTTGGCTCTCTGATTTGAGGTCTTTCTTCTTCTTCTTTTTTCTTTTTTTTTTCTTTCCCTGAGAAATGTTATTTCATTGTTGCTCGGAATTTGCCAGACACTGAGAGAAAGAGATGTGGAAGGGAGAGCCAGACAAAGGAAAGCAACATTCAGAGAGGTACAAAAAGGCAGCAGAGAAGCCCTGGCTGCTCGAGCAGGTGGCAGAGGACACAGACAATAGGGAAGGAGTGCTGGAGATCTGTCTCCATCATGATTATTTCCTTCCCTGCCAGAATTAGCATTCAGGCAGGAGCCACTGCAACACAATGAGCCTCTGCTCCGGGGGTCACCTGGCTTTGGAAAGAGCTGTCTGAGCCTGTTTGCAGATCGAACCAACCCCCTCTGACAGAGCTTTAGCACTCGGCAGAGTTGCTGGAGGAGGCACCGAATGTGGCACCTGCATTGCAGGCTTGGAGAAGGTCCAGGGGAGGGTGGGAGGATGTGCTGTGACGGTGTGGCCCTGAAGGGATGCTGTCCTGCCAGCAGATCTTCCTGTTAGTGCTGCTTGCTAGACTAAGCAATCAGTCCTGCCTCGTTTTCCAGCAGGAGCGTCAAGATCTGCCCCCTCCCATCTCACACGAGGCACCCAGGAGCTCAAATTTGCCTCTTGCAAAAAAACTTCTCCAAAACTCAGGATTTTTTCCTACTTTCTCACTGGATAGAATCAGCAAAAGAGCCTCAACTTTTGCTCTGCATTTCCTGCTCCCTCAAGATTTACACCAGGAATCAGAAGCAGCTTAAGCACCTTTTTTCTAAGTGGCTCCAGCTTCAGCTAAAGATGCTCTAAGGACACCCAGGTGTGACCAGGCTGTCTGTCAGTGATGCCACATCCAGCACTGACTGTCCCTGGGTGCTCAGCCCAGCCAGGAGCCAGATCTGCCTCTCCCCGTGCCTTTCCCAGAGATATTCCATTTGATAACAGCAATAAGTCACCGCAGGCAGCACCATTCGGGACAATTACTGCTCTTGTCAAGTGGTTTGAGACTCTCAGCTCGGGGCTTTGTCCTCTGTCACACCACCCAAGGCACGCAATTATCACTCACAGGGACCCTTCCTGCCACTCCTTATTTCACCTGTGACAGCTCTGCCAACAGCCTGGACATGGAGCCATGGGAGGGGATGAAAAGCAGGGGAGCTAAGGAGACACATAAATAAGTGAAAATGTCAGCAGGAAGGGCTGAAATTGCTGGATGTATCAGGGCAGAGTGCAATCTTCCCAGTGGGAAGCAGTGGGGGCCCCAGCACTCGCAATCAGCCCAAAATGATCAGCTTTTGGCATGAGGAAGAGGGAGATGGGCAGGGCTGACCCACCTGAGCATGCCATGATCAGTGCCATTACCTGCTCCAGGGGCTGGTCCCACATCCTGCTTGGTTCCTGCCTACCCCTGGCCTTGGCACGGCCTGGTTCCCATCAGGAAAATCCCTGCTGATGGTTTTGTCTCGAATCCTTCCCAGCTCTGCGTGCTGTGAGACCCGAGGAGGTGCAGCTGGAAGTGCTGTGTGGCTCAGGGACAGGGGAGCAAGTCTGTTCTATTTGTCACATCATTGCACTTTAGCAAGAGATCTCTGGGGCATTTGACTCTGCGATGTGGCTCACAGTGAAGGGAGTGATAAAAAAAAAATCCAATAAAAATCAGAGCTGAGAGAAAAAAAAATCTATTTTTTTTAGGAGCTATTCACAGAAATCATGGAAAAACACAGTTGTGGGTGGCCAAAAGACAAGCACAGGGCTATGAGTTGTAGAATCAGGGAATGGTTTGGGTTAGAAGGGATCTTAAAGCTCATCTAGTTCCAAGCCTCCCACTGGGAATGTCACCCTTGTGCATCCACTTCTCTAATTATTATTTATCTACATTTAAATGAAAGAGAAATCCCAATAATCACATGAGTTCTGTTGGCCTGGGTGATACTCAGTTATAAAAATTCAGTCCCAGCTCTGGGAAGCAAAAGATCCAAGGAAACAGAATGACAGTGAGCAAGAAGTTTTCTGCCTTTTTATGGCTGGAAAATTGATACAAAGAAATTAAATTATTTCCACAGGATCGTGCTAGGGGTTGGTGGCAGAGCCAGGTACAGCAATCAATCCCTGGATTTGAGCTCTAATCACAAAAGTGGTGTCAGAGAAAACAGACCAACAATAAAATTCTGCTAAAATTCTGAAGAAGTTTCCCCACTATTGGACATGTTTGAGGTGCAAAGGGTGAATACCATGAAACCACTCTGGATTTATCATCCTGAGTGTGCTCAAGCCAAATTACCAAAGGGCAGGATGCTGCAAGTGGTCAGGCGTGGATATGGATTTGCACAAACTGCGGGAGTGTCTGATAATACTGGAGAGTTTAAAAGGGGAAAAAAAGGATGCTTGTGAGTTCCAAACATTGCTCCTGTGAATTACAACAGCTCCTTCCAGCAGCTTTTTTTTGGTGTTTCCTGAGGAGAGCCAGTCTGTGTTCCAGGCAGCACAGCCTGTCCTTCTCAGTCGGGTCCCCAAATTGCCCATAATTTTCTGCTTTGATGAGATTATTGTGATTAGAATCCAGATTGGTCAGACTCAGGGGTCAGGTTTACATCTTTCTGGGATGTTCTGCCTGTGTTGGAGGCAGTTGGGCAAGGAAAGGTGGAGAGACAAGCCCTGATGATATGAACACACCTCAGGAGTGTCTGGGAAGCTCTGCTCTCCTGGAGATCAATGCTCCAGCCCTTTTTCTTTTTCTCCTGAAACACATTTCCATCTTATTGTCACGCCTGAGCGAGTCATTTTTCAAAGACTCCCGTTGAGTTCAGTGGGCTTTGAAGAGGGGTCACAATGAGTGAGCAGCTCCTGTGGTCTGAGGGGGACAGACCATTTCCTCTCTGTTCCTTTGTAAATTTGTTCCTCTGCCGTGCAGCCTCGGATGGGGCCAGGCATGGGCAGTGTAAGCATCCTCATCCCAGCTGGCTTCATCCTCAGAGCTCTTCCATGGGATTTGTCCCCTCATGTCCCTTTCCAGGTCTGGACCAAGCCTGCTGGGTTAAAAATTCTGACATGTGTTTGCCCCTGGTGCTGCAGACAGATAAGATCTAAAATCCCAACTGAGCTCCTGCTGGTGGCACTGGGATCTTCCATGGGAAGAAAGGCCCTAGGAGATTCCAGCTGCCTGTCCCTTGGCAGCCCTGCCTAGGCTCTGCTTCCAGCTGAATCCCAAAACACACATGAAGCTCTGGTGAGGCCCTTTTTAAGACTCATCTTCTGGCTTTAGGATGACCAGTTTTTCCATATATATCCCATTTTCCATTCCCAATCAGCATTTTCCAAGTGCTGTGCAAAGCAGGTGCTCCTGAGTGGCAGAAGTTTAATTATTCACCACTCTTCAGGCATTCTCCTTCCCACTCCTGTCTCCCCATCCTTTCTCTTCAGAGCAGGGAACAGCCAGTGGTGTGAGCCCAGACAGCTCTGCCTCATCCTGAGTCTTGCTGGCAGTGACACCCAAAAGTGTCACAAAAATGCAAATCCTGAGTGAGACTGGTGGGTCTCCTGCAAAGGACCTGCCTGACCTGGGCTGCTCTTTACATCCACAGAAACCACAAATAGCCATCAATTCCCTACAACTGGATCATAATCACAGCATTTTGCAGATTAATGGCTAATGGTGTTTAGTCTGTGCAAAGAAGAATTGCTGTGCAAGCAGCTCCCACTCTGCTGTAATGGACAGAAATCACCAGTTACCATTTACTCTGCAATTACACAGCAATTAATGGATACAGGAAAACCTACCTGGAAAGCTCAGAGCTTTGGCATCTCTGTGGATAACCACAATGGGACTTAAAGGGATGGGGGACTCTTTGGTGACTTTTTTTGGCCCAGCCAAACCCGCTTGCTGAGTTATATTTAACCTTGTGGTGGGGAAAATATTTTCCTTTCGAAGTGGGACTTTGTCCCACTGTAGATCCCAGCTCAGTGGGAGATCCCTGCCCTTAGGAGGGTAAATCCTTTTGTGCACTGTGGCCAGCAATAGCAGCAGACACAAAATGTTTCTCCTCTTCCTTCTTGTTCCCTTGTGTCCTTTAATCAACCATCTCCTCTCCCTCTCTGAGGTTTTTGCCTTTTGATGAAGTGTTGGGTGGAAACCACTGATGGAGGTGGGCAGCGGGGTGAACCCTGGGTGAACTGGCTTGGGATAAATCAAAATCTAGGTGAAAAAAAGCACTCAGCACCACGTGGAGAGAACCTCCAGAGAGCAGCTTCCATTTCCTTCGTTGGGGTCACCTCTGTGTACCCTGACTGCCCCTGACAAGCGTTTGTTTAAATCTGCCCAACTATCTCAGAAGTTTTTTTGCAGCGTTTTAAGACACATTTGCTGGAAACTGGATACTCCTTGCTCCAGCTGAAGCCTTTCTGGTTCTGAGAAAAGTGATTGCCTCCTGGGGTTTACACATGTAACAAAGTCTGTCTGCTCCATCCCCAGATGAGAATTGTTTGGGTTTTTGGCAGCAACATGGCATTGTTGATTTACAGTCTGTTCATGATCTCCAGCAGTCCCGAGACTCTCTCCTGCAGCACTGCCCAGCCACTCCAATTTCAGAGCTGTTTGCATCAATTCCTCCTACTGAAAAATAGTCCCCATTTGCCAGCATTGAATTTCATTTGGTTGATTTTGGCCCAGTTCTACGATTTGTCAAGTTTGTTTTGAATTCTTAACCTTGCTGTTGCAGGTTCTTACACCCCCTCCAGAACGGTGTCATGAAATCATCCAAGTCAGTAGTGAAAATACTGAATAATGCCAGACTCAGGACAATATTCCTTTTGAAATGTCCTCCCAGCTTGACATGGAATTATCTGATTTTTTCTGTTTAATAGTTTTTGCATAAACTTTATGGTGGCCTTTCTTAGGTCGTATTTCCTTGGTTTGTTTATGGAGATCTGCTGTAGGATAGTAGCAAACACTCTCCTGAAATCAGGATAAATCACATCTGCTGCCTCCCCTTTATCCACAAAGTCATTAAGCCTGTCAAAAAGGAAATTAGATTGGGTTGACACAATTTGTTCTTGACAAATCTGTGCTGGCTGATTTTTATCACCTTATCATCTCGCAGGTGCTTATAAATTGATTGTTTAATAATTTGATGTACTTTCTTTCTGGGAAGCCAAGTTAGGCTGACAGGTCTATAATTACACACAGGCTCCATTTTCCCCTTTTTCAAGGGGTTTCCCTGATTTTGAGACCTCACTCAGCTTCCAAAAGTTCTCCAAGACATCCCCAGTGTAAATAACCTCACCTGCACTCTCGGCACCTATGGAATACACAGCAGAGGCACAGCTGGATGGAAGACCCAGAATGTGTAGTTTACATCCTTAAAGTTGCACACAGCTTGGAAAAATTCTGCTCAAAGCTGTGCTCAGCACCCAAAAAATGGATTTCAGAGTTAAGGCAAACATGCAAACTCACATCAGAGAATGTTTTTCTGAGTGACAGGACAAGAGGGAGTGGCTTTAAGTTGAATTATTAGGAAGGAATTAGATATTAGGAAGGAATTCTTGGCTGTGAGGCTCTGGTTGCCCAGAGCAGTTGTGGCTGCCCCTGGATCCCTGGAAGTGTCCCAGGCCAGGTTGGACAGGGCTTGGAGCACCTGGGACAGTGGAAGGTGTCCCCGCCCATGGCAGGAGTGGCACTGGGTGATCTTTAAGGTCCCTTCCACCCCCATTCTGGGATTCTGTGAATGTTCATCTGATGGGTAAATGGGTTTTTGTGAGGGGCATGGTTGGATATCCACAGCTTTGGGAGCATCCTGTGGCATTCTGGCAGGTGCTGCTGATTAGGGAGGTGAGAGACACCTCCGTGTCTCTTGTTCTCCATGTTTAGCACCACCTCTTGCCTCATCCCATCCCCTTCCCCACCTCCAGCCACTCTCTAAAGTCTGGGTTTGGGTTTTGTGTTTTCTTAATTTATTTATTTGGTTTGTTTTCTCCTCTCCCAATCCCAGTACTCGTACGAAGGGATGGAGATTAACAGCCTGCCAGTGGAGCTGACAGTCGTGTGGAACGGGAATTTCAACATTGACAACCCGGCACAGAACAAAGGTAAAGAGTTATTTCAACTTGTCCTTGGAAGCGGTAACCTTAGCAACGGGCCCTCGCTCCCTGCACTTAACAAAGCCGCCGCCGTCTCCCCGCGCTGCCTGCTACACACTTGTTCCCTGCACTCTGCAAATTACCGATTTTTGAGGGCTTTGTGTGCCTCCCCCCCAGCCCTCCAACTCTCTCGTTCCACCTGAGAAAACGCGACTCTCCCTCCCACTTGTGTTGCTCTCCCTCTCCCTTCATCGTCCCTGCATCCTCGTGTCTGCTTTTCACGCCCCTCCTTCTCCGGCTCTTTCTCCCCCTCTTTATTTCTCCTGCAGTGATGCTCTTCAAGTTAACATGCCAGGAGAGCGGGCTCTCTGCTCAGAGGCAATTTAGTAATGAGCAGGGGAAGGCAGAGGGGGAACAGAATAGCTGCTGCTCTCCAGTGGGGGAATTCTGAGTGAAATAAAATGGTAATGATAAAAAAGTGACCTGAAAACCACCTGTGTTTAACCACCACAGATGGCACAGGTTGGATGTGCCCCTCACAGAGCGGGCTGCACATCCAGCCACCACCCTGAGGCAGGCTGGGTGTTCCTGGAGATGGATGGTCCGTTCACATCTTCCTCCTCCTTCTTGTTTTTCCACCCTGGAACTTTCCCCTCCCCTCGGCTGCCCTGCATATTTGCAGCTCACACCTGCAGATTCTTTTCTTCTCCCATCATCACCTCTTAGAAATTTCTCCCTCCCTCCCTCCCTCCCTCCCTCCCTCCCTCCCTCCCTCCCTCCCTCCCTCCCTCCCTCCCTCCCTCCCTCCCTCCCTCTCTTTACCTTGTCTTGGATGCTTCCCACACCTTCTCCCACTCCATCTGTCCCCATCAGGTGCTCCCATAGCGCTGTCACACCGTTCCACACCCACCCTCGTGCTGAGGGTGATGCCTTGGGGAGGCTGGCCTGGAACAGAGACTGGACAGAGCTAGAGAATAAAGTAGATATTTATTGAAAGGCCTTTAGGGTACCTTGGGCAGCACAAGCCTGGCCAGGGCTACACCCAAGGTGAACCCAAAATGGTCACAAAATGGACAAACGGTCACAAGGACTCACACTTTTCTAAGTTTTGGTCCATTTGCATATTGGGGTTGAATTTTCCAATTACAGCTTCAGGTTGTGAGTTCCCATCCTTCTTGTTTTCTCTCTTCAGCCACCCTTGTTTGTGCTTTTGGGCTGAAAGTTGTCCTTGGTCTGCAGTAGGAAAAGGATTTGTTTTGTGTCCCTGCTCTGTGCAGAGAGCTGAGTGACACTGACTGTGAGGCTCAGAGCTGCACCCCTGGGCAGCACAGAACCTGAAAAACAAGAAAGCTCAAACTTAAGGCATCAAGGGCTGGTGGGTGAGGTTCCCACCAACACCACGCTGAACCTGGAGAGCAACACAAAAGGCAACACTTCTCCCCATGGCACAACCCCATCTGCCCTTCTCTCCCTCTGAATGGTAGAATTCTGGCACCAAAACCCCAAAACTGTGGCTTTTGGGGGTTAAATTCACTCAGCAAACACAACAGGCTGGAGATTCCTGCCCAGCCTGTGTTGAAACTGCCACCCTGCCTCTGCTCTGAAGTTGTCTCCTTTTCTCCAGGCTGTTCCTGGATGTTCCCAGGACACTGGGAATGTTCCCAGGACACTGCTGATTTCCTTGGGCTGTGAGAACCTTTAACAGTGTGGGCTGGAGGTCAGAATTTGGACACTTGACCCAGTCCTGCTTAGTTTGGTGCTACCATAAAATGAGCACCCTTGACACAACATGGTCCACACCAAACATGTAAATCATTTTCTCGGGCTGCATTGAGCTATCCTAGGTTATGTGGGAATAAAATAAATCTCATAATCATGATGATCATATTTTAGGACTCTTTGTGCCAGTAACATAAAACAGACCAGGGGATGAACTCAAGAATCATCTCCAGCACAGGCTCTTCTTGGGTTATTCCAACTCAAAATGTTGCAAATAATGACTAGGAAAAAAATCTGGGAAGCAGCACTGGCTGGTGGCTATCCCAGATGAGTAATTTGGATATTCTCATCATGTTTTGGTCAGGAGGAGAGTTTAGGTGTGTGCCCATAGAGATACCGCATGGAAATAATACCACACTCTCACGAGGACACCGAGGTGACCAAGATGCTGCTGCTTCCACACCCAACATCACCATGGGCTGGGCTGGGAGCTTGAAATGCTAAACTGACCCAAACCTACTGAATTACCCACAGAGATACCCACTGGCAGCATCTCAAGCAGAACAACTCAGCAAATCTGAGGAAATCCAACAGAAAACTATGGAAAAAGGTGTATCCCATGAGGTCTGGGGAACACTGTGCTTGACAGACGTTTTGCAGGCTTTTTGGGGTACTTTTGGGTACTTTTCTTGCACCCAGCTTGGAGAAATAAAGAATTTCTGAGTTTTTCTTGCATTGGCCAATACTTGCTGACTTGTAGGGGGAAGGTATGGAGAGACAGAGCTTTTCAGTACAAATATTTCCAAAGCCTTTGAGCTCTGTGATTGTGTAAGAAGATAAAAACCACTTTAGTCAGCTATGGACACAGCAAAACAGAAGCACAGAGAGAAAATCTCCCAACATGCCCACAAATGAAGGAAAAAAAAAGGTCTGAGAGCCTTGATTCTGTCACCTTCATCTTCGAGGAGGAGAATTCTGCTATCAGACCAGGCCTCAGTTTCTGTAAAATACGGATAAATAACATGATCTCATTTCGTAGGAGGACTTCAATATTTTTAGGCTTTATTGGAAAAAGCTCAGAGTGCTTCTAATCACTTAACAGCCCAAAATGGAGATAAGCATTAATCACTGCTGTCTGTATCAGTGTGGAATCAACTCTGCCTCAATGTGGGAAGCAGACTGAATTTCTGGAGCAGAAGAAGGGGTAAAGGTTGGTTGTAAATCCCTGGAACCAGCCTCAAAATGAAACATTGTGTATTTACTGTTATCTTTTGGGATTTCTGTCAGTGGGATTTCTGAGTGGCATCACCTTAACACAAAATTCTGGGGAGTTTCACACCCAAATTTAAGCTGTGGGCTGGCCAGGTCTGGAAAATTCTTTTAGGATGAAGTGCTGAGTGTGAGGCTGGTTGTTGGTGACACTTTTTGACATTCAGTCTGTGAAAAAAAAGGAAGGGACTGAGGCCAAATCACTGCCCAAGCATCATTTCCTCCAACCTCCTGCTTGCAGTCCCTCACCATACTGAGAGCAGCATCCTCCCTTCTGCTCTCAGCTTCTAAAAACCCCTTTTGATGCAGAATAAACTAAAAAATGAACTTTATTTCAAGAAGGATGTCTATGTTTTTGCCCCCGTTACTCACCCCCCTGGAGAGTTTCCATCCTGCCTCTGGCACGAGCAGCCCAGAACACTTTCCCCTGTTGCTCCCACTGCCATCCCACGCCCTCCTGTGCTGCCTGCACCTCTCAGATGTTTTTTTTCTTTTTGCTCTCCCTGCAGTTCACCTGTACAAGTGCGGGGCCATGCGGGACAGCTGCGGACTCTGCCTGAAAGCTGACCCTGACTTCGAGTGTGGCTGGTGCCAGGGGCAGAACCAGTGCACGCTGAAGCAGCACTGCCCAGCCCAGGACAGCCAGTGGCTGGAGCTCTCCAGCACCAAGGGCAAGTGCACCAACCCCAAAATCACGGATGTAAGTTATGGGTCTGCAAGAAGCTGGGGGGGTTCCCTTTGCTTGGTTTGTTCTCCTGGTTTGGGGTTGGGTTGGTGATGGGAAGGTCAGGGCTGAGTTCTGCTGGGTCAGGGAGAGCCTCAGGAACTCTGGGGATGTGAGGCCTGACCCAGAGACTGGGCAGAGCTAGAGAATAAAGCAGAGATTTATTGAAAGGTTTTTAGGGTACAACTTGGGCAGGACAAGAGCCTGGCCAGGGCTGCACCCAGAGTGGACTAAGAATGGTCACAAAATGGCTGACCGGTCATGAGGTCTCACACTTTTATAAGTTTTGGTCCATTTACATCTTGGGGTTTAATTTCCAATTCCAGCTTCAGGCTGTGAGGTCTCATCCTTCTTGTTCCTCCCTTCAGCCACCCTTGTTTGTGCTTTTGGGCCTGAAAGTTGTCCTTGGTGTGCAGCAGGAGAAGGATTTGTTTTGTGTCCCTGCTGTGTGCAGAGAGCTGAGTGACACTGACTGTGAGGCTCAGAACTGCACCCCCAGGCAGCACAGAATCAGAAAAAACCCAAGAAAGCTCAAACTTGAGGCATCATTTCCCCCCACCCATCATGGTGGCTTCAAAGGCAGGAACACAATTTCATGTGTCTACAACCCAGGGGTGACCTTGGTTTAACACCCAAGGGTGTCAGGATTCCCACCATAATCCCCAAACTCAGAGTGCTGGTGCAACCTGAGGAACCCCAGAGCACCTGACCTACCCCAAAAGGGCTGGCAGATGTGGCATCAAGCCCTTAGGAGCCCTTGGCCTTCCAGAGGAGCAGCTGAAGGTGAGACAAGATGCTCTGGGATGTCTCCAATGGTTGGTGTGAGAGTAAATCAAAAGAGCCCAGATATCTCTTGGCACAGCCTCTCTGGCCAGCCTGGCTGAGGAGGAGGTGTTGAGTGATCCCAGAGAGGTTGGAGTTTTGCTGACAGGAGTCAAGAAAGAGGGAAGGTGTAATTTATGTTTCTGGACAAAGCCATGTCCAGAAAAAGACAAAAAAAAACCCAAAACAAAAACAACAACAAAACAAAATCCCAAAACCAAAAAAATCCAAAAACCAAAAAACCCCAAACAAACAAAAACCCCCAAAATAAATAAAAAAACCCCAAACACCCCCCCAAAAAAACCACCCCAAAACAACAAAAAACCCCCACCTCCACCGACTCCAGCAGATTAAGCCTTTTTATTTGTCCTGCCCCTGGCTGATGCTGTGAGGTGACAAAAGTCTTCACAGAGCAAATAAAGCCCTGTACAGTTGTCAGGTGTGCCCTTGGAAAGCTCAAGGAGGAGGCAGGAGCAAGCCTGGAGCTGGAAAAGTTGGGAATTGTCCTGTTAGGATAAAGAGAATGAAGGCAGGGCTGCAGGATTATGTTTTTCTTCAGGAAAAGTTTCTTCCCTATTGATTGTGTTGACTGGGCTGAAGGAAAAGCTGGAGGAAAAGTTCAAAAAGGAAATGAGAGAATAGCAAGCCCATAAAGACAAGGAGCAGAAGAAGGGAGAGAAGGCAGGGGAGGCAAATCAGGCCTGAAATCTAAAGGGATTTTTGTCTGCTGAATTAGGATGCCTTTGCCATAATGCCAGGCACGTTTTCAGGGTCACAGGATGGGCAGCAGGACAGACCTGAGCCTTGAAAATGAGGGTCCCATCCCTTCCAGCTGCCTCCTGCCTTGAGCAGCTCTCAGTCCCTTCCAGTGTGCCCAGGGCCTGATTTACAAATGGGAAAAGCCAGGAGGGAAAGGAAACAGGGAAAATACGGGGAAATGCAAAAGAGAAAATCCAGCCTCCACAGTGGTGGTTTAATAGGGATAATTAGGTGGGTTATTTTCCTAGAAAGCAAGAAATGGGTTTTTTTGTTGGCTTTTTTTTTTTTTTTAGGTTGTATTTGATTCAGATTCAAAAAGCGTGGCTGTTATGGAAGAGTCCTAAACCAATTTCTGTGCTTGAACATTTTGGGAGAGCAAAGGCTGGGTTGAATCTGTTTTTTTCCCAGATGTTACTGAAAATAACCCTTTTCCCTGTGTTTTGATCTATCTCCCTGTCATTCAGCAGCTTTCAAAGCTCTCTCTCAGCTGAACAGTTGGAGTTCAGTTTATTCTGATGTTTATGGATTATTCTGATGTTTCCAAGGTGAAGGTCTCTGCTTTACCTGGATTTATCTGAGACTGGTACTTCTGACCCCACCTGAACCACCTGAGACCAAACCCAGACAGGCAGAAAGCACAGCTACACCTGAAAATTCAACTTTGAGGCCTTGAAAATCACCTGGAGCTGGGGGAAAAAGCTTAAAATATTTTAAAAAAAATTTTGAAAATATTTTAAAATATTTAATATATATATATTTAAATATATAATAATAATATATAATATATAATATATAAAATATGTTATATCTATTAATATGTATTATATATTATATAATACTAATATATTATATAATATATATAATATATTATATATATTATTATATAATATATAAAATTATATATATATATTAAAAATATTTTCAGAGCCTCAGACCTTGTGTAACAATGATAAAATTTGGTATGGGGCAGCTGATGAACAATCAGCTAAAGCAGAAATCCAAAACACAAGGACCTGGGTGTGCAAAGGTTCTGAAGGTCCACCCACATTTCCCTGCCATACTTCAACCCTAATCCTTCATTTCCAGCCTCTTTTTGAAGAGCAAACCCCTCATTCTCCACCCTACAGCTCCACAGGGGCTTCAAATTCAGCTGGCATTTCCTCCAACAACTCTCCGAGCTCGAACAGATCATTGCAGCGCTTGCTCATGAAATATTCCAGCTGCCTGCTGCAATCCTAAGTAGCTCTTGGAAGGCCTTTTTCTGAGCCATTAGCATGGAAGTAATCTCAAGTGACTGGATATATATTGCAGCTAATGGTAGGTCTGGAGCTGTGGGCTGGGAGCATCCAGAGCCTGGAGAGGAGCCAGGGCTGGATCTCTGCAGGGAAGAGGAGGAACAACACGTGTACTCACACTTGTAGGGGCACTCAGGCCCCTTCCAGCACTGATCTCCCCGTTTCTGTACCAGCTCTGGCATTTACAGAGCCACTCAGGGAAATTAAAGGACTTGGAGACTCTCTGAGCCACAAAAACCTCCTTGAGGAGTGACAAGCAGCAACTGATACGAGCAGAGATTGGAAACTGGGATGCAGCTCTGGGTCTTCCAGAGGAAGCTGAGGCTTCCTGGCTGCTTTTGTTTCCCCTGCCTGGATTTTTCTCTCTGGAACTGACAGGTCTCCTGCCACGTTTTTCACCTGTGGTAGAACAGGCTCCTCCTCTCCTGCTCTGAAAACAACTTGGTAACACCTTCCTCTTGGTTGAATCTATGGCAGAGCTACGAAATAGGGTTAAAAAATCTCCCATGTGATCCTGGGAGAATCCCAGGCCCTCCTGATTTAAAAAAATAATTGGATTTTAAGGAAATAAGTGGGTTTTACTTTGGTGGGTTTAATTTGTAAAGCTGGCCTTTACAAATTAAATATTGCCCAGGGAAGGATTCAGTGGTGCTGTGTTGGCTTTGCTCTAGGAAGTTTCCTGTTGATGCTTTTTGAGTCACAACAAAATTTTTTTGAAATCTTGTGCTTTAGACAACTCTCCCTTTCCCTTTCCCTTTCCCTTTCCCTTTCCCTTTCCCTTTCCTTTTCATTTTTGCTTTCCTTTTCCCTTTCCCTTTCCCTTTCCCTTTCCCCTTCCCTTTTCCCTTTCCTTTTTCTTTCCTGGAAAACCAGGAATATCTCCTGGTTCCCTGTAGAGTCAGAGACAAGTCACACTCACTGAAGAGTCGATTCACAACACCTAAAATTCACATCCTAAAGTTAATATCCCCAAATTAAGTATCCCCTGGAGGTGCCTGGCTCTCCCTCCTTTTATTAAAGATGAGCCTTCTGAAAATCACCCTTTGGGTGGGAATTCCACCAACCCTGGTGCCAGGCTGAGTGCTGGGAAGGGGTCAGGAGCAGCTCTGCTCATTCCAGTGCTTCCCCTTTCCCTGCCAGCCCCAGATTCCCACCTGGCAGCGTTAGAGCCGGGATTAATTGCCTGAGATAGACACAGTTCATGTTCAGACTCAGGTGTTTATTAATTCTTATCTATGTTACAGTCTCACAAGCTGTGAGTTTCTAGTAGAAAATAGCTCCATCTCTAACTCTTTCCAAGGTCTTTTAAGAACAAATTGTCCAATTATGAAATGACACCTAGATTATTTTTATCTTTAACCAAATAACCAAACACCTGTGGTCCACAACGCGGATTTTTCTACCCAATTACAATACACCACCCAAACCCATGAAGAAGATGAAGAAGGACTAGTCTACACCCTAAATCCTCCAACTTGTCTTATATATATTACTATATTCTAAAACCTTTAACTCTAACTTTTCAGTATGCGATATCACACAATTCTATTCAAACTCCACACTCATAATCCCAGTGCTATCACTCAATTTTGGAAGCCTGTTCCATGGCCTCAGGTCAAATGCAATGTTTGCTTAAGGGTCAGTGCCTTTTAGCACAGAAATCCAAAAATTCTCAGCTTTCAGGGTTCCAACATGGCAGAGCCAGGGGCAGCGGGTACGGACCAGGGACAGGGAATTCCCCCTGGCAGGGAGAGCTGTGCCAGTGCTGGCAGATGGCAGCTGTGACATCCTGAGTGGGCAGAAGGGAACAGCACCCTGCCAGGGAAGTGTCTGAACCCCTTTCAAGAGGGCAGTCGCACAGCAAAGGAATTGGGATTCCTTTGGGCAGAATTCCCAGAGGGCACAGCGAGGAATTGGAAGGGCAGAATGGAGATAATTAAGGGCCAGCCCCGTGATTCTGGTGTTGTTCCAGCACTCAGGAGACGGTTCCAGTGCTGTTCCCACCTAGCTCTGGACAAGGGTGATGGAGCAAGACCATCAAGGGTCTGGTGCAGGGCCAGGCTGGAATGCAAACGCTATTCCAGCAATGCCCAGGTTGGTTGGGATGGTCGCTCCTCTCGTGCTGAGACTCAGAGGCTCCACAAATGATCTGTCCATGCTCCCTGCCCAACCTTCCAATGGCCCCAGCTCTCCCAGGAGGGAAGCTGGAGCTCTTTCAGGAAGAGGTGTTGGCACAGAGCAGCTGCTGCTGCTGTCTCAGTCACCCTCCACCTCCTCCACAGCTGACCCAACACCCTGCTCCTGCTGTGGCTTTGATGGTTTTATTCCAGGTGGGAAAGAACACTTTCAACTGAATTTCTGATGTCACATGTGTGACAATTACCTACCTCCAGAAGAGGACCAAACCTCCATGTTTGGGCTGGGAATTTAGGATTTCAAGTGACTTTCTCAACCCTTTATGTCCTTGTCTTGTTCCTTCTCCCATTTCTCTCCATCGTGTCCCTCTCCTGCCTTTCTATGGCTCACAAAGTGCAGAGCTCAGCTGCAGCTCCATAAATCCCCGCTCCTGCCTAGAAAAAAAATCTTCTCCTTGCCTCTGGATGTTTTGCAAGCAGTCAAAAGAAAGTAAATGAGGCCTGGGGCAGAATTTTGCATACTCTGAGTACCTGAAGTAGGTTTGTTCCCTCACCTGTTCAGCATTTGTAATTATAGGCATCCCTAGTGATCCCCCAAAATTGTCTGTTCTTTCACCTGAGAGGGTTCTGGTGCCTGGTTTGATTTTTCTCCTTTTTTCTTGGCTTGTTTCCCCAGATCAACCCCGTGACAGGCCCTCGTGAGGGAGGGACCAGAGTGACCATCCGTGGGGAGAACCTGGGGCTGGAATTCCGGGATATCGCCTCCCACGTCAAGGTGGCTGGCGTGGAGTGCAAGCCCCTGGTGGAAGGATACATCCCAGCAGAGCAGTAAGTGGGGTGTGTGGCAGAGCAAAGGCCACAGCACACCTAATGACATTCCCTCCTGTAGGGCCTTCCAAGGAATCCGTTCCAACCTGGGAATTGAGGGATGGAAGAGGACATTCTTCACGTACAGCTCAGGATAATACATTTATTTAATAATATTTAATAATCCATTTATATATAATATATATAATAATCCATTTATATATTTAATAATTTAATAATCCATTTATTTAATAATCCAGTTCTTACTGTGTTTGGATTGCATGTTTAGATGATCCTTATGGCAAATGCCCTGAAGTTATCCTGGTCACCCCAAAGTGTTCAATTCCAGTTTGGAAGGCAGCAATCCTGAAAATCCTCTTGCTAAGTGCAGGAGTGATCATTAAACCTTAGAGCTGCCTCCACCCTGCTAGGCTGGAGCTGAGAGGGACAGAGCCAGGCCACAGCCCAACATTTCTGTGTGTATTTAAAAGGATTTACACCACCTCAGCACTTGTCCCAGCCACTTTCTAAAGAATAACTAAATCCACAATTTGGATTCTGGATGGGATGGAAGAGGGTGGGTGAATCTACAGTCCACCCCCCAGCACTGTGAGCTCTTTGCTCCAATTCTATCTTATCAGTACCACCAAACCATCCCTCAAACTCTGCTCCTGGTTGGTGTTTTCCCCTCAGGATCGTGTGTGAGATGGGGGAGGCCAAGCCCAGCCAGCACGCCGGATTCGTGGAGATCTGCGTGGCCGAGTGCAAGCCAGAGTTCATGGCCAGGTCTTCTCAGCTCTACTACTTCATGGTGAGTTCCTGAAAAAAAAAGTTCTCCTTGGCCCTGAACTCCTTGGCCTTGGTCCTTTTTGCTGCCTCTGTCCATTGTCCTTCACCACATTGAGCCTCTGAGCTCCTCGCTGCAGTTCTGGGTGAACCAAATTGTTCATTCCATTTCCCTTCAACATCTTGTTCCCAGCAAAAATAGCATGTCTAATTAAACTTTTAACAGCCTAATAATAGTCCAGATTATTAGTCCAGTTACAGTTCCACACGGCCGCGGTCCAAATTAATACAGAAAATTCTCATTAATAGTTAAAAGTATCGTACAGCAAAGAAAAAAAGAGAGTTAAAAAAGGTAAAAATTTCCCTAATATCTTTTTTTTGGGGGGTGTGATGCTCCTGCTACCAACACCCCTGTGGCTGGAGCCACCAGTGTCCTCCGGAAAAAACCTGGGGGCTGCCACTACTCATTACAACCCCGGGATCTTCAGCAGCATGAGTGTGATGGTCTCTATTGGGTTCCTTTCTCCTCCCTCTTGGATTCCCCCAGGTGTTTATTCATCCCATCCACACCAGGAGCACTGGGATCAGGACAGATCCAGCTCAGGCTGCTGGTGAGCTGTAGGATGTGGCTGGGGCTCAGTGTTGGTAGGCAACTGTTTCGGATGCTCCGTGATGAAACGAGAGACACCTGCAAGCTTCAGCTTCAGTTCAAGTGCAAACACATGTTGTACACTCAATCTGTGCTTTTTTTCTTCCCTTCTGATGATGTTCCTTGTCCAAGAGACCTGATTATTCCTCCAAGGCCCCTTGCTGGGGACATGCAAGCATTGTCTGGCCTTGATCTGTTCAGATCTGTGCAGGTTTGAGATGAGAGGGTCCCTTTGTTCCCATCAAAAGCTCTCGACTCCTGCAAGAGAACGGGTCTCTTCTGAAATTATTCACATGCCTGAGCGTTTCTTTATGGTAAAGGGAACTTGTAATGAATGCAAATGTCTTGGATCCCCCCCTCGAGCTGCAGAGATTTCTCTGTTCTCTGCATTTCCCGATGTCACTCAGGTGTGGGGTGGCAGAGAAACACCTTGAGAGAAAGCCCCTACCAGGCAGCCAGAAGGGCTCTTTCCAGGACATTACACTTCAACGTGTCACCTTTGCAACTCTTGGAAATTACTGTCTGCTTTTGATCATCCGTGTCCATCTGTGACAGCTTTTCCCTGCGTTTGCCGCCTTCCTTCGGCTGCCAGGGCACGAGCACGGAGCCACCGGGGTTTTCTCTGCTGAACACCTCGATACCTCTGTGCTAGACAGAAAAAAAACACTCCAAAAATACAGATATTCTCCAGCCTGCCCAAAATATTCCCTCTCCCGTGTCCTGTGCTTTCACAGTGGAGCTGTGGTTTTTTTTTTTTTGGCTTCCTCGGATTTTTCTGCCGGGAGGGCAGAGCTGCTGTTTGCAGGAATCTCAACGTGCCTTGGCATCCTGCAGCAGTGCGTGGCAGCTTGGAGGGAAAGAAGATGTTTGAAAACCAAGGAAAGGGCATCACCTGGGAGATAAATGTCACCTCCTGACTCATGGCAAATCTTCTGGAAAATTGCTTTTTGAGAGGTTTGAAGGAAAACTTGGTCAAAGTTGGCCAGTTGGTTCAGCCTTTCTCTGTCTCGCAAGAATTCGAAGAGATGATGGTTTGGACTCAACAGAGTATTTAATTTCAGTGTTTTAAGAAAGAGGTGGCTTCGTTTAGAGATGCCAAAATGGTTCTTCTCCACCTTTCTAACCAGAACTTTTAAATTCAAATAGCTGCTCATTTGTTTTAAACTCATCTGCGATCAAAACCCGCAAATTGCATTAGAAAGTACAATAAGCCAAGAGAGAAACAAAGCTGAAATGAAATTTATGATGATCTAAATGAAATATACTTTTTTACAGTTATTCATTTTCTCGCTGTGATTATTGCCCCAGTCCTTCAATGAAAAAATTCACTTCTCAATTCGGGTGCTGAAGAAAGTTTACCTTTATTCTGGCTTTAGATGAAAATATTGTGTCTCAGTGCAGGTGCTGTGGGCTGCTGGACATTTCTTCTGAGTCTGCTCCTAAAATCCTCGTTTTGGAGAGCATTTCCCACCCATCCCTTTCATCTTTTCCCCTCTTCCTGCTACCATGGGACCTCTAGAAAGGAAACCCAGGTGCACAAGCTGTGTTTGAGTCACATCTTGCTCCTCCTGTGTTCCCAGGAGGAATGGAATGGGAACCAAGGTCTTGATGAGATCCATGGGGGGCAGTTTAGACCCATCTCTGATGGTGCTTCCTTGTGGAAAACCTTTGTGCAGGAGATGCTGGAGGAAAGAAAGGGCTGGGGGTGTGAGGAAAGAAGTTAAAATCCTTGAAAATGCAGAAAATTTCCTGTCCTCTTTCCCTTGGTGTCACTCTCCGGCCTATCACCGATCCACAAGATCCTCTTTGCATTTTCCACCTCCTTCCACCAGTGAGGAAATGGTGAATAGTCTGGAGCTTTGTGAATGTGCTGTGCAATTCATGAAGGCCACTGTGAATAATTAATGTATGATCACAACTTTGAAAGCTGAACCACAAATCCATCTGTAAGGTTGGCTCCAGACACAGCAGAGCTTTGCCAAGGAGCATTCCTGGTGTGGCTGTGGCCCTGAGGATCCTCAAAAGGCCATGGCTGCTTTATCCACCCCAAGGAGAGGGCAGGGCACCCATCCAGGGGTGGGACAAAAGCCTGTTGGGTCTTTAACTCAAATGTTCCTCCATGATTTTTGAATCAGATGCTGCTGCAGTGCTGCTGTGTAGGCTTTGGGCACCAGGTTGGCCATTCCCAACCCATTTTCTCCCTGGTCACCTCCCATCATCAGCCATCATGGCCAGCAGGAATTTGTACTGGTGGGGGTGTCCGTCAATCAGGGAGTTGCCATCAGAGTTTGAGGTGGTACCCAAAACATAAAGATGAACTGAAGTTCATCCTTTGCATTTCCATACTCTTCCTGCGGTTTTTATCCCATTAAAAGAGAATGGAAGAGAATATTCCCAGAAAATCACACTCCAGGCTTGGAGAATGTCTGGAATGCTGCACAGTGGAAAAGGATCTGGTTGACAGTGGCTGAACATGAGGCCAGGTGTGTCCAGGTGGCCAAGAAGCCAATGGCACCTGGATTGTATCAGGAACAGTGTGGCCAGCAGGACCAGGGCAGTGCCCACCCCACTGTGCTCATCCCACCTCAAATCCTGGATCCAGTTTTGAGCTCCTCAGGGAAGGGAACAGAGCTGGGGAAGGGTCTGGAGCCCCAGGAGGGCTGAGGGAGCTGGGAAAGGGGCTCAGCCTGGAGGAAAGGGGGGACCTTGTGGCTCTGCACAACTCCCTGCCAGGAGGGGACAGCCAGGGGGGTCAGGCTCTGCTGCCAGGGCACAGGGACAGGAGGAGAGGGAACGGCCTCAGGCTGGGCCAGGGGAGGCTCAGGGTGGATTTTAGGGAAAATTTCTTGATGAAAATGTTGCCAAGCACTGGCACAGGCTGCCTGTGGAAGTGGTGGAATCATTGTCCCTGGATATGTTCAAGGTGCTTAGAGAGGTGCTTTAGTGGTAGCCTCGCCAGTGCTGGGTTAATGCTTGAATTTGCTGGGCTTAGGGGTCTTTTCCAACCTCAAAAATTCCATGATTCTAAGTATAAAACCAGCTGCCAAACCATCAGGTAAAAACCAGTCAGGTTTAAACACAAGAAGTGCCTGGCTCTGACAATAGATCCTTCTAAAGAGCTGCAAGTCTGATTTTCATGTTCTGCCCTTCCTCCAAGAGCTGCATTTTGAACAGGAGCAAAATGGAAAAATGGAAATCTTGCCGCTGTTTTTCAAAATGATTAAACCAGAGGGGCCTGGGAGCAGAGGTGGCTCTGTGTGTGTGAGAGTGGGAGCTGTGGTGTGTGTCAGGTGGTTTTATAAACACGGATTAATGGTCTCCAAAGCTCAATAAGGTGACTGCGTGATGTACCTGCTCGCTCAGAGGAGCTGAGAGCTTCAAGCACTTGTGTCATCATTCTTAAAGAGAGGGGGAAAGAAATAATCTTCATTTAAATGCATATAGTAGCTTTTCACTTGGGACTGAATGGAAAGTTTTTCTATTAAAATGCAAATGAAAGAATAAACTGTAACTCCAAATTTCTCCCTGAATATTGATGTCTCCTCTCCGCATTGTGGTAACAGGGTGATCTGTGCCTTCAGAGCACGAGTATTTTATCTTGATTTGGGGAAGAAGGGAGGGCAGCAGAGTAAGAAAAAGAGGTTTGAGATTTGAGGCCTCTAAAGGAATTGTGCCCCTTTTTGATATATTAACACAACGCTGTGTCAGGCTGGAGAAAGGCTCAGAAAATCACCAGGAGAAGGGAGAAGGTGCTCAGGTGGGCAGTGCTGCTTTTGTGGCTGTGGCTTTTCAGAGGACACCTCGACAGGAGCACCAGCACCATGTGCCAGTGCAGGACAGCTCGAGGCTGCCTCAACATCCAGATAAGAGAAAGATTTAGGGTCGTGTGTGGGCATTTTGTACCAGGGCAGGTTCAGGTTGGACATCAGGAGGAATTTCTTTGTGGAAAAGGTTGTTGAACATTGGAATTGCACCAGGAGGGGGTGGAATCCCATCCCCAGAGGTGTTCAAAGAACAACTGGGTGTGCTCTGTTCTGGTGGTCAAGGTGGGGATCAGTCACGGGTTGGACTCGACCTTGGAGGTTTTTTCCACCTCAGTGATCCTGGGATCCTGTGTGGGAGAGGCAAGAACAAGATCAGACGTTCTGCGGAGCCACAGCTCTCCTCCATCCAAGAGGGAATGGCTTCCCACGGCCAGAGGGAAGGGTTGGATGGAGTATTGGGAAGGAATTGCTCCCTGTGAGGGTGGTGAGGACAAAGAAGCTGTGCCTCATCCCTGGAAGTGTCCAAGGCCAGGTTGGATGATGCTTGGAGCAAACTGGGATAGTGGAATGTGTCCCTGCCATGGCTGGGGGTGGGACTGGGTGAGATTTAAGGTCAGTTACAACCCAACAATTCTGTGACTCTGAGAATCAATCAAGTTGAGTGATCTTTTCAAAACCAAATGATTTTCATCATTTGTGAGTTCCACAGTTTGGAGGTGGAGATTTCCCATTAAGATCCAATCAAACCAGCTCACTACCTGAGCTATCCTGCAGAGCTGGCGTTGTGTGGCAGCAGAAAGACCCCTGGGCTGTGCCAAAAATGCAGTGGACATGAGAGATGGTGACCTGAGGTGCTCCAGGCATGGACCTGTCTTTGTAGGAATATTTCTGAGTGGTTACAAGGGCAGATCTCATTTTGGAGGGGTGAGAAGAGGCAGGGCTTGGTTCTGAGCTCATCCCACCAAACCTGGCATCCAAGCAGAGGGTTTCTGACAGGGCTGGTGTCACCCCAGGTTCCTTTATCAGCCAGAAGACATGGCCAGCCTCAGAAATCCTGATTAATCCTTGGGGGTGCCTCCCTCTCTCCACCACTAACGGGAGAGGGGAGGTCCCTCTGCTCCTCTGCTGTGTGTCCAACCCCTCCCTTTGCCTCCACAGACTCTGACCCTCTCTGACCTGAAGCCCAAGCGAGGACCAGTGTCGGGTGGCACCCAGGTGACAATCACAGGCAACAACCTCAATGCTGGCAGCAACGTCATTGTGACCTTTGGGCGACAGCCCTGCCTCTTCTACAGGTACAGATGGGCCCTTTCCTGCTGCTCATGCCTGGGTGTGAAAGATTAAATGCCAATTAAAGTCAGGAAACTTCTCCTGCAGCCCTGACACCTTGTCCCTCAAGTGCCTCCTTTGCTCTGTGCTGCAACGGGACTTGTGCATTCTGCACCATGCACAGCCTCGCTGGCCATGTTTTTGGGGAGAGAAAATAGGATTTATTTCATTGTTTTGACCAGTATTTGATGTGCTTTTTCCCGTGGCCTCTTGTCAAATTTCAGTACAATTCTCCACGGTCCCGTGCTCCGCTACTTGCTCTGGGAGTGCGTCGTTTAAAAGATTCATTTTCATGTCCCAGCTTTAGTAGAGGTGACAAAGAAAATCTGACAACATCACTTCGAAGTACTAAACCACCTCCCTTTTATCCCAGAATAGTCCTGTAGCGCTAAGAAACGGATGATTTGCAACATTTTAGCTCTGTGTTGGCTCCTGCTCAATGGCGCTTCAGAGAGGCTTAATGTCAGTGTTACCTGCTGGATGTTCCCTGATCCCTGTGAGAATGAGCCTGGATCCCATTCCCAGGGGCTCCCACAGCTCCAAACTACCCAGGGCAACACATTTTGCTGCCAGCATCGATAGGGGCTGAAGATGAAGTTGGCAGAATTCTCCCAAATATGTCCTTGGCAGAGGAAGCGCTCATTCACAGGAGACCTGGGAGCACTGCCCTGGGGCAATGCCCTTCCCTCTCCTGGCTGTGGGGATCCTCTTTAGCAGCCTGTCATGACTGTGGAGCCATCCAGCATCCAAAAATTCGGCAGGGTGAAGTCACAGTCTGTGATTTGAAATGCCAAGTGGGAGCCCACAGCTGCTTGGAGATGCTCACTGAAGACTGGGGAGTTTTAGGAGGGATTGAGCGCTGTGTTTTGGGGGAATTTAGAGGGCACTTGGAGGGTGCAGTCACTAAAGGTGACTTACACCCCCTTTTTAGGGGTTTAGGATGATGTTGCATCACAAATCACAGGACTGGGAAGACTGAGAATTTTTGTTGCCTGGATTTTTGACTCATTTTGAAAGGAATGCAGACCTGGAGTTGGTTTTGAGCCCTGCCAAAAAGGAAAGGTTTATGCAGAATCCTCTTTAAATATAATCATAAAATGCTTCCCACTGTATTAGCACTTCCAGAGGTCCAAGGCAGGCTGCAAACTGCAGTTAAACAAGACTTACAGTCCTAATGCAAAGTAGACTTTATGATCCCAGACTGCAAAGCTGAGGTGCAAACACCCCTTTTATGAGCTGCTGCTGCACATGTCTGCAGGCAGGAAGGAAACATCCATCAAATATTTAATCACAGAGAAATAGTTCTGGAGAGAGGCCTGGTTTGGACTGCCCTTGGGGTTCAGATTTTATTCAGAGTCCTGAGAGATGAGGGCTCTTGTGGTTTTATTTAAACCAGTGAAAATGCAATGTCACTCCCCCAGACACTGCTACAGGAACATAAATGGTTCACACTGAGTTTCACCTCTTCAGTGCATAAGTTTGGGCCACAGGACATAAAATAAATAGTTGGGCTCTTTTTTAACATTTTTCTGCTTGGTAGCACCTGGTTCACATCTAATTTCTCCTGCCCCCAGGAGATCCACCAAGCACATTGTGTGTAACACCACAGCCTCCTACGAGGGCTTTGAGAAGGTGAAGGTGTCCGTGAGAGTGGACAAGGCCAAGATCCATCAGGAGCTGCACTATGAATATGTAGAGGATCCCACCATCCTCAGGATCGAGCCTGAGTGGAGCATCTTCAGGTGAGAATCCCAGGGGAACCCTTTCCCAATTCCCATGACTTTTTTAAAGGAGCACTGCTCTGATCACTTTGGTTCTTGGTGTAGAAAACTGATTTCCAAGCATTGTGTCCACCAAGAATTTGTGCAGAGATGCTTCCCAGAGCCAATAGATCCCTTGGGGTGGATTAGAGTGAAACAACACTGAATGACCAGTGTTTGTAAAAAAAAAAAAAAAAAAATATATATATATGTATATATATATATATATATATATATATAGGTTTATTTTAGAACCATTTGGTTGCAGGGGAAAGCAGCTACATAGCCATTTTGGTTGTTATTATGTCTGGCAATATGAAAATATGAAAATATAAAAGACTAAATATATAAATATATATATATGTTTATTTTAGGACAGCTTGTTTGCAGGGGAAAGCAGCTACATAGCCATTTTGGTTTTTATTATCTCTGGCAATATGAAGCTATAAAAGCCTAAAAATATCACATAAGAAAGAAAAGGAAAGGATGAGAGTACAAAGGTTGCACCACTCATAGGCTCCACAAAGCTTGGTCATTGCAATTTCAATGTCACAGAGTCACAGAATGATTAGGATGGAAGAGACCTCCAAAATCATCGAGTCCAACCCAACCCTGACACCTCAACTAAACCCTGGCACATCCAGGCTTTGTTTAAACACATCCAGGGGTGGTGACTCCACCACCTCCCTGGGCAGACCATTCCAATATTTTATTATTCCTTCTGGGAAAAACTTTTTCCTAATACCCAACCTATATTCCCTTGGCACAGCTTGAGACTGTGTCCTCTCATTTTTGAAGTGATGGTCACAGACTGCATCCATCAGATGACAAGGGGGAATCCCAAAGAAACGTTTAAGAAAATCCCTAGAACACAACCTCTGCTGGGTTTATTCTCAGGTTTAGGTGGGAACACCCAGCAGGGAGTTCCCCCTGGATGATGGAAAGCCGTGGATCAGGGACACCTGGATGATGGAATGTGGTGGATCACGAGTTTTTGACACCTTTTAAGTCACACACCTGCCTCTTGCACCCGCCCAGCTGGCTCCATTGTGTCCCATCAGCAGCGTGAGCACCTTCAGGCTCTGTGTGAATGTCCCTTGGGCAGGGGAGTTATCACAGCTGAATTCACTGGATAAGCACAAAGTTCCCACCTCCCAGGGCTCTTTTTTTATCTGTTCCAACACCAGCTGCAGCCTGAGCTGGCCCCTGGCACCTGGGTGGGTGCTTTGCCCATCAGCAGCTTCCCCTGAGTGTTTGAGCCTCCAGCACTCCAGTGTCTCCTCCAGTACCACATTCTTCTCCCTGGACCTGGGAGAACTGGGTGATAGTATCACATTTATCTTGTCCCAAGTTCCCTCCACACTCCAAATTCCGTTTGTAGGTGTAGTTGGGGAAGGGTGGCTTCGGTGGTCACAGATGAGCAGCTGCTACTTTGCACTTTGCTGCAGTGGGCAAAAGCCTTTCTGTGATTTTAGCAATATTTAAGCCATGAACCATTTCATTTTCTCACAGTTTGCAAGCTGCAATTCCTACCTTTCCCACAGCCTTCATGGGTTTGAAATTCCTACATTTCCCCAGCCCTTATGGACTTGAAATTCCTACAATTCCCACAGCCCTCATGGACTTGAAATTCTTAAATTTCCCACAGCCTTTGTGGACTTGAAATTCCTAAAATTCCCCCAGCCCTCAAGGACTTGAAATTCCTACCTTTCACCCAGCCTTCATGGACTTGAAATTCCTACATTTCCCACAGCCTTCACGGACTTGAAATTCCTTCATTTCCCCCAGCCCTCATAGACTTGAAATTCCTTCATTTCCCCCAGCCCTCATGGACTTGAAATTCCTAAAATTCCCCCGGCCTTCATGGACTTGAATTTCTTATATTTCCCACAGCATTCAAGGAGTTAAAATTCCTACCTTTCCCACATCCCTCTTAGACTTGAAATTCCTATATTTCCCCCAGCTGTCACAGACTTGAAATTCCTTCATTTCCCACAGCCCTCATGGACTTGAAATTCCTACAATTCCCCCAGCCTTCATGGACTTGAAAATCCTACATTTCCCCCATCCTTCATGGATTTGATTCTTCAGGACTAAGCACTGTGTTTGGCCATGGTGCCTGAAAGCCCCAGGGCTCTGTCCTGAGATGAAACACAAAGGGAGCTCTGCTCCCTGCCCTATCCAAGATCCTTTCTCCTCGTTAGGGATCCCTTCTTCTCCTCACCCCCTTGATGCTGCTTTGGTGAATTCACAGGGTTCACATGAAGGTGCCTGAGAGCAGCGTTTGCCCTGGTTGTGGAAGGCATCAAAGCCATGCCCAAACTCTCAGAAGCCTGGAGAAATGGCCTCAGGAAGGGAGAAATTGGTCATTAAATGCTCTGGTATTTCCTTGAAAAGATACAAAATAAGAGATCTTAGTCTCCCCTCATTCATCCATGGCAGCTCTCAGCTTCCCTGTCAAACTGGACTGATTGGAGTCCCTGGGGATTAGGAGCAGGGCTTGTAAATCCCCCCAGTTCAGCTCCCATCCCAAAGATGTTTCCACAAATCAATTAGTGCCTTTAATTACCGTGAGGGAATTTACTGATTTAGCCGGATTGAGCCTTTGCACATTGAGCTTGAAGCTTTAGTATCAGTATTTTTCCATTTGGGGCTTTTATTTTCAGTCAGAGCCCAGGTTATCAGTGAAATGAGAAATCACTTTATTCCCTTCTAAAGCAACTTCAGTGCTGCTTAAAAGGTGCAAGATTGACAGGTTGGGAGAGTGAATTCCTGAATATCCCCTGGAAAGCTGCAGCACAGGGACCTTCCTCCACCTGGCCTCAGGTGTGTGAGGAGGTGAGGAGTTTTTCCTCAGCCTGCTCTGCTCCTTGGTTCCTGTGCTGGAGCTACCAGGCAGAGGTGGAGGAGCAGCCAAGGAGACATCTCAGGTGTGTTAGCAAAGCTTTTCCCAGCCTGGAGGCGCAGGGACTCAGTGTTCCATTGTTGGATGGATGGGATCTCCCATCCCAAATCCCAAAACGATGGAAATGAGGGTGAAGTGCTTGTTTAGGGGGTGCTGGGTTGTTTGTGGGGTGTGCAGCTGCTAGGATGGATGGCTGGGACTGCACTTGTCTCGTCACTCATGGAGTTATTAAGGCTGGAAAAGACCTCTAAGATAATTGACTCCAATTCTTAACCCAGCACCAACATATTCACCACCAAAATGTGTCCCTAAGTGATGCATCCACACAACTTTTGAACATTCTCAGGGATTATTTGAGCATTTCCAGTGATGAAACATTTTTGGGTACAATCTCTCCCCTTTTGCTTTCTTCATCTGAAATCAGGGACCATCAACTTGAGCATTAACAGATGCCCCATTTTAACCAGACCCACCCCATTTCATCCTCCTTCTTTTGAGTCACTCCAAAGGTGCACAACCCTGGAGAGAGAAGATGGAATATCCAGGATTACCACGGGGTTTGGGGTTTTAGGGACAGTTTTAGGGGCTGTAACTGTGGGGCTGAGCTGTTCCCAGGCAGAGATGATTGACACTAAACCAGCTTAGCAAAACCAGTGAATGAATGTACCAAGCCTGGCTTAAAACCTTTTCCAGGGCTATTTTTCAAGACAATAAAGAAAAGATTACTGCTAATTTACTTACATAGCCAGAAAAAAAAAAAAAAAGAAAAAAAAAGAGTCATGCTGGGCTGGCAAGTAAATAAAATTCTATGTGGCTCCATTAATACTTTTGATGTGGGTTTGATTTGAGTTACGTCCAGCAATTACCTGAGTCTGCAGGCAGAAAATGATACTCAGGGTCTTTGGGGGCAATAAACAGTTAAATTCTGAGAGCTTTTGGCACCTCTGTTATTTTGCTGGGCAGCAGCAGGTCTCCAGGCTCTGCTCCCACCTGGCTGAGCATCCAGAAACAGGAACAAATGCCAGGGGATGGTGATTTTCAAGGCAAGAAACAGTTTTATTTACTTTATTTTCAAGCCAGAGAGGGTTTGGGGGTGATTTTAAATCTTCAGCAAACAAAAAACTGCTTTACCTTTTTAATTTCCCTCTCTCTGGTCAGCGGCTGTGGCTGTGTTTATTACCTGTGGTCTGAGCCTGCCAGCTCAGATTCCAACCCAAACAGAGGATTTTTAACTCGTGGGTTTAAAACTGTGTGCACAGATTTGGCTGATTAAATAGAAGGATTTGTGTTTATATAGACACACATACCTGTGGGTGTGTTCACACGTCGGATTTTTATGGAACACATAAAACTCTCAGCCGAGTAAAGACATAAAATCCCTTCTAGTTTGAATCAGCAGAGATTAATTATATTAGTAATGATATCATTATTAAATTATATAACAGCAATAAAAATAATATTTTTTATTATTAATGTAAAGGCTCACAGCCAAAATTCAGAAGATCCAGGACAGTGGAGAGAGAACAATTTGGTTTTTACACTTTTAGGTTTTGAAGAATGTGCTCTCCCTGGGTGATGTCAGGAATCTGTACAGGGAATTTTGGGGAGAGGGTATTTTTTTTCTGTAAGGCAGGGAAGGTCTCTTGTAGACAGATGTGTGACTTCAGCAGGATCCCTTGTGCATCCAAAAAACCTCATCCAGATCTTATGGAAACAGCAAAATGTGAGTTTGCCCTGTAAATTTCCCGTTAGCAATTTCCTATCATAGCTGATGATTTCAGAGAGGAAAAACTTGAGATACTCTGCAAAACTTAAGGTGAAATGTTACCCTAACCAGGGACCAGTCCAGTCCTTGAGTGAAAAACCATGAGGAGCCTCCCAGAGAAGTGTCCCAGGAGCATCTGCTGAAAATGTGGTTGTACCAATCCTCTTTGGATAAACCCCAACTATTCATCAGTGGGTGCCCCTGGAGGGGCTGCAGCAGGGCTCACCCAAACCTGACAGCTTTTCTGTGCATGTTTGCATTCATTCCTGCCTCCCCAGCTGATTAATAATGGAAGATGAATGAGGAACACTGAAAACAAAGGTCAGGAACGTGGGAGATTTGTTGCCTTCTCCCTCACTGGGTGTTTATTCTCCGGTGTTTTCTCATTTCTAATGCACATGCTTCACCTTTCCTGTATGTGCAGCTTTACCTGGAGGCAGGAAAGGGATTCTGAGCTTTCTTTTCACAATCCCATTGATTTCCACGTGGCCTCCCCTTCCCAGCAGGAAATAAACTGCATCCTGGACAGTTTCCAAAGGGAGTTATAGAGGCAGGTGCTGAAACTGCTGAGAGCACTCCTCAGCCTGGGAAACCCTCAGGGATGGGGCTGTCTGCTAATATTTCCTCCTCCTGTCCTGGCTGTGTGAGCCCTGACAGAGGAAGGTTTTATTTTCTTGGATAACTCCTCTCCTTTCAGCCCTGCATCACTCTGCCCTCACCTCCTGCTGTAACAGCAGGGCTCATCCTGTGCTGTGGTTTTAGTTCTCCAATTTGAGATTTGAGGCTTCTTCCCTCCTCACTAAATGTCAATCAGTGCAAAACCAGCACATCCTGATAGATCAGAGCTGCTTAATTTGGGATGGCCAAAGCTGCCTGTGGTGAACCCTTCTCCTTGATGTGGTGTTCAGAGCCAGCCCTGTGAAGCCTGGGAATGATCCTTTGCAGTTTCCTTCCTCCTTCCCCTTCGTTCCCCAAAGCCCCAGAGCTGCTGGCTGCAGCTGGAAGAGGCAGGGGAAAGGAGAGAAGGGTGATTCTGAGAGCTGTTTCCTCGTGGTGACAGTGACTGCAGGGAGTGAGGAGGGCTCCAGATACATCTCCCCATAAAATGGAGAAAATCCACCAGATGCCTGCGGGCTGTGGCTTGTGGGAGTTGGCTTTCCCAGGAAATTGGCCTTTGAGCAAGGGGACACAGGGACTAAGAATCTCTGCTTGTGTTGGATCCTGATCTACCTGGGCCACCACATGGAAACCCGGCCTGATGCACACCAGAGCTGAAGACTTTGGTTCAATTTCCTGTAATTGCTGCATGTGCTGGTTTGAAAGCAAAACCAGTGAAAGACTCCACGTCAGAAACACAATTTAATAAGAGGAAAAGAAAATAAATAAAAGAAAGTAAAATAAAATAATAGTGAAAAAAAAAAACCACTGACAGAGTCAGAATACAACCTGACACCCTGTTAGGGTGGTAGCGGCAGTCCAGATGAGATGGTCCTGTCAAAGCAGTGATTCCTGTAGAAAGGTCTGGTAGCTCTTGTCTCCTCTGGGAGTCCAGTGGATAAAAGCTGCCTGTGCTGTCCCAAACCCTGGATTCTATCCAGGTGGGAATGCTTGGCTCCTCCCCCTGGGCGGAGCATCTCCCCATGGGCTGATCTCATTCTCTGAGCCCTGCAGTGGCTCCTTGCTGGCCCATGAACCAGAGACAGCTCCTGGAGGGAGTTCCCCATGAGCCATGGGCACGGCATTGCTGGGGTCATTAACAGAAGATAAGGAAAACACTGCCCCACCTTGGCTCCAACGGCTCATGGGGATAGAATACAGACTTTGGGCACAATTTTACATTGTAACCTAGGACACTGCAAGACTGGGTTCTCTGGTGGCACCAACGAGTTCACTGAAGTGACATTGTCATATTCAGGGTGAGGTTTGATAGCAGTTAGTTATGGGGCTAGAGACCTCAACCCAGAATCCTCAAGAGTTGTTTCTATGGCCCTGTCCCTGTTAAGGCTTTTTGGGTTGGGCACTGGAACAGCTCCCCAGGGAATGGGCACATTCCCAAGGCTGCCAGAGCTCCAGGAGGGCTTGGACAATGGGATGAACAGGGTGGGATTTTTGGGGTCTCTGCAGGGCCAGGAACTGGACTGGATAATCCTTGTGAGTTCCAGTTCAGGATATTTTATAATTCTGTCACTGAAGTGATATGGGATATACAGCCTGTGGGCCATTTTAAAGACCATGGGTTAAATCTCCACTGCTCTTCTCATCCCCAAAGCTTGTGGCTGCTGAATCGTGACAATGAGAACCACCCAGAGGCTGCCTGACAGGGCAGTTTTAGCAAGCATTTGTCTTTACTTATTTCTCCCCTTATGAATGAATGAAAAATCATTTGTTTTGTTCTTCCTCCCCTCTCGGCGGAACCATGAGACGCGTTCAGACACTTTGCAACCAACATTTAGGAGCACAGATCACCCATTCCTGGTGTGATGGGTTCTGACATCTGTTAGCTGTGTTCATTCTTTAATCCCATTTCTCATTTTCCAGTGGCAACACTCCCATTGCCGTGTGGGGAACTCACCTGGACCTCATCCAAAACCCTCAGATCCGGGCAAAGCACGGCGGGAAGGAGCACGTCAATGTGAGTACCACCTCAGAGCTGGGGAGGGGATGAGCCACAGTGGGGACAGGGGCTGGCTGACAGCTCTGGAGCCTGAAATCTCCTATTGCAGCCCAAAAAAGAGGGCATGACTTGTCTCCAGAAATGTTATCTTATCCCTGAAGGACACACACACAAAAGAAGGGTTTTGGCAGGGCTGGAACCAAACTTCAGGGTCTTCTGAGACCTTCACCTTTGTCTTTGCTTCTCCAGCTTGCTGGGATCCATTTCAGGTAACCTGATATCCAAACTGGAATCCTGAGCACAACTGGGCATGCACTGCACAAACACTTTTGGAAAAATGACCAGAGTGCGAGACCTAATTGCAAGGTGGTTGCGAGGTTTTGACTAATCTGTGCTGTGCAAAAAATATGGGAAGAAACTTCTATTTCCAGAAGGAAACAAAGTCAGGGAAAAATGATGACGCTGGCAACAGAGGCTGAGCTCTCTCAAGAGGCACAGGAGGCCCTGTTGAAGTGCAAACTGCTCCACACACCTGCCTCAGCAAGGCTTTCCTAATCCCTGCCCTGCCTTGATTGTATGGTGGGGAAGGTTTGGAAGCAGTGGAGCACCAGCCTGCCACAGGATAACCATGGGGATCTGCTCCTCCCTCTCCCTGAGAGCCATCTGCCCACCAGGGAGGGTGGGGGCATTTCCCATAAACATTCCTTGTGTTGGGTCTCTATTCCCAGAACTGTGAGGTGCAGAACAGCACAGAAATGACCTGCCAGAGTCCCTATTTCCATAAACATTCCTTGTTTTGGGTTTCTTTCCCCAGAACTGTGAGGTGCAGAACAGCACAGAAATGACCTGCCAGTATCCCTATTTCCATAAACATTCCTTGTTTTGGGTCTCTCTTCCCAGAACTTTGAGGTGCAGAACAGCACAGAGATGACCTGCTAGAGTCCCTATTTCCTATAAATATTCCTTGCTTTGGGTTTCTTTCCCCACAACTGAGGTGCAGCACAGCACAGAGATGACCTGCCAGGCTCTGTAATTCCCGTAAACATTCCTTGTTTTGGGTTTCTCTCCCCAGAACTGTGAGGTGCAGAATAGCACAAAGATGACCTGCCAGTATCCCTATTTCCATAAACATTCCTTGTTTTGGGTTTCTCTCCCCAGAACTGTGAGGTGCAGAATAGCACAGAGATGACCTGCCAGAGTCCCTATTTCCATAAACACTCCTTGTTTTGGGTTTCTTTCCCCAGAACTGAGGTTCAGAATAGCACAGAGATGCCCAGGTTCTGTACCCCCATAAACACTCCTTGTTTTGGGTTTCTTTCCCCAGAACTGTGAGGTGCAGAATAGCACAGAGATGACCAGGCTCAGTAATTCCCATAAACATTCCTTGTTTTGGGTTTCTCTCCCCAGAACTGTGAGGTGCAGAACAGCACAGAGATGACCAGGCTCAGTAATTCCCATAAACATTCCTTGTTTTGGGTTTCTCTCCCCAGAACTGTGAGGTGCAGAACAGCACAGAGATGACCTGCCAGGCCCCAGCACTGGCTGTGGACCCCAATCACCAGTCTGACCTCGCTGAACGCCCGGAGGAGTTTGGCTTCATCCTTGACAATGTGCAGTCCCTGCTGATCCTCAACAAAACCAACTTCACCTACTACCCCAACCCCATCTTTGAGGTTTTCAATCCCTCAGGGATCCTGGAGCTGAAGCCTGGAAGTCCCATCATCCTGAAGGTGAGATGGGGACCAAGGACTGGATGAGGAAGGGCAAACAAATTCTGTCTCTTGCCCCTCTGTGCCTGCCAGCACGCCCATAAATCATCCTGATTGTGCCCCAGAAATTTCCTCTGTTCCTTGCCCCTTATGAACCACATCAGTCACCATCAGCAAACACCAAGCACTGCCCACACCCATAACTAAAAATTATAAACTCCTGCATGCAGCCTAAATTTGTACCCACTGCTGTAGTAAAACTGATGTGAAAAAATCTTTTACCTTTTCAATGTGGCCGATAGAGAAATACTCAACTCTGTTTCCTTTCTTGTACATTCAAGACCTTCCTCTCACCCTTGTTTAAACCCAAACCTTTGCAATTTCTGTAAAATTCACAGCAATACAGAGAAGGAATTTTATGATGCAGCATTTCCGTATCACTATTTTTACATGGTGAATATACGAAGAAGTTATTTTACCTGCAGATTCTTTTTTGCATGTTTGGAAAGGGATCTGACTTGCCTGACTATGTTTAGTGAGGGTTTTATTGTGCAGGACTTAGGTGGAACATTTCTCATTCAGCTGCAGAGAGGGAGGAGCAGGCCAGGCCTTTGTGACTGCTTGGAGTCTGTAACACTCACGCTGTTCTCTGCATGAGTTCCTAAATTGGCTTTTCCTCTCTGTGTGAGCAAATGGTGAACTACAAATGTCATAATAGAACCGCATTTAGGTTGGAAGGGACCTTAAAGCCCATCTCATTCCAACCCCCTGCCATGGGCAGGGACACTTTCCACAAAACCAGGTTGCTCCAAGCCCCGTCCAACCTGGAGCAGTGTCAGGGATCAGCCATCCACACCTATAAAATGCCAAAATCAAATAAAAGCATCAGCACAGGAATGAACGAGGAGGAAAGAAAACTCTTTCCTGATGTTGATTTGGTTATTTTGGGGTGTGATGTTCCTCTCTGTGCAGGGCAGGAATCTGATCCCCCCAGTGGCAGGAGGCAATGCCAAACTAAACTACACCGTCCTGGTGGGGGAGAAGCCCTGTGCAGTGACCGTGTCGGACGTGCAGCTCCTCTGTGAGTCCCCAAACCTCATTGGAAGGCACAAGGTGATGGTAAGTGATGCCTGGCCCTCAGCCTCTCCTCCCTGGGGTGGCTTGGGGGGGCACAGCAGAGCTGGAGAGCTGGCAGAGGGCTCCAAGGGGTTTGCATCGCTGTTTGCCTTCACTGAAACATCAGGGTCCTTTTTTTTTGGTATAATATTCTCATCAAGGGTAGCTTGGAGAAGTAGAACAGTGGAAAAGTGACCTGGAGATCTTTGTGGACAGTGGACATGATCAAACCTTCAGACCTTTCATGATCAAACATCAATAGGAGAGTTTGCCTCTCTTCTGTTTTGGTATGGGCTGGATGAACCCTGTGTGCTCATGTTAGATACATGTGTGATCCATGAAATTGTTCCTCCATGAAATTGTTAAATTCAGCACAGTGCCCATCACTTTGTTGACAGGATGGTGACTAAAATTTGCTTTTATGTAGGAGAAAAAAAAACCAAAACGGAATGTGGACAATAGTGTGACTGGACTTGGGAGTTTTGACTTCTGTAAAACTTAGAGTGCCCTTACAAATCCTTCCTGGAACCTGTGAAGAATGGACCTGGTGATTACATCAGAGAGAGCTTCTCCTCCTCTCCCCTCTTATTTATTTACTCCTTTTTTTACTTTCCTCTCAGTAATTTGAATTCCTTGATGCTGGTGCTTGATAAACCTCATATCAGCGAACGCCCTGGAGTTGTACCAAGCTGTGGGTGGGAACAACAAAAGCTGACAACTGACATCAGTGTTTCTCATTCCTTGTGAGCAACTGTTTTTCTGTTCCACCCCCCAAAGCTGTATCTGTTGCATATTAATATATTTATTTCAGTGTAGTGAAACTCAGAGAGTTTGATCTTTAAAGAAGATTTTTTTTCTGGGAACTTGTAGGCAGCAGAGTTCATGATGACCATTTTGGGTCTTGTTTGTGGCTGCTGCTGGGATCCCTCGTAGTGGCTACTTAACTTCTCTGTGCCAGAGTTTGTCATCTGGAAAATAGAGGTAATAATCCTTTCCAGCCATGTAAACACACCGTGACTCTCGATTCATTGCAAAGCACATTAAGGCTCTCCAAGAGGAGCAATAATGAAGTGAGAGATTTTCTCTGTGTGAAAACCAAAGCTTTTGAGCAGGGCAATAAAAGTTCCCTGTCATTTTCATGGATATGATTAAACATATGGTTAGTCAGAGACGGACAAAGCCAATCCTGGGGAGGCAAAACTCAAAGCCAGGTGAGCAATAATCAACCCCTGGGGATCCGGGACGATGGACATCTGGCCAGGCTACACTAATTGGGAAACCTCCCCTGCTGCTGCAGCTTGGGACAGATTAAGTGAAGCCAAAGATTAAGAAACAATCCTTTTTGAGGAAGCTGGTCAAATGAGGGATACTGCTGGGAAACTGGGAAGAGGATGGAGGTGCTCAAGGATGGACTTTGCATCTGGAACCACGGCTGGAAAATGCCTCCTCCAGCACAGCACAGCATCTCTGCTGCTCAGGCTGGGACCGTGTTTCACACAAACATCTCTTTGATGGCCAGGATAACTGATAGCAGCTCCTCCTCCTGATTCTGGCAAAGATTTACTGTCTGACCTTGAGGAAATTGTTGAACAAACCCTTTCTTGCAAAGTGAGGTGGCCACGAGCTGAGAGGGAGCCATGGGAGCAAATCAACTGGTGCAACACAGAGATTATTTCTAAGTGAAGGAGCAGTGGCAATGACACACGTTGATGTCAACACGCTTTTGATCTGGTTCAGCTGTCTCTTACACAATGACAGAGTTAAGTATTTGAAAAAAAAATAGCAAAGAAATAAAAAGCCTGGGCGATGGTTAAAAAGAAGATTGACTAAAGCTCAGAGGCAAGTTTTTTCCAAGGAAAAGAAAGAGATGTGAGGAAGATCCACGAGTGGCTACGCCAGAGAAGGTCTACAGGGAAGATGTGGATTACATCTGAAGGGTTGCTGGTACCCAATCTGGAAATTTCACCAGACTCTGTATAATGAATGCAGAGATGGTCAAATGCAGCAGCCAAAGTTCAGGGCATGATTCATCTCATCCTTACAGAAATAATTTTATTTGGCCAGGACAAATTTGCACAAGGAAAGTCACTCCTTCAGAACTCCTGAACTCCTACAGGTGGCCACTAAGACATCATTGGAGAAAACCAGGCTCTGACACAGAGCCCATTTAGAACACTTAGTGTAATTCAGGACAAATTAATGATTAATCTTTAAAAAAGCCAGATTGTTTTTTGGTAGGTTCATAGTCAATCTTCTGGAAGGTAAAAATAGCTTCCTCCAGAACCACTCAGTGGATTAAGAAGTAAAGTAGGGCTCTATTTTCTTGTGTTTCTTTTAAAAGCTCACAATAACACTGCAGCCTCGTAGACTTTCTTCTTCAAGAGCCAGATTCCCTCAGATCATGGAAGCTTCACTTGTGGATTGTGAGACCTTCCCAGTGATGAAACCACTTAAAAGGGGAACACACCGAGCCTAACTTTGAACACCTGCTTTTTTGGAGCTTAGATCCCCTTACCATTAATGGAGAGAAATGGGAACTTCCACTGAATGAAACGTCTCATCCCGATGTCAAAGGTGTCAGAAGCAGCTCACATAAATCACATCCTGAAAGTGGTTTTTCTCTTTGTTGACTCTGGAATCGTGCTGCAGTGTCTAACTCGGATGTGCACGTGGAATATTTGCTGAGAGAAATCCCACCCATGGAGACGGGCTGCTCTTCCAGCTTTGAGGATGGATCTGCACTGGGATTTGGGATTGGGGTTTGTTTGAGTCTAGTCTGATATTCATTGGATGGGCTCATCTGACTGCAGGAGACGAGCTTGGAGAAAGAGAAAATGAAAAAGAATTAATCTATTTATTGATCCACTGACAGGAAGGGAAGCATGCGAGCTGTGGGAAAATTTTGCTGGGAGGATTTGGGACAGGGCAAAAGGGAACAACTTCCAGTGCATGGATTGGGATGTGATTTTGGCAGTTTGTCACATTCCAACAACAAACCTCAGGATTTATAAGTGAGTTGGGTCTTGTATCTCGAAATAATGGGGAAACTCTTTACTGCTGCACCCCCAGCTGCATGTCTGAGGTTCTCTGGCCACTGAAAATGCCCTACAAGCCATCAGTGCCATGGTAGCAATTGGTCACCTTTAAACTACTACCTGAATAGATGAGTTTAGTTTTGTTTTTCATTGTGGACATTTTATCTTTCTAGACCCTACATCAAAATGGTGTGAGAGGGCCTTGTGGGTGGGAATTAGCTGCTTTCAGATGTTTACTTTGATCTTGTCCATGACATCAGGGTTGTAGTTGTGTCTCTTTGGCCAGGACCCACTGAGGAGCAGCCTACACCTGGTGGTAGAGCAAAACAACCTTCTTCTCGGAGGCTGCAACTGGGACTGGAATAACTTCTAGGAGATGATAGGGTCACTGGGATTCATGTCCCCAGAAAGGGTTGGGGTGGAAAGCGCCTGGGAAAATCCATTAATTCATGATTCTGCTCTGTTGTCTCTTCTGCTGGCTCCAGCTGGGCCAGTTTCTTCCTCTGCAGCCTGGAGAGGAAACCTGAGTATGTGCCTGAGCTGAGATGTGGGAAGCCCTGGGATGATTAAGTGTCCAGGCAGGCTGGAGATTAACTGAGAGCCAGTGGGATGCAGGACAAGGCTGAACACCAGGCTGGGGGAGAAACATGAGGAAATGTGAGGGAGAACTCCTCACAATGGAGGAAGAAAACAGTTTAATTCCACACTGCCATGCTCCCAGGTGCAGTAGGAGTAGGAAACAGTCAGCCCTGGGGTGTTGAGTGCATTTCTGCCTGGCAGCAAGAGTTTGCCCTTTGTGCAGGGCCAGCTGTGCCTCTCTGTCACACAGCTCAGCTGGGGTGGACTGATGGGGCTCATCATCCTTCAAGCTCTTTGCATGGCATCTCCTCAGCTTTCTGCTGATCTACAGCCAGCATTCCCAAACCACAACACAGTCCTAGAGGCCTTTTTATACTTCAGGCCAGTCAGCAGAGCTTTTCTCCCACCACTCAAGCTTTGCCTACTCTGCAAATAGCTTCGAACAGCCTTGCTGAAGCCAGAGGTATCCTGTGGGATTCCTGTTGGGAGTGGTGTTCATGTTGTAAAAAAGGGCTCTAGGGGACTTGCTTCAGCAGAAGGTTTTGATGGGCTTGCAGCAGGAGCATCTGCAGGGTTTCTTTCTGCATGTTAAAACCAAGGCCCTTTCACAGCAGCTTCTTCCAGAGGCTGGAAGCAGCTCTGGGAACCTCTGGAAGTAGATGGAGAACAAAAAGCTGTGTTCAAGCCCTGCTGGTGAACATCTGCACTCACCCTGACAATGTCTGGCTAGGACAGGGGCTGTAAAGAGAACAGGCCAGGCTTCGTGGGGTTTCTGGTGGTCTTTCAGTGTCCCAGAGTCTCCCAAGTACAGTTTTGTCTGTAGAGAGTCAAAAGAAAACAGTGACTCTGATTTCTGCAGTCCCACTGTACTCACTGGGTCAGGTGTCCTCTGCCCCACTGTGGGGTTAGGACCCATCAGACCATACCTTGAGCTCTGTGTTCTGTGTGTATTTTGGGACTAAGTGACATCAGTGCCCCATACAACACATCAGGATGGGGAATGAAAAATCCAGAACTAAATCCAAACTGATTTGGAGAAATTGTGACCGGTGACTTGTCTCGCCACAAATCCTTTTGTGGGTGTGTTCATGGTGGCTGCCAACAGAGGTGATTCTATCTGGCATTTCAAGTGTTTTTAAGCTGTTCCATATCTAAATATTTCCCCTCTTGGCTTGGGGGGCAAGGGGATGTCACCACCCACCCTCAGCCAAGATGACGACGGAGTTCCTCCGCGTTCCCTCTTGCTTGACATCTTCAACGCATCTCTCTGCTGCTTCCCCTCTAGGCTCGTGTAGGAGGCATGGAGTTCTCTCCAGGGATGGTGTACATCTCCCCAGACAGCCCCCTCAGCCTGCCAGCCATCGTCAGCATCGCGGTGGCGGGCGGGCTGCTCATCATCTTCATCGTGGCCGTGCTGATTGCCTACAAGCGCAAGTCCAGGGAGAGCGACCTCACCCTCAAGCGCCTGCAGATGCAGATGGACAACCTGGAGTCCAGGGTGGCCCTGGAGTGCAAGGAAGGTAGGATGAGGAAGGCAGGATGATGGTCAGTGTTGGTAAAAGGGAGATGTCACAAAGCTTTAGCCAAAATACCACAGTGTTGAACTCTGTGGCTCAAGCCTGGATCTAATCTGACTTTTCCTGTTTTCCCTTAGTCCAGACTTTCTCCACCCTCTCCCTAGTGAATTTGGTAATTCAAAATTCACAGAAATCCTTGGCACATGTCCCTGGGGAAAGGCTGTGCTGTGGGAAAGGCAACTCTGCTCTTGTCCACCTTATTCCTCCTCACATGTTGCCTCTCCTTATTCTGGTTCATGAGAGTCTGTAGCAATGTGGAAGTAGCTGGTGGTTGCTGTTACCTTTCCCCAGTCTCCTCTGGAAAAGCTGCTTAAGTAGGCACACAGGCAGGGCACTCAAGTCCACACACCACACACACCACAGCTAGCCCAGCAAAGAGAGGCAGGAAGGGTCTCCTGTGTGAGTTCCAGCAAGATTTATTTTGCAGACACACGCCGAAGGGATCAGAGACAAAAGACCCAGATCAAAGGAGTGCCCAGGTTAAGTGTGGGGTCAGGAGCCAATAGTCTGAGGGCAAGGGGCAGTACAAAGGGCAGGGCAAAGGGCAATGAACTACAGGGGACATGGGGGGAGGCCACCAGGGGTACCACAACCAATGGGGAAACAGGGAAAGGAGAAACCACAAGAACTAGGGACATATATGGACCATAGAGGTGGGAAAAGCCCACGGATAAATGGGAAAAGCAAAACTGAGGTAGATTAACATATGTTGTAGAGCACCATGGGAGAAATCTTTTCTTTCATGGAGGAAACTCTATGGTAGATTCTTCCAGGGCAAAGCCTTGGGGTTTTCCCTGAGGGGTTCAATGGTTTCCACAAGAGTCGGGGGTTTTTCTCGTTCTGGTGAGGCTGATGTTGATTTTCACTGCTCCCTAAGTTGTTCTGTTTTTGTGCCAGCCTTTGCAGAACTGCAGACAGATATCCACGAGCTGACGAGTGACCTGGATGGAGCTGGGATCCCTTTCCTCGACTATCGAACCTACACCATGAGGGTGCTTTTTCCTGGCATTGAAGATCACCCAGTCCTGAGGGATTTGGAGGTAAAACAACAACATTTCTTGCTTCTAGCTCCTCTCATGCCTCCCTGAGGCATTCAGTCCTGAATTCCAGAGATTCTGTGGTTGGGATGTGATGACTTGATTGTGCTGTGTCCTATAAGGGGTGGAACAGGTCCTCATCAAAAATCTGGGTTGAAAGGGGAAATGTTTGCTGTTATCTTAGATCACAAAATCATTTAGGTTATAAAAGACCCCTAAGATCATAAATTCCAATCATTAACCCAAATGCTGCCAATTCCATCACTAAACCATGTCCCCTTGTTCAACATCCACACAATTTTTGAAAACTTCTAGGGATTGTGATCCCACAACTCCCCTGGTCAGCTTATTCCACCATCTGATCATCCTTCCAGTGAAGAAACTTTTCCTAATTTCCAATCTAAACCTCCCATGGCACAGCTTTAAGTCCGTTTCCTCTCATCCTGTCACTTGTTACGTGCTAAATTCTGTCTGATCACTCACTTATTTGGGAAACTCATAAATCCATATGCAATAGGTCTATTCAGTTAAGCTTCTTGTGTTGGTACAGGCAGGAACAGGATGGGACTGCCGGGGTTGCTGTTCTCAATCTTAAATGAAGCATCAGTCTTGTTACAGGAGTAGAGGCAACTGAGAGAAAGCAACAGCTCACAGCAAGCCAGAAGCAGCAGCAGCTGCAAATTTCTTTGTTACAGAGCATCTTAAGAACTTTTCAGCTGATAGTATATTGCTAAAGTTTACAGACAGTTGTTTTAACCAATCAATTATAGCACACGTAAACCCTTTTCAAACAATACTCGTTTGTATGCTTTTCTATAAACAATACACAATACCCTTATTAAGCTTAAGACCTTCAACTATCTTGTCTGGCATATATTTTCTGCAGTGTTTTGATTTATTCAAGCTAAACCTAGAAACTCAGCCTTTGTTTCCCATGTCCTTGTTTGCTGTACTACTGTATCTTTTCTAGTTCCAACCTTCTTTCAGTTGCAGCAGATTATAAGTTCTCAGCTCTTTCAGCTCCTAAAAATCCCTTTTACTTTTAGTGTTTCCCACAATTCTCTTTGGTCTCTTCTGTGGCTTGAGTTTCAGACTGGATTTAATATTTTCTGCAATGCAGGGACAAGGAAAAGCTGTTGTATGTCAGAGGAGCATGTTTGACTGTGTCACGCAGCTTTGCATGACCCTCACCTACAGAAACCCCAAGAGGCCAGGTTTTCTTTGTGGCAACCCCTGCAAAAATAACCCCATGCCACTGAGGGAGGTTCACCTTTGCTGCATTCTGGTTTGCAGTGAGATCAGAAAACCACAGTGTCAGTCTGTCCATACTCTGCCCACACCTTCCACCTCCACCCCGACTCTCTGCAGGGAGCACGAGGCATTGGTCACAAACCTTGGGGTCTACCTGTATCACCTGAGTGGTGACAGGAGCTTGCTGGGAGCCCAGGTGAGGTCTGCTGGGCTAAAATCTGCTCCAGGCTCTGGCAGGTGGACAGGCTCTGCTCTAGGAATACCGGGGCCGGGGAATCAGGAGCTTCACCATGGCCAAGGTGTTGGCTGAGCTCTCTGCGAAGCCTTTGGCAGGCTCTGAGCTCCAGAGAGGCTCTGGCAAGGGCCTGGGAGATTGCTGGAGGCCAGGCCTGGGCTTGGTTGGCAGGAAGGAGGAGCAGGAGCTGGCAGAGGCAGATCCATGCTTGGCTGGCTGTGTAATCAGAGATGCCTGCTCAGCTTTGCTCCTGTCATTCCAAAGAGCCAAAATTCATCCAACTGTGTGGAGAGAGACATTAAAAAACCTGATCCGTCAGCAAGGAGGGCCTGTGGGACTGGGTAAGGGGCTGAGTTACACATACCTACCATATAGATTTGGAGTGGCACCCAGCTGCTTTCCCTCAGGACCAGCAGCTCCAGCAAACGAGGAGGAACAGGAGTGCTGAACCTCCCTCTCACACATGTGCACACACAAACACTTCCATCATCCCCACGGCCAATTTCAATCCCTGCATTCATTAACCCCATCCAGCTGATCACAGAGCAGCACCTGACCCCTGCAGAGGCCTTAGCACGGATGCTCCCCTATGTAGATACACACTGAGCTAATGTTTCAATCCAACACCTTTGATCTCTTCTTCCTTTCATTCCATTCATTGTTTTTTTTTTTTTTTCCTTAATCCTTTTTAAAGCTTCACCAGCTCTCTCAGTGTCAATGTCTTTGGCTACCAATGTGAAGGCAGCTCCCATTCTGCTCCTTTCTCTGTAGCACCCAGAAGGAATTGCTATTTATTGCAAAAGGCCCCAGCACAGATCCCACAGTGAGAAGGTCTTACTTATTTCCAGTTCATTTGCTAATTAACTGCTTCCAGATGCAGCACAAAATACTTTTCTTGTTATTTTGTTTTAATTCTCCATAATATCCCAGGGATAGACAATATTAAATGTTCAAGCAAGTGAGTTAAAAATAATTATTGGCGGGATGGGTGGTAGTGGTTTGTTGGTTGGTTGGTTGTCTCAATCTATTTAGGAAGTAATTTATTTGTTGGATGCAAAAAGAATTGAGAACTCCTCATTTCCAGCCTGAAAAAGTAACGACTCTATAAGGGGCCTTGCATTGCTTGGCTGTCTAAGCAAGCCAACTTATTTTGTATTAAAGTGCCAAATTTGGGTGGTTGTTAATTCATATATGCCTTGGTGACATGTGTTGCTCTGTGGTGAGACCCTCCAGCTTCCAAGAAAGCTTTTTCAAGGGCTGGAACAGCTTCAGCAAGTGGAGGGATGAGTTTGGGGTTCTCTGTTTAGGTTCCATTTTTGCCTAGAGCCTGAAGGATCAAAAAAACCTCTGTGGAGCCCAGGCTCCAGCACTGAGGTCCTAAATTTTTCCAGATAAAAATGAGTTCATCAACCTCTCACAGCTGAGAAATACAAGACTTATCAATCACTGTCTCCAAAACACCTCAGCTCCCAAACCCAGGGGTTCTACTGGAGCTCAGGGTCCTCTCACCCCTTCACCTGCCTTGCTCTTCAAACCAAGGCCCAATTCCATGGTCACCATCTCAGCCACTGCCTCACTGCATCTCTTCATCTCCTGAAAACCTCACCCTGGGCTCTCTTTCCCATTCACTCTCTTTCTGCCTCTCCCAGCTCCCTAAAGCTGAACTCCAAACCTCTGCAAGCAGGTTTCTTGCAGGAATGAGGAAGAAGTTTTGCATGAAATCAGAGTAAGGCGTCAGTCTGGCTAAAATCAAAACATAATGTGGCACAGCGACACATTTATGCACCAGAAATCCCTTTTGGATGTGCTATTCAAAGATGGGAACACAGGATTGGAAAAATCATCTGGATGTGGCTGGGAGTCTTCTCAGACTTCCTAATTGTTGGAAAAATCATCTGGATGTAGCTGGGAGTCTTCACAGACTTCCTAATCATCAGATGATGTATGGATTCCCTTCCTGTCTTTCCTTAGCTGAGGAGCTGGAGGGACGAGAGCAGAGATAGTGTGACAACAGGACATTTGACAAAATGGGGAGAATAAGAGAAAGGGGAAAAACTCCCTTTCTTCTTGTGCAGGTCCCTGGCTACCGGCAGGAGCGGGTGGAGAAGGGCCTGAAGCTTTTTGCCCAGATGATCAACAACAAGGTTTTCCTGCTGTCCTTCATCCGCACGCTGGAGTCGCAGCGCAGCTTCTCCATGCGCGACCGCGGCAACGTGGCCTCGCTGATCATGACGGTGCTGCAGAGCAAGCTGGAGTACGCCACCGACGTCCTCAAGCAGCTCCTGGCTGACCTCATCGACAAGAACTTGGAGAGCAAGAACCACCCCAAACTGCTGCTCCGTAGGTAAGGATGCCTGGGGCAGGGAGGGAGCCGGGCTGGGGAGGCTGTGCCCGCGTAAATGTCGCGATCATCTTTGGAGATGTAGGTCTTGATCTGTCTCCTCCTCTCACGATCCACTATTACAAGCAGGGGTCGTGATAGTTCATTTATTGATCTCAGAGTGCAAAAGACACAAGGGATTTAATCAAAGCAATGCACCTTTATTGAGTGCCCACAACACGGTAATGCAAGAGAAGAGAAAGAGAGAGAGAAAGAGAAGAAGAGAGGGACAAATAGCTACGAAGAGATAAGATGAAGTCCTTGTGGCCGCCAATAGATTCATCTTCTTCCATTGGGGAGATCTCAAATTTTGGTTAACTTAGGGAGTCTTTATAGTCTTTCCAAAGTGACAGGCAGTTGGCCAAAAGGTGGGGAGATCGATGGTCCATTGAGGGTAACAGATACAGAACAGGTACAGGACAAGCCAGTTCAACAGAAAGCACAGCCAGTCCACCATGACCTGCCAGTTGTTCCTGCATGGATTCCCATGGGAATGCATACCAGTCTTTGGTCCAGCAAACACACCTGTAGGCAACACTTGGCAGACATCCCACCTCAGCCAGGCCAGAACTCCTGTGTTGGGATTTTAGGGTTCCTTGGAGTTTCAGTCTCTGTCCTTGGCGACAGTCGTGAGGCAGATGAGGTATCTTTGGACCGTCTCTTATGCCTCCCTAATCAAAAATGATACCTTAGGAAGGCTGACCTGAAACAGAGATTGGACAGAGCTAGAGAATAAAGTAGATATTTATTGAAAGGCCTTTAGGGTACACCTTGAGCAGGACAAGAGCCTGACCAGGGCTACACCCAAGATAGTCTCAAAATGGCTGACCGGTCAGGAGGTCTCACACTTTTATACCTTTTGGTCCATTTGCATATTGGGGTTTAATTATCCAATTACAGCTTCAGATTATGAAGTCCCATCCTTCTTGTTTTGTCCCTTCAGCCACCCTTGTTTGTGGTTTTTGGCCTGAAAACTTTTAACAGTTGTCCTTGGTCTCCATCTGGAAAAGGATTTGTTTTCTGTCCCTGCTCTGTGCAGAGAGCTGAGTGACACTGACTGTGAGGCTCAGAACTGCACACCTAGGCAGCACAGAATCTGAAAAATGTGAAAGCTCAAACTTAAGGCATCAAAAGTAGTCAATGATAAAAAGTTACAGAACTAATCCTTCTCTGGATTTTCATGTGGATCCTTCAGAAAGTTTCACAAGGACAGAGAAAGCTCAATCCTTGTTTTGGGCTCTTCGCATGCTTAAAATGCTAATTTATGCTTACATTTCCTTTTAACCTGAAAACCCCAATCATGTTGTGTAGGACCTGTAGGAATATCACACATATGGTCCATCAAATCCCTGGTGAGAAGATGTCAACTTCTTCCATCTCCTGCCTGGGACATGGATTTCCCAGCTTGTTTCTTATTCCTGAGTTAACTACAGACATATGGAGAGTCTACAGCTGCATTGTGGGATCTCATTTCTCTCCCAGAGCTGAGAGTTAGTGGAAATCAGCTGGAGAGAGGGACAACAGAACTGGTTTCATACAGGGAACAAGTTTGATTTGATGTTTCCTGGCCTGGTCTAAGGTCCAAACTCCACAGTTCTGTGGGAAACCTCAAATTAGGAATCTACTGCTCTGTAATTAATGTCCTTTCCGTGCCTAGGGAAGTGCTGCCTCTTCTCCCTTTAGGATCAGGTTCATCTCCTTTTCACAGACTGAACCAACCCTCCTGCTTCAAGGACCCTAAATAAAATCATGGGGATCCTTCTGGAGATGAGTGACCTTTGCCACAGCTGAGAGCTGACTCTGAGGAGCCCTCAGCTGATTACTGTGGACAGCTTGGACAGGGAAGGGATCTCTGGTGCCTGCTGGGAGTTTTTTCATCTGGCACATGGCCCACCATGGAGAACCAGCAAAAAAGGAGCAGAAGGCACTGCCTGGCATTCAGGGCAGCAATGCCAGGGGCACAGGCTGGACTTTGCTTTGGTGTCAGTTGACTCCCTGATGTGATCAAGCCCTACAGCCTGGCTGGTGACCACCCTCCAGCTGTCCCCAGGCTTCTCCTGCCTGTGCTTCTTCTCTGATGTTGGATGGCACTGCTGCCCCCCATTCATTTCCTCCTTTTCTTTCCCCTTTCTCCAGCTCTTTGTCTTCCCTTGTTGCTCACTCTGAGCATCTTTCCTCTTTCTCCTTCTTCCAGCTCTTTTCTAAGTCTAGTCCTCTTTGTTGGAAATTAATTGTGGCCTTTGGGAGGAACAAAGAAGTCACATCCAGTGTTCCAAACCCTGGAAACACCAGGAGAAGGCAGAGAGGGAAGTTCTGCACTGAGCAGCACCAGAACAGAACATGAACAGCTCAGTGCCTTGGGTCAGATGTTGCTGTGAGGTCCTCATAAAGTTCTTTGGAGCAGTTGGATTTAATTTGATGCTTCCCTTCCCTCCCCATGAGTCTGTGAGAAGAATTTTTTGCAGTTTTGGAGGAGTTTGGCAGAAGAAAGGAGCTGGTAGAAGTGATTTTCCCACCTCACCTGTGTCCAGTGTTCATCCCACATGACATTTATGGCCCCAAAGAGATTTTCTGAGCAGAGAGCAGCAGCATCAACAAGCAAGAACCTCTGCACAGCTTTGGTGAGAGGTGGGAAAAGGAGGACCCACCTTTGGTGAGAACCACGAAAAGGAGGACCCACTTTAATTCTTCCAGGCAGGGACTCTTCTTTTTTCTTGGTTTCTCCAAGTTTCTCTTGGTTTCTCTTGGCTTTTCTCCAGTGCATGTGCTGGAGCCAGTGCAGGTTTCTGCAGGAGAAGCTCACCCTGAAGCCTGGAGATGGATTTTTGTTTGATTGAGGACAGAATGCTCAAGGGCAGGAGGATGAGCTCCGTGTATGTGCCACATTGACACGTTGAGGAGTGTAATCACTCCCAAATGCCAGGGAGATAGGCAGTGCCAGATAACTGTTCCCTAGAGACTTAGATCTGTCTCTCCTGAGTATTTATACAGCCTCCTTGACATATGGCCTCGCTCTGAGCTCCTCAGATTTGATGGATTTATCCCCCCTGAGCTCTTTGGAGAAGATTCCCTCAAATGTCGTCAGCTCCTTTTCGTTGTTGGAGAAACTGAAAAGCAGATACACAGAGAGTTGCAGTCACAGCAGAATCAACAGGGCAGCAAGGGTTTTCCTGCAGATTTCCCAAATCCAAAACTAAAACAGGGAACCTAGGATGTGTTAAATCCTGATGGTGCCATGCCAGACTTCCACTGGGCAGGAAGATGGAGAAGAACAGTGTTTTAATAGGACCAGCATGACTAACTCATTTCTAATTCTCTTTTTTCTCCACTTTAGGACAGAGTCTGTGGCTGAGAAAATGCTCACCAACTGGTTCACCTTCCTCCTCTACAAGTTCCTCAAGGTAAGAGGAGGAGCATGCCTGGAAAAACAGGTGCTTTAAAACATTTCTTCCTGGTGAGGATCAGTTGGGGAGAAAACTTCCCAGACATAAAGTTAAAGGGTTTTTTTTGCCTCTGGAAGGAGGTCACTGCCTAATAGGAGATGGGCTATTTTCTGACCCAAGGAGAACAAAGAGGGACACTTTGTTAGAGAGGCAACTTGTTGGTCTCTCTGTTGTACAGGAGGGGTCTAAGGGTCAGTGCCAAAATGGGAAGGATTTCAGAGCCTGATTGAGACCTGTGTGGAAAATGCTGTCCTTTTAACAGCAGGCTGAGGTCTCCATCATGTGGTGACCCCTAGTTTCAGTGCACAGTGGATGGAGATCTCCTTCCACCCCAGCTCAGAGGCAGCACTGAGACACAGCCCCGTGAGGAGTGGAGGGACACCCATCAGCAAAGCTGTGAGAGAACTCGAGTGGAAGGATTTGAGGCACCCCCTGAGCTCCCTCACTCCTCCTGGAAGGGAGGTTGTGTAGTTAAAAAAGTCTTTCAATCTTTGAGCCCTGCCACTGACTGCTGGGATATCCAATTTCCCCTGGGGGACCCAGGTTGAGCCTCAAGAATCACAATTGCCAAGCTCAAAGCCAGCTCCCTTTTAGCAAGGAGCTGAGCTCTGCACCTCTCCCCCACTCCCACTGCAGCTGCTAAATATCCTCCCACCTCACATCCTCATTTGGACACAATAACCACCTCTGCCAGGCAATTTGAGGCTTTACAAATAAACCCCAATCCCCCTGAGCCTTCCCCAGGCACCACCAGTTCAAGGACGAGCACAGGGGAAAATTTTGAAGGTCCCTGGAAGGTAATTTCAGTGACTTCAGTATCAGATCCCTGCTTTCAGCTGAAAGGAAAGGATATAAGGAGGTGACTCTCTAAAGAGCTGCTTTTATAATAGGCTTTTTTCACCCCACTCAGCTACTTGTCTTCTTGCCTTAGCCTGAACAGAGGCCTGATAAGGGCAGGAGACAGGCACACAGAAGCAATATGCTGCTGGCAGATAAGCTAATTAAGTGGGAGACAGGTGTAGGGACTGAAAAAGGGGCCACTTTGCTTCCGATTATTAACTTGTTTTCGCTGGGATTTACACCAGAAGAAAATGACCTCGCTCGTTGAGTTGGGACACAAGAGGAGAGGGTGAGGAGGGGAGGAAGAAGGGAGGGATGAAGGGGAAGGGAGGCAGGAGCAGAAAGCTCGGGGTGCATGGCACTGAGGGAGTGCAGCAAGGGGGGAAAAGAGTGGGAAGAGGAGTGCAGGGAGTGGGAATGATGAGGAGAATTTGGGGGAGAAATGAGCTTTGCTGTGCCTGCCTGGGGCTGATTGGTGCTGTCCTGTGCTGAGCCCCACAGTTCTGTCACCTCCACACAGCTCCAGGGGCACAGCTGGGCCTGAGCATTCCTGTTTGCCTGCAGCATGGGAGCACTCAGGGAGTCTGTGGATGCTGTCCAGACACCCTGGATGGGGCACCAGCCATCCATCTCCTTTTAAACCTGCCTCCAGGACATCTGGGACCCATCCCACTAACTGCAAAACTCTGGCCTGGTGGCAACTGCTTGAACAGCCCCAGCATTGTCAGGGAACACTGACACCTTTGTCCCATGATGGGACACTCACAGAGTCACAGGATAAGCTGAGTTGGAAGGGACTCACAAGGTCCAACTCCTGGCTCTGCACAGAACCATCCCTGAGGGTCCCACCATGTGCCCAAGGGCCTTGTATCACCAAATCCAACTCCTGGCACTCCACAGGACCATCCCTGAAGGTCCCACCATGTGCCCCAGAGCCTTGTACAATCAAATCCAACTCCTGGCTCTGCACAGGATCATTCTCAAGGGTCCTACCACATGCCCAAGGGCTTTGTTCCATCAAATCCAACTCCTGCCACTCCACAGGACCATCCCCAAGGGTCCCACCACGTGCCCAAGGGCTGGCTGCTCTCTGTGGAAGTGGAGGGTCACCTCTGATCCTGTGCTGTTGGAATAGACTGGTTCCTACTGGTGTATCCATCACCAGTGATTTGGGATGGCAAACCGAGGTGGTCACTGGGGTGCTCAGGTTGGATTCTCAATTCCAGCCTGTAGTTTTTCACCTCATGTATTGAATTTCTCACAGAGCCAGATGTATTCAGCTCTGTGAGGATTCAATATCTCTGAGGGTGTCCAGTACCTCACAGAAAATGGCTTAAATAATTTTGTGAGACACCATGGTCGAGCATATCTTGAAAAAGCAAAAAGGTTTTAATAGAAGAAGAGAATAATACAAAAACAAATGAACAAAGCCGAGCACAGTGCAGGGACAGGTCCCACACACCTGCTACAACACGCCAAAAATGTACTGAGAAGCCTCGTGCTCTCCCTTAAGTATTGAACAATTTGGGTGGGTTTTTTGGTAAACAGCCCAATAGAGAATAGCTAAATTTCTGAGAAACAGCTAAAGAGACCTATCAGTGGTTTTGTCTTGTCACTGAGCCAACTACTGCCAGGAGAGCAAAGAAACTTCTAGTGTTTTTCCCTTAAAAGTCCCGAGGTGAAACTGGAACCCTTTTCCTTATATAGAAAACATCCCCCTGGTGCAGTGTAAAACTCATGGTCACCTGGTTAACCTTTCATCCCTGCAGGAGTGTGCTGGAGAGCCTCTCTTCTCCCTTTTCTGTGCCATCAAGCAGCAGATGGAGAAGGGACCCATCGACTCCATCACTGGGGAGGCCAGGTACTCACTGAGCGAGGACAAGCTCATCCGGCAGCAGATCGACTACAAGACCCTGGTGAGTGCCCCAGGCACACCTTCCCCTGGGCTTGTCCAAGATCTTCTGGCTAAAGGGCATTTAGGGAGAGCAGAAACCAGTGACTGACCCTCTGGGATGGTTTATTCTGGTATTTTAGTAGGGTGATGCTGCCTAAGGCTGACTATTAAAATTTTAAACAAATGTGTTTCTCCAACGAGGATTTCAGCATGAGGAAATAGTCAGTGGCACACAGTGCAGGTCAGCTCTAGAGCTGGTGCAACCCTGCTTGAGAAAGCACAAATCAAAGGAAAAGGAACTCAATTTAAAGATTTCAAGGGAAAGAAAACTAATCCCTGTCACTGAGCCCTTTCCCTCAAACTGGAATTGTCTGCATGGTGCAAGATACACGTTGCATATGTGCAGCTTTAGCTTCTGCTCTGAGATTACACCCTCTTCCCACTTGATTAAAGAGCATCAATTAAAGAGCATTAGATATCTCTTCTCAGTGTGTTTGTGGGCCTTCATTCTTCCCTGGATGCATTAAATCCACTGAGCTTCTAAGTCTCTGCTGGATGAGGAACACTTTCTAAGCCTTCAGTGATCTTTGTAATTTTTCTATTTCCCATCTTTATTCTCAGCAAATCCCAAGGTTTAGGACAGTCAGTAGATGCTCTAAACTGATCAGATTATTTTATTTGCACTTTCGAATGTGGGGCATTTATCTCACTTGGCTCCTGATACCTCTGAGGGCTGTGTCCAATCACAGAAGCATGGGATGGTTTGGGTTGGAGGGGACCCTAAAGATCATTTAGGTCCAAGTCTTGGACCTTCACCTGTCTTAGACCTTAGCTCAGGCCTGGGCTGATGCTAGAAATGCCCTTTTGTGTTCTTTAACTCCAGTCTAGAGCAGAGCTTTGATTGAATCCAAGTCTGATGAGGGGGTGGATTTAATTCTTAAATAAGGACACAGTTTTATTTGGCATATTAAAACCATGACTTTCCTACTAAATTGGCAGAGTGGTGCTTCTCTGCTGTTACGTTTGGCTGTCTAAAATTTCAGAGGACTGATCACACATGGAGAAAATGAGCAGAAGGGAGGAAAAAATGCAGCCGGCAGAGAGATCACTTTCACTGAAGGAAATCCCCCCGATCCTTTTAGGCTTGATCTAAAGCAGCCAGCAAAGGGTAGTAATTATACATCAGGCTGAACAAAGCTCTCCTCTGCTGGCTTTGTGCTGTTTGATGATAATCAGCTCTCCCTCTTACATCTCAAGAGCAGACAAATATATCCCGATAGGAATCTCAGCAGATTTACAGAGATCAGCTCTGGTGAAGGAGATTAGGAAGGAGCAGAATATGAATAGGATTGTTCTTAGTTTCTGTTTCTCTTTATTTCTGTTTTATTTTGTCCTTCTTCTACCTTCCTTGAGCCGCCTGACATCTTTTATTAAAAATACAGAGTAATGAAATAAAGCCAGAACTGATTCAGTGGTTGTAATATGGGAATTCCAGCAGAAAAATGGAGAGAGACTATTTACAGAGGCCTGGAGTGACAAGATGAGAGGGAACGACTTCAAACTGAAAGAGAGTAGGCCTAGATTGGAAATTAGAAAAAAAATCTACCCTGTGAGGGTGAGGAGGCTCTGGCCCAGGGTGCCCAGAGAAGCTGTGGCTGCCCCTGGATCCCTGGAAGTGTCCAAGGCCAGATTGGACAGGGCTTGGAGCAGCCTGGGACAGTGGGAGGTGTCCCTGCCCATGGCAGGGGGTTGGAACGAGATGATTTTTAAGGTTCCTTCCAACCCAAAGCATTCCACAATTCTATAATCCTCAGAGAATGCTTTCCTATGCTTGGCTTTTTTGGGGTCTTTCTCCTTTTTCTCCACCAAACCTCACTGTAGGAAAAATCCATGAAACATTCCAGCCTAATATAGAAGTGAGAGAAGGATTTCTGTCCCTGGGACAGGAACTGCAGAGATGTCCTGGTCTCAGGAAAAACCACTCAGAACCAGGGTCACCATGTGAGTAATCACAAACTCTGCCTTTAATTTTTAATGCCACTAATCCCTAATGGAAATCAGGGCTTAGCTGGGCCAAGCTTTGCATGTGTACAGACACTCAGCTCATGGCTGGAAGAGCTGGCAAATAAAAAAAAAAAAAACTGCCCAAGGATGGAGTAAAAGGTCAATAAACACAAACCCAGAGAAATGAGATGTCCCAAGGTCACACAGAGTCAGTGGGAGAGCAGAGCTTGGAGATAATTTCTCCATGTGCTCCCTCTCCCATTCCCATCCATGCAGATCCCACATCCTGATGGGACACAAACCTCAGTGAGTGACAGAACAGCAGTGCCAAGTGTCCTCTCAGAGCCCAAACAGTCACATCCTTGAGTGATCCTGAAGCCCAAATGAAGGTGCTGGGTGATGGAGCAGCAACACTGCACTTAGGAGATCCACATCACAAAACATCCCTCAGAGTGACCAGTCCTGTAGGAACACAACCCAGGCCATCGTGGGGTCTCTTCCCCACCAGCTGACATCAAAGATTTTGTTTTGAAGTCCCTGAGAAGCACAGCTGGAGCAGTGGGATTTGTTTCTGGCTTGGTTTTTATGAGTTTGGAGAAAAGTTTCATGCTCCACATGAGAACAGCTGGAAAACTCCACTGGAAAGATGCTGTAAATCCTGGGGAATATGTGCCAAAGCCACTGTGCTCTGGGAATGGGGTTGGCTTCCATAACTGGTGTTTGAATTCCCTAAAATGTTGGAGGGAGACCCTTGACAGTGGTTGTGATGAACATAGAGGAATTTAGGGGTTTTCAGGGGTGACCGACTGCCCCATCTGAGCTGGAAACACAAGAACAGCCCTTTGAAGTATTGCCTTCCCTGCTCCTTCTTCTTCTTCCAGCTGAGCTGGAAAAGAGGAAAGCAAGGATTACCATAATCAGGGTGTGAATGAGCGTGGTTCACTCAAGCAGAGTTTTCCTGACACCTTGTAAAGTTGACACCCTGTGAAATTCAAGGATAACCAAGAGCAAATCACCATCGTCACCTTCCAGCTGGGCACTGGTGTGGGGGACACTGGTCAGCACCTGCAGGAGGTGTTGGGCCTTCTGCACCAGACGTTGGCCTGGCAGCGCAGCTCAGATCATTGTAAAGAACCCCAAGTGCCTTTTGTGGGGAACTGACCCCAAATCCAGCTGTTTGTGTGGGAGATTTATCACACCACAGAGCATCCCCTGAATGGCACCAGCTCATTTTAGCTGAGCTCAAACCACTGAGAGAGGAACTGAGGAGTAACTCAGTCCCCAAAACCAAGCGTGACCCCGAAGAGCTGTCCCAGGCTGCCATCACTGCTCCACTGCCCTGCAGGGGTGTGATAGAATAATTTAGGCTGGAAAACATCTTTAAGTTCATTAAGTCCAACCATCAACTGAACACCAGTGCAGGCTCTCAGCGATCAGGTGGGATTTTCTGGATGTACCCAAGAAGTTTGCAGGGGGTTTCTGTGAGCTGGGAATGGGCACAACCCAGGAGAGCTGCAGAGAGCAACACCAACTAATGACCTTCAACACTGGATTCATTCAAACATGAATCCTTTTATGTACAATTCTGTGATCCTTTGAGATGAAAGATGCCCCAGCACTGTAAATCTGTGCCATTATTAGGATCTGAATTGATGCTTTTTCAATACTTCTGGAAGTGACACACAAATAATAGCATTATGATCTAATCAATATCTCCTGTTTACATCTCCCCTTTCATCCAGCGAGATCACAGAGCTGTTTGTAAGCGATATCTTCACAAGTCCCTCTTAGCTGAGCATAACATCACCAAAGGGAGCCTGGGGAGGCAGTGTGTAATTAGACTGATAGGATTTCACCCCATTTTTGAGTTCCCACTGCATTTTAGGAGGTGGAGATGGGAAGTCCAGCACCTCTTGCATGCTACAGAAGGGAATTTAAGTCAAGTTAAAATTTGTTGAAGGCACCAAAACCAACATACCTGCACTTGTAAAAGTGCCACAGGAATATTTAATGACCTGGAGCATCACTGAACACCCCTTTCAAGTGCAAAGGTGTGCTAAGTTTATAAAACTTTATAGACTTCACACTTGTGCAACCAGAAATGAGCAGAATGGTCAACAGAGCCAAGGGTTAGCAGGGAGACTGCTGTTAAATACTCAGTGTTTAAGGTATCCCCCCTCACCACATGCTTTGCATTTACTCTTGGACTGAGCGGAGAAAATTAAATTTTCCTTCTGAGAAAAGAGAGGCCTCTCCACTTGGGTTGATTTTCCTCTTCTGCATGTGAAAGCAAAGGTCGTTGACGTTGGTTTGTGTTTCATTTTTTTAAGAAGCCTTGCATTTCAGATTAATAACATTCCTTTGAGAAGCTCTGCTCAGTTCCATGGCTGTGCAGATGGACAAACGTAAAGCTTTTCACTGGGATTATCAAAACCAGCTGGCGATGCAAGGAGGTCACTCCTGAATTAGCTCACCTTGACATCTCAGTGAACATTTTTTTACCAAAAGCACCAGAACCTCAGCTGGTGTTCATGGGTTTTCTGTTGTTAAGAAAGAAATTCTTCCCTGTGAGGGTGGGCAGGCCCTGGCACAGAGAAGCTGTGGCTGCCCTTGGATCCCTGGAAATGTCCAAGGCCAGGCTGGATGGGGCTTGGAGCAACCTGGGATAGTGGAAGATGTCCCTGCCCATAGCAGGGGGTGGAATGAGCTGATCATTGAGCTCCTTCCAACCCAAACCCTTCTGTGACTCCGTGATTAAATACATAGAAAACATCCCCATGTGAAACCACACCTCTGTGCCCCTGTGAGGGAGGGAACACCCTTGGTACCCATTTTTTGTGCTCTAGATTGCAGGAATTCAGGACTCCTATATGACCAACCAATATGATGGAGCAAAAGCCATTTATTGTTTACATTAAGCTATTTTTACATTCCAAGTCTGCTGTTCATGCAATCACACATTATTTGATTGGAGGCTCTATACTGTCCATGCATTTAGCATGCATCCTCCAAGACACGTGGTTGGTCACAGTCCATCATCACATCAGCCTCCTTTATCTAGTTATTGCATTCTTGGTATTCTATTTCTCAGGCCCTTTCTTTCTTAACTTAGCCCTGCTCATGTTTCAGTAACCTTGATGAATTCCAGAGGGTTTGATAAGAATAACTACCAGCAGTTTCGCTGGAGCACACTCTGGTCTAAGTTATTCAGATGCATTGCTACACTAGGTCCCTCTTACAGCATCAAGGAATATCGTTGTAGGACATGAAAGAAAGATGAGAGACTCCAAATATTTCAGAAGGCAAAGAGCAGAGAAAAAAGGCTTTATTGTCTAATTCTTACTACCTTTTTATAAGTTGTTCCAATACAGACTTAACATGATTGGTGTGTAGGAACGACACCTCTCCAATCCCATTAGTTAAACCAGAGAAACAGCAAAACACCACCTGGAGAAAAATTGTTTTGAGAAAGGACAGTTGTTTGCCAAGATTGTTTTGAGAAGAAGATTTTTTAAGAAATTTTCCCTTAGGGAAAAAAGTTAGCAGCTGCTAGCAGGCTAAAATCTGTCAAACCCAGAAATATCAGGCCCACAAAGAGGGGGCAGCCAGAGGATTCCAGTGCCAGGGTGAAACGTGTGGTGCCTCTCCCTCAGGTGCTGAGCTGCGTGAACCCCGACAACGTGAACAGCCCCGAGATCCCCGTGAAGATCCTCAACTGTGACACCATCACGCAGGTCAAGGAGAAGATCCTGGATGCCATCTTCAAGAACGTGCCCTGCTCCCACCGCCCCAAAGCTGCTGACATGGACCTGGGTAGGAGATTGGGTGGGGAGAGGGGAGGGTGGGAAATGGCCAAACTCCATCCAGACACTTTGCTGGAGCCCCTCTCCACACCCTCTGCAAGGCAGAGAAATCACAGTTGTTTTTGGGATGGTCACAACACATAGAGTGACACCATAAAAATTCAGAAGGCTCCTTTATTATGGCCACATTCTCTCTTTTATACAATTTTTACAAACCTCAAGGGTGACTTCCAATCGGTTAATAGCTTTCTTGTTAATTATTCCATTGGTTAGTGAAAGGTATTTTGCTTGTCCATCAAATCTGTCTATTCTTGGATTGTTCACATATTTTCTTGACTGGTTCTCAAGGGACCAATCCATTTTTATTACAGATGCATTTGTTTTTCACCATCAGAATAGATTGCTGTGTTAAAGGAACTTCTCATTCTCAAAATAGATTCATATGGGGACTTGTAAATTTCTTGTTAGCTGCACTAAAATTAAATGACAGGCCAGCTATGGCTCTATCCACACAGAGTGACAGGACAGAGGGGATATTATGGTGACAATAATGGCTTTTTTGGGGTCTTTCTCCCTTTTTTTCCACCAAACCTCACTGAATGAAAACCCCATGGAGCAATACAAATGCATGATATTTAGAGCCTGCAGGACAGACAGGGAGGATACTGTACTGTCAGACACACAAAATGCCTCCCCATACTCCTGAGCAGCACAAGAATTTTAAATTCTGTGCTTTAACTGTTACAGTAAAAACCCTGAACACCACGCACTGCTAAGCAAATTCATGTTTAGCCTGTAAAGCTCAAATTTGTTTAACACCTTGACAAACGCAAATACTCGTAATTTGCTGGTTATGTTAACATTCAAGCTTACTCTGAAAATACTTAAAGTTTCATTAATGCAGCCACAGAAAACAGATTTTCTGGCTTAGGAAATCCTTGGCCCTGAGGACTTAAAAAGGCCATTACCCTGTTTTCCTGCCCACAGAATTCATCTTGGGCAAGGGTGTGGAAAAGGCATGATTGGAACTGGTTTTTTTTCTCCTGCCAAAGACCCCTGGGAAAAGGATGGCTGGAGTGAGGATGCTGGGAGGAGTGGGTGTCTGAATTTGGGGTCCACAGGCAGGTGTGGTACCACACCTGGAGGATACTATGAAAAAATGCAGAAAAATCTACTCAGGGCATTGCTGAGGTGTCTGGTGGAGGGCTGGGGACTCCATTGTGGCTGAATCTGCCAGAATTTGCCCTCCGTGACCTTCAGTGAAAGAGACTGGGCTGGAAAATGATGGAGTCTATAAAACCAGCTGAGCTGTAGAGGAACCAAAAGGAGAAGGAATGGACCGAGGCCAAGAAACAATTCACAGCAGTAATGAAGGCAGGAATGAGAGGTCAGGGATTAAAGTTAAGTGTCTGAGTGTGTGTATGTGTAGGGGAGGGAGGAGTTCCTGACAAAAATTGCTCATCAAAGGCAGTTAGAATAACGAAACAAGCTGCCAAAACCAGCAGCAGCGAAGAACAGATCACGTACATCATCCAGAAAAGACCCAAGACAGCTCTGGAGCTGCTGTGAGTCTGCAGGGGAGTGGTGAGAGGTGAGGGAAGGCAGGGCAGGGTGCCAGGGCACAGCAGAGCAGAGGAACGGGGTTCACAGCCACACCTCCTGACCTGTCTGGTGCCCCAGGGTGGCCACAGAGCCCAGTTCCTTCAAACCCCAGGCTGGGAATTGTTTGTTCCGCTGTGAAGATGAAGGAGGATTTCATAATGAGATGCAGGAATTTTACCTGCATTTTGTAAATACAGGGATTAATTGGATTCTGCTGTAGTTCTGAGACCCAGAAGTGTGTGTGTGTGTGTGTGTCTGTGCAGGGTCCCAGCTGGAGCCTGACAATTCTCCATCCAGGATTGCTGCTGTTTTAAGAAATATTGACCTCTTCAAGACCAAGCTGGACAGGAGCTTGAAGCAACCTGGTCTGCTGGAAGCTGTCCATAGAAAGGGGTTGGAACTTTCAGATCCCTTCCCACCCAACCCAGTCTGTGATTCTATGACCTTCTGCGTGGTGCTGAGGAGCAGAAAGTTCCAGAAAGTTGGCATGAGCATGTGCACCCCTCAGAGGACAGGCTTGCCCACGGTGACAACAGACTGGCTAATGTGCAGCTCTGGCCAGGAGCACTGATGAGGCAGTTGGGGTAAAAAAAAACAATTAAAATACAGATTAAAACCTGTTATCCAGGAGAAAGGGCTCACCAGCAGTAATGCAGATAATGAAGTGGGAGGAGCAGGGCTGGCATGGGTGAAACAGGAACCAGAGGATCCACACCTCCATCCACAGCTCCATCCCAGCTTTTCCACAAGGAAATGATGCTCATTGGCACCTGGCATCCTTCAGAGATGCTGAAGGCAGCAAGGGGAGAGCAGAAATCACTCCTGGCCTTCAGGAATCATCACAGAGCTCTCAGCATCAGGAGCTGGATGCTCAGGGCTGCAGAGGGGCTGGAGCAGAGCAGGGCAGAGCAGATGGCTGCAATCTGGCCTTGAAACCCGTGGCTTTCAAACAGCAGCGTCGTTTCCTGCTCCCATCACCATTTTCTGGACTTTCTGTCCGTGCTCAGGCCAGATTGCTCACATGGCAGAAAGCAAACAAGCTAATGAGTTGTTTTGAGCTGTTAAATGCAGGGTAGCTGCAGGCAGAGGGACTTGTGCGTGTGGCAAATGTCACAACGTTTGGCAGTTGCCCAGGCAACTCCTGGAGGGGGTTGTCAGCTGAAAACCTTTATTTTGGACACCCTGAGGTTAGGTTTTAGTCCAAACCCCCCAAATTGCAGCCCGCTGATTAAAGACATCTTTCTGCAGAGGCGATTTTTTGTTATTATCATTTTTAAAAGATCTCTCCCGCACATGAAACACATGAAAACCAGAGATGTTTTCCCATCTCTGGGAAAACATTAGGGTGTGAGGGTCACAAAACAGGAATGTGGCTTCGTGCTGAGATGTTTGCTCTTCCCTGGGTTTTGGATGCTTTTTGGAAGGGAGTGCTGAGGTGCTGGGAGCTGCCGGCTTGGCTTGCTCTCAGTGATGCTGTCTCTGGTTCATTGTGGACTGTGTCAGGTGAGATTTCACCTCCTCCCCAGCCCTGCAGTGCTGGGATGTGGGGTTCATTTAAACTGGAAATATTTAAACTGGGTCTAACTTTAGTGTATATAGGGTGAGACAGACAGTTTGCATTTATCTCTCCTGAAGAAAGGCGGGGAGAGCTGAGGATGCCCAGACTGGAGAAGAGGAGATTCCAGAGGGACTTTACAGCCTCTTCCAGTGCCTAAAGGGACTCCAAGAGAGCTGGAGAGGGACTTTGGGCAAGGGCCTGGAATGTCAGGACAAGGGAAAATGGTTTTAAACTAAAAGAAGGGGAGTTTTAGGTTAGATTTTAAGAAAGAAATTCTTTACTCTGAGGATGATGAGGTCTTGGCACAGGGTGCCCAGAGAAGCTGTGGCTGCCTCTGGATCCCTGGCAGTGTCCAAGGCCAGGTTGGATGGGGCTTGGAGCAACCTGGGATGGTGGAAGGTGTCCCTGCCCATGGTAGGGAGTGGCACTGGATGATCTTTAAGATCCCTTCCAACCCAAACCATTTTTGTGATTCTGTGGTTCACTCCATACAGGATGAAATATTACTCTGGCGTTTTTCAGCTCCGTGTTCTGAGATAAACTTTTATTCCCAGCCATGGCCCTTTCTCCACCCAGAAACAGAGCTGAGTTTCTCCTCTCTTCCTAGACCTGGATCTGAGGGAAGGCACGAGGGAGGTGTAACATTTTCTATTGGATTTGAGGTGCAGGGTGACATCTCCCCATCTTCCCTCTCCCCCCAGAGTCACTCCCTAGCCAGACATTGCTGCAGCTCAAAAAAGCACCTCGTTGTCAAAGGCCCCTGGAATTTCCCTTTTTCCCAGTCAAGTTGAACAGAAAGGTTGTTTCTTAAAAAAAAAAAGAGAGGAAAAAAAAAAAAAGGCAAAGAAGAAGTAATTCCTGCGTGCAATAAAAAGATACACTATCTGCTGAATGAAATATAAAGGCTTCACAGCAGCTGTCTCCTGAGTTTGCATTTACCACTGCTCCTGATTGGAAGGCTTGATAAAGTTAATGGGATTTTTACCTCCCTCCCCCTCTCCTCCCTCTCTCTGGAAGGTGGAAGTGTAACAAATTGGATTGGAGTGTGTCTGTCCTTTGTGCCGGCTCAGATCCGAGCAGAGAGGGGCCAGGGCGCTGCCAGCGAGGACAGAGCTGACAGGGTTCACTAAATGCTGTGAAGATGCATGGCAGGGTCACCTTTTCCCTTCCATTCCCTTGGCATTTCCTTGCAGATCTGCTTTGACCCCCAGAGCTCGTGGAGAAGGGGAGCAGTGAGGCCAGGAAGAGTTGGGGACAACTGGGGGGTCCTTTGTCATTGCTCAGGTGCTCAGTGAAGTATCAGAGGTGATTTGTGTTTGGGCAGGGCAATCAGGCTGCAAAACTGAAACTGGGAACTGTGAGCCTGCCCTGAAGGTTTTCCTCCCTGTCTTGTGCAGTCAGGCTGGCCCTGACTCTTCCTCACACGGCCCCTCCCTGCAGGAAGGCTGAGGAAAGGGCTCAGGAATCCCCTGAGTCTCTGCACAAGAAGCTTGAGGAAACATCTCAGGAATCCCCTAAGTTTGGTCACAAAATCTTGATGAAACATCTTAGGAATCTCCTGAGTCTGGTCACAAAATTTTGAAGAAACATCTCAGGAATCTCCTGAGTCTCTGCACAAAAAGCTTGAGGAAACATCTCAGGGATCCCTTGAGTTTCTGCACAAGAGGCTTGAGGAAACATCTCAGGAATCCCCTGAGTCCCTGCACAAAAATCTTGAGGAAACATCTCAGGAATCCCCTGAGTCCCTGCACAAAAATCTTGAGGAAACATCTTAGGAATCCCCTGAGCCTGGTCACAAAATCTTGAGGAAACATCTCAGGAATATCCTGAGTCTGGTCACAAAAATCTTGAAACATCTCAGGAATTCCCTGGATCAGAAGAAAATCTGCTCTGAGCACCTTGCCCATCCCTGGAACACAAATAAAGCCCAGAGTGAGGAAAGCTGTGCTCACCCTCAAATCAGAGCCCAGTGCAGCACTAAGAACCTGTACATCCCTCCCAAAACACGAGTGTGTGTCTCTCCAAAGGTGAGCCAGGGGAGAAGAGGAGCACAGGAACATGCAGAGCCATGAAGGAGAGAGGTCAAAGTGACACTGTCCCCGTGGCCCAGTGAGGAAGGCACACAAGGAACACTCTGTGACAGCAGAACTGCCTTGGGCATTGAGTGGGGCACTTTCTAAGAGCACCATTTCCCATCCCAGCCCCAAACTCCAGCATTTTTTGCTCTTCTAAGCAGTGTCTGGGACCTGTTAGATGGCAGGAATCTGGTCCAGGTGGGAATGAGCAGAGAGCATCACCCTCAGACTCCCCCAGGGTGATGTGGGTGAGGATCTGAGGAGCTGGAGCAGATGAAGGGCAGTTCAGGATCAGTGCTCAGCCAACACAACCTTTGCTCACCCCAAGCATCTCCAGCCACAGTAACACCCAGCAATAAACACAGTTTGCTGACCTCTTCCTGCTAATTTCAATGAATAATAAAGGCAAGTGCAGCTTTCCCCATTGCATTTTAATTATGTGATAAGAAAAGTGCTGAAACCAAAAGAAATTTGCAACAGTCCTTGCACTTTTGTATTAGGAAAAACAAGCAAGGGTGGCAGGTGATGTCTCCATATCCAAGAGTTCATTTTAATTAACTCCTGCAAATGAATGGACTTTTTTTACTGTGGCTCTGGCTCAGCTGTGTTTGGTTCTGTGACTGAAATGTGACAACCAATAGGAGAGCTTTGAATGGTCCAGCTTGCCCGTGATGAAGGCTTCCCCTGACAGAGAATTTCTCTCCTTTTGGTCATGTTTATATTTTCCTTGCTTTAGGCAAGTCTGTGAGTCCTCTGTGGGGAAAGCTGTGGCAACCCTCCTCAGGACTCCACGATCTTTTCTAACTTTAATTATTCTGTCATTTTATGGAGTGTTCTTCAGGGTTTGAGGAAAAAAAAAAATGGCACTCTGGGAAGTGAGGGGCTGCCCCAGTGCTGCAGGAATTCATCATTCCAGGGTAGAGGCTGGAGAAGTGGCAGAATCAGGAGCCCTTCTGCCCACAGGCAGGAGCTGAAGGCTTGTAAAATTTACATCCTCCATGGAGCAGAGGTTGGACCTGTCCCTGGCTTTTCCCTCACCCCGTTGTGCCTCTGCTGTTGTTGCCTAATATCAAAGTAGAAAAAACTCTGGCAACAGTGTTAAAATTGTAAAATAAAAAGCAAGGCGTTTTTGGAAGCTTCCAGGTGTCCCAGTGGTCATGGGTAGACCCAGTATTGCCTTTCTACAAGTTTTAAAGGTTTAACAATTTATCCTAACAAATATTGGCCAATTAGAAGAGCAGGTTAGGTAATTTTTCCCTGGGTACTGCCCCATTGGAATTGGTCCAGGGCTTCTTTGCCCCATTTCTTGTTGTGTCTTCTCAGATTCTGACTGGAAAACAAAATGTTCCTCTTGTAGGGCCTCTTCTTGAAAATGAGAATAAACAGTATTTCAGGAATGTGTTAGGAGCTTAGCTTATTATTCTAAAAATCTAAGAGGAAGGGCAGGAAAAATCCTAGGAGCTGTGTAACTGTGAAATAGTAATCTACAGAGCTAGGAACATACGAAAAATATATAAAAATCAAAAATCTGTGGGCTCTGTCCCTGTGATGCCATTTGGTTTTTGCTCTTTTCCTATGTTCTTTGTGTTCTTTGCACATATATTTGTAGCTCTGTAGCCTGTTGTGTTAGTGGCTATTTTTTCCAGTGATTTTCCATGGCCTTTCCCTAGGCAGAAAGACAAAAATTCCAGAGCCCCAAGCCTCAGGAGGTGCAGGGCCCCAGTGCTATCCTGGTTCTTCCTGGGATCCAAGGTTGACAACAACTCTTGGAGACACATTTCATGGACAAAGTGCAGCTGGTGCTGAGGGGGGACTCCAGAAAATTGATATTTTTTATCAATTATGCTAATTTCCTAAAACCTATAAAAATATACTCACCCCTGGGAGGGGTGGACTTTTGTGAACATCTTTCCATTACTGCCCCCGAAGGCCTTGATATAAAAATCTACTCTTGTATCACCTCCTTAATAAAATTACCTGGAGTTTCATTTCCAGGCTGGGGAAAAGGCAAGCCCTGCCTCATGTGTCCCTGCTCTCCTTGCAGAGTGGCGGCAGGCGAGCGGGGCCAGGATGATCCTCCAGGATGAGGACATCACCACCAAGATAGAGAACGACTGGAAGAGGCTCAACACGCTGGCACACTACCAGGTACCTGTGGGAGAGGGTTGGGTAGGGGTTAGATCTTCACTCTGACAGAATAAAAAGCAAAATGTGATTCTCTTTCGCAGGGAAGTCAATCAGCACCCCTGGAAGTGTTAAAAATCTTGTAGATGTGGCACTTGGGGACATGGGTTAGTGGTGGCTTTGGCAGTACTTGGTGAATAGTTGAGCTTTATGATCTTAAAGGTATTTTCCAACCTTAATAATTCTTTTTTTTTTATTATTCTGAGATGCAGAGGTAAAGAATATTTGAGTGGGCAATAACTGGGCAGAATCCCTGTGTTGGGCACATCCTTCCTGTGCTTGTCCCAATTATCCTGAACAGGAGAGGAAGCCAAGGGTAGAAAATAAAATATTCTTTCTCTCTCCAAGGACACCCCTGGTGAGTGGAGGTGGTGAAGAGGAGATGAGGACAACACAAGCTGACATTTTTCATGTAGACAAACAAATCCAAGGCTTCCATGCACCTTTTTCCAGTGTATCCACGGGCTTTTAATGCAAGCAGAGTTCAGAAGGATGGAAGAGAGAAAAATTGAGAGAGGGAGGCTTGGTGACTGGAAAAAGGAGGTGGAAAGCAGCATGGCTGGAGGCCATGGAGCAGTGGAGTTGTTATTACAAGGAACTTTTCTTTTTAATCCTTAGCCTGGTCCAGGTGACCTGCTCTGCTTCCCCTCATGCCTGCATGACCTGGAAATCCATGAGAGAGGGCTAGAGATGTCTGAAAATGTCTTACACAAGCAGTAGATTTAATGAAAAAAAGTGGAGTTTTGGTCAAAGTCTTCTCCCTTGGAAAAAAAATCAACAAAAAAGACCTCATTAAGTTTAATCTGATGCTGACAATTTTGTCATTTCCTCCATCACACCTCAGTAATCTCTGTTTCATAACAAGATTATTTTCTCCTGTCACTTAAGGGCTGAGCTGAGGAGGCAGCAAGCAATAATTTGAAAAGGAAACAAAACTTTTACTTCAGATTAACTGAAGCATTGCTGGCTGATTTTGATTTCTTTTTTCCCAGACAGAGCAAGGATGTTTCCTGCTTTATTCCATCAACAAACCAGGCATAATTTTCTTCCCTCTCTGTGCTTTTTCCATGTTTTCTTTGCTTCAGGCAATGAGCTCCCAGCTGCATGATGAGCTGGGCCAGGTCCTCAGGAAATATAATTTTCCTGGCTGTCCTGAAGGCTGACATGGAGCATGCTGGGACAGACACTGAGATTGCCTTTGCCTCAGTTTCCCCATCTGTGGTGTGGGGCTAAAACTACAAAGAGCCAATAATTGCCTTCCATGATAGCTGAGGGCCTATTTAATTAGCCTCTGCAGCGCTTTGAAGATGAAAAACTCCATGCAAGTGCTAATTATTATTATTATTATTACACAGACAAGAGTTAGATGTCGTTAGAAGGGATTTTTTTAATACCCATCTCCTCTTTATGATGTCTTATTTATCACAGATGTTCCTGATATGGCTCTTTTGAGCCAGGGGCTTGTTAACATTTCTGATATGGGACCCACATGATCGGCCTTGTTGTAGAAATGGAAGGTCTGGCTCCTTTAAAAAAGTCCTGTGGGCCCTCAAAACATTGTCCTGTGACACCCTGGACATCAGCCACTCCAAACCTGCTGCTTTTCCACATCTGACACCCTCTGGCAGAACAAAAAGAAAGAAGTTGTGGCAGTCCCTGCAGTCCAGCAGAGCATTTGTCACACAGAAGGGTGAGAGGTTGGCAGCATCACAGTGGAAAATGTAGACAGGGATTTTTGAACCAGGCACCCAGCTATCACCTGCAATCCAGGAGGAAGGAAAGAAACATTTCACATCAGTTTTATCATCCTAATGGGACAGCCAAGCCTGTTTGAAGTAGCTCAGATGATTTTATTATTCTCATGCTCCTGCCCTGCCTAAGAGCTTCCCTGGGATGAACCTATTGTCAGATTTACTGAGGTTAATGCAAAAACCACCCCTGGAAGTGTTTAAAAGGCCTCTGGATGTGGCCCCTGGGGACGTGGCTTAGTGGTGCTGAGTTAATGGTTGAACTCCATGTTCTTAAAGGCCTTTTCCAACCTAAGTGACTCAGTGACTCACATTGTCGTCACTGGGCTTTGAATCAGGGCCTGAATGGAGCAGGATCTGTTTGTCACCAGTTGTCCCTTTGTCCAAGTGCAGGATTCTGACTAACAGAAGATTTTATCCCTTTTTATTACTAGACCAACTCAACGAAGAAAACAATTGAAGCTTTGAGGGCAAACTGTGCCCTGCCTACAGAGACACTGATTTACAGCTCAGTGCTGCCCTGGGCATGGTGCTCAGCCACTTTTCAGAATTTTATTGACCAAGTCCTTCTCTTTCTGCAGGTCCCAGATGGATCTGTGGTGGCTTTGGTCTCTAAGCAAGTCACTGCCTACAATGCTGTCAACAACTCCACGGTGTCCCGGACATCAGCCAGCAAGTATGGTAAGGGTTTGTGTGCTGGGATGGACTGGGAGAGCACTGGGAGGAGATCCCAAATGTCACAGTGGTCACCAGACTCTGAGCACCAGCAGGGAGGCTGATGGGCAGATGATTAGTTGGTGAAATGAGGCAGGAGGGGAGGATTTAGCCATCTAAAAACTCTGGCATGGTGTTCAGACTGGTGATCCAAGTGGTTGGGTTGCTCTTGGGAAGTTCTCCTCCCTCGTTAATTACAGGAGGAGTCTGTGTAATTAACTGCCTCCCTCTTAGATCACCAAATGTCGCCCTTAGAGTCTGAGGTCTTTACCAGCAGATCTCAAAGCAGTGGGCTGCTGTTCCCAGGTCCCCATGAAACAGCTGAGAGTGACACAGCTGTGAAAGGGACACCAGGTGGGAACTCCTCAGGGCCAAACAGGGACCTCTGAGTGTCACCCACCCCTCCCACACCTTCCTCCCCTGCACTGCATTCCGTGTCTCGCTCAGGTGATGTGGACAGCAAAGCAAAACATCCCTAAAGTGCAAACAGAGTGCTGCAAACCCCCCTCCAACCTGCTGTCATATCACTTTATTCATATTTTTAATTTGTGAAAGCATCTGCAATCCTTCTTACCCCCTTTATCTTAAGGGAAAGCACAGTTACTCAATGTCCAGAGGTGCCCCCTTCCACTTTCTCCAAGGACATAAATGATCCATGAGGCCTTATTAATATTCATCCTCTTTGCCATGTTGTTGCAATTACTGAAAGACACAGTGACCTTTGGAAAGGAAGACTTGAGGGGGGTTAATTTCTGTTGGATTTCTTTAATTCTTTTGCCATTTGATTTTTTCAGGAGGAGGGAATAGGGAAGGAGGCAGGGGGAGGAGAAGATGTGGTGGGTCAAAAAGTGATTGTTAATTGCAATTAAGAAAACAGCATCCAGAGAGAAAAAGGATATTCCATCTGATAATTAATATGTAGAGATTGGTAATGCATTAATGAGGCTGATTCAGATCTTGCTACAGAAAGGTGCAACACTTCTGATAATTATGGTTGGAAAAGGCAACATTGCTGGAAGGTCAGGGAGAGGGGAATGCCTTGTGCCGTCGCTCAGAGGCAAAGAGAGGTAAAATTTGGAGGTTAAAAGAAATCTTGGGGAGGAAATTTGTGGGTGTCGCCTGGGGTTCTGGCTGATTTCTGTCAAAACAAGATTTTGGACAGGGAGTGAGGAGGATGGCTGGGCAGGAATTTTTTGCTTTGATGCCAAGGCAGGGAGGGGAGGCAGCTCCTTCTAAACCTGGGGATGAGGAGCTAAATAAAAGATCACATTAGAGACATCAATATTTTTATGTCAAGCAGCAATGGCAGGGCATGGATACAAACATGGGAAAACCAGTCACAGAAGGAACTGGTTCCAAAAGGAACTGGTGCTACCCCCTGAACCAGTCCTGGGAAATGTCTGACACTGACAGGGCCACTTGCCAGGGAACATGATAAGAGGCAAAGATTATGGACAACTGGAAATCAGTGTTTGAACCTCATTTAATTTAATAGTCCAGACACTGACACCACACCTGGCTTGGTGGCATCCCTTGCCTTTGCCGAGCCAATCACGCAGACAACGCTTTGAAAAATGCGTTTGGTGGCACGCCACCAGCACGATTCCTGAAAATCCCAATCCCAAGAGCTGCTTGGGCACCTGGAGACCCCTGGATCTGTGTCTCTGCAGAAAACATGATCCGCTACACGGGCAGCCCCGACAGCCTCCGCTCGCGCACGCCCATGATCACGCCCGACCTGGAGAGCGGCGTCAAGATGTGGCACCTGGTCAAGAACCACGAGCATGGAGACCAAAAAGAGGGTGACCGAGGCAGCAAGATGGTTTCTGAGATCTACCTGACCAGGTTGCTGGCCACCAAGGTATGTGTGGGAGGTAGGGGGTTTGGGGATGTGGCGGAATTTCTCACCAGCAAGAAATTAGAGGCTGCTCGAAGGATGCCAAAGTTGGGTTAAAAGAGAAGAACAGAAGGAAAATACAACACGAGGAGAGTTCCAAGCATGTAGGGAAGGAGCTTGAGCTTTGAAAGCAGAGTCAATAAAGAGACACTGGAAAAGCAATGAGGAGTAACCATCCAGGGCCATGAGATTGGTGGGAAAAACACAGCAGGATGTGCTGGAGTTGTTGATTATACTGGTTTGTAATTTGTACTAAAACTGAGCAAGTGAAGAGCCAGGGCAGGTTCTCAGAGCAGGTTCCAAAGATGTGTCAGGCCTCACAGTCTGAAATGGCTCCCATACCAAAAAATCCTGAGTTTTGTGGCACAAATCCTTCTCCACATTTCCCAATAAACACTCTTGTGCTGATGACTTGGAGAGGGTTACATTGACCTCACAGTGAGACATGAAAACTCGTCATGCACAGAGAGAACACACAGATTAAATCAAGTGAAGGCAGAGCAGGAACATCCTGACCTGAGTCTCCAAACACATCCATAACTTCGACCTTTTTCATTTTTTGTCAGGGTATTAATAGGCACAAAAGCAACTCCATGTGCTCACGCAGATGCTGCCTGAGTTTGCCCATCAGACACATTTCCACCAGTGTTTCAAGTCCTACTTTCCAGATTTTCCTGCTCATTTATTCCTCAGCTCGTTTTGCCTCTGATGTCTGGCTCTCCCTGCAGCCTCGCTCAGGCTGGCTGAGCTGCAGAGGGATTTGGAGAAAAGGTGGCTTTGTCTTTAGCCCCTGGTCCATGCCCCATTCCCTGGCATCAGGAGGCTTTTATGGATCACACAACGTGCGAAAAATGTTGAAAAAGGAAAGTGTGGCTCCCCAGGGCTCGGGCCCCAGCTGGTGTAGACCAGCAAGCATTGGACTGGTGCTGATTTATGTTGTCTGGGGATATGGCCCCTACCCCACCACTGAACTGCTTTTGCTTTCTGTTCTGGGTCACAAACTCAACACTTGAGTTGGTTTTTTTGTTGGTTTATAGTTGGGTGGGGGTTTTTTTTGTTTTTGTTTTTTTTGTGGAGATGACAGGAAAGCAGCTGCAAAACTTGCCCAGCAACAGAAAGAGTAGGAAGGTTGGGGTTTTATTGGTTTTATTGTTTCCCCTCTTGGGCTGAGCAATTTTCTTTTCTCATTGTGACCGTTTGAGGGAGGGAAAGAGGGAGAGCAGTCGCTGTAATACAACCCCCAGGAATACTTTGTTAAACTGACAATGATTTTTATTCTGGTAAATCCCTGACCTCTGATACCTGAGAGCCTCTTCCCTAAAAGCCTCAGAGGTTTTCGTGGCGTTTGTGAGGGTGAGCATGTAGAGAATTAATTCCCTCCAGGAACTGAACCTGAGGGCAGCTCTTCCATGTCAGACCAGGAGGATTTCCCCTTCCTTTCTGAGCCAGACATGTGCTGCAGGGCTTTGTTCACCCCGCAGGAGCTCACACAAGCAAAAGGTGCCTCTGTTTGTTTCCCGAAGAACAAATCAAGTGGTGAATCAGCCAGAGACACCAGCTTTCTAATTAAGTGTTTGTTAGCTCCAGGTAAACTTGAGCCACTCTGGTGGAACCCAGGGCTTTGTTTCTAGAAAGGAGATGTTTCTTCCCCAGGTATTTGGAGAAAGGGCAGAGTTTTATTGTGCAGGAAAGGGAATTTTTCATATCAGGGAATGTTTGTTGGAGAGCCAATTGATTTGTGGTTATTTTAGCAGCTGTGTTGTCCACACACAAACGCCTGTGAAGCTCTGGTGACAAAAAACGTGCCCTGCCTGGTTCCACCCCAAAGCCAGCCTAGAACTCCTCAGCTGTCCCCTTCTCCAAGCCTGGTCACCCTCAGATATTCCAGATATTCCTTCCTGCTAAAAGTCATCACAAGGGTGACTCTCCAAGCCCTGGATCTGGGATTCTCCTGCCAGTGGGGAATAAAAGATGAGGAGGCCTCTTGGGAATGAAGTTGGTGTTGTTTAGGACACTGGTCACACATTAACCACCCACCTCTCTGGGTTCTCTTGTCCTTTTTGTCTCCCTGACACCTTCTGCTGTTCTCTGTCAGCCAGCTGACTTCTCTTCTCAGCTTAAAAGATGGTCCTGGGTGAAAGCCAGCCTGGAAAATGGCAGGGTTTTGTCTCATGGATGCACTAAAGCATTGAGGATGGGATGCAGAGAGAGGAATCCGTGTGGAAATTAGGTGTAAGATAAACATTCCTGCTTAAAGACACCTGTACTGAAATTCCCAGCTCGTGTCAGGTTTAACTGTGGATATTAGAATTCCCTCACTCTTCAGTCACACCTTGGTCTGATCCACAGACATTCCCTGTTTTCAGCATGGTACCAAAATTTAATGTCCTCTGCCCGCTTGTTGCTTCACCTTCTTCTTTCCTTCCTTCTCCCACCAGGGCACCCTCCAGAAATTCGTGGATGACCTCTTTGAGACCATCTTCAGCACTGCTCACCGTGGCAGTGCCCTGCCCCTGGCCATCAAGTACATGTTTGATTTCCTGGATGAGCAGGCGGACAAGCACAACATCCACGACCCCCACGTGCGGCACACCTGGAAGAGCAACTGGTGAGTGAGTGAGGCAGCCCAGCACAGCCCAGCACAGCCCAGCACAGCCCAGCACCAGCTACTGGGCTGGAAGGAGAGCAGAGGGAAGTGTGTTTGGGATCTGGCTGCTGGGAGAGTTGATGACCCCAGTGTGGGGCTCAAAGGATGAGCCAAGTCAATGGAGAAGTCAGAAGATCCCAAAATCTAAAGGATTTTTTCAGGGTCAGAGAACTTTTGCTAAACAGGTCCCAGTTTGCCCTGTGTTGCATGGAAATGGCAAAATTTGTGAGGGATTTGATAAGGAAAAATGAAGTTTTTAATAGCTGCAGTGCCCAGGATCACATAGGAATGTCTAGGGAGGCATGGGAGAGGATTCAACACCAGTGGCTTCATCTGCACTGGGTGTTTTAATTCCCAGCTCTATTTGTTTGCCCACACAGAGGTATCTCATGCCAGCTGAGAATTTTAAGGTATCCATGACATCCTCAGAGGATGTGGAGCACCCACAGGACACTTGTACCCTCCTGGGTGGCAGCTGGAGGCCAGGAGAGCATCTGCAATGGTACAAAGCATTTAAAGGGTCTGGAGCTGGATGTGAGTCGTCTTTGGAGTGAATAACAAAGGGTGACATCAGTGGCAAAGTGTGACATCAGTGGCAAAGGGTGACATCAGCCCCCTGCTCCAGCTGCCAGCTCCTCCTCATCCCTGCAATGGGACAGCAGGAAAAACCAGGATCGGTGGAGAAAAATCTCCTCTCTGCTGATTCTCCCGGTTGGAAAGAGCTCCCTGGGGAATGGTTCCCTCCCCTTCCCCTGTGCAAACACAGGGACTATAAAAGGAGCACCAGAGGAGAGCCATGGGGCTCCCAGCTCATGCATTTTTTTTTTCCCTTTTCCCAGCCATGCTGTTGGCAGATCGTCACAGAGCCGGTGACATAAAAAAAGAAACCCCATGCACCAAAGAGGCTTTCAACTAATGAAACATTAGCATATTATTAACATTATCTGCGGCACTAATCTAAGGCTGATTGCAGCCACTCAGCCTAAATGAGCAGGAGGTTTATTTAAGGGGGGAGGGGGGGAGAGGCAGAGTGTGTGTGTTTGTGGGGAAAGGGGCAGTGTGAAGAAATCCATTCAATCAGATCAAATTAACTCAAAGTCACATCACAGGGCTTCATTATTACCAGCCAGAGACATCGGTCCCCCATCCCCTCCCCACACCCAGGCACACAAACACACCCTCTGCTCCTCACCGTGGCTGTGTCTGCCACCCAAACTCCTGCACAAGGACTTCTGCAAATTCCACTCATCCACCTCATCCCCCCAGTGATGATTCTCCATTCCTGGCCTAAATTCCCACAACTCCATGAGGTCTCATTGCCATTTTTTTACCTGTTCTTCCCTGAGGCCCTGGGACAGGCTGTGCAAAAAAGTTCTGGCTGCCCCATCCCTGGACTGTTCAAGTCCAGGTTGAACAACCTGGGATAGTTGAAGTTGTCCCTACACCAAGGGTGTAGAGCTGGATTATCTTTAAGGTCTCTTCCCACCCAAATCACTCTATAATTCTGTGTTTTCCAGCATCTCCCTCTTCTCCTGAACTTGGCTGGCAGGATTCCCTGTGTGGGGCTTTCCTTACGTTTGTTCATTTGTGATTTTGCTGGCTCAGGAGAGCACACAGAGGTTTAGGAAAACACGATGTCAGCTCTCTGTCAGGAAGTTTGTTACCCAAAATCCATCAGACTTGGAGATGAATTTTTGACAGCGTTGTGAACACAGTGAGCAAATGGGAGGAACTGGGGAGTTTATCCTGAATATCAGGATAATTTGCTAAGTGGAAAGATGCAGGGAGTGAAGGTAAACTTAACAACCTGCCTGAGAGAGAGGCAGGAGCTGGGCTCTGGGCTCAGTGACACATCCCAGCTCCTGGGCCATGATCACTGCAGTGCATCTGCCCTGACAAAAAGGCTTGAGGCAAAGGCTGGAGGGATCTCATGCAAGGTACCTCAGGGCATCATACAAATGAGCTGCTCTTTGGAGAAAAAGGGGGAAAAGGGCTTTGGATTGCAACTGGAATAGCTTTTCCTTGGTTAGGGACGATGTATTTTCATATCAAAGGCTGTGATACTTGTTTCCCAGTTCTTTTTTTTTTTTTATTTCCTTGAGGCAATGAGGCTTTCCCTGTCTTGTTTCACTGCTCCCTGCTCAGGGTACTGGGATCAGGCTTGGGCTGGAGCAGTGCAGAGTGACAGAACATGGGGTCCCAGCACACAGGGTGTGCCATGAGCAGTCCCAGTCTCCACCTGGGAGCTCTACCTGCCTCTCTTCCCATGGGATTGCTGTGAGGGCTGAAAGCCAAGTCCCTCAATGACAAATTTACAGAATCACAGAATGGTTTGGGTTGGAAGGGACCTTAAACTCATCCAGTGCCACACCTGCCATGGGCAGGGACACCTTCCACTATCCCAAGTTGCTCCAAGCCCTGTCCAGGCTGTTCTTGGACACTTCCAGGGATCCAGGGGCAGCCACAGATTCTCTGGGCAGCCTGTTCCAGTGCTTTATGACCCATACCATAATAATTTTTGTGAGTTCAATGCCTGTCTTCATCTGATGGAGCAACCAACAGGGTCAACTTTCCATTGCAACTTAACACAGAGAGAGTCATTTTCATCACCTAAATTAATACTTTCATTCATTTAGGGGTACTTTCAACAAGATTGTATTGACTTCAAGCTCACAAAATCTGCCTTGTAAGGATAACAGGGACAAAAGGTGATGTCTCTACCATCCTTAGACTTTGTAGGGGAGGAATTCATTGTGTAGCTGTCCTGGTTTAGGGCAAATTTGGGAGGAAACCTCCGAATGGGGTTCCTCTGGAGAAGCAAACCCAAACATCCCCTCCTCCAACCGATCCAGAAGAAAATCTCCTCAGAGAAAAGTGGAAAAAACTATTTATTTAGCAAAGTGCCCACAAGTATAAAGAATGAATAATATGAAACAATAAAACTTCTCATTCTGAAGTGAGATGGTAAATTGAGAAAGTTCTTGCCATGGGTTAGCTCAGTCTCTTATCAGTCCCTCCACTGCTGGAAAATGTCATCCTAGGCCCCAGTGGGCTGCAGGTGTGAGCTCCCGGTGCTCTTCTGGGTTTTAAGTCCAGAGAAGGGTTAAACAGTCCCAAGAAAAATTAAAAAAAAACAATCCAGGGAGTTTCTCTGCCTCAGCTAGCTAAAACTATCTAAAAGCAAAGAAAGATCTCTGTCCTGCTGTCTGTCTGTGCTGCAGACAACACAGTCCAGGAGAGGAATGTGTAGGAGTGAGTGCAGTTTCTGCAAACTGCACTCTTCTTCTTTCCCCCCTTTGCTCTCAGAACCAGTCTTAGAGGTGTAGAACTTAATATACAGCATGAACAGAACAGACAATTGGGGATACAAACATCAAAAAGTCACCCCAGGACAGCAGCAAAGTTTATCCTGGAACCTTCATACCCGCGCCGCGATCTTTGACTCCCACCCCGCTGTGTGATGCCACTCAGCAAGGCCTGTGAGCTGTGCCCTGACCTTGTCCCCTCTTGTCCCCTCCTGCAGCCTCCCCCTGCGCTTCTGGGTTAACATGATCAAGAACCCGCAGTTTGTCTTCGACATCCACAAGAACAGCATCACGGACGCCTGCCTGTCCGTGGTGGCCCAGACCTTCATGGACTCCTGCTCCACCTCCGAGCACCGCCTGGGCAAGGACTCCCCCTCCAACAAGCTCCTCTACGCCAAGGACATCCCCAGCTACAAGAACTGGGTGGAAAGGTGAGTTTTAAGCTATGAGTGACACCACCAGGCCCTGCTTTGTGGCTGGAGGTGGAGGCAGTGTTGTTGTTGCTTTTGGAAACTGCCCCTGGGGCTTTTTTGTCTTTGGCTTTTGCTAAGTGGAAAATGTTAGACTTTTATTCCCTCCTGCCTTGCAGCAGAGATGGAAATTTAATTAATGGTGGGATCTGAAGGTGTTTGCCATCATTGTTTCTTTTGAGGAGAAACTCTTGGGAAGCGGCAGAGGGAGGAAGGAAGGGGAGGTGATGTGTGTGAGCCCTGGGAAGCACACGGGCTTCTCAGTCTTTCCACACAGGCCTGAAGTGGTTTGCTGCTCTCAGCACTGCTGTGACAGTCCCCACACTGCCTGGATCCCAAGGGATTTATAATTATCCCCCAACAACTTCCCTTGGAGGCTCTTCTGTGCTTTGAGTGAGGCGCCAGATGATTGACAGGCTGCTGACTGAAGTTCTGCAGGTATTTTATGTCAGGTCAGAGGTCTTTCCAAGCATTTTGTCCACACTTCCAGGACCTGTGGCTGTACTTCAATCTGCTGTACCGAGGGTCAGTGCCTGGCAAAGCTGCTCCACAGGGAACACAACCAAAACATCTATTCCTGCAGTGTGTTGGGCCTTCAGTTTCTGTAGGGTTTTGCCCAGGACAAGCAAACAGCACTTGCTGTTCTTCATCCAGTAGGAGCTGTGCTTGGCTTTCCAGTGTTCTGCACTTGCCTGGCGTTATTGACAGGTTTGGGAACTGCACAGATGGGGAACGGTTGCTGCTCTGTAAATACAAAGGCGGGTTTATCCTACAGATCATTCCTGTGCGCTGCATCCAGCTTTGAGCAATGATTCCTCTGGATGACTTCCCAGGCACGGCCTAAAATTGATACCGTGTCCTGCAGGTTGTACAAGGCCTCTGCTGCTGCAGACACCTCACACTGTGCTGTGAATCCCTGTGTTGCCTTTGCTGGGATGGTTTTCTCTCATTTTGTGACAGGAGTGTGGCTGATCAAAGAGCTCCGTCCCCTACCCGGCGCGAGGCAGCGTTTTTTCCAACAATCCTCCCATTGGTCTGTGATTTGTCTGGACAATTATTTTTAGATGTGGTTAAACACTTCAGCAAATGTCGTTTCTAGGCAACCTGCAAGGCTCTTATGAGCTACCTTGCTTAATTATGACCTACTTTTGGTACCGTGTCCAAGTTTCTTAGTATGTATTGAGGCTGATTGCTGGATTGACCTGGATAATGGGAAGCAAATGTTGGAGGTTCCAGTTGGAAATCACGTTTGTACCAGCAGTGACCCAAAGGTGTCATTCTCTAGGGATGCTTTAGCAGAACTCTGTGTGGTTGGGTGGTTTCTGTGGACAAATAACGTTTTCCATCTCAAACTGTTTGATTTTATCCAGGGAGATGCTGTATCTGAGTGACAAACTGAGGTATTTAAGTGGAGAATAAGGTATTTGTTTATGCAACAAACACCTTTTTTTTTTCCCCCCTCTGGATAAACAAAAGGCTGCAGTTTCCATTTTGGTTTTTTTCCAGTATTGATTTCACTTTACAACTTTTTGGAGCTAAATCCTGGTGCCCAGTGATCTTCAGCAATAGGTGCTGCATTTCCTTGGAAGTTTTCCCAAACAACTGGGTTTGCAAACGAGGTACATAACACCTCCTGCTGCTTGTAAACAGCCCTGGATTCCTGTCCCCAGCATGTGCTGGGTTGTTATCTGCACTGATGTCTGACAACTTGAACTGAAGCCCAAGGGGAGACTGCAGGTTTTGGAATACAGTTAGAGCTTCTTCCCTGCTTTTATTTTTGTGTGTCAGTTCCACTGACTCAAGGCAGTGGCACCTGGGTGCTGTGGGAGATGAAAGAAAAAACCTATCAGGGATGAATAAAATATAATTTGAGTTCTACCCCGAGCTAATGAATTCCTTCTCTCGGTTCTGTGATTGTGCTTTGAGGGAGCTTTTCCAAATCCAAAGGCTTCCAGCGCTGGTTGGAGCTGTTTCTGTAGTCAGCATCAGCTGGAGATGGCATCCTTCAAGACCACTAGACTTCTTCAAAGAGTGAATCAGGAGATAAAAAGTTGGGGAGTTTAAGGAGTGGTTGAGTAAATCAGAAGAATCTGAAATCAAACGAACTTCTTTGACGAAGAGGAAACTCTAAGAGGGTAATTAGTGGTAAATTGTACCCAACTTGAGGCACTCTGGATGAAAACATGCCTGGATTTAGAGGCCTGGAAATGGAGCTGAGCTGGGTTACTCCAAGCCAACCCTTTGAAACCTTTGGTTTCTTGGTGTGGAGCCTTTAGGACTCACAAAACTCAGAGCAGGGAATGACCTCGGCATGAGAAGGAGGCAGGGATGAAAGGACTTCCCTCCAATCCTTCAAATCCTTGTTTTCCACCTAGGAATGTGCATTGGGAAGGGAATAGTTACAGCTTCTGGCCTCACCAGTGGCCTACCTCCACAGGGTGGTTAACTGGAAATTTGATTGCAAAAGATTTCAACAGCAAGACTGTCAGGAATCTTCCCAGGTTTTATTTGTTTGTTTGGCTCATGTTTTAGCCTAGGATTTTCTCATGTTTGCAGTTACTTGTTTGTGATGAGTCAAGTGTTGCCTTCAGGATTGGGATGCATGACAATGACTAATTAAAAAATTTTAAAATTTACCAAGTTTTTGCAATTTCCTGTCGACTTAATGGAAAACTGTATAAGAAATTGACATCTTCCATGACATTTTGAGAGGTTGGTTGTTTTAGTGCCCATTTCTGTAATTATTCAAGATAATGGATTTGCTGACAACAGCAACAAAAAAAATTATTGTGCATCACTTAAATTTAGTTGAAGACATTCCCTGCTCATTGCAGGGGGCTTGGACCAGATGACCTCCAAATGTCCCTTCCAACCCAAACTATTCAGTGATTTTGTGATAGTCCTTTTATAATATTTTTGGAAGCAGAGGTGGACCCTGCCTGCTGAAACAATCCAACTGAGAAATTCTGGCTTTTGGGAGGAAAAAAAAACCACTGTTCACTGTTCAAATGAGAGCCCCAGAGCTGGAAACACGTGGTTAAAAAATGTCCTGGTGCAGCCACATCTTGGATTTCCTGCTGCAGAACACGAGGCCTGATGAGGCAGGACAATTAACCCAGGAAATTGGGACAGGCTATTTGGCTTTTGTTGAAGCCACGAAGAGTCAGGCTATAGTTCTAAAACAAAGTGGAGGCTTTTCAATTATCATTATATGAGTCCATTGGAAAAAAAAAAAAAAAAAGAAGAAGAGGAAAGGAATGGAAACAGTAGAGCAGAATCTCATCTGACTTCAGTTAGTAAAACTCCATAGGCTCTGCTGAATTTACATTAGAGCAGCTTCAGATCTGCATCTTTTCAAGTTTACTTCAAATGTCCCCTTTGAGCCTGGAAATCTGGAGAACTTGGGAGCATTTGATGCAATCCCCAAGCAATACAAAGGGGAGCCTGTTCTAATTGGGACTGTCTCATTAGCATTCAACACCACACTGAAAAATGACAAAGGGCTGGGGCTGACCTTTCATTTCTCTCCATGCTGCCAAGCTTATGATAACACTTGTTTGAACTTCATTAACACCATTTAATTGCCTGCATCACAATCAATATGATGTTTCCCTACTGAAGCCTGGCATGGAGGCAAGGATGTGGGAGACTGAAAAGGGGCAGAGCACAAAAAGCAGAAGCCAAAGACTTTTCCCATTTCACACTGGTGCCCAAAACACCTGCAGGGCTGCAAGGAGAGGATCTGGTGCTCTTTTTTTTCCCTCATCCCTTCTGGGACTTGGTCTCCTTTTGGCTGCTTATTGTGCATTGAAAAGAGCCCCTCTAAGAAAAACTTAAAGTCAATGGAGACATCACAAGTGTTCTTAACTTAAGAGTCAGGCAATGAAGGCCATTCAAAATAGCTTGCCAGGTTCAGGATCAAAAGAAGCTGAAAGTGATCTGAGATGTGGGATTCAGAATTGTAACATTTTCATTTTATTGTGTTGACCTGGGTGCAAACAGTGCCTGACACAGCTGGTGCTACCCAGCTCCTGAGGCCATGATCTCATCTACTTTTTTTTTCCTTACAAGTACAGGCAATTTTAGGATAAGGGGGGACCATTTTAAACTAAAAGGGAGAGATTTAAGTGAGATGTTTGGAGGACATTCTTTATTCAGAGGGTAAGGAGGCCCTGGCACAGGGTGCCCAGAGAAGCTGTGGCTGCCCCTGGATCCCTGGAAATGTCCAAGGCAAGGCTGGACAGGGCTTGGAGCAGCCTGGGATAATGAAAGGTGTCCCTGCCCATGGCAGGGGATGGCACTGGATGATTTTGAAGGTCCCTTCCAACCCAAAACATTTCTGATTTGATGATTCATGAAGCAACAGTGATTTGCATCCCATTAGCCTTTAGGTGTCGAGGTCTAGATCTTGTTAGGAAGAGTTTTGAGAGCCTGTTTGGAGTACACAAAACAGACAGCCTGCACCCGTTTGGGATTTCACCTCCCCAGTCTGTCAACTTGGGCTTTTAGGGCTCTCAAGTCACTAGGAAATCTCTGCCTGTGCAGTGCTTGTGATGTCGTTTGGCCACTTTGCAGCTAACTTTAGAAAGAAAGACAAACTGGACCAGTTTAAACCAATAAAAAGCTGCATCTACCCTAACATTGTGAGTTATTGAGGATTTAGGGAGAAGCTTTGAGGGCTTTAAAAAAGAGCATCACATGACAGGTGCAAATCCTGGTTCTGCTTTTAAAAAAAAAAGAGTTTTCTGTGTCTCCTCTCTCTCTGCTGGAAAGAAAACTCAAGAAGGTGCATATCAAAGGTCAAGGCAGGGGGTGTTGTCAGCAGAGATAATAAAAAACAGCGCTGGAAGGGGCCTCGGGAGGTCAACCCGACCATCTCCTGCCTCAGGGCAGGATCAGCTCTGCCTAAAGCCTTCCTGGCTTGTCTACCCCTTTCTTAAAGGCCTCCAACAACAGAGCCTCTGCTGTCCTCAGGCAATTCATTCCCGTGCTTCCCTATCCTTCCCATCCCACAGTGTTTTCCCTGCTGGGCAGCCAAAATCTCCCTGGCTGTAATTAAAGCTCAGGCATCCCCAGGGCAGGGGGTACAGCTCATTCCCTGCCTCTCTGGGGCAGCTTTTGGCGTATCTGAAGACTGCTCACTTATTTTCCTTCACTTTTCATCTCAAAAAATAAATAAATCCCAATGTTTTCTCATCACGGCAAAAAGCTGTTCTTACACAGCGCAGCTTTCAGCTGGCAAGATGAAAATATTTCATATGTGGAGGGTGCAGCCCCACACATGCTCTGCTCTGAGGTGGTGCTGGGTGATCTCCTCTCCCTGAGGAGATTCCCTGTGCATCAATTCACTCCTCAGCCATTGAGTCAGAGCTGTCCTTCAGCTCTCCACTGTTTATTCTGAGGGGAGAAGCTGCAGGAAAAGCCAAAATAAACAAATGAACAGGCGAAATGAAAGCATTGCCCTTTCTAGGGCTTGCTCACATAGATAGAATTGTGAAAAACGAGGTTGACTTTCTTGGAAAAATTTAGAAGTTTAATAAAGAAATAAAAAGAAAATAGACAATTAGGAGAGACAAATGCAAAATACATTTCCTCAGCTAAAGGTGGCTGGCATTGAACCAGCCAGCACACTGTTAACAAAGAGTTTGTTCTTTAAAATCACCAGCCTGTTGCATATTTAAGAATTCACATGCATGATTCAAACATTCCTTTTGAGTGTGAATTCTTTTGTTTAGTCTCAACTTCCCCCCCAACCATTCTATCTGGCAGACTTGTCCTTGGGTGGCTCCATTCCATCTAATAGAACAGGTCTATAAATTCTTCTCCTGGGGCTCTGGTCATTTTCATTTGGACAAGATACTTGATAACAGAAGTTTAATCGCTTTCTTGGTCAGCAATCTTCATGCAGGAAAACAAAAGACCCCAGTTGTCTAACACTAAGTTACAATCATAAAAAATATATTCATCACATTTCTAACTTCTATTAATTAAAAGAAAATACAGTACAAACTTCCTACATTATACATACAATATTCATTTTAATATTTGTGAAAAGCCAACTCTATACAATGCATTTATAACAGAATTGTTCCCTTCAACAGCTTGGGTTGGAAGGGACCTTGAAGCTCATCTCATTCCACCCCCTGCCATGGGCAGGGACACTTTCCACTATTCCAGGTTGCTCCCAAGCCCCATCCAACCTGGCCTTGGACACTCCCAGGGATGGAGCATCCCCGATTTCCCTGGGCAATCTATTCCAGTGTCTCACCAGCAGCTCAGATGGTTTCTAGGAAACTCAAAGTGCCATTCTGTGTCAGTGCAAGAACCGACAGCATGTCCTTGCACCGCTTCACTGCATCCCATAAAAGAGCCGGGTTGTTCCCAAGCTTTCCAGCAGCCCTTCCCTGCTGGAACAGGCTCCCATATCCCTTTCACACACCTCTCCCCCCTTCAGTGGTCTGGATACAGCCGGCTATTGCATAACCCTAATTATGTTATTGCTGTAATTGTGTCTGCCGTCTGCAGCGCATGGATTCGTTACAAGCTTTTCATATGCTAAAATGATTATTAATGAGTGCAGTCCCATCCCAGCGACAAACAACAGCCATGACAAAGAGATCTTTTGGAAGGCAATTAGCTCCATGCTAAGCTGCCTAAACCATGGGCTGTGCTGGGAAATTTCGGGCTGGGGAGGATGCACTGGCAAACGTGGCTTTTCTCTTCTCTTTTGATGAGTTAATGAGTTACTGAGCGGCAGCAGGCACAGTCATTCTTGTGAAGCAGCTCCACTAAGGAGCCTTTGTCGGTGCCGAGGGAAAGAACATTTATCCCCGGATAAACAGAGGACAAAATGTATTCCCAGGTCGCTGTGATGTATGCCCAGGTCACTGTTGTGTCGCTTTCCTTGGGAAAACAAAACAAAACAAAGCAAAACAAAAGGTAACCTAGGGAAAGATGAGGTTGGAAGGAACAAGAATAATTAATTTTTCAGTTTAAGAGTACCAACTGTACCCTGGTACATCCCAAATCCTTCTCCATCCCTCAGTGGCAGTGGAGGGTCTCCTGGGCTCTCTCTCCAGTTCAAGGCAGGTTGCTGTGCTGGTGACACCTGTGAGGACACATCCCAAGGCCTAGTTATCCTCACATCCTCCATCTGAGCAATGATGGGTTTACCCCAATCCCTCATAATTTTAATTGCTTATGAAGTTTAATGAACAAATTTCCTGTCGCCCCTTCAGAGGATGGAGAGCCTTGAGGTAAGGATGGAGGCTGCTCCTGTGAATATGGGGGAGCTCAGACACATAAGGCTGGATCTTTTGATATTCATCTGAGGATCTTTTAGAAACAGCTGGGGAAGGATCCACTGGAGATGAGCAAAACTGCAGCACAGAAGCAGCAGCAAAGCTGTTCAGGATTTTCACTCCTGACCCCTTGGAGACAGGTTAAGCTGAATTTGCTGCTTTGCTTTGCTACCTTTCTGTCTCATTCAGAGAGAATCTGGCTCAGTCTTGTGTTCTCAACCTCCTGCTGGCTGTGGAAGTGTGAGTCAAAGACCTGTCCCTGTCTCAGGTGACACCTGGTGACCCTCCACAAGTGACAGAGCACCTCGCTGCCCCTGGCACTGCCTCCCAGCCCAGCTCTGGTGTGGGAGCTGTCAGCTGCAGGGGTGATGGAAGCAGCACAGCCAGCCTTGCAAATTCCAGCAGTGCAAATGTAAGGGCCTCTGGGGTTTGGTGACAGCTTCTCAGTGGTTTTTGCATTAGGGGTATGCAAATGGCAGAGAGGCTCTAAGTACCTCTGAGGATCTGGGCTGGAATCGAAGGTAAATAAAGACTCAGCAGGGATGTTGTCATCCCCCTGCTAGGATGCTTTAATACACACATTCATCATTCCTTTAGAGAGCACAGTGATGGCTTCATTAGAAACTCTTCTGCATAAATAAGTCACTGGGCCATGGCAGAATTTGGATGGAAGGATATTATGGCTTATGGCTCATCTAGATTGGGGTATTGGTACATGTTTATTTCCCCTTCCTTTTCTTTTATTTTTGCCACAAAATACCTTGGTTTAGTGGGAAATGGCTGTTTAGGTGTGTGATGCCAGGGAATTGAGTCTGGGGGAGACCAGGATGCTTTGGTGGGTGATGGCCTGTGACCCCAGAGCAGTGAGATCACATCTGTCATGGCCAGAGCCCTGAAACTGGGATTCTTGGAACTCAGATCTGTGCATCCCCTCCTTGGCTCCAGGGAACATTTCCTGCTGCTTTTCCTTGTTTGGATGAGTCACAGGAGTGTTGTGCTGCTGGGGAATGATCTCTGCAGGGCTGGAAAGGGATGGGGAGCTTTCAAACCCTTGTGAGTCACAGACTCAAGAGTCTGCTGCTACCAGGTGGAAAAGAAACAGGACAAACTTGGAGAAGGAGTTGATAAGTGTGTCTGTGCTCCAGTTTTTGGGAGCACCCTGTCCCTACACCCACTATCCTGCCACCACTTGGTGACAGCTCAGCCAGAGAGAAAAAGGAGAATTTTAACTGCTTGTCAGAGCCAGACTGGCACCTCTGATTTCCTCCACCGACCCCATTTATTTTTGATGTGATGAGCCCCCTTCTCTTCTCATTTCACTCATCAGGAGGGTGCCTATCCAACATTCATAAGGAGCTGCTTTCCTTTCAGGCACCATAAATCAATGTATTTCACTGCTTTGCAGCCTGCTTTCCCCACAAGTCTCTGAAATGTGCTGGTGGCACATAGATTTTTTTTTTTCCCAGTGCCAAGGCACACCTTGCTTTTCGACCATAAGATTCCTTGCCCTTTGCCCCCAAGATTCCTTGTTTTCTCAGCCATGTTATGGATGCCACCAATTCCTGATGCTTTCCCTTGGATCTTCTCCAGGCAGTGATGCCAAGACCTGTCTGAGTTTTTCTGGGAGTGGCAAAGGTCTAAGAAATATTTATTCCTCCTGCTCAGCATCTCCTCCTGGGGGCAGCTCTGCAGGACAGGGCCTCCTGGGATTTCCAGATGCTCACCTTACTCACAGACACCTGTCCAGGTCCACTGGGGGATGGAGGGTCAGGCAGAGTGTAAAGAAGAAAAAACCCACACCATTTTTCACTGGAGCACTGGGAATGAGAAATATTTAGACCATGGGACATTACCATAATCTTGTAATCCCATGAGATGTTTGAACAAATAAGAAACTAATAAGAAACTGGTTTATAAGTAGTACTAACCTAGAGTTCCAAGTTTTGTCTTTATACATTATCTGTAAAAGAGAAAAAAAGGTTAAAAAAGAAGAAAGTTTTAAAAGTTTCATTTTAATTCTCTTTTAGTGTATGTTAATAACTCCATCTTTGTACCCTTTAACATTAGAGCCTACTTTGCTTCTCTCCTAATCCTATCTCACAACAAAGTTCTAGCAAACACTCAAACTCTGCCCTAAATTTAGCAAACACAAAATTCAGCAAGCATTAAACCATTACAGTTAGACTAAGATTTCTGGCCAGTCCTAAGCTCAGAAGACAAAATGCCAGGACTCCAGGGAGAGAGATGTTTTTGTGCCTGCTGGAAGTTGCAGTAAAATTAATGAGGTTTGCACGAGTTTTTATGGTGAAACAGAGTTTAGCTTTGGGAAATGTCAAGCAAGAAGGACCTCTGCCTCCTATGCCTCCCTCTTCCAAGGATTACATCAACACCCCACCACCAAAATCAGGATATCAACAGAGACTGGCCCATTGTGGAAAATCAGGATGGGATTTAAGGGCACAAAACCAAACTGAGCACAACTGGAGCCTCCTGGTGTGGAAGGGTTCCCCCCCATGCTCTTGCACTGCTCTGTTTTCCACAGGACCCTCCAGCAGCTGCTCGTCCTGCTCTGTCACAGAGTATTTTCCCACTCATCCACCTCAAGGATCCTCATCACACAGCACTTCAATGTCCAATTTCTCTGCAGGGGCAAACAGCCTCCATCTCAGCAGGTGTCTCCACGCTGTTTACAGGACACCTGTCAGCTCTTTTGGCTCCCCGTCCCCTCTGCCTCCTAATTATAAAATTGTGGATTGCTGCAGCTATGGGCTTTTTTTTTTTTTTTTTTACTTCTTCTTCTTCTTTTTTTTTTCCTTGTGCACAAAATGTCAAATTGCAGAAATTAAAAATGTAAATGATGGCGTCTAATTAACCAGTTGACAGCAGAGCACAGCTGCGAGTGACAGTGACTGATTACCTTCTGCAAACCTTGTCCTCCAAGACCTGCCTTACCCAGGGGAGGAAGGACATCAAAAATAGCAACTTCCTTAAAGAGACATCACTCTGCAGATGAAGCCTGCTGGCCAATGCTTCTGGGGAGATCCAGACCCTATGGATAAACCCCCAGTCCTCCTGAGCTCCAGGGGAATGCTGTTGGCTCCTAGGAAAAGCAGATTATTCCCAGTCAGACTGGAGTTGAAGGCTGTTGCCACAAATATCAGGCCAGCTTAAAATATTGGCAAAAAGGAGATGCTGAGCAGGAGAGTTGTTGGGATAGACTGGATGGAATAGGGAAGGTGGGTGATGTTAGCAATGGGGGCAGATGTACTAGTGAGAATGGTGCAAGAAAAAATACAAATATTTGGGGTTTTTCTGTGCACGGTGAAATCCTGAGCTCTCAGTGGGCAGCAAGTTCTGTCTGGGAAGAGAGGCAAGAATAAAAGCCCTTAAATGTCTGACAAAGTGATCCAGCTTCAATCCAGCTCCTACTGATGGCACAGGGAAAGTTTACAGGATACCCTTTGGGCCTTCATTCTCAGATTGGGGTGAATACAACACATCTCTGGTGCTCGGGATTAGTGTCCAGTCATTTCCACTTTGGCTAGGTCACCTTTGTTGCTGTAAAAGAAGAGCACGAGCAGGTATATAACCAGAAAAGCCCAACACTCAGTGCGTTTTTTTCTCCTTGTTTGTGGATTTCTGTAGCAGTGTGATTTTAGATTTCCCAATAAGCATCTCCTGTGGAAAAGCTGCTTGGGGAGGATTCAGGCAAAGCAGTCAGGTCCACACATCACACACACCATGGCCAGCTCAGCAAAGAGAAGCAAGAAGGGCCTTTGTAAGATAAATTCCAGTGAAGGTTTATTCCAGCACACCAAAGAGATCAGGGACAAAAGACCTGGCCATGTGCCGGGCCTAAATAGGGGTCAGGAACCAATGGTCTGAGGGCAAGTGGGCAATAAAAGGGCAGGGCAAAGGTCAGTGACCTATAGGGGACACGGGGCTGGCCACCAGGGATACCACAACCAATGGGGAAGTAGGAAAAAAAGAAACCACGAGAATTAGGGACACGGGGAGAGAACGAGACTGGGGTAGATTACACAGTGTTGCAAGGCAGCACGGGGGAAATCTTTTCTTTCAGCTTGGGTGGAAAACTCTATGGTAGGTAATTCCAGGGCAGGACCTTGGGAATTCCCCTGAGAGGTTCGAGGGATTCCACAGATTTCACTTCTTGAGCTCCTGCTCTTCCTCTTAAGTGTTGTGGTACTCTTCTTTATGGGGGTGCAACACATTCTCCCCAGTAGGATCACTGGCAGATGAGTGTAAAAGATGCAAGATGGGCCCAGCCTGCAGCTCTGAGATTAGTAACACATAACATAAAACTCAATCTAACTCTGAGACAGAGCAGAGGTTGGAACCTAAAAATCTCTAAACGAAAAGTGAAAGCAAAAGGTCCAACTAAAAGAGAAAATGAAAGCAAAAAGTCTGTCTCTCAGGGCAGGACAGTGGGTTTTAAGGGACTCTTTTGGGGGCTGAGTTCAGGGTAAGGATCCAATAGGGAGAGGAGAACAAGGTGGGGATTGCAATACTGAAACCAATAAAGAAGCATAACAGTCTCAACAACTAATAAGGCATCGAAGATTGGGAGATTGATAGGGAACACTCTGGAAGGAAAGGCAGGGTTTAGGAAGGATTGATAGCTACACAGGTGAATGCAGTCTAGACAATACAAACTCTACAGAGAAGGGAGGGTGGTACAACTTGGGACTAAGTGTAACTCTGTATTTTCTTGGGCTTTAGATTTTTACTGCTAGTTACTGCTAGCTGTCTCCCATGGGAACAAATTCCCATTCTCATAACAATGTCTTTGTTGTTTTGTAAATACTAAGGAGAGCTTTGCTCTTCTCACACAAACTTCCCAAAACAATCTCTGTCACCTGTTGTTTTGCTAAAGGAGAAGAGACACAATCCTTCTCTGACCAATCACAGCCTCTTTTGCAGACCATGCTATAAAAGAGCAAAGATTCAAAATAGTAAAAGCCTTCTGATCATGAAGTCTGTGTGCTTTCTTTGCCGCCCAATCGCTGTAACAACTAAGTTATTAATATAGGGGAAAACAAAACAACCCATTTAACATAAAAACACATCACAACACTCTGAAACCTGTGCTTGTGCCCCTCAGGTACTACTCGGACATCGCCAAGATGCCAGCGATCAGTGACCAGGACATGAACGCTTACCTGGCCGAGCAGTCCCGCATGCACATGAACGAGTTCAACACCATGAGCGCGCTCTCCGAGATCTACTCCTACGTGGGCAAGTACAGCGAGGAGGTGAGAGCCTGGGTGATGGAATTCTGGATTTTATCTAATTTTTTTATCCAGATTTTTATCTAAATCTGGATTTTTAAGATTTTGGTATGTAGTAATATATACGGGGCAAAATGGAGACTTTACGGTGCATGTTTGTTGTTGGGATTTTTTTCACCTTCTTCCTTCCCTTCCCACATAAAGAGCTTGTGGTTTTCTGTAACTGGTTAACAAAGTCTGCATTGCAGACTTCAAGTGGTTAGTTGTGGGCTTGATATTTCTAAACCTGAGACAATTTTTTAGCTTGCTAACAATTGCTAGTTCTTTCCCAAGGGAAACTTCTCAACAAAGTCTTCTCAAAACAATCTAGGCAAATAATATTCTTTCTCAAAACATTTTTCCCCAGCTGGTGTTTTTCTGCTTCTCTAGTTTAACCAATGGGATTAGAGTGGTGTCATTTCTATTCACCAATCATGTTGAGTCTGTATCGTAACACCTTATAATTAAGTAGGAAGGATTAGAAAATAAAGCCTTCTTTTCTTTGCCTTCTGGGAATCTTGTAGTTTCTTCATTTTTGTGTCCAACAGCGACAGTTAGTTACTGGATTTAAAGTAAAAATAATATAGGTGGCATTTCATAATTGGATGGATATTGTCCTGGAAAAGACCTTGTAGAGATAGAGAGGTGCTCCATTTTACCTTTGTTTTCTAACTTGCTAGTTAGAGCTCACGGTTCGTGAGACTGAAATATAGATAAGAAATAATAAACACCGAGTCTGAAGACGAAACTATGAACACCATGTAATAATCCCAAGGTGTGTCACTGGAACCTGTCTGCCTCCTGGCTGGAAGGGTGAAGGATTTAAGGAATGAGGAACAAGGCTTGGGGTTTGGAAAGGGAAAGTCTGGGATTTGGGGTCTTCTCAGTACTCCTCTCTAGATCCCTGTTGTTTTTGTCTCTCTTGTTCAGTCAGGCTCAGCTGGCTTGAAGTAGTTGATGGTCAGATGCTAGCTCACTACAGAGGAGCCCTACATGAGCCTTACATCCAAAATGGCCAAAAGTTGCTTAAGGACTGTGCCCAGCATCATTCTAGACACCCTAAAACATCCCAAAATGGTCCAACACAGACTTTAGGGTGTCCAGCATAGTTCTATGTATTGAAGGCCACGTGAGACCCCTTAGGGCATCTCAAGTGGCATGACCAGGTGATGGACAAAACTCATAAATAAATAACTGATCTCCAAGATAAGAGTCCATTTGATTGGTTGCAATCCAGAGGTCTGCACTGAGTCAGATCAAACCCAAACACCCTGCCTGGTTCCCTCCTGACTGACTGACCTACCCTGCATGATCTAAGCTAAGCCTGGGACCTGCCTTAGAGAAAGCCAACCCTCCTCTGCTGCTCTAAGATGCTGGACTCAGTCATTTTGAGGAAAGAAACCCAAATCCCTATCACTTCTTCCTCTCTCCTTTTCCAGATCCTCGGAGCCCTCGATCAAGATGACCAGGCTGGGAAACAGAAACTTGCCTACAAACTTGAACAAGTCATAACCCTCATGAGCATAGACAGCTGAGAACTGTCCTGCCAGGGACACCCTGGGAGGGATAAACCAAGTCGTGCCTCACTCAAGATCATCATCTTTACCAAGTGCAAGTTTTGATGGGCTGTAAGCAGAGTCACCCGAACAGCGCTCCTCTCTCTCTCTCTCTCTCTCTCTCTCTCTCTCTCTCTCTCTCTCTCTCTCCCCCTCTCTCTTTCTCTCTTTTCCTTCTCTTTCCAAATCTATGGACAAAGAGACAGAGCCCCAGGGGTTAAAAGAAAAGATTGCAGAGGAATCTTGGCTCTGGGGCCATGAAGACATTCGGGTGGAGCTCTCTTTTCACAGCTTCCCCTCTGCCTTTTGCCCTAGAGAGAAACTATTGAACACACACACAAAAACCCCACCGACCCTCCCCCAGCATCGAATCCTCACTCTGCAGAGGTGAAACTGGGAGGTAACTTCTGTCATGCTGCTTTAACTGCTCTCCCAGGGCTGTAGCCTCTGGAGTGGACATGGAAATGAACTCAGTGTTACTCAAGTGTCCCCAAGGGGAAGGCAGCCTGCCTGCAGGGTTCCTGGAGGGCAGAGCCAATCCAGCTCCCCTCCTGCACAGCCACTGCAATTCCATCTCTTGAAAACCACCCACTGGGAGAGGAGGCTCCCCAAAAAAATGTCCAGAGCAGGACAGCTGTGGCTCATCCTGCCTGGGCAAACAGCTGCTCCCCTGGGGCAGGGAAAGGGTCAAGAGGGGATGAGGAGACCGACGCTCCCCTGCCCATGTGTTTCTTATGGTTCTTCTTATTTTTCCAAGAGCTGCGTGTGCCCCCCTCTCTGTCTTTTCCCGTCGTGTCCTGTTGGTCGTAGCACTGCAGCAAAACGCTCTCTCTGCTCGGTGGCATCCCCTCTGTGGTGGTGGTTCTGCTCCTCCTGGCAGCACAGCATCATCCATCCCCCTCGTTCCCACCTCGGCTTGGAAAGCAGGAGCCACAGGCCCCGGGTTGTTCCAGGCTCAGCCCCAAAAGAAGAACCAGAAGGATTGTTTGGTTTTTTTGTCTTTTTTTAAGCTGTTCTTTCCATTTTGTTTCCCTGACTGGAACACAGCTGTCGTTTTCCCACAGTGGAATCTCGGAGGGTTACTGAAATGCTTGCTGTGAAGTGAGGTGGTGCACAGGGCCTTCCTTCCAAGCCACTCCTAAGAGGAAATGTCACCACATGTTTTGGAAGGAGATCTTGGAGAAAATCCGAATGAAACACTGCAAAAAATTCTTCTACCTAGATCCCCCCAGCTGAACTGCCTGTCTTCTGGAGGTCTCTGAACTGCTGTGAGCCCATCTGCCTTTTGGTGCCAACTCCTGGCCTTTCCTCTTCTCCGTTCCTGGAACCAACAGGCCTTGCTGAAGGCACAGTTGCTGCCTGGGAAGGATTTTATCTCTCTTTGCACTTCTTATCCCTTCAGGGATCACTGTCACCATGGGACAATCGTGGGGGACCACCCTGTCCCATCCTCTGCTCAGCTTCTCCAGAACGTCTCAACTTTTTCCATGGCCAACCAAAGGGGAGTGAGCTCCTGCATCTCTTTTGCCTTCAGCTGTTCCGTTCACACGGCTGCCAGCCCAGATAACACCACGATCAGAGACCCTCGGGGTGTGGACAACCTTCCTTGTACGCAGGGAGGCAAGAGCTGGGTCAGCATTCATCACCCCAGACACGAGCAGAGCTCCCTGGCAGATGGAGGAGTGGCTGGAGAATCAGCCCAAGTCCACGTCACCCCGTCCTTGGAGCCACAGCCTGGATCTGCTCTGCACCTGGAGGGAGGAAGGGGTGCAGGCAGGGTGTGTAAATTGATTAACAGAGAGAGTTCGTTTGGGTTTATTCCTGTCTCTTGCTATCAAACCGGAACCTCCTGGGAGTGACAGATCCTGAGCGTGTGTGAGGGGGGACGTGGTGCAAGCAGGAGTCGGTCAGCGGGAGGGTTTCCCTCAGCCGAGCAGATACACACGTAGGCGAGTCCAAAACCACTCAAAGAACAGCAAAAGTCCAAAAACTGGACATGTCTGTGGGGAGAAAATCACCAGATTCACGTTGAAACAGCAAACTTAGGGACACGCCTTGGTTTTAAACCCCCAGACATTTCTCTCTTGATTACAGTTCCGATTATTTTGTGCGTGTGCGTGTGTATCTGTGTGCGCGTGTGCGTTCCTTCCTTTTTTTAAATTTTTTTTTTTTTTTGGTTCTGCTTGCTTTCTGTTGGATTGCTGAGCTGATGGACTCATCATGCACCTTATGGACATCTCAGCAGTTTTAAGAGGCCTGCGCACTGGGGATGGTTTGGGTTTGGTTGGTTCTGCCATGGTTCTGTTGATCCATTTTAGTAACGTCGGCGCATGTTCCAGATCCATTGATTATGGCTGTGAAAGTGGGAAAAGTCCCACCAGAGCCAGTGGTAAGAAGATGACAACAAACAACACAAACACAGTATTTTTTATAAGTACGTAAATTTAAAAAAAAAAAAAAAAAAAGGGAAAAATTAAAAAAAAAAAAAAGGAAGAAACCAAAGGTTTTGACAAACAAAGTGCCACAAAAGATAAATATGGACCCTATTGTCATGCCTTGTACTCACAGCTGGATGGTAGGAGTCTAAGGACAAAGAGCTGGCTTGGAGGGAAGTGGTTATGAGTGATGGGCGATCCTGCCTGGACATGCGCACATGAGAGGAAGAAGAAGCTGTTTAACTAAAAAAAAAAAAAAAAAAAAAAAAAAAGGTATCAAAATGAACTGGTGTGATCCTGCACTGTTACTGAAGTCAGAGGAACACCACAGGGGAAATCTGAGACTCACCCTGTTTCTTTTCGATGTTTTCAGGGCTGTGTTTTTGGTTTGTTATGGTTGTTTTCCATGGTTGGTATTTTATTTCTTCTTGCTGGTACGGAGTTTTTCATCTGTATATTATATATATATATTTTTCGAGAAAAACTTGAACACCTCAGAGACACTGAGAATGAAACACTTAGGGGGAATGGGAAGCACCAGGAGATTGGTGTCTTAACCCTTTCCAACTTCCCATTTAGGTATTTCTGCTTTCTCTCCATCCTCTTCTTTCCCCCATGCCCAGGATTTGAAAGGAAATCTGCGTTTTGCTTCTCCTTCATCTCCTCTTTATTTTTTTTTTGTCTTTCTGTTTCTCTTTAGTTTGGTGTTTGAGCTGGATTTGCTTTTTTGCTTGGAAAATGTGCCAGAATCGTGATGTAAATGCGTGGGCTTCCTCCCCTGTCCCCTTCAGTGCCCTTCCCATTTCCAACCAGTATCCCAGAATCCCCCAGTCTATGAGAAGTCTTGGCATCTTTCTTCCCAGCCTTCCCAGTTGAGCTAACTATTTTTTAAGTGCATGTAAAATACAACTAAAAACAAAGACACAAGCAGAAGAATGAGCCCTACTACAACACGGATGCTTTCTTTTCCTTTGATTTCTTTTCCCCCACCTGCCTTTCCACACCTGACCAAAAATTCCTGATAAACAGGTAGTGTCCCATACTGTTTTTCAAGCCCCATGGAGAGAACTGGAGCCAAAGTTCCTAAAAACCCATGGACAGACTCCAAATATCCAGAATATTCCACACCATAGGCTGATCTTTATGGGCATTTCTCAAACGCTGCAGTCAAATAATTAATGCTGAAACCTGCAGCACCATCAGAAACAGGGGAAAGGGAACTCATGAAGACTCTCTGAGGTTCTGTGGAGAAAGTAAAGATTATTTCTTCACGGCAGGGTTTGCTTTGGGGCTTTGCTGCTGTGTTAGAGGAACAAAGGATGAACAGCCCCAGTGCAAAGACCTCGTGTCCTCCCTGTGAGTGGGACTCAGCTGAAGTGAAGTGATGTGAGATCTGATCCATCATGTCAAGTGCTGGTGCAGACTGAGCCTTCCAGTGGTGGGGAAATTTGTGTGTGTCTGGAATGAGGTGTTGGAGATTTTTTGCCCTCCAACAGACAGCACAGGAGAACAATCGAGGGGAAATTCATCCACTCGAGGTCACCTTCCTCTCCTAGTGTACAATCATAGAATCATTTGGGTTGGAAAGGACCTCTAAGATCACAGATTCTGAATGTTAAAACATGCCCCAGTCCTTCTCTTCCCACTCTTCATCCTGTCCTGAACATATCCAAAGGTTTGGTCCAACCCAGCACACACCAGCCTTGCTCCATTAGAGAAGAGGGCTATGCCAATTTTCATCCCTGTAGTGTCACCACTGCAGTTGTCTTATCTTGCATCTTTGACACTGAAGACAACCATAAAATTTATTGGGTTATGAAGATTTATCAGCAGAATTTCATTTGGTAATTGCTTAATTGAAAAGTGATTAGCAAAGTTTCCTGATCTTGTGCATTCTCTCACAGGAAAATGTTTGCCATGAAGGAAACAAAACCAAGCAAATCAGATAATTGTCATTATTTTTAATAATTCTGCTGAAAACTGATAAATTTGAGGAGTCCAGTCAGTGGCCAGCTTTCCTGTTGAGTCCCCTCAGAATTTCCTGGAGTCTGGGATGCCTGTGAGGTAAAACCCAAGCACATAACAGCCAATATTAGGACAATTGTTCAGAACTAAGTCAAAATGCAAAATGTAGATCTGTCCTTCCCCAAGGCTTTAACAAACTGCCTTGGGAAGAGACACTGCTATGTGGGAGACTCTTCCAAAGGAAGATTGGAAACGTGCAAGGACTCAGTCCCAGAGCTTGGCTAAGTGGGACATGCATTTGTGTCCTCCCAAAGGACATTTGGAATTATGGAATCCCAGAATGGTTTGGGTTGGAAGGGACCTTAAAGATCATCTTAATCCAACCTTGCTGTCATGGGCAGGGACACCTCCCACTGTCCCAGGGTGCTCCAAGCCCTGTCCAACCTGGCCTTGGACACTTCCAGGGATCCAGGGGCAGCCACAGCTTCCCTGGGTGACCACACAGCCTCAGTGATTCCAGGACAATTTGCTCTGCACATTTGATAGGTACTGAGAGTTATCCTCCAGAGCAGGTGGGGATTTTGGGATGTCCTAACTCTTGGCATCCACACCTGATGTGCTGTGGAGCAGGGAGCTGGTGAAACACATGAACTTCAACCTCCTGCCCATTCCCAGCCTGAGTTTTCCTGCTTTGTACCTGGTGCAGCTCCCATTTTTCAGGGTAGTGTTTGCTCCATGGAATCTTGCAGTTTTCCCTCACCTCTGTGACTGTGCAATGCCCTTTCTGCAAAAAAAAAGTCGTGTTGTCTTACTGAGAATAACTATTTTGTGGAGAATGCTTGTAAAACAGAGCTTGTTGACCGTGTTTTATTTGGGATGGCTCAGTTCTCTACACTTGGAGAAGCACCCAAAGGGACACAGGCTTACAGAAAAAAAAAAAAAAATTTGTAGAAAGATGTCAAAAAAAAAAGTAAAAAAATAAACACTTGGAAAAATAAACCCACCAAAACCCCCACTGAAGTTATAAAGCTGCTTAGTCTAATCAACCTGTCATGTGTGTGATTTCTGTTGTTGTCGTTGTTTGTTCATTGGTTGGTTGGTTTTGTTTGGTTGTTTTTTTGGTTTTTTGGGTTATTTTTAATCTTCTGTTCTAAAAATGGAGAGTTTACCTCAAGAAATTCTTTCTGCTTGGAAACAGATCACCTCAAAGACGCTCGCAGCAGAGAGCAGGGTGCAGGGGAGCTCAGTGAAACAAACTTGGGTGTGGAAAACAGAGGGAAAACCAGGACATTCAGGCTCTTTTCAGCATTCCCTTCTCTTACTGGTGTGGTCTGGCATTCCCCAGTGGAGAAGTTGCTGTTCACTTTCAGATAGACTAGAGGCACAAAGAGCCAGCTGGAGAAATCAAGGCACATGTCCAAGCTTGAAATATCTTAAGAAAAACTTGGTGTTATTTAAACTTTCTATGCTGCTCTTTCTCCATTCCCTGGAGAAATTCCACTTTCCAGCCCAGGCTGGGGTAAGGAAGCAGAGAGATTAGGTGCTAGCTAAATGCTCCCAGTGTTTTCCCCGAGGAATAGAGAGGCAACTGGATTATTTAAGGTCACAAGAGAGGCCCTTCCTTGTGTCTGACCCCGTGTCTTGGACATACACGTGAGCCCAGAAGTCTCATTCTCTGTTTTGCTAAAGCTTCCAACTTAAAATCAATGGAAAGACATTTCCTTTCACCACAGTGTTACTAACAGCCTCAAAGAGATGTCAAGACAGCATTAGAAAGGAGGTTGGGATCCTTTTTCTTAGGTTGTTGTTGTTGTTGGTTTGATTTTCTTTTGAACTGATCCTAGTTAAAAAAGAAAGAAATAAAATCTATACTATTTAAATTGGAATCCCGTTGTTACTTGGTAAAGGCAAAGCTTCTGTACCTTTGTTATAATTAATTGTATACCTGTGTATGTAAATATAAGGCATTCCTATTTTGCAGTCCAGAACAAAAAAAGAAAAAAAAAAACAAAAACAACTATTTGTAATATAGAATAAAGTTTATTAAAAAAAAATAAAGAAATAAAAATGCTCCAGGTTGTGATTGCTGCTTTCTGTGTCAAATGGAGCCAGAGGGAAGGAATTGAAGTCAAAGAAAAGCTGGAAAATACCTTAAAGATCATTGAAAATCTGTTAACCCAGCACTGCCATGTCCACTGCTAAACCATGTCCCCATATCCACATGTCTTGGATCCTTCCTTCCTTCCTTCCTTCCTTCCTTCCTTCCTTCCTTCCTTCCTTCCTTCCTTCCTTCCTTCCTTCCTTCCTTCCTTCCTTCCTTCCTTCCTTCCTTCCTTCCTTCCTTCCTTCCTTCCTTCCTTCCTTCCTTCCTTCCTTCCTTCCTTCCTTCCTTCCTTCCTTCCTTCCTTCCTTCCTTCCTTCCTTCCTTCCTTCCTTCCTTCCTTCCTTCCCTTTGTTGTCATCTCTCTTTTCCTTTCCCTGTCACACAAAAAGACATTTATTGGGTTGTTTGATTTTTTGTTTTCTTGCAGAGGTGAGATCCACACAGGTTATTCCTTTCCATTTGTTTTTGGGGTGTCACCAGCTCTTAAAAAAAAAAAATCCAACAGGTTGACTAGCTCAGGAATTCAGGGATGCTACTAAAGGAACAATCTATGAGGCTTGTGGAATGCAAACAGCTTTCTGCAGTCTCAGCTCCATGGAGACCATGTAAAGGAAGAGAGAGAGTGGATTTCAAAGAGGGAAAGGAGTTGAAGGAAGCTCTGACAGCCTCAGCCTGGTACTGCTTAGCAATGTCTGGGCACCTATGGAAGAGCAGGGTGTGGACACCTGTAACCACATCCAGCCATGGAAATGAGAAATCTGTGTCCAGCTGCTCCTTGGGACACCCAGGAGAAGGCTTGGGGCTCAAATCACTCTGCCATCACATCCCACCAGCAGCTCAGCCAGTCCCAGCACTGTCACCCACACAAGCATCCCCCACCAGACCCCTCAAGCCAGCAGAGTGAGTTGCAATTATCCATTACAAAAAATTTTGTGTGCAGGGAAGAGCTTCAGGTTTCAGCTCTTCTGAATTATCAGTGTGTTTAGGGTGAAACCCCAAAACCACCTCTAAATAAGGAATTACAAAGTGTTTTGTTTTTCAGGGCATTGTTTAACCCTAAACTAAAACATGTCACTCAAACCTTCCTTTCAGACAAAGTGAAAATATTTACACTTCCACCAGAGCAGTTTTAGGTTGTGTCTCCCCCAGAAACTGCATAACAAGAGAGAAAATGGCCCAAGTTAGTAACAGCTTCCGTGTCAATAAGACCAGACTGGAAAAGGAAAAGGTGGAGAGGAACCCGAGGCATGAAGAGGTGGAATGGATTGCCTGGAATCTCTGAAGCAAAGCTCTCTGCACCCCAATACCAATCCCAACCCACCCAGTCACTGTTTTTGTGACTGGTCACAGCTGTTGTCACAGATTTGGGGGAATCCATAGGGCAGGGCATGGTTGGGACCAATATTGTGACCCTGTTGATACATCTTGGACCAGTTTCCTCTTGTCTTCCAACTGGGAAGACTGGGAAGCAACAAAACACCAACTATTCCCACAAAACACCCTTCCAAATGTTGAATGGAGCTGCAGTTACTGCACACAGCCAAGCAAACAGGCTCCAGGCTTGTGGTAATTCCCTGTTAGCTGGAAAATGTTTGGTTTTGGGGGAATTTCATGTGTGGGCTCTGCTCAGCAGAGAACTTCCCTGTGGATTTAATGAAAGCTGCAGGAGTAGGAGGGAGGAGGGAAACCCCTGACATGGATCTGTCTGCAGCAGGGCAGGGCATCACTCTGATGCTCCCTGGGACACTCTGGAGAGCCTGGGACCTTGGCTGTGGTCACGTGTGTGTGACAGAAACTGGAAGCAACAGCCTCTTCTCTCAGTTCCAGCCTCTGGAATGCCTCTGTCCAGCTCCCAGATGAGCTAAGGATATTCAAGGTCAAGTAGGTATTTACAAGGCAGGAAGGAGCCACTTTCTCATCATTAAAGTGTGAAAAACACTCTAAAAACTAAATTCAATTGTCAACCCAGCACTGCCAAGCCACCACTAACCCCTGTCCCCAAGGGCCACATCCTTTCCCTAAAGTCACTGCTGTTTCTGTGTCCATGCTGGATTCTCCCTGCCACAAGCTACAGAAAAGAGGCATTTTCAAAGCTTTTATGGTCCATGAGAAATCACAGCCATTTCCTGCACCTCAGTCCTTGCCTCCTTCCAGCTCCTCCACGGAGGAAATGGTGACCATTTGCTTCAGGTCTGTGACATCCCTGGTGTAAATAATATCCCCCAAGTGTCCCACAGAAACCTGGCAGGGGAAAAGACCCTGCAAAGCTCAGGGATGGTCTTTATCTCCCAGGTAAAAGCTGGGAACTCCTCAGCAGCTCAGCTTCCCAAAGCAATCCCAGATGTCAGCTGAGAAGGAGCATTTCCAGCACCCTGGGGAGGATTCAATTTGCCTTTATTATTTCCCGTTTCCTGCTTCCTGACTCTTCCCAGGTTCAGCTGCCTGGATTGCATTAAGATGTTCCCCTCACCATTCCCCAACTCTAGTTCAGAAAAAAATAACTCCACCATCAGCTCCCTCTGGATATCACTTGTCCTAGGGATCCTTTCCCTGTTTCAGCCCCAGGTGCACCTCACCAAGGTGGTGACAGGAGTGGGGACCCTAACTCTGAGTCTCTTACCCTGCCAGCTTCAGTGTCAAGGTGTTATTGAGTGGCAAGAAAATGATCCTGGGATCAATGAGGTTTTATTCACAGAATCACAGAATGGTTTGTGTTGGAAGGAACATTAAAGATGATCCAGTTCCAGCCCTCTACCATGGGCAGGGACATCTCCCATGGATCAGGTTGCTCAGAGCAAGATTTCTGCAAAATCACCTCTTCTGATGAATTTTCTGAGTGGCCATGGGTGTTTTCTCCTGTGGGGCTTGTCCTGTATCTCTGTGCAGCCACCAGTGAAAATCGAGCCCTTCCAGGATCCAATTCATCCCATTTCAGCCCTGCTGGCTCAAATAGATCAGTGACTGACAGAGTGAAATGCTGTTTCCTCTGGCTGGCTCCAGGCAGGAGCTCTCCCAGCTGCAGAGATTGCACTGTGCCTTCCCAAATCCAGGTGGGATGGATCCCAGCAGTGGCTCTTCCTCGACCTTTTTTGCTGTAATTGTTCTAGGAAAACTCTCTTGTTTTACACACAGCAGAGCCCTGAACTTCTCTGCCATGTGCTGTGTTCCCACAACCCAGCAAGCATTTGGGAGGAAAGCAGGAATCAATTTGGTCTTTTGCCTCCAGCTAAGACAGTCAAGGAAAAAAAAAATTGAGAGAAGAACGACTGTATTATTATTATTATTATTATTATTATTATTATTATTATTATTATTATTATTATTATTGACCCCTTTGAATTTCCTGCCTTCTCCTAAATTCTAGTGGGAAATGTACTCACTGACCTCATAACTCCCCAAACCAAACACGATGCCAAGACTTCTCTACAGGCCAGCTTTCCTTCAGTTTGCCATATGGGATGCAGCCCTCGTTCCTACAACACAGGCAGGCAGGTCAGCATTTAGTGACAACCCACAACACACAAACATGTTGTGGGCAGGAACACGACAAGCAGAGAACACCAGCAGGCACCGTGTTTTTCCTGGCTACATCTGTGCTAGTAAATAAAAGGAGGCCAAAGTGGAGCACCAGGCTCTGTGTGGAATTGTCTGGGATGTTTAGCTGGTAATTTGGGGCTATTTTCTCCCAGAGAATGGCCAGGCACAGCTTGGGATGAGCATCGATCATGGATTATTTATTTTTTTCCCTTCATGGATAAAAATGCATCCAGTCTGGCTCTCTCTGTTCCATGAGCTCTAAGGGTTCAGAGGGCCAAATGTACAGATCTAGACCAAAAAATACTGGGAAAAGTTGTGCTGGGTCAGGAGGTGTTTGTAAAAAAATATTGGAAAAGGAGGTTCAGTCTGTTCTGACTGTGAGGGTGTGGTGTTTACTTGCTTGGGGCTGATGGGGGGAAGAGAATGAGCCCTAAGAAACGGTCTGAAGTTGGATTTAAGTTTTGAAATGCAGAGTTTGGGGGCAGAGAGAGAAAATCTATCCAGTGGAACAAGTGCTAAATCCCAGGACATCCCAGCTTTGTCTCAGACACCACTGGCTGCTGTCAAGTCAGCCCTGGACATGGAGTCCTGTTGAGTTGGATGAACTTTTGCTGGAGGAGGACTGGGGTGCCAAAAAACAGACCCTGAGATACCATCAGGACCTGTTCTTCTCTGGAATGTTACGGACTGTTGGGATGCTGAAAACTTAGATTTAAGATTTTAGTATACAGTAATATGTGTGAGTCAAGATAGAGGATTTTGAATGTTGTCTAAGTCCTCCTTCTTCACCTTCTTCTTCCTTCTTCTTCATAGGTTTAAGGTCGTTTTTGTAATTAGTTTAGAGTCTGCATTGCAGACTTCAAGTAGTTAGTTACTGGGTTTAAAATAAAAATAATTTGGCATTTTATAATTAAATAATTGAAATTATTAAATAATTAAAAATAATAATGACATTTCATAACTAGACAAGTTGTCCTTGAAAAAAAAAAACCTAGTAAAGATAGAGAAGCACTCCAGTTTTTACTCAGTTTTTCTAGATTACTAATTTGAACTCATGGCTCGTGAGTCTGTAAATACTGTAAATAAATAAAATATAATAAACATTCCAAGGCTGAACTTGATCCCTCTTTTCCCATGTGTCTCTACCCTGACCTTGGTGGAGAATCACAGAATTTCTAGGTTGGAAGAGTCCTCCAAGAATATTGAGTCCAACCCAGCCCCAACACCTCAACTAAACCATGGCACTGAGTGCCACATCCAGGCTTTGTTTAAACACATCCAGGGATGGTGATTCCACCACCTCCCCGTGCAGGCCATTCCAGTCCTTTATTCTTTCTGTGAAAAACTTTTTCCTAATATCCAACCTATATTTCCCTTGGCACAGCTTGAGAAGAGAAAAAGAACCAAACCCATTACGATGGACCAGGAGCACAGGTGTGGAATTGAGTCAGATCTCACGTCCTGGGTGGGGACTGGTGGCCCTGAGTTGGGTTTTTCTCATCTGCAGTTCGGGACAAACCTGCAGGCAGCTTTCAGCCCTTGGGAAGAGCCAAATGGAAAATCTCCAGGGCTCATCAGGGTCACCTTGTGGGCCGTGCCATGGCTCTGGCCCTGTGCTCTTTCTTGCTGATCAATGACTCTGAAAGAAGTGCAGATACTGATCCAATCACATTAACAGCACCCAAGTTCACCCTGTGCTTTCCCAGTGCCCCAGCCGAGCCAGAATCCAGGGAAACTGCCTCATAAACCTGCCCTGCTTTGCATTAGCAAAGGCAATCTGATTAACTCCCCAGCAGGAGCAAGGCACAGCCCCGAGCTCCAGCTCAACTTCCACATCAGAGACTGACGGTGAATTGGATCCAGAAGAGGCAGCTGGGAGTTATGGGGCTGGAATTCCATCCAGGGAGGTCACAAACCCCCAGACATCTCTCACAGCCTCTCCCCCTCTTCCCGTGCACCGTCCCCAAACAGAATTACAGCCCCATAATTCAAAGGGGGGTCTGTTTGTCTGCAGGAGGACAAATGCAAGGAGCCATCTGGGGCTGTAAATTCACCCCTTTTCCTGCCATTCCTCCACCTTCACAGGATGGGGCTGCCAGGCTTCACCCAGGGCTCCTCACTTTCCCCACCCATCCAATCTTCATCTTCTTTCTCCTTCTTTTCCTTCCTAATAGAGATATAAAAGTAGTGGGTGTCTCACTCACACCCAATCCCCTTCCCCTCATCCCAGAGAGTGAGAGCAGCTCTCACTCTACTCCTCAATCCTGTTTATCCCCAACTCATTCCCTGGCACAAGCCAGATTGCAAACATCCAACCCACATTAAACCTCCTCAATGAAAACACACCCTGGTTCTTTTCAAGTTGGGCCAAACACGGTATTTTCCCTTAATTGCATTATTTTAGATGGTTTAGGGGAGGAGGAGGGGCTTGGGGACATCTTTTTATAATTTTGCTGGCATTTACAGGCAGGTATTTACAAGCAGAAAGCCAGTCTGGAATATTTCAGCATTATAAGTTAGATAAAAATAAGTGATTGATTAAAAGTGAGTTAGATTAAAAGTAAATTAGATTAAAAGTAAGTAAACAGAACTTTGTTCTGTTTTGTGGGGTGTTTGGGCACCCTGGGCTTCAGAGGTGGTCCATGCTTCCCAAAGATTCCCTTCAATTCTTGACAAACCAGACTGCAAATCCTCTGGAAGTTAAAGCTGGGAGGCATCACAAAATACCCTCAGCACTAATTCAGCAAGAGGAAAGTAAAGTCCAGAAAAGAAGGATTTTCTAGGGCCAGGCACAAACTGAGACTAGAAGATGCTGGTCATCCCACCTCTTCTACCAAACCTGCTGGCTGGTCTGCATAAATAAGATAAAACTGGGTTTGGGCAATTAATATTTTCTCAATATCCTTTTTTCTCCTTCCACCAGAACTTTTACATCCTCCTGCATTCAGGAATTTGGTGTGATAGGTCAAGAAGCAGGACCTGAAAGTGCTGGACATCCCGACATGAGAAATGACAGGGCAGCATTTCTCAGTGGCTCCAGGATTTCTGTACCTTCTCCATCATTTTTGTGCCCCTTCACGTATTTTATGATATAAATGATCACCAACTCCCTTGAAGACAGGAGGGAGTTGTACCCACGTCAAACCACAGTGAAACCAGCAGCAAAATCGCTGTTTGTTTAAATTTAAATGCTCTTGTGAGCTCAAAGCTGAAAAGCCAAAGGGTTCGTGGTGCTCTGACTTAGGCAGCAGCTCCAGAACACTTGGAATGGTTTTTCCTGACAAGTGGTACAAATTCTGAGGGTATCTTGTGCTCCTGACTCTGAAAGCAGCACTCTGGGAAGGTTCTTTCACCAGTCAAAAATACAGGTAGGGTCATGTGTGGGCTTTAAACCACATAACAAACCCTGAAATGTTACGGGGCAAAACATCTGGGGAAAAATGGATTAAAAACAACTCTGAGCTCTTAAAAAAACCAACTGATAAGAAACCACAGAGAGTCTTGGTGAATCCCAGCAGGAAAGTGCTCTGTGAACTGGATTGTGCTCTGTGATCAGCATTGTGGGGTTTCATATACATGTATAAATTCTTGAATTACAAAGATTACCCCGTGTAATATTTGATAATTCGGCTCCTTTGGGAAGTTGACTGTAAGGGAAAGGAATAAAACATTGTTCCAGATTTCTAGCCCGGGGAATTGTCTTAGAGGCTTGTTTTGGTTTACTTCTTTTTTTTGCCTTGCTATTTCTTGCCCCCCTTTGAAAATCTATCATTTTTCTTCCTCAGGACAGAATTTCAATTAGCAGAAGGATAATGCCATCGGGAGGCACTGAATATCCTTGGAGATAAATCTAGCTGGGAATTGTCAATGCAATATCTGAAGCAGCCTGACAGCAGAGGTCCTGTAAAGCTTAGATTACTCTTAAATATAAAAAACCCAACAATAATCAGTGTGCCTTTCAGAGAGGGAATGAAAGGGGCAGGAAGGAGGTTGTTTTTTGAATTGCTACATTCAACTGCAAAAGAGGATGATAAAAGAAAAAAAAATAGAGTATATTAGGGATACCCAAACTGCTGCATCTGACTGAGAAAATGTCTAGATAAACTTCTAGGCACACCTCTAACCACCTTTATGCCTGCTGGATATTTTTATATATTCAGCTGAAAGTTTCTTGTTGAATCTTCCCTTCTGAGAGGGTTGAAAGAGACCCATGAAAGCTGCAGGAACCCACACGGAGTGGAGGACATTGAGACAGTTCTAGAGCAGCCCTGAGCACACAGGAGCATTCATTTGGTGTTTTCATATCCTTAAAACTCAGGATTTTCAAGGTGAGGCAACCTTCCCTCTGGGAGATGTGGGATTGCTCAGCCTGGAGAAGGTAAAGCTCCAGGGAAATCCTATAAAACCTTCCAGTGCCTGAAGGGGCTATGAGAGGGAACTTTGATAAGGCCGTGGAGTGAGAGAACAAGGATCACTGTCTTTGAAATGACATGGGGCAGGTTTAGATTAGATATTAGGGAGAAATTCTTCCCTGTGAGGGTGGTGAGGTCCTGGCACAGCGTGCCCAGAGAAGCTGTGGCTGCCCCTGGATCCCTGGAAGTGTCCAAGGCCAGGTTGGATGGGATTTGGAGTAGCCTGGGACAGTGGGAGGTGTCCCTGCCCAGTCAGGTGTGACTGGCTGATCTTTAAGATCCCTTCTAACCCAAACCATTCCATGATTTTGTGACTCTGTGATTCACCCCATGCCCTGTGGCCAGGATGATCTGACACAGGTCTGCCTTCGCCTCCTCCCTGCTGACCTCTCACACTCACCTGCTGAGTTTACCTGCCTCAGATCACCTGAAATGGCCTCAAGAACTGAATGGCCTGTGACTGCTGCTGGAACTGGGGGCTGGAGGACCTCTTGAAGGCTCTCAGAGATCAGGCACAGGAGGCCCTGATTCTGCTGAGCCCCTTTATCTGCTCACATCTGGTTATCTTCAACACAACCAAGCCCCTTTATCTGCTCACATCTGGTTATCTTCAACACAATCTGTTTGCTCCAGCACAGCTGAGCAGTGGCCTCAGCAGTGCTGGGGTTAGGGACATGCTGAGAAAACCCCTCTAATTCATTCCAGGGGCTCAAAGGAGCCGTGGATGCTCCTTGGCAGATGATTTCAGCTTAACTGGGACCATTTAGAAGATGTCCAAAATGGCCATGGAGTCACTGAGAGGTTTGGGTTGGAAGGGACCTTAAAGGTCATCGAGTTCCAACAGCCCTGCATGGGCAGGGACACCTGGAAGAGGAGGAAAATGTTCTGATTTCACCAATGGAACCACTGCAAACCTTGCCTTCCATGAGGAAGGGTATTTATGGACACGTTTGTGGCATTAGAAGTCATCAAGAGGTAGAACTTGAGGTCTGCCCTCCAGCTCTGCAGGATGGTCTATGCACCATCTGTTCTCCACCAGCAACTCCTTTCAGCAATCTGAATCTAGACAAAAAAAGACAAAGAAAATAAAATGTCTGGTTTTGAAGTATGGGCTGATCCTAAGACATTATACATGACCAGTTTTGACAGATTTGGAGTTTAAAATTGTATTTTTTCAGCCACTGTTGCAACCGAATGGGCATTTTCACACTAAAACCACTGGTTTTTGATTCCTCTCTTTTTTAATTTAGTCAACTTGTTTGAGAGTGGGATTTCTGCAGTAAAACGAGTGTTGGTACCATTGCCAATATCTCCTTTAAATATTTTCAGGATAAATACCTGCAACAGAAAAGTGTGCAAAGCTCCAGGCATTTGGCCAATGTCTTTGAATATTCACAATTAGCAAAGAGAAAAGAGAAAAAAAAAATCTTTCCACTCGGGAAGCAGAAACAAAAATCATAATTAAAACATTTAATGCAGAACAAACCATCATTGCTTTTTGCAGCAAATTGGACCCTAAAAATCCTTTTCACAGAAATGCTGGAAAATGTGTGACTAGCATAGATTTGATGAAGAATGTGACATAATTAACAGGAAAAATGGCAAATTCTCAGTCTGGGGGATGAGTTAAACCTCCAAAATAATCTCTCCAGTCCCACAGTTCAAGCCTGCATGGGGCCAGCTGCAGTTTTTTGGAGGATGAACTCTTCCCTGAGACTTTTCTCAGGGTTAGATTTTGGCTTCTTTAAGAACAGCAGGCATTTCTTTGTGATGGGATGGGAATCCCTCTACATCTTCATCTCAGAGGAGTGAGGACAAAGTGTAACTCAAAATAGTGGCATCAAAGGGGAGGAGAGCACTGCAAGTGCACAGAGGGTTCTGATCTGGAGAAATGCTGTCAGCAGGAGAAGATTGAACACAAGGAAGATTTGGGGTTCCCCACAGGCCTGCTGGGCAGGTTTTTGGGACCTCTGCTTTGGTTTAAGCCCACATTAATCCTTCAAGCACTGAGAAGTTATTGGGTTTAAAATAAAAATAATTTAGGTGGCATCAATGATGGCAGCTCAGCCACCGTTGCTCCCTGGTCCTGCTGGTGACTTCCCTGTGCTGAGAAAAATCTCCCATTTTCTCAGTGACATGAAGAGACAAAAAATCCCAAAACTCTTTCTAAAGCCATGAGCCAATAAGTGAAGCAATATTTCCTTTTCCAGTCACAGCACGATCTTGGGGGAAAAAAATCCAGTTTCTGCCTTTATCCACCTGTATCCACTCCAGAAACATCTAATGATAATATCCGAGTGTCACCTGCAGTTTGAGCCTTTGTCTCAAACAATTGTTGCAATTTATAACCAAAACCATGTATTCTATTCCCAATCTGTTGAAGAGGTGTTTTTTCTTCATGTCATAACTCCACGGGGGAGGGGGTGGGTGACTTCTGTTACTGGCCAGCTGTTCAAACCAGCTGGGGCAGTGTTCTTTATCTCTTCCAGGCCCCATCCTCCCCCCAGGGGAATCTCCTGTCCATGGCCCATCCAGGCTCACTGCAGGGCTGATACAATTCCAGCATCCCATGGGAGATGCTGCACCCAGGGGGAGGAGCCCAGCCTTCCTGCCTGGATAAAAGCTGAGACTCAGACCAGCAGAGCAGCCTGTTTTTCCACTGGATTTCTCAGAGGAAGCCCAGATCCATCTTGTCACCACTGGACCCTTTCTACAGGATCATCTCCACTCCAACAGAACCACATCTGTCACTCCAGGAGGATTTATTTGGACTGCTCCCAACACCCTGACCAACAGGGTGTCAGGTTGTATTCTGGCTCTGTCAGGTTTCTAGGATTTTTGTTCGTTTGCTTGGTTTTGTGTTTTTGTGGGGGTTTTTTTCTTTTTTTTTACTACTACACTTGTATTTTTAATATTCCTAGTAAAGAACTGTTATTCCTATTCCCATTTTTTTGCCTGAAAGCCCCTAATTGTGAAATTATAATAATTCAGAGGGAGGGGGTTTACATTCTCCATTCCAAGGGAAGCTCCAGCTTTCCCTGGCAGACACCTGTCTCTCCAAACCAAGACAGCCTTGCAGAAGTGAAATATCTCAGCTCTCTCCTCTCCTTGCTGCCATGGGCTCAGCAACGCATGGAAGCACCTCTCAAACTCAATTTACTTCAAGCACAAGGAACCCTGATGGATTAATGTGCCCTAAGACAACAGCAAACAGTTTTGGGAATATGGGAAAGGAGCTGAGCCAAACAGACACCAAAGCCACGCTGGCCTGACCGTGGACTCCAAACTTGCCAACCATCAGCATCTCAAAGATTCCATGGGAAGTTGCCTTTGGAGAAAAGTCTTGGCCAGTCCTCTGAGGCCAAAAAATGTCCCTGGTTCACCCTGGGAAGAGCCAGATGAAGGTGACCTGGTGATGGAAGGCAGATCTAGTCCGCAGGCACCCAAATGAGAAAACTGCCTGCGGGTTGTGTCTCCAAGGAAGGAAAAGGAAGGTTTGCAGCTGTTCCACTTGCCCAAGGGGGAAATTATGCAAGCCTCAGAAGCAGCAAGTCAAGATCAAAGGGGAGAAAATTAGGAAAAGAGAGAAGAATGGAGAAGTGGGAATAACTTATGCTAGGGTAGCGCTCCAGGGCTTACTCTTGTGCTAAAGCTTTCAAGTCCACAGCATGCTGGGGAATGCAGCTTTTCTTCTCTTCCTTGTCTTGTGAACTGACCCCTTCTCTCTCCCTTGGCCTGGACACATGGGGTGGTGGAAGAGAATTAAAAATATCCCTCCATGGCTGGGTTGGTCCCAGCACCTTGGAGTCAGGTACGGCAGATCCAGGTGGACCTGAGCCACACAAAATTTCTGCCAGCAAGGGAGAAAAATGAAATTCTTACTCCTTGTTGCACATCTCATTTATTCACTGTGGTTTTTATATCCTGTTTTGGGCTCAGAGGAAATTCCCCACCTTAATTCTGATCAGCAAGGCTGATCCATCAGGTGCATTCAAGAGGGCTAAAACTGCCCACAGCCCCACACAGGGCTGGTAGAGGAGGCATGGGAAATACATGATGCAGAAACCTGTGGTTCTGCAGAAGCTCATGGAGGCTGGGCAGATAATTCAGGGAGTTAGAAATGGTTTAAGAAGTGAAATCCAAAAATTATCCTTCCACCTCTCTTCCTCTGCCATGGATTGTTTTACATTGAGAAAAACAGGAAAAAGGAGAAGGCAAATACAGCTCACAATACTCAGCACTGAGGAGGTGATAGGGCAGAGCAGCACCTTTGGGAAGCAGAGCAAAACCCAAAACAACATGGGGCCCAGAGGACCGTGGACCATTACATTTTGTAATAAAAAGTTCTGCTCCAAACTTTGCCGGGTTCCTCCCTTTAGCTGCCCACCAGCATCTCTCTCTGCCCAGGGAAGGAGCGGAGCAGAGCAGAGCAGAGCAGAGCAGAGCAGGGGGCTCTCCCTTCCCACTGCAGTGTTTGTATATTGGAAACACCGCCTGCACTTGCACCAGGGGATCTGTCCTAGCTCAGTGCTCACAGCCCAGGAAAATTGCCAGGGATGGGTGATGGCTGAGACAAACCCCGTGGGGACCACCAAGATGACAGCAGCAATATTGAAGAGAGTGTGTTCGGCTTCCCACTTCAGCCTCAAGTCTGCTTTACCTTGGTAAAAAAAAAAAAAAATCTGTTTATTTCCCGGGGAGGAAGAGGAGATAAGTGATTTGGACCAGCACATATTCAGGGTTTGCTAATAAATTGCCTCAGAAGTTTGCCTGCAGAATGATTTTACACTTTTTAGGTAGATCCATGATATTTGCAAGATCACCTAAGACCCGAGCTCTCTGTGGCAATGAAGTGAGACAATTCCCCAAGGAGCCCAGACTCAGCTGTGGCACAAGTGGAAGCAAACAGGCTCCTAATGACTGATTGCCTGAAATATGCTCATTATCTCTTGGGAACATCAGCTTGCAGCAGCAGAGCTCGTGGGCTTGGAATCCTCCAAGCCAGCAGAGTGAGACAGGCTGGGTGGGAGGGAGGTGAAATCACAGCTCAGGTGTGACCCTTGGGTGGCATTAGCTGGGCAGAAATTATTTTTTGGGTGCTACAAGCTGGGTGTTTTGGGTGTCAGGATCAGAATCCAGCTCCCTGCGAGGCATTTGGTGTTCAGTGCACTCCCAGCAGCAGATCCAGAATGTTTTCCTTCTGCTGGTCACTGACAAATTCTTTACTGAATTATGTCTCCCCAAGTATAATCAGAATTACAACATACACGTAATTTCTCCACCTATTCCTTCCTCAAATGAGTGGTTTTTGCACAGTTTTCAAGGGTTTCCAGCAGAGCAAACTGTTCTTTTATCAAACTGCTCTTAAATTGGGCACAAATGTTTCATGTACTTTCAAATTTACAGCACATCACAGACCTTGGTTTTATAACTGACAGGGCTTAAACCTGAATGAAATTAATAGGACTGCACAAATCAAGCAGGTGCTGAAATATCTGGGTAGTGATTTATAAAATTTGACAAAATCAACATTTCTGCTTTCAGGTTAATAGTTGAAGGGAGGAGCAGCATTTTGGTGCCCAGAGAAAATACAGAATATTTAAAGGTGAATCTCAAATATTGTCTGGAAAAGGAAAATTTTGGGAGAGCAAGACTGGGGAAAATACCAAGAAGCAGCTTTCTTGCTGGTGTCAGGTTAATTACACCTTCGTACGGTGTCACAAAAGAACAGGGAGCTCTAAGAGGGAACAGGGAGCTCTAAGAGGTGTCTGTTGCTTGTGTGGTGTTTCACTCAGGAGCCAGCCCAGCTCTGGCTCTGATTAGGGCCTGTAAGTGCTGTTATTATCATTAATAACAATCAGGATCCCTGAAACGGAGGCGTAACGGGGCTGGTGCTGCCCTGCTGCTCCCTGTACAGGAGAGGCAAGGAAGACAGATTTTTTAGAAGGGCATATATTGTAAAGGACACTTCACAAGCGGTTTTAAACTGAAATAAATAGGGTTTGATTGGATTTTAGGAAGAAATTCTTCCCTGTGAGGGTGGGGAGGCCCTGGCACAGGGTGCTCAGAGAAGCTGTGGCTGCTCCTGGATCCCTGGAGGTGTCCAAGGTCAGGTTGGACAGGGCTTGGAGCAACCTGGGATAGTGGAAGGTGTCCCTGCCCATGGCAGGGGTTGGAACTGGGTGAGCTTTAATGTCCCTGAATTTATGTCCCTTTAATGTCCCACAACCCAAACCATTCTGTGATTCTACGAAAAATTATTCACAAATTATGCAATCTCATTTCACCCAAAAAGCTTTGCCATCCTCCAGAAGCTGAAGGAACACAGGATTTTTGCAGCCAGCTTTAAGCAAGCTAATGTGGCATCAGGAACTTTCAGACTTTTGTGGTTTTGTGCTTGCCAAGATCATCTCCAGGCACTGGTTCTCCAAACTCTCTGCTGCCTGTATGTGTCAGAGCAGTCCCACTTTCTTCGTAAAGGAACAATCCAAGGGCTGTTTGCTTGGGAGATTTCTTACAGCCAGGATTTCCCCAGGTGTTGCTCCCTTCACCACACGGTGTTCAGTGCACTCCCAACAGCAGATCCAGAATGTTTTCCTTCTGCTGGGCACTGACAACTTTACAAGGCGCATTCTTTATTCCCTAAATTTTCCCCACAGCTCTTGATCCCACAAAAAGCTCACACGCACTTTCAGAGGTGTGTCAGGTATTTTGAACTGCAAAAAGCTGAGTAAAAATAAAAAATTCTACCTTTAGGTCACAGAATGATATAACCAAGTGCTCTTCTAGGGAAAGATCTTCACCAAAATGTTCTGGGCCCTTCAGTTTAGGAAGGACATTGAGTGCTGTGTCCAGTTGAGTTCAGGATGGACATTGAGTGCTGTGTCCAGCTGTGTCCCTCAGTTTAGGATGGACACTGAGTGCTGTGTTCAGCTCTGTGTCCCCTCAGTTTAGGATGGACATTGAAACACTCAAGCACATCCAGAGGAGGCAGCGAGGCTGGTGAGGGGCTGGGAACACAAACCCTGTGAGGAATGGCTGAGGGAGCTGGGCTTGTTCAGCCTGGAGAAAAGGAGACTCAGGGGTGACCTCATCACTCTCTACAACTCCTGAAAGGTGATTTTTGTGCTCAGCTGGGGTTGGGCTCTTTCTCCAGGCAGCACTGACAGAACAAGAGGACACAGCCTCAAGTTGCACCAAGGGAAGTTTAGGTTGGATATTAGGAAAAAGCTTCTCACAGAAAGAATAATAAAGTACTGGAATGGTCTGCCCAGGGAGGTGATGGAGTCACCATCCCTGGATGTGTTTAAACAAAGCCTGGATGTGGCACTGGGTGCCAGGGTTTAGTTGAGGTGTCAGGGCTGGGTTGGACTCGATGATCCTGGAGGTCTCTTCCAACCCAGTGATTCTGTGATTCTGTGAAAATACGTGTTCATGACCTTCCTGCACCATGGCCACCCCTCCCTGGGGCAAATGCCTCCAGCACAACGAACACAGCTGGATTTATTTGGGATTCTGGCTTATCAAGCCATTGGCAACTTGCAGCAACTGGGTTTTGTCAGTCTGTGATATGCACCTGCCTCCATGTGGGGCTGGGATAGGGTCAGACCCATCATTTCCTGATCTAATTAGTGACATTGCTGCCTCTCTTCTTTCCTTTTTCCATCCCTACCACCCACCTGGCTGCAGCACTTCCCCAGATCTGTTTCACCCCAGCACCTCCAGCAGTTTTTCCCTCTCCCACCCCCATTCCCTGCACCTCCAGCAGCCTCCTGGATGTCCCTCCTCCAGAGAATGACCTTTCCTCGGGGTGCCACCCCCAGTTATCCTTCCCCCAGCTCCACAACACGCTGTAGGTGATGTCCCTGGGTGGTCAGAGATGAACATTCCCTCCTTCCCCCACAGATTCTTCACGCCCTATTTATTCCTTCTCTGCCCTCAGCCCCCAGAGGAGGTTTCTGTGAGTCCCTGGCTGGGGACAAGCTGAGCTGTGCCATCATCCATCACGGTGACAGACACGCCGTGGAAGGGCTTGGTGGCACAGAGCCAGGGCTAATGGCCCAAAACACGGCTCTCCTTCACTCCCAGCTGCTTTGGGAGCACTCCCAGGTGCCAATTCCAGCTCCCTGTGGCCCCTGGAGGAAGGGTGAGGTGGGTCAAGGCAGGGGGAGATTTGTAATGGTGGAGTTTGGGAACAAAAGCTGCCCAAAGCTCTTTGGTTGGGCCACAATCAGGACACAGTGACTTTGAAACCCCTCCCCTGTGCCCCAGCAGAGCTCTGGTTTGTGGTCATGCCCAGAGCCCAGGGCTTCTCATGGGTGACCATTTCTCCTCCAGCGTGGAATGGCCACAGCTCTGCTCTGGTTCATCAGAGGAGATGGAATAAGCATGGCATCCAAATTTGGAGTAAAATTATCTAGAAATCGTGTTTTAGATCTGGGAATATCTCTTCTGCCTGAGGTCAGGTGTCACTGTCCTTCCATGGATCATCCCATGGTATTTCTCTCTGGTTCTGGATGCCTGTTCACCTCTGAAGGCAGCAGGAAACACCACGGGGACCACGAGGAGTCTGTCTGGCTGAATCTGGTCTTTGTTTTCTGTGGCTTTGCCTTCACAGAGAGCCAGAAACAGTTTCTTTTGCTCCCTATTTCATTTCCTTCTTCCACAGCCTTCAGATAAATGCTGTTACACAACCTTTATTTCTTCAACGGCCTGCCTTGCAGAGGGAGAGATGATCTTGTCAAAACTGAATAAAACCCCATTTTCACCATGAATCTGCGAGGTAACAAAAATGTGAGGGAGCTGTGAAATGTGAGGCACCAAAAAACTGCTGCCTCCACAGCCTGCTGCTGCACTCAGCTCAAGGACTTTGCCTTCCTTCATCTCAGCCCCTGGGAGTTCACCTGATCATCACTGCTGGCACTTCCCCTGATGTGTTCACTGATGGATTTGCTGTCCCTCAGTTGCACAGACAGATTGGTTATTCCTAAAGTGGGGCTGGGATGGATCCCTTGCAATTCCACCCTTTTCAGAGGGCTCAGAAAGGAGAAGGCTTTAAGGGATGCCAAGAATTGAATTAATTTAATTTGTGTGAGGTGAAACCACAGAGATCACTTGGACTTTCAGGCAGCAAAAATGTTGTGATCCAGTATAAAAATTATCTGTATGAGATGGAGCCATGGCTGCCAGTGTTCACCAGACAGCCAATTGGAGGGTCCAAAAATCCACCACCTGTTCCACCTACCATGAGCCACAGAGGACCCCCCAGTAACTTCAGCTGACATTAAAATCCTGTAAAATCTGTAAATCCTTCTATGAAGACAGCTCACAGAGCTCTCAGCCATGGAAGTGTTAAAAAAACCCAAGTGGACGTGGCATTTTGTGGTTTGGTTTGGTGGGCAGGGTGGTGTTCAAAGGTTGGACTTGATGGTCTTGGAGGTCTTCTCCAGCCCTCATGATCCTATGGTTGATGGATCAATCGTAGGATTGATTGGTCCAAACAACTGATGGACCAAATTAATTCCCTTCCCTTTTCCTTTCCTGATATTGGGACAAAAGCTGTGACCTGTGTGGGAGGCAGACACTCACTGGCTGATCCAGCCATGGCAGGGTTTGTAGGGGCTGTAACAGCTTTCTCTTTTCACCTTTTGTGTGTGTGACATCCCCACCTGCATCCCCATTCTCTGATCCCAAAAGCCAAAAAACCTCCGCTGCCTGTGCTGATTGCTTTGCTCAAAGGAAACCAACCTTTATTCCAGCTCCAGATTCTATTTGCATCCCCGTCCAGGCTCATTCACTGCTCTCAAAGCTGGGATTAAGGCAAAAAAAAAAGAAAAAAAAGAAAAAAAAAAGGAGAAGTTAGCAACATTTGAAAGCAATTTAACCAGAGAGCAACTTTTAAATGAAGCCATTTAAGGCCAGATCCTCCCAGCTGTCTGGGTGTCCCTGCTGAGCCCACTGCAAATCAGAGTTCAGGACATCCCTGTCACCGACTGCAGCCTGCCAGGGAAGATGCATTAGCCAGGAACGTCCAGAGCATGATTAATCTCTCCCTCCTCATTCGGATGCTGCTGCAGTTGCCACAGATGTTCAAGAGCCTCCTGGCAGTGACAGATCCCTGCGTGGTCCTGACTCCTTACCAGGCAAGTAATGACAACAGCCACAGATTCCCAGGGCTGTGTCAGCTGGATTTTATGGAGTTTTTTCCCTCCTCTGGAAAGTTCTGCGTATTTTCTGGGATGTTTCTTTATGAGTTGTGATGTGTTGGAATCATGTGTCGGCTCTTTCCCACAGTTCATGGGGATAAATTGGAGATCTGGGGGAAACATCCTCCTTTCTCATTATCCCAGCCTGGAACTTCCCAGTGGAGAAGGAGGAGTAAAGTTGTATCAGAGCTGCAGGATCCACAAGGAGGAGAGCCAAGGATCTGTGTTTCACCTCCAACAATTATTTTATCTTTAGGGAGAACTGGTCAATGCTGCAGGAAGCTTTGCTTTCCTTGCACTGCCCTTCCTGGCGTGGGAGCACAGCTAAAAACCTGCAGTGGGGCTGAGCCTGCACCTGCTGGGAGCCCATGGAACACCACAAGGTGGGAAAAGCCATTCCCTGGGAGAAGGGGAAGTGACCAATCCTTCAGGGTGTGTGAGGACCACAGAATCACTGAACAGTGGGGTTGGAAAGGACAAGAAAAACCAGCTTGTTCCAAACCCCTGCCATGGGCAGGGTTGCCACCCACTAGACAGGGTTGCTCCAAGCCCCATCCAAACTGGGTGAACATTTCCAGGGATGGAGCAGCCACAGAATCCCCCTTATTGCTCAGTGAGTTCCCAGGGTGCCCCTTACTGCCCTTGGGTTTGGTTTCCCTGTCCATAAACATGGGCTCTGCCCTGCAAGGGGAGATTCCTTGCTATTAAAACCAGAAGATCCTGTCTGACCTCCAGAGAAATCTGTCTTAGCCTGGTACATGTGGCAGGCAAAGTTTTTTTCTCTCATTCTTTAAAGGTCTCAAGAACAGGACTTATCAACTTATCTCGCTCCTTGCCCAAGATGATTCATTTTGCTGATGATCCATCCCACCAAAAAAAAAAACCCACCAAAAAAAACCATGACAAGTTTGTTTCACATTTTCATTTTAAATTTTCCACCTTCATTCATTTTCCACCTTCCCCTTCATGCCATCAAATCTCATTTTGCATTTTGTCTGCCAGCTGCGTTCAGACAGCGCTGACAAGAGCCTTCAAAGGAAAACCCTTCAGCTCCTCCTCCTCAAGTACAACCCTGTTTACAAATCAGGACTGAACTTATTTGTGTAGCATTACACAGCTGCAACCCCTGCTTGGCAGACAAAAAGTCACTCAAAATTCTCCCCACTCCTCATATTATATCCAGCAAGGTGTATCCCACTGTCAGAGATGAAATCTTAGCAGCAACCACGAGAAAAATTACTCCCCACACTGCAGCGGCCATGCAAGCCTGAAATGTGTGGAATGTCATGTGCATATAAAATACTTCTGGAATCTGTGGATAAAATCCTGATGCAGAGGGAGGCAGCTGTGAAGCAGAAGGACTCCAACAGGTCCTGAGACTCTGAGTCTCCTTTTCTGTAGATGTTGCTGCCTTTCAGTTCCCTCTTAGCTCCCCATTCAAAGGGAAAAATATCCACAGAGCTCATCCAACCTGGTTTTAGCCAGATCCAGGACATGTGGCTGCATCCCATCCTTGGCACTCTTTAAGGTCAGAACTTTTGGGTCCTAAATCAAGGAGCCTCATGCACTCCCTGAGGCTGCAAAGGCAGCTGAGAGTGATTAGCCCAGAGAGAGGTGCCTATCTTATTCTTTAAATTGAGAGAAATTAGGTTTAGGTTGGGTTTTAGGAAGAAATTGTTCCCTGTGAGGGTGGGGAGACCCTGGCTCAGGGTACCCCTGGATCCCTGGAAGTGTCCAAGGCCACTTGGATGGGGCTTGGAGCATCCTGGGACAGTGGGAGTTGTCCCTGCCCTTGGCAGGGGAGCTGTAATCAGGGGACCTTCCTTCCAACCCAAACCATTCCATGATTTTGTTATTCTGTGATTCCATGATTCTCTGCCCACACCCAGCCAGAGAAATTCCAGGCAGGCCCTGGGTTTACAGAGGAATCCCTCAGTGGTGCAGCAGATGAAAACAGAGCCAAGCAGCATCTGCAGAGGGCAGGGCCCCACGTCTCCGAGGCACAGCTGCCTCCACTCCTCTCAGGGGGTTGCTATCTCCAAGCTCTGGTACAAGCCATGATTGCCAGTTGCTTTGATGCTGATTAAAAAATGCATAAAAGGAACCCCCGAGAGCTGGAGTTGTGCTGGCACTGCTTCCTCGTGGTACGAGATGTGATGGATCCTGTCTCATGCACGATCTTGGGAATAACATCCAGCCTCTCCCATCTGTCCTCCACTCCCATATATTCCCTGATAACTCTTCCTCTATAACTGGTGTGAAATTGAGTTTCTTTGCAGGTCAGCACAACCTCGTCTGGTGTTGGTGAGGAGGCAAACACAGTGTGCAATTTGGGACATGCTTGTTCTGTAAATTAACTTTTCCTGGGGATAAGCACGGGGAAGGGCTGATTGAGGGGCAGCAAGGCACGTTTTAGGAGAGGAGATTCACCACGTTTCGTTTCCTGAAGGAAGTTATCACTCAGAAAAATCCCACTGGACTGCGTAAAAACAAGGGAAAGTAAAAGAAGGTAAAAAAAAAAGGAAGGTAAAACCTCTTCAGACTAGTGATAGGAAGGGCAGGACTGACACCATGAGCACATGAAGAGAGAGATCAGAGAGCTCATGAATAAATTTGGGCTGATAATTAAGAAAAATCAGTTCAATCATCAGAACCAGAAGGTTTAGAGAAGCTATCAGAGGAGGTAGGGTAAAAAACTAAGCTGCTTAAATGGATCCTAATGCCTTTATTTAAAAGATTTTATAGCATAGATATCATAACAGCAGAGCACAGAGGCATCTCACCTGGTCTTGTGTCCCTAAACCCACCCCTCTTTACTCCATCTCCTGTTTCCATGCAGAAATGCACAATAAAGGAGCCAGAAACTCCACAGCAGCCAAGGCCAGCCTGGATGAAGTCAGCCCAAAGCAGGGCTAAGATTTAGCACTGAGGCTTGGGAGGAGGGAGCACGTGGAAGTACCTCACATCCCAGACAATCCCTGATTAATGCTGGCAGCCAGAGTGAGTCAAAGGGAGGACTTCATAATTCCTAGGCCACTAATCTCACCAGCATTTAACATCCAGGAGAGCATGGATCTTTCTTTTTCCACGAGGGGGTCTGGCTGAAAAATGTGAGTGCCAGAGCGAGCATCTGTACTGGTTTGAAAGCAAAAACAGTGAGAGACTCCAAGTCAGAAATACAATTTAATAGGAGGAAAAAAAAAAAAGTAAAATAGAATAAATGCAATAGTACAAAAGACCACTGACAGAGTCAGAACACAACCTGAAACCCTGTTAGTTAGGGTGGTGGTAGCATTCCAGATGAAATGGTCTTGTCAAAGCAGTGATCCCATAGAAAGGTCTGGGAGCTCTTGTCCTCTGGGAGTCCAGTGGGTCAGGGCTCCCTGTGCTGTCCCAAATCCCAGATTCTATCCAGGTGGGAATGCTTGGCTCCTCCCCCTGGGCGGAGCATCTCCCAATGGGCTGATCTCATTCTCTGAGCCCTGCAGTGGCTCCTTGCTGGCCCATGAACCAGAGACAGCTCCCGCAGGGAGTTCCCCATGAGCCATGGGCACGGCATTGCTGGGCCATGGACAGGAGAGAAGGGAAACACTGCCCCAGCTGGTTCCAGCAGCTCATGGGGATGGGGATGGAATACAGACTTTGAGCACATCTTATATTGTAACCCAGGCCAGCATCAGTTCACTTTCTGAGCCAGCTTCTCTCTGGCTGTGCCGTTGGATTCGTGGTCCAGCCCAGCCCACAGCCCCATTCCCACTGCCCTTCCCTGCTCCCAGAGCTCCCACACCTCCCTGCCAAGCCTTTCCCCAGAACCTCAACACATCAGGAGTGTTTCTGTCTTCCCTGCAACACGAGTTTTCCTTATTGCTGGGTGTTTAAAGGCAATTCTCCTTCTCCTGACCTCTGCAGCGCCGGCTCATCCATGCAGAGAAAGTGGATGCATATCCCATTATCCCTTGAAGTGTTTTATAGCTTATGTTAAAGCTTTGGGCTCCTCAGAGTTTGGTCCCAATTTTAGGATCACGATGCCTCTTAAGGGGAAAGTGATGGGATGTTATCTGAAAATCACTCTAACCATCAGAAGGCAGATAAAAATATTTATTTTATTTATTTATGAAATCTGAACTAAATGGTACAGCTGGGAAAAAAATGAATAAGAGGGGGGAAATGAACAAAGAAACAAACAAACCAACCACAAATATACCTAGAATTTAAATGATGTGAAAAACCATTTTTTTCTCTGAATGGTTCAGCTAGCAAGGGGACAGACATTTCCTTGGCTTCCCACACAATCCTGGCTCCATGGAGGAGCCCATATCCATTCTGGGGAATGTTATGAAGAGGAACTATTTACAAGGGAGTGAAGTGATAGAAAGTAATGGCTTGAAACTGATAGCAGGCAGGTCTGGATGGGATATTAAAAAGAAATTTTCCCCTGTGAGGGTGGGGAGGCCCTGGCACAGGGTGCCCAGAGAAGCTGTGGCTGCCCCTGGATCCCTGGAAGTGTCCAAGGCCAGGCTGGATGGGGATTGGAACAGCCTGGGACAGTGGAAAGTGTCCCTGCCCATGGCAGGGGTGGCACTGGATGAACTTTGATAACTGTTCCATCCCAAACCTGCCAAGGATTCTATGACAAAATTCAAACTTGTCCATCAGTGAAGCAATGAATCTTCTCACCATTGTCTCATCCTAGCAGTACTGGTGTCAAACATTCAGAAATTAAACCTTGAATGGTTTTGTGGAGGCACATTGCTGCACAGGCAGGAGAGACCTTGATACAGCAACATCAGCTGGATGTGGGTGAGATCTACAAGAATAAACCATATGAAGGATGGAGCAACTGGTGGCCCAACCCTGCAAGGGGTGTCAGTGCCAGTTTAACACCAGAGAATCCACTCCTGAAGTCTAAGGGATGCTTGGTCAGGTGCCATGGGCAACATAAATGACTAAAATTGCTCTTTTTGTTCCAGATGCAGCTTAGTTCACATCCCAGCAGGGGCCATTTCAGCAGCTGGTGGCTTTTCTTGCAGTACCTGAGTCAATCATTGACTGCAGATTCATTCCAATAATTTCGGGTACTCATTTTCTGCAGTCTGTACTTGGAACCCATTTGTTTATCCCAAAAAGAGAGAGAAGATTGTTTCCCTGGCCAGGCAGGCCTTCACCATGAATTAGACTTGAGTAGAGGAGAAATGCAGCAGAAGGACAAATGTGCAGACCCCATTGCACCCAGGAATTTACCCAGAACCCTTTTAAATCCATGCTCGTAAAGAAAAGACAACCAAACACTGGTTTCCTTGTCCAAACACTGATTTCCTTTTCCAGACACTGATTTCCTTGTCCCAGGTCCCCAGTGCTGTGTCAGATTCCCAGTGCCCAGCCCAGGCACACCCAGAGTTGATATTTTCTGGGCAGTGCCCTTGTCCTCAGGATATTTGTGACCAGCTCAGGGCACAGGGCACAGCAAGCCCAGAGTGTTTTGGGTTTGTTGTTTTTGGTTTGTTTGTTTTTTTTTTTTTCCCCAGAAAACATGTGCTTGTTTATGTGTTTAGGATAAAACTGATCAGCAACTCATTTCCATGAGTTTTTAAGAAAATGAGAGAACTGAGGGTTGAAAATAGCCCCCCGGTAAATGTGTTTCAGAGATAGGTTGTTGATGAATGGGATTTTCCTTGCTGAAATCAAATTGTGAAGTCAAGCATTAGAGAACTAAAATCCTTTTCTCTATTTTCTATTTTGTCATGGTTTGTTTTCTGATAGGAGTTACCAGTGTGACCAAAGGATTTATCATTTTTTTTGTTTTAACTTCACTCTTCAGTGAACTCATTATATCATAAATTCCTTCTCATGCAACATCAGAGTGTTTTACTTTTATGACTGTACCATTAGAGAAAAAAAAAAAAAAAAGAAAATCAAGAAAACCTACAACCCAGATCATCTTTTAACTTTCTGTGAAAAGAAATGAAATCAGCTAGAGTTCCTAAAAGTACCATCTCCATTTTCATCATCCTTCAGGAATATGAAAATTGTAGCTGATCAATTTTCTTCTGCCATAATAGTTAATTTCTAATAACTGGGAAATGTCTTAAGACTCACTCAGGTTATTCAGCCATCCATTTACTGGTGCCATTCCTCAGTGTTTTCATATATTTCACAGTGAAAGCTATTAAGTCTCTTCTGTCATTCTGAAACCTTCTGCTAGATGAGGAAAAGTGAATTAAAAGTTAGTTATATAACCTGCAGAACCAAATGACAACTTAAATATAGCACACTCTGCAGTATGTGAACTTAGCAATTAATCTGGAGCTAATATTCCTCTTATTTGTCATTAATTTGTGGACAAAATGGTTTCTCCCAAGGTTAACATTTTCATTATCATCTGCAAACAATAGTACATCACCAAAGTTCAAGCCATTTGAATGTAGAGCACTTTTTACATTTTTAAATGTTCCTAATTCAGTTTTTATTGCTCTCTTGAAAATAATTAGGCAGAAAATGGATTTCTCCTCTTTCAATGAACAACTATTGGAAACATCCTGAAATTTCATGCTTGCAGGCACCAGTGGCCACAGAGAGAAATATGCCCTTTCAACCAAGCCCTTAATTATTTTATCAATTGAAAGAGGAGCTAATATATTGTTGGCAATACACAAAGCATTGTCCTCCAGATCTGTATGATTTTATCCATGGGCTAATCCTGAAAAATAATTACCTGCCCCAATCCAGTGATCTACACAAAGAGCTAAAATAATGCTACAATCCACCTCTGCCCCTCCTTCAGAACAAAAACCCTTCAAGAGTTTTGTTTTTAAGAGCTGCAATAGAAATAATTTTATCATCTTTTATATTCCTGTGTTTTCCTATATTTGCCAGTCCATCTCAAGTAACTTGGGGACAATATTAATATTTGTGCTGGAGAGGGCATTTTGCTTTCCATCTTGATCCACTCCCATTCTTTGGGAAGGAGCAGAGGACTCTGGCTGAGCGTGTTTGGACCTGCTGATTGATAAGGACTGATCCACGTGGGGATTTAATTCAATTAACTAATGAAAACCATGGACAGAGCCCTCAGATTTGACGTGAGGTCATGATTGCTTTGCTTGATTCATCCCCTGCGTGTGCTGGCCCAACGGTTTTTAGAAAATGTGCAACATCTGGGCCAGATTTAGCGCACAATAAACACTTGAGATAAAGTTTTCTTGGGAGACCAAGGGGTTGGATGCCCAGGGCTACTCCCCCTGCACTTCCATCAGACTGGATTTGTTTAGCTTTTTGTATTTTGAAGGGAAAAAAAAAATACTTGTGTAACGTTAGGAGAAAAGAGTCAGGCTCCTGCCTATGAAGACTGGAAACAAAGAATTTGGTTTTATTTAGGAGATGGCCAGTCACAAGCTGAGGACTCTGGTGATCAGCCAGACCAAGTGCACTCCTATGTGTTCAGTTGCCATGGAGACAGGCATGTTTTTGGGTTTTTTTAATGAACCACTTCCCCAAAAAAATCACCCCAATTAGATCTGCCTTCATGCCTCACATATGCCTGAACTGTTCCTTGAGGTTCCTTAAGTAGTTGTGACTGATTCATTCTCCTTGCTGACATCTAAAGAAGTAACCAAATAACCTTTACTTCCCAGTTCCTGGGCCAGCCTCAGTTCTGGTTTCATCTCTCCACAGTTTCCCCACAGCCCAAAATGGGTCATTCACTGCTCTGATCCCAAGTTAAAAAAGCTCCAATCCAAAATTCCCACCAAGGATCACTCAAGGAAAAATGCCTGTCAAAAAGCATGGAAAAGAACAAAGTTTGGAGGCAGGAGCATGGGAAAGAGGAGGAGGGGGAGGCATCAGGGTGTCCATCTCATGCTGCTTGACATCTGCAGAGATTGGTCTTAAAAACACTGATAAATCACAACCTGATCGTGCCCAGCATGGCAGAGGCAGCTTTGTCCAGATCAGGGACTGGGACAGGTCAGCTTTAGGTTTCTCTTTTTATTCTGAGTTGTTCAGTTCAGCTCTGAGTGCCTGGAGGTTGCACATCTGTCACCAACAGGGCAGTGCTGTGTCGCTCAAATGTTGCCTCCCAGGATGTCCCATCATCTTCAGACAAAACCTTGTAAGACTGGTGGGCCTCCCATGATTTCAGAGTGAGAAAAATGAGGACAAATGAGACCCTTTAAGGACCTGGGTGGAATTCCTTTGGCTGAATGTGAACATCTGTGCAAGAGGTGATCACATGGGAGTCCATTTGTCACTTTTAGAGAGATCCTGGCATTTCCAGGGCACAGTTCAGCTGACCCAACTGAAGTCAGGATTAAGGCAGGTGCTGATTTTACTTCAGTGCCTGTCAGAGGAGAGTTCAGCACAGCTGGAGGCTCTGGCAATAAGGCTTAACTTAAATTATTCCCATGTAAACACCTCTGAATTCAACCCCATGCTGGACCCAGCTCAGGACCCACGAGTTCACACTGACTGGTACCAATCGTGCTGGGAAATTCTAATGACACTGACTAATTTAGTTTCTCAGAGAAATGCCACTTTTGGTGATTAATCTTTGCTGAATTGTTGCAAAATTCAGGGGGGTGGATGAAATGAACATTTTGGAAGGCAGAAAGAGCATTATGTTAATTAGCTGCAATCATAAAGGGAGGAAAAAGCTTCTCCAAAAGCTGCACTCCTCTGATTTACAAGGATTTCAGCTGATTTTGCTGAAGCTGATTTTGGACTCCATCTGAAAGGTCATTTCCAACCTAAATGAGTCTAAGTTTTAAGGGGTGAAATTACTATTAAAAACTCACATTAAAGTGCAAAGGCTTGCATAACCGCATTATAACTGGTTATGAAAAGAATAATGGGAACTCTTCTGGTGGGAAAAGCAGTTTTTCCTGCAGTTTTTTTTTTTTGTCATGATTTGAAAGCTGAAAGCCACAGGATTACAACTCTGACCTCTACAAGTTATCACACAATCAGCTCAGCCTTGAGGGTCTGTGATCACATGAAGAGTTCCCAGATGCAACACAAAGACTCAAAGTGTTTCTCTACTCGGGCTGATATTGCTTCTAAACATCCCCCCCCAAAAAATTCAGGCTTTGTGCTGGAGATTCTGAAATCAGGTGAGTCCCTGTTCGTCACAAGAAGCTCTTCACAGAGATGTTTTAACTCAAGGCCAGAGGACACCTTTTGTGTTGTTTTAACCACCCAAGCCATAAAGAAGACTCTTCACTTTGAATTTATGAACCCCATTAACTTCCCCAGGAAAAGTCCCTCTCTCTTATTAAATCATTCCCTGGAAAGAGACAACCACACAAGTCATCCTTGGAGGAGGGAAAACACGGCGCTGCTTTAGAGGATTCCAGATAAAAAATTAATTCAGCAATATGCAAATGGGAGCAAATCCGGAGGTGTGTGTGCGGGGCTGAGCTGGTGCTGAATTATTGTTATATTTCGCATTAAAAGTATAAATAGTTTACCTGTTTCATGAAATTTTCAAAGATTTGTGATGTAATTGGGGATAATAATGATACCATTAAATATACATACAGAGATACAAAATATTTTCTATAATTTACGGCCTCTGTGGGTTCTGCACTCACCGTTTATGGATCTAAAATTGAAATTATTTTTTTCACTTTTAATTAAGGTTTAACAGGTTGTGTGCTTGTGTAGCTCTTAATATTCTCAGTAATAGTGAAAAATATTCTTTGAGAAGAGATGAGGATGAACTTCAGCGAATATTTTTTGATGTTTTTAACAAAAATTGCCTCATGAGCATCCTAGGCAGCATTTTTTCCCAGAGTGTGCTCCAATCCAGACCCTTTTCCAAAGCTGGCAGCCGTGGATTTGGGGACAGCTGGGACAGCAGTTACAACGTGTGTGGATATTCACTCTTGCTAAGCCCAGACATGATTTGTTGCTCATGACATGGACCTCCTTTTGTGTGCAAATGTGTTATGCTTAAAATAACAACTTTATCTACTGCCAGGAAGAGAGGAAAGAGCAGGAAAAGAGTCCTGGACAATTATCCATGACCTGTTTGGTCTGGTGTTGAGTGAAGCCAAGGCTGGACAGAGCCAAGCTCCATTTCAGCTGGAATTCCTTTGGTTTAACCTTAGATATCACCTGGCCACCGAGCAGAGTTTGTGTCTGAGCCAGTCAGCCCCAAATCATCTCGTAAAATCCATAGTTTTCTCCTGGAGGCCACAGCTGCAGGATGAGGTGTGAGGTGTCTGGGATTGCTCCTTTCTCCCTCAGCTCATAAGGTTTGTCCCAGTAACTTGGCAAGAGTTGATTTTCTTTTAAGGGTCCCTTAAACCAGGATTAATGGAAGCTCCCCAAGTAGCTCAGCAGCCTGGAGAAGAAAAAGCTCCAGGGAGATCTTATGGAATCTTCCAGTGCCTAAAGGAGCTATGAGAGAGCTGGAGAAGGACTTTGAACAAGGGATGGAGGGACAGGGTTAGGAGGAATGGCTTAAAACTGCCAGAGGGCAGGGATGGATGGGATCTTGGGAAGGAATTCCTGGCTGGGAGGGAATGGATGCTCAGAGAAGCTGTGGCTGCCCCTGGATCCCTGGCAGTGTCCAAGGCCAGGTTGGATGGGGCTTGGAGCAACCTGGGATGGTGGAAGGTGTCCCTACATGGCAGGAACAGGAACAAGATGATCCTTAAGGTCCATTCCCACCCAAATCATTCCAATATTCCACAACTGGATAGTTCATTATGAGCAGCCATAATTTAACCCTGCTCCCACCCCATCAGCTCCCACACTGGGCACAGGTGGAGCCCCTGCACCACATCTAGAGGAAGGAGGATCACAAGATTTCAGTGCCTTTTAGCCAGGAAAATTGTTCCAGTGATTTTCCAGTTCTTTCTGTCCATGTTGTGTTCCCAATAAGAGCCGTGCAGCAATTGCTTTGCATACATGACATGAATTTGAGTTGTGGTTGCTGTCATCAGACATCTGAGATGGGGGAAGATGAATCCCATCATGATTCCACTCGGGCAAGTGGGCAATTAACCTTTCCTTCCCCTTTCCACACTGAGTTATGGATTTATGTGGTAAAAGGGGCAACAAAGAAGTGCTTTAACGTGAATTATTTAGCCCAAAGAATTACCATGAGCCTTTCCATCATTTGAGTCATGGCACAGATCTGATTAACAAAATGCATCATGTATCAGTCTGCCCTCAGGCACCTTCCTGGGAGAAACAGGGGCTCTTCCCATGGAGGCTGGGCAGGAGGGAGCAAAGTCTGGGGTTTTACTGTGGCAGGGAGATTTAGCCCATGAGGAAAGACAAAGGACAAGAGCATCAGGGTGCTGGAACAGGGAAAGGCTCCTTGATCACCAGAGATCCAGGAAGAAGCTGGACAATGGTTTTTGCTCCCTGACAAAGCAATGACCAGGATTGCTCCAAGGATCAGAACGATCTTCTCCATTTTCCCTGTTTTTTTACTTTTTACTGTTTTTACATTTTTGCTGTTTCCTAATATCAAGGTTAATCTTTCTGCTGCAATTTCACCCCATGGCTTTCTGTCCTGCCTCCACTGCCCACGGAGAATCTTGCCTTTATGGCATAAAAAGGGACAGCAAGGTGGACACCACTGTCAGAGAAAGGGACTTAAATCTGAGGGTTTATCCACCCCATAAGGATTTAACAGAGCAATTGGTAGGAACCAGCAGGAAGAGCAATGGAACAGGGAGAAAAAATCAGGTATCTTGTTTATTTTCCTTTCTCATAAGGGAAAAAAATGAAACTTATAAAAATTGCATGAGCTGGGTCACACAGGAATTCTGCAACAGAGCTGGAAACTGCATCCAAGGCTTCTGAGAGCCTGCAGGAGCTCTAATAGCTTAGTTGCCAAAATTTTCTCCTTTTTCAGCAGCTGCAAAGGAGAATCACAGGCCCAAACAAACCAAACCTTTGTGAAAAAAAAGGGAATAGTGGAAAAAATTCCATTCCTTGGTCAGAAAGGATGGTCACCTTAGACCTGCAGAAAACCAAGAGACAGCAAATGCAGATGTGCAGGCAGGAGTGTTTAGGGCATGGACCAGTGCTGGGTTTGGCAGTGCTGGGTTAACAGCAGGAATTGATGATCTTAGAGGTCCTTCCTAACCTAAATTATTCTGTGCTAGAGGCACAGCAGAGATCTTGCATGGAAGGTGCTGACCTGGCTGATTTCCACTTATCCTGGGTCATTTTTGTACAGTTGTGTGGTGTAAAATTCCAGTTTCGTCTTACTTGGTGCTGGAAAATGAAGGATACAGAAGATTTCCTTTAAGTGTTGTCCACCACTACACAAATGGTGACGGTAGCACCTCATTCCTGCCCAGGACCAAGCAGCACTGGTGCATTTTCCACACATTGCACTGATGGGGATAGGTCTTGAGAGAGAGAAAAAGGTGGGGACACACTTAAACAACCAATTTATCCTTTCCTGAGCCCAAGGCATTCCTCTTTCACCCTGGCACTGCCTTCTGGCCACCCTGTGCTCACATCTCCCCTCACATCTCCAAACAGGAGTGGAGAGCTTGACCACATCTTCAAATTTCAGACAGAGAGCAGGAAAAAGCTGAAGTTAACATTGCCATGCCAGGTTGTTTTATCAAAGAAAAGGGGATTAGCAAGCAGGAGATGAAAAGTCTCCCCTGCACGAGCCATCTGGCAATTCCAGTGAACGTAGACATAATCAGGAAGCCTTTCCTGACCTGTGGGATAGTGGGCTGGGAGTGGGATCAGCCAGGATGGCTGTGTGACCCCAAGCCCTGCAAGAACCCTCAGTGCCTTTTCAACCCCCTTTTCTCAAGAACAGAAATGGAGAAAAGAAAACAACCCAAGCCAAGCTTCCCTCCTGAGAGACTGATTTATTCTGTGCTGGCAGGAAAAAGAGGAGACAATGTGAACTGGAGACAACAAATGCAATTAAAAGGGAAGGGAGGCATTCCCTGAAATGGCTGTTTCCGGCAGGCAATATGCTGTGGATTAGAACGTCTCAGGCCTGGAGTGGCACCATATGGCAAAACTCCCTCCGTCCCACATTAAATTCCTGGCATTTTGCAGCTGTCAAGATTAAGCTGTTTGTATGAGTAACATTGTAGTTTGCTTATAGGGAAATAATATGTAGCCAGTTATGATTAATCAAGGTGTCCAAAAGCTGCTGCGGGCGCCTGGAAGGGATTGGGTTCCATGGCAGGAGCTTTGTCTCTTAAATTATTGACATATTTTACTAATTTTTTTTTCTTTCTATTATTTTTTCTTTTTTTTTTTCCCTTTCTTCTTCTTCTGTGTGTGCTGCTTTTCCCCCTCCTCCCTAGGGCACACAGAGAGTTTGGAAGAGGCAGATTTCATCCCCAGGCAGCTTCATGGTTCCTGAGTTAAAATCCAAGGGATAGACTCCATCCATCAGCTGAGGGATGATGCCTTTGCTTCACTGACCCAAGTGGGTGCAAGGCTGTTCCTTCCAGAGCAGAATATGTCCAATTTTTGCAAAAAAACCCAAAAAACCAAACAAACCCTGCCTTTGGAAATCTGGAGGTTTTCTCTGCATGAGATCATGTTATTTTCCTTGCTGGAGATACTGGCTATCCCTCTCTCCTGCCAAGAGAACTTTTGGATGCCTCACCCCTGGAAGTGTCCTTTGAACAGGTTTTTACGTGCCCTTCCTGCTGGATTCTCCACTTGGGGGGATTCTCTTGTGCTTTTCCCCAGTTTTGCCCAAATCCTGTTTTTTTAGAATTGCACATAAGGCAGCCAGCAGCTCCTGATGGGAAGACAAAGAACCAGCTCTGTTCCTGGCTATCCCTCTTGGCAGGGAGGCTGTGAAACTTGGTTATTTAAGGGCAGGAAATGGGTGATTTACAGCAGAAAAGCTCCACGGAAATCAATGGGGAAGTTATGGTAGAAAATGTTGCATATTGTTCTGAGACCCTCCTGGGAAGGGTTTTACAACCACCCTGTCCTGACTCTGACAGTTTTTACTGAGTGACCATTTCAACAGGGCACCCAAATCTCCCCCTCTTACCTTGGGCCAGGTTTTTATCCAGCCTTCTACACAAACACACAGGGCAAGCTTTGGGATCTGGCTTAGAACACTTTTACACATTCTATCCTCTCCTAATGATAATGCAACAGCTTTTTAATCTGCAGATTCATCATTGTTGTCCTCCCACCACGAGGTCCCGAGGAGATTTATCCCTCCTCCTCTGCCCCTATCAACATTTGTTGCTGAGTGGTCAATATTTTCAGGTGGATCGTTGGGAATAGGATGCCTGGCAAAAGCAGCCACCCCATCTCCCTGGATGAGCCATTTATGGGAAACAATCCTCTCCACAGGAGGCTGTTAATAGGGGCTGCAGGGAGAGTTATAGACAATCAATGCAGAAATCACATTTGTAAATGGCCCCTGTAGCTGCTTAATTAAGCACAGCGTTCTGGCATCAGGCATCGAGGCGCTTTAAGGCCTATTTGTCTTCACAGAAAGGATCCCAATAATATATTTGCAATTCTGTGCTAACCCAGCCTAATCTCACCTGCCTTTTGTGGATTAACAGATAAAGTGATTTAAATAACGGTGAGGAACTTCTGGGGAAGGTGTGGAATCAATGACAGTGCCAAAGGAATATTTGCTTTTGATGCTCTGCTGAGCAATTTTTTTTTCTCTCTTTTGAATTTCCCCTTGCATCTGACACCTGAGATGTGCTCTGCAAACCTCTGAGCCACCAGGAATCTTTTCCTTCTTGACAGAGAGCTTGGGATGTGGCAGGGAGCAGATCATCAGCCAAGTTATTCCTGAAAGAGGGAGAAAAGGAGGAATTCAGAAGCAGGTAGGAGTTTGAGTTGTTTATGCTGCTGTTGTTGTTGTTATTACTGTTTTATTTCCCACACTCGCCCCTAACAGATGTTCATTTTGGAAACGTCTTTGGGGATTGTTTTTTTACCCTCCTCCTCTTCTTATCTCTCTTGCAATTCCTCATTCTTCAGTCCCTCTCCTGCTTCCATCTCCGGTGAAAATTCAGTCTTGGAGTGTGTGATCAGCTGCTCCTGGGAGACTGGGCTGGATCCCAGGAGCACCTCAGTCCAATCAATGTCCTTCCCAAAATCCACCTGTTCCCCAGGTGCAAGACATCCAGATTCCTTCTCAGGCTTCCAGACAGACAACAGCTGGGACAGAGATAATGAATTGCACACTTCCAAGGGAAACTCAAACCAGCATAATCTGACCAAAACAAATCACCAAATGTTAAAGTTTTTCCTCCTTTCTCTCCACTTTTCCACTAAGTCACAGCACAGATTTTTTAATTTTTTTTTTAATATAAATTTTAAGTCTAAAAATGCCATGACAAGGTGCAGGCAATGTCACAGACATGAGAGTTGGGATCCTGGACAAATGTGACTTCATCCGATATTAATAATACCAATTTTCATCTCGCTAAGAACCTCAGCTATTTAAAATAACTTCTTGCTCTCTGACATTTTTATTTGCCTACTGCCAGAAAATCTTGAACAAACCTATGATGGTGGCACTCTTTCAGTGAATAAACCTGTCATGACTTTTGGGGGTGACTTCAGACCTCCCTCCTGCCAGGAACTGTGAAATTTGAAGGAATATTGTGCAAATCAAATGGTGGGAATGTTTCCAGCACGAGGAAGAATTTACTTGGCTGCTGCTGAGCCAGGGAGAAGCCAGGCCCTTGGGTTGTCTGCAAATAGGTGTCATTTTAGACATCCCATTCCCTACCTGGCCCCAGCACAATTTCCAAAGGGTTTGGGAATCTCAGTCTGTGTCACATCTGCTAGCCTGGAGCATCTCAGATGGCACAAGGAAAGGAAATGTATGATACTTGTCTAGGAAGGAAATTCAGATGTATTTTCGAAGATTATGTCAAAGGGAGCTGCAAAACAAAGCCAGGCTGTGCTAGACGAAACAATGAGGTGTGGAAAGCCCCAAATCATATCCAGCCTTCTCCCTGCTACAGCATCATCACAGGGAAAATCCCAGGGACGTGATCCAGCTTATCACAGCCCTGTGTTTAATGGTCAGGGTGCCTTTTATCACCATTTGTCCTGCACCTTTTGTCAGGGTGGGAGATTGAGGCAGAAATCATCGCTGTGCCCCAGGGGTGGGTGATGCTGGGGTCTGGTCATGGTTCACGTGCTGTGACCCCCTCTGTCCTCCCAGCTTTCATTAATCTGCTGCTGACAAGGGCACATAAAGCACTGCACGGGCAGGAGGAGGCAGGGATGTGGGAAGATCCTGGAGGCAGAGAGCTCTGGCAGCAGATAAATCTTTGAGTGGGGACAAGGCTGGTGTGTCCTGAGTGTCTGCACATCCTCTGGCAGGGAGCACTTCATGGAGGGGTGGAAGAGGGACAGGGAAAAGTGGGAATTGGTGATTGGAAAATCAACAACCTCCTCAGGCACAAGGTGGGGATGACCCTGTGAAGGGCCAGGAGATGGACTCAGTGATCCCACAGGGTCCCTTCCAACTCAGCATCTTCTGTGATTTGGGATAAAGGGGAGGAAGGAAGGAAGGAAGGAAGGAAGGAAGGAAGGAAGGAAGGAAGGAAGGAAGGAAGGAAGGAAGGAAGGAAGGAAGGAAGGAAGGAAGGAAGGAAGGAAGGAAGGAAGGAAGGAAGGAAGGAAGGAAGGAAGGAAGGAAGGAAGGAAGGAAGGAAGGAAGGAAGGAAGGAAGGAAGGAAGGAAGGAAGGAAGGAAGGAAGGAAGGAAGGAAGGAAGGTTAAGAAAATAAGAAAAGTGAGCAAGCAAGAAGAATTTGGAAGGAAATCAAGAAATAAGAAAGGAAAGAATGAAGGAAGGAATCTGAATCCTAGAAGTAGGTGTGAAAAAGAGTGAAGAGCTTTGCTTTGTCTGGTCAGACTCCCTTCACACCCAGAGCAGTGCACAGAAGATCCCACATGGACAGATCAAAGCCTCTGAGGATTTTCCCAAGCACCTGTTTCTTGTCAGGCTGCAAAGGAGGAATTCCAAGGAGGAATTCCAAGGAGGAATTCCAAGGAGGTGCAGACCAGGTACCGTGACTGCCCAGCCCCATTTCATGAAGGAGCATGTGCTGGTAAGGCCTCAGAGCAGCACAGGCAGAGCTGATGATGAGGGAAGCTGCTTTGGAGCTGCATGGAGCCCTTGGAAGCAGTTTGGTTTTTATGAGGAGAGGACTGCTCCAAAATTGTGTGCAAAACGAGGCACCACTACCTGCCTTTAGTTCATCAGTTCTTTCATGGCCCTGAACCATACAGGACCAAATGCAGCAAGGCCAAAACCTACCCCAAGAGAATCCCAAACCCTTGTCCCTCCTGGTGTCATCTGCAGCTCTGGTACTGGACATCAACACCAGATGACGTTTAGGGACATCCTTGGGCTGTTGTGGCAGAGGAGAGAGTGAGCAGACCCATGGGGATGGATTTCTGGGTAAAATCTCCAGCCAGGGATAAGAATTCTCTATTTTTTACTGCTCCACTTCTCCTCTCACAGCCTCAGGCTCTTCCCCTCTGGAGCATGAAAAGTTTCCTCACAGTTACCAAACACTGAGGATCACGAAGGGTTTGCAGTGAGCAGGGATTTGGTTTCTCCTGCGTATTTCAGGCAACATTTTTCATCCACAAAGCAACAGATGAGCACAGCTGCTCCCTGCTGGGCTCCATTACCGCTCCCTGGCTGAGCTGTTCCCTACTTGAAGACAGCAAATGGAAAAGATTTCCATATCCAGCACAGAGGCGCAGGGAGGCTGAGTCAGGTGGACAGTCAGGACCCACATTAACCTCTGAACAACTGCAAAATTCCCTGCAGGATCACTGATGGAGACAGCAGGCCGGTTTAAATCTCACCTACCTCCTTTTCCTTTCTTTCCTTGAAGATTTAGCACTGTACACGCCACGGCTCGTTTGTTCTGGGAGAGGTTTGCTCCCATTTGGTAAAAACAGCTGTTAAACTTGCAGACAGGTTCCAATCCAGATGCTAAATATCTTCCCCTTCACGTCTCTTCCTGCTTCCATAAAACCCCTCTCCTCCTTCCTCGGTACCATGTAAAATAAGTGAATAAAATCTGCTTTTGCTCTCCTGTATTCATGGCTGAATGGGGAAATCTTTAAATTTGTCCCCACCATGTGCTCTGTGACCCTGCTTCTTGAACTAATGATTATTAGTCTGCCAGGAGGCTGGATTCCTAAGGTTATAATGAGCCTTAAGAGCTTAAAGCAGAGATTTGTAAAACTAAACACCTCAAAAATACCTGTAAGTGATCACCTTTACCCCTAACTACTGAAATAAGCTCAAAAACAGTCATGAAAATATTTTAGAAAATTAATATTCCTGGGCTGGGGGCCAGACTGATTCCAGAATCCATCACATTAAATCCTGGACATGGGAGACGTCCCAGGAGATGGGACAACACCTCAATTGCTCTTCAGTGCTGGGAAATGTCCCCCTGGCCTCTCATCTCTGGGCCTCAGTTGCTCTGTCTGGAGAAAGAAATTCATATTACTTCTGTTTTCAAAGTCCTTTGTGCCCTCCCATCCCTCTAGGGTGGAAAAGATTTATTTTTCAGTATTTATCTCAAAGATGTCCATCCTTTACTTAAGTGACTACTGCTTCTTTTGGTCCTAACACTGCAGAAGTAAAAGCTGCAGCTCATCCCAGGACTAATTTTCTTCAAGACTGACAAAATTCTGCATAAACAATGCTAGAGTTTTTCTAGAGCTGCCAAGGGATCAATTAACAGCAGAGTTTGATTTAAAAAAAAAAATTGCTGACAAGCTCAATTAAAATATTTTGGGAGTATAATGTAAATACTTTCCAAGTCCTTAGAATAGGTGCTGTTGGACTTCATGAAGATCTTTTTTTTTTGGGAGGGAGTGAAATTTTTACAGTTTGTTAGCTGAGAGTTCATCAGAAATGTCATTTATCCAAGGATGTTTATCAGCAGGATGCATGGGATGCCCCACATATTTCTGGGAATTAATCTCCCATGCCATTCACCACATTCCTATGGCCAAGGTTTGTAGAACCCGGAAACTGCAGCTCACTGGGCTCTGACCTTCCACTGTGCTCTGTCATGCACAGAGAGTCCTGGGATCATCTCAGATGAATATTTCCACCTAAAATTTAGTATTTCCTATCACAGAATCAACCAGGTTGGAAAAGACCTTTGAGATCATCAAGTCCAACCTATGACCTAACACCACCTTGTCAACCAGACCATAAAAACACCTCAGTTTTGGGGTCTGTGAGGAGTGGGTCTCCATGGGATTTGGGTGTCTAGTCTCCGACAAAAACCAACAAAACTCCTAAAGCCACTGAAAAGTGCTTTATCTCACCCTAAAGCAGAGGATTTTGTGAGCCCTGGGTTGACATTGATGCTGAGATCTTCATGGACTCACGTGGGCCTGTTTGTAAATCCACCCTTAACAACAAATGCCATCGAACATCTTTGTTTACACAGCGAAACTCCCCTCCCCTCTGGAGTATCTTTAATCTACAAACCTGCACCTGAGCTGAGTGTCCTGGCTCCCTGCAGGCAGCTGGGCTCGAGCTGAGATCATCAGTGCAGTTAAAGCCATGAGAAGCGGACGCCGTCTCCGGGAGAGATGAACCGCACGGAATTCCAGCGCCCACACCGGCTGTCTCTCCTGATAGAGATCTCTGAGGGTGACGTGCTCAGAGGCAGATCCTCTCTTGTATCCCTGGGTGATTGTCCAGACTCCTTCCCTAATCACTGCTGAGATTGGCACCCACAGTCCTGCCTCCCTCTTGGGCGCCTCACATGGTGACAACATCCATCTTCTTCCTCCCGACTGCAGAGGGGGTGTGGACACTCCTCTCCTGCACGCCTTGATGCCTTAAGTTTTAGTTTTCATGTTTTTCAGATTCTGTGCTGCCTAGGGGTGTGAATCCACAGAGCTGAGTTAGTCCCAAATTCGTGCCCCAAAGAGGGAGTTGTTAGAATAAGTGCCCCATATGGAGGGGTGCTTCAAAACCTCTCAAGCAAATCCAAAATACAAAATGCCTCTTCAGCGTCCTCTTCTCATCATGCCAGACCTTGCAGAGTGCAAAACTCCACCATTGCTATGACCAGGGTTTGTGCAAACCCTGTGGTGAGATGTGAGAATCCAAACCTTGTCTCCAGCTCACAGAGGTCCCTCTTTGGCAGCAGGATCTGAGCAGTTCTGAGCCTCACATTAAGTGTTGGTTCTCTTCACAGAGTAGGGAGACAAAACAAATCCTTTCCTAGATGGACACCAAGGACAACTTTCAGCCCAAACGCACAAACAACGGTGGACTGAAAAGAGAAATCAAGAAAAGATTAGACTTCACACTCCGAAGCTGTAATTGGACAATGAAACCCCAATATGTAAATGGACCCAAACTTAAAAAAGTGTGAGACCTTGTGACCTGTCAGCCATTTTGTGACCATTTTGGGTCCATTTTGTGACCATTTTGGGTCCACCTTGGATGTAGCCCTGGCCAGGCTCTTGTCCTCCCCAAGGTGTACCCTAAAAACCTTTCAATAATTCTCTACTTTATTCTCTTAGCTCTGTCCAGTCTCTGTTCCAGGTCAGCCTTCCCAAGGCACCAACTTCATGCACAATCTGTAATTCACTCCAAGCCATGAGAATCTGTAATTCACTCCAAACCACCACCACCATGGTCAGCTTGAGGGGTTCACCTCAAAATCTGGTTGTCCACCCAAGAACGTGAGGAACCCTGGAGACACCATGTGTGGATTGAAAAGCACCTCTCAGTGGAGGCAGATTTCACTTGCTCTGTGTAATTTTGTTCTGAGACACAAAATCATAGAATTACAGAAAGGCGTGAGGTGGAAGGGCATTAAAGATCATCTTGTTCCAAACCCGTGGGCAGGGACACCTCCCACTAGACCAGGTTTTCTCCAAGCTCTGTCCAACTCGGCCTTGGACACTTGCAGGGATGGGACAGCAAAGCCCAACTCCCGCTGCAGCCTTGAAGGTGTGAGGTGGAAATATCCTTGGATATTCATGTGGATATCCATGAAGGTGCTGAGGTGAGAATGATGCACTTGGATCCCGTGCTGTAAATTTCAGCATCCTTCCACAAACAGACTCCACCCTCCTGCAGTACCAATGGCTGCCGACCTCACCACAGCAGAGAAATTAAGGATATACTGACAAAAGAACTATTTTGATCCATGTCTGCTGCAGATTGGTCCCACCCCAGGCCTGAACATGCCCAAAGAAGCAGAAAATGAAGCAACTGTTGTGAAAGATTCAGTAAAGGAATATAAATGCACATTTGTTGATTAAGAGTTCCCTTTGGCTTTGCCACTGAATCCTTCTACAAAAATACCCCTGTTGTTCTCCTCAGAGGGATTTTTTTTTATCCTCTTCTCCACCAAAAAATTGAGAAATATGTTGTGTGAAATATCAAGACTAATTAGACCAAATGGTGCTCAGATCTGTTGCTGGTTTTCTGGAGGATTGCTGACAGCTTAGGAGACTTTATTTTTCTTTCTTGTTAACTAATTACGAACAATTCTTCACACAGTTGAAAATTCCTGTGGAGGCATTAATGAATGTGGGATGGCTGTGGGAATGGAGAAAGTGTGACAGCGTGTGTGGAAGGGAGTGGGGCTGAGAAAAGGGGATGTTCTCGTGGTGGAATTGTTTTGGAGTGCACATGTGGGGAGGGAAGGAGTGTCTGTTCTTTGAAGGGTGTGTTTATGGTTTCCTGAAGCAGGCAGAGGTTTAGGGCAGCACTTCTGAGGGTGGGGAGGTCTCTTGTGGTGGGAGGGAGGGTTTGCATGAGGAGCTGCTGATCTGTGGGGCTGGGGGGCAGATGGTGCTGTAGATGTGGAGGAACACCAGGATTTGGGATGCAAATCTGGCTGTGGGATGGCCAAGGCTGTGCAAGCCTGGAGAGCTCAGGCACAGCTGGTTCACTTGTCTGAGAATGGCAACAAATAATCCAGGAGTGGATGCAAAAAGGACCATGGCATGGAGCTGTGCCAGGGAGAGTTTGGGTTGGGTATCAGGAAAAGGTTTTTCACCAGGAAATGGTCACAGCCCCAAGCCTAACAGAGTTTAAGAAGTGTTTGAACAATGCTCTCAGGCACACAGTGGGATTTTGGGGGGGTTTTGCAGAGCCAGGAGTTGGACTCAATGATCCTTATGGGTCCATTTCCACTCCCATGGTTCTATCACTCTATGAAAGCTGAAATCACAGAGAGCACAACTCCAGGGAGGGCTCCTGAGCTGAGCAAACACCTTGGTGTGGATGATGAGTCCTCCCTTTCCATGGTCCATGTGAGTAAATGTCAGTCCTGCAGTGAATCCAGAGAGCAAACTTGTGCCCCAAGGAAGGAGCTGTTAGAACGAGTGCCCCATATGGAGGGGTGCTTCAAAACCTCTCAAGCAAATCCAAAATACAAAATGCCTCTTCAGCATCTTCTTCCCACCATGCCAGACCTTGCAGAGTGCAAAACTCCACCATTTCTATGACCAGGGTTTGTGCAAACCCTGTGGTGAGATGTGAGAATCCAAACCTTGTCTCCAGCTCACAGAGGTCCCTCCTTGGCAGCAGGATCTGAGCAGCACCCCTGGTAAACCTGGATTTCACCATCTCCTGCTCTCATCCCAAATTTGGCCCAGTCCTGGCCCCTCTCTGCCAGTCTACCAGGCTTTCATTTCTGTATTTCTTCTCCTTTCCTTTTTTTTTTTTTTTTTTTTTTTTTTAATTCTGGTTTGTTTCTTTTTTTTTTTTTTTTGCTAGTGCTAGTTCCCGGCACACTGAGCTGACAGCTGCATTAAGAGACCCGAAAATACCATAGCAGAACTAAAGCAATTATTGTAATGTAGTTTAACAGAGGCTGTAATGACAGAGAATTAAAAATGTGCCAGTCTCATCACAATTTGGTGTTCCTTTGACCTTCCAGGGGTACTGTCAGAGGAGGAACTGAGCAGCCCCTCTGCTGTTCCTTTCTTTTTTCTTGTCAGAATAAGGAACAAGCAAGGGAGAAAGCAAAAATTAACCAAATGCACCAATCCTTTCTCCAGGGCTGTATCTGGGTCACATTTACCCTGATAGTCAAGGGTAGAGAGGTGTTCATTCCTCATGGAATAAAGTCCATCAGTCCCTAACCCATCCACATCAAATCTGCCTGGTAGACACCACCACTGTTAAGGTGAAATTTAGGATATAAGGAGGCAGGAAAGTGATGTGGGTCTGGAAGAGGCCTCTGAATCAGAAGGCAGATAAGGCAGGTGGAGGGACATTGCTCAGAAGCAACACATTGGAGGTGAAAACCAGAAAAATTTTCTCTAAGGTTCAAGATGTAACAAAAAAAAAAAAAAAAAAAAAAAAAAAGTGGTGATTTTTGTTCCTGACCAAGCTGCAGCCATCTCAGGTCAGGGAGAGAGCTGAGGTCCCCATCCCTCAGCACCAATTTACTCCTAATTTTTTTGCACTGCAGGCTCTTTCCCTTCCCTGCTGCACCCCTGGACCTCCTTTAAGAAAGGTCTCACCAGAGTGTCCCAACCCTTCCCACACACACCAGGGCCCTTCCCTGCCTGCTGCAAAATGTCCCAGCACCTCCACACCTGCACCAGAGAAAGCAGCAGGGCAGAGGATCCACCTGAAAATAAAATTTTGTGGGATTTTATCTCCACTTCTCCTCAGTTCTCAACTTCTCCACTGTGTGTGCAAGTGCTCTGACCAGTAACACCAACACCCTCCCTAGGGTGGTTTTTGATTTGGAAAACCTGCTAAAGTTAGACTGCTTTCATCCCCATAAAATCTAAGCCTTGCAAATGTAGGAAGGATTCCTCATCTCAGCTTTAAACAAGCTGTGGTGGAGAGGCCAGGTGAGTGTTCCAGCACCAACCAGACCAGCACCAGCCATCAGATCTAAGACATGAAGGAGGGCTCACTGTCAAGTTTATTTGCAGGGCACAGGAAGATTTGTGGACTCAGAAAAGCCATATTTCACTCTGGGCACAGACACAGAAAGGCTGTCACTGTGCTCTTGGTGCAGTTTTATTTTCAACACAAAGTTTGTCCCAAATGCTCGGAACAAAGTGGATTTTCCTGTTTTGGTGGCTGGAGGGAAGCTGTGACTCTGTCGGGGGCAAGATCAGGACCAAAAAAAACCCCAACATCTGAAAATGAGAACAGCCTTGTGTGGGCCTGATATTTCTGAGTCTGAGAGAATTTTTAGTCTGCTAGCAGCTGCTAACTTCTTTCCCAAGGAAAGATTTCTTAACAAGGTTTCTTCTCAAAACAATCCTAGAAAACAATTATTCTTTCTCAAAACAATCTTCCCCAAGTGGTGTTTTGCTATTTCCCCATTTTAACCAATGGGATTAGAGAGGTGTTGTTCTTATTCACCAATCATGTTAAGTCTGTATCAGAACAACTTATAAAAAGTAGTAAGAATTAGACAATAAAGCTTTCTATGCTTTTGCCTTCTGAACTATTTTGGAGATCTTATTCTTTCGTGTCCTACAGCGACAGCCTTGCAACTTTTTGGAGAAGTCAAACTGCTTAAAAACATCAAGTAAGAGTGGTAGCAATCCCCTGGATCAGGGAAAGGATGGCATGGAAAGCATTAGAGCATCCACCAGCTCAGAAAAGAGTGCTGGGGGGTATCACTAAGAGGTGAAATCTCCACAGATAAATACCTGCAGGTTGTGCTTTGGCAGCAGCCCTCAACTGCACGTTCTAGGGGAGACATCTCGTTGGTTATGGACATCCACAGGGCATCCTCTGGGCTCTAGAGCGGGGAAGAAACTCTGATCCTCCACAATGCTCTTCTACAACACATCCAAGAGTGAAAAGAGGCTTGAGAAATTCTTAAAGTAAGGAAGAGATCAGGAGCAGGCTGTTCCCATGTGGCAAAACCCGACGTGTTTGTTTTGTACTACTCTGAGGCTTCTCTCTGTAGGAGCAGGACCAAAACCACAGGAAAAGATGCTCTTTGAAAAGCAGGCTTTTGTGCTCATCATTAAAAGGGGCTGTGAGAAGTTATGGCTGAGGGGATGAACCCAAGCACAGAATGAAGTGGAAAACAGCCTGGCTTTCAATTATGTTCTCATGAAACCCAGACAAACAGGTCCCTGAGCCCAGCAGTTACCAAGAAATATTCTCTTTTTTTTTATTTTTGACTTTGGAACAGCTTGGCAACAGCAGCCCCAGACATCTCCTCTGCTTCCTGCCTGTGTTTAGACAAGATCTAAATTTAGAAAAACAGTGGATGTCAGACAGCTCACCTGGCATGGAGGTCAGAGGAGTGGTGAAGCATTTTTCTAAATGCATCACCAGGTGCCACCTGAGATGCCCTGAGAGTGGGGGACATGGCACAGAACTGGGTGGGGGACATGGCACAGGACCAGCTGGGGAGCTGGGCTGGGAGTGGAGATTGGGTAGGACACACTGGGACATCTCAAATGGCCTCTGCTGGCTGTGTTGGCAGCTGGATCCCACTCATGGAATTCCAGTAAAGTGCAGCTGGTTTCCTCATGGAAGCCTTCACCCACCTGCCTCTGTTATCTGCTCTCTCCAGCCCCACTGAGGGGAAAGCTGAGCTCCCCCCTAACAAACACAGTGTGGAGTGTGGAAGGAATGGTGATGGTGCAGAGGAACTGCTCCAAGAGGAGAGGGTTTTTCCAAGAAAACAAATGTTGCTCTTGAGACACTTCTGGGTTCAATTTTAGTGCCACAACTGGCCCAGCACAGACACTTAATTGCAGGGTGCTCTCCTGTGTTTTGCTGGCAGTGATGGGATCAATTTTAGGCAGCAGTCCATCCTTACACCACCAGCACCTGTAGAAACATGATGGTGAAGGCTGCAGAGGCAGGTATTCAATATAATGCTTTTGATTTCGTTATTAATGCTGCTTTTCTGTGCTGCTTTGCTCTGAGTGTTAGTATAACCAGCCTAATAATGAGTATTAGATTTTGATCCAACTGTTAATACTATAATTAAGCCAACAATAAGAGGGTTTTTTTTTTTTTCCTACAGACAGAGTGTATCCTGTTAACAAGATTTTGAGGGTCAGGAAATGAAGGGGCACTGAACCTGCAGAGCTGCCTCTCTGTGATCAGCCACTTTCTCTTTTTTATCTAAATGAACATGCAAATACAAACCACAGGCCCAGTCTTTTTGCCAGTTACTCCCTGCAATCCTCTAAAACTGGCCTATCATTTTCCAGAAGGCTCAAGCAGAGCTGGGTAAAATCTTTGCAGGTTTGTGTCCTTTAAAATATCAAATCCTGTGACTGGGGGACAAAAATGCAGTGAAAAAAGATTGGATCAAGATACCCTGCTCATTAAAGTCAGGAAATGGTACAATCTGAAAGGTCTTAATTTTCAGTCCCAAAATAAAAACGCCTTTTCCTCTCCCTTTTATTTCTTCCCAAGCCATTTCAACGCTGCTTACTGCTGCAAAAGTGATCTTGATAAACTTTAAAAATGCTGCAGATCCTCTGACTTTATTGGAATTCCCTGTTACAAAAATATCTTGGCCGAGGACCGAGTGTGCTGGGCACTGAAAGTGCTCAGCTGTGTGCTGCAGCTCTCAAACAGACAGCACAGATTTCCTTTTGAGTCTTGGGTTTTTTCCGAGCAGAAGGACTTTTTTTTTTTAAGGAAGAGGATTGACAGCTTGTTGAGGGGGATGATCCTTCCCCTCTGCTGAGGCCACATGTGGAGTGTTTCCCAGTGCAAGAGAGACATGGGTGTACTGGACATATAAATAAAAATAAAGAAAATCCGTTTAAAGGAATAAAAAAATAAAAAACAGCTTTTTGTTTTTTGTTGTGAAGGTGGTTGAGCACTGGAGCAAGTTATTCTGAGAGGCTTTGTCCAAGTTGGACAGGGCTTGGAGCAACCTGGAATAGTGGAAGGTGTCCCTGCCCATGGCAGGGGGTTGGAACTGGATGATCTTTAAGGTCCCTTCCCACCCAAACCAATCTGTGATTTAGTGTTTCTGTGAAAAACTGGAGTTTTATCCCAAACTATAACCAAAAGCATGAATCATCCATGGAGCCAGATGGGTGACAGCAGGAAAGGAACTGTGCAGGAATTATTAGACCACTGCTGCTCTTGTGGTATCCAGAAATAAGAGGTTTCCCACAGAACTTGATGAAGTAGCCCCTGGAAAGGAGGAGGGATCTCTGTGTGAAGGAGTTTTGATGTTAACTGGTTCTTTTGAGACATTTCTGTCTCCCTACCACCTGAACCCTGCACAGCCACACTTCAAACACCTTCCCAGCTGGAAATAAGCTGAAAAATAGTAGATGTTTTCCACATGTTAAAGCACTTTCCTAAATAAACCTGGAGTAAGCACCAAGGAGGATGAAGAGATACTTAATAAAAATGTGCTAACATCAGTGAAATGGAGGATAAATAGCCCAGGAATTGGTTTAGGATGGGAATTAGATTGAAAACTCACCCTCTCCTGTAGATCAGCCTCCCTTCAGGAGCAGAAACAGAAGTGTTAATTTGCCTGCTCCTCGCTTATCTGATGGAGTGAATGTGACAGGGGAGAGAATGACCTTATACCAGAGTCTATCCTAGGCATGGTTACAAGGATTGTTTCTGAAAGGAAACGTAGGAATCATCTCACTTCTGCAAGAGAAACTCCAGCTCTCCTGTTAATAAAAGCTGTGACTTGGGCTCCAAGTACTCCTGAAGCTGAGGAGAGGTTTTTTTCTGGGAGAGGGATGCTGCAAACAGCAGAAAAAAAAAAAAACAGAACTGTTTTTACAGAGGCCACAAGTCCAACTTTCTTCAGAGCATCTGCATGCTTGGTGTCCATGTGGCTGTGAAGGTTGACATGGAAGCTCTGAATTCATGTTCTCAGAAGTAAAAATTCAGATTCTTTGCCCTTTACAAAAATCTTTAACATCAGGAATTTTCCACTCTCGAGAGTGAGCAGATGGGAGGAACCTCCTTTAAATGCCATCTGCAGCAGCACCATAATTTCATAACTCTCGCTGTCATGAAAGATCCCTTTTTAAGTCAAAAGAAGCCTGATCTGGGGAGAAAAAGGGACATATGAGCCTGCATTCCTTGTTTCCCTATACTGGCACACAGAAAGGAGATAAACACTGTGAATCCAACTTTAAGAGACTGATGGGTGGCCTGAACAAGTACAGATATTTATGATGACATGAAGGAGCATGATGGCCCCAAGACACTCGGGTTTCTTCCTTCACACCTCCAGTGACCACTCCATGATACCTGATTCACAGCTATTTCAGGAAAGGATAATTTTCTCCTTGGAAACCCCTCTCTTTCTCTCTCTCTCCATGGACACTAGAAAGTCCTTGGAAAACCAGCTTGGGTCAGATATCTGTTACATGGCTAAAACTGGACATCGAATCCAAGCCTGCACAACTCACCCAAGACCAAGCAGAAGCAAAGAACTGATTTACTGAGGCACTCTGCCAGCCTCTGGGATAGCTCTGGAAATGCCAGATCCCAAATATCTTCTCTTGGAGACACAGACAGGAAAGCCAAGATCCTTCCCCACAACACTCATCACGCAGGACAGTGCAAGATGGTTCAGTCTGACTTTCTGGGAAAGGCATATTGGGAATATTCACCCAAAAATTCCCTAAAATTCACAGTTATATATTGGAAAAAACATTTTCATCTCAGAAAAATACAGCAGGAAGGGAAGCTCTGTGTGTGTGGTGAATTTACATCTAAATTCCAATCTCCATCTAATATAAATAAACAAGTTTTGGAGCAAGGTGGAAGGAAGGAGGTGGGCAGGGGGAAGGTATCTGTGGACCAGCTTCTCAGCAGAGAGTAGGCCTCCCTGCTTTTACTTAATTGATTAATTCCCTCTTAGCAGAGTCATCTGTTTGATGTGCTTTTCCATGAAAGCAGTTCAGAAAGTTCACTGGAGTTAATCCGTGAAGATGGCTGGAGCTGCAAAGCCGAGCATCTGATTAAACGGCGAGGAGATGCCTCACAGCTTAGCTGCTTTCAAAGTTGCTCCCAAAGTCTTTGCTAACCTTCATGTTTCAAAGTTTATTTCCTGGCACTGGGGAATTTAAAGGGGAAGGCTCCTTTTTAACAGTGGGATTATTGCTCTGATCAAAAAGCCGGGGGAATAAATTCCGAGGGAGGCCACACGCAAAGTCACGAGCGCGCCCGTAAAACGCAGAGGATGAAAGATCCAGAGGCAAACACAAACACACACAGAGAAGCTTCTGTTCCACAGCCCATCCAAACCAGCCTGCTCTGAATGCAGCACAAACCCCACAGATAAAGGCAGAGCCATCCTTCATGCCAGGGTTACCTGTGCCCAGCAAACAGCACAGGAGCTGCTCTCTCTGCAGGGGCTTTGCATTTTTGCTGCTCACAGCAGAGCCTGGCCAGCAGCATGGAAAGGTGAGCAAGAACTCCAAGGGGGACATAACTCAGGTGTGCTGGTGCTGAGTGATGTAATGAGGTGACAGAAATCCTCTGCTGAGGCAGTAACGATGAGGGATGATGTGGGAGGCTTGCAGAGGGGCGTCACACTGCTGAGTGATTCTGTGACTGAAGAGCAGGAGAAATTCGGGGAAAATAAGTGCAGGGTGGTACACACGGGAAAAAGAAAGCAATCCTAACTTTACCTACAGTAACGAGCTTTGAATGGACTATTACTTACTCAGGAATGAGTTGGTGTTCATAATGAGCAGCTCTATGAATATGTCACCTCCATGCTCAATGGCGGTGACAAAAAGCAAATTGAATGTTAAGAATTAATAGCAAAGGAATGGAGATCAAAATAGAAGCCATTATTACACCCCTGTGTAAATTCAGTGCGTGTCTGCCTGCCTTGAGAATGTTTTGAGCAGCTCTGCTGTTCCCCCCACGGAAAGGATGCAGCAGAACTGGGAGAGATGTGTAGAAGGGCAATAGAGTGATCAAAGGTACAGAACAATGAAGTACTCCAGGAATATTTCATCTGAATAAGTGATGACAGAAGCAGAGGATGATAATAGTCTATCAGATTATGAGTGGCATGAAGAGGATGAAAGAGAGCAACCATTGTTTTTTTTTTTTTTCTCCTTTGAATAGACAAAAAAAGGGTGCTTGAGATGATAGCAGGTCAGAACAAAGGACTTGCTTCACACAAGGTGAAGTTAATCAAGAGATAATCCCCCCTTGCCGAGGGATACTGCAAATGCTGGAAGTTTACTCAATTGAAAAATGTTAAACAACTTCATGGGAAAATATTCATGGATTCCTAGTAAATACAAAGATACTTCAGGAATAATTATGATTTTGTTCTCTAGAGGATATAAAAATATCTGCATTACCCAGTGTTTCACCTTATACTTTCCCCTATACTGGGTTGGGTAGACCCAGAGTGTGGGTGGTGCTCTCAGTGCTTGATTTCCTGTCTCCTGCAGAGGGTGGAGTGGGCACTGAGGGAATCACCATGCCAGGAAGAGCTCAAAAAATGTGTAAATGTGGTGCTTAGGGACCTGCTTTAGTGATGGACTTGGTAATAATGGGTTAAAGGTCAGATTCAATTATCTTAGAGGTATTTTAAAACCAAACTATTCTATGAATAAATGGTGAAGGACTTGGGACTTTGTCCTGGCTTTTCAGGAGGGAAGATCTCTGGAATCTTTTCTGGATCAGCCTCAAGGCTCCTGAAGAAGTTTTTTCACACTAATTTTTCATATTTCCTGAATTATGTTATGCAGGATTTGAAGTCCTCAAAATTTTCTCAAGTTCTTGGGGGTTTGAGGACAAATCAAACCTCCCTGCTCTGTGGTTGTGTTATGAAGCTGCCTTCTGATATTGCCTCTTTGAATTAGGGGCAGATCAGGAGAGGAGAAGGATTTAACTCCACAAAAGAATATTTTCTGTGCCAGAATTCAATTGTACTGCACCATGTAAGGCCCCAGAAGTGGAGTTACAGTGGAAAGGGAATGAGATCTGCACTGCTGCTGTTCCTGTATGACCTTGCCCATGGCACAGCACCTCCTTTGTCATTCTCTCTTCTCTTCTCTTCTCTTCTCTTCTCTTCTCTTCTCTTCTCTTCTCTTCTCTTCTCTTCTCTTCTCTTCTCTTCTCTTCTCTTCTCTTCTCTTCTCTTCTCTTCTCTTCTCTTCTCTTCTCTCTTCTCTTCTCTTCTCTTCTCTCTTCTCTTCTCTTCTCTTCTCTTCTCTTCTTTTCTCTTTTTCTTTCTCTTTCTCTCTCTCTTTCTCTCTCTCTTTCTCTTTCTCTCCCCTCCCCTCTCTTCCTTTCTCTTTTCATGGAAAAAAAAAAACCACTCTATTATGGGATATTAGTGAGCTAATCTAAGGAGATTTAAGCAGGCAGATGAGTCAGAAATATTTCACTGTCCTCCAGCAGCAAAAACAATCAGTGGGAATCTTGTCTGCTATGGACAGGGCTGGATATTTTCACTGGTGAGGCACAAGAGAATTTGAAGAAGGCAAAGCCCTTCTGAAAGAGAAGAAATGCCAGAGTTCAGGTTATGAAGTTCAGCCAGGCCATGGAATGGCTGGAGACAGGTCTGTTTTACAGCCCCACAAGCCCCCTGGCTCATTCCCTCTCTCTCCATCTCTCATGAAAGCTTAGCTGAGGTAGAGGTTAGTTTTAATGACAGATTCACGTTGTCCATTTGCAAGCCAAGGCGCTGGAAGCACTGATACCTTCAGCCCTGGAGAAGTGATGAGGGGCCACACACACACTTGAGAGCCTGCAGCACCCAGGCTGGTGCCAGAATCATCTTGGGAACACGTGGGCTGGGTGTGGAGGCAGAACAGACGGTTGTCAGTGCTGTGTTTAGAAACATGGGACAAGGAGGTGCAGGAGGAGTCAATACTTTGAGGTCATGTACCTCAGTGGAGATTCAACCCCTGTGTCCTGCATGACATCCCTAAAAACTCTTTCCTTCTGTCTGGAGAGCACGAGCAGCACCCAAGCTGGGCTGGGCACAGGAATTTGGAAGCAATAACCTGTGGTGAGCACAGTGGACAGGTGGAGCAGTCACACAGAGTTATCATCTGTGGGGAAAATAACTCTGCCCAGAGGGATTGGGATGAGTCAGGCTAAGGATGCTGTAGTTGAATAAAAATACCTGTGCTTTCCTGCAGTTCAGCTAATCCACATTAGCAGCTCGCTCGGATTTCCTTCCCCCTGACAACAAGAGCACAGACTCACGGGATTTTAGGGCAAAAGTGCCCCAAGTACATTTTTAACAAAAGATGATTTAAGTGAAATCTGCTGGTCACCTTTCCCCTCCACTCAGACTGACCTTCACTCAATCTGGCTTTAGAGAAGAATTTATTTGGGGAGTGAATATGCAGCAGGTTGCTCTTCCCTGGACAGATCCCTATCTCCAGCCACACAGCAGGCCGAGGTCAGCACAGCTAGCTGAATTTTCATTAGGAACAGATCCTTTTATTGTGGTTTACAGTTCTGGACACAGAGATCAGGAAGGATATCAGCTTGCCTGCTCTTACCTTTATCAGGTCTTTCTTTCAGCAGGTGACATCATCTTATTGATAAAGGTCAGGTTGGCCTCAGCTCCTTTCTGACTCATTGAATATTAGAGATGGCTGGAGGCGAGGGCAGGCGGTGATGTGATGTGACAGGGCAGGAGGGAGCACACCAGCAGTGCAGCAGGACACAGGCTGCAGGAACGGGCCATGCCATGATCCATTGTGACAAGGGGAGAGCTGTGGATGGATGCTCCAGCAGCCTGAAGTGACCCAGCAAGGGCAGGGGAGAGAGAGGCAAAACCCCCTTTGGTTTGTGTCCATTCCCACTGCAATGGGACAAATCCAGAGTGACCTTCCTCAGCTGAGGATGGGATCATGGATTCCTTGTGTGAGATCTTCTGACATCATGAACCAGATCCCCTCATTAAAACTCATCTCATTCCACCCCCTGCCATGTGCAGGGACACCTTCCACCATCCCAGGGGGCTCCAAGCCCTTTCCAACCTGGCCTTGGACACTGCCAGGGATCCAGGGGCAGTCACAGCTGCTCTGGGTACCCTGTGCCAAGGCCTCACCTCCCCAGCAGGAGAGCATTTCATCCTGACATCTCACCTAAAGCTACTTTGTCTCAGTACAACGCCATTAATTATTTGTTTTAAGATACAGAGTCCAGGCTGGATCCAGGATGTGGATCCAGCAGAGCAGGGGAGAAGCAGCAGCAGGGGACTCTGCTCTGCAGATCTGTGGCCATGGAAAAGAGAGGCAGGAGCAGGAGCCTGTGATATCCATCACTTGCCATGTGCTGCTTGACTAAGCTGAACATGCATTTAAAGACATCAGGTTTGCTCCCAGGAGATTTCTCCTTCCTCCAAAGGGCTGTTTCTCATGCATTCAGCATCCAAATATTTTGAGAAAAGTGTTCTCTGCAGGCTCAGGAAGGCAGGGACAGCTGGTAGCTGTTTCCTTCCAGTCCCTCTTCCTTTCCCATCCTGTGAAATTTCACGCCAGCTGTGGTCACCTGTCTGATTTCTCTTTGAGTGCCTGCCTTCCTCAACAAATTAATTTTGATTATTGTCTTGCCCGGCAGGGAGGGAACTCTCAGTGGTGTGAGCCTGAAGCACTCACTCTCTTTACACCTTTCTCTTTTTCCCCTGCATTGGGTCTCGTTTTGTGGTTCTCTGCCTTCCCAAATATAACCCTCAGACCCAATTCTGAACTGTCATCTTCATTGCCTCACAGCTGCCTGCAGACGGGGCTTATCACTTGCAATCCACTCAGTTACACTTGTGATTAAAACTGATTGTAAACCCGATCCTGGCTGCTCAGCCTGGGAATTGGGAGCGTCTTTATCATTTTTGACAGCAGATCTTGAGGCCTTAGATGAGCCTGGCAGGACAAGATCCTTGCAGGCCAGTGGGAACGGGAGAAGAATATGTATCTGTGAGAAAGAGAAGGTGATTTAGGAACAAAAAAATATAGAAGGGCCCAGGTTAGAAACCCCCAAGCTGAAATCTGGGAAAGGCAGAGGGTGAAAATAAAGCTCAGCTCTTTGGAGTGCCAGGACCATCCCTAGGAATAGGTGATGGAGAAAAAGGTGTAGCAGAGAAAAAGGTGTAGCAGAGAAAAGCAGACCCCTGCCCAAGCCTTCCCTCAGTTTGGGGCATCAGCAACTCATGGAATCAGTGTGGATGTTCCCGGAAAACCAAAAAACAACTGTCGTGCTTCCTCCCAACTGCAGCAGCAGCACATCACAGTCTCAGGACTCTCCTGCACTTCTGCATCTGCTGCTGCTCCATCCTATTCCCTTTGTATAGCTGGAGCCATTTATCCCCTTCTGGATCAGAGCAGGGCTGCAAAATTAAACTCTGCAGAGTGATGGAGCTTTAAATGTGCTCAGAGAGTTTGGATCTTGCTCCAGACCTGGAAGAGTCTGGAGCTGCACTGAGCTGCAGCTTGGCTGAGCTGCACCACCTTTCTGGCTGCCTGAATTTTGGCTTGATTTCAGAGATTCATATACTTAGAATTAACTATAGATGTTACATTTATTATATAATAAATGTAATTTTTAGAATTAATATTGTAAAATGTCATAAATATTACATAACTTAATATCATAACTAATTTCTTTTTCCCCACCTGCTCTTGTTGGGGGTCCAGTACTCTGTGTTGAACTACAGCCTGATTCCCAGAATTTTTTCTGAGGAGACAGAAAATCCACCAGATTCCTCAGGACCTTTTCCCAGCATGTTAAACTCTCTCCCTTATTCACCTTAGTCTTTGTTTCCTCCAGCCTGACTGGAGCAATGTTTTCCTTCATTTCCTCTGAAACTTTCCCGTAGAACCAGTCAACTCCATAAGGAGCTGCCTCTCCAGTGCCACTCCCAGGAACTGAAAATTTGACACGTCTCCAGCTCAGAGTTTGTCCTCCAGACTTCTGAGTCATTTCTGCTGCTCTTCTGATGTCTCTCCAAGCTTTGGATGCTCCCTCGCAGGCACAGACATCACAGCTGGGTGTCCCCACTTCTCCCATGTCCAGATGAGAAATGACTCTTCCCCATCTCGCTCAACGTGTCCCTGCTTCTGCATCCAGGGACTGAGTCAGCCCTTCTCAGGGATTTCAGGCATTGCTCTGAGATATTTTTCTCAAATCACTGAATTGCTCTGGCTCTATTGGAGTCGCTGCCTTCCAGCATAGGTTCTCCCCTTCCTGCTGCAAGAGATTTATATATATATATATGTATATATATGTGTATATAATATATATATTTTTATATATATTTTATATATATATTATATTTTTATACATATATATATATACACACACACACACTTTTTTTTTTTTTTTAATTAATAAAAGGAAGCCTTTGCAGAGAGTCCATGCCCTAGGATCATCTAACTCAAAGCATGGAACTGAGGTGCCTCTGCCAGGAGCCCTGGCAAAAAGATTATCAGCAGAGACACCCAAACCAATCTGATTTTCTGAATCAGCAAGAGGCTCGCAATATATTGAGATCCCTGGCAGTGTCCTAGGATAGGCTGGATGGGGTTTGGAGCAGCCTGGGACAGTGGAAGGTGTCCCTGCCATGGCAGCGGTGGCACTGGGTGAACTTTAATGTCCCTCCCAGCCCAAACCACGCTGGGATCCCGTGTCGGTCACCGCTGGAGCCGAGCTGGGGCAGCCCGTGCCCGCGCCGCTGTCCCGCTGGGGAAAGGCGTTTGTGCGGCGCTGCCCGGAGCCTCCTTGTCAGTCAGGTAATTTGCATACCCAGGGTGCACCGCGGGCCGGCAGCGCGGCCCCGATGGAAATTGTCACTCGTGCCGTGGGGACATTTGGGTGGGACACGGGGCTGGGCTGTGGCACTGCCACGGGACCGGGCTGGGGACACCACGGGGACAACCTGGGAGGGAAACGTGTCCCCGTGTTCTGGATAGGAACGGCCTTGGGGCGCAGGATGTGGGGCGGCAGTAATGGGTATACTCCGGTTTCTCTTCAGATCGAATAAATCTTTCGCCTTTTACTAAAGATTTCCGTGGAGAGGAACAGTCACGAGTGATGTGAAATTTTTTGTGGCTCTGCTTTAGCAGAGCTGCTCCTATGCTGGTTAAAAATTAGAGTCGATATTAGAGATTGGCGCAGCCTGAACAAGGGCCTGTGTAAGGGCTGACACCTAACCCAGGCTTTTGCAAGTGAAGAGACTGAGTTACTTGTGGCAAAGCTGTGAATCTCCACCCTGCCCGCGTTTCAGTGGTTGCAGAGGCCACGGAGCCGCTCCCAGGGCTGGATCCTCTCTGCTCTGCAGCCAGGCTGGGAGAGCTGGGGGTGCTCGGCGGGAGAGGAGAAGGCTCCAGGGAGAGCTCAGAGCCCCTGCCAGGACCTAAAAGGGGCTGATACAAAAGGAAGTGTGTGACTTTTTACCCCAGAAGAAACTGGTAATATGAGGGAAAATGGTTTTAAACTAAAACGTGACGATTTAGATTACATAGTGCGACGAAATTCTTCCCTGTGAGGGTGGGGAGGCCTGGCCCAGGGTTCCCAGAGAAGCTGTGGCTGCCCCTGGATCCCTGGCAGTGCCCAAGGCCAGGCTGGATGGGGTTCGCAGCACCCTGGGACAGTGGAAGGTGTCCCTGCCACGGCAGGGGTGGCACTGGGTGAGCTTTAATGTCCCTCCCAGACCAAACCACGCCGTGATCCTGTCCCGGTCAGGGCTGGAGCCGAGCTGGGGCAGCCCGTGCCCGCGCCGCTGTCCCGCCGGGGAAAGGCGTTTGTGCGGCGCTGCCCGGAGCCTCCTTGTCAGTCAGGTAATTTGCATACCCAGGGTGCACCGCGGGCCGGCAGCGCGGCCCCGATGGAAATTGTCACTCGTGCCGTGGGGACATTTGGGTGGGACACGGGGCTGGGCTGTGGCACTGCCGCGGGACCGGGCTGGGGACACCGCGGGGACAAACTGGGAGAGAAACGGGTCCCCATGTTCTGCATAGGAACAGCCTTGGGGCGCAGGATGTGGGGCGGAGGGTGGGGGTATACTCCGGTTTCTCTTCAGATCGAATAAATCTTTCGCCTTTTACTAAAGATTTCCGTGGAGAGGAACAGTCACGAGTGATGTGAAATTTTTTGTGGCTCTGCATCTGCAGAGCTGCTCCTATGCTGGTTAAAAGACAGAAATGAATTTCAGAGGTCATTTTGGTTAAGTAGATGTATAAGGACTGAATTGTAACCCAGGGGTTTTCGACTTGTGGAACCACTTTTTTGGGCATAGAGCTGTGATTTTCCACCCTGCACCCATATCAGTGGATGCAGACGCGGCCGCGGAGCTGCTCCCAGGGCTGGATCCTCTCTGCTCTGCAGCCAGGCTGGGAGAGCTGGGGGTGCTCAGCGGGAGAGGAGAAGGCTCCAGGGAGAGCTCAGAGCCCCTGCCAGGACCTAAAAGGGGCTGATACAAAAGGAAGTGTGTGACTTTTTACCCCAGAAGAAACTGATAATATGAGGGAAAATGGTTTTAAACTAAAACGTGACGATTTAGATTAGATAGTGCGACGAAATTCTTCCCTGTGAGGGTGGGGAGGCCCTGGCCCAAGGTTCCCGAGAGAAGCTGTGGCTGCCCCTGGATCCCTGGCAGTGCCCAAGGCCAGGCTGGATGGGGTTCGCAGCACCCTGGGACAGTGGAAGGTGTCCCTGCCCAAGGCAGGGGTGGCACTGGGTGATCTTTAATGTCCCTCCCAGCCCAAACCACGCCGTGATCCTGTCCCGGTCAGGGCTGGAGCCGAGCTGAGGCAGTCCGTGCCCGCGCCGCTGTCCCGCTGGGGAAAGGCGTTTGTGCGGCGCTGCCCGGAGCCTCCTTGTCAGTCAGGTAATTTGCATACCCAGGGTGCACCGCGGGCCGGCAGCGCGGCCCCGATGGAAATTGTCACTCGTGCCGTGGGGACATTTGGGTGGGGACGCGGGGCTGGGCTGTGGCACTGCCGCGGGACCGGGCTGGGGACACCGCGGGGGTCAAACTGGGCGGCAAAATGGTCCCCGTGTTCTGCATAGGAACGGCCTTGGGGTGCAGGATGTGGGGCGGAGGGTGGGGGTATACTCCGGTTTCTCTTCAGATCGAATAAATCTTTCGCCTTTTACTAAAGATTTCCGTGGAGAGGAACAGTCACGAGTGATGTGAAATTTTTTGTGGCTCTGCTTTAGCAGAGCTGCTCCTATGCTGGTTAGAAAACAGAGTATGCATTAAAGATTTGTACGGGCAAGGAGCAAAGTAACGGCTGAGTTACAACCTAGGCTTTCCTAATTGAGGGAATGACTTATTTGGGTAGAGACCTGTGATTCTCCACCCCGCTCCCATTTCAGGGGTTGCAGGCGGGGCCACGGAGCTGCTCCCAGGGCTGGATCCTCTCTGCTCTGCAGCCAGGCTGGGAGAGCTGAGGGTGCTCAGCGGAGAGGAGAAGGCTCCAGGGACAGCTCAGAGGCCTTTCCAGGGCTTAAAGGGGCTGATATAAAAGGAGGTGTGCTCACGAGTGATGAGAATTTTTTTGTGGCTCTGCTTCGGCAGAGCTGCCCCAATGCTGGTTAAAAGACAGAATGTAGTTTAGCGCTAAACGCAGACAAGTAGGTGTGTAAGAGCCGAGTTACAACCTAGGCTTTCCAAGTTTGACAGACTGAGTTATTCGGGTGCAGAACTGTGATTCTCCACCCTGCCCCCGTTTCAGGGGTTGCAGAAGAGGCCACGAAGCTGCTCCCAGGGCTGGATCCTCTCTGCTCTGCAGCCAGGCTGGGAGAGCTGGGGGTGCGCAGCGAAAGAGGAGAAGGCTCCAGGGAGAGCTCAGAGCCCCTGCAAGGTCCTAAAAGGGGATTATATAAAAGGAAGTGTGAGACTTTTTACCCCAAAAGAAACAAGGGTAAATAATACGAGATAATATATAGATCGAGATAGATTTACAGATAATACGAGGGAAAATAGTTTTAAACTAAAACGTGACGATTTCGATTAGACAGAGCGACGAAATTCTTCCCTGTGAGGTGGGGAGGCCCTGGCCCAGGGTGCCCAGAGAAGCTGTGGCTGCCCCTGGATCCCTGGCAGTGTCCTTGGCCAGGTTGGACGGGGCTTGGAGCACCCTGGGACAATGGAAGGTGTCCCTGCCATGGCAGCGGTGGCACTGGGTGAGCTTTAATGTCCCTCCCAGCCCAAACCACGCCGTGATCCTGTCCCGGTCAGGGCTGGAGCCGAGCTGGGGCAGCCCGTGCCCGCGCCGCTGTCCCGCCGGGGAAAGGCGTTTGTGCGGCGCTGCCCGGAGCCTCCTTGTCAGTCAGGTAATTTGCATACCCAGGGTGCACCGCGGGCCGGCAGCGCGGCCCCGACGGAAATTGTCACTCGTGCCGTGGGGACATTTGGGTGGGACACGGGGCTGGGCTGTGGCACTGCCGCGGGACCGGGCTGGGGACACCGCGGGGACAAACTGGGCGGCAAAATGGTCCCCGTGTTCTGCATAGGAACGGCCTTGGGGTGCAGGATGTGGGGCGGAGGGTGGGGGTATACTCCGGTTTCTCTTCAGATCGAATAAATCTTTCGCCTTTTACTAAAGATTTCCGTGGAGAGGAACAGTCACGAGTGATGTGAAATTTTTTGTGGCTCTGCTTCAGCAGAGCTGCTCCTATGCTGGTTCAAAGATAGAATGGATATTAGAGATTGGCGCGGGCAGTTACCTCTGTAAGGGCTGATACCTAACCCAGGCTTTTCCAAGTGAGAGACTGAGTTACTTGTGGCAGAGCTGTAATTCTCCACCCAGCCCCCGTTTCAGGGGTTGCAGAGGAGGCCACGCAGCTGCTCCCAGGGCTGGAGCCCCACTGCTCTGCAGCCAGGCTGGGAAAGCTGGGGGTGCTCAGCGGGAGATGAGAAGGCTCCAGGAAGAGCTCAGAGCCCTTGCAAGGTCCTAAAAGGGGATTATACAAAAGGAAGTGTGTGACTTTTTACCCCGGAAGAAACAAGGGTAAATAATACGAGATAATATATAGATCGAGATAGATTTTCAGATAATACGAGGGAAAATAGTTTTAAACTAAAACGTGACGATTTAGATTAGATAGAGCGACGAAATTCTTCCCTGTGAGGTGGGGAGGCCCTGGCCCAGGGTGCCCAGAGCAGCTGTGGCTGCCCCTGGATCCCTGGCAGTGTCCTTGGCCAGGTTGGACGGGGCTTGGAGCAGCCTGAGACAGTGGAAGGTGTCCCTGCCATGGCAGCGGTGGCACTGGGTGAGCTTTAATGTCCCTCCCAGCCCAAACCACGCCGTGATCCTGTCCCGGTCAGCGCTGGAGCCGAGCTGGGGCAGCCCGTGCCCGCGCCGCTGTCCCGCCGGGGAAAGGCGTTTGTGCGGCGCTGCCCGGAGCCTCCTTGTCAGTCAGGTAATTTGCATACCCAGGGTGCACCGCGGGCCGGCAGCGCGGCCCCGATGGAAATTGTCACTCGTGCCGTGGGGACATTTGGGTGGGACACGGGGCTGGGCTGTGGCACTGCCGCGGGACCGGGCTGGGGACACCGCGGGGACAAACTGGGAGGGAAACGGGTCCCCGTGTTCTGCATAGGAACAGCCGTGGGGGGCAGGATGTGGGGCGGAGGGTGGGGGTATACTCCGGTTTCTCTTCAGATCGAATAAATCTTTCGCCTTTTACTAAAGATTTCCGTGGAGAGGAACAGTCACGAGTGATGTGAAATTTTTTGTGGCTCTGCTTCGGCAGAGCTGCTCCTATGCTGGTTAAAAGATAGAACGTGTATTAGAGAGTAGCTTGCCCTCGTAGCTGGTTGAAGGCTGAAATCTAGCCCAGGTTTTCCAAACTATAAGACTGAGTTATTCGGGTGTAGAGCTGTGATTCTCTACCCTGCCCCCATTTCAGTGGTTGCAGAGGCCGCGGAGCTGCTCCCAGGGCTGGATCCTCTCTGCTCTGCAGCCAGGCTGGGAGAGCTGGGGGTGCTCGGCGGGAGAGGAGAAGGCTCCAGGGAGAGCTCAGAGCCCCTGCAAGATCCTAAAATGGGCTGATATAAAAGGAAGTGTGAGACTTTTTACCCCGGAAGAAACTGGGGTAAATAATACGAGATAATATATAGATCGAGATAGATTTACAGATAATGCGAGGGAAAATAGTTTTAAACTAAAACTTGACGATTTAGATTAGATAGAGCGACGAAATTCTTCCCTGTGAGGGTGGGAAGGCCCTGGCCCAGGGTGCCCAGAGAAGCTGTGGCTGCCCCTGGATCCCTGGCAGTGCCCAAGGCCAGGTTGGACGGGGCTTGGAGCACCCTGGGACAGTGGAAGGTGTCCCTGCCATGGCAGCGGTGGCACTGGGTGAGCTTTAATGTCCCTCCCAGCCCAAACCACGCCGTGATCCTGTCCCGGTCAGCGCTGGAGCCGAGCTGGGGCAGCCCGTGCCCGCGCCGCTGTCCCGCCGGGGAAAGGCGTTTGTGCGGCGCTGCCCGGAGCCTCCTTGTCAGTCAGGTAATTTGCATACCCAGGGTGCACCGCGGGCCGGCAGCGCGGCCCCGATGGAAATTGTCACTCGTGCCGTGGGGACATTTGGGTGGGACACGGGGCTGGGCTGTGGCACTGCCGCGGGACCGGGCTGGGGACACCGCAGGGACAAACTGGGAGGGAAACGGGTCCCCGTGTTCTGGATAGGAACAGCCTTGGGGGGCAGGATGTGGGACGGAGACAGAGGGTATACTCCGGTTTCTCTTCAGATCGAATAAATCTTTCGCCTTTTACTAAAGATTTCCGTGGAGAGGAACAGTCACGAGTGATGTAAAATTTTTTGTGGCTCTGCTTCGGCAGAGCTGCTCCTATGCTGGTTAAAAAATAGAGTATGCATTACAAATTTGTACGGGCAACGAGCTAAGTAACGGCTGAGTTACAACCTAGGCTTTCCAAATTAAAGGAACGACTTATTTGGGTAGAGACCTGTGATTCTCCACCCCGCTCCCATTTCAGGGGTTGCAGAGGAGGCCACGGAGCTGCTCCCAGGGCTGGATCCTCTCTGCTCTGCAGCCAGGCTGGGAGAGCTGGGGGTGCTCAGCGGAGAGGAGAAGGCTCCAGGGAGAGCTCAGAGCCCCTGCAGGGCTTAAAGGGGCTGATATAAAAGGAGGTGTGCTCACGAGTGATGAGAATTTTTTTGTGGCTCTGCTTCGGCAGAGCTGCCCCAATGCTGGTTAAAAGATAGAATGTAGTTTAGCGCTAAACGCAGACAAGTAGGTGTGTAAGAGCCGAGTTACAACCTAGGCTTTCCAAGTTTGACAGACTGAGTTATTCGGGTGTGGAACTGTGATTCTCCACCCTGCCCCCGTTTCAGGGGTTGCAGAGGAGGCCACGGAGCTGCTCCCAGGGCTGGATCCTCTCTGCTCTGCAGCTAGGCTGGGAAAGCTGGGGGTGCTCAGCGGGAGATGAGAAGGCTCCAGGGAGAGCTCAGAGCCCCTGCAAGGTCCTAAAAGGGGATTATATAAAAGGAAGTGTGAGACTTTTTACCCCAAAAGAAACAAGGGTAAATAATACGAGATAATATATAGATCGAGATAGATTTACAGATATGGCGAGGGAAAATAGTTTTAAACTAAAACGTGACGATTTCGATTAGATAGAGCGACGAAATTCTTCCCTGTGAGGTGGGGAGGCCCTGGCCCAGGGTGCCCAGAGAAGCTGTGGCTGCCCCTGGATCCCTGGCAGTGCCCAAGGCCAGGTTGGACGGGGTTTGGAGCAGCCTGGGACAGTAGAAGGTGTCCCTGCCATGGCAGCGGTGGCACTGGGTGATCTTTAATGTCCCTCCCAGCCCAAACCACACTGGGATCCCGTGTCGGTCAGCGCTGGAGCCGAGCTGGGGCAGCCCGTGCCCGCGCCGCTGTCCCGCTGGGGAAAGGCGTTTGTGCGGCGCTGCCCGGAGCCTCCTTGTCAGTCAGGTAATTTGCATACCCAGGGTGCACCGCGGGCCGGCAGCGCGGCCCCGATGGAAATTGTCACTCGTGCCGTGGGGACATTTGGGTGGGACACGGGGCTGGGCTGTGGCACTGCCGCGGGACCGGGCTGGGGACACCGCGGGGACAAACTGGGAGGGGAACGGGTCCCCGTGTTCTGGATAGGAACAGCCTTGGGGTGCAGGATGTGGGTCGAAAGTTGGGGGTATACTCTGGTTTCTCTTCAGATCGAATAAATCTTTCGCCTTTTACTAAAGATTTCCGTGGAGAGGAACAGTCACGAGTGATGTGAAATTTTTTGTGGCTCTGCATCTGCAGAGCTGCTTCTATGTTGGTTAAAAGTTAGACTGAATATTAGTGACTTGTGCAGGCAAGTACCTGTGTAAGCACTGAGTTACAACCGAGGCTTTCCAAGTTGACAGACTGAGTTATTCGGGTGCAGAACTGTCATTCTCCAACTTGAACCCCGTTTCAGTGGTTGCAGGCGGGGCCACGGAGCTGCTCCCAGGGCTGGATCCTCTCTGCTCTGCAGCCAGGCTGGGAAAGCTGGGGGTGCTCAGCGGGAGAGGAGAAGGCTCCAGGGAGAGCTCAGAGCCCCTGTAAGGTCTTAAAAGGTGTTGATATCAAAGGTGGTGTGTGACTTTTTACCCCAGAATAAACTGGGGTAAATAATACGAGATAATATATATCTCGAGATAGATATAAAGATAATACCAGGGAAAATAGTTTTAAACTAAAACGTGACGATTTAGATTAGATAGAGCGACGAAATTCTTCCCTGTGAGGGTGGCGAGGCCTGGCCCATGGTGCCCAGAGAAGCTGTGGCTGCCCCTGGATCCCTGGCAGTGCCCAAGGCCAGGTTGGACGGGGTTTGGAGCAGCCTGGGACAGTGGAAGGTGTCCCTGCCCAAGGCAGGGGTGGCACTGGGTGATCTTTAATGTCCCTCCCAGCCCAAACCACGCCGTGATCCTGTCCCGGTCAGCGCTGGCAGCCGAGCTGTGGCAGCCCGTGCCCGCGCCGCTGTCCCGCCGGGGAAAGGCGTTTGTGCGGCGCTGCCCGGAGCCTCCTTGTCAGTCAGGTAATTTGCATACCCAGGGTGCACCGCGGGCCGGCAGCGCGGCCCCGATGGAAATTGTCACTCGTGCCGTGGGGACATTTGGGTGGGACACGGGGCTGGGCTGTGGCACTGCCGCGGGACCGGGCTGGGGACACCACAGGGACAAACTGGGAGGGAAACGGGTCCCCGTGTTCTGCATAGGAACAGCCTTGGGGCGCAGGATGTGGGGCGGAGGCAGGGGGTATACTCCGGTTTCTCTTCAGATCGAATAAATCTTTCGCCTTTTACTAAAGATTTCCGTGGAGAGGAACAGTCACGAGTGATGTGAAATTTTTTGTGGCTCTGCTTTAGCAGAGCTGCCCCAATGCTGGTTAAAAGATAGACTGAATCTTAAAAGTTAATGATGTTAAGCAGGTGTGTAAGAGCTGAGTTACAACCCGGGCTTTCCACATGGATAGAATGAATTATTCGGGTGCAGAATTGTGATTCTCCACCCTGCCCCCATTTCAGTGGTTGTAGACGCGGCCGCGGAGCCGCTCCCAGGGCTGGATCCTCTCTGCTCTGCAGCCAGGCTGAGAGCTGGGAGTGCTCAGCTGGAGAGGAGAAGGCTCCAGGTAGTGCTCAGAACTCCTGCCAGGGCCTAAAAGGGGCTGATATACAAGGAGATGTGTCTATATAAGGTGACTTTTTACCCCAGCAGATACTGATAATACTTGGGAAATGGTTTTAAACTAAAACATGGGGATTTCGATTAGATAATGGGAAGAAATTCTTCCCTGTGAGGTTGGGCAGGCGTGGCCCAGGGTGCCCAGAGAAGCTGTGGCTGCCCCTGGATCCCTGGCAGTGTCCCAGGCCAGGCTGGACATTGGGGCTTGGAGCAGCCTGGGACAGTGGGAGGTGTCCGTGTCCATGGCAGGGGTGGCACTGGGTGATTTTTGAAGTTCCTTCCAACCCAAACCATTCTTTGACTCTGTTCTTAGTTCTGAAACAGCCTCTGGTGTCAAGGGAAACAAACAGCTCGTCCTAAAGGGAGGTACATCCACAATGATGGGTAAGATTTGCCAAGTTAAGGTTCTGTATTCACCAAAGTGACACCTTTATCTTGAATTCCGTATGCCCACTCTTTGGGATCATTTTCACCATAATTAATTTTTAAAGTTAGGAAAGGAAGACTTTAGACCATTCACACCCGTCTCCTTCAAGAAATGAGTTTCCTGCCTTTATTTTTTGCGTGCCTTCATTTCCTGCTTTCATTTCCCCCGCTTTTGAAAGGAGCAAATTTTTCTGTTTGCACAAGTGAGACGCAGGGTGACAAATTTTCCCTCCCAGAAAACCCCTCCATCTCTGGGTGAAGTGTGGCATCTGTCTGAGAGCACAGGGAAATGTTTTTATGTGTTCAGAGCAGCCCAGAGTCAGGTCCTGCTGCATTAATGGGGACACTGAGCAGGACACTGCATTTATTTGGGATAATAAAGGGAATTGTCCCAACTGGGAAGTGTCCAGGGCACACTACAGACCCTGAATGAGATGCCTGGCTTGCAAGGTCCTGGCTTGAAGTGTTTGGCTGCCAACAAATCATTTCTGGCATCTTGGCAGTGCTGCAAATACCACAGACATCCAATTTTTTCCTCTGGCTCCTGCCCTGGAAGCCTCTCTTGTCATTGTCTCTCTCCACAGACACAATTTGGATGCATTTGTGGCTGTGGTTGTGGCGACCTTGCTGTTCTGGAGGCTGTAAAATCACCTTGAAGACCTGCGTGGACATCCCTGGTGAGTGGAAGGGGCTGGAGGAAAAGATGCTTGGGTTTACAGGCTGTTAAAAATGAAAGTAATCCGTGTTGCATTGGGAGGTGGATGGTTGTTCTCTGCAAAGGCAGTTTGGAGGCAAAGAACATTCCCACATCTGCTGTGGGACCTGCAAACAATCCCTCTGTGGCACAGAGTCAGAGCCACTCATCCCTCACGTGAGTGGGATGAGGTGGAACGAAAAACGAGGGGAATTTGCATCTCCAGGCTCACATTTTCCCTGTGGCTTTTCATGATTTAGGCTTCCAACCCCAGCCTGGCTACTCAAAGCAGACTCCTGGTCTTAAACAGCACTGAAATTCAGGGGCAGAGATTCCCCCACAGGATGCCTGGGATGCTCACTGTCAGTGCCCCAGCCAAAAATTAACATGCAGCCTGCAACCAAGAGCCTGCCAGTGACAAGCAGCAGCTTTGAAGGTCACCTCGCCTTCGAGTAAATAAATAAATAGTAAATAAGAAATCAGGCAGCAATGAATAAACCAGAGATGTCCCACTGGCATGGACTTGATTTTTATTTTTTTTTTTTTTAGTATTTCTTCTCTGCTCTTTTCACTTTCCCATCCTCAAAGGTCGGTGCTAATAGGAGACCCCTCTTACTGCTCCTGCACACTGCAGCACCCTCGCCTGTCTCAGAGGGCCTGAGACCAGCCCAGAGCCCGAGCTGGGAGCAGAAATCCTGTCCTCCCCTCAGCTGATGGCTGTAATGAGACCTTCTGTCAGTGCCAGCCCGTGACAGGTGGGAGGATGCTCTGCAAATACTGGGTTTGCCTCTTAGACCACAATCTTCGCCTTTCACACCACAATCCTCCTCTCTAAAGGGACATCGTGGTGCCAGGTGTTTGTTTTCCGTGCTCCTCCCTGCCGTGCCTAATGAGATCCTGGCTCTGCAAGCTCGGGGTTGACTTTTTCCAGCAGTTCCTGCAGCTTTGGCCACATGGCCGGGGAAGAGACAGTCTGAAATGAGGCAGGGAGCTGCGCCAGAGCTATTTCTGATTGTGGTGGTGCCATGCTGGACCCATCTGCTGCCTCTCAAGGGCTGCTCACAGGAGGAGGAGCAAGAGATGGAGACTTCAGCTCTTTCTTCTCGAGCAGAGAGGCTCACAGCCAAGAGAGGGCTGTGCCTCACCTCCCAGAGCACCCTTGGGCTCCTCTTGGGCATCCATCCAGTGGCTCTGTGCAGGCAGGAGGCTGGGCAAGCTGACAGGACAATTCCCCAGGGATGCTCTCCCTGGTGCACACGCTGCACTAATGGAGCCCAGTGCTGTCCCAACGCTCACTCAGGCAAATTTTTGTCACGTTCCAGGTCATAAAACTCATTTCCTGGCATTGGAAAACAACACATTGAAGGGCATGACATTCCTTGCTGCCAGCCTTCCCAGGACTCAATATTTGGTCCCTGTCACTGGCTACTCCCAGATGTAATCCAGCAGCAGCTGGAGGTGGATGACAAAGAAGTTTTTTCCTCTTAAATTAATGCACCCTAGGAACGTGCTCGTATTCACAGATCTTGTCCTTGTTGGTCTGCCTGTCACTGACACTTCTGAAATGAGACCAAACAATACAGCTGAAGTTGGAGAGGCTCAGGACACTCAACCAGCATCTTTGTGCTGGATAGATTTATATATCTATAAAAATACAGGATCCCATCTGTTTAAGGATTCCTGACCAGCAATGTGAAGAGGAGTTCTCCATATTATGTGGAAAAATTCCATGTTTTCCTGCAGGCTTGTGACCATGGAGTTCATCCTGCAGGGCAAGGAAAAGCAGGATGCCTGTTTAGGGAAAACCAACCCTGAACCCCATCATAAGAAACTATAATTTCTAGAAGTAATGAATGCTCTGAAAAGAGCATCCCTAAGGGAGTGAGGCACAGGGGGGACAGGAAACAGAACTTGCAGACACTCTAGGAATAATAATAATAATAAAATAATAAAAACCTAGATTTTGTCATTAAAGAAATACAACCTGGTGATGTTTTCTTCTTCTTCCTGTTATAGTCCAATGTCACAGATTCTTCACATCACAATGAACAAGGTGCCCAGAGAAGCTGTGGCTGCCCCTGGATCCCAAGTCCAGGTTGGACAGGGCTTGGAGCACCCTGGGATAGTGGAAGGTGTCCCTGCCCATGGCAGGGGGTTGGAACTTTGATAATAATTTTTAAGGTCTCTTCCCACCCCAACCATTCCACGATTCTGTGATAACAAACCCTTTCCCCATGACTTAATATGTGTGGTGACCAATACTGGGAACAACCAAGCTGACACATCTGCTAACTCCTCACCTCATGGACACGTTGTCCTGGTTTAGGGAAAATTTGGGAAGAAACTTCTGAATTGGAGTTTTTCTAGAAAGCAAATTCAAGTGGCCCCTCCCCCAGCTGATTTGGGAAAAAGATTTCCTAGGAGAAAAGTGGAAAAAACTGTTTATTCAACAAGCAAAGTATTCACAAGTACAAAAAAATAATAATATTAAACAATAAAACTTGTTTCTGTCCTCAAGAGATGGCAAATTGAGAAAGTCGTTGTCATGGGGTGAGCTTGGCTCACTCAGTCTCTTATCAGTCCCTCCAGCACTGGAATGCAGCATCCCGGCCCCAGTGGGCCACAGGTGTGAGCTCCTGATGTTTTTCTGGGTTTTCAGTCCAGAGCAAGTTTGAACAGTTCCAAGAAAAAGTAAAAAAACAAGTTCAGGGAACTACTCTGCCTCATCAAGCAAAAAAATTAACTAAAAGCAAAGGGGAGCCTCTCTCGCTGTCTGTGCTGACAACACAGACCAGGAGCTGAATGTGGAAGAGTGAGTCCAGTTTCTGAAAACAAACTCCACACTTCTTTTTCCCCCTTTGCTCTCAGAACCAGTCTCAGAGGTGCAGAGCACAATATCCAGCATGAACAGAACAGTTGGGGATACAAGCATCACAAAGGCACCCCAGGACACACATCCATCACCTCAGGCTGATCCTCCCCCCAGCTCCTTCCAAGCACTGCAGTGAGATGTTCCCACCAGGAATTGTCACTCCCAACTTTCCCAGCAGCCCAGAAAGGACAGTGAGGACCCCCAACATAAATCACAACCCACCAAAGCTCTCTGTTCCCTTACCTGCAGCTCTGGTGGGGTGGCTCCAGACCTGACCCTCCCTACATAGGTGGCAGTGCCTGTGTCCCCAAAACTGGCAGCAGGCATCTCCTAGAAAGTGGAAACTGGCTGGCAGGAGACCAGGTAATCTTGTCCTGATTTCCTATTGACTCTCCCCCAATTAACATGGTAATTGTTACCCCGTGGGCCAGACATGATTAATCAGCAATTTTCCTCTTCCTTCCTAATTTTTTTTTTTTTTAAGAGCAGCTGGGAAATGTCATTCTCTTCTCCAGTAGAATTTGAAAGCTCCTCCATCTGGACAATCAAATGCCCAATGTAAACACAGAGAAAGGAGGGACCAGGAGAATGGGATCCCCAGGGAAGCCCCTCCACACCCCCCTGTCCCTGCCTGAGGTGACTTTGTCCCCTCATTGTCCTGGCCTTTAGGAGCAGAGCCAGCCACTCCGCTGGAGGGGAACTGAATAAGTGACTGCAAATTAAAATTAACATCCAGCAGCAAGGAGTACAAAGCCATGATTAATGGCTTTTTAATGCTCTGCTGTTCCACACTCGGTAGCACTTTGTTTTAATGGTGGTGAGAACTCTGTGGATGTGAGAACAGAGCTTTGCACACACATCTCAGGAATTCTCACCATTAAGGAGAGATAACCCAGCTCTCTTTAGCTTAGAAAAGCCTCATATCCACCTCATCTCATCCAGTGCATCACAACTAAAAATGGAATGGAGAAAAGTCATTAAAAGAAATGTCCTCTAACCAGCACTTACCCAGATAATTGTTTTTCTGCTTTGGGTTTAATTATAACGTGGGCCAATTGATTAATTGAGTGAGTTTCTATAACCTCCTCCACCCTTGCCCTAAGGAAGGCTCCAGTCAGACTTGCTGAATGATAATTATTTCTCTTTCAGCCCGTGTAAGAGTTACAGCTTCTTCAGGGCCATGTCCATGGGTAACACTTCCAACTGTTCATCATTCCATGTGTTGATCCATGCCAATAATTGTCCACATCACTTGGCTACAGGAAAACTTGGAAGAGCCATGCAGGCAGCAGTCTTTCATTAAAAATCATTTCTATTCTTTTTTTTTTTTTTTTTAATTGAAACTTGCTTCCTAAAAACATTTTCAAACAGCTTCTATCCAAGAACATGATCACACCGTGCTGAAGTTTATCCAGTGTGACTGCAGCCAGCACCTAATGACACGTTGTGATTTGCAGCAGGGATGATCAAGGTCAAACTGGATGAAACTGTGATCAAGTGAGGTAGTTATTAGTGAGATAGTTATTAGTGAGATAGTTATTAGTAAGTGAGATAGTTATTAGTAAGTGAGATGCTTTTAATGATCCCCTCAGCTCTTGGAATAGCTACTCCACTGGCTGCTCTGTGATGCAGAGTAGACCTTTCCTCATAATCCTGGATTACTTTTGAGAAAAGAAAAAAGAATCAGGTGCTGCAGGCATGGTCTTGACTGGAATAACTCAGGTTATTCCAGGTTATAGAGCTGATTCCCTTGAAGCAGCTTTTCCCCTTGGGAGGAAAGGGTTGGGTGATGGGTTCACACGGTGGTGTCCACATGTGGATTCCTGCAGCTGCTGAGATGAGCTCCATCCTTCACTCAGGCTGGACCTTTGGCTTTGGGAATCTGGTTAAAAACATTCCTGCTCAATAATGCTCTGCAAAAATTCTCTGCTAATACAGGTCCCTGCATTTCCCTACGGATAAATTCCTACTGAAGGAATAATCTGTACCAAAGACAGACTGTTAGAAAGAGAGCAGCAATACAACAGCATCAAACTTGGCAAGTGGCTCCTCCAGGAAACCAAAGCGTTTTGAATTTTACAGCTCCCCACCACACCGACCCTGCTGAGGTTTCTTTTTTTTATTATTATTTTGCAGGAACAATTACAGGGAGATTTATACCCGGGAATATTGCTTGACACAAATTGAATGGTGGGTATAATTATGTATAAAAGCTCTCTTGTTACAGAAAAAAAAATAATAATCTGGTTTGTGGGTTTAAAAAAAGGAAAACAAAGCCAGTCTGTTCCACAGTCAGACAGAGGAGATGTTTGTTAGTGCTGCTATTGATCAGTAACTATGGCAAAGCCCTGAGAAGCTCCAAAATGAGTTTAATACAAGGAGTTACTGAATGATCTCATTGCAGGATTCATGATCCAGAACAGGATTTGAGCTGCTGGTGGTCAAATCTTTGACCCCCTCTGCTCTCCTTGTAAACATCTACTGGCAAAAACTCCTTCACAGTCTCTCAGTGCAGCTGGTAGCCCTGGATTCACAGCTGGCTCCCCTGGAGAGTGCAGAGGTCCAGCTGGTCTTTCTGGAAGGGAGGCTCTTCTGGAGCGTCCCACGTCGTTGAGGATGGCAGAATGTGCACAGCACTGCTTCCATCCCAGCTGGGAAAGCTGACAGCACCGGGAACTCTCCCAAGCACAGGAACAGCAAACAGGATGCTGTGATGGCTGACAAATGCAGGGAAATATCCAAAGGAGGCAAATCACCAGCCCGTGCATCCCATAAACCTGATGGTACCGGAATTTTTGAATCAACAGCTCACTACCACAGGCTGTCCTATCTCCCTGCAAAGGCAGAGCACATTTGGGATCTACCTGTGGCATTTGCAGGGCTCAACGCCCTGACAAACTTTTTAAGAGTTTTTGGGTTTCTCCTTGGGAAAACTTTGGCAAAGCAGGAGGACACATTCCGTGAGTGGTGTTATTTTCATGGCGATGCTGCTGATGGTACCAGGAAGGGTTTGCAAACAACAGGAACACTTGTTGCAGGGTAAGAGGCTCATCACTGGTTTGATGAAGCCTGAAAACACATCCCATGTCCCAACACAAGCTGCTGTTGTGCCTGAGCTCAGGAATCACTGGCAAGGACTGAGGACAGCTTTTCTCTGCCGTGCTCTTACCAAAGCTTTGGGTCTTTGGAGTAAAATTATGATTCTCCCACTTTTGAAGATGGGGAAGGCACCTGTGCCAACTCACTGCTGCTCTCCCTCCATCTCATCCCATTTATGCTGATAGCACTCACTGACATCCACAGACAGACGTGATCCTCACAATTTTCCCTTGTGAAAATGGAAAATTCCAGGATGGATTACGAGCCTGGCACATCAGATCCTGATGGCTGAAAAACGCAGAAGACTCGTGCATTTCAGAATTCTCATTCCTGAACCTTTCTTCCTGCTGTCTTGTTCAAGATCTTCTGGATGTTTTGGATGAGAGGTGACTTGCCAAAGTGGAATGGTTTGCACTTCAATGTAAGCTGAATTCATCCTGAATGCTGCTCGTTCTCTAATTTTCCTGTAAGTGTCAACTCCCTCCATATATTTATGCACAGAAGTGACCTCACTGACAGCAAATCAGCATAGTTAGAGTGATAGAGAATGCTGAGATCATGGAATCATGGAATGGTTTGGGTTGGAAAGGACCTTAAAGATCATTTAGTTCCAACTCTCTGCCATGGGTAGGGACAGTTTCCACTATCCCAGGGTGCTCCAAGCCCTGTCCAAGCTGGCCTTGGACACTGCCATGGATCCAGGAGCAGCCACAGCTTCTCAGGGTGCCCTGTGCCAGGGCCTCACCACCCCCACAGGGAAAAATTTCTCCTAAAATCCAACTAACCCTCCTCTCTGTCAATTTTAAGCCATTCCCCCTTGTCCTGTCCCTCCCTGCTCTTGCACATCACCCACTGCTCTCTCTCTGTCTCTGCAGGATCCACCCAGTCCACCATGGCACAAACCTTCACCTGCTGCTCAGACCCTGTTTGTCACCCTCTGCCTGAACTTGCCTTTTTGTTCCAGTCCTCCCCTGCTAACAAGGGGGCTTTGTGGCTGTGGCTTGCCAAGGGATCTGCTCCTGCAGATATGATGTGTTACATGCTCCATTTCTTACAGCCAGCGAGCAAATCTGCAAATTGCATGGCCAGATCTACAAAGGGCCTGACAAACTGCACTTGAGGGCAGGCTCCTTCCCTCCAGTATTAATCTTCTCCTCCTCAGTCCCCCTGACTCACCCCATTAGCTCTGTGGCTGTTCCAGTGCTCACTCCCACCCTCACCTCGCCACTGCTCTGGTTTTTCCCTCATCTGTGGCTCTGATTTGCTCTGATGACAATCTGAGATTCATGGTTCACTCTCAGCACAGGACCCAGCAGCAACAGGCAAATAGATCATCTCCTAATGAAGGGAAGGTTCTTCTGAGCCTCTCTGGCACCTTTGGCAGCAGTTCTTTACCAGGACAGCGCTGGGCACAATCCTATCAAAGATATTACAGCAAAGAGTTATTGGAACATAAGTGGTGGCAATGATCAGCACCTAACACCAAAAATAATGTGAATATTACCACTCCTAACACAACAAACCTCTTCACGTGACAGGCTGGTGAGTGGGCTGAGTTCCCATGGCAACTGTCGGGCGCTGGAGCTTGTGGGAAGAAAGTAAATATTCCTTTTGAAATGCTTCAGGTCCCTGCCACAAAGTTCACACAGCATGGAAACATTCATCAGATTCCTTCATTAGCTGCACAAAACGTCCCCCATCCCCCCAGCAGTTTCCCAAACTGAATTATCCGTGTCTGGTCTGCCTTTGAGGACTGAAATTCGCACAGAGGTTTTAGGGAAGGGATCCCAGATGTTGGATGCTCTCTGCCTGCATCTCCCCTTCAGTGCTCGTTGCTGGTGGCTCCCAGTTCCCAGCTAAGGCTGGAGCAGGAGCTCCATCAGGGTTTCTGCTGCTCGGTTTGGATGTGGCAGGGACAGCTCTGATCCTCCTGACCATCCCTGCCCTCCCTGGGGAGCCTTGGCCTTTGGGCTGCGCACATCTGGATTTCAGAAATTTCACAACCATGGAATCATTAAGGCTGGAAAAGACTTCCAATGTCATCAAGTCCAACTTTTGACCAAACAACACCAACCAAACCACAGCACTGAGTGCCACGTGAAGTCATCAGTGACACCTCCAGCCATTGAGGTATTGCCCAGGGGTGGGGATGGATGATTTGTGCCTTTTTCTCTCACACAGCTACTGCCAGGGGACACAGGAGCTGTTGGAAGGTTGATTTAATTCAGTGAGAAAGAAATCCAGAGGGCTCTGAGATAGCTCACACAGAAACAAACGTCCTCAAATAAACACTGTAGGGACAACACAAAAAAGGTTTGGCTGTGGAATTTCCTTCCAGCTGGAGCTAATGGTGTTTATCCTCAGAAGAAACTCAAAATTGCAGCCCACAGACTCACCTGCCTCTGTGCAGATCCACCCAAGGAAAACACCCTGATTCTTAGGATCAGGGACTTTCTGGTGATGGCAGCTCATGGCTTGGGACAAAGCCAGCTGCATCCAGAAATTTTGATGGGGAAAAATGTGATTAAATCATCTTTCTGTCATTTCTTGTTTCAATGTACCACTGCTTCCCCAGGCCCCCTCCATCCCTCTCCCACTTTGACACCTTTTTCCACAAGGCTGAAATAATCTTCAGCACTCAGAATAAGCATTCCTATGTTGGATTATTAAATGATTTGAACAGGAATGGCAGCACCCACCTCGAGGCAAAAAGCAGCCCCTGAAGTGCTCGACTCTGGCAGGAAGGATGGTCAGAAAATTCTTTTGCTCTCCACAACATGTAGGGCCAAGGACATGTGGTTGTCACCTGTGCCCAAGCTGTGGTCAGCAGGGTGGTGGGGACAAAAAGAGGCCACAGCTCTCCTGAACTCACCAGGGAAAGGGAGATCAAGGTGGTTGGGGAATGCAGCCACCCACCAGTCTACCTGTTGCACCACTGCAGGGTGCAAAGTGCCTGCAGAGATGGAGGCCGTCAGCTTTCCTGCTTTGGAGCATGGCCAGACCGCTGTGTCTGTGTATGAAGGCTGCTGGGAATGAAAATAAATTTGATTTCATATTTGGTTTGCAGGATCAGAGGGTCAGACATCCAGCCTGCCTCCATGCCACATCCTTCTCTGTTCTGAGGAGGTGGGAAAAAAAAATGCTTCACTTCTCTGCTGGGAAACAGAGACATAGTGACTTGTCCAGGGAAAGCAAGGAAAAGGAAGATTCACACATTTCATTAAAGCCTGGTGCCTGCAGCTACTTCTGCACTGTGCACCCTGTATATCCCTGAAAAATCACCTCTGTGAGGGAGAGCTGCTCTCAGGACAGGCCGGATTAATCAGAATCCAGCAGTACCCATCTTTTCCCTGGCCATGAACTAGAGCTGCACATGCCGAGCTCTGACAGGAAATAAACTCAATTAATTCCAGCCAGGAAAACTGGGAGTAGATCCAGACTTGAATCTCTGTCCAGCAGACACAGCCTGGATGTGATGTGTTACCTTTCCCTTCACATGGAAACCACCAGTGCAGGAATGTTCCTGGGGATAGGAACAGAAGTCCTTGCAGTGTTTTGGTGTTAGGAAGCTCGTGAAATAGTTTTAATTGTAGTTTCAGTTTTAGGTGTAGGTGTAGTTGTAGTTGTAGTTTTAGTTGTAGATGTAAGTATAGGTGTAGTTTTTCCTTTTCCTTTTCCTTTTCCTTTTCCTTTTCCTTTTCCTTTTCCTTTTCCTTTTCCTTTTCCTTTTCCTTTTCCTTTTCCTTTTCCTTTTCCTTTTCCTTTTCCTTCTCCTTCTCCTTCTCCTTCTCCTTCTCCTTCTCCTTCTCCTTCTCCTCCTCCTCCTCCTCCTTCTCCTTCTCCTTTTCTTTTTCCTTCTCCTTTTCCTTTTCTGCTGCAGTTCCCAGGCATGATTTCAGGCTTGGCCATGGATATGTGCAGCCACCTCAGGCAGCAGCTTCACCAACAACCCAAAGAACTGGGCTTTGTTTTTAATTAAATTGTGTAGGTCTGAACTAGATATGGCACAAATACTGAAGAAAGAGATTTTATTGAGCCCAAGGACTTCAGAACCAGCCTCTGGAGACACCAGAACTGCAGAAAGTTGGGGAAAACTTCATAATGGGACTTACTTTCCTTTTTTTCTTTCCTGAAAAAAGTGGATGTGGCTTAACTTGTGTCTGTAAATGATGTCTCTGACCGGTGAGATTCTGATCAAAGGGAAATGTGATGGCTCCTGAGTGATGTCAGGGAGGAAATCAGGCCAGGGAAGGGACAAGAAGGTGACCTGAAGAGGTCTGGCAGCAGGGAGAAACTGGAGGCGATAGCAGGAGCACGGAGTGTCAGCAGGCAGGGACAGAAGTGAGCAACCCTTCAGCCTGAGGATATCCACGTTCCCACTCAGCTCCTAAAATCCATGGAGGGGGATTAAAGGCAGCATTAATATGTATGCAGCAGCCTGCTGCTCTTCCATGATTTCCTGACTCCGGTATTTTTGGAAAATTTGGGTTGCTGAGGAGCAAAACCTGTCCCTGAGGCTTTGCCTGCTCGTTGGGGTCGTTGCCCTATCTAACGAAATCGTGAGAAGGCAGGGAGGACACTGACCATTGTGGGGAGAAACTGGGAATGACGGGTTGGGTCCCTCCTTTTGGCAGAGGCTCTCAGCCCAAGTGTGTGGTTTTACCTCCTTGGCAGGGCTAAGAGGGCTCAGGGAGGACTAAACTAGACACAAGCAGCCCAAAACCTGTGGAGACCACATCTAAAGGTGTGTGCCATGGGGCTTTTCTGGAGAAATAGATCCAAATTAATTTAATTATTGACTTAATTAATTAATACAGTTATTTTCTGTCCCAGCCTGGCAGTGCTGGTCCAGCCTGGGTCAAGTCAGGCTCCGAGAGAGGGGTCCCAGCAATATTTTGGCTCCTGAGTGCCCAGGAGTTTCTCTCACATCCATTTTTTGGGGACAAGGGATAAATCCAGATGTCTCCACTTCGCTCCAGATATTTCAGGATCACTTCCAAGGATGGGACAGCCACAATTTCTCTGGACAACCAGAGGCCAAGAGGATCTTCCTGAATTCCTACAAAATCCCTCTGGGACATTCACAGGATCCTTCTGAGCCTCATATTCAGGTGGAATTTCCTCTGCATCAGTTCCTGCCTCTTTTCCTACTGCTTGGAATCCCGCAGATTCCTTGGGGTCACTTAAGTTGAGAATCTGTCCCAGGGTATTTGCCCTACCCCTCCACCCTTTTCTCTAATTAATTTTTCTAATTAATAAGTTGTCTTCAGTGATGTAATCATCATTTTGAGCAGACATGATGTGCATTACTGACTTTGATAGGGTTCAAACACCACCTCTGATTTTTGCCTCTCTCCATTATACTTTTTGTTAAAGTGTGCTTCAAAAATGTGTCACCCTTGTGATTACACTAAGGAAAAAGAAAAAAAACTACAGAAGTGACACAAATTGCTAATTACTTTATTATGCAGTGATTAAAGAAAAAAAAAAGAGAAGAAAAGAATTAAAAGCTAGAAGTTGCTTCAGCAAATTCTATTTTTAAAGAAATAATTATTGAGTTTCAAATGTACTAAATTAAGTAATTCTCTGCCAGATTTCTTCCCTACTTTTAATCTTCATTCTTGGCTGCATGGCTGGTTCTGCAGTCAATGCTCTGGTGGGGTGATGTGCTCAGCTCCATATTATTGTTATTATTATTATTATTATTATTGTTAATTTTTAGCAGTGTGGGAGCACTCCCTGCCAAACAGAGCCTGTGAAAGGTGCAAGCACAGAGGGAGGTGTGAGGCCAAGAGACCTCCTGGGCTGGAGAGACGAGGCAGCCTAAGCTCCCACATTTACCAGAGATGCCTCATTTCCTAAAATTTTTATGCTGGGAATGCTCCAGGTGGTCAGGGGACAGCAGAGGGGTCTGGGGACAGACCACACCACAGAGAAAAATCACTTTTGTGCCTGGATGTGCCTGGTTCACCACAGCAGGGGTGAATCCCTTTGCAGGGAGGTGGGAAAACTAAGCGGGATGTTCTCAGTTCCTCCAAGGGAGATGCTCAGGGATTAGGGAAGGCAGCAGGGATGCAAAGGGTGTTGGAACAACCGAACTGTGCCCATGGAGGAGCTGCCAGGCCACCTCCAGGACTCTGGAGAGCTCTGGGTCACAGTGAGCACCCCAGGATGTGCTGGGATGATTTTGGGGATGGAGCAAGGCTGGAGGGAGTGACTGGCATAGAGTGTGGATCCTGCTGAGGGAAAGGAAAAGCTTAAAAATCAGTAGGAGAGATCCTGGTGAGTGGCAGGGTGTCTTGGTTTGGAAAGACAGGTGTCTGCCAGGGAAAGCTGGAGCTTCCCTTGGAAAGGAGAATGTCACTCCCCTCCCCTCCAAATTATTATAATTTTGCAATTAGGGGCTTTCAGGCAAAGATATGGGAATAGGAGTAACAGTTCTTTAATAGGAATATTAATAACTAAAAAAACCAAAATACAAATGCAGTAGTACAAAGACAAGCAAGCAAGCAAAACAAAAGTCCTGGAAAAAACCCTGACAGAGTCAGGGATATGACCTGACACCCTGTTGGTCAGGGTGTTGGAAGCAGTCCAAATAAATCCTAGATGAGGTTCTGTGGGGTACAGAAAATGGAGTAGGAAAAGTCCAGTGGTGGCAAGATGGGTCTGGTCTTCCTCTGGTGGAAAAACCAGATCCCTGCTGTTCCTGAGTCTCAGTTTTTATCCAGGTGGGAATGGTTGGCTCCTCCCACACTGGGTGGAGCATCTCCCAATGGGATGATGTCATGTGTGATGTCATTGGTGAGCCTTCATGGCCCATTATCAGCAGATATCCCCGATGATGTAATGTGTGATGTCACTGGTGAGCCTTCATGGCCCATTATCAGCAGATATCCCCAATGATGTCATGTGTGATGTCATTAGTGAGCCTTCATGGCCCATTATCAGCAGATAACTCCCTGGAGGATGGACAGGTGGTGACAGAGATAAGAAACATTGCCCCAGCTGGTTTTAACAGCTGGGCCATTATCAGAAGGCTTCCGCCCCCCTCCTCCCTGGAGCTACAAAAGATAAAGAAATATCTGTTTTTACAACAGATGAAACAGAATACAAATATTTTGGTTACCTAACCCAAGACACAGGGTGAGAAGGTAGGGGTGTGGAGTCTGCTTGGAGATCCCATTCCGCAATATCCTAGATCCTGGATCCATTTAAACACACTCAGGTTTCTTCTGGATGAGGTCTCACATTCAGGAGGGACCACAGCAGTGACTTTATCCAATACAATGTACGAGAAATCTCAGCTCTCCAAGGATCAGCTTTGTAAATCCCCCTTTCTCTCCATTCCCAGGCTGCAAGGAGATGTTTCCTATCCCCCTGGATCCCAGAAAAGCACTCTGGCAGCTTCACAGCTCTTCAGCAACGCTTGGGCACCCTCTCTGCCAGGATAACTGCTGCCTAACTTTGTGCCAAGCTCACTAAGCCCTGTTTCTCTTTATTTTTTCCTGTCATGCAGATTTTGGTGAGCCTGTGTCCCCCAAAATCTCCCAGGACCTCCCCTCTCCCCCTCTCTCTGTAATTAAACAAGAACTGTTGACAGATGCTGTCGAAGCCAGTTCCAGCTCGCCAGAAATTTTCAGCGAATAATAAGGAGAGCTCAGAAATGAGAAGTCAGAAGAATTCAATTCACTAGGCAAGAGACAAATTCTCAGCAGCCCTAAAGGACCTTAGTTCAGAGAAGCACCACTGACACTGCACAAGAGAAAGGAAAAACAATGCCTTAATATATATATATTTATTTTTTTTCCCTCTGTGATGAGACACCAGAATAGAGAAGGGGAGAGTTTAACACAGGTTTGTTGGGGTTTTTTTGTTGTTGTTTTTTTTTTTTTCCCCTCACTTTTTACCTTCAGATTTCAGTCCCTTGCCTTGCACAGGGTGTCTGAGCTGTAAATCAAGGGATTCCAGTAAAAGAGGGTGCACACCCAAGGTTTGCCAGGGAAAAGTCACCAGGGAGACAAATGTGGCTGCCTGAGAGGTGTGGAAAAGGGTAATGTTAGGATTGAACTCCCTGACATCATTTTCCTTGCCAGGGGTTTGAACACCACTGAGTCAGAAAGGATTTGTGGTGGACATTTCTCCAAACAAGGAATTTGACAGATATTCCTGCTCTGCTGAACTTGCTTTGCCGACTGCTCCCTAAGTCCTTTAAACAATGCTATTGTGATTTAAAATGTCACATAACCAAAAGCATCATAATTGCAAAAAGCGTTCCCATTAACAAAAAAAGTTCTCCTTTCAAATTCCCCTATTCAGGCAGCTCTGTAAGCTTTTAATCCTTCAAGCACCAGTAAATGACATCTTTGCTAAGGATGGGCAGTTTGCATCAGCAGAGAGGCTGGGGAGGGAATCTGGGTTGGCTGCAGATGGAGGGGGAAGCGTTTCACATGGGCTCTCAACTTCCAGGAGAAATTCCTCTTTGCTTATTCAAACTCACAGCTACAAGTTGAGAAGGCCAAAAACTCAGGACCAAGATGCTGGGATGATGATGATGATGATGATGATGATAAGAGGAAGTGATCTATCACAGATTACCAGAATATCCTTGTCTTCAAAACTAAGACAATCCTGAGCTGGAAAGGACCCCTCAAGGATGAGCAAAGTCCAACTCCTGATCTTTTTCTGGAGGATGTGACTTTTCATTTGTGCCAGTGCATGGAGAGGTCACATCCCTGGGCTCAGGGGGAATTGCCTGAGTAGGTCAGGGGGAGACATGAATAATGATGGACTTTGTGCTTGGGGTGTGACTCAGCTACAACTTCAACCAAAACGAACCCAAATTCCACTGAAATTCTCCCAAATTGAGCTCCACTTGGTGCCCAGCTTTCAGATTGGCCTTTTTGTTGTCCTGTGTTTTCCCTCCAAAATTCAGAAGGCAACACAACAGCTTTCCCAGGATCCAGTGATGCTCCTGAGACCATCACCTGTATTATGTGGGACAGCCAGACCATGCTCATATTGAAATATCCCATCCATGGACATGTGTGGTATCAGCAGAATGATCCAAGACTCATCCCAGAAGGGTTGGGAAGGATTCCCTACCACCAGTGGGGTGGGATGTGGGGTGCCCCCAGTACTGGAAATAAGAAAAATTTAGGACAAACAAGGAAAGTGCCTCTTCTGTTGACTTTGTAAATGGCCAGAAATGGATTCTCTTTAGATCAAAGCTGGAAAAGAAGTCACGAGTGAGAAGGCCAAGTTGGCTGCTTTTGACCCAGAATAATTATTTAAAAGGGAAATAAACCTACAAAATCTGAAGAAGTCGTGGTTGTGACTCGCTGACCTGAAACCAAGCAGCTTTGTTTGCATTTTGGGTTTTAAAAGCAAAACATTTCAGTCAACATGGAAAAATAATTTTCCTCCATATTCATGTTTTCAGTTTTGGTCCTTTTTCTCTTTGAAAACTGGGTCAGTTCTTTGAATTAAAATCCTACTTTGAAACACCTGAAACATTCTTCTTGAAATTGTCCAAGCACAAGGTTTGTTTTGGTTTTTTTTTATTTTCCTGGAATTCCCCTTTCATCTCCTCATTCTAAATTACTCATTAAATTCAACGTGAATTTAGACTCATTTGCAAACTGCTTGTTTTGTTGGGGGTTTTTTAAGGGTATTTACTGCTGTTTGTACAGCTAAGTGAGTGTGTATAAATATCTCTGCATGGAATGTGATTCAGTTTTGGGTTGTGGAGAAGGATTCGAAGGCAGACTGAGACAGAGGGGATTGCCTGCTCAGGAGGGAGGGTAGAACTTATTTCTTTGCAGCTACAAGGACATCCAAGGAGCAAGGAGAAGGCATTTCAGACATCCTGTTGCCAGTGGCTGCCAGACTTTGGCTCCCTGGAGATACGAGGCAAAGCATCCCAAATATCAAGTGTCTGAACGTGTCCCTCTGTCACCACCAGATCCTGCCTGTCCCAGCTGGCACAAGGGAATAATTCCTTCCCCTGCTCAACCACGCATTTCCCACTCCCCCTCTGCTGAAAGTCAAACAATCCATTAGGGATTCACTGAGTGGATCTGACATTTCCCAGGTGTGGATTAACACCCCCTCAGGGCCTCGGCGCTGTGAAAAATCGGTGAAGATCAGCTCATCCTTTGTGCCTCGATGCCCATGGCTGCTCCCAGCACCTGCCAGCCCAGTGCTCAGCACCTTCCAGAGTGGTTTCCCAACGTGTTTGGCTTGCCCTGGAAGGGACGAAGGGGAAATGGTGGCGTGTTGTGAGGTGTTCAGGGATAAGAGGGAATGTTTTACCAAAACTGCCGGAAAAACAAAATCTCTCCAACAACGTTTTTAGTGTTAGAGAATTAAGGCTTTACTCTGTTCTCCCAGGATGTGCAACTGGACCAATTTCATCCACACATTGCTGGGGTTGTGAAGAGAAAATCATTCCATCACACATGACCTTTGCTAGATTTTCACAAACTTTATACAGTCAAAATCCAGAGAAATTCACTGGTTCAATGTTCATTGGTTGCAAGTTGCACAATTTTTAGCATTTGGTTTCCTGTTGGTTATTGATCCCTTCACCTGCGATGTTAATTAGGTCCTCATTTTTATTCCCTTATCTCTCCTTTCCCAGATCAGGAATCTTGGACCATGTGATATTTGGAGTTGATGTTTATTAATGGTCGTTATCTTTTGTGTATCTTAGGTGCTACTCCCAGCCTGTTGGAATGTTAAACTCATCAGGCCTCAAGTGGTGAGACAGTCCTTTGAAAAGAAACTTCAACTCCTTTCCTCCTGGGCCAAGACAAACAAAAACTCCTGACTGAAGCCAGTTTAAAATTGTAGGAGTTGTGTAATTTCCAACAACAGATCAGGGTGTTCCCACCTTCCCCTGGTTATTCCTTTGGGTTGTGGATTCACGATGTCTTTGGAGATGGAAACAGGTTTAAGTTCCCTTCCTCTTGTCAGACTCCTTGCACATCACCAAGATGGAAATCGGGCCAGGGCTTGTTTTCCTGCATCCCCTCCCTGGGTAATGCTGAGCATCACTGTTGGAAATGACACAACTTCTAGAATTTTTTAGCTAACTAAGGATTGTGTCATTTGGGACCAATGAAAGCTGAACCAATGCATTGCTTTGGGTTTTGTGAGGATAAGAATGTGAAAAATCTAATAAAGAACCATCTGGGCAATGTGTGGATGAAATTATTTCTATTGTACATCCTGAATAAAGTAATAAAATAATGCCTTAATTCTGGAACACTAAGAAAATGCTGTTGGGGGAGGGTTTTGTTTTTCCCACAGTTTTGGTGACCATCCCCAAGATGGTTTTGCTCTGGATTCTCTTCCATTCTTGGCACCTCTGCTCATCCAGGCACACTCTGCTCCATGCCAACCTCACCTTACAGCTCCACCCCAAAGCTCTCCTTGTGCTGTTGGGGGCTGAGAGCAATCCCAGCCCTCACAGGATCCCACTGTTGGGGCAGGGAAGCTGCAGATCCCATGCTCGGCTCTGTGGGTGGGAGGAAATTGCCAGAGGAGCCACTGCTCACATAAATGAAGGATCAGTTACAAAGCTGACAGGAGTTAAAGGATAAGAACAGCCAGAGCAGATCCAGCAGATGATTCCAGCTCAGTGTCCTGCTGCCAGGAGTGGCCAGAAGCAGGTGTCAAGAGATTATCTAAAAAAACCCCATGTAAATATGATTTTGCCCCCAGTGAGCCACAGATCATGGATGTTTTGAGAAAGAATTTTTATATTTAGCAGCCCTGGCTGGTTTTTTTCTGCCCATAAATTTGCCCAGCCATTTATCTGTGGGAGCACTGACATGGATTCAGGAGATGCAGGTTCTTTGATGTGCCATGTTGGAGAACAGTCCCAGGCAGGATGTTCTGGGCTCCATCCAGCATCTGATGGAGTTTTAATGTGTTTAGTGTCACTGCAGACACTCAGGTTACCCAGGAGGCCTGCAAGGGAGTGGCAAAGGTGATATCAGCCCTCATGGGCTGCAAATGCACTGGCCTGAAGCTGGGCAGGTGTGAAAGGCAGCTCAGGGAGGATTTTCTGCTATCTCAGTCTCCTGCCCTACTCTTACCTCTTCCCTTCCAGCACTTTTCCGCCACTCCGAATGTCTGCTGTTCATTTGCAGCCTGATCTCACCCCTCCATGTACAAAAACCTGCACTGGGGACTGTCACACTGAGGGGCTTTAACCCCCACCCTTCCCTGGAGCCAAGCTCAGGCCAGGAATTTTGGATTTCACATCAAGGGCTCCATGACAGAGGTGAGAGCTCTTTGGAGGCCACATCCCTCTGCACCAGCACAGGTGAAGGTCTCAGTCCTGGCCCTTTCAAAGCCCTGATTTGCCCCCTCAGCTTCCCAGCATCCTGCTGCTCCTTCTGGCACAGCTCAGGGTGGATTCTGTCATTGAAAGCTGTGAGGAGGCAAGGGCTTAAAACAATGAACTGACTCAAATTCAGGCATTTTGTGATGGACACAAAGATTTATTCCTTCCCTGCCTGCCCCCACCAAGAAAAGAAAATACATTCCCCAAATCCTACAGGATTTTGAAATACGTTGGGGATGTTGATAGTGCTTTGCCTGTTCTGATAAACCTCAGTGAAGGAGTGTTCCATTCGGTTGGTTTTCCCCTTATTCCAGTCATTATTCTGGTGTGATCATGCAGCTCAGGGGATGTCTCTAAATCCAGAGTGTCTGAGTGTCTGAGGGGTGTTTAATGAGCCACACAGCCCTGCACAGGGGGAAGTTGCTGGGAGCCCTTTTTGCAGCTAGGAAAGCAAGGGACAGACTTTCCTCTTTTTTTTTTAATTTTTTAATCATTAAGGTTGGAAAACATCTTGAAGATCATCAAGTCCAACCATAAACCCAGCACTGTCAAGCCCACCACTAAACCATTTCTCCAAGCACCAAATCTACACCAGTTCAGGGACATAAGAGAGTGACAGAGCCAGGAATTCAAACCAAGCACCAAGCTGGTCCCTAACATTCTGTCCTAATAATTCAAGGTGCTTCGTTCTCTCCTCTATCCAGAGATAAAAGTCTGGAAACCCCAGGATCCTGCTCTCTCCTGTCTGCACGAAAACCAACAGCTGGGCCCTCACATTGCACCTTTAAAAGGACAAATGTACAAATGTTTCCCTTCCTGCATCCCAGGCAGCAGCAGGGGTGAGACCAAAGGCTTTGGAAGAGGGTTCAGAGTGGGATGCAATGGAGTTTTCAGCCAGCAAGGGGATTGAAATGGAGTGAGCAAAACTGGATTCATTAGCTGGCAATTAGCTCTAAATTGACGATCATATGGTACAACTGAGCTTGGAAGGGAGAGGTGGATCTGCCAGCTGGAGACAACAAAATCTTTGGAGATTGATCCCTGCTGGGTGGGGCAGGATTTATGGGGCAGATCAGGCCAGATTTGTGTGTTCTGGACACCTGAGAAAAATGTTGGCTCCGGTCCTGTCAAGGGGGAGCTTTGGACAGGAAGAGAGGGACAGAGGTCTCCTTTTTTTTTTGTGTCCATAGAGAATTGTAAGACTGAGCTGGCCCAACCAGCTGCAATCCCAGCAGTTTAGTAATTCCAGTCACTTAATAACCCTGGTGATTTCCTGATCCCAGTTTCTTCCAGAGGCCATCCCAACCAATCTGCTGCCTCATCCCACCAGCTCTCCAAATCCAGGTGTCTCCCAGCTCTGGTGGCGCTGCCATCTGTGGTGCTGGCCAATGCAGCCTGGGCATCAGGAGTGGTTTCCTTCCCTACCACACCTCCCTCCTCTCTAATTCCCCTCATCCTGGCTTTTTCTGACTCCCCCTCACCCCAGAGCAGATCCAAGTGTTTGGCTGAGCCTGGAACACGCTGGAGCATCCCAAGTGGAGCTTTGTGCAGAGGGAGAGGCAGCATCCCCTTGCTGGGCGCTGCATCCCCCCCCTGCCTCTCCTCCCCATCTTTAAAGGACCAGAGAAAGGCTTTTATTCGGAGCCAGCTCCCGATGTGAACAGCTCAGAGCAATTTATGGACCCTCGAGGCCATTGCCAGGCAACCTGATGCTTGAGGCCTCTTTCCCAGCCTTGGAGAAGAGGGATCTCTCCCTCCCTCCTGCTGCCAGGGAGCCCAGGACATCAGCACAGAGCAGGAGAGTTTTGGGTGCTCATCTTCAGCTGCAGGAGGAAGAGGGGAGACAAGAGCACCCAAAACTCTCCTGCTCTGTGCCAATGTCCTGGGCTCCCTCCCACCCGAAGCATCTGCTGCTCCAGAGCCCAGATCCTGCTTGTTCTCGTGCTGGGGACAAACACACCTCAGTTCCAGCTTCAAACAAATCTCTGGCCAGCCAGGACACCTCTGGTGGCTGCCACAAGCCACCAGCCCGAGCAGTTTTGCAGCAGTTGGTGCAGCTGGAGGCTTCCTTCCACCTCACAGCCCTGCTCAGAGAGGGCCTTCCACTTAGAGGTTTTCAAAGCAAGGCTGGAGACAGGAGTGCTGGTCCCTCAGCAGAGGTTGTCCCCACCACCCTGAGGAGCTGAAAGAGGACAGAGCCTGGTGACATATCTGGAAGACAGCAGATACTGGGGGAAGAGGAAGGGGAGAAGTTAATAATGAACGCTGTCCTTGCAGGTTACTGATGTCCCTTGCACACGGACTCCCCTGGGCTGGAAACCTGGTAAGCATAAGCTCGAGGAGAGAGATATAAAATGAGTGGGTGTTGTAGTCATTAATTTGTGGTTCAGTCTAGAGCCAGCCATCAATTAAACCTCAGCCACTGCAGGCTGAGCACCAGCCAGGTCCTGTTTCCCTGGGCACAGAGCAGGGAAAATAAATGGTCTGGAAACACCTACTGCATGCCAGGGGTTACAGAGGCACTGCCCAGCCCTGAGGGCAAAGCTGTGCTTGGCTCCCGTGGCAGAGCTGTCCTTGAACACACCCAGTCTCTGCTGGGGCAAATTGGGCCATGGATGTGGGGTTCTGTGTGAGCCCCTCAGAAATCCCATCCCTAAATGTCATCCTGCAAGCCAGGCTCGTTGACTCCTGCATACAGCCGAGATGAATGCTCCTGGTGGTCCATCCATCCCAACGTGCCTTTCCCATTGTTCCCATCCCTCCAGGCCCCTCCTGACAGACTCTTGCCATTAGCTATGATGGAGAGGGCTGTTGCCCCTGCACAGGCACACTCCCGTGCTAGGGAGGCTCTGGGAATAATGGGAGCAACGAAATAAATGAAATAAATCACGCAAAGAGCAAGTGGCTGTGATGAATTAGGAGGTGTTAAACACACAGAGCAGACAGGGCACTGCCAGCCCTTTTCCCCCCAGCAAAGCCACGAAGACAACGGGCTCCGGGGCTTGCGGTGCCTGTAATTCCCTTTCCATATTTTGCCAGGAGTGCTTTCAGAGCCGCTTTGTTGATTGAATTTGTCAGCCCCCATTCTGGAGACCGCAAAGCCGCTTTCGCCGCCTTCATTGCGGAGCCCGCGCGCGGCAGCCCCGAAGCATCTGTATTCATTCCAGGCAGCATTAGGTAGCTGATGATTCAGCCAGCTGCCAGCAGATAGCTGCTCTCTCCTTGAGATGACTGAGTAATACAGGAATAACCTGAGGATTTTGCTCCCCTTTGCTCTGGGTTTATTTATTTATTTCGGGTGGATCCCGTTTATCACCGAGTTCTGAGCACTGGCATCCCCTCGGGCGTGGAGAGCAGGGCAAGGCTGCTCCTCATTTCCCTTGGACAGCTTTGTCATATCCAACTGGAGAGGAAACTTCTGTCAGCTGTAGCTGAGGAGCAGGGCTGGGGGATTGGAAGTTGTGTGTGGGGAGAGAAAAACAGGGGGTTCTGGCTGTGGATATGAATGGATGTGTGAGAAGGGGAGAGGCTGGAAAAATCAGGTGGAAAGAAGGAAAAAGTGATGCCTTAGGAAGGCTGACTTGAAACAGAGACTGGACAGAGCTAGAGAATAAAGTAGAGATTTATTGAAAGGTTTTAGGGTACAGCTTGGGCAGGACAGGTCCTGACCGGGGCTACACCCAAGGTGGACCCAAAATGGTCACAAAATGGCTGACAGGTCACGAGGTCTGCCACTTTTATAAGTTTTGGTCCATTTGCATATTGGGGTTTAATTGTCCAATTCCATCTCCAGGTTGTGAGGTCCCATCCTTCTTGTTCCTCCCTCCAGCCACCCTTGTTTGTTCTTTTGGGCTGAAAGTTGTCCTTGGTGTGCAGCAGGACAAGGATTTGTTTTGTGTCCCTGCTGTGTGCAGAGAGCTGAGTGACACTGACTGTGAGGCTCAGAACTGCACCCCTGGGCAGCACAGAATCTGAAAATATGAAAATTAGGAGGCATCAGCAGGAGCTCTGTACATCCACAACAGGCTGGTGTGCTGGATGCTGAGGGTCCTGGGTGCGTGGAACCTTCTGGGAGCAGGCAGAGGTGAACAGTGGCAGCAAAATGGGAATTGTCCCTGCTCTTGAAAGGCTGGGCTTGCCCCTCTGTGTCTGCTGGGACATCACAAAATCCCCAAGTCTGCTCTGGAGCCTGCAGAGATCTGGAGCAGATCTCCCAGCCTTGGATGCATTCCTGGTATCTCTCCCTGCCTGCAAGTTCAGCTTCTTTCCCAAGCCCTTGGCCTTGCCCCCATCTCCACACTGTGGAAGGAGATAGGGAAATTTCAGGCCTCCTGAGGGAGGTGTCTGAGATAAGTGGACTTGAATCACCCTAAAGCAGCTCTGATTTCTCTGCGCTGATTACAGAGGGAATTTGATGACAGCCTCAGAGCAGACAAGAGCCACGGAGCAGCCCTGAATCCAGGCTGCAGTCACAGCTCCTCTGCCCCTGCTCTGGGCACTCAGGATTTTTCCTGCCTTCTCTCTGGGAGCTATTAACCAATTTCTGAAAGTCTGATTGTCACATTCCTGTGCTCCCCCAGTGGCCCCAGGCACAGAACAAACCTGCCCTGAACTCAGGACATTTTTCTACGGAAGGACACTCAGATTTTATTTCTCTCACTCCCCAGGTGGGAGGTTGATGTCTTTCCAAACACCACGAGGGAAAATCATCTTTCCCTTGGATCATTAGCAAGGCCAACCTTGCACTGATGATTTCCAGGAATTAATCAACATCAGGAAAAGGAGCACCCTGCCATCATGGCCAGGGTATGTGTCCAGAGAAGGCGCAGATCCCTCATCCCAGGGGCTGCTGAGAGGGTTGTTCCTCCTGTGCCTGTCCCAGTTAATTTTGGTTGCTGCACATGGTCAGAGCTCATGGCTCTGAGATACACAAGGCAGAAAGGAAACCCATGGCAGAGCAGGTCCTTATCTCCATCTCCACTTCAAGACAGAAAAACTTGAATCTCATCCCCTAAACCATCTTTTCCCCTGAGATATTCCTGCATGGAAGCCTGGGGACGTTGCTACAGCTCTCAGGGACAGAGAAAAGGGTTTGGTAACTTCTGCCTGAGAGAACCTGAGTGCTGAAGGATCTCCTTCCACATCCATGTCCTTGCACTGACTCTTTTTCTGACCTTTCCCCATCAACACGTGTTGAATTTCCTTTCCAGAGGGCAGAAGTGGAGTTGTCCCTCAGGGTCAGGCAGTGATGGGTCACAGCCCAGCTCTTCTGTCCATCCCTGCATTCACTGGAAGGAAAACTCCTCCTCCCTGTGAGGCAGGAACAGAAGGGAGAAGATGAAAGGGGGAGAGAAGAGGGAGCATTTCAGGCTTGTAATTCAGTTACAGCAGAGAGAATCAATTCACCACAGCTCAGGGGCCTGTTTGTTTCTGCAGAAACAGAGGAATGAGTCCAACAGGGGTGGTGTGACCAGCCTGCTGCTCGATCCCAAAGGCAGGGGAGGATGCCAGGCCAGCCCTGCCCCAGGTGCTGCCTCAAACCCAGGCTGTTGCATCCTGCACACAGGTGAGGTGAGGTTAAGGAGGGGAGAGCGTGGCAGCCTTGGGACCAGACACACTGGGGAAAAAAAAAAAATCTGATTTTGTCAAGGTTTTCTCTGGCTGAAAAGAGAGCAACAACCTCTTGGGGATCCTGGACACCTGAAAGAGCATTTTTGATGGCCTGGAAGGGATTGCTCATGGCTACCTGGAGGGATGTGGCACCCTGCTTGCTTCAAGCAGCTGAGAAAAATAAGTTAATCCAGGCTCAAAATTTATCCAGAAATGTACAACAAGAGCAGAGAGAGAGAATAATGGAGAGGACATATGAAGCAGAGGGAGGGTTGTTTCCCCCAGCAGTCCCTGTCCTTCCAAGAGTTAGTGGGCACTTGTCACTTCTCTTGTCTCTGACCAGACCTGGCCACCAACCTCCATCAGAACAAATGCAGTGCTCAGGAATGAGGACCCAGAATTCCACCCAAATTCCATTAACTCCCAAAATCTGCCCAGAATATTCCTGAGGAATCTCCATGTGAAACTGGTGATGTTCCTGGCTTTGGGAAACAACCTCACCTCTGGCTGGGCTGGGTAGCTCTGTTCTGTGTCCACTGCACTTGACAGTGACCTCAGGAGTGACAAATCCCAAAAAGGATGGAAAAGGAGCAAAAGTGACGCCAGACTTGAAGCAAAAAGGGCTGAAAGGCCCCAGGTGGTTGGACTTGGCTGAAAACCACCAGGCACTGCTCTCACCCTTCCCACTGAACCTCATGGGAAAGGGAAGAATGAAAACCATTCCCTTTCCTTGCCCTTCTCTAATCAGGAGAGCCATCCCAGTGCCCAGGGCACCACCTGGCTGGTGGCACCATGGGGTCACACAGGACAGGGGGAGGATGTGCTGGGAGCTCAAGAGCTCCTGAACTGCTCAGGACTGCAGGGCTCTGGAGGGACAGAGGGTCAGAGCTGCC